>CAWUPB010001009.1:2392500-4864070 GCA_963924115.1 Dovyalis caffra | reverse complement strand
TTCAACTGATTAAGAATTGGAGTTGCATCAAAGGAATGGAGGCGCTTTATACCAACAATTTTGAATTAAAATAATCAGGTTTCAACATTGCCTTATATTTATGTCATCAAGCCAGTTTGATCTTTGCAAGTTTTACTTCAATGTAGACAGATACAAAACATAAGTAGAAAATTGAATATTGATAACACTCGTGAATAAATTGAATGAATGTTGGGAGTGGAGACTGTTGCCTCCAGCAGAGAGGACAACAAGAAATGAGTTTCACTGGCTGGTTCATTTCAAATCATGTGGCCACCTAGAACATGTATCGAGGCCCACAGCTAAAATCTATCCATTTGGCAACTATTTGTTCATGTATCGAGGCCCACAGCTAAAATCTAGAGTTCTCTTTCTCTCACATTCCAATGGCAAAACTGCAAGCCAACCCAAAAATGCTCTAAGATTAGCTGTTCCTCTTGAAAACAAGTTACAGAACTTCTGCTCAAAGCAAAATGAGGACCCCAGCCAACGTGATCAACAAAAGGAATTGTGTAAAATGCATGAAACACAGCTACAAAGGTTATACGATCTTGTGTAACCCAATGTGCAGATCGGAAGATATGGAAATCAGAAGTGGGCGAGAGTAATGCCATACTGCTTTAAAGACTCGTTTCTGATGAGCTTTTATGGACTGAGATGGCTTGTTATAATTGTACCTGATATCAAAGATATGGATCACCGGGTCTACTGAACCAGATGTGAGGTACAAACCATCGGGAGACCAAGCTTGATTGATCAGAGCTGACTGAGAGTCGCTACTTTCTTGTTTAAACCCAAAAGAATGAATTTCTGTTTGCCTCAGTCTACTATCGAACAACCTAAGTTGCTTCCCATGAGTCCTGAATATGAGATCTACTATTAGAACATTCAAGTAGCTTGCCAAAACTATGAAACTATAGTGAAAAAAAAAGCTCTTGTTAGACAAAGGCGAACATTAAACTTAATTCTCTAAACATTCCTCCAGATGACTCCAGGAGTTTTCTGCGACTGCTATATACCTTTGGTACTGTTTTTATGCTTCTAAGTACTCATAGAATAATATAAATTTAAAACAAATGTAGTTTATCTAGAAAGTAGAAAGCAAATGGAAGAGTTGACAGTGTGTGAAACA
This sequence comes from Dovyalis caffra, assembly GCA_963924115.1. Lineage (NCBI taxonomy): Eukaryota > Viridiplantae > Streptophyta > Magnoliopsida > Malpighiales > Salicaceae > Dovyalis > Dovyalis caffra. Next base: position 4,862,920 of record CAWUPB010001009.1, on the reverse strand, counting down.
ATGTCAAACCTAGTTAAGAGTATATTTCTAGAAGCATAATAAGACTATTAATACTAATAAGCAAATGTGTTGACAAGGACTCAGATCAGAAAGAGAGAGAAAGATAATCAAGATAATCCTTACCCTGTTTGAACCATGAATAGATTGAAGTCGCACGGATTTGGCAGAACACTCATGCATTTGCTATCGAGTTGATGCTTGAAGTCTGCTCTCCCAACGTGTACATCAAACCCAACAATTCTCTTGTCTGCACCAGCAGACAGTACAATCTGCTTTTGCTGCATCCCAGCAACCCCCATGACAGCAGAAGAATGCAAATTCCTGTGCAATGCCTTTGGCTTCCATAAGTTCTCATCATCTCTCTCATTCCAAAGGACAACACCATGATCACCACCACCAGTGACAAAACAGGTATTTTCCCAGGGCATGAACTCTATGCTATTGATAATAGCCTTAACATGAGGCTTGTCCTCCAAGAAAGTTACACGTGCTCTCTGCCAACGCAAAAACATACAAAATTAAACATTATTTATCCAAAAAGCCTACATTTTGCATGGAAGGGCATGCTACTATAGTATGATGGCATGTCTGCAGCGAATGCTAACTCCACTGCTGTAAAATCCATGCTATATATATGTACTTGAGACATATCTATACAAGCGGCAATGGCATATTTATTCAGAAAATAATAGTTCAACCATAATCCATACCCCTTGAGTTTTATTCAAATTCAAAACTGATATTTGAGAATCCCCACTATCTGCAGTGTAAGCAGAGAATAAGCTATTTCCCAGTGGGTGCCAGGCTATATCTTCTGGCCATCTCCGTTGCACTGGAGACATACAATCGGTGGTGCTAAGTAGAGAAGCACTGGACCTGCAATTTAGAGGGGGGAAAATATGCTTCACTTTACAGAACTGAACATTAAATGATGAAACTGCATGTTATTGATACAAACAAAGAAAATTATTAATGATCCAACCAACTAAAATGGAAGCAACTGAGGGTTCTATCACTTGCATAATCACTAATACCTATAGTCCTTCCTGATAATGCCAGAAAACTACTGATTCCTTCCCCTTCACAACACCCACCTTACAGTTGGGAAAACAAAGAAATGGAAAGAGAAAGAAAAAGGGGTGGCTGGTCTAAAGACAAAAAACCAAGAGAATAGTGTAACAATCATTAATGAGCTCAGCATCACATTCAGATAAATATCTCATCCAATCATGTACCAAAATTATGCTGTCTTCAGCAAGCATGTTTATCAAGAACCTTATTTTCCCTGCTTTGAGTCTGATCATAGAGACAATGAGTAGATCTCATGGGAGGCTGCAGTAAGTTAATGTTTGCTAAGTTTGTCATTATAAGCGATCTATATGCAGTAAGGTACACAAAAGTCTTTCCTTTAGCTTGCAATATTTATCCTGAAATAACTTGACGACTGCAATCAACTGTAGTAACAAATGCGAATTTATATTGAAATATATTGTTATGTGGCACCTAGTTTGTGTATCAGCCTCAGAAATGTGACAGTGTGAGTGCTGAAAGAGAAACGTGCTTGTGTTAGTAGGATATACAGTAAATTCCTCTTGAAAGTAACAAACCAAATGATGAGAGGACTGGGGCACAATAGTGTCTGAAAGAAGTCAAGAAGCCTTGAAAATGTTTTTAAATCTGTTCTTTGTCAATTCGATAGCAAATAGATGTGAAACATTTCGCTTGAATAGGGCAAATGAATGTTCATAATTTGAAGGAAGCTGGTTGCTCAAACAAAAAAATATTGATCCTCTCACTAGTTGTTGCCAATAGGTCTTCTCCAGAAGTAATTATTAATCTTATAAACAGAAATCAGCAGTTAAATAGCACAGGCCTGGAGGATTGTGAATTTGAAGTTGTTAATTTTCATAGACACAAGGCAGGGCATCATGCTATTCTTTCTTTGCCAGAAATCTCGTTTGACAAAAATCAATGGAAGTACACATGAAGCATGCATGAGAGACCACCCTTACAAGGTACTTTACCAAAGTGATCTCGGGAAACATTATACTACTTTCCATTAACCAGTGGATAGCACCCACAAAAAATTTCCATGACTAATCACCTCTTATAGTTCAAACACTAATATACTGACAGAGATGCCCCTCCTATACTCTTCCAAAAAATAAAAGCAAATAGCAACCACTCTGAGTAAATCACCTTAACTGGAAAACACAAAGAAAAAGTCACCAAGAACACAGACCTGGAAGGGAATCATATTCCTCCATCCATCATCAACTACTCATGGAACCAAAAACAAGCCTATCAATCTTTCAGCCAAAATGCAACTCTCGGCTTCATATTTATCAAAGTGATCCAAATACAAAGCATTCATTCTTAGATCTTCAGAGATTACAAACTACCTGTTTCTATCAAATTGCTCTTGGAACAAATTAGCATCTATGGAGAGCTTCCACACCCTAATCTTGCCAAAAAATTTGACACCCAGTCTTGCTAAAAATCAGGCAAAATCCATCTTCTAATAGCAGGCCACAAGCCAATCCATAGACCTTACACCAAAACAAGTCCAGGATTTAGCAACTACATTCCCATTTAATGAGACAATGACAGAATGTAGTGCGAAGATGTAAAATTATCTTCACTTATGCACAAAAGATATTCCATGCAGTACCATAAGTGTAAGAAATTGACTGCCTAATTGAAATGCAAATACAAAAAAATCAACCATCCTTGCAACTCTCCACCCTAGCATATGCATTACGTTAGCAGTTCACTGTGTTATATCTCTATCAAACTTACAAAATCACACAATAATAAGCTTAATGGCATGGTAAGCATGCTCATTGTGGATCTATATGTCAGCTATTCATGAGAACTAATGTACTTAAGTGCCAACAAACTTTAAGACTTACCCTCGAGCTTGAAGTTGCCATAGGTGGACCATTCCATCCAAAGCACTGTATGTATCCAAAGCATTAGAGAAAAGTTAGAATTCGAAAATTATACGAGCGAATGAGAGAATAATACCACATGGCTATAGCATATTTCCCTAACAAACATTATAAATTGGAAAAACATCAAGCAAAGAAAAACAGCAAGATGAACTTGAGATGAACTTCACCTCATAAGCCCACCAATACACATGCATCTTCTTCCTTAAAACCATAAAACTCATAGCTGGAACAAAAATTCTCCATGTGAAATCATGTGCAAGTGCACTTTATGAGTTATGAACGATGCTGTTTTGAGTAATTGTCATAAGCTAAATGCCATTGTGTGGCCTTCTTTTTTGGATAAAGAAGAATGTATTTTTGACAAAGTATTGCTTCTATGGTTATGCATCTTCCATTCTTTCTGTTATGCATGTATAGTTCTAAATCCACCACTTCACTAGGAATTGTTCTCTTCATGACTCAATCACTCTCCACCCTAAAAGCTTGAGTACCAAATATCCATCTCTCCATGACCCATGTGTGCTTCAGATGCTTTTCATTCTACCTGTGGCCGACTCAATCTACCCCATCCAACAAGCACTAATTTACGATGCGTTATGCTTCTAGATATTTGAAAGAATTAGTGTGTTATGGAAATTGTCCACTGCAAAGAATTTTGATTGCATGGAATAAGAGGATGATATCCTTCATATGGAAAACCACAGTCTAAAAGGAAAAGGGAAAATAGCGACAACTTATCATCAGGCAAACCAAAACAACATCTCTAGGTGATGGCAAGAATAGTCTTGACACTATCTTCATCGTTCTAAAGGTGAGAGGCTAACAAAAATTACATGATGAAGTAAATTTTATTTTTTTATTTTTTTCATTTTCTTTAGGTTGATTGGTTGTCGTTTATAAGTGAAATTTAGAAACAACAAATTCAAGTCTTCAATCATGTCAAAAGAACATAACTTTCATTTATAACAACTACTTCACCCTCAAAATTGATCAGGTGAATCACCTGGACACGAAAAGCTGATCATTCGCTGGACATACAGCAATACTTCTCAACTTTCTTTTGTGTTGACTAGAGATATGATTACTTGTATGGCAGTGGACTGTACATGGAGAAGAGCTCCTAGACACCAGCGGAATCAATTCCTTGTGTTCTTTCTGTTCTGAAATCATACAGAAAATTACATGAACAAGTAATAAAGCACCAAGTGAAGCAAAATTGCAATCCCAAGCATGAAATTATGAATGAAAAAACATACACACAGTAGCAAAATGAAAAAGAAAAAGAAAAGAATTACCAATCTTCCTTTTCGTTCCTCTGTCCTGAATTTCAACAACTTCAACATCAGAAGAACTTCTACGAGACTTTTCCGATTTCACTTTCAAAGCACTGTTAGATTTTTCCACTTTCACATTCACCTCCCTACTAGGTTTTTCAACTTTCACATTTGCAACACCATTAGAAGGAGTGGAAGAACTAGGTTGAGCATTGGAACCACTAGAAATTCTTGCACCTGAACCCACTGATTTTACTGGTTGAGGAACTTTTGGATTCACAGCAGGAATCACAAGTTCAGTTCTAGATTGAGGCTGGCTTCTTGAAGAAGCTTCATTTGCACGAACCGGACTTGGTGATTTCCTCTCCACCTTCACATTCTTAATCCCATTCTCCACAGAAGTTTTATTCGCCGCTGCATTGCTTTTCCCACTTAAACGACCCAATTTCACCTGCGAATCCTCTAGCCTCTTCTCCGCTTCTACAAGCTGCACACATTTCCAAACAAATAATAAATCACTGATTTGTTTCGTTAAAAATACTAATTAAAAAACTAATTTCAGTATTTTTTTTTATTTCAATTAATCTATCAAACATTAAACTTCAACAATCACCTACTCAGTATTCAAGAATTGATTTTTTTTATCAATAATTAAACAAAATCAAGGAAAACCCTAAATATCGTTAAAATAATTTTTTTTTTTTAAAAAAAAAGACTAAATAGAACAGTATCTTATTAAAAAAATTGGGGAAATGAAGAGATTTGAAAATTAAAAGGAAAGAAAGGAAGAACAAACCTGAGAGTTATAATAAGAAATGCGTTGCTTAAGATGTTGAACTTCACGAGAACGGTGTTCGATTAAAGCAATCAAAGCCACCTTTTGCTCTTCTATGCTATCATCTTCTTCTTCTTCTCTGGCGTTGTTCTCTTTCGATTCTTGATTTAGTGACACTTCATTACCGCCGTCGTTGTTTTGCTGCTCTAGTTTTGGTCTTTTCAGAATCGGGGATGGCGTGCTCATTTTTTTCTTTGGCCTGTGTGTTTTGACTAGTTTTGTACAGTGCTGTTTTGCGTTTGTCGATGAGCGCGAGAGGGAGGAAGAAGTCAGAAGGGCATTTATATTTATAGGGGATCAAAGGAAATAATGATTAAATGTTAGTCATATTTTGTATTTTATGTTTTTGGTTAAAAAAAATACTATAAATTGTGGAAAAGTAGTCATTTAAAAAAGATATTGTCACTGAGAAATTGTAGTGAAGAGAGCTTACAATAATTGCAATTCCATGAATATTGATTTCTTTGTTTTAAAAAATTATCAGTCCATTATCCTAGAAAAAATGAGATTTATACTAATATTATAGTAATGGAAATAATGCCTTCAAATAAGTAATTTAAAGAGTTTTGAATGAGAAAAACTGTGTGATTGTACAAAAAAAAAAAAGAAAAAAGAAAAAAGAAAAAGAAAATAAGAAATCATAAACTTTTTGGATATTGAAAATTGTGTGATTGTAATAAAAGAAATAGAAACGAAGAAATTTCTTAGTAACATGCGTTTAACACAAAGGAAATGGTAGAAAAATAAATTTAATAATCTCATCTGCTAATTCTTTCTGCTGAAAGCGCAGTCTCTTCAAATGGTTCCAAAATGTAAAACCACATAAGATGAGTGATTTTTTTTTTTTTTTTTCTCAAGGCATGTTAGGCTGAACCATCCACTTTCCATTCCCAGATGTTAGGGAATTGTCTTTTTTCTTTCTTCAGCAGAAAAATCTGTGAATCCTTCGCTCGTTTGACTGGAATGGAACGTGGAGATGGCAGGAGTGGTAAAGAGGTAGCGGACAGGACCCTGATGAAATAGGAGGTACAAACAACAAAGGAATAAAACCCCATTTCTTTTTAGTACCAACTAGAAAATATAATGTTGTTTTGAAACGGAATCTATGGTAGGTCAATGAACCAGGCTGTGCTGAATTTCCTGTCCAATACTGTTGTATTTCAGACAGAAGATTGTTAACAGTTAATTCCGGTTCTTTTGCTTTTTGCCTTCGACCTCAACCCTGGCTAATAAACTTGTTTTAATCTTTTAGAAAAAGATTAACGTGACGTTATCAACTAAAACAAATGCATCATTACGATGCAAATATTTCCTAGAAGTCAATAACCTAGATAGCTAAGGTATGCATGCAAGTTTCAGGCACAATATCTTTTCTTAAGATATATCTGTTTATGACAAAACCCATCAAGCTGACCTCAATCCTTCTTAGGAAGCGAGTGCGAACTATACATATGAGAAATTCAATATTAGCTTTAATTCGCAATAATTAACAAGACGAATTATCAACTAAAGCATGAAACCAACAGGACGAAAAAAAGACATGGAAGGTATAACAATGGCCACTTTTGGTCATACTCAATTTTTGGGATTTTCTTTTTACCATAACATATTCTTGCATTTATGAGTTTGTAAAATGTATCTTTTCCTTCTTCTCAGGGATGAAGAGTTCTTCTTATGGAAGTTTTCGCCAGCCTGCTCACACAAAGTAGAAGTCTTGGCCAATGTTTCCTCAGCATTCTTGAACTTAGACTCAAGTTGGTAGATTTTTTCGCCCAGAATATGCATGGTAACCATTTGAGTGTCTGAGGTTTGGCCTTCTGGCTCAAGAGCTTCTTCCAAAGCAGCAACATCTTGTGAATTACGGAGAATCGATGGTCCAATTGATAAATTTTCTGTCACTCTTCGCCAGGCTATTCAGCATCAGTTTCAGATGATTGCTATGCCTCGTCAAAAGAACTGGAGTCAAAATTCATCGCAGGAGCAGCAGCTAGAGGTGGTGATAGTTCTGACTCAAACCCAGCATGAAGGGAGAACGTTTCATCGGTGAATGCCTATAAAGTCAAGCACGTTAAAATATTTTTGGAACAAAAATTCAACTTATTGAAGTTACGAAAGATCTTTTTCGGTTGACCAGAACAAAGAGTGGGAAATCTATTAACTGGAGAAAGAGAGGGGCTTGATATTGGAAATTCAGTTAGAAGTTTCAATGAATACGACCATTAGAAATATGAGCACTATTTTAACCATCCTATTGCAAGGAGCAGAATAACCTAGATGATTTATCCTGCAAAGCTGTTCTTTCTTCACAGGTTGCTACATGGGATTGGGAGTGGCTGTACTACCAGAGCTTTCCTGATAGAGACCAAGACCAACACCTCCATCTTGTGTACGATCTTCTTTGGTTAGGTCTTGCTCTTTGCTGACTGAGGTCTTCCTACTTGACCCTGGATAATATGCATACTGGTTAGTAACAGTTGAGAAGGAAGATGGAAGCAAGAATCAAGTGAGAGGCAATCCATAACCTTCGGCTATCCATTATATCTCATCAAATAGGCTTCTGTTTCCTTCTTTATCAAGTGTTGTGTTTCCTAATTAGGAAGAGGTTTTGATTCCTATTGCAGTTCCTTCTTCAGTAACTTTTTTGTACTGATATTTCTCATAATCCTGATATAGAAGTTCAAAGTGATACTGAGAATCGACTTTTCCTCTACAAATATGCAAGTATTCATTGCATTCTATTGGATCATATAAAATCTTTCTTTTTGGACAATGTAAAGTCAAAAAATCTTTTAAGTGAGACAAAGAAACCAAGCAGAAGCAATCAGGGCTGTAAAGTCAATAGGAGTTCATCTTTCTAACAAGAGTTTCCTCACATAACCTTGTTTGTTTATGAAATTTTTAACACGGTCTTGTTGTATCAAAAACATAATGGATGTTTTAGGAAAGGTCAAATACCAATGATAATGAAATAAAATAAACATACGCACAAATGCTTTCCAGCTTACTATAGGAATGTCGTTGCAACAGAGCTGCGGTTCCTGCCGTGGACAAGCTACTGTGTCTAGATCTATCACCACAACCCACAAAACCAAGCATCATTATGCAAGAAAATAATCTGAACGGAGAAACATAGGAGATAATGATGGCGTCTCTCAATTATGAAAGACTTCTCATCAAATCTCATCAAAAAGTACCCTCTTCATTCCCTGCCTCAACTACTTCACCCTGAGAATCCACTGGCGCTACCCCATTGCCTGTGACCAAAGATCCATCCTTGGGCTCGATAACTTGCAGAGTCCAGCAGCTACACAAAAACATGGTATTCACATGATACATTAATTAATAAGTCACAAACAATCAACACCTTTTCTTTTCGGAAATAGAAAGGCAATTCCTTAAAGTTTTGCCTATTGATAAAAGGATGGTTCTGTAAACCCTTTCATATGGGACAACCATTAATTAGAAGCCTCTTTTACCAGGATTTATTCACCAGATTGTTGAACCATTACTACTAATATAGTGGAAGAACATTTTCAATGCAATTAATATGCGGATGTCATTACAAATAATGCAATCAAGCATGCATCAGATCCTAAACACATCCATAGCTATAATCATAATTAAAAGTGCATTTAAAAAATTTCCATGGCTCAATTCTTAGTTAAATGGAATAATATATCCCCATTCAAGATATTGCACAATTTCAAATATTGAATCTCTAGGTCTCTTGAAAACACCAACAACCTTCCTTTCCACAAGTTCACTGAACATTCTGATATTTAAGCACATTGCACAATGTCATCCCCAGATAATTTCAAATACCATCTAGCCAGTAACATTGCAATGAGGATCCATCATAAAAAACAAAAAACTCGCAAGATAAGGTGGAACAACTCTGGGGGTGGAGTGCACTTTAACAGCAAGCATGATCGTGAAACTGGTGACGGATGCTTCTTCAGCGGAGAAAAGACAATTGGAGGGGGATAATAAGTTCTTTTGTATGGACATGGATGGGTAGAGCAGGGTATGTGGCTGAGCAAGCATGGGGTTTGTGGTGGGGTGGCTAAGATTGGTTATCTTTGATCTAGGACTATATAACTCCCATCAGCATCATGTAACACACTTTTATAATGTACAAAGAGAGCTTTAGCTAGCAGAATATGGATGCAGATCACTTGTGTTGGATTGTCACCTTACACTCATATCCACGTACATGCACAACTACTCACTTGCCAATTAAACTAGCACCATGGAACTCTTGAAACACAAAACTGACTAAGAAAAGAAAGTCCAAGCAACATAGAGGAACTATATACCTAAGAAAAGAATTCCATTCCTAAAATATTTATCTATTCAGCAAAAACCCACTCCGGCTCATGCCATTCAGGGTGGCCCTCCCAGCCCAACATTCATTAAGCTGCTCTACTAGTGTACATTCAGTCAGACAGAAATAGCAAACATTGCACAACAAATTTTCATCAGAGAATTGCAGACAGACAACAATACATTGGTAAGCAACACATTTAGACTTTAGAGTACAAGACAGAAGGGGCAAGTTGTAAACTATGCTCTGCAAGTTCAAAAATACTAAAAGAGTAAAGGGAATGGCTTCCAAATTAACATCAGAAATAAAAAAGTTCATAGGTTCTAGTAATCATATGCATCAGATGAGTAGCTGGAACAATACATAGCATGTGCTAGCAATTCAAAACAAGCACCAACCAAAACCGAGAAGAGAGTTCTTTAAAAGAGAAGGCATCAAAAATGCATTTTGACGGTCAAGTTCAAGTCTAGGCGCAAGTAATATCAAGTAAAAAAAATCAAAATGAATATTTTCAGAAGTAATGAAATTGTCCATAGAACAACCCTTTTTCAGTAGTACAGAGATAGGCACTTGGATGTTAAATTTGCAGCCCAGAAGGTGTTAGGCAAAAGCGAAAATGAAACTAACCTTTTTTTTTTTCAATCAATTTGAGCATTTGATGAGGATAATATCGTGAAAATAAAAGTCAACTGACAACTTACCAAAGATCATCCAGGAATGTTCCAATCGATTGCTGAAGGTGAGAAAGGCAAAGAAGGCATCAAATCAGATGACTTTGCGGCTTACTTGAAGTGAAATTTCAATTTCCATATTTAAAATGACTTCTTTCAAAAATTTCCATGCTTGTTTGCTTTTAATTATTCATTCCCATTTCATGTGACCTCTCTTTGTACTTGGCAAGCCCTGTGAAGCAAACTGAATTTACAAGGCCATCAGAATTTTTTTTAAGAAGAGAGGGTGGGGGAACCACACCTACAAGAAGTTAATTTAGCAATATTAGAGAGAGCCAGCGGCCCACTGATAAACCCTCAGCAAACTTTTGACATTTTCCACAATACAGCCACAGAAAACCAAGGACCACAGCTGTGGTACGGCGTCCACAGTGCCTAATGAAGCTCTAGCCAAGCATCCATAGATGAAATCCAACAAAATGAAAACTAATTTTCTTTACCATCCACAGCTTGTCTAAGAGCTAATAAAACATCACATTTATCAGCATAAAGGAACCCCGTTTCAAGCAACAAGATCAAATTCATCACGGTCAGGAAGAACCACATCTAGTCTCATCATACTTCGATATTGATCCGGAACAGGTGCACCAGCCTGCACACACAGCTCCACTACAGCTGGAGCCTTGCCGTAGTACCTCTTCAACTTGTTATCCAGAGGAGGCCCATTCAAATCTCGAACATGCCAAACGTAATTGGGAAACACAAGATCCTCAATAGTTGCTTCTTGCCATGCATGCTGACCATCACGAAACTGATGCTTTGTTGCCTTGCACATCCTCACCTTGTGTCCCTTGGGACCTACCTGAACTTCAGGACAATATCCGCAGGTTAACACACCATACTTTTCCATGATTGTCTTTGCTCCAGATATCATTTCGAACCATGACTCCAATGTACCAACGCTTATTTCCCTTAAATCAGTGGCTTCCTCATGTGTCTCTTCCAATTGATCAGCAGTTTCTTTCTCCAATATAAACTTTCTTGCTTCATCAAATTTGATCCCAAAATCAGAACCCACTGGAGGATCAATGTTCTCATGATGCAAACTACTCCTAATTTCATCATTCTCCGCCACTTGCTCAAAGTCTACAATTCTTCCTTCAATAGAGTACACAGGTTTTGTTCTCCTCTTTGTAGGGTGCTTTTCAAGATCGACACCAGCCTGTATACAGAGCTCTACAATGGCAGGGATACGAGGGACCCTGCGACTCTCGTCATGCCCAACTCTTGGCTTGCCAACACGATCATAAAGATGATAGGATTTAGGGAAAAAAACCACATCATGCACTCTCCCCTTTCTCCAAACATGAGTGGAACTCCTCATTCCACTTCCTGGAGCAGTGCAAGTTTGAATTTCATGACCCGCATGGCCAATATGTAACTCATGGCAGAACCTGGATTAGAGAATCTTATAACAATAAGTACACCAACAAACTAAAAATGAATACCATCACACCAAACCATTTCCTCAGAAGTCTTCAAATCTCAATCAAAACCGTAAATTTCTAAAAATTAATACCATTTCATTTGCACTAAAAAACCATCGAAAACATGACCACATTTGATTCACTCAGCAATCAAGAGTGAAACAATATCCTTTTCCATTTCTAAAGGAGTAATGTTTGGTTACCAAGTGAAGAGGATTATAGTTCTACAATAAATAACACTCCATTCTCTTAATATATATCCATCACAATAACAAGTAAATTCAAATTCAAATTTAAATCAGAATTCTATTCTCCTTCCAATGTCAATCGCCCTAAATTCAAATTTCTAAACAGCAATTCACAAATAGACCCAAAGCCACAAACCAAAAACCCAGTTTCGTTTTCATTTCATTTTATCTGAACTTGATAATTACTCCATTTCTTTAATACCTTTAAAATCAACAACAACAAAATTCAAGTTCAAACAAAATTGAAACACAAAACCCATTTAAAATCCAATCTAAATTCACAAACAGAACCAAACCCAAAATCAAAATCCAATTTTTCAACCATTACTTACCTGCATTTCTGAACAGGAATAACTTTAACAAGCTTAGAAATCCCAGAAATCAAAACTTCACGAGCTTTATAAACTTGGTGAGCAACAGGAACAAGTTGAGGGACTAACAAACCATTATCAGGTGAATTCTCTAACATTCTACAAGGTTGTAACTTTCTTGCTTCTTTTTCTTCTTTAGCTCTTTTAATGAGCACTTTCATTGGTGTTACATATGGTTTTCTCTTCGACTTGTCTCTAACAGGTTTTGGTACGTCTTTGTATAATGGGTCATTTGTTTCTGTCCCATAAGGTAAGGGAATGGGTGTATTTGAAGAGAAAAAATGGGATTGGTTTGGTTTTTTTGAGAAAAAGTGTTGGCGTTTTAGTATTTTGTGCATTTTAAGGAAAGATTTCTTTGGATTTTTGGGGTTAGTGATTTTGTGACTGAATAAGTCAAGTGCTTGATTGATTCTAGAGCAGCAAAAAAGTAGAAGATGAGAACCGAAGAAAAAGGAGAGCAAAGAAATCAAGAAACTGGAGTGGAGCAAAACGACCCACCATTTCTGCTTCAATTTTTGGTAATTGAAGTATATTTCTAAATAATAATTTTGTAGGAACTTTTTAAAGTGTTATTGTATATATTTTTTTTTTTTTACCGCTAAAAAAGAAAAACTGACTACTTCTCAACTTTTATTTTTTTTGAAATTTAGTTTATTTAATAAATTTCAGCTATCATCTCCTTCCTGATTAATCAAAAATTAAAATTAATCTTGAAATATTTGAAAAAGAGTCTATTTAATGACTTTCACTTTCAATCTTTAATTTTTTTATTAGTTTTAAATTTTTTTAAATTTTAAATTTTTAAAATTTACTCTATTTAACGATTTTCAATATCGTCTTTCCTTTTAAAACATTCAATTATTTGTATTTTGAACTGAAATTCTGCATACATATTTAAAAAAATTCAATACATTTTGTAAAAAAAAAAAAATCTAGAATTTTTCAATATAAAAAACTATATTTATTTATTTATTGAACATTATTAAATAAAAGATAAAAAAAATAGAAAATGATTTGGAAATGATCCAAAAAAAATTTGGGGTCCCAAATAAATCTCAATAAATGATTTTTATCGTAATAATATTAATGTACTTATTATTTTTTGAGATAAATGACAAAAAATAAAAAATGAGATAAATTTGAAAAACAAAACTAGAAGTTCAAGGATTTCTAAAATCAATCAAAAATCTAAAAATTCAATTTCAAATTACTTAACATTCATGGAAAGTTAGACTCTTTTATTCTTTCTTTTTTTTTTAATTTGTAATTTAATAGACGTAAAAAAGGAATTTTATATATATACATATGAATTGAGATTCATTTAGAGTATTGGAACATAAGAATTATGTTATTAATTAAAATTTGTATACACTTATAGAGTTATAAATTAATTTTTTTATACAATTGTTTGCATTTATTTATATTTATTAACAATCTCGATTTCGATTCATTTTAGATTAGACAAACCACTTTTGACCATTATTAGGACTTGATTGCATTATTATTATTATTATTTGTCTTAAGCGAACCACTTTTAATTTTAGTAAATTTTAATTTCATTTATGAGTTTGTTTGGCAAGATAAATTGATTTAAATTATTTTTTAATTTTTAACTTCAATCAAAAGATTAATATAACATCAAAATTAAAATTAAAATTTTTAACTTCTACCTTATTAGTTATAAACCATATATCTCTATTTTCAAAAAAATCTTGAAGTTATTATTACTATTTGTTGTGAATTCTTTTGTACTTGTCTTCAATTAAGAGAATTTTGTAACAAATGATCTATAAAATAATTAGATGGCAATCTATATTACAACCTCTTAAGTAGACGGCTAAAATTATTAAGGATAAACCTGTTCTTTGATCTTAAAGATATTTTAATGTTTGAATGAAAAATTACTATTACCTATACTTGAATGCAATGACCTAAGAATCATTCCATAAGGATTCTAGACTACTCGGGTAGTCTAAGTTGAAAGGTTGGAATACAAATATAGTTAATAGAAATTAATATCAAACAATTGACAACAATATCTCTATTCAAAGCATAATCTAATTTTCATTAACAGCAAGTGTATGAATTAAAAATTATAAGATTGAACATAAATTGAAATTGATAAGTATTGAATTAAAAGTTAATACAAACGACAATGAATCCGAAAATTTGAAGACTTGCGGGTATTGGAATTGATGAACGGACATCAATTGAAACTCTAAACATCAAGAAACAAAATATGTATGTGTTTAAACAAAAGTGGGAATCAAAACAAAGATGATCTATCAGCCTACTATTACTCGTTTAATTAATTATTTTTCATAAACTATAACCTATTGTATTTCAAGTTTGAAACAATTTTAGAGATAATGCTAATAATTTGTAAAGAGAGTGTTGTTATTGTATTGTGTTTGTTGTGTATTTTTCAGCTACAGTTGATATTTATAACATTTTTTATTTTTCTACTTTTTTTTTACTAACCATGTTGCTGAATTGCAATGCTCCATAACTTCCTTAATTGAGCTGTAGTACTCCATGTTTGCCTTTAGTTGCAATGCTATACATTTTTTAGTATTCACACTTATTCATTGCAATATTCTCAAGTTCTTTTTATTTCTGATTTCGGTCATTGGAATCAATTATCTTCTTGTTAGTCTTTATTTTTTAGTAGGACTTGACTTTTGACGTTCTTTACTTATATTTTTGCCTTTCGAGCATAAAACTCGTCCAGACCTCCTCTATGGTTGGACTTGCTTTCGTGGATTCGGCATTTGGCTCGCTAGCGGTTCTTAAAAGCCGTTCGCAAGGGCTTTGGCTTTGTGATCAAAGCCTCACTAGACCTAAGTTAATTTGTTGGACTACCAGACCCCAATCAAAATTTAGGTGTACACTATTATTATTATTATTATTATTATTTTGAGATATGCGGTGCAACTATAATTATTTTTAGGCTAAAAGGGTCTAATTATTTTGAATTTTAAATCAGTTGAGGTTAAATCTTTAAACTTTCTTTTCTAGTTTTGGGAATCTATGAACTTTTAATTTTTTTTCCAAATTTAGCTCATCTTTTAGCTTTTTGTCATTTATCTCAAAAAATAATTATTATATAAATAGTTTCATAATAAAAATCATTCAATAAAATTTACATAAGGCTCCTCAAAAGATTTGAGATCATTTTGAAGTTATTTCTATTTTTTTCGATTTTCTATATTTTTAATGTTTAATAAATAAATAAATATAATTTTCAATTTTGAAAAATTATAGAATTTTTCTACAAAGTGAATTGAATTTTTTCTAACGTATATGAAAAATTCAGCTCGAAGCACCTAAAATTAAAATTTGTTTTAGAGGGAAAACGACGAGTGAAAATCATTAACTGGACTAAATCTTAAAAAAAAAAAAAATTAGAGATCTCTAAAACCAATAAAAAAATTCAAAGACTCAATTTTAAATGACTTAAAGGTCGAGGATGGTTAGAACTTTTTAATCTTATTTTTATCCTAACATGTTTGTGAAAAATAATTTTTTTTAATTTTTTATTCAAACTCAAAGATAACTCATTCTAATTTTTTTTTAAAAAAAAAAGATAATTGATCCCAAAAAAACTCAGATAATTATTCATAAATCATGCTAAACCGAATATAAATATGATGATAATTAGTAGTACTATATGGAGAAACCCTTTCGCCAACAAAATGAAATATTGTATATACAGAAGTCTTCTTCTTAGCAAACAACACTTTCATAGACGGTACTCTTCATCATCTCTAACTCTATACATAAATACATATCGTGTAAAATATATATATATATATATATATATATATATATGCCTCTTGCATCTTCCTTGACTCTTTCCAGTGGAAAAGTACAATGAAATTCAAAAGAAAATCCAAGTTTTTACTATGGTGTACTCTTTTCTCAACTTCCCTTCTCTACAATATTTACCTACTAAATTTAGTACGTGATCAACAACTTCCTAAACTGTATATCCAACTTGCTAAAATAGATAACAAACTTGAGAAAACAAGTCTTCATCACTTAGTTTTTGGCATTGCAGGATCTTCTCAAACATGGAACGAAAGACAAGAGTATCTTAAGTCCTGGTGGAGACCTGGGGAGATGAGGGGTGCAGTTTGGATGGAGCAGACGGTGAAGAATGGTGCAAATGATCATCTTTTACCACCAATAAAGATTTCCAGTGACGTATCACATTTCCAGTATGAAAACCCTACTGGGGACAGGTCTGCATTACGGTTAACAAGGATAGTATCAGAGACTTTGAAGCTAGACATGGAGGACGTGAGGTGGTTTGTGATGGGAGATGACGATACGCTATTTTTTCCCTATAATTTGGTTAGGGTTTTATCAAAGTATGATCATAACCAGTATTACTATATAGGGAGCACATCGGAGAGTCATAAGCAGAATATAGTTTTTAATTCTGGTATGGCTTATGGTGGTGGTGGATTTGCTATAAGTTATCCATTAGCAAAGGCTTTAGCAAAGATGCAAGATAGATGTATTGAGAGATATCCAGGGTTATATGGCTCTGATGATAGGATTCATGCTTGTATGTCTGAGCTTGGTGTTCCTCTTACCAAGGAACCAGGATTTCATCAGGTACTTGGCTAAAAAAATCTAATAATAATGGGTTCACTTTCTCTCTAATATTCAGTTAGTGTTTTCGTTTTTTTCAATGTTTGATTGATCTTTTGCCATCTATTTTTGCAAATGTTTCTTATCAGAATGATTTCTATGGCGACATATTTGGATTCCTTGCAGCTCATCCGATCACCCCTTTAGTCTCCCTCCACCACTTCGAGAAGATAAACCCTATAATTCCACGCATGGAAAGGCTGCAAGCCCTGGAAAAGCTTAGGGTTCCGGCCGAACTAGACTCTGCTGCACTCATGCAACAATCCATCTGCTATGACAAATCACGAAATTGGACTGTATCTGTATCTTGGGGCTATGCAGTTCAAATATTTCGGGGCATTTTTTATCCACGAGAAATAGAAACGATAGCCAGAACCTTTTGGAGTTGGTACCAAACAGTTGATCCTGAAGGTTTCGCATTCAGCAACCGCCCTTACTACAAGCATGTATGTTACAAGCCATTTGTGCATTTCATTTCTAATGCATCATACAACAGCAGTACAGATCAGACTCTTAGTGAATACGTTAGGCGTCACAACGAATATCCACCTTGCGATTGGAAAATGGCCGATCCTTTACGGATAGATCGAGTGGAGGTTCGTAAGAGACCTAACCCTTACCTATGGGATGGGGTAACAAAATTTCTAAAACTAGCAGTTTTGTTTGTTTTTTCTCCAAGAAATATTGTGACGAACTTATAGTTTTGCTTTTTCGTTTGTGTTTTGAGTAGGCACCTAGAAGAAACTGTTGCAGGAGCTTACCTACAGAGAAAAATGACACATTGGTAGTTAATGTAGCAGAATGCCGAGAAGATGAAGTCATTGAAGTACGGTGACGCAAATAGATCGAAAAGCTTGTTTTTTAATGTGCCTTTTTGTAATTGATTAGTTTTCCATTAGCATCTAGCATTAGATGTTGATGATAGAAAATTTAGTGTAGCAAAAGAAAAGGAGTTGGCTCGTTTATGTGGGTGGAATATTAGTATTCAATTGTATAGGTTAGTATTTCTTTTATTTGGGACCACCCCAAAACCCACCTTTTTCTATAGGAGCAAACCAGCTTGTGGGATTGATTGCTTTCATTCAAAATGCTAGTAATAGAGGATATGACTGTCTCTGATTTGTTTGCTTGTAATATACTCTAGGCTACTTTGCCTCCTGGCCATGAAGTCAACTTTGTTTCTTGAAATGATGTCCCTTTGTGTTGATAAAAGCGATGTTTTATCAGCATTTAGACAGGCTGTGGACGAAGCAAATTAAGTTTTATTGATCTCTGGATGCATGGCTAGAGGTTCATTAGGTATTGTGGTTTCTGGGCCACAGCTGTGGCCCTTAATTTTCAGCTGTTGTCCCATGGACAACGTCAAAGTTTGCCAAGGGATCAGTAGCTCTTCAGCTCTCTCTAACATTGCTAGATTAACTTCTTGCATGTGAGTCCCTGAGTCAGCAATAGCCTTTGTGTTACTGAAGAAGCAATTTTCTATGGATTTATGCCCCCTCCAATTTCATCCAGTTTCACAATTTTGAGTTAAACCATCTTCAATTATGGACCAAAGGCAGTTACTACCGCAGATTTTGTTGTTTCAAGACGTCTAAATTGGTTCTCAAGTTACAATCTATCAACCTGGAATCAACTAGCAGAAGAACAAAACAACAGGAGATAGATAGAATGACAAATAAATAGTATTATCATTAATAGCATTCTGCGCACTTCAAAAATATCTACAATCAGGTGGATACATTGTGTGATGAATCTCCTTGAGCAATCACGCTTGACCTAGAACAATAACAGAACAAACAGGGAATCCCAAAACATATGGGGAAAAATGAAGTTACAGAGATACAAAACTGAACAAAAACAGGGAAGATCCCTCCTCTCGTGCACAACCAGGGAGCTTCTGTACATTGAAATCCTTTAATTCGATTATCCAAAATTTGAAGCCTTTGTTAAGCCATTCTATATAAAGCATAATTAGGCTAGATGGGAAAATTTTTGTGGGAACAAAGAAAATTCTGAACCCACTTGATTCTGAAGATGCACACTGGCATTCAGAACTTGTAAAGTGAGTCTCTATAACCAAAAGGCAAATAGTCACTTGTCAGGTCACCCCTAATGTACAGAACTGGGGTGGATAGGACTTTTTGCACCCGAGCAGGGTTGGAGTTAGTGTCTTGGGCAAAGAAAACTACTCAATCGGAACCCGATGGAGAGTGTGTTCCATTTGGAGAGTCCTCTCCATTAGCCAAAGTCGAGAGGCTCCCACTATGTAGGTTCTCCTCATTGCCACTAGATCGAGGTTTACCCAACCTTGATCGAATATGAGCACCAATGGGGAATGGCTCCTGCAAGGAAATATGAATAGAATGGTTTTAGCATCCATAAGAATAAGTGAAAGAATCAGTTATTGAGAAGGTAAAATGCTGACTAACACCGAAAAAATAGTCAAAAATCAATCCTCTTTCACAAATTTATGTGTAGTAAAGTATGACTAGCCACAACTACATGCTTAAAACTCATAACCCATGAGAAAACATAACCAAAAAGAAAAATCCTAATCACCAAAATCCAGAGTTTGCAACAACTTCAACCTTGTTTATATTCTGACATTCTTTACTATTTCTATTTTTCATATTGATGTGGGATTAATCAACAAAAGCAGCCTCCAGTCAACAACAGGATCAGGAGACATGGATGGCAGCTACTGATCTATGACGTACTTTCAGTTGATCGACTATTTTTCACTTGTTTTTTGGGAAAAATAAAATAAAAACTCTACATTGGTTACTACCAGATGAACTGGTAGAAAAGAGGTAAAGTGCATGCATTTAGGTATTAGCCCTTAGTAATTCTTAAATGTAAAGATATCTGCTTGAACCGGAGGCAGCATAATAGCATTCAAAGATTGCTACCAGCTAATCTGGCAGCACCATTATTTAGTAAATCATATCAGAATCATTATTCAGGAAGTATAACCATGACCAGAAGACATCCAAAAACAACCCATGTAGACAATGAGTAGACTTTTGACAAGCCAACTGAAAGACAAAGTATCCTACCGGATCACCAGCGTTGGGACCATCAGTATGAAAGAGTATAGGACGACAGCGTTTATCCTCATTCATCAAGCTTGAATTCTGGAAATGCGCAATAAGAGCAGCTTTTCCCTGAATCCGAGCATATGCAAGAGATGCCACTTTCTCGCTGTTGAACTTCTCCCACTTTTTGCCATTGAACGCCTACAGAAGACATGTTCGGCCTCTGTTAGTTTCTACGTTTCATATGCATGAAGGGACATTCCTTTCATACCAATGAACATAAATTACTATCATTCCACTCAAGCCAATAACAGACCTTATGGAATGGAATGATCTGTTGAGGATCAATCATGTTGATAAATGCATAGCCCACGTTACATTTGTTCTGTTAAATCATGATGTAAATCTGAATTAGAGCTTAAAAACAGGAAAACGCTAAATAATGTTATATACATGTGTCTGCACTGTGCACCATAATGTTATATACTAGGGGTTGATCCACCAGAAAGTTCACTTGCCTTGAAGTCAATTGGCAAGTAAATAAAATCATATGTTCCTCGACAGTACTCATCAATTGCAGCCAGAAGCATCTTTGAAGTATATCTACAAGAACCACAAACTAAAATCAGAAGATGAAAAAAAAAAACAAGTGCAAAGAACGGAGAAAGTGCACCCAAAGGGATCGAAACACTGTCTAATTACTTGGGCAACCAAAAATAAAAAATGACAAAAAGTAGCAAACTTGACATGCAATGAATGTGAACACCATCTTGGTATGAATAAAGTCCTGCTCTACTAACACGGTCAAATTAGATGGCCTAGACCCAAAACATTCTATTGGTCAGGTGGAGGTGTTCCAACATACTGTAAGATTGTTAGTGGTAACCAAGCAGAAAAATAGGAAGCTAACTAAAAAACTTACAAGCATCGACGGAAATCATGAAAAAACAAGCCATATATTGTAAGTTTGCCACATCAGCCACACAGAGAAATAAGCTTAAGACAGTTTAATAAAGCCTTAGCCTGTAAGACATATTTTTTGGGGGAAAAAGAAGTTCAGATAATGAAAGTAAGCAGGAAAAAGGTTGGAATGGCTAGCAGGATTTTCACATACTTGTTTGGAATGTTCTTTATCATCAATGTGGTTCGGCTGTCATCACCACGCAGTATGCAGTCAATATCAAGTTCATATTGTTTCTTATCCGAATGATTCGAATTCGATTCAATTCTACGATGTGAGAGATTCCGCACACGCTCATTAGGAGAACCAAAAGAGGCTGGCATCGAAATCATTGGGTTCCTCCCAGGGAACATGTGGCACATCTGTGGAGAGGTTGGTAGGCCAGTGCCTTTAGTCATGTCCATACAACTTCCACCGACATTAGGGAAAATGTTATGGGAGGCAATTTCCATTGGATGTGGTGGAGAGCTACCAGGAAAACCTACACTCCCAAGGGAACCCAGGTGAAAACTAGAAGCTTCAGGAGACTCCCCAGAAAATGTGTTCCGCCTCTCCCACAGAGAAGGATTGACAGCCGGTGCAGATCCAATGTGCTGGGGTGCAGGTGCAGAGTTCAGCATGACTGTACGGCCTCTAGGGAATCCAGGCACGTGTGGAAGGTGATGAGCATGAACACTGTTGACAAACGATGGTGAATTTGGCCAAATCATGCCATTTGATGGATGTGGCTGACCTGACTTAGAATTCTTCCATATATAATGATGACCAGGAAGAGTGCAGCTTCCAGTTCCAGGAGATCCAAAAACTAGAAGAAGATTCCACATAATAATGAAAATAACAAAACAATCAGTAAATTAAAAATTGAGGAAACTTTAATAACAATGGGAAATGAGATTTTAACTTTTTAAAGAGAAAAATGAAATGACTGGTTCAGTTTACATATAAACCAAAACTGCTTGCAGCAAACTGCATTTTCTCTATTAAAAAGATATAACAGATTTAGAAAACCATAATTATTCAATATCTCTGAAGCATTAATATAGCTGTTCTTTTTTTATATTTATCCGCACAACAAACACATATTTTCACATTTACATGTTTGCTAACGTCCAACTTTTAAAAAGCCCAAGGCCATCTTCAACAAATCAAAATTAGGAATCTATACTCTCTCATCATAAGAAAGTCTAGTTACTGATTTTCATTCCTCTCATCAAAAAGATAAACAAGAAAAGGAAAGTATAAATGAAATGGAGCATGGCACATGATGATCATCTGAACTTACCCCCTCCATTAAGCTCCATCAGGTGCCCATTTGACCCTACCCCTCGAAAGTGTAAGCTGTTAATTCCTTCTGTCACTTTGGAAGTGAAACTGCTGGCCATGTCTCTGATAGTGCTTGGAGAGTTGTATGGAATAGTATTGGCCAAACTATCATGATACTCCGGCAAGGAATGAGGATGATTGCTTGGAATACATCGGTTGCCGAACTTCATTTCAGCCATGGAGAATTGTTTGGCAGCAGCTGCTGTCACTGGAGATGGTAAGTTGCTTGAAACACTAGAACTCCTATGAAGTTCAGTGAATGCACCCAGCTGTGACGGGATAGCAGAATACGAAACCTGAGAAGATCCATTCGCCATGTAGCTAGATGCTGATATTCCAGGAGAAAATGTTGCTGTTAAACATGTTTTCAGATCATGAGGGGGAAAAAATCCTATAAGAAACACACTTAAGCTGATTTAATTGAAACAAATTGTCAGACAAAATCCTTACCCAGTGGTCTAGACAACAAGTCATTAGAAGGACTTTGAAAAAGATTAGGTTCAGTTTGCTCATGCTCAGGCTGTTGCATCAAGCTGCCAAGAAAAAATTGAATAAATTATCAGCAGCATCCATGGAGATTAAAAGGGGGAAGAACAGTTGGAAATCTGCTAGCAGCATATTAAAGAAACAGAGAATCACCAATCCTAGTTCAAGCAGAAAAAAGATAGAAGCAAAGAGTCAAAATAAACATAAGGTAGCAAACAATTTGGACTCTTCCTATTTTAAGACCACATAATAAAATATTAGATCCACAGAGCCCCATTAGAAGCTAATTTCAATCTTGATAGGGAACCATGCTATAGAAACTGTTTCATGTGAAGTGAAATACCTTCTAGTGCCCCATGGATGACCTGATTCAACCTTGATCTGCTTGCCAGCAATGTCGCTCCTATTTAGTGCAGAAAGAGCTGCTTCTGCAGCCCTAATGTCATAATACTCTACGAATTTGTGATGATGCTTGTGTGGGGATTCATGGATCTGCAAGCCACATACAAATAATGGAATAAATTGGGAACTTTTTCATCTTTATGTAAAAACCAAAAGAATACCCCACAAACCAATTACCTCTTTAATTTCCCCATAAACACCAAACATTTGGTGAAGCTCGTCAATTGAAACAGAAGAATCAAGGTTTAAGACCACTAGAGTGCTCTGGTTCATATCTTTCTCTGATGGATTGTCCTGATAGAATAGAAAGCCAAGGAAAAAAAAAAAAAACACCCAAGCAAAAAAAGGTCAAATGAGCAGAGACATAAGTCAGATATATACAGAGAAAGCAGAGAAACAAACATAATCATGTCCATAAGTTCAAAATAAAAATATAACACTGACGCACTTTTGGAATTGAATAATGTATGTCAAGTTTCCTACGCCTTAATGGTTTATTTTGAAGTGCATTCATTGCATTTCGAGCTGCTCTTATATCATAATAAGAAATCATCACAAAGCCACGGTGCTTGCAGGCTGTATAGAGAGTTCTGATATCTCCATATTGCTGACAGAACAAAAAACAAATGTCAGATAACTTGCTGGATAAACTGGATGGACTTGCTGACAAAAAAGCCAAATAAATTACTGCAGAACATGGGATAATATGCACCTCAAAAAGAGCCTTCAATTCAGAATCTTCAACGTTGCTATTGATGTTTCTGACAAAAAGCGTTCTAGAAGGATGTCCAACAACAATTGAACCATTAGCATCCCCTTGACCATTGGAAACTCCCCGGGGAGAACTGAATTTCCTTGCCCCACATCCCCTTCTAATTCCATGCCTCCACCACTACTGAACAGGTCAAAATCTTCCAGATCATCCAAGTTATTGATCTGAGCATCAAGCCCCAATTCAGTAGTCACTCCAGAAAACAGGTTATCATCAGGAGGGAGGAGATTTCCAATAGTTTTTGCCTCAAGTTCTTCAAGAGATTCAAAAGGCTCCTCTTCCTCATGGGAGGAAGTAATGGTTTTAGCAGGTTGATGAGATTGAATGTCATTTCCCGACAACCTCACTGCAAAATAGGCACAGTAAATTTGTTCAAATGTATGGCAATTGGTAACTTGAGATTTTTGAGAAAGGAGTAACAGCAGGAAGAAAAGGATCAAACTATAAAATGCATTGCTGAAAAGATAGTCGATAAAAAATTTAGACATGTTCAAAGATTTTTCTTGACAAAATAGAGTTTGCAATTAATATTAAAAAAAGGGAGAGAGAGTTTGCAATTTACATGTACATTAACATGACGGTAAATTCATCTCTCCACAACACATGATGTGGTAAGGAATGGCACAAGAGAACACAGGAATTAAAAAAAAACAGTTGAGTTTATGAAGAAAAGTAGGCTTACACTTTCTACTGAATATTTCAGAAAACGAGCTTGAGAAGAGACTTCTTTCCCACTGGGTCCCACTGATATCAGCCCTACTTCTCGCTGTACTATAAGATGCAGGTTGCATTGACAAACTTGACCAGGATTTTGGATGATGATCTATAGAACTCCATGCATGCTTGGACATATTAGCACTTCCTTCACTGATAAGTGACTTCTCCTTCTGATCTTTCGCTATAACTGACTGTGATAACTCCGCATAATGCATTGACAGTGCCCCGCCAGATGAAAATTCCAAAGGTGAAGAAGCAACGCAGTTGCTGCTGGGAATAGGTATCTTTCCATCCATTCCAACTGAGGGACAAGATTACACAACAATCAAAACTAGGAAATCCTCCAGGCAAATCCTGTAGGCAATTATATTCTTCCTAGAAACTTCACATGTTGTTCCAGAACACAACCAGGCAGATTCATTTAAGAGATTTGAACATTTATGGCACTAAGATATTAATTAAGAATCATTAGATACTGAAACAGGAACACTATGCAAGTGATTACAGACTTTATAAAAACCGTCGTTTCACAACACTGTAACAGAAACGGGAGAACAAAGATTGAACAAAATATCCGAACTTGAGTGGAGTAAAATATTAATCTAGATATCATGATTATTAGACAACAAACAAGAACTTTAAACAGCCAAAGAAATACCAGAGACACTTATGGAAAAATATTGATGATACTAATTCGATTTAAAATGTAATAAATCATAAATTTGAGCCATGTGCTCAAACATTCACTCCATTTGGAGCACTCAAATTCTCCATTGACTTGACTTTGACGCCAAAAATGTCCAAGTTAAGCTATGCTAGCTGTGGTCCACTACAAACAGCCAATTCCATTGGAGAAGGCTTTTAAACAACATTAATTAGCAGATTGAAGTAGTTCAAAAGGTAAATAATTAAATGGCACCAACCTTGATGATCCGGCATTGCATTCAGCTTCCAAAACCCAATTTGTCTCTGTCCAATACAAGTTGCGAACACGTCACTTAAATAACAAACAAAAAATAATATCACAGTACTACTTCTTTCAGGTACAATGATTGATACCTAGTGATAAACAGAAAGATAATCCAAATACAGCACACATAAATGCAATGCAATCTATATTACTTTTTTATAAAAAAAAAAAAAAAAAAAGGGTTACCAGATAAACTTTTGAACTTACCTCAGCAGGAAAACGAACGTCCTCAAAATAGTGAGGGGATGCAGTAGTACTACCCCTATGATCCATAACTTCAAACGGCATGGTGCAGCTTTAGACACCCAAAAATCTCAACAAAGATCTCTCTTTGATATCAAAATTCTCGGCTCTGCCCACTGCTCATTGCTTGCCCTTCTTCTGTACAGCACTCAAAAAGTCAGTTTCTTCAAACATAACAAACAACTAAGAGACTTTGATGTCTTTTTAGGTAGTTTAAAAAAAAAACACAAAAAAAACAAAACAGTTCAAGGCTACATGATTTTAAATTCTAAAAAGTGGGAAACAGTTATCAAAATTAAAGAAGCATGAACCAACAAAACAACTAGTTGTTCAATGACACAAAAAGTTGGTACTTTCTAGTTAAATTACCAAACCCAAAAGAGGTTATGCCAAAAAAAAAAAAAAAAAAAAAGAACAAAAAAACAAAAAGAAAATGACTCTTTTACAACCTGAAATACTATAAAAATCAGTAAATTATTATCGAAAAAGAGAAACCCACTAGCCTACCCACCAACGACCAAAACATTATTGCAAATGCAACCTTTGATTTCTCAAACAGAATTGCAATGATAACTTCCTAATTACTTTCACTTTTTTAAAAAATAAAAATATTAAGACCTCGCTCACAGGGTGAATTTTTCCATTTTTAGAAAACTCAAAAAACAGAAAGGAAATGTAGCAGATCAAGCAAAAAGTAAAATCGCAAGCAAGCTCCAGTTTTGAAGGAATTGTAACTACTTAAAATTAACCATTTTTAAGACACAAAATATCAATGCTAAATCACCAAAAAAATGCTCAGATTTTTTTCCCAAATTCGCAATCTGACCAACCTAAATGAGCCAAAACCAAAAAAAAAAAATCGAACTTTTTAAAACGTATTATAAACTTAAACCTCAAAATTAAGATTAGAAAATCCCAGCTTTTAGAACACGATAATCACTCCAAAAAAAAAGTTGAATTTCTTATGACCAGAATTTGACCTGGTCTAATAAAACAGAAAAAAAAAAAAAAAAAAAAAAAAAAACCCACCTTTCCAGAAAAAAAGTTTAATCACCTTCACCATCTCCAAAGACTCCAATTTCCCTCTCTCAAAAAATTGCGAAGATTACAAAGAGAAAGAAAAAAGAAGAAGAAATACACAATTAAGCAAGAAGGATAGAAGAGAGAAAGAGAAAGAGAAATGAAATTCCAAATTTGTGACCTACTAGAGAATCATTTTTTTTAGCCAATGCAAGCTTTTTCTTAGATGAAAAGAAAGAGAGAGATACAAATTGAAGGAAAGAAACAACAACAACAACAACAAAAAAACGAGAGAGAATTTACTTTTGTTATGAAACAATTTGGAATCCACAAGTGAAAACCATGAAAAATCCGTCGAGATTTGGGTCGCCGGCGACTCAGTGATTTTCAGAGAGAGAGAGAGAGAGCGAGGAACAGCATGTAGTTAGTTGAGGAGGGGGTTTGGTTTGAAAAAAAGACAAAACAGAAATGAAATAGGCGGGTGTAAGTAAGTGTAAGACTCTGATCTGATGGGAAACATTAATTTTATTTTTATTTTTTATTTTTTTATGTGCATAAAACGGGACGGAATAGAGCAAGGCTGGTATTGGACGGAATATTTGGTTTGGGTTCTCTACTTAACGCCGTTATGTTGGAAGTTTGACCACTACCCATACCTTTTTTCGGTTCCACTGCCACTAATTTCTTTTTTACGTGGGTCAATTTTCGCACCTCCATATTAAGTTTATTTATATATTAACTTACAAGAATTTTATTTTTTATTACCTGAATTGAGATTTAATACAGATGAAGCATATATATTAACTTAATCATTGGGGTAAGGTTTACCTTTTTCTGGTTTTTTTCTTTCAAAAAATAATGAAAAAAAATTTAGTAAAATTCTAAAAAATTTTTTGAAAATCACTTTAGAGACAACAATTCAGAAATTACAAAATAAAATTTTTAACCTTTTTTTAATGTTATATAATATAAAAAAACATTTTAATACTCCGTATCATCAAATACTTTTTTATAATTATAATATTCACGATTATTATCGCTACCGTGACCACTAGCTAAAGTAAATGGTGGAGTGGCTACGATTTGTTGGCTGGATGGAGCCGTAATGGGTGCTGTATTTTGATGCTTTGAAGTCACGGAACCGTTGTTTAGTAACCTAGTTTGCCGCTACCATGTATTCCAACTGTACATAACTTACCTCGACACTAGGTTTCGTGGAGATATTTTTTTGTAAATTGATTTAATTTTATATTTTTATTTAATTAAAAGAAAAGTTGTTGGTGTATTTTGTTGAGAATAATTTTTTCTTTAAAATCAAAAGATTATTTATGCACTGGAGCCATTTCTTTCTAATCAAAAGTTAGCATACTAATTTCTAAATTATTGATTTTAACCTATGTTATCTATTTAAAAAAATATACATAGGTTCATTTTTATGTTATCTATCTAAAAAAAATATATAGGTTCATTTTCAAAAAATAAAAAGGTTTTGCACAAATCGAAAACTCGTACAACTCGAATTTTGTTTATTGAGACTTTAAGTTTTTTTGTCCAATTTAAAAGTTCTATTTTTATATTATTGTTTCATACCCTAATATATTACGTAAGCGCATATTTCAAACTTTAACAAATGACAGCTTACCACTTATTATAATAGATTCAAATTTAATGATTGAATTGATGACGTGGTAAGTTGTCATTAGATAAAACGCATATATGGTAAATTGTCATTAGTTAGGATATGAAATAACAATAATATAAGAATAAAACTCTTAAATTAGATGAAAAATTAAAATTTTAATAAAAAAATTCAAATTGTATGAAATTTTGATATGCCTAAAATTCAAAAAAGAAAAGTATGCTAAATCTAATTAAAAATCTGGATAATTTACCTCTTAAAACTGGAGGGAAGAGGGAAGCCATATCCTCCAAAAAGTTACCTAGAGCCGTTTTTTCAAAGGCCTTTTTTTTTTTTTTTTTTGACTCTAATTGTTCCTGTCATTTTAGAAGGTAAAACTCAAAGCAACCTTTGATATTTTTATAATATGATGGAACGTTTAATCATCCCATGTTTTAGCCTTTTCTCCTTAAAATACAACTCAAAGAATCATTATTAAGTTCGTTTTCATCAATTACAAGGACTTCAGTCCATATCAAATGAGATGCAAATAGGTAAATGGTTTTAGTCAAACCTGCCCAAATGAGAAAAAAGAAAAAAAAAAAAAAAAAAAAGGAAAATGTTGCTTCTTACCATTCCTTTTCATTTCTTTTAATTTACAAAATGCAAATAGTAACTGTCCTCGAGGGGAAGGGTTGGACTCATGTGAAGGAAACCATGTCTGCCATTAAAGAAATTGGGTGAGTTTGGTATTGGTAGTTATGAACAACTTCAAGGCAAAAAAACAATAGATACCAAAACGTTTATGAATTGTAAAGTGTGCCTTTTATCTTTCTCAGAATTGCTTAAAATGAGTGTCGTGTACGAAATGTTTTGGATTTCAGAACAAACTCAGAAGCTGTCCTCTTTAATACAAGATAAGGCATTTTGATCCTCCTCCTTTGTCTAAAAAAAAAAAAAAAGATTATGGGAATGCTCCTTCTTCTTTCTTTATCGCTTTGTGTGGAGAGGAGGCAGGGGAGACATAAAAACCACACTGGCTGGCACCTTTTTTGACATATCCGAATCTAGATGCCCAATTGGCCAATCCCTTTTAATTACCCTTTATTTTATTAGCAAAATCCTCCCGTAATAGATGCCTTAATCATTTCATGTTGACTTGTCTAGGCCAATTTTTATTTTATTTTTTCCCTCTGTAAAATGACTTCGTCATCCTTTTACCACCCCGAGAGTTTTCTTGCAAGATTTTATCTTCTTTCCATCTTTACAATTGATGTGGCCCAAACCCCAAACCATTCAAGCTTGTCCTTACCTTGAATTTGGCTAAACCAGTAACTTTCTTGCACTTGGCAAACCTCTAACCAATTCAAGTAATTGCTCTTGATTTTGTATTTTAAATTCCTAAAATTAACATTCTGGTCTCGCTGTCAACTTGCCCCCATCAATATTGGTGATTCAATTCCAAACTCCTCTTTTTCTCCTTTTCGGGTAAAAAAAAAGTGTTTTGGGGACGTTAGTCTATCAATTCTTCTCCCAGTTTATATATAATATATGTTGCATCAATATATATATGTTTGAATTTTGTTGTTGTTGTGGAAAAAATGTGTTGAATTTTTTTCATCTCTCGTGAAAAAGAGGAAGATTGTATCTGTTTTTCAAAGTGCTTTTGATGTCAAACAATCGAGTATAATTATAATTTAAGTAACTACACATCATTCGATGCAAAATTATATAATTTTTATCTCTTGACAAATAGTAATATCTTTTTAAAATACTGTTTTCTGATCCACTCCCAAAAAGAAAATAAAGCCTAAATCTGTCACATTTTTCATTCATTGTAGTATTTTATAAAGGAAAGAGTGCTGGCCATGGTAATTAGATTTGGGCTCTCACATGATTGTCTACTAATGACTATTCCTTAACGTGCCAATCTATCCATCTAATCACCACCTAATTCTAAGCAAAACAAAAACATGGGTCATGTCATGTGAGTCTGTTGTTTGCTCGAAAAGGAAAGAACATTAGACAAATGGCCAAGCAAGTGAGAGCGGAGAGAGAGAAAAGAGAAGAGAGGCACCAAGCGGCAAGAATTTGAATGACGGTTCTCTTGTAAAAGGATTAGAAAAGCATTTATTCATGGTACTATACTCCAGGTTTCCATGTGTTATCTTTTTATTGGTTGAATTATCGAAAGCTGCAATAGAAACTCGAAGTACTTTCGTTTGTTTTTAAGGAAAAGGATCAAACCCACTTTTTCTTTTTCTTTTTCTTCTTGGGGTTTGTGCAATTGCATTATCCCTTTGTTTCTAGTTTTTATTTACAAAACGAAAAAAGTTTCTTAGGACTCTTATAAGCAGCATTGATTATAGTCTATAGATAAAAAATTGCTTTCTTTGATTAAAAAAAAAAAAAAAGCTTTGAAAAACTTTAGATGTGATGGCAATTCCAAGCTTTCAATTTGACGCAACTTGGAAATAATTGAGGTCGACGTTTTCAATCTTCTATAAATGATATATTTGAAAAGATTGTTCATTTTAGTGGGACATGACTATTTTATTGATTATTCAATTTCTATAGCTTAAATGCAAATGGAGACGCAATCTGGCAGGTAGATAGATTGGGAAAGAAATATTAAGGCACTATGTAAAAAGAAATGAAAATGGATTTCAATGTACTTATAAGAAATGTTTGAGCAATTTCAACGATACCATGATGATCGTAACCAAGAGAAATACTTTTAAAATAAGAAAGATTTGGATTTGTTCGCATATTAAGTAATATAATGAATTATAATAGTTTAATGTTTTTTTTTATTATTATTATCTGATCAGAGGATATTTTTAAATTATTATGTTCATGAATTGATATTAATTTTTTCTTTCTGACGGTTTAATAATTTTATAGTACATATTTTTTATTTTGTTTGAGTTTAAAATATTCAAAATTTATTTTTTTAAAAAAAAATCTTAACAGATAATATCAAGCTTTAATTTCATAATCTATGGTTGGACCTATCATTTATCTCTAATATGAAAGGATTTTAATCCATGAAATTATATATATATATAAGAAATGAGCTCCAATCCACCAGATTTTTTAGGTGGATTCTTGATAATTTGACAAAAGCCCCACTTACAAGAGGATATATTAATAAATTCAAGTTATTGGATGAAAATTGGATTTCCATATCTGCCAGGTGTCTTAAGTTGCCACATGGTTACATGTTTTTAAAGACTGCCTAAGGTATATGGAGCTGGACTGGTCCCATGAGTTAAGCATTTGCCTAATAATTGAAGAGACCATAGTGTAGCAAGAAAGACTAAATTTAATGAAATTAAAAGATGCTTACCTAACTAAAAAAGTTAGTTTGGGCGTAACAGCTCTAATTATTCAAATAAGTAGTCTCGAATTTTAATTTTTATATACACAATAAACTTTTTGAATAATCACACTTATTTTACATGTACTGATCACTGCTTACCTAATTAAAAAATTAGTTTTAGCGGAAGAGCTGTAGTTGTTCAAATAAGTAGTTTTTAGTTTTAATTTTTATATACATAACAAACTTTTTGAATAATTATGCTTATTTTATATGTTCGACCAAACAACAAAAAATTAATTTGAATTTTTACTCTCGAGATCACAAAAAAAAAAAAGCTGCTTACATTTATTTTCCGGTAGGATTTATAATTTTCCTCTATGTAGGTTGACACATTTATGTAAGTGTTCAATCTAATGTTGATTTTTTTATTTGATAATAAATATATTTTTGAGTTAATTTATATGTTAATCAAGATTATTATTTTTTAAAACGATTTTTAATATGCATCCACCATATCTATGGCTTTGATGCATTTAAAAGGTTTGATAATTTTTTTTAGATACTGTACTCAAGTTTCGAACCTTAAAAAACAAAAATAATAATAAATATATATATATATATATATATATTTTACTATCAGATCAATTTTTCAAAAGTTATTTTGTTATTGAATCGAGACTCTAAAGTTTATCCAAAATAGTACGAATGTAAATTAAATTTCATGTTAGGCTGTAAGGGGCAATTTAGAATTTACATGAACATCTCGTAGCATTACCGTACAAACAATTTACATTTAATACAAAGTTTCATAATAATTCTCTGTCCAAAAGAAGAAGAATAAAAAAAAAGGCTAAGAAAACGATATCAGCATTTACCCGATAATTAAAGAGCAAAAACACGAAGAACACTGCAACACCGAGTGGCCTACCTACATCTACTCGTTGGATTCAGATTTTCTTTATATGGCAGGACGTACATGCATATTCTTTCATGTACACGATCATTGGATTGAACCTCCCATTTTTCTACCAAAATGTGAAAAATTTCATGGCATGCCCATCCAGTCTCAATTTTCAATCTTTTTCTAATAAACCACACCCAATGAAATTAGCAAAATGATTATGAGTTTGTTTGATTCTTATCATCCTTAGGTGCAAATAATTTCATATTTTCGCTGCATTTCCCTACGTTGGTCTCGAATCTATTTTGTACATTTGAGCAATATGGTTTTGAATTTTGCCAATTAGCCCAGAAGCAATATCAATTGTGTTGTGCTGGTGCCCAATCTGAAAAAAATAAATAAATAAACAAAAATAACTTCTGACCAGAAAGTGAAAACCCACATAAATGAAGAAGATCAAGTTTGAAATTTTCAAGAGGAATGACATAATGTACCAGAGTACGCACAAATGCACGCACATTCTTAACGAAAGAACACGTTGTCTTTATGTGGCTACACGAGGCAGGCAGGGTCATCCTGTAATGCAGCTTCTAACAAACTTCCGATAAATCGGACGGTTGCAATGAAAGCGAAAGAGAGAGGGAAAGAGAAACGGTTAAAGATAAAAAGGTTCACGTGTTAATAGTGGTTCCGTGGCCGTTAGATCTACAGCTAGCTAGCTAGCTTGCTTGCTTCTTCTTGTTCTATCGCATATATGAAAGTGACACACGAATGGGCATTGCTCATGGAGCGGAGCGGAGGTGTTTGGAAGTAGCTTTAAAGTTTCTGTTGGAGCTATCCAGAAAAATTGGTTAGAATAAAAATAATTCTAATCCATTAAATTAAATAAAAAGGTTTTGAATTCAAATTTTTGTATATATATATAAATTTTTTTAAATAATTATTTTTTGTTTTATACTTTCAACAAAACAACAAGTTATTAGTTAGATATGAAGAATGCAAAAAAAATTCCAAACAGCTGAATTTCAAATGTTTTTATTTGATTTTATATATTGATGTTAAATTATTAAAAATCATTTGATTTCAATCAAACCGTATCTTAGAAAACATCATTTGTATTCTATTTCGAAACACATTCAGAATCAGTTACTTAATTTTTAGGACACACAAATAATTGTAAGAAGGCACATTCGGTGTAAAATATTAGTATAAAAGGGTATTTCCATCTTTGATCAGTGATATTAGTAAATATTTTAAATTTTGCTTTCGATATATATATAGTATCTTCGATACATATATGTAAATAAATATGAAAGATATAACACTATTTATCTGATTTTTCAGCCTATCTCACCTGAAAAAAAAAAAAAAAAACTTCATGTTGTGGGATTTTTTTATTCTTATTTTTTTAAAAGCATACCCTTGCTTGGTCAAACCATTCACGTCTAAAAAGATGAATAAAAAAAGAAGAGACCTTCTTTAAAAATATTTACTTGGATAAAAAGAGTTTAATTGTTTAAACAAATAGTCTTAAATTCGAGTTATTATATATTTAAAAAATTTATTAAATAGTTATATTTGTCTTATACATTCAATCCAATAACGAATGATTAGTTTGGATATTTAGGTTTGAGATTTTTTTTTTTTTTTTTTTTTTTTTGAGGCGAAAAATGAAAAGAAGAGGTTGAAAAGAACATGGACCACACATGGTACTGCTTTTATTTAGGGTACCTTGGGTAATAAGCTGGGTTTGGTTAGAACTTAATTATAAGGGTTGAGTAGAAGTTTGTTTAGTATGGTGGGCCTAAAGTTCGTACCCGGGGTAGAAAAGAAAAGGTGAAACAGAGCCTGATCGGGAACAGGAAGGATCTGACGAGCAGCTTTTTAACTTCCATGAAAAAGAACTCGCTTTTATGTAACAGCAGCATCCAAGGCAAGGGCCAAAATTGCAAGGACATGATCAGATGTAAGAAATAAATATGTTCCGGCATTAATGTTGCCTTCTTCTTCTTTTTTCTTATTTTTTCCTCTCAAATTATTATTATTATTATTTAACTTTTTTTTAAAGATTGACGATATACATAAATTGGCATGCGTGCATGTTAGTTGTAAGCTTTGATTTTTTTAATAAATAATTAAATAATAATATTATTAATAATAATTTGAGAGAAGAAAGCAAAACAAAAAAAAGACAATATAATCATTTAGTTTTTTAAGTTAACGAACATGTCATTAGTAGAAGGAAAATTTAATAGATAAACTTGATTGGCATTTTCGAAAAAGTTAATATACTCAAACAAAAAAAAATAAAAATTAATATACTTAATTGAAAAAAGATTCAAAATTAGTATACTTATAATGTAGTTTTTCCAATTTTTAATCCTACCCTTGTATTTAAAAAAATAATGAAAAATGAAAATGTAACATTTAGTTTGCCTTTATTTTTCAATACATTTATATATCAATTTTTTTATTTAAAACATTTGTTTGTTTCATCTAAGGATATTATTAGAAAGTATTTAAGTTAATTAATAAGAAAACTATACGCATAATACATGTGATTTTTTATTTTAATAAAAATATCGGTTCCTGAATATATTAAAGAATATAAATAAACCAAGTGTTATGATTAGTTGACTTGTATTAAATATATATATATAGGCGACGAAACAATAGAACCAATCACCATAGCTCACGCTTTAATAGTCTCCAAGTACAGCATGTCCATGTGACTGTAGATGATGAATCGATTATGGAGTCTCAATGATGGGGCCCAGGAAAGCGGACAAAGACAATAACTCAGCTGTTCCCTTTGCATTTTGTAAGGATAAAAAAAGAAAAAAATAATAAAATTTTACATCATGATTGGTGGGCCATGAAGGGAAATAAGTGGCACAGCCCCACTTCATTTTCATGCGCGTGTAAAGGGTAAACTAGCACACACCAAATCAATTTCAACTTTTACCCCCTTTTTCTTGAGTAAATTATTCGTTAATCTCTAAGTTTTTTAACACAATTATAACTTAGTCCTTTACTCTTGAAAACTTATAAGGTAATCCCTTAACTCTTGTTGATCTTTGTCTTATCAAAACATCCGACTGTTTGTTTTTTGTTATTTTGTTTTTATAGGTGAATACCATATGTGAAATCTAACAATATATAAACCAATGTATGTTTTGGAAAAGCAAAGGTTGACAAGAGTCCAAGGATTAAATATCTATTTTCAAATGTAAAGGACTAAGTCATAACTTAATTTAAAATTCAAGTATTAAGTATTAATTTACTACTTCATTTTACAATTGATGCATATCAAAAAACAAAACTAAAAGAATAAGGATTCTAACTGTTCATCTAGACTAAATCGCATTGTGAATATTGTACTCCGAGTGGCCTTCCTTCTCTCTCGATCGTCTATTTTTTTTATCTCTTTTTGTTCTTTTGATTTACAACCGTTCTTTTCTCTTCTTTGTCGTCCTCCTTTGCTTTTCTAATTACATTATTGTCCATATTCCTTTTATTCTCTCTTTCTCGCCTTTTTAACCCTCTCTTTTTACCTTCTTTTATTCTTCGATCGTTCTTGCCTTATTTGTTTGCTATTTTTGTTATTTGTGTGCTAATATTCCGTTCGGGTTTGCAATCCCCCTAAGTCAACCTCGCCTATTCAAATCATCATACTCGTGAGCCTCCATCCTACTTTACACCCTCCTATGCTTGTTATCGGTTCACCCCACACCGTACTTGTAAAAAACTCTTATGCCATCATTGATGCGGAACCAACAATCCGACAAACATACAAAAATAACAACAAATAAGGAAGATGAGGTCGGTTTTTTTAAAAAAAAATTTGAAGAAAACAAAGCGATAATCGAAAAAAAGAAACTAAAATTGAAAAAAAAAACACAAATAGAAGAAAAGGATTTACCTATTTAATTGGAGTAGTAATACCTCTCGCCATCATCCTTAATTCAAATTTCTCTAGGTAAACTAATCATCTTAATGTAATTTTTTTTCATATTTAAGGTTTCGGGTAGTTTTGGGTTTCGGAATTTAGGGATTTTTGAGTTTGGATTGAAATTGAGTTTAAATAATTGAAAGAAAGACTAATTAAAGGTATTAGGGTCATCAATTTAGGGATTGAACCCAAAATTTAAGCCGAATTAAATTAGATTGAAACCTAGGGTTTCTATATTTTTTAACATTAGTAAAATTTAAGATTTTTTTAACAAATTGAGTTTTAAGAGGCTTGAATTGACATGATCTCGGGAGAAATGAAGGCAATTAAGGCTAATTGGAAAAAAAATTGAAACCTATAGTTCGATCAATTTTGGGTAAAGGATTTAATGAGGGGGTTTTTTATTCCAATAAAGAATCAATAGAGGGAGTGAAAGGTTGAAGGAGGATTAGAGAATAGAGAGTGAACCGAGAGATGAACTATGGTTCGTTCTTCCATGAAGATTGAGCATAGAGAGGGAAAGAGAAGCCGAGATGAGATAGAAGGAAGGAGGAGAAGAGGAGTGGAAGATAGCGAAAAAAGTGAGGGAAGGAAGGAGAGAAAGAGAGAGTGAACATTTCTTTTGAAGAACTAGACAGAGAGAGGAAAAAGAATAAGAGAGAAATCGAAGTGAGAGGAAGAAGCAAAAAAGAAAGAAAAAAAGTTTGATTCGAAAAATAAAAAAAACGAGAAAAAAGAAAGGGGAGGTTTAGTTGGTGTTTGTGGGCTTGGGTCCGGATAAAATTGAAATGGGATAGGCTTAGCCCAACCTATGCGTGGTTAGACCGGGCTAATCTCAACTCGGTCTAGTTTGAAAAAAAGGAAGAAAAAAGAAAAAGAAAAAAGAGAAATTGAATCGAAAAGTGCTACCTATTTATATGTTTTTATGCTAAAAACAAATATGTCTATATATTTTACTCAATAATTAAAAATTATGTACTTACGAATCAGTCCATTTATGTTTCTTAGTGCACAATTAAAAAATTTCGACCATTTTAAAACTCAACCTACATATGCTTATTAGTTGATAATTAAATTTTTTTACACTATGTTAAACTTTGACATACAATAATATTCATAAATTTTATAATATCAAATAAAAAATAACAATAGACAAAAGAAAACTCACATTAGATAAAAAAAAAAAACTATATCATATAAAAAAATTATTGCAACGAGCATTGACATAGTGCTATACAATACTAAAATTTTCTCGGAGCGAAGCTCAAGGCACCCACGCTAGCATAAGCTAGGAAGATAGGAAGGACACATACTTCAAAAATATTTTTATATTCGTATCGAGGTATCGGATATTCATACGTGTTGGACATAATTCAATATAAGTGAGAATATAATAAAAAAATTATTTAATTTGAATACCTATAAAAGATGATAAAGGTACATTGTGGACACAGTTAGGTTAGGACATTTGAGAGACACTTTCATGATTTTTATAGGATTAAAGTTATAATTTTTTAAAATAGTTGGTTTCAAATTTTTCCTATTTTTTGTATGAGTTAAAATACTTAAGCATTTAACTAAATAGAACTTTACTGCAATATTTTTTTTATTGTTATTTTTCAACAACAAAAAATATCATATTTTACATACGAAATACTTTAAATAATATATATATAATTTTACTGTTTCTAATTTTAAAAATTATCTAATCTTATCACAAATAAAAAAAGTTAAAAGAGATATATATGATAATAATTAAATTAAAGAAAAAATAAAAAAAATCATCACTAATCATTTTACAAGCGTCATAATAATTATTGAGATAATTTGAGCTTTAGATGTCCAAATGTATTTCATTGTTAAGTAAATATAAATAGCATAACGTTTATTTACAACTTAGTATAAATGGAATAAAGAAATGCACTGGTAGCTAATTCATTCCGTACGCTAATACGATTCCCATGTTCAGCTGAATACTAAATACGATGTATCAGATTCTAATAATGTTTACTTACCACTCGTCCGATCGATAATTATAGAAAAAAATAATAAAAAAAGCAGTAATATTTTGAAAGAGACTGAAAAACGAAAGGGAAGGAACTTTCTCTCGCACTCTAATGCTCTTACAGCTAGGGTACTAGCTTATGGATCCTGCAAAAAGCAAGCCATGACCCTTCCTCCCAAAGTACGTCATCTATCTTTCTTTTGTTTTATTTCAAGGTTCTTGTTTTGTTCTACGCTCACTGCTGGTTAAAGCCTAAAGGGCATATTTTTGAAAACGAGTAGCTGAAAATGAATTCCCGCCTTTTTCGTTGGAGTTAGTGAAAAGTAACACTCAAGAAGAAGAAGAGAAATTTGTAAATTTAACTGCACAATCATTACCCCTTTTACCCGTTTGTTAAAGGCTACCTAAAGAAATGGAAATGGGTCAGTGGTTGGTGTCAGTGTTCAGAGAACCAATCCATGGCACGGATCAGAATATTCCCTAGTAATGGTGTACGTTTTCTTGGATTTGTGTGATGGTCTGATCTATCAGCCTCCTAACCTAAGATTTTCAGGCATGATCGCATTGGGTTGTCCTTGGCCCATGGAAGAGAGTGCATGGGCGCCAAAGTTATGTTTGGTCCAAATCAAATTAGATTCTTCTAGCTTTGTGATTTTTAGTTTTTCTTTGAAGTCATTGTACATCAATGATTAGATATATATATATTTTTTTGGGATCCTCGAAGTATTCCATATTCGAAGGTTGAGATTAATTATTCTCTATTCGATTAAATATACCAAATAAGTACAATTATTTAAAAATTTTTCTTCATATATAAAAATTTGAACACTAGACCATTTGCTTAGGTGATAAGAACTATTTTCATTTAAATTAATTATTTTTTATATTTTATAAAAATTAAAAGTTTGAATTCTGATAAAAAAAACATATTTCCTTAACCATTGGGCTAACCTATATATAAAAACTCAAATACGAGATCATTTGTTTATGTGATAAGAGCTCATTTTATTTAAGTTAATCTTTTTATATTTGATAAAAAATAAAAGTTTGAATTCTGAAAAAAAAGAAAAAAACATGCTGAAAAAAAAAAACATGTTTGCTTAACCATTGGGCCAACCCATTTACCTAAATGTTAAATAGTGCTGTTAGAGAGGATAAAATTTTGAGACATGTTTTAACCATGCAAATATCTATCATGATTAGAAGAGAGTGGATGGGCATCAAAGTTATGTCTGGCAAGCCAGAATATTTTGAGATGGACTCAGCCCATTTAGAATGAGAGCACTAATATGGGCTTTTGCTCAAGCAGCAAATGGTCCAAATTTTAGATAATTCTAGCCTTTTGCATTTTCATTTTTCTTAAGGCCAACCCAGGGTTCTGTGCAAGTTTGAAAGACGGGACAATCTGCAACTTTAATTTGTCTAGTTAACCATCCCATGGGGTTATGCACAAAAGAAGTCTAAATCTTGTTAGAAGCAAACCAAGAATGGTATAAAGCTTAAACATCAAAATTTGGTTGGCATAAAATTTCTACCTTCAAATGGAAAAAATCCCAAAGAAAGATATATGAAAATCACGGCAATCCTCTCAAACTTTAAACTAAAACAGTTTGTTACTCTCAGTCACCAACCAAGATTATCAAAATTTCCTTTTCGGTTCCTCTCATGAGCAAAAAACTAGATGTAATTGAGTTACTTCTTATCAAAGAATTAACCTAAATGGCAACATGCTTAGACAGAAGCTAAATTTCATCCTTGATACCCTCTCATACATATGATCAAAATAGCTTACAGCAAAAATAAAGAGGGCCAATCCTTCAAGTTTAATATCTTTTGATGGTCAATAGTAGCATTAATTAGGTTACTAATCAGCGCCTATATAAAGATAAGTTCACTAAATCACCATACCAATGATAGAAATTGCAGCCTCTATAATTTCTTGACATGGAGGCATGCATCGAAGTTCTATGTTGCCATCCAGATATAAACACGTTTATGCTCAGAACAAGACCATGCAGCATTAAGGGATTGGCTAGCTGCAACAAGCAATATAGGTAGTAGGACACAAAACATATTTTGCAAGGTTAACCCCAAAGGACTTAATTTTGAAAGATCTAATCTAAAATTGAGTGAAAAAGTACACAAAATAGTAGGATTTGTGCCCTTTTTAAGAACTGATAGATACTTCCAAGAAGTAATGGAATTCATTCAATTTTAAGATGCTCTCCTCGTGCGAGAAGGAATCCAAATCACCACCCCATAAGACCACAAGGGAGACAAAACATTTAACTTAGATGTCCATTCAATACTATTTCAGTTCAATTTGCACCAGACTTGACAATGATGGCGCCTTTGAAGAACAAGTCATATCATGAGCACCAATCATACCACTTGACGTATGTCTACAACAAGAAAACAAATCATAGCTGTGGCCCAATAAAATCAGTTAATAATAATGATTGCCGCGTGGGGACTATAGGTAAAGACTAGAGTCAGCTTTTGTTTTGTTTTTTGCTTAGTTTGGTTTTCCACCTGGAAGTCAGCACAAGGACATGTGACTGTATATGTAAATCTGACATGACATCCTAGTAAATTGAAATGTTCTCATATCTTATCCATCCATTAGAGAGTTATAACAAGCATATTAACTGTGCAAGCAAAGTATAACATGAGTAGTGAAAAGCACTTGAAGTGGAGGAATATCAGTAGCTGGTAAACAGCACCAAGTAGGGAGAGGATCAATGGTAATTTCATAATATTGCTAAGTGCTTAAACAATTAATATTACAAGCAGTTCTAATTAGGAATCATCTTTTTGTGTACAAAGATTTACAATGCACTAAATATGGTTCTCTCAAAATCGAGATGGGCAGTTGTTAACTATCAGGAATATTTACAACACTTGTAGTGGCCTTATCTTCCTTTTTCGATGTTTTCCTCCTCTTTCTCTCAGACTGGGGCTCTTTTGCTTTCAGATCATTGCAAAATGACCTCAATAAGGCAGTCAGATGTTCGTTTCTGTGAGCTAAAAGACAAAATAAATGTAGAACGTAAGGAGGACGATACTTGTGATGTTTTCTCACATATTGAAGGGAAAAAAGAAAGGACACCTTTCCTTCTCACTCTATTTGAGATCTTTTGGCAGAAGCGTGAGGAAGAGCAAATATCACTTGCATCATAATAATAATACTAGAAAGTACTCAAACAAACAAAGAGAAATAAAGGTAGAAAAGAACAACTATACCATTCTTTTTCTAGACTAA
This sequence comes from Dovyalis caffra, assembly GCA_963924115.1. NCBI lineage: Eukaryota > Viridiplantae > Streptophyta > Magnoliopsida > Malpighiales > Salicaceae > Dovyalis > Dovyalis caffra. The sequence continues at coordinate 4,821,108 of CAWUPB010001009.1, read as the reverse complement.
GGAGTTACAAAACTCACCAGAAAGGATGACATCTTCCATGTTCACAGATTTACGACCAGCATGCTGTGCAAATAGCTCAAGTTCCTTTGCAAGTTGTTCTGATTATCAAAAGAGTATACAGTTCATTAGTTTAATCAAGCTTTATCTAACAGTGGACAAATAAATCTTCTCTACCAGCTTAGAGTTTCTCGCAAAGGAAACCTCAAGGAATTGTATTAATGGAATCTCATAATTCTTCTTAGTAATAATTGTTTACTAGCAGTTTTTCCTTATGGTAAGTTCCATTACTAAACAATTAGCAGAGTTTGATCTGCCACTGAAGAATTATACAACGAATAGAAGACAATATTCAATAAGCAGCATTAAACCTCCCAACTCAGTTAGTTAACCTCACAAGAATGAACTCTCAACTTGTTCAGCTTGACTAAGCCTCTCTCAAACTAAGCTAAAAAGAATCAGATAAATGGATACTTATTCTCCATAAGTGTGCAACCATCAGTTTGTAGTTGCACCAACAAAAATCATCAATAACTTGGTCTGTGCTAGTGCAGGTACAACCCAAAGATGATCAGAATCATTGAATATTTTACAGTGCAGTGGCTGACAGCAGTTGGAGATTATGAATTGTGGTAAATAAAATCACCATAAAATCAGCTGATGTAGGACGGAATAGTAACAAAGGTAGAAAGAAATAGAATTCCCTATAGGAGAGGGAAAAATTAATGAAGAAGAAAGAAACCCTATAGAAGATGGTAAATCCCTATAGAAGAGGGCTGAAGAACTGAAAGAAACCAACATACTCTGAAATTTTAATTCATAATCAAAATTCTAAAAAGGATATGGTGTCTATTTAGACACCAAGAAACCCTAGTGTCCTACACTAAATAGGAAAAAAGAGTCCTAATAATAATAATAATAATAATAAAATACTAAAAATCTTCCTAATTAATATTAAAATTCTAAATGTACAAAATTACAACCAAACATGTAAACTCTCTTGTTCCTACATGGATAATCATCTTTATCAAATATGCATAATGATCAGCTGTTCTGTCAAGTTTGGTGCAATGCATGGATTCCACAAACATTGCAGCATGAAGACCAAAATGGGTGATGAATTTTGCATACCATTATTGGTTGATGAACAATAAAAAAAAAAAATTCATGGACCTATTAGCAGTGTGCTGCATCGACAACTGCTGAATCACTGTCCTAAATAAACACAGAAAAAGGTCTAGGGTAAATTTCAACACAACTACCATGCTAAACTACAATGGGTAACTTGAGGGATCTGTCAAGACCAAGTAATGTAAACCCAGCTAAATTTAAAAATTCATCCCCATAAACTGCATACCATACCCAAAACATTGCTTAAATTGAGCAAACTGCATTGGCTAAAGATTTGCCGATCTTGCAAAATGTCAACACATCAGTAACATGCCAATATGAAATGTTTCAAATGGATATCAATGGAAACAAGCCCTACAAAATCAAAGCAATAGTAACTGTTTGCAACTCAAGTTTATTACCTGTATAATTAAATGCCAAATCGGCAATGCAAGCCATTATTGGTTCAGATATCTCCATGCCACTTTTCTTTGCTGCTCAAAGCGCATCATTCATAACCGTTAAAAATGGACTAAAAATTAAAATCCACTTAATACATAAACAACCAAATAGCCGCGTAAAGAGTATCATGTTAACAAATTGAACCTTCATTCTCGGCAATGGATATGGCAGAGAGTCTAAATCGGTCTTGAAGAATATCGCTCACGGAATCATCTTCTTCTCTTTCTACCTCGCTTCCATTCCCCCTTCCATGTTAAATATTGTAGTTACTGCAAAATGTACGAAAGTTAAAAACGTTAACAATGACAAACGAATTCTAAATTCATACGACACCCAATGAAGCCGCAACATTCTTAAAAAACACCTTTAGCAGCAAGATTACAGAAATATATCAAATGGACTAGTTTCAAACAGTTAACAATCACCTTCGACAAGGAATGTTTACGAACAGATTGACTACATTACCCTTAATATATGATATAACGCACGGGAAACAACAGTTACCAATAAAATTCTGAGTCCACAAAACACCCAATAAAGAAGAATAAGTAACCAAAATCCAATTTATCACTTTTTGCAGAAAATTTAAATAAAGATAATGAAATGGGTTGATCTCACTCCAAACAATCCATAAATTTCTTCTTTGAGGACTTTTCACAAACAAAATACCTACATTATCGATAACATATGATACATTTGAAGTTTCAAGAGTAGAAATTGAATAACCTTGACATTGACAAAAACCCAAGACAGATGTGATAATTTGAGTGACTTTAAACCCTAATTAGCAGCACTGACTGAAGAGGAAGACGCGAGGTCCTTGCAGACAGGGAGGGAGAGAGATGGGGGCTGCCTTTCTCATTTTAACGGTTTCCCCTTGGTGTTAGTAAATTCCGTTGACGACTTGGACTACTTCCTAATCCACGTCATCAGCTTCATCGGGTCCTGTAAAAGTTAATTACAGTTTTCCTCCTTGTTATATCAATTTGTTAAATAATTGCTTAAGATTTGTGATATTTTAACCATTAACTTCAAAAAAAGAAAAAAGAAAAAAGAATAAGTCTTATACATTAAAATGTAAAAGTTGAATTATCCGAAATAAAATACAGATGGTTTGATAAAAAAATAAAATAATAACAAATCTTCTATAGATAAACAAATTAATTTTTTTCTTAAAATTGTTGGATACATGTTCTTTCACACACGATGGGTTAGGTGGGTGTTAAGGGTCATGTTACCAAGTGGGAAAATAAAACATTGATATTATTTGATTGCCAAAAATATAATGATAAGAATGAAAATTGGAGTTTTATTCTCACTTTATAATTATTTTTGCTTGATTGAAAAAAAAAAGATGAAACATTAGAATGAAGAATGAAAACGAAAATAAAAATTACACATAATTGCATTCTCATGTATAAAGTGAAAATAAAAATAAGGAATGAGAATAGATTTTTTTCTTCAAAATAATAACATATTATTTTTATTTATTGTTTATTAATTATTTCTACTACCACCATCGTCACTACTATTGTCTTTATTATTTTTACTACCATTATAGTTGATGAAGTTATTTTTTAATTATTATTCTTGTTTGTTTTAAAAATCAGATATTAAAAAATTTAAATTTCATTATGATTTTTTATTAGTGTTCCAAACAAAATATGAAAAAATAAATGTCATTTCGATTATTTTATTTTCATTCCGATTTATGCATTCTCATTCGAACCTGTCCTTTTTAGTAACCAAACAACACCCTAAAATCATAAAGATTTTTTTTTCTTGAAATAATTACTCTTCAAACAATCCGGAAGAAAATAAAACATTGATATTATTTGATTACCAAAAATATAATGATAAGAATGAAAATTAGAGTTTTATTCTCACTTTATAATTGCTTGATTGAAAAAAAGAAGAAAAATTAAAATGAAGAATGAAAACGAGAATAAAAATTACACATAATTGCATTCCCATATATAAAATGAAAATAAAAATAAGGAATGAGAATAGATTTTTTTCTTCAAAATAATAACATATTATTTTTATTTATTGCTTATTAATTATTTCTACTACCATCATCGTTACTACTATTGTCTCTATTATTTTTACTATCATTATAGTTGATGAAGTTATTTTTTAATTATTATTCTTGTTTGTTTTAAAAATCAGATATTAAAAAATTTAAATTTCATTCTGATTTTTTATTAGTGTTCCAAACAAAATATGAAAAAATAAATATCATTTCGATTCTTTTATTTTCATTCTGATTCATGCATTCTCATTCTGAACCTTTTATTCTTAGTAACCAAACCACACCTAAAATCATAAAGATTTTTTTTTTTTTGAAATAATTACTCTTCAAACAATCCAGAAGAAAAGTTGTTCAAATTATCAACGTATGCTTTTTAAACAACAGGTGGCGAGTTCAATTTTCGCTCTCTTATGCTGTTCTCCTTTGTGCGGTCTAAAGGCCATTAAAGGCCCAAAGCCTTTGGGTTATGAACAAAAGATGGGCTCATTTAGCCCAAATTAAGAGGGCTGCTTGACTGTCCATTAGTTGGGTTGGCTCATGACGACACCATTGATGCCTTATTTCCACATAAATTACCTAAAAAAGTTCTGCAATTTAATACCAATTTATGAAGGTTTAATTTTCTTTGGAGAATACTGTTTTTTTTTTTTTTTTTTTTTTTTTGAAGGAGTTACGAGCTATAAATCCACAGGTAAGTTTAGCTATTAGAAGTATGGCATCACAATGTTTTAACTATGGATACAAAGCTTTCATCACAGAGTTTTCCTTGAAAGAGGATACATTGACAGCTTCTGATGACTCAAAATTATTTGCAGTTAAGGAAAAGACAGCAAGATTCGTATATTCCTTTTGTTTTCCTGTAATAAATTTCTTCCTGTACACGGTAAGAATATTGCAAGACCACAAAATTTCGTCAAGAAATTGATCAGCCAAATGTATCCACAAAATTTATACCATTGGATATAATACTTTTGCCTATAGGCCATTTGTTCATATCTCAAATTAAATGGAAATGACTAAATTTAGCTTGGCACCCCTAATGAAGTAGGATTTTGGACTTGAGAGCATCTGAATCCTGGTGAATCAATGCATTAATAAACCATGATTTTGTTGTCCAGACTGTGTGTAGTGAAAAAACATTGAATGGGGGGATTTCTTTGATTTGGTAATCAACTGAGTTTTAAATGTTCCCTCTGCCCTGTAAAGTAGCATAATTAACCATACCATAGGGTGCTATGGTTACAAATGACTCCCACATGGATAGAGAAGAAATCCTGTAAATTTGAAGTGCACATGAAAAATATTGCATTCAGAACAGAACAAAGAACTGCAGGAAACGCTCAGATATTAAACACCAAAGTTGATTTTGCTGCATATACAAAGTCAAAAACTCACCATAAATGAAAAAATCCATCAAAAAACTAATTTTGCCTAACCAATATCTGCCCACCATAAGGCAGGGACTATGATGGAGGCAACTTGTGCCAGGCTATGGTACTATGGCTAGCCTCCAACTGCAAAGGAAGTTTTCCCATGTTTTAACTCATCTTCAACCATGAACAAACCATTCAAAGAGCGCACACGTGCACACGCACAGACGCTCATACAAACAACTCAAAGACAGACACAAATACAAGGACAGCGCACAGACACGCATACAAACAACTCAAAGACAGGCACAAATACAAGGACACACAACGTTATTGTATTGCTAACGGAAACTGGATGTCCTTCGAACTTTCCGTGACAAAACAAGGTGACATCCACATTAGGCAAGAATATCTCCATTTATGGTAGAATCTTAAAGAATGACAATAACTATTAGGGCCTCCATTGACCATAACGTCAGGGATTGGCCTTTATCTTTTGATTTAGGAGAGAGAAGAGTGCTAATTTAGGGTCCAAACCAAAGAAAGCATCCTATTAAACACTGAAAAATACTTGGGGTGGGGGGGGGGGGTGGGTGAGGTTCCCTTTATGGCAGAAAATTGATTAGATGGCAAAAGATATGAAACTGTTCAGTGTTTATCCTTCAAAATAAGGCACTAATCCATCCCACATACATGATACAATCCAGACACCCAAGTAAATCCTTCTCTCCTCTCCTACCTCAGGCAGCAAGTTGAATGGTTCTCTGATTTAAGACCATTCAAACATTTTTAGCCTTGCTGTCATACAGAGTCCACTTGTCATGGCGCCAGAGTCAAATGACAGACAAGAGACACAAGAATTGTCTAGGCCTAACGGAGTTTGTAAAGAACAAGCACCAGATGTGGATGAAAGAACTAAAACAAGACATCCGCGATGGACTAGGCAAGAAACATTTGTCCTAATCGAGGGCAAGAGGGCTGTAGAGCACCGATTTCAACAGAGCCGCAGATCCACTTCAGCCTTGGGATCAAATCAGATTGAACCCAAGTGGGATTCGGTTTCAACATATTGTAGACAGCATGGTGTCAACAGAGGACCTGTTCAATGCCGGAAACGATGGGGAAACATGATTTGTGATTTTAAGAAGATCAAAACATGGGAGTCTCAGAAGGTTAACGAGGCTGAATCATATTGGATGATGAGGAATGAGTCGAGGAGAGAAAGGAAGTTGCCGGGTTTCTTCGATATGGAAGTTTACAATGTCTTGGATGGAAGGATGATCATTACTGAAGCAATTCCATTGTCACAAATCACTCTCAAGAAAGAAATGGATTACACTGATAGAGAAGAGGCGGCAACTGCAGAGGAAGAAGAGGAGGAAGAACATGAAGAAACCGAGGCAATTTTTGATAGCAATCAAAGTGCAACAGCAGAAAATGGTTTGTTTATAGATTGTGAACAATTTGGACAGGATGAAATTTACTGGAGCTCCATGAAGGAAACTGCAGCAAATGGGGATCTCAGACAGACAAAGGCAAATCCATTGCCCAAACCATCAGGTTACCTTACGCGAAATTCATTCCTTATCTGATTGGTAGAGAAATTATGTTGCAAGGTGAATTACAGATTACAGTTTTGCTTGTTTTTGTACCTCAACCAATGTCAATTTGCTAGGGATACTCTAACCCAGGTAACAAAAAAATCTGCTGAATATGACCACTTTTTATAATCTCTAATTCTAGGACCTTAGAATGGGAAACAACTCACACTTGAAATTCCCAAAACAAGTCCTCTCAATTGGCTCCTAGGCCTTTTCCGACTGTGGTTACCAAAGTTCAAGGCAAAGGACTAGTTTTACTACCCAAAAAAAAAAAAAAAACAATCAGTTGAACATTCAGTTAAATTTATCTTTTGATTCCCCAACCTGTGGTTTCAACACAGAGCTGCTTCACTGGCAAATTTTTTTTCACATGTATTATGTGTCACAGCTTCATTCTAATCCTCACCTGGTAGTTTACTAATGTATGAAAAATTCCATATTTGCAAGTAGAATGTACATAAATCACTCATGATCACGTTCCAACCTAAGCTATAACCAGCTTGAGTCAACTATTTTATTAAACGATATCCACTATGTTCTCATTCTCTCTCCAATTTTCTCTTCAAGACATATGTCTCTGCTTATGCTGCATTCTGAATTATACCTTCACATGCTTGCTGTAACTATCATAACAAAAACTAGCCTGCTAGGTTTGTGTAATGTTAGATTGCAGAAGCACATTTATGTTATGTTCTGTCCAATAATGTATTACCGTCACAGTCACAGTCATGTATCCTTCTTGATTTTGTGTCATTTTCAATATTAAAAAATGTTTATAGAATTCAATCTTACGCGCTTTTTTGTTTGTCAAAAAATGATTTTCTTGTCCAGTGCATGTAGGTACAACCAGAAAACAAAATCCAGGATCTAATACATGGACAGGATCGATGTCTAGGGAGGGGAAGAAGAGGCGATTATCATCAGATGAATGTGAAGACACTGATCTTGAGGATAGATTGATCAAAGTTTTAGGGAGGAACATGAACATGCTGAAGTCCCAACTACAAGCTCAAAACATTAATTGCAAGCTGGATAGAGAAGAAAGGAAGGACCAAAACGATAGCTTGGTCAGTGCTCTCAATAAGCTCACAGATGCTATAGTAAAAATTGCTGATAAGATATAAGCTAATGGTTCAAAACAAAGAGATGTTTATGAAGCTTCCTGCATTGTAGTTGAGCATTATGACATATGTTAGCCAGGATTTATCTCCAGTTTCTTCTTTATGAAAATAATTGATATGATATGCATCAGACATAATATTTGTTTTTTTTATTGAATAATTCTGCTATGCTTGAATTTCAACATCAAATGATCTGCCAGCATGACAATTTGCTTTATAAGTACTGTTAAAAATTAGAAAAAGGATCAACAGGTTGCAGTAAATATTTGTTTAAGAACCTCAAAGGCCTAAGGACTGCAATGCTAGTCACTCTCTCATCTAGTTTACTGAATTGAAACATGTAAAATGAACATCTTGCAGACAGAGAAGCAAACACAAAGCTGAAAGTAAAAAGGATCAACAGCTCTTTCTAAAGTAGTAAATTGGTGTCATCAGTTGATCACATGGACAATTCAAGGATATTTAGACGAACAACAAAATTTTGCAAGTTGTATCAAACGTTAGATACATGGTCATCTAATATACACTTGAAATACATACAGTAAAGGAATTTAAGGGCGGCATAGAGAGAAAAATCAAGGCTCTACAAATTAGTAAGGAACTCCTAACCATTTCTAGCAACAGAGCAAACGAAATAATGCCAAAATTCAAACCTAACCTCTCTTCCATTTACACAGGAACAGCTTCGACGAGCCTTGCAAAGTAGAACTGAGTAGTGATCAGGCCTCTCTTATTTATTTTCCACCCAACCTTCTTCAATGCCCTCTCTACATCTGCCTCTGCATGTAGATATGCCCTTGTTGCCTTTGAGGGCCCAGGAAACAACTCCCCTACTCTCTTTAATAGATCATAATAAAATGTCTTCGGTGCAAAACTCAAAAGTAGTCGCTTCTCAGCCAATGATGCGAGGTGGGCAATCATTCCATCTGCTTTACTTTGTGGGTAATGTATCAGAACATCTAGACAGACCACTGTGTTATACTTCCCATCTAAACTCTCCAAATCCTTCACTTCAAATTTTGGCACCACAGGCACCACATTTTCGCTTCCTGCTTGAAGCTGCTCTTTTGCCTGCACAAAATTGAAAACCGAGTTAGGTTTCAATAACTTCAGGAACTGATCAATGCAATGTTTTCACATAACTTTATGCCATTCAAGAATCCAAATCATGATCCCAAACTGCCAACTTCACAAAATGGTCACAAATACTTCAGACCGCCATAGTTGTCCCCACTTTCCGACCATGACCATGCATGTGTAAGTGCAACAGCCACCATAGCACAGTCCCCAGACTCGCGACTGTCCTGATCATTCTCCAAGTTGAATGCACCAGAATCAATTCTCTAAAATCCCCATTCTAAAACAACCTAAGAACCCATGAAATCAAAACCCATTCATAGTAAGAAAAACCACAGTTTCATCCACCAAAAATCACCAGCAATTCACTTCCTTCATCCACAAAACCAATCATCATTTCCATCAACAAAAAACACAAAACCCACATTTCCAATTCAAGCAACTTTTCAAAAAACCGTTAAAAACAGTTATTTACTACAGCAACCAACCAAAACAAAAAAAGCAAACAGAACAGAGAACCCACCACCACCCCTGCTTACTCACCTGTTTCTCAGCCTCAGCCACCATAGCAGCAGAAATATCAGTAGCATAAACAACCGCCCCTTCTTTGGCCAAGGGTATGGCCAAACATCCAGTACCACACCCAGCGTCGCAAACACTAACGCCCTCCAACGACCCGTCGTCTTTCAACATCTTCAGCACATTCTCAACAGTCTTTGAATGACCAAGCCTAATATCTTTCTGAACTTTGTTAACATCATCAGTCTCTCCATATATTTTCCTCCACCGTTGAAACCCAGAATTGTTGAAGTACTCCCTCACCACCTCCTTGTCTCCGCCGCCAACCTCCTCCGCCTGGAGGCGCCGCCGCCGGTCCGGGTCTGTTAGTGATATAGCAGCAGCCACTGCCGCCACCGAACCGCCCCCAATGACGGCCAAGGTGGCTCCATCAAGGTCGGCGGCGGTGACAGCCGCGAGAGGCGGAAGCGAGGCGGTGGTGACGGTGGTTCTAGTTGGTTTTGGTTTATGGGAATTTGGAGAGAGTATTCTTTGGTGGTTTAAGGGAATGTGAGAGAATATGGAGGACGTAAATGCCATTTTCTTTATTTTTATTTATGTATTTGTTTTTCCGGTTTTGGGTTTCTTTTTCCTCCTCCGGCCGGCTACTTACGTGGAGATTGGGTTTGGGTCGAAGAGGTGGTTGTGATGATTTTTAATGTTTTGTTATCTTGTGGATAAGAAAAGTTATCATCAACTAGGCTTGATTTGTTTGGGCCCACTTTGAGTCTGGGTGTGTGTGATGTTTGGATCAAGTGGGTTTGATTAGTGGTTCAAAAAGACATGGGTTTAATTAATTAATACCAACATTTATTTTTTTCCCTGTTGAGATGGATTAAGGTAACAGTAAATTATAAATTAGTTCCTTTAGTTTTGAGAAATGAGTAATTAGATATTTTTTCAAAAACTAATTATTTATTTTTTAAACTAATTAATTAGCTTTTCCGTTTCAAAAAGTATTTATTTTTTATTTAAAAAAATTATGAAAATATTAATAAGAAAAAAGTAATTTTTTGAAGTATAATAATATTAAATTAAGGATGATTAATCCAGATTAAAAAATTAAAAAATTATTTTTTAAAATAAAAGAGATTAATTAATTTATCCATTAAAAATAATGATTTAAATGTGATTTTTTTTCCTTTGATGTATGTGGGACACGGGAAAAGGGAAGGTGCATGTTGAAAGAAGAGGAAAGGAATGGTAGATAAACCAATTGGATTGCTAGTTGAAGTAGTAAAAAATTAAAATACTAATGAATAATTTCTTCTCAACCTTATATATGTTTTTGTAAAAATTTTCATACTAGGACATGTATGTTATTATTTTATTTTTTTTGTAATTTATGATTATATGTAAAATTTATTTATCATATTATTTATGAGTTGTGAGTTATTTTGATTTGATATTTATTTAGTTTAGAAGTATTCGAATATAGGTTGTGTTACTTGTTGCTAAAAATAAGAAAATAGAAAATATTGTTATTTTGTTTTATTAGTTATTTTTTGAGATTTTTTTTGTGTGAATCCATATTATAATATTCTTGTAGTTTTAAATTCCATTAGGTTTATATGTGAGCGGTAACTATCCTACATTAAAAAAAAAAAATTAGAGGTTTAAAATATTTAGATACAAAATAAATACATAACCCTAGATGCAAGTTCGTGTGACTCCTAAATGCAAGTTCCTTCCTACAATTTCAAAAATATCATCTACATTAGAGTTAAAAAATTTATTAAAAAATTTGTTTTTTTCCCACAAAGTCATAATAATTCGAAGAACATTTTACATGTGCCTAATGATATTCTTCAATCTATTTATTGATGAGTATTTTATTAGATTTTTGCATAAATTTACTTTTTAAAATTGAATAATTGTCTAAACAATTTCTCTTATTAAAAAAAAATCATACATGCTCCCTAATTGAATTTAGCTGAAATCAAACTCAAAAATCAGCAATATCCTACCATCTACAAATAATTTATCGTAATTATTTTCTAATGATATCGAATTTGGATTCATTTGCTCTAAAAGAAAATTTAGTAGTCGATCAAAAAATCAAACATATTCTGACACTGATTTAGCTTCGAAAATGGTAAATTTAATTAAGAAAATGATAAATTTAGTCTTAATTAATGTAAAAATTGATACAATATTGCTTTACTATAGGTATATTTAAAAAAAAAAAATCTGCAGTATCCTCGTGCCAAAACAGGCTGATTAAAGAATGACCAACCGTTTGTCTTTCAGCATCAGCCCTACCTTCAGCCTATGTTCGTTGTCAACCTCGAACTAACTTTCAAAAGAAAATCTTCACTCACTGTGATTCTGTGGAGAAACCAAGCTAGAAATGACCAAGTCTTTTAGTGCATTAAGTACAAGATAAGCATAACTTCACAAGTTACACTGAAAAGTCAACACCCCAAGCCAAAAACATTGCCCATGTTCAATGCTATGGGAGAGACACAAACCTGCACATTTTCAACACACAACCCCAAAGGAATCATTCACAGATCAACAGCAAAATCTCAAGCTCTGATTTCTATAAAAGATCTGTCCATGTTTAAATATACACACAAGTCCCTTTACGCTATAGCTGGCTAGGTTGCTAATGCTATTAAATTATCTCCTTTATCATTGTTTGAAAGTGACATTTTGTTATTTATTTACCTACTATTCTTCTTTACTGTTAGAAAACAACAAGCACAAGACAATAACATAATTTTGAGCTTTTCTTGGTACTATCTACAATCAAATGCTCGGTTTTGATCATATTTAAGCAAACCCTTTTTGAGATTGTTAGCATCATTGACAATGGAAGTTGTTCCGGCATGTTTTTTGATTGTGTTAGTGAGTTTGTTGTGTGTGGAATCCAAGTACATAAAGTATAATACAAGTTCAGGCATTGTTCCGGGGAAGATTAATGTCCACTTGGTGGCTCATACACATGATGATGTTGGTTGGTTAAAGACTGTTGATCAGTACTATGTGGGGTCTAACAATTCCATTCAGGTCTATTTTCTGTCTTTTTTGCAGATTCAATTTTGGATTTGTTTTATTCGAGTTGTGATCTGTTGGTGTATTGTTATGCAGGGAGCTTGTGTTCAAAATGTGCTGGATTCTATAGTGCCTGCATTGTTGGCTGATAAGAATAGGAAGTTCATATATGCTGAACAGGTCTCTACTTTCTTTTACTTTGTTTTCCAGCTCTTACTAGTAATGCTTCAAAACCTTAAACAAGTATTTGAAACTGAATCAATGCTTCCTTTTACATTAATGAAACTGTTATAAGTTCAGAAAATTTGTGCCTTCGGTTAATTGTTTATAGGAAGCCATGATAAAGAAACAAGAAGAATTCTCTTATTTTTACCTCCTCTCTGGTTTCTGGGCTGCTAAAAAGAGTTGGGTTGTGAAGTTTTCTTTTTGACTTCTAATTTGGGATTCTTGGAAATGCTTTTCCCTGCATAATACAGGCCTTTTTCCAGCGTTGGTGGAGAGATCAGAGTGAGGAAGTACAAAATGTAGTCAAGCAGCTTGTCAGCTCGGGTCAGCTTGAGCTAATGTAGTATATAAAACTCCAAGTTTTATATTTCTTTGTTCTTTTGTTCACAAAATGCAGGATGCATGTAATGATGCATAATTGCATATACATTTATATTGAATCTGAACACTTTGATGCTGCAATTTCTAGAACAACTTCCCTTTTTTAACCTGATTAGTCCAATCTGTCATGGGTTCTCCAATTTTTTTGGTTGCAGAAATGGAGGTATGTGCATGCATGATGAGGCAGCTCCTCATTATATTGACATGATTGATCAAACAACTCAGGGGCATCGATTCATCAAGGAAGAATTTAATGTGACTCCAAGAATTGGTTGGCAAATTGATCCCTTTGGACATTCTGCAGTGCAGGCTTACCTGTTGGGGGCAGAGGTACTGTTTCTCCCAATCCTTGGTGTGAATCTGTGCATTGATTATTAATCTGCAGCCTATTTGTACCTTTGATTAGCAGATGAATACTAGGGCCTTTTTTTTTTGACAAGTTGAGATGTTGGCCTTTTCTATTGGAAGTTAGCTGATCGAAAGAGGCCTTTGGTGTTCTGCATATTCATGCTCTAATCTATTTAACACAAGTTCTGTTGGCACAGGTTGGATTTGACTCCTTTTTCTTTGGAAGGATTGACTATCAAGATAGAGCTAAACGAAAAGGCGATAAGAGTCTCGAGGTTGTCTGGCGAGGCTCCAAAAGCCTTGGTTCATCTGCACAGGTGTGTATTTCTAAGTGTATTACATTGTCTACAATGCAACTTCTCTGGTTTAAATGTTGGCATTGAAGACTATTTTATTAATTCATCAAGTGATTCAGCTTCTGTTTAATCTATTCTCTTGTAGATTTTTGCTGGTGCATTCCCTCAGAATTATGAACCTCCAAGTAACTTGTACTTTGAAGTTAATGACGATTCCCCTATTCTCCAGGTAAATTGTTAGTCAACCACTGAATTAATAGAAGCACATTACTGCAATATGTGAATATTTTTCCCTTTTGTCTTGCAGGATAACCTCGATTTGTTTGACTACAATGTCGCTGAGCGAGTGAATGAGTTCGTATCAGCTGCAATGGATCAAGTAAGATCTATTCTCTTTGCTTGAAAAGTTACACTAGCATATTTCTTAAGACCTCTCATCAGCTTCAACAAACCCATCAAGTTGTTTTCTGTCAGTGCAAGTTGTGGATATTAATTAGAATGTCTTAATGCAGTATCAGTTCTATTGAAAAGTTGCTTCATCTCAGTCCCAAGTTTGCTGAATTTCGGCAAAAACCTAACTGCTTTTTTGTTATTTGGTTTTCTTTAATATTTAGCATTACTCTAGCTTTACAAACTTGGATTTACATACTAGAGAAAGAAATTAAGTTTAAATGTTTAGAGGAAAGAGTTTAAGGCTGCCATACCATATTTAAACTACTGTTTATATTCCGTTTTCCAGGCTAACATAACTCGGACGAATCATGTGATGTGGACTATGGGGACAGATTTCAAGTACCAGTATGCTCACACTTGGTACAAGCAAATGGACAAGTTCATTCATTACGTGAATCAGGTTAGTATTGTTGTAATGTATTGATTGCCTTGAGAGCATACTTTTAAATTGCAGATGGTTGAAAAAACGGTCGCTGTTGTCATCACAGATTATGGCTTATTATAACACTAAAATATCGGTAACGGCATGCTCCAAAACTGGTACATAACGGCCGCTATATAACGTAATGGCCGTTATTTAAAACTATGATTGAGAGGTTTTGAAAGGAATAGATGCTGCATTTCATTGAAAAATGAGTTTACTCTTATTGTACTGGTTCTTGATATGGAACATGCATAGAACTTATGTCATTGTGCTAGAGACAGAGGATTGAAAGTCAGCATCCTGTTGGTTGAAAGGCTTTTCTGCTGATATCCTGTTCTACTTCCTTTTTTCAGTTTCCTCTGATGTTTTGATTTAAGTTCCCGAAGATCTTTTGCATTTTATATAATTGGAATCTTGATATCTTTGTACTTTCCATAATTTGGGATGCTAATGAAAGTACTGGATTGGAATGTTTGCAGGATGGGCGTGTCAATGCCCTATACTCAACCCCATCAATATACACCGATTCAAAATATGCAACAAATGAGTCCTGGCTGCTTAAGACTGACGATTTCTTTCCGTAAGTACAAATTTAGAAGATCAAATTATTAACATATAACTGCTCCTCTCTAGGCTTTAGCCCATAGTTTAAATCACGAACGGTTGAAAAACGATTGCGTTCGCTATAGCTGATCGTAGCTTAATATAATGCTAAAATAATAATAACGAGATGTCCCGAAAATGTTACATAACGACCGTTATATAACGTAACGGCTGTTATTTAAAACTATGCTTTAGCCTGTAATCATACTGATGGTTGAGTACTGCATATCAGATATGCAGACATTGTAAATGCTTATTGGACTGGATTTTTTACGAGTAGGCCAGCCCTCAAAGGCTATGTTAGAACGATGAGCGCCTACTATTTGGTAAGTTCCTGTGATTAAATCTAGGAAATTCTTTGTGTTAAGTGATGCTCATTGGCACCAATATAAACAGGCAGCAAGGCAATTGGAGTTTTTCAAGGGAAGGAGTAAAGCAAAACCCAACACAGATTCTCTGGCTGATGCTTTAGCGCTTGCACAACATCATGATGCAGTTAGTGGCACATCGAAGCAGCACGTCGCTAATGATTATGCCAAACGGCTTGCAATAGGATACACGGAGGTTTATCTTAGATTCTTCACTATTTTCTAAGTTGATTTTTCCATTATGCTTAAACATGCTTCAAATCTGAGAATGTTTCTCGCAGGCTGAGGAGGTAGTTGGAGCATCACTTTCCTGTATTGCAGATCAGTCAACATCAAAAGGTGGTTGCATGAGTCCAGCGAACAAGTTCCAACAGGTAAATGCTATTTGTGCTTTATACTTTATCAGTGGACTGTTTTTACACTGTTAGAAATCTGATAAGAAATGATACTTCTACTAAATAAAGTTTCTACTTTCAGAAAAAAAGAAATCAATAATAGGTAGACTATTGTGTTCTTTCATTTAGAAGGGGGAAAAAAAGATTAGAGTTCATTAAACATTTTCTCAAAACATTGTTGATTTTAAAACTTTGACTTGAATGATTTATTCATTTGATAAATTAAATTGCTGATTATTCTTCCTTTGTCCTTTCTTTCATTCTCACAGTGTCCCCTTCTGAATATAAGTTACTGCCCTCCATCAGAAGTTGACCTCTCTGGTGGAAAAAGCCTGGTAATGGAAGTGTTAAATGGAATATCGTCTCTTGTACTTTTATTTTATGGATCGAATTGAAAAAAATGCAACGTTTTTCCTTGATGTTTATTCTCTTTTCTAGGTGGTGGTTATATACAATTCTCTGGGATGGAAAAGAGAGGATATTATAAGAATTCCTGTGAGTGCTTTTATATCGCTCAATCCTGTGATCTTTTACTTGCGCCTAAAAGTTTGAAGATACAGCATGTGAACACATTACTTTCTGGTAAACATCATGCGAAATTGATTGCTTTCTGTAAACAGGAAGAGACATTGCGTATATTAAAGAACCATAAGCTGATACGTGAAGCCCCAGAATATAATTTATATTAGTCTCTAACGGCGTAAACTTGAGTAAAAACATGTTACACACCTGCACACAAAACATACTCATATGTGTACATGCCTGTGTTTTTATCAAGCTTCATTATCTTTCTCAAGGTGATATGTAGACACCAATGCTTCTGGGTGAAAGATGGCTTACTAATTTTGAGATCTCTGAATGCTCTATGACCTCCAGCCTGCCTAAGTTGATGCAGGTAATTAATGAGAAAGTCTCTGTTAAGGATGCTGGGGGAAAAGAAATTGAATCACAGCTTTTGCCTCTGCTGAATGCCTCTTTAGGCGTAAGAAACTACTATTCAAAGGCGTATTTGGGTATGGCCTCAAATGTAATCCCCAAGTACTGGCTTGCATTTTCAGCATCTGTACCACCTCTTGGTTTCAACACCTATATTATTTCCAGTTCTAGCTCAACTGCCAACCGAGCAGGTAAGCATGTTGATCGTTGTATTTGAAATATCCATCAAAAGAAGAAGAATCACCAGGTTAACTTCTCCAGTAAATTTGACATAGAATGTTTTTTTTTCCTTTTTTTCCCACTGTGTGACTGCAGCTTCTACTTCAAGGCAAGTATATGACACAAAAGCGATTCAAAATGATAAAGTTAGGATAGGACCAGGAAACTTGAAATTGATCTATTCCGGAAAAGGAAAACTTACTCAGTATATCAACAGCAGAAGCTCGGTATGTAATATTGGTTGAAACTTCAAGGTTTTTCATGGTCATTATTAGAATGTTTCTCTCCTTTTAGTTTCTTAGTCCCAATCTGCACGTCTCGACGAGGTGACTAAATGAAACGATCGACTTGGAAATGCTAAAGTGATAGTTGCTTTTAAATTGGATAATTTTAGTTCACTTCTAAGTTGTTTGAGTCTAAATTGAAGGTCAAGGCATCTGTGGAACAATCATATAGCTATTATGCTGGAGATGATGGAAGCAAGGATGAACAGGTATTTCCCTCCATCAAAACCTTTACTATGCCTTTGTTCTCACCGTGTCAATGGCTTGTGAATTATTTATTATACGTAGATCCTATTAAAAATATTGTTTTTAACTTAACTTGCTGAAGGCCTCTGGAGCATACATCTTTCGACCAAATGGCACATATTCTGTCAACTCCGAAGGACAGGTGTGACAGAATCTTCTATAGTACTTGACTTATGAATAACTTATGTTCACTGTCAACAAAAAAATAAGGATTTACGAATATTTCAGGATGTTTTTACTGTTTTGCGGGGACCTTTATTGGATGAAGTGCATCAGAGGATCAGCTCGTGGATATATCAGGTAGTATTAATTAGCTGGAATATCTCATCACATGAACTTCGGAATTGGTAGTGATACTAATACAACTAGTTTGCTTTTGTGACCATTTCCTATCAATGTTGTAAATCTGAAAATACTAAAGTGTAGCCTTTGAGAGATTATATTGCCTGTCCAATCTGTAACTGACCTTTTGAGTTCATAAACAGATAACCAGAGTATACAAGGGAAAGGAGCATGCTGAAGTTGAGTTCACTGTAAGTCTGTTAAATTTGTTCAAATGAATCCTTATATCCACCTTAAGCAGCGTCCTTGAAAAACCAATGGTTCATGTGGGAGCTGTTTTAACCAATAATATCTTCTGTTTCAGGTTGGACCAATACCGATTGACGATGGAATCGGCAAAGAGGTTGTAACAAAGATCTCAACAATGGTGAAAAACAACAAAAAGTTTTATACAGATTCTAGTGGGCGTGATTTCATAGAAAGGGTACATAATACATTCCTTCCTTATTTTGGTTCGTGCCGCTTGAAATGTCTCTTGGGTTATGTTTGTAACTTAGATTAAATGTTTCCTTTTTGCAGATTCGAGACTACAGAAAAGACTGGGAGCTGCAAGTGAACCAACCTATTGCAGGAAATTATTATCCAGTATGTTTCCTTAACAATATAATCAATGGGATTAATTGTGAAAAATTGTTTTCCCTATAAAAAAATCTATGTAAACCATTCAATATTTTCACCACCAAATATCTCCTTATCTGGATTAAGTGGGCTTCCATGCCTCCAAGACTTGAAAGAAAGGATGTGACTAAAATTGGTATTAGCCTAGTAATTTCTGGATGATGAAAATGTGCATGACTAATTATCCAAGCATAAAGTGCACTGTGCAAGAAAACTAGTATAACGTTATGTCAGCTTCCTTCTAATATCTGAACAGTTCAAAAATCTATATTTATACATCAACTTGAAAATTATATGTGCACGCTCATGCATTCATGTGTAGTTTCCTCTTTCTCTTCAGGCATCAAATTACTATGTTTTTTTTCTCCGTTCAGATTAATCTTGGGCTTTATATGCAAGACAACAGTTCAGAGTTCTCCATTTTAGTGGATCGATCTGTGGGGGGGTCAAGTATTGTGGACGGGCAGTTGGAACTAATGCTCCACAGGTCTCGTCTCCACTTTCTCTTGATTATGCTTCATGTTTCTTTCCATAATGTTATCAATACTTATATATATTACTGTAAAAGCATATTTAGTTTAGTTTTTGTTCCTACAGGAGGTTACTTTTTGATGATGGCAGAGGTGTTGGAGAGGCACTAAATGAAACAGTCTGTGTTCTTGAAGATTGCAGAGGATTGACCGTATGCACATACTAACTTGCCATAGTTTTTAGATTTCATAGAAACCATTCATTTCTTTACTTGATAATCATGCATTTTACAGATTGTAGGAAAGTACTTCCTAAGAATAGATCCGTTAGGGGAGGGTGCCAAGTGGCGTCGATCATATGGTCAAGAGATATATTCTCCCTTGCTCTTAGCCTTCACAGACCAGGTGAATAAAGACGATGCAGCATTATTTTTGCCATTAAAGTCAGTCTGTAACTCACAGATGTATCATTCTCATGTTTCAGAATGGAGATGGTTGGACTAACTCTCATGTAGCAACCTTTTCCGCAATGGACCTCTCTTATGCTCTACCTGACAATGTTGCGATAATAACCCTCCAGGTGCATATCTCTCCTGCCCTTTCTAGATAAGACAAGACAAGCGGTAAGGACAGTTAGGGTTTTAAATAGTGGACGGTGGAAAAAACCATCACAGTCATCATTGTGGATCGCGGTTCACTATAATACTAAAATAACAGTAACGGGATGCTCTGAAACCGTTACATAACAACGTTTTTTAAAACTATCTTAGGGCCTCTCTTGCTATTTTCAAGAACAGTTATATTTCTCCGGACGAGAGAGTATTTGTTTGGCTGACTACAACAGAATAGTCTTCTCTGTTTAAAAACTGTTTGAAAGAAAATCACCTGAGAACGATATGAAACGAGGAAACTCTATGAAAGGGATTTTCAACTAACAGCTTTATCAACAGAATTTGTTTTCGTTTAAGAAACAAGAACAAAAGGCAGAAAGCAGTAAACTAAACAGGTCCATAGTCTTCTATTAGATGGATCACCAAACTAGTTTACTTTGATTTGTCGAACTTTGAACTGTCTAATGGTAACTGATATTGGAAAGTTACTTCGATTTTTGCCCTATATTATACTTTGAAGGTGCGCAAATAGAAATATCATATATTCCTTCTTGAGTTAAAATTGTTTTACCTTTTCTTTTACTCTGCAGGAGCTGGATGATGGAAAAGTTCTCCTTCGGTTAGCACACTTATATGAGGTATGCAGACTGTCTTTTCATACTTCTAGGAAATGTAGGAAAACATCTTTAATATTTCGAGCAAACTGTCTTCTTACACTGTAACCGTTGACATTTGGTTCAAATGATTTTGCCAGTGGAATAATTTTACTAATGTTTCTTAGGATATTTGAGAAAAATTCCCTTTTTCATACTTTTTTATGAAATTATCTTTCAACTTAAAAGTCAGTGTTCTGATGAGGAAGTCATTCCCGTCTTCTTTTCTTCATCAATTCGGCGTTGTATTCTTTAATCTTTGTTTCTTTTGATGCTTCAAGGTTGGGGAGGACAAGGATCTGTCAGTTATGGCAAGTGTAGAACTGAAAAAGGTGTTCCCGAATAAGAAGGTAGAAGAATGAGTAAATTTGTCTTGCTTGTCAGTAAAGAAACACTTGATTTATTTCTTTTTTTTCATAATTTTTAAAATTTTCTAATGATTATCAGATTAACAAAATAATCGAGACCAGTTTATCTGCCAATCAAGAAAGAGTAGAAATGGAGAAGAAGAGGCTAGTCTGGAAAGTAGAAGGCTCTTCAGGGGAAGAAGCTAAGGCAGTGAGGGGAGGACCTGTGGATCCAACAGCACAAGTTGTTGAACTAGCCCCTATGGAAATTCGCACCTTCCTTATCAACTTTGATTAAAATTGATAACTAGAGGGCCAGAAACACTTTCCTATTGCGCAAGAAAACTTCTTGCAATTGGATCATGTTCTTTGACCAAATTTCTGGGCTCTGAAAGTCATTTTGGTCCCTATAGTTGATATCAAATGTATGTGAGTTCTCAAAACGTAGGTGTAGTTCAGGGTTCTCATGTGCAGCTTCTCAAATAAAATTTAGCCAACTGATATATTAATAAAGTTTAGCCATATTTCATATTCTACTCTTGCAAGTTTCTCTCTTCTGATGACATCTGAAGTCAAGGAAAGTCCATTTTCTAATCATCTTGCAAATTGTTCCATCATCCGAAAAAATAAAACCTGGCCTGACTATAATTAAATCCCACAGATGAAAATAATTAAAAAAATGTTCAAAAACATTCCTGCACTTATAGATTCTTTGGTGATTGGAAGTCACATCTTCATTGCAGGCCTTCATAACGAGAAAGTGACATGTCGTTAATGCTAAACATGCATGAAGCCCGGCAATAACCATAGCTCCTGTTCTTGTATGGCAAGTAATTAAGAACAAATGATTAGCACTTTACCTACCTTTTTCCTTTTTAAAATTCTAACACTTCAACTACCTCTCGTTAAAAAACAAGAACAAGAGAACAAATGTTCTTCTTCTTTAATACTAACGCTTGTCACTTGTATATACCCTCCTGCATAATCAAAACTCCTTTTCGAACTTAGTACCATCAAAGCAAGTGACACCCTCATGGAATTTCCAGCATGTTTCTTGATTCTGCTTTTACTTTTGATTTCATGTGTAGAATCAAAGTACGTGGAACACAACATCTAAAATAGTTCCTGGCAAGCTTAACGTCCATTTGGTGCCTCACACACATGATGATGTTGGCTGGTTGAAGGCAGTTGACCAGTACTATGTTGGTTCTAATAACTCAATTCAGGTCTCTTTCTCTTCTCAAATCCTGGTTTGTATCCTTTGCTATTATATTGAGTCATTTAATCTTTTTCTCTCTTTCTTTCTTTCTTTATGTTATCATGTAGAGCTTGTGTTAGAAATGTTTTGGATTCTGATGAGAACTGGAAGTTCATATATGTGGAAAAGGTCCTTTCTGTCACTTTTAATAGCTTAATAACACTGCTTCTGTTTCAATTTCGATTGTAAATTCTTCATTTGCTTTTTTTTTTTTTTCCAATTACGATGCAGGCGTTTTTCAAGCGTTGGTGGAGAGACCAAGGTGAGAAAACTCAAGCCATAGTCAGGGAACTTGTTAACTCCGGTCAACTTGAGTTCGTGTAGGTTTATATATAGTACAAGACCTCAATTTCTTACCGAGTATGTTTAACTTTTTGTAATTCTCATTTGGTTTAATGGGAATTAATTTTGTTATGGGTGCAGAAATGGGGTTATGTGTATGCATGATGAGGCCTCCCCACATTACATTGACATGATTGATCAGACAACCCTAGGTCATCTGTTTGTGAAAAAAGAATTTAATGTTACTCCAGGAATTGGTTGGCAAATTGATCCTTTTGGACATTCTGAAGTTCAGGCTTACCTGTTAGGAGCAGAGGTTTGCATGAGATCTCTATAAGATTTGTTTTGTAATTCTGTCACTGATTAGTCACTTTATTTGTGCTAGTCTTCTATTAAATACAAATCTTTTTTATTGGATTAGGTTGGATTTGACTCTCTTTTTTTCAGTCGAATCGACTACCAAGATAGAGCTAAAAGAAAAAATGATCAGAGCCTTGAGTTTATCTGGCAGGGACCTAAGAGTCTTGCTTCATCAGCCCAGGTGAGAACCCAAATTGTTGAACATTTCCACATATAATTATATTGAATTGGTTCTAATGTTAATAATATAAAGATGGATATGTTCTGTTTATTGATTAATCATTGATTTAATTTTTAATAGATATTTTCTGGAGCATTTCCTGAGAATTATGCACCTCTGAAAAATTTCGATTATGAAGTTAACAGCGATTCTCCTATTGGTCAGGTAACTTCCAGGTCAAGCATTGATGACAGAATGCTTGACTGACAGGATAGAAATTTATTCATTGTATGATTTAATGTTTTTTTTAATTATTTTTCCTCCTGACTTACAGGATGACATTGACTTGTTTGACTACAATGTCTCTGATCGTGTCAACGAGTTTGTATCTGCTGCACTTTCACAAGTGAGGTCTCTCTTCCTCTCATTTCTCTCCTTCAGCTTCAGCTTCTACTTGCTGTCAGATTGCTTCTGTCGGCAGTATTAGAAATTCTGTTATCTCAATAGCCAATTTTGCTAAAAGCCACTGCAATGTAAAGCTTATGCATCTTAATTAAGGTCCTGATAATTACAAAAAAATAAAAATAAAAATAAATAAAAAATGGAGGTTTAATATACATGAGGACTGCTTCTTTTGAGATGTTAAGATCTTTTCCTTTCACATTATTCCGGTATTAGAAATTGAATATGATTTGCATGCTCAAGCAAAAAAGTTGAGAAAGATGTATTTACAATAGTGATTTCAAGCCTGTTAATGCATGTTAAAATTCTATTTTCTGTTTTTCCAGGCTAACGTAACTCGTACGAATCATATCATGTGGACAATGGGGGAGGACTTCAAGTATCAGTATGCTCACACATGGTTCCTGCAGATGGATAAGTTAATCCACTACGTTAATCAAGTGAGTTTTCTCTGGAATTATTGTTTCTTATCAATGAAAGACATTTCAATTGACCATGCCATTCTCAGATAACTATTACATGCCCTTTTACATTTTGATGTCCTGTACTGTTTTAGGTTAGATTATTGGTGTTTCCACAAAATATAACTCGTAGGATGTGTTAAATTGATAAGGAAATGCTGCCTAATAAAACTTATCCGATCAATGTTTGTTTGAATAGATAAGAGGATTATTAATGATAGATCCTGATTTCTGAATAATCCTACCAACAATAAGTACTGGTTTGATCTGTCTACTATTCTCTTAATAGTTGCTTGACTTTTTGTAAGTTTAATTGCTTCGCATTGCAGGCAGAGGAGGTTGTTGGAGCATCACTTGCTCGCATGGCTGAGCCAAGAATAGCATCTGACAGCATGAAACCAATGACTAAATTTCAACAGGCAAGTAAAGAATGATCTGTATGCTTCTTTGATGACCATGTTCAGATTTTATCTAGAATTTCGCTAACTATCATCATGCTTCTTATTTATCATGCAGCTTTTAGTTTTTATCTGTTCTCTTCCTTTCATCTTTCAGTGTCCCCTTATGAACATAAGTTGCTGCCCTGCATCATAAGTTGATCTTTCAAATGGAAAAAAACCTGGTAAGGAGATTAAACAGTGTTTTGTCTCTACTAAGGATTGCCTATGAGAATTGTGTCTTTTGTCTACTTGATATGAATTATCTGTTGATTCATCCTGTTCTATAGGCTGTAGTTGTCTACAATTCTCTGGGATGGAAAAGAGAGCATGTCATAAGAATTCCTGTAAGTGTATTATTCCCCTCAATGCTGTGATCTTTAGCCTTTGCATGATGTTTGAAAGGCATCATTGAATTTCTTGGTTTCAATTTTCATTAAATACTTGCAAATTGAAATTCTCAGCTTTGTCTATGCTTAAAATGGAGACGCACACATGCACATGTTAGTGAACCATAATACCCTTTTTGAAGGAAACGAGTAGTCGCCAATGTGTGGTAGGTAAAGTTTAAGTTATTTATGTTATTACTTTCCTGTAATTACTTGGCTTACTTCAGGTTATTACAATATCATTGTCAAGGATTCTGAAGGACAAGAAATCGAGTCTCAGCTTTTACCCCTACTAGATGCCTCTTTAGCCATAAGAAACTACTATTCTGTGGCATATTTTGGTGGATCACCAGGTCTGAGTCTGACCAACCCCTAAGTACTGGCTTGCATTTTCAGCATCTGTCTCTCCTCTTGGATTTAGCACTTACATTATCTCAAGTGCCAAAAGGGAAGGTTAGCCATAAGATTTTGGTATTGTTTTTTTTTAAAAAAAAAAATTTTCTGAATCCACTTTATGCTGTACCGAGAGTCTGACATGGATATGCATGTTTTTTTTACCCGCTTTGCGATTGCAGCTGTTATTTCAGAGAAGCAAACAATTTACCCATCAGAACGGAATCAAAACGAGACAATAGAAATAGGTCCAGGAAACTTGAAGCTAATATATTCTGGAAGTGAAGGAAAACTTGCTCATTATGTTAATGGCAGAAGCTCGGTATGCTCTTTCGTTCAGGCTTCAATGTCTTGTGCTTTACTAATACTGTGTACTGTTACTTCGTGAAGAAAAAAAAATTCATGCTCCTAGGTCCTAAAAGTAAATGCTTCTGTGTCTAAAATAGTTGTAGTTTCACAGGTAAAGAATCCTTTCTGTAATAGCATTCTACATCTTTCATTTATTTGATCATCTCAACTACCACTTGTTGAAGGCATCTGGAGCATACATCTTTCATCCGAATGGAACATATTTCCTCAAGTCTGAAGCGCAGGTACACATTGTTCTCGACTACTGATCAACTTATATTTAGTTGCAGCAGCCAGTAAGTGATTTAAAAGTCAGAAATTTTCAGGTTCCGTTAACTTTTTCACGAGGATCGTTGTTGGATGAAGTACATCAGAAGATCAATTCATGGATATATCAGGTGGTCTATTATCTCATCGAATAAGCACTGACATATGTTATGCTTTTACTGTGAAATATATCTGAGAGTTATCGCAAAAAAGGTTTATTCTTAATAGTGTCTGTAACTATGCTTGCCAGGCATAAACAGATCACTAGAGTCTACAAGGAAAATGGCCATGTTGAAGTTGAGTTCATTGTGAGTCTGTTGCACTTGTCCCTGAATAGTTCCATAATCTTGACTTTGTTCAAGTGCTAAACATTTTGTGCCGAAGCAGTTTTCCATTAAGAATTTTGTCAATTTCAGGTGGGACCAATACCTGTTGATGATGGAATTGGCAAAGATATTGTGACCAAGGTCTCAACAACGATGAAAAGCAACAGAACGTTTTAAACTGATTCAAATGGACGTGATTTCATTGAAAGGGTAAGTTGTGGAAGTGCTTTTTGTGGCATTTAATTTGCTGTGGGAAGATTCATAAGTAGCTTTCCTGAACATCTGCCATGTTTCTAGAAATGTAGCATCTTCTCTGTGCCACTAAACAGGATAAGCAAAACCATTCTTCCGCAGATTTGAGATTATAGAAAAGACTGGGACCTGGAATTGCATCAACCTGTTGCCGGAAATTACTACCTAGTATGTTCACTTTATGGTTGGAACTCATTATTTTCTCTTAGTCTCAAAAACTATATCCCTAGTGTGTGACAGTGACTGCTTCTATTAGTAGACTGACTCAAATATCAATTTACATGAAGTATTCTGCCTTCAAATGTAGGTCCTTATAAATGATTTGAAAAACTGAGATACTATTGTCTGCAAATTGACGTTTAAGTATTTACATGAAAAAGAAATCTTCTTCTTGTTTATGCTTGTCACTGTAAATTTCAAAATACTTAAAACGACTAGAATGATGGCTGATGTGTAACCATTTATGCATCTAATTCGAAAGAGACAGAGATATAATTCATTGGTGTTTATAAACATCGCATTGCTAAGTATGTCCAATCTCCATTCAGCTTAATCTCGGAATTTACTTGGAAGATAACAATTCAGAGCTGTCCATCTTAGTAGATAGAGCTATGGGGGGTACCAGTATTGCTGACGGGCAATTGGAATTGATGCTCCACAGGTTATTTCTTTACTTTCTATAGCTTCTCTTTCTCATTTACTCTTTTGCAAAGATCAGATGGAACAGAAATTGGAATTGATATTGATTGTCTTTTTGTAATAGGAGATTGCTTCATGATGATTCTAGAGGCGTTGCAGAGGCACTGAATGAAACAACTTGTGCTCTTGACGAATGTACTGGACTGACTGTAAGCACGTACTACCAACGTTGATTTCAGTTTTCACTGCAACAATTTTCCGCAACCATTTATGTGGTAATCTTACCTTTCACAGATCCTGGGAAAGTATTATCTCAGAATAGATCCTTTAGGAGAAGGTGGCAAGTGGCGTCGATCATATAGTCAGGAGATATATTCTCCATTCGTCTTGGCCTTCGAAGAGCTGCAGGTGAAAGAAAGTTATCGATATATTCTCGTTTCTATAGAGGTTAGTCTATAACCCAGACAGATATGTTCATCATTGTGCAGGATGGAGAGGCTTGGACAAATTCTCATGTGGCAACTTTTTCTGGGATGGATCCCTCCTATGTTTTACCTGACAATGTTGCAATTCTAACCCTCCAGGTGTGCATCTCAAGCCTTGGCAACGATTTATGGATTTCAATGTTTGAGCTAATTTTCCTGAATTCTACACGAGCTGGATGATGGAAAAGTTCTCCTTCGCTTGGATCATTTATACGAGGTTTCCACAGTTCCTTTCTTTCAAATTTTCATATAAAATTTATCTCTTCAATGTTATACCAACCTTGATGTCTTGTCTGAGCCTCAAAAAGCTTCAGTGGGTTACTGATGAAACTTATTATTACCAACACAAAGAGCCTAGAATGACCTCCAAAATCATATTATGGATTTGTTAAAGAATGTTTTTGAGAGCACCACTAGTAGTTTTGGAATCCTGGGGCAGCTTTTGTGTTCGGTGGCAACCCGATCATATATATTGATAATTCACGTCCAAAGTTTTCCCATTTTAGTCACTTTATTGCTCCAGCCTCGTTCTCTAAATTTTCATTTCAAATGCAAGATTGGAGAGGATAAGGATCTATCGGTTATGGCAAGCGTGGAGCTGATAAAGGTGTTCCAAGCTAAGAAGGTAAAAGCAACTTGAAGATGCATGAAGATATCGATGCATTCGTATAAGCAATTAGTTGTTTAACGATGTTGTGTTCAACTTTCAGATAAACAAGATAGCAGAAACGAGCTTATCTTCTAATCAAGAAAGAGCTAAAATGGAAAAGAAAAGGGTAGTCTGGGAAGTAGAAGGCTCTTCTGCACAAGAACCGAAGGTTGTTAGAGGAGGACCAGTTGATCCTACTACCTTGGTTATTGAACTTGCTCCAATGGAAATCAGTACCTTCATTGTCGAATTTGATAGTAACTGGTCAACTAGTTGGAGGTAAGGAAAAAAACATTATCGGTTTGTAACAAATTTCAAGAACATATCCATCCATTGTTGTTTTGTCCTATGTAGATGAGAATCTTGCAAGTGGATTGAACTCAAGTTCATTGGTGTTAAATCATTACTTCTACCATTTTGTTGTAATTAGAAAAGCACTTGTGATTGATGGCTCAAGTCTATTCTTCATTTAAGGCTGATATTTCAATAAAATTTAACTTCTTCATATTTTTCATTGTGATCCACTAAGGGCAGAAACATTTTCTTATGGTGGAAGAACCAGTACTACCTGTAGTTATTGGGTTGATCATGCTAATTGACTAAAGTTTCGGAATGCCGAATGGGATTTTTGGTTCATGGTAGTTAGACATCATAGGCTTGTAATTTTGGTGGGTTACTATTGAGCTTTCTCAAACTCAAAAACCATATCAAGAAGTGAGGTTTTTCTTCACACTTGTCATCGAATACTCAATCCCTTTTACAAACAATGTGAAATAACTCAACAATCTCCCTTTTCACACATCGAACTCTAAGTTAGTTATTTTTCATCAACTTATATGATGATAATATATAAAAAAATGTTTACTTGATCTATGATATCAATGTTGAGTGCTATTAGACCTTTTTAATTCGAAAAACTAGTTTAATGAGTGAAGTTTTTCCTCATACCTATAACCAATCAACCCAACTCATTCCATAACAAATGTGGAATAACTCAATATTTTTGTAGATGTAAGTTTGATTACGATTGTCCGGTGTATTAGTCGAGTTAATTTCATTAATTAAAGCACTAAATACGGAAAACTGGATTACAAAAGTAGCAAATATTCTAGTAAGGGAATAGAGGAATGGAGACAAATAGGTTTTATATAGTATTAGTTTTCTTATTTATAGTAATCTTTGTTCGATATTTTCTTTTTCGAGAAAGAAAATTCTTTATTTATTTTATTAATAAAGGGTTGTTTTTTTTTTTTTTTAAAGAGTTAAAAACATAAGAGAATACATATATTAGTATCAAGCCAAAGAGCACAAAATAGAATTTTAAACGTAAAATTCTCACACCATAAAGCCTTGACAATATGTTTTCTTTTTTTGCATATTAATTTATTTTTATGTGATAAGAAGGGAGAAAAGGATGTTTGAAAATTTACACTACTCATTTTTCTTTTTTTTATCATAACTTTGAGATATATTAATGATCATTTTGAAATGTGTTGCGATCAATAGTTTAAGTTCTTTGACTTCCACTATAGGTGGTTAGTCTTGTTACTTGCAAGGGTAGTATGGATAATAAACATGTATTAAATGGGTAAGGTTAATTGTTAAGTTGTTAGCAAGCCACTCGTGTGTCTAACATTCATAACTACCTTGCATAGCTATTAATTTGTTATTTCCATTCTTAACATTAGTTAGTTAGTTGTTTCGTTTATATAGCTAGAGAAATCATAGGAAATGGCATGTATGAAGATTGATCTTTCTATTAAAATTCAATAGATTAACATTATCTCTCTCTTTAGTTCTTTCTTTTCTTTTATGTTCCTCAAATTATAGGGTTCTTGTTAAGGAATCCATTGTTGGATCTTAATAATTGGTATTAGAGCTTGACTACCGTGAATAATTTAACACTCAATCATGGTGGATAATGAAAATATTCAAGCTTTGGAGGAACATAGTAGGAAACACGACGAACAACTCCAAGGTTTGTGGCAAAAACTTTAAGAAAACATAGAAGCTATCAATAAACAAATGGAGGAGCAAACACGACAAACACAGTTTTAATTTGAAGCTTTAATGGAGATAATCAAGTCAATCTTGGTGGAGAAAGGCACAGGAAAAGAACAAGGATCCTCTTTAAGTTCCTCTCAAAGAGTGAACCATGTAAATAAACTAGTACACCTAAGGTATCATGGTGAGTCAATTCTTTCACTTGAATTCTTCTATGCCTAGGATATATTTACAAATGTTTAGTGGAAATAAGATGAATTAGGTGCACAAAGTGAAGTGAGAGTAGAAGGAAAGGAAAAGGTGAAATTTATTGAGGACGAGGAAGAAGGTAAGGAAAAAGAGGAAAGTGAAGAGGTTCCTCGAAAAAAGGTAGGAAAAAGGAAACTAAATTGAGGAATAAGGAGATGGAGAGTAAGGAAGGGAAGGAGAATGGTTGTGATGTGGAAGAGAATGAAGGTCTATTAAAGAGGAGGCTGAGAAGAATTGATAAAAAAGTTAAACTATGTTGAGCTCGATGTTACACTAGATGAGGTTGTGCTTTGGGAGAAACATAGGAAGATGAGAAAAAAGAACAAAGTCTCTAAGAGTCATGGATTGGGAAGTGAGGAAAACAATCAAGTGATGTTGATAAAGATTATTAGAAGCAAAGTATGGTTTGTATCCTTTATTATATCTTTAAACATCAAGTTAGATCATCATTATTACATAACATATGAAAGTTAACTTATAATGGAAGGGAGTTGCCTTGGAAAAAGGATGCCATTAAAAGTGAAGGAAAATGGTAATCCAAAAGGAATTCAATTAACTATTATTCTTAGTTTACAAATTAGTGATGGTGCGGGACTGATGTGTGTTATGGACAATGGGAAGTTAAAGGTTAATGGTGTAAATTGGATTATGAATTAGGTTGTATTGCATCCGGTGGCTTTATCTTCAATTCCTAAGGTAGATTTGTAATTTGTAGAGGAGAAATGTAGAAGGTTTGGTAATAGGAAATAGATGGTGGAGGAGTTCAATAAACTTAACCAAGATTAACCAAGAAAAAGAAGTGTAACAATATGTAGAGAAGTTTGAAGAGCTTAAGTCTTTAATGATTACAAGTACTCTTAATAGTATGTCACTTGGTGATTTGAATCTAAAGAAGACCGATGAGGATCTTCATAATCGATATCTTGCTTTTTTATGGTAGGGAGACAATACAAAGGCTCTTTGTATCTAATGTTCTTGCTTTTGGCATGCAAGGACTTAGTGTTGAGATTGTTAAAAACCTTGTTCTTGTGGTGTCAAGTCAATTACATTGCATGATGAAGGGGTCATGAAGTCGTGGGATTTGTCCGGTAATTTTGTTTTCTAAAAAAATGATGTTGGTAAGAACGAGCCCTTGCTTCCATTTAGAAGTTATAAGAACTCAATATGCAGTGTTCGTTTCTACTTTAACTTCGGAATTGATAAAAGAACATCTTTCCAAGTTTTAGGTCGTTATGTTTACTAATGTCACTCTT
Organism: Dovyalis caffra; assembly: GCA_963924115.1. NCBI lineage: Eukaryota > Viridiplantae > Streptophyta > Magnoliopsida > Malpighiales > Salicaceae > Dovyalis > Dovyalis caffra. Next base: position 4,789,890 of record CAWUPB010001009.1, on the reverse strand, counting down.
GAGAAAGCCATTGAGTTGAATGACTATTGCCATTATCATAAGCCTCATATCTCTTTCATGAAGGTTGAAGTAGAAGGCCTTTTTGGTTTCATTTTTTATGACTTTGGGCCCGAATTTACTATCTTTGATGTTGATGGAGAGGAACCATACACTCGGTTTTATTGCATCCATTAGAAATGACAACCTTGCATTAGTTTCATGCATTAATGATGAAAGGCTTAAGTTTCAAGATGAGGATCTTTTTATTTTCTATAAAGTTAAAGAAATGACAGAACTAAATGATGAAAAACCATGAAAGGTTAAAAAAGCCAATTTTATGAGAAAGGTGGAATTGTAATACGGATGGAAGAGTCGAAGGTGTTGAACTTTAATGCATTGGAGGAAGTAATTAAAGATCTTAGCAATTTTTTTTTTACCGATTTCTCAAAGTTTGATCACCTACTTCTTCTACACTTGGAATTTCAAACATTAGGTAAGTTTGTGGTTAAAATGGGTCACTTCCCTATTCGTTGGTTTAAAAGAAGATGCTAAGAAGCTTGTATCTCTAGTTGGTCCCATAAATGAAAACTCGGGAGATGTAAGAGTGGAGGACATTAATCCAAAACTTCTATGGCACTTTCCTTTTAGTGCCAAGGCTATACTGAATTCTATGGATGTTATGATTGATGGTATAATGGGGCAAGAGGTTGTCAAAGCATGTTCTATTTTTGGATCCAAGATTTAGAAGAAAGCTGGAGGATGCTTTGAAAGTATTATTGGAGAAGCATACGAATCCTAATGCCAAAACGAGAAGATGGTGTATCCGTATTATTATCGGTTGTAACATCTAGTTCATTAGCATACCTAGAGTTGTTGGTTCGGGATGGTATTAATGTGAATGTTACTCGCTGTAGAGCAACTCCACTACATATTAATGTTGATGTTGGGAGATCATTAAGGAATTGAAACAATAATTTCTAGATTTTAAATTTGATCTTTGAGGATAAGGATTTTTTAAGACGGGGTATTATTATGATCAATAATCTATGTTCATGGACTTCCATTGTATGTGGTTAGTGGTGTAACTTGTAAATATATTAGCGTTAATAAACATGTGTTAAATGGGTAAGGTTAGTCGTTAAGTAAGTTGTTAGCAAGCCACACATATGTCTAACATTCATAACTACCTTGCATAGTTGTTAGTTTGTTATTTTCGGTATTAACATTAGTTAATTAATTGTTTCGTTTATATAACCGTAGAAATCATAAAAGAGGGCATGCATAAAGATTGATCTTTATATTGAAATTCAATATACAAATATTATCTATCTCTTTAGTTCTTTTTTTTTCTCTTTTCTTTCCTAAATTCTAGGGTTCTTGTTAAGGAATTCATTTTTAAATCTTAACAAAAGGTTACACAAGGCATAAGGTATAAACAATTTGGGTTATACATCCAAGAGAGATTAAAAACAAAAGAATTAAAAGCTTCATATCTCAATATCATTCAATAAGTTCCAATTGCATATCGAATTAAGTATCCTATGTTCTTGGCCAATGTCTTGCACCATAAAGAGTTGTTGAAGCTTTACTTACTTCCCTACAAACATCAAAATTAATCTTAACATAGCTAGTGGGAGGGGATTACCAATTGCAAACAAGTAATAAGTTCTTCTTTTTTCGAATAGACCATGATAAGGAGAAGAGATGCATTTGTAATTTGAAGGTGGCTTGGATAGCATTTGAGACATCGATTGTTAAGGGACAGTTCCTCCAAACCATTTTAACTCTAGGCCATTCGAAAAAGTCATGTTTGGTAGCTATGAGACCACTATTACATTCGAGTGTCGTTTGGTTATCGGGATGAAAGGTCCGGAATAAAAATGCAAAAATCAAAATGAAAATTAAAAAATTAAAATGACATTTGCTTTTCCATAATATTTTTGGAATAGTAATAAGAAAATGAAATAAAATTTAAATTTTTTTAATATTTACTCTTTGATACGAATAAGAATAATAATTAAAAAAAATAATTTTATCAACTATGATTGTAAAAATGATAGAGGTGATAATGGTAGTAGTGATGGTAGAGTGAGTGGAGGAAGTTGTAGTAATAACAATATAGAAATAACAATAGTATATTTTTAAAAAAGGGATAGTGGTGATGGAGAAAGAATGATGACGAAATAATAATAATAGTAATATCTTTTTTTTTATCACCATCTTTAATAGTAGTGATGGTGATATAATAAAAATGATGGTAGCAGAATAATAATAATAATTTTATCACCATCACCGATGAAGGTGATGGTGGTGGTAGTTGTGATGGTGATATAAGTAGTCAATATACTATAAATAAAAATAATATATCATTATTTTGAAGAAAAAATTATTTTAATTTTTTTTATTCCCACCTCCCACATGAGAATAAAATTATGTATAATTTTTATTTTTATTTCTACTCCTTATTCATATTTTTAATTTTTTAACCAAACAACTATACGGTGAGAATAAAGCTTATATACTTACTCCCACCACTCTATTTCTATTAACCAAATCACACCTTAGATGTTATTTGGTTATCAAGAATGAAAAGTTTAAAATAAAATTATAAAATTTAAAATAAAAATTAAAAAATTAAGATGATATTTGTATTTTTATATTGTGTTTGAAACAATAATAAGAAATCAGAATAAAATTTAAATTTTTTAATATCCGATTTTTAAGACGAATAAAAATAATAATTAAAAAATAATTTCATTAATTATGATGGTTGTAAAAATAAAAGAGGTGATTATGGTAGTGGTGATTGTGATGATGATGATTGTTGTTGTGGGGTAGAAGAAAAAAGATGAAAACATGGTAGTAACGACGGTATAATAATAACAATAATGTATTTTTAAAAAATTAATATCACCATTATAGAAGGTGGCATTAGAAGAATAATGGTGGTGGTGGTGGTGGAGGATATGTGGTGGAATAATACTAATAATATTTTTTTTAAGTTTTTTATCACTACCGCCAATGGTAATGGTATACTAAAACTAATGGTAGTGGTTAAGGAGGGATGAAGGGAAAATAATAATAATAATTTTTTTGAATTTTTTTTATTACTATACCAATGGTGGTGGTATATTAAAACTGATGGTGGTGGTTGAGGATGAATTGTGGCGAAATAATAATAATATTAGCTTTTTTGAAAATTTTGCTATCACTATCCCCAATAACGAAGGCGGTGGCGGTGGCGATGGCGGTTTTGGTAGTGATGGTGAAGATGAAGGTGATAATGGTGATAGAAGTAGTAGCCACACAATAAATAAAAATAATATATCATTAATTTGAAGAAACAAAAATTTTATTCTCGTTACTTGTTTTTATTATCACATCTCAAAGAGAATGAAACTATACTTAATTTTTATTTTTATTTTATTCTTTTCAATCAAATAATTATAAAATAAGAATAAGACTTTTATTTTCATTCCTACCATTTCATTCATTGATACCAAACAACATCTTCCTACATACATTTGCTACTTGTACATCCCCACTCTCCATATTATTTTTTATTGGTTGTGATGAGTTTAAGTAAAACACATGACATGTAGGCATAACAATGAGTCCACATGGCATGCTGGCATGGATAGAAATTCTATATGTGACAAAAACCCTAGCTAGCCCATATCCGACTAGATCTACCCGGAATGAGGCTCTTAGGTCGACCTAATCGACTCCTCACTCATCACAAAGACAAATCATATATGCATTCAATGCATGCATGTTTCTAGGATCTGTTCTTATCAAGTGAATAATTTCTATGACATCAATACCTATAGTCAACAATGATTTGTCAAGTCTAGAAAATAACTATCTCCTAATAATGATCCGAAATCATAGATGACATAAAAATTAACTCATTTACCCCGTCTCTAAGCAACTTGTCATGGCTTATGGCCATATAAAGCCTTAGGGTAATAGATTGTGATTTTCTTCTTTAACCTCTCCATCTCTCATTTACAATATAACCCTACAATAATAATAACATGTGCTCTTCAAGATCATTTCTCCTAATATATTTACTAATTTAAGTATCGGAGAGTCCTTAACCTTCTAAAAAATTGTTTTGTATGTTCTTTAACCAATGCAACTATTTTCTCTAAAAAAATTCCATTATAGATTAGTCTTATGAAAAACCAACTCATCACTTTAAGTTTTTCAAGCTCATTAGGCTCCATATCGGAGCATGTCTTCTATATGAAATTTCTGACTTTTGAAGCTATATTCATTTTTCACATAAAACTCTACTAGGGATCTTTATTAGCCCTCTTAGCAAGCAAAGTGATAGGCACTCCTAAAAAAAATATACAAAGTTTCTTTTTATTTTTTTATAGAATTTATGTATTTTTGTATAATAGTGTCACGAATATGGAAATTTAATAAGGCTAATTAGTCTTAAGGTACCCTAAATGTTTGATCAAACAAAGACCGATACGTAACCTTAATTTTTTTTTCAATTTGAGTACCAAATCTTTTTTTCCACCAATTTCCTGCCATATTTGATGAACAAAACATGCACATGATCCATTAAAACAATAACAAGCATCCTAACAAGCAAGTGAAATTAACCCACCATCTACAATAAAAATCAACTAATAAAATAACCTCTTACCCAAATTAAAAAGAATTATGTTTCGCAGTACGATAGTCCTCCTTCGTCCGTCATAAAAACAACAAAGGTTGCGTGACTTGCTCTTTCTCCTCCCATTATTGTTAATGTTGTTGATTTTTCTTGTTTTCTTGTTTTTGTCTTCTCTAATGAGTATCTATGACGTAGCGAAACTCACAAAAGAATGATAATTACCGTTGATCCGATATTCGGATATCGATCTACTATAACTCGTTGATTTGTATACAAATACCGGAGAATATGCTTTAATTTTGTTGATTCAATGAATGGTGGCAATTGAAAAATTTGAGATACTCTCTCACAAAATTTATTAAGCAAGCAAAAGTGGTGTTTTTCAGCCTAAACGTTTTACATAAATAGTAAATTTTAAGTCAAAACCCTAAAACAATTTGAAAGGAAAACAAGCATTAAAAATCCAAAATTAAGTAGGAAAAATCCTTAAAACTCGTTACTGTACGGACATATTAGTAAATTGGCCATTTGAGGGCCTAAACGATGTTTTTTTAATGAAAAGAACATGTACATCATAGGTAAAGCTAATGAGTTTTGATCCTTGGCCCGTTTCCATGAAACTAGGTCCAAAAAACCTAAAAATCAATCCAAAAATCCCAACTCCCATCACCATACCCCGTTGTCTTGCTCCATAAATTCCAAGGCCTTTTGGTCTACATCATTCCCCCTAGGAAAGAGAAAATTCGACCTCAAATTGACATCATTAGAAGATTCACCATGAAAGGGAATCAAATGCTTGACATTGAACACATCGGTAGTACAAATATGACTAGGCGAGCTTGAGACGATAATCATTGGGATTGATCTTCTCAACTATCTTCATAGGACCAATCTTCTTTGCTACCAATTTGTTGTATTCTCCTATAGAAAAATGATCCTTAGTCGGGACGGCCCACACGAAGTCACCTACTTTGAACTCAACATGACTACGTCTTTTATTACTAGCTGCTTTGTACTTTGCATAAGATCGAGCTAAGTTGTCATGTACGATCTTATGAATCTCCTATAACCCTATTACAAAATCTGTTGCCTTACCATGGATCTTGGTCTCGCTCGGCAGTGGCATCAAATCCAAAGGCCCACTTGGAATCACAAAATACACCACCCGAAAAGGATCGAATTTCGTACTTCTATTAACGAGCATGGTTATAAGTAAACTCGACTTGACATAATTTTTTGTTCTAACTCTTGACATGATCACCAACCGGACATCGAAGCAAGTTTCCTAAAGATCGATCGATAACCTCATTTTTCCCATCCGTCTATGGATGATAGGCATTACCGAAGTTTAACCGTGTATTTACCATCTTCCACAAACTGCGTCAAAAATGACTAAGGAACCTTGTGTCTCCGTCGGACACAATAGATACAAGTAGACCATGCAAGCGATACACCTCTCAAAAATGAAGATGAGCAATATTAACGGCATTTGTCATCTTTTTACAAGGAATAAAATGAACCATCTTAGAAAAACGATCAATAACCACATAGATAGAATCATTACCTCGCCGTGTTCGGGGTAGTCCCAAAACAAAATCCATACTAACATCCACCCAAGGTCGAGAAGGTATAGGCGACAGCATATAAAGTCCAACGTTAGTGGCGGCACCCTTAGATGCTTGACGGATTCGACATCGTTGCACAAACTTATCCATCTCTTTTCGAATGGTAGGCCAAAAGTATGAAGCCTAAACTAGTTACAATATTCTGTCTCTCTCTACATGACCCTCCCGAGTGCAGCTCTTTAGTAATCTGCACATGCAAGCTGCAATCGGGAACACAAAGTTCGGTTTTCCTTGAATAGGAACCCATCTTGCAATAGAAATTCTATCTTCTCTCCTGTGCAACCTTTTCCATAACGACAGAGAAATATGGATCGGTATCAAGCAAGTCACAAAAGGAATCTAAACCAGGTACCTCAATTCACATACGTGTTAGCAAGCAACTCCTCCTTCTTCATTGCGTCCGCCACCCCGTTAGTGACCTCGGCTTTATACTTAACTATAAAAATGAACCGTTGCGGGTAGGTAACCCACCTCGCATGCCTTGTTGATATCTTATCCTACTTGTGCGGATGCTTCAATGCCTTATGGTCATTATACAATATGAATTCTTTATGGAATAAGTAATGCCTCTAGTGTTTGATCTGTCCGAACCACTACAAAAAACTCCACATCGTAAGTACTCGTAATTAAGTTTTGCACTCGATAGTTTCTCACCGAAGTAGGTTATTGGTCCGTTATTCCGGCTCAACATTGCCTTAATACCTAACTTCAATGCATCACTATGTAGCTCGAATGGTTGCATAAAATTTAGCAACACTAAAATCGATACGGATGTCAACCATACCTTAATCTATCGAAATGCCTCTTCGTCTCTTCGGACCATGTAAATTTCATTCCCTTCATGCGATCGGTGATCGGGGTCATGATGTTGGTGAAGTAAGGAATAAAGCATCGGTAAAAAAGCAAGCCCATAGAAACTTCAAACCTCCATAATACTGCTAGTCGTGACCACTCGTCTCACCATCTCAACTTTGGAATCATCTAGCCGCAATCCATCTCCCAAAATTACATAGCCTAAAAATAGTACCTTAGGCTCCATGAATGCATATTTTTTCATTCGTCGCATAAAACTTATCTCGACGAAGCACTATCAAAACCTCCCTCAAATTTTCAACATGGACTTTCGGATCAACACTATAAAATAGAATATCATCAAAATAAACATAATAAATTTATCAATAAATGGCCTCAAAGCTTGATTCATGACACGCATAAAAGTGTTTGGCGTGTTTGATAACCCAAAAGGCATGACTAACCACTCATACAGACCCCTTACGTGTCTTAAAGGTCGTTTTCCACTCATCTTCATACCTAATGCATATCCGATGATATCCACTCTTCGGATCCGAGTTTAGTGAAGACTCGTTGCTCTATTAATCCGATCAAGCAAGTCATCCAACCGAGGAATGGGGAACTCGCACCAAACTATAATTTTATTAATGGCACGATTGTCTACACACATGTGCTAAGAACTATCCTTCTTTGGCTTCAACGGAGTCGGTACGACACAAGGACTCGAGCTCTCTCGCGGATGCCTCTTGGTAAGTAGCTCTTCAACCTATCTCTTCGACTCCTCATGCTCACTAGGACTCATCCGATAATGGGTTCTATCGGGCGGCATCGCCCCGGACTCTAGATCAAAATGGTGCTGAATATCTCGTAATGGGGGCAACCCATCAAGTAACTCTTTCGAAACACATCACGAAATTTTATCAAAAATGGGGCCATTGCCTTCGGCACTACCGCCTCGGCTTCGACTTCCCTCTCCATCGGCACATAAATCACTCTCGAATCCCGCACCTCTTTCTCAAATCGAGCCAACGACACCGACTTACTATTATCCCCTGCAGTGCTTGGAAACAACCAAATTTTTGCTAAGCATAAACATAATTTTCACCCCATTAAACGAGAACCCTGTAAGTGTTAGACCGCTCCTCATGGGTTACACTCCTATCATACTCGTCATGACCTTCCTAATAATAAATGACATGCATCCATAGCAATCACATCATACCATACATCATCCTTATATTTAAAACCAATAGAGAATAACATTAAAGCATGCTTAGAAATAGTTATCTCACCTCCTTTTTGAGCCAAGCCAACTTGTAAAGCCTCGGATGTCCCTCTATTTTGAGCTCAACTTTTATACTCGCCTCATCGGACATAATATTTTCACGACTACCAAGCATCAATAACAAAGCGACACACCTTACCCCGAATGGTGTAGGTGAACCGAAAGATGTTACTCCTTAATCAATCATCCTCAATGACCCTAGAGGTTAGGCAAGACCTTTTCATAACCAATGTCATCCCCTCATCTCCCATAACAATCTCTTCCTCCGGTCACCTCTATCATCATAAACGAGCTCACCTACTAACTCATCAACAGCTTCATCATACTCTTTCATATCAGCAAAAAGCACCTTCTTTCCTGTCTTTCGACACTCCGATTGCCTATGGCAAATTTTAACACAACTCGAAGCATTTTATGTTGTTACTCGGTCGTTCGCCGGATCGTCCAGACAACCGAGCAGTTTAAGTCCCTATTACCATTACCTCCTCGCTCGCTTACATCGCCATCACCATCACTTAACATGCTACCGCCACTACTCGCTACTAATGCCTCTCGTACTCGAAGGGGTTAGTGAAACTGCTAGAACAATGCGACCGCTTCTTAACCAGGTAGTGCCTTCGAAAAAGTCGTTGAAAGATACACGAGATCGAACAAATTAATAGAGACCACTAATCTATGGTTTCGATCCCTCAATATATCTCACCACCAATTGATCCTCTATCTCTTGTAATTCATTTCGGGCTCGTAAATGGTAAAACTCCGTTGTGTAATCATCTACCGATCGAGCTTCATGTCTCAAATCTTGTAACTCGCTGGTACATCATCTTTTAAAAATTATAGGGTAAGAAGGCGGTATGCATGTGTTTCTCCATCTTTTCCCAAGACGTAATCTTAGGCTTACTTATTTGATTTTTGGTAAGCTTCAATCGCTCCTATCAACCAATCGCCTTCTTTATAAACTCGATTGCTACCGAGCATACCTACTTATCCTCGGGGACATCCTTAAACTCTAAAATCTCCTCTATTATCGACGACCAATCTAGAAATTCCTCTACCCGAAGAGTCATGAAATTCAAGAATCCCCGTCCTCATACCACTCTCCCACCTCCTACTCGTCGGGCTCCCTCACGGGAACTCGATGCCTCATGGCTAGGACATTCTCATCATCCTCATCATCTTTCTAGTCGGTTTCGATGCCTCCCAATGGTGATTTCGATTCGATTTCTAGGACCCTTGCCTATGTTGGGCCGAGCCCCTAACTCGTTGTGTCAACTACTATAGGGACTCGTTCCATCCTAGCATTCAGCTGCTCAACCCGTTGTTCCAAATGCACAACATCGGTATGCTCATATAGCTCATCCATATCTCACTCTCGTTGTTGCTTGTCTCCTTAGCGACATGGTCAAGAAAACGATATTCGGGCTCGATACCAACCGACATAGTGAAAACTCATAAAAGAATGATAATTACCATTGATTTGATATTCGGATGCTTTGGTCCACTATAACCTATTGATTTGCACATAAATACCGGGGAATTGGCTTCAATTTCATTGATTCAAAGAATGCCGACAATTAAAAAATTTGAGAAACTCTCTCATAAATTTATTAAGCAAGAAAAAGTCGTATTTTTCAGCCTAAACGTCTTACATAAATAGTAAATTTTAAGTGAAAACCCTTAAATAATTTGAAAGGAAAACAAACACTAAAAATCCAAAATTAAGTAAGAAAAATCCTAAAAACTCGCTACTATACATCTAAATGACATTTTTTTACGAAAATAACACATACATCATAGGCAAAGCCTATAATTTTTTATCCTTAGCCCGTTTCCCATGAATCTAGGTCTAAAAACCCCAAAAATCAGCCCAAAAATCTCAACTCCCGTCACCAAACCCCGTCGTGTCGCTCCATAAATTCCAAGGCCTTTTGGTCCACATCATTCTATTTATTCTTCTCTTAATTCTTATTTTCCATCAGTTTTCTATTTATCGTTTCTATCAAATCTTTTTTTTAGTTCCTTAAAAAAATAAAGATGAGTAGTTCTTCGCTTTCCTTTTAAGCCTTTAGTAGCATGCTAATTGCTAATCTCATTGCCCGCGCACGTACACACACACACACACACACACGAAAAAATAAATTTTTATGCTATTGGTAGAGATAAGAATTCATGAAAAGATCCTCATGCTTTTAAGCCTTCAAGATTTTTAAAACAGGGGTGCCTAATTTTAAAGGGAATCTCTTGGAATTTATTTTTTTTAGGTTAGGTCGGAGATCTTTCCTTTGTATACAACTCGTTAGTGTAAGTGCTTTAGATCCAACCTTTTTTAGATAGGTTTGACTCATTATAATATTACATTATTTATTTTATTAATAAAATAAGTCTTTCTATTAATTCTTATTATTTATATTTATTGAATAGAATTAGATACAAGTCCATATGATATGCATTGTATTAATGATTGATCGAAAGATGTCAAACAAACATTAATGTACTTAAATGATATCATTAAATGTCCCAAGTCATAGCATTATCAAGAATGGACATTAACTATATGCGGTAAGACTTGTAAGTGTTATGCTCATGCTATCGGATAACGAGTTGGAGATCTCATGCCTAGGAGATCTTATACCTATTGGCATGGTGATGTCAAAGCAAACACTTAGGTGATTATTATTTGAAAACATATCACTTGGATTTGAATGGCCATAAGAACCCATTTGGTTTAGTCTATGAGAATCTTATATGAGATAGGTATAACTAATCCCTTGAATTGAAGTCATCACTCGTTATCTCATTGAGGATTTATATACTTTGACACTCGTTTTGATGAACCTAGTAAAGGGTTACACATAGGTGATTCGTTGGGTATGCTAGGAATCTAATTGAGGTAGGTGAATAACTAAGATAAGATATGTCATTCCTTGTATGCTAAAGGAGTTATCACATTGTACTTCGATAAATATCCGCTCGAGGGATCCGTGGCCAAAGTAGGAGTACACCAATAAAACATAGTTGGTTTACTCTAAGAGCTAAGTCATTTAGGAATCGAAAAAACTTGGTGTGATCATAATCAAATAGACTAAAAGCTAAGTTTGAGATCATGTTATGATAAATTAACATGAGGACTAAATTGTATGGTAACCATGCTAGTGAAAGATAATCGAAAACTAATTAATCTTTCTAGAAAATTGGGTAGTCATGATACCTTGCTCGAATCCAATCTTGATTTATGTATCAATAGATAAAAGATGTGTCGTTTACTCTTGATACGTTACAAATATATCTAGGAGCATATTGAGTCACATACGTAAGTTTAAGCATTCATATAATAAAAGAGAAGTAAAAATGTTAGAAAAAAATTTCAATTTTAAAGTTTTTAATTTTGAAAAAGTTTCCTAAAATAGAAAGTTTGCTAAATTAGATCCAAATATTTGAGGACATCGCATGGCCTATGATTCAATTCCCTCGAGGAAGAGGTGACCTTAATTTATCTCAACAAGCTTACAATGACTAAGAGAGTTCTCTTCTCATAACATTGGAAGGTAATTAACTTGATATTTAACTTGAAAGATTTAATATGTAGGTCTCATCATATCATGCGTACTAGTCATCAATTACAATAATCCTATCATACATGATAAACATCATAAAATTAAAAACATATAAAATATACATCTCATACATGACTCAAAGATTGATGAATTATAATAGATCTCTCCTACTAGCCCCTCGAGCCACGGGGAGACTAATGGGTCAAATACCTAGGTGAAAAATTATTACAAATGCTTTGAAATTGTGTTCACTTCTTGGCTTCTTCTCCTTACATCTATTCTAATTCCTATTTCTATTTTTATATTTATTTGAATAAGAAACCTCGAGTTACATTCAAGGGGAGTAACATGAGAAGAGAAATGTAATAGAATGATAGAGAATGCATGAAAAATAGGCTCTATTTAACAAAAAATTACAAACATTCATTCCCATAAATTAGGTCGACTCATTCATATCATTCACCCATACTTCAATCACATTGATACATGGTATACTAATAAGACATATTTAATTTTAATTGTAATTATAAATTTATTTTTTAGTTATTTTATAAAATTATCAAAAAATTTTCTAAACTTTAATTTAAAGACTTTTAAGCCTCGAGGGCCTATAGGCTTCCACACCCAAGCCACTAGCTCGTTGCCTAGCGCTCGTGCATACTTGGCCAACTCGCTTGGCTTGAGAGTGCACTTGGCATTATTGTCCGGTACGTGTATACACCGGCCTACCGCAAGCCTCGTCCATGTGCATGTCCGATGTGCACTAGGCACGTCTTGGCCTAACCTTAAGCTTGGTGCATGCCCTCTCGCACGGTTTCCATATCATATGCCTAATATGTAACTTGGCCTACCAAACAGGCCACGTGTCTCGCGTGTGACCGGCCTTGGCCAAAAGCTCGGCGTGTATGAGGCACGTTTGACCTACCATGCACTTAGCACACAACCGGCCTACCAAGAGGCTTGGCATGTGCTAAGCACACCGGCCTATTACATGCCAGGCACGTGATCGGCCAGCCTCCTTGCTTTTGTATGTGAACGCCAACGTCTAATATTAGCCTCGTTGGCGTTTGCATGTCCCACTCTTTTAAAGCCCAAATTTCAATTTTAAAGCATATATAAAATATCAAAAATTGATAATTCAAGTTAATCATAATTAATAAAGCATACAATCAAAGATTCAACGGAGGCTCGATACTAATTGAAAGATCATGCATCATATAAAGTTATGAAATAAAACAAAAAGATTACCTCTTATAGAACAAGATTTAACCTTTATAGAAAAAGGAGTCATCCAAGTGTCCGACCTCTATTGATAATCCATGTACTCTAAATACCCATACAATAAGCACTTAGAAGTAGTAAAGTGCTAGCTCCACCTTTTTCTATCTTATTTAATGCTTTCTCTTTAGAAATCTATTCAAGGATATTTTTTGACAGCCTTAATTGAGAGAGATATGTGGCATTTTTTTAGGAGGGAGAAATAAATTTTCTCTCTTTTTCTCTTTGTGTTGTGTATACCCTTACTCGATAATATCTTTTGTCGCACCTACTCTTATATATATATGGGGAGTGTGTTCCTTGTCCTCAAAGGATAAGAAAGTGATGGTAATGAGTCCTTAAAGGACCTTTGGTTGTTGTTTCCTAATCCTCAAAGGATTAAGAGTTATTATGCATGCGAACTTTTTGATCTTATCCTTTTAAAGCTTTATTCTTTTCCAATAAGATTCATGTTTATCCTCCTATCAAAATATCTTGTATGCTTTTAATTTAAACCTATTGACTCAAACTCCTTTCACCTAATTAATTACTAATTAATTTGGACTATCTAAATAAATTAGGTTAGATATTTTTTTAAGAGGCCCATATTAGGAAACAATTTTCTAAATTACCCTTAAACCTAAGTTAAGAAACTAATTTCCTTTTTTGGTAACTTACTTCTAAATTTGGAACTCGACTTTCAAATTAGAAAATTGATTTCTAAAATACAACTTTTCATTTTAGAAAACTTTTTCCAAAATAAGAAACTTTCAAAATTAGAAACTTTTTCCAACATCTTTGCTTCTCTTTTATTATGTGAATGCTTAAACTCATGCCCGTGACTCAATAAGCTCCTAGATATATTGATAATGTATCAAGAATAAAAGACATTTTTTTTATTTCTTGTTACATAAATCAAGATTAGCATTTACCAAGGCATCATGACTATCCAATTCTTTAGGAGGATTAATTAATGCGTAATTATCTTTCACGAGCATGATTGTCATACAATTCATTCCTCATGTTAATTTATCACAATGTGATCTCGAACTTAGTTATTAGTTTATTCGATTATGACCACATAAGTTTTCTTCAATTCTCCAATGTCTTAACTCTTAGAGTAAACCAACTATGCTCTATTAGTATGCTCCTACCGTGGTCATAGATTTCTTAAATAAACATTCATCGAAGTGTAATATGATAAATCCTTTAGCATACAAAGAATGATATGCCTTATCTTAGTCATCCATCTACCTCTATTAGATTCTAGTGTACCTAACGAATTATCCACTTACAACTCTTAACTAAGTCCATCAAAATGAATGTCAAAGTATATAAATCCTCTAATGAGATAACCGTGATGACTTCAAGTCAAAGAACCGAGTTGTACCCATCTCATATGAGATTCTCATAGACTAAACCAAATAGGTTCTCATGTGAGTCAAGTCCGGTGATATGTTCTCTAACATTAATCACCTAATTGCTTGCTTTGACATCACTATACCAATATGTGTGAGATCTCCTATTGCTATCTTATAGCGTAAGCATAACACTCATAACATTAATATTTGTATCATATCTTTCAATTAATCATTAATGTAAATGCATATCATATGGACTTTTTTTCTAATTCTATTCAATAAAAAATATAAATAATAAGAATTAATAGAAAGTTTTCTTTTATTATTAATAAAATAAATAATGTAATTTTATAATAATTCAAACCATCCAATCAAGGTTGGTTCTTTGGGCACCTACACTAACAATGGTGTACTCATTTGTATGAATTTTAAAAGACTAAAAGAAGCAAGAAAAACTACTTCATGTGAGGTTGACTCGCACATGGGTAATGGTTCAAGAGTTCTACCATTAGTGGTAGGTACTTATGAGTTAGCACTACCATATGGACTTGTACTTATACTCAATAATCGTTATTATATTCCTAGTATAACTAGGAATATCATTTCTATTTCTTGTTTGGACCAAGATGATTTTTTATTTTTATTTAAGAAAAAGATTATTCCTTTTATAAAGATGATTTTTTATATGAAAATATTGATATAAATAACGGTTTATATGTTTTGAACATAGACACACCCGTATATAACATAAATATGAAAAGATTAAAAAAAATGATTTAAACTAAAATTATCCGTGGCATTGTCGACTTGGCCATATAAATGAGAATCGCATATCCAAACTATATAAAAATACATATCTAGAACATTTAATTATAAATCTTATGATGTCTACGAATCCTGTCTACTTGGTAAAATGACAAAGTCCCCTTTTAGTGAAAAAGATGAAAGAGTTGCTGATTTATTAGGCCCGATACATAGTGATGTATGTGGGCTCATGTCTACCTAAGTAAGAGTAAAAGTAGGATATGATTATTTCATAACCTTTATCGATGACAGATTGCATTTTGGTTATGTTTATTTGATGAGACTTAAATTTGAAGCATTTAAAAAGTTCAAAGAATTTAGGTTTGAAGTCGAAAAACAAATAGATAAAAGTATCAAAGCACTTCGATCGGATCGAGGTGGAGAATACTTAAGAAATGAATCTTAGATCACTTTGATGAGAATGAGATTTTTTATCGATGGGCACCACATGTTAGACATGGTCTAGTAAATGATGAGTCGAATTAATATCCATATTTTATTTTAGAATAAACACTCATTACTACAATCTTTACCTTGAATAGGATTCCAATAAATTTTATTGATCGACTTCATATGAGATATGAAAAAGAAAGAATAAGATTTGGTGCTATAAAGCATATGTCAAACCGTTTAACAAAGATAAGCTAAAGCCCAAATCAACGAAATGCATATTCGTGAAATATCCAAAAGAAAAAAATGAATATTAATTTTCTATCACTAGAACAAAGTATTGTGCATGACTAGGCATGCTATATTCCCTGGAAAGAAATTTATAGATGCTAGAAATAATGGATAGAAATTTAAACTTAATGAGATTCAAGTAGACTCATAAATTGACACTCCACTAGTGGAATCCCAAGTAGATAGGTTACAAAGTTTTGTAACTATTCCATAAATAAATACATAAAAATTTCATAAGTCTAAAAAGAGTTTATCAAAAGATAAAATGATATGATCTTCTTGTCTCAACACATATTGATATGTTCCCTAAAGAGGATGACAAAGTTAACAAAAGATGAAATGGCAATGTTAGATATTGACTCCTAGAGATGAAAATTGAAAAGGATGTATAGATGACACACCATGATGGTTTTAATGAACATGCAAATAGGATTTGTAAAAATACGAAGTTCCATTTTTGAACTTAAGCATGCTTTTAGAAATTAGAGTCGATGTTTTGATGAAACGATCAAAGAGTTTGATTTTTTACAAAATAAAGATAAACCTCGTGTATGCAAAAGGTTAGTGGGAGCCTATTTGTCATGGTTATTCTACATGAAAAATAAATAAACTACTTCTTGACTATAACATTATCATTTTGAAATCTATAAAAGATTAGGCATTCAAGAAGTTCTTCATATATGACATAAGAGGACAACCTACATTCTAAGAGTCGAGATTTATATAGATATATTACTTAGAATGTAAGGGGTCTCCCAAGGTAGATACATTAACATAATACTATAAGGTTTAGTATGAAAGAATCAAAGAAAGAATTTCTTCCAATGTCACATGACTTGATGACCGACTATAGAGATTCCTAGCGAGTGTTGATCTAATAGTATTGTATTATGACAACAACGAAGTTATAGCACAAACTAAGGAACTAAGGTCTCATCAAAGGTCCAAACATGTACTCGCAATGCTATCACTTAATTAGAGAGATTATAAGTCATGGTGATATAAAGATAAAAAAATTTCATACTAATGATAACATAGCCGACGTCTTGACTAAGCCTATGTCACAACCGAAACATGACCCTTACTCGATCGTCAAGAATAAAGGGTATGGTTGGTTGGCTCTAGTATAAGTGAGAGATTGTTAGTATAGGTGCTCTAAATCCAATCTTATTTGGATAGGTTTGACTCATTATAATATTATATTATTGATTTTGTTAATAAAAAAATCTTTTTATTAATTCTTATTATTTATATTTATTGAATAAAATTAGACGAAGTCTATATGATATGCATTGCATTAATGATTGATCAAAAGATATGAGATAAATGTTAATATACTTAAATGATATTATTAAACATCTCAAGTCATAACAATGTCAAGAATGGATATTGATCATATGCGGTAAGACTTGTGAGTGTTATGCTCATACTATAAGATAGCGGTAGACGAACTCACACCTATTGGCATGATGATACTAAAATAAGCACTTAGGTTATTATTGTTAGAGAATATATCACTAGACTTGACTCGTTATGAGAACCCATTTGGTTTAGTCTATGAGAATCTTATACGAGATGGGTATAACTAGTCATTTAATTTAAAGTCATCATGGTTATCTCATTAGAGGATTTATGTATTTTGACACTCGTTTTGATGGATCCAATAAAGGGTTGCACGTGGGTTCCAAATTTAAAAATAAGTTACCTAAAAAGAAAATTAGTTGCCTAATTTATGTTTAAAGGTAATTTGAAAAATTATTTCCTAATGTGAGCTTCCTAAAAATATCTAACCTAGTTTATTTGGATAGAGTCCTTTTTGGGACTTACTATCGCCACCTCCTTATCCTTAAAGGACAAGGAAGACACTACCCTTATAACTAGAAATGGAGGTACGACAAATAGGGTAATCAAGGCTAAACATACACGACAAAAAGAAAAATAAGAAGAAAATAGTTTTCTCCCTCCCAAAAATAAGCCATCTTTATCTCTCTTAATTAGAGTTATCGCAAAATATTCTTGAATAGATTTCTAAAGAGAAAATACCAAACAAGTCGGAAAAATGTGGAGCTAGCACTCTACAATTTCTAAGAGTTTCTTGTATGGGTGCTTGGACTACATGAATTATCAATAGAGGTCGGATACTTGGACGACTCCTTTTCTACAAAGGTTAAAGTATGTGCTATAAGAGGTAATCCTTTACTCACACTTTAATTCATGTATGTATGATTAGTTGATTCAACGACTTGATCTTGGGAGCTTTAGATGGAGAAAAATTTTAATTTTATTTTACACCTCCATAGGATATATGATCTTTCAGCAACTTTGGTTAAAAATAGTTGATTTGGTTATTTCTCTTTTGCTTCATTGTTTGATTTAGGAGTTGTGTGAAGCCATGAAACCAAATGAACATGGTTTTTGAGATCGAGGTGGTGAAGATAGAGTTAGAAGGATTTTTAGGTCTAGTGAATTGACGTTAGGTCTGTAAAGGTAGAGAAGTAAAAGAAGGAGAAAAGGCTTACAATGTTGAGATAATAATGGATGGTGGTGATGGTGTACCATTTGAAGGTTATGGAACAATAGAGGTGAGTGAAATTGGGTTGGAGATACAAGAAACCTTTTCTTTTTAACTTGACTTTAGGTTTTTTGGTCACTTTAATTTCTCGTATCTCTCACACGTGGTTGAAGGTTGGTTAATGAGAAGATACGACTTGATTGCTAGTAAATAGAAAGGCTTGATACTTAAATTGAAAAAATTTAAAATTGAGCATCGATCTCTCGTTTGACTAATAGTTCGTTATATTTTAAGACCAATTAGCCTTTTAATAAAGGCACATTTTGCTTTTGAGTAATAAAAAATAATAATTACCCAATTGCCCTCACACCAACATAAGAAAAGTTCAAACTTATCTATGCAAAAATGATATTACACAAAAAATACGTGCATAAAAAGTAGCAAAACAAGTGTATATACATCTCATAAAAATACAATCCCTTCGTAAAAAGTAAAAGACATCATGATTTTTTTCCACATTGCTAATTTTACAAATTTTAAATTTGGTATGTTGGATAAAAAGGTGTGCTTTTTTCATCATTAACTTTAAAAATTCAAACCTCGAGCTAGTATGTATTCATTCAAAATGGCAAAAATCCTTTGAAGAGAGGACTTAGTTTTAATTAATACGTAAATTGATTCAAAATAATCTCTTACCAAGTTATCATGAAATGAAAAAAAAATACTAATTTGATTTTCTTTCTTTTTTGTTTAGAATATTTATTATTATTATTATTATTTTGAAAAAGGAAAACTTTGCTCTTATGAATCAAAATAATTGAATAAGCAATGAAACTTTGCTTTTATTTTTATTTTTTAGAGGGGGAGGAGGGGAGATTTCATTCTCTCCATTATGTACTCTCAATTATCTCTTTTCATAAAAAAAAAAAAAAAAAAAAA
This sequence comes from Dovyalis caffra, assembly GCA_963924115.1. Lineage (NCBI taxonomy): Eukaryota > Viridiplantae > Streptophyta > Magnoliopsida > Malpighiales > Salicaceae > Dovyalis > Dovyalis caffra. The sequence goes on along the minus strand of CAWUPB010001009.1, from coordinate 4,770,468 downwards.
AAAAAAAAAAAAAAAAAAAAAAACTATCTTTATCTTCTTCATAATAGTTTTGATTTCTTCATCGCTTATCTTCTTCTTCTTTTGTTGTCACCCCTATATACACTAAACATGTGATTTTTCTTTATTTGCATTATCTTTGAGGTAACGACACTTCATCCGTTAATAAAGAAATTGATGAAATATTTGATTGGTAATTTGAAAAAAAAATCGATGTATTCAAAAGAAAAAATAAAATTTATGTACTCGATTGAGAAAAAAGAAAAAAAATTTTAATTTGGTATTTTGAGGATAACAAAAATGTTATTAGCTAATAGAAAATTTGATGAAACTACTTGATGATAGTTTTTTTAAAAAATCGATATATTCAAACAAGCAAAAAATATTAAAATTCATGTACTTGATTAAGAAAAAGTGAAAAATTGGTATATTTATAGTGAAATTATCTCTAAATTATCCTAATCAAGAATGTTTTTTTTTTTTAATTTACCATCAAAATTTTTTAAAGGAAAAAAATTGAAAATAATTATGGAAAGTAAAATAAAAGATGGAAAAAGAAATACCGTCTCATTAACTCTCATTTGTAATTTTTTTGTATACATTTGCATTGTGTTGTATTGAAAATTTTTAAAAAAAATTCAAATTGATAGTGAGATTTTTTCTTTCTTAGAATGATATAATAACCCAAAATTAAAAAAAAAAAAAACCTAGGAATAGTATAAATAGGAGCAATAACTACTTTTGTTTTCCGTAATTTTCCTTCTTTTTCTCTCCTTTTCTCATGAATTTTTCTCCCGTAAAACCCTTCCTAATTTCACCCTAATTCCTAAGCTAATTCATGTTAAATTAGCTTAGGGAAACATAAATTAGTTGGTTTAAGTGGATTATAGCTATATTAGAGCTTGGAAACTTGGAGAAACAAGGAAGAAATTAGGACTGGAAGAGCTTAGTGTAAAGGTAAGAATTTTGATTCTTTGATCTTTAAATTGTAAAATTTATGTATAGATAATGATGATAGTGATATGTCATTGATTTGAATGGCAAATTGCTTGAGGAATTGATTAGATTAAGGTTAAAGTTTTGAGACCCATTTAGAGAAAAGTTTGATTAAGCGAGTCCTAGACATTTAATTGATGATTAATTGTCTTGGATAAGTGAATTAGGGAGTTAATTTGAAGAAAAATTGAATAAATTTGAGAAATTAAAAAGTTGAAGATGATGAATAGTGACAAATCCGAATTTAGGTTTTAATTGAAAAGAATTTTGAAAAAAATAAGGAATTAAGTTATTAAAGAAAATTTAAGATGAATTGAGTGATTATTGGGTGAATTAGAATAGAATTGATCATTTAATCAAATTGAGAATTAGTTGATTGTTTAAGGATGGATTGAAGACTAATAAAAGAATATGATTAAGAGATTATTTAGAATCAATTGAGAGATCATAGAATCTAATTAGGTTATTAGATTGAGTCTTTTCAATCAATTTCATTTTTATTTGATAATCTTTTATTTTAATTCTAGAATAATCCATTATTGGGATTATTCCTTATTATGTGATATTGATGGATGCCCCATCATTTATGATGCTAGATTATTCGAGTGGATGACTCCATCACAACCTTAATTCCGCTTGGTTATTCAATTGTACTATGAGTGGATATTATGTATTATATGTTTTATATTTCTTGATAATGCTCATTCATGCATCATTATTTAACAATGATTTATAAGCATTCTAGCAGAATTTAGATGGAAACAGTACATTCTAAATATTTGAATTGTTTTTCGTATCAAAATGACTTGATATGAATAAAAAAGAGATTTCAATGTGTTATTGAAATTGATATGTGATTTTGAATTTGAATGATTAAGTTATGTTTGTTATTTTAAGTATTTATGTATTTTATGAAAATACATGGATGGTATTTGAAATATCGATTTAAAAATGTATAAGCGTATTTGGTTTTCGAAAATGTTTTCAATACCCTAGGAAACCTAACTACCGAGGGGTAGCCTTGGAGCTTAATGATACGAGGCTTCATCTAGTAGGAGAGGTGTAGTGCTAGACTATATGTCGGCCAAAATGCAAAAATCTAGTCACAGGAGGTTTGACCTTTAGATGTTCACACCTAATGATACGTTATTACCCATTAGTGTATAAAACCCATATATATATATATGGGTTTTCGTATGAGTATGATATATGGGTGAAAAAATGATTGATGAATTAATATGAAATGATTTGAACCATTTGGATTTGTGATATGAAGTGTGTTTTTAATATGTATATGTTTTTTAGAAATAAGCATTGCATTTTGATATGGATTTAAGAACATCATCCGTAATTCATTTTCCTCCCTTAGTATACTATATAATATCTACTCACCGAGTTATAGTTTGCTCATCCCTTATCATTTCAATTTTACAGGATATCGAGGGATTAGTTATTGCTTTATTTTTTGTTATTTTTCATGAAATCAGCACTTTGGTCGTGCGATTTGCCTTCATTGTAATTCCTTAGACTATCTATGTTTTGATTTATTATTAGATGCTCTGTAGCTTATAGCTGTGGGTAGAGTATTATAGTTCGATTAAGAATGTTAATCTTGGATACGGAAATGAGAATAATATGGAATTTATGAAATATATTAATGTTGATGAGATGTTTATTAGTCAAAATTAATGTAAAATGGAAATGATATTTAATATTTGTAATGACATTTGAGGTTTTTAGGTTAATATCCGAGGCTTGCTTGGGTTGAAGTGGGCCTTACGAGTCCTTTCAATCCTCTTGCCGCTTATGGCCCACTATTGGGGTCATGATAAGTATTGGTATTAAAGCATAGGCTTTAGAGTCTAAGAAGAAGGCTAAGAGTGATGTCTCATCATCCGAGTGGGCACAAAGGCCGTGACAATGGATCTAATCGAGATGTGAATATGCAGAGTTACTTTAGCCCTCAAGTGAGATATTCTAAATAGAGTAGCTATGGTAGATCTCGAATGAGTATAAGTCAAGGATCATCTTACTCAATCTACCAAGGTTCTGAAGAGAATACTCGGTATGTCAAGTGTATAGTAAGACCCATCCGGTTATGTGCTCCGGTGGATAAGAGCATGCTTCTTTTATCATTAATAGGATCATCCGATTCGAGATTATCCTAAATATAAAATGACACCGATTACTACTTTATGAGGGGTACGAGCTTCTCCTATGACCAACCCATCTTTAAGTTAGTATGGCGGTAGATTTGGTGGTCAATCTAGTTGAGGGTTTGGTGGTAGAGCATAGCAAGGTCGAGGACAAGTTGGTAAAAGTCACGAAGCTCAAGTGTTCAAGGTCGGACAAGTACCGATGGTGGCCAAACTCGGGTTTTTACCATCACCTAACAGGATCTTTAAGCATCCAATGTTGTTATGTCATGTATCTTTCAAATCTTTTCTTCATATGATGCAAGAGTATTGTTTGACTCGGGGGTAACTTATTCATTTGTGTCCCCGTACTTTGCTAAAAGGTTTAATGTAAGACCATGTGTGTTAAAGTAGTCTTTAATGGTGTCAACACTAGTAGGAAAAAGCATGATAAGTGATTTGGTGTTTAGGAACTATGATGTATGGGTAATAAGTAGGAATTTGATTATGGATTTGATTTTATTAAAAATGAATGACTTTGATGTGATCTTATGAATGAATTAGTTAGCTAATCATTATGCTTCATTAGACTATTATAATAAGATAATATATTTTGAAGATTTAGAAGAACAAGGATTTTATTTTCAAAGAGAGCATAATATAACTCCTTATAACCTAGTGTATGCTATTAAGGCGACTAAGATGATGAGAAAAGAGTATGTGGCCTATTTGGCTTATCCGAAGAAGATCGATGATAATACAATTAGCTTAGACCATGTTCTAATTGTTAGGAAGTTTCTTGATGTATTTTTAGATGAATTACCCGGATTACCTCCGTAAAGAGAAATAGAGTTTGGTATTAAATTGCTTTTAGGTACCGAACCTATCTCTATACCTCTCTAATGGATGGCACCAATTGAATTGAAGGAGTTGAAGGTTCAGCTCCAAGACTTATTGGATAAAAGGTTTATCCAACCTAGTATTTCTTTATGGGGTGCTCTAGTTTTATTTTTCAGGAATAAGGATGGAAGTTTAAGGTTATACATTGACTACTATCGATTGAATAAAGTGATGGTGAAGAGTAAGTATCCATTGTCAAGAATAGATAATTTGTTTGATCGGTTACAAGGTGCAAGGTACTTCTTAAAGATTGATTTAAGGTCTGAATACCATCAATTGAGGATTAAAAGGGAGGACATTCTCAAAACTAGCCTTAGGACGTTATATGGCCATTATGAATTTTTAGTAATGTCATTTGGCCTTACCAATGCTTTGGCAACTTTTATGGATTTAATTGATAGGGTGTTTTATTGATTTCTTAATAAGTTTATAATTATGTTTATCGATGACATACTAGTATATTTTAAGAATGAGAGAGAGCACAAGAATCATCTAAGATGAGTACCTGCAGATATTAAGGAATCGAAAGTTCGTATGCTAAATTTTTGAAATGTGAGTTCGATTAGAGAATGTGGTATTCCTATGACACATTGTGTCTTAAGAAGCGATTATGGTTTATCTAAAAAAGATAAAAGTAGTAAGCCATTGGCCGAAGCTAAATTCAATAACGGATAATCAAAGTTTTTTAGGTCTAGTTAGGTATTATCGAAGGTTTGTGTAAGACTTTTCAAGGATTGCAGCACCTCCGACTAAGTTGACTCGGAAGAATATGAGGTTCTAGTTATTAGATAAGTGTGAGGAGAGTTTCTAGAAGTGAAGACGTGTTTGACCATGCCACCAATCCTTACCTTCCCTTCGGGTAGTGATGGATTTTTGGTGTTTTGTTATACATCAAGAGTGGGATTAGGATGTGTATTGATGCGAGCATGGTAGGGTAGTAACTTATGTTTTGAGGCGATTGAAGAAACATGAATAGAACAACCCTATATATAACTTGGAGTTGGCAGCGGTGGTTTTCGCCTTGAAAATTTAGAGGCATTATCTATATGGAGAAACTTGTGAAATCTATATAGATCATAAGAGTCCGAAGTATATATTTGATCGGAAAAATTTAAATTTGAGGCAAATAAGATGGATGAAATTGCTCGAAGGACTATGATTGTATTATTTTATAGCAATTGGGTAAGGCTAATATAGTAGCCGATGCCTTAAGTAAAAATTCATCCGGAAGTTTAGCTCATATATCGGAGGAGAAACAATCATTGGCATTAGAAGTGGATAAGTTACAAGATTCTAGAGTGGTGTTTGGAGTTAGTGAGTCGGGTGCATTGTTGGCCTATATAGAGATTAAGCTTGTTTTGGTGGATCGGATTTGAGAGGCTCGGGTTAATGATGAGGAGATTCAAGAGATTCACACCAAGATGTAAGAAGGAAAAAGTCCAGGTGTTAGAGTTGCTAATAGAGGCATTTTGTGATTTCATCAAAGATTATGTATACTCGAAGAATCCAGAGCTAAAAGAATAGATTTTGATAGAGGTTCATAGTATAGCCTATTCTATGCATCCGGATGGTTATGTCAAGATGTATAAAGATCTTTATGTGAAATACTCGGCGTATGTAAATGAAGAAGAATATTATGGAGTTTGTTTCACGATGCTTGACATGTCAACAAGTAAATTATGAGCACTAAGACCGACAAGAATGTTACAAGAGTTGCCACTATCGCAGTGAAAGTGGAAAAAAGTGACAATAGACTTCGTGAAAGGTTTGCCCTAAACCTAGAGAGGTTATGACTTAATTTAGATGATCGTGGATAGGTTGACTAAGTCCACTCACTTCCTACCTATAAAGACTACCTATGGGTATGCTCAATATGCCCTATTGTATATTGATCAAATAATATCTTTACACAATATTCTAGTCTCTATCATTTCAAATCAAGGTACTCAATTTACATTTTGATTCTAGAGGAAGTTATAAGAGGTACTTGGTACGAGACTCGGACTTCAATACGATGTTTCATTCTTAAATAGATGGTCAATTAGAAAGGACAATTCAAACCTTAGAGGATATGCTTATGGTATGTGTGATAGATCGAGAAGGTAATTGAGATCTTCATTTACCATTAATTAAGTTCTCGTATAACAATAGTTATCATTCCAACATCGGATGGTATTCTGTGAGGCCTCGTATGGTCAAAAATGTATATTGCTAATATATTAGACGAAAGCCCTAAAAAAAAAGGAACCTTTAGGGCTCGAATTGATTCAACTCACTACCGAAAAAGTAAAGTTGATACAAGAAAGCATTAGGACTACACATAGTAGACATAAGAGTTATGCAGATCCTACGAGAAGACATATGGAGTTTTAAATAAGTGACTTTATATTTCTTAAAGTTTCTCTAATGAAAGGAGTAATGCAATTTAACCAAAAAAGGAAAGTTGAGCCCGAGGTATATAAGATCGTTTCGAGATTGTGGGTAGAATTGGAGCAAGTGGTTTATGAATTAGGGTTGTCATCATAATTCTCGAGCGTACATATAATGTTTCATATTTTCATGTTAAAGAAATACGTACCCGACCCATCTCATATACTAAAACTACAAACGGTGGAATTAAGTCCTAATTTGTCATATGAGGAATAACCAAGTGATCGTAGTAGATCATCGGGATAAGAAATTATGAAATAAGGAGATTATGTTCGTCAAGGTCATTTGGAGGAATCATTCGATTGAAGAATCCACTTAAGAGGCCGATGAGGAAATGAAAAGGAAGTATCATTAATTGTTCATCTACTAAGGTTTTGGTAGACCAAAATTCAAGGATAAATTTTATTGAGGGGAGAATGTAATAACTCAAATTTTTTTTAAAAAAAGTGATTGGTATAAATAGGAGTAGTAAATTCTCTTTCTCTTCCTCTCTCATGAATTTTTCTCCCAAAACCCCTCTCTAATTTCACCCCGATTTGAATTAGCTTAGAAGAAATATAAATTAATTAGTTTAAGTGGGTTATAGCTAGATTGGAGCTTGGAAACTTGGAGAAACAAGAAAGAAATTGGGATTGAAGGAGCTTAGTGTAAAGGTAAGAATTTTGATCCATTGATCTTTAACTTGTAAGGTTTATGTGTAGTTAATAATGATATTGATATATAATTGCTTTGAATGGTGAATTGCTTAAGGAATTGAATAGATTAAGGTTAGGGTTTTGAGACCCATTTGGGGGAAATTTGATTAAGTGGTCCTAGACATTTAATTAATGATTAATTCTCTTGGACAAGTGAATTAGAGAATTTCTTTAAAGTAAAATTGAATGAATTTGAGAAATTGAGAGGTTGAATATGATGAATAGTGATAAATTTGAATTTAGGTTTTAATTGGAAACAATTTTAGAGAAAATGAGGAATTGAGTTATAAAAGTATAATTAAAGATGAATTGAGTGATTATTGGATGAATTAGAATCGAATTGGTCATTTAACCGAATTGAGAATTAGTTGATTGTTTAAGGATGGATTGAAGATTTGTAAAGGAATATGATTAAGAGATTATTTAGAATCAATTGAGGGATCATAGAATCTAATTAGATTATCGGATCGAGTCTTTCCAATCAATTTCATTTTTATTTGATAATCTTATATTTTAATTCTAGAATAATACATTGTTGGGATTATTTCTTGTTATGTGATATTGATGGATGCCCCATCATTTGTGATGCTAGATTCTTCGGAGTGGATGGCTCATCACAACCTTAATTTCGTTCGATTCTTTAATTGTACTATGAGTGGATATTATGTAGTGTATTATATTTTACATTTCTTAATAATGTTCATTCATACATCATTGTTTAACAATGATTTATAACCATTCTAGTAGAAAATGGGAATAAACATTCTAAATATTTGAATTTTTTTTTGTATCAAAATGACTTGGTATGAACGAAAAAGAGATTTCAATGTGTTATTGAAATTGATATGTGATTTCGGATTTGAATGATTAAGTTATGTTTGTTATTTTGAGTATATGTGTATTTTATGAAAATGTATGCATGGTATTTAAAATACCAATTTGAAAATGTATAAGTGTATTTGGTTTTCAAAAATGTTTTCTAGATCTTAGGAAACCTAGCTACTACGGGTAGCCTTTGAGTTCAATGATACGAGGCTTTATCTAGCACTAGTAAGAAAGGTACAAGTGCTAAATCGTATTCAATCAACTTATGAAAACCTAGTCATGGGAAGTGTGACCTTTGGGTGTTCACACCCAATGATACGTTATTATCCCATGGGTTATAAAATCTATGTGTGTGCGTGTGTGTGTTTCTCATATGAATATGATATATGTGTGAACAAATGATTGATGAATTGATATAAAATGGTTTTGAACCATTTGGATTTATGATATGAAGTGTCTTTCCGATATGTATATGTTTTTCAAAAATAAGCATTGCATTTCGATATGGATTTAAGAACATCGTCCGTAGTCTCGTTTTCCTCCCTTAGTATACTATATAATGTATACTCACCGAGCCGTGGTTTGCTCGCCCCTCATCATTTCGGCTTTGTAGAATATCGAGGGATTAGCTATTATTTCCTTTTTGACCACTTTTCATAAAGTTAGTATTTTGATCGTGCAAATTATTTTCATTATAATTCCTTAGAACCTATGTATGTTTTGAATTGTTGTATATTAGATGCTCTAGAGTTATAGTATGAGTAGAGCATTAAAATTTGATTAAGAATGTTGATCTTTGATATTGAAATGAGAATAGTATGAAATTTATGAAATGTATTAATGTTGAAGAAATGTTTATTAAGTAAAGATTAATGTAAAATGGAAATTATATTTGATGTTTGTAATGATATTTCGAGGTTTTTAGCTTAGTTTCTTAAGCTTGCTTACGTCGAGGAGGGCCTCACAAACCCTTTTGTAATGCTCGGTACCCACTAAAATAGAAATGTAATAAAAGTTTAATATTAAAATCGTGTGAAAATAAATAAATAAATAAATAAAAATAGATTTTTCAGAACGAGAAATAATTATTAGAAACTTAAAAGAATATTTAGAAGGGTCAAAATAGTTTTCCATGCTTAAAGAATATTTTAGTGATTTTTCGGTACATGAATAGTAGTTATTGCTTGAGAAAATTAATTAAAGCATGTTGTTTGTGTGTGAAAAATATATTTTTTTTAGAATAATTCTTAGAAGGGTGTTAGATTATTTTATATGATTTTATGAATTTTTCTACATATGGTGAATATTTCATTGAATTTTCGAAGTGTATGAATAGTGGTTTTAGAGGTAAAGAATTTAATTAGGCACCTTAAGAGTATGAGAATTTTTTTTTAAGAGCATAGAATAATCATATAGGATGTGTGAGAGTGCCTAGAAAATTTAAATTAATTTTAGTAAGTATAGGGAATATGTTTTTCAAGAAAAAGTATAATTTTCACACTAAATAAATAAATTGAAGGCTCAAATTCTGGCCAAAAATTATGAAAATTTAAACCAATCTCCCTTAATGAATTTTTGAATTTATTGTAGAAATAAAATTGATTTTGAAAAGTATAGATTGGAATTGTAAAAGCAACGACTAAATTGTATAAAATTAGGGACTCGATTGCATAAAATTAAAAGTCTAATAATTCAAATTAAATTATGTGAGAATGTTAAGGGTTAATAATTATTCCTAAACACTAAAAATTAAGGATTAGAAGTGAGTTTTTGCATAAAAGAGGGACTTAGGAAAGAATGGGCTATGGAAAAGTCTAGAAACTTGGAGGACCAAAGTTTATCATTTTCCTCCCAAATTTCGCCAACCTAGAGCATTAATTAAGTCTCACTTCCAGTAAACATTATGGACAAAAATAAGCAAGTTGGAAGGGTTAAATAAAAAGGTGAATAAATGGATAAAAATTAGGACAAATACAAATGAATGATTGGAAATTGAATTAACTAGTGAGAGCTTCCCACATTAAGGTTAGAGATGAGCTCAATGATTCTACAAATTTCATATAAATAGGAGTACTGGGAAAATAAAAAGGAGAGGAAAATTTGAAAAACACAAAGGAAACACTTACAAAATTTTCACTTAAAAATCACCCAAAACATTTTTCAGAAATTCTATCCACCTTTAATTAGTGGAAGAAGCTTGAATTTTAAGTGGGAAGCCAAAAATCTCAAGGGAAAAATTCAAAGATCAAATTCAAAAATTTAGAGGAAAAGAGGAGGAAGAGAAATCCTTCACCAATCTACCTTTTTAGAGTCTAATTAGAGCTCAAACAAGTAAGTTAACCTTACCTACACCACAAGAATACTTAATTTGAAGTCAATTTCATGTTTAATTGCTCAATTAAGAAAAATTATGGTTAGGGTTGATGAACAAAATTTCGGGGTTTTTAATTCTTTCATTTAATTTATGTTTTAGAACTTGATTATGACTTATTTGAGCTTGAATTAATTTTTAGAAAAAAAAAATTACACTTTAATTGAAGAAGAATCCACTAATTGTTAGAAATTATATTCGGCCTAAATTAAGCAAATTAGGGGTTGAGTTCAAAGCAATTTGATTCTAGTTTTATGGTTCATTCACACTTGAATAAACATTTTTTGATAAGTAGAAATGGAAAATTTAGTAAGAATTGAAGAAAATGGGTTTTATAGGCTTGGGCCCAATTTTGGCCCATTAAGGCCCAATACGGGTTTGGACAAGATTTCGAGTCCCAAATTTTATTTAAATTAATTCCTATAGTTTTTACATATCTAGGTTACTTAGTGTTAAAATGGTGGGACAAAATGAGGAGAAAATGTTAGGATTCTAAAGAGGTTAAGTTTAGGCCTAAATGAGAATTTTAGAGAATTAGGTTTAAACCAAGTTTTAAACCTTAAATTTGATGATTCAAACTCAAAAAACAGTAAAAAGATGGTTTAGAATGAAAAGGGCTCATAAAAATTTAAAGAAAAATGGGGTTAGGAAAAATTGGGCCTTAGGCCCATTAAGGCCCAAACCAAAATTGAACCTCCTAAATCAATAAAATAATACCTAGTTAGGTTAGAACATGAGATGATACTTAATTTGGTAAAGACCAAATATAGAAAGATAATTAAGAACCTAAGGAAAAGAATTTAGGAAAGTAAAGTGAAAGGTAAGTTTAATGAACAAAGAAATGGAACAAAAATGTTAATCTTCCTTTATGTTATGGTTATGTTCGTTCAAATGCTACATGAATGCATTAGGTTATGAATAATGGTTATGCTTGAATGTGATTGATGATGAGAATTGGGTTATGATGATTGATGTGCCAATGATAGCTATGTTGGTTTATATTGGATTGATGTTATCTATGCTCTGTTATGCTTGCTCAATTATATATCGATTCTTATGACTTGGTTACATAACCATTCTAAGTAAGCATTCATGAATTCATGTAACTTGCTGGTTCATTGCAAATTGCATACGCATGCTTAGCTCATGAATAATGTTTTAAGTCATGAAAATATATTTTATGTTATGGTTATCCGCTAGCAATCGAAATGATTTTAAAGGAAAAAATTTCTATGACTTTGATGTTTTGAGGAAAGGACTTCATGGGTTTTTCATACGGTGATGTTATTGGTTCAAGACTCGGACAAGTACAAACGTGCACTTTCGCAGGCTTGGTAGGGCACGTCCGTGGATGGGTCCGGTTCACTAGACATATGTGATAGAAACCCCGAAGTACTTAAATGGGACATGTCCAAAGACAGAAAAATGATTTTTAGACTCGTTTATGAAATGTTTTATGACATAAGGAAAAATGATTCACTATGCATATCGGTGTTTTATGCATACATACATATATACGTACACTACATGCATATGTTAACTTACTGGTCGTAGCTCATACAGTTCCTTATGATGTATATAAATAAGATATTACGACTCACTTCTCGCGAAGTCGACTACCGAGGGATGCATCGGACGCATGTAGCTTGGATAAGGGTTTGGCTTCCAAGTAGACCCATTACACGAGTAGTTGACATATAATCGGTCATGTATGTAAATAGTTAAGGTGTGTAATCAAATTAGTAATAATAAAATAATAATATCATAGTAGTAGTATAATTACTTTAAATTATCCATCGCATATTAACATGATTAGAAATTTAGCAAACATGTAAAATGAAATAAATTAAAATAAATATCGTGATAAATAAACGCAAAAAATTTATAGCGAAGTTGAAGTAGGAAATAGGACTCGAACGTCATTAAAAGATTTTTACCATGTAAATATTCTTACATACGTTACAATAAGATCATAGTGCCTTATTAGCTTACATTCATTGCACTTCAAATGTAGCTAACGACGGTAATATTCTCAACTTATTAGGTCCCGGGTTAGGGATGTTACGGACATGGTATCGAAGCGCTTTGTCCAACTACATCTAAATTAGGTGGACGGTGTCTCTCGATAGCCTCTCGGTAATCGTAAATATGCCCGATGACCGATGATTATGATTATTTGTTGTGTATGTTATGAATGAAACCGATATGATGTTATGTAAATAGTTAAGTTATAATGTGATATGGATGACCTAATGAATATTGTGTATCCGTGAACGTAAAAAGAAGGGAACGAGTATGCCACCCAAACGGGTTAATAGTAATACCACTAGTGGTAACGCGGGGTCGAACCGAGTGTCGGGTGATCGAGAATGGGAATTGATGAAACTTCTTAGGAAGCGAGCAGGAGATGATGGAATGGCAGCAGGAGAGGCATGAGGAACGGATGCGAGAGGATTTTAGAAGTGACCCGATGAGGTCCAACCGAAGCTCGTCAACCACAAAGGAACGAAATGATTGAACGATTTCAAAGGTTCAATCCGAAGGAATTCAGGGGTGGGCCAAATCCTAATGTAGCAAAAGAATGGATTGAGTCCTTATAGGCTATTTTTGAGTACTTAGACATGAGTGATGCGGACCGAATAGCATGTACCACCTTTATGATGACTCGCCGATGCACGCAATTGGTGAGAAACTATAAAAGCATCACTAGGAGATGAGGGGCTCACCCGGAGCCGGCTTAAGGATCTTTTCAATTAGAAGTATTTTTCCGACATGGTGAGGTCCCACAAAATACGGGAGTTCCTCCGACTCAAACAAGGAGACATGTCGATCACCGAATATGTCCGTAAGTTCGAACATGGCTATCGTTATGCTACTTTCATTGTTGAAAGTGAGGAAAGGAAGAAAGAACATTTCCTACGTGGCCTCGGATACGAGATACGAAATTTTGTTCCCATGTCGACTCGACACTTATAAGAACATGGTGTGAAAGGCACTTGGAGTCAAAGTGGACCGAAGGAGACCACTCGGTTACCAATCGCCAAGTATGAGAATGAGAAGAATCCCTCCAAACAGATTTGGAGGACGAGTCTAGCAAAAAAAGGCCTTTCAATCTAAACTGGAGGAAAGACAATAAGAAAGGCAAGACACCCGTTAAAGTTCTAAGGATCAAGGATCGTGGTATCCTAAAATGTTCAAAATCTAGACACACTCATACAAGAGATTTTTTGATGGTGACCAACGTGTGTTATTTCTATCGGGAGGTCGGACATCTTGCAAATAATTGTCCAAAAAGGAAGCCATTCGAAGGACGACGTATACTCGGACGGGTGTATACCTTGACCCAAGAGGAATCGGATAAAGAGGATAGGAATATTATATGCGATAATGTTTCAATTCTCAACTATACTCGCATATGCATTAATAGACTCGAGTGCCACACATTTGTTTATTGCACGTTCATTGATGAGATAGCTAGGCATGGTCCCGTAAATATTAAATGTGACTTATGAGGTGGCACTCCCATCCGGAGAGTCACTAGAATCTAATGCTACAATTATGGGTTGTGAAATAAAAATTAAAGATTCTACCCTACACGTGGACCTTATAGTCTTGAGCCTTTGAGACTTTGATATTATTCTTGGTATGAATTTCCTATCCAAGAATAGAGCATCGATCGATTAAATTGGTAAAAAGGTGATATTTCACCTATCGGATGAATAATCTATCGAGTTACATACTAGGACTCGAAGGAGATCCGTAACCATGGTGTCGATCATGACGGCTTAGAAGTTCATAAAAGGAGTATGTAGAGGCTACTTAGTGAACATGGTTGATACTAAAAAGGAGGGAAGCCCAAAAATAGAAGATATTGAGGTAGTTAAAGAATTCTCGGATGTTTTTTCTAAAAGTATATCGTGATTACCACCAAGAAGGGAGGTTGATTTCGAAATTGAACTGGAATCGAGAACAACACCAATATCTAAAGCACCCTATTGGATGGCTTCGGCGAAGTTACAGGAGCTTAAATCTCGGATACAGGAGTCTGCTTGGATAAAGGTTATATTCAACCTAGCTGTTTGTCGTAGGGAGTCCCAGTCATATTTGTGAAAAGAAAGATGGGTCACTATGGTTATGTATTGATTATAGAGACTTAAACTGGGTGACTATTAATAATAAGTATCCCTTTCGATGGATTGACGATTTGTTTGATCGAGTTGAGGAAAAGTTCGATGTTCTCCAAAATTGACCTTCAATCAGGATATCACCAGTCGAGAATTAAAGAGGAAGATATAAAGAAGACGGCGTTTAGGACTCGATATGGGCATTATGAGGATTTGGTGATGCCATTTGGGTTAACTAATGCTCCCATTATATTCATGGATTTAATGAATAGAGTATTTCATGAATACTTGATAAGTTCATCATCGTATTTATCGATGATATCCCGATATATTTTAAAAGTCGTGAGGAGTAAGGAGTATTTAAATAAGGCATTGCAAACACTACAAGAGCACAAATTGTACGCTAAGCTCAAAAAGTGTGCATTTTGGCTCGAGCAAGTAGCATTTCTTGGTCATGTTATGACTAAGGATGAGATTATGGTAGATCCCAACAAGGTGCAAGCGATGCAGGGAATGGAAGCAGACTTAAGAATTTTTCCGAAATACGAAGTCTTCTTGGGATGGCGAGCTACTATCGAAAATTCGTAGAAAGATTTTCAAAGATAGTCGTGTCACTTACTTGATTAACGAGGAAGAATGCTAAGTTCGAGTGGGATGATCGGTGTGAATAGAGCTTTCGGGAGCTAAAGTTCGGGCTCACGACGGCTCCAATATTAGCTCTTTCAAAGGACAATAAAGACTTCATGGTTTACACCGATGCCTCTCGAATTGGTCCGGGGGCGGTCTTAATGCGGGATAGGAAGGTGATTACCTACGTATCTCGATAATTAAAAAACTATGAAAGAAATTATCCCACTCATGACCTTGAGTTGGTCGTAGTAATCTTTGCCTTAAAAATCGAAGGCATTACTTATATGTAATATCTACACCGATCATAAGAACCTCAAATATATTTTTACTCAAAAAGAGTTGAATATGAGATAAAGAAGGTGGTTCGAAGTACTTAATGACCACGACATCGTTTTCCATTATCATCCCGGAAAAACAAACGTTGTGGTCGATGCATTGAGCAAGAAGTCCGTTGCGGCCTTACAAGCACAGATTATGTGAGACATGGAGAAGCTTCAACTCGAAGTTATCCCAAACCAAAGTCGAAACAACCTTTTAGGTGTGCCGACCATACGACTAAATATGAAGCAAGGATTAAAGAAGGACAACAGCGAGATCCGAGTTTCTTAAAATCCGACATAAGGTAACGAAGGAAAAACGATAGATTTTACCCCGGATAATGAAGATATTTGGCACTATTAGAATAGGTTATGCATTCCTAATGAAAAGGAGCTACATGATGAAATTTTAAAAGAATCCCATACTACACCGTATACCATACATCCCGGAGGTATGAAGATGTATCCGAATCTCAAAAAGACTTATTGGTGGAAAGGGATGAAACGAGATGTCGCCGACTATGTGGCAAGATGTTTTAATGTCAATAAATCAAAGTTGAACACCAAAGGCCATCGGGATTATCTAGACCTTTAGATATCCTAGAATGGAAGTGGGAGTATATATTGATGGACTTCATATCGGGTCTATCGAGATCGAATGAAGAGCGAATGGTATATAAGTAATCGTAGATCGATTGGCCAAGTCAGCTCATTTCTTGGCCATTAAGATGACTTATTCCATGCAAGCAGTACGCAGAATTGTATTTAAAAGAAATTATCCGACTACATGGAATTTCTATCTCAATCGTATCGGACAAAGACCCTCGATTCACATCACGATTCCGGAGAAGCCTTCACGAAATGATGGGAACACAACCAAAGTTCAACATAGCTTTTCATTCGCAAATAGATAGACGGACGAAACGGGTGAACTAGATACTAGAAGACATGTTGAGGGCTTGTGTGTTGGATCGGTCGGCAAGTTGGGAAAAATATCTATCACTCGGTTGAGTTCGCTTATAATAATAGCTACCAATCGAGCATTGGGATGGCACCCTATGAAGCTTTATATAGGAGAAAGCTCGATCGCCAATACATTGGGATGACGTAGGTGAACGAAAGTTGTTAGGACCGTAGTTGATCCGACAGAACAACAAGTGTTGTTCAACAAATCGGAGCAAGAATGAAAACAGCAGCAAAGTCGATAGAAAAGTAATGCCGATACGAGGAGAAAAGAGTTGGAGTTCCGGGTAGGTGATAAAGTATTTTTTAGGTAGCCCCTATGAAAGGCGTAATGAGATTCGGAAAAAAGAAAATTGAGTCCACGTTATATAGGACCCTATGAAATACTAGAAAGAATTAGTGATCGAGCCTATAGGTTAACATTACCACCTTCGCTCTCATCAATCCACAACGTATTTCATGTATCTATGCTTCGAAAATACATAGACGACCCCAATCACATATTGAGTAGTGAACTCCCCGACATCCGAGTCGATCTTAATTATGAAGAAGGACCGAGTGCAAGTCCTGGAACGAGAGGTTAAAAAATTACGAAATAAAGAGATTCCTCTCGGTTAAAGTATTATGGAGGAATCATGAAGTGGAAGAGGCAACATGGGAATAAAAAGCAAAGATATGGGCGCGATACACTCGAATTATTCTAACAAAAATCTCGAGGACGAAATTTTTGTAAGGAGGGAAGGATGTAATGCCCGGTAGCCGCTAAAATAGAAATGTAATAAAAGTTTAATATTAGAATTGTGTGAAAATAAATAAATAAATATTTTTGATAATGAGAAATAATTATTAGAAACTTAAAAGAATATTTAGAAGGGTCAAAATAGTTTTTCATGCTTAAAGAATATTTTAGTGATTTTTCGATACATGAATAGTAGTTATTGCATGAGAAAATTAATTAAAGCATGTTGTTCGTGTATGAAAAAAAAATTTAGAATAATTTTTAGAAGGGTGTTAGATTATTTTATATGATTTTATGAATTTTTCTACATATGGTGAATATTTCATTGAATTTTCTAAATGTAGGAATAGTAGTTTTAGATGTAAAGACTTTAATTAGGCACCTTAAGAGTATGAGAAATTATTTTTAAGAGCATAGAATAATCATATAGGATGTGTGAGAGTGCCTAGAAAATTTAAATTAATTTTAGTAAGTATAGGGAATATTTTTTATAGGAAAAAGTGTAATTTTCACACTAAATAAATAAATTGAAGGCTCAAATTAGGGCCAAAAATTATGAAAATTTAAATCAAACTCCCTTAATGAATTTTTGAATTTATTATAGAAAGAAGGGTTAAATAAAAAGGTGAATAAATGGCTAAAAATTAGGATAAATGCAAATGAATGATTGAAAATTGAATTAAGTGGTCGAGATTTTCCCACATTAAGGCCGGAGATGAGCTCAACGATTTCACAAAATTTCATATAAATAGGGGTACTGAAAAAATAAAAAGGAGAGGAAAAATTGAAAAACACAAAGGAAACTCTTACAAAATTTTTCACTTAAAAATCACCCAAAATTTTTTTAAGAAATTATATCCACCTCTAATCAGTGGAAGAAGCTTTAATTTTAAGTGGGAAGTCGAAAATCTCAAGGGAAAAAGTCAAAGACCAAATTCAAAAATTTAGAGAAAAAGAGGAGGAAGAGAAATCCTTCACCAATCTACCTTTTTAGAGTCTAATTGGAGCTCAAACAAGTAAGTTAACCTCACCTACACCACAAGCATACTTAATTTGAAGTTAATTTCATGTTTAGTTGCTCAATTAAGAAAAATTAGGGTTAGGGTTGATGAACCAGATTTTGGGGTTTTTAATTCTTTCATTTAATTTATGTTTTAGCACTTGATTCTGACTTATTTGAGCATTAATTAATTTTTAGAAATAAAAAAAAAATTACACTTTAATTGAAGAAAAATCCACTAATTGTTAGAAATTATATTTGGCCTAAATTAAGCAAATTAGGGGTTGAGCTCAAAGCAATTTGATTCTGATTTGATGGTTCATTCACACTTGAATAAGCATTTTTAGATGAGTAGAAATGAAAAATTTAGTAAAAATTGAAGAAAATGGGTTTTATGTGCTTGAGCCCAATTTCGGCCCATTAAGGCCCAATACGGGTTTGGACAAGATTTTTGGTCCCAAATTTTATTTAAATTAATTCTTGTATTTTTTACATATCTAGGCTACTTAGTGTTAAAATGGTGGGACAAAATGAGGAGAAAATGTTAGGATTCTAAAGAGGTTAAGTGTAAGCCTAAATGAGAATTTTGGAGAATTAGGTTTAAACCAATTTTTAAACTTTAAATTTGATGATTCAGACTCAAAACATAGTAAAAAGATGGTTTAGAATGAAAAGGACTCATAAAAATTTAAAGAAAAATAGGGATAGAAAAAATTGAGCCTTATGCCCATTAAGGCCCAAACCAAAATTGAACCTCCTAAATCAATGAAATAATACCTAGTTAGGTTGGAACATGAAATGAAACTTAATTTGGTAAAGACCAAATATGAAAAGATAATTAAGAACTAAGGAAAAGAATTTAGGAAAGTAAAGTGAAAGGTAAGTTTAATGAATAAAGAAATGAAACAAAAATGTTAATCTTCCTTTATGTTATGGTTATGTTCTTTCAAATGCTACATGAATGCATTAGGTTATGAATAATGGTTATACTTGAATGTGATTGATGATGAGAATTGGGTTATGATGATTGATGTGTCAATGATGGTCGTGTTGGTTTATATTGGATTGATGTTATCTATGCTATTATACTCGCTCAATTTTATATCGATTCTTATGACTTGGTTACATAACCATTCTAAGTAAGCATTCATGAATTCATACGACTTACTGGTTCATTGCAAATTACATACGCATGCTTAGCTCATGAATAATGTTTTAAGTCATAAAAATATATTTTATGTCATGGTTATCCGATAGCAATCGGAATGATTTTAAAGGAAAAGATTTCTATGACTTTGAAGTTTTGAGGAAAGGACTTCATGGGTTTTTCATACGGTGATGGTAATGGTTCGTGGTCGAGCAAGTGCGGACGTGCACTTTTAGAGGCTTGGTAGGGCGCGTCCGTGGATGAGTCCGGTTCGCCGGACATATGTGATGGAAACCCTAAAGTACTTAAATGGGATATGTCCAAAGACGAAAAAAGATTTTCGATCGTTTATGAAATGTTTTATGACATAAGGAAAAAGGATTCATTATGCATATCGGTGTTTTATGCATACATACATATGTACGTACACTACTTGCATATGTTAACTTACCGGGTCGTAGCTCATACGGTTTCTTATGGTGTAGATAAATAAGATAGTACGGCTCACTTCTTCGCGAAATTGACTACCGAGGAAGGCATCGGACGTATGTAGCTTGGATGAGGGTTTGGCTTCCGAGTAGACCCATTACACGCAGTAGTTGACATAGAATCGATCATGTATGTAAATAGTTAAGATATGTAATCGAATTAGTAATAATAGAATAATAATATCATAGTAGAAGTATAATTACTTTAAATTATCCATCGCATATTGACATGATTATAAATTTAGCAAACATATAAAATGAAATAAATTAAAATAAAATATCATGATAAATAGACGCGTAAAATTTATAGCGAAGTTGAAGTAGGAAATAAGACTTGAACGTCATTAAAAAATTTTACCACGTAAATATTCTTACATACGTTACAATAAGATCATAAGTGTCTTGTTAGCTTATATTCATTGCATTTCGAATGTGGCTAATAGCGATAATATTTCCAATTTATTAGGTTCCGAGTTAAGCACCTTTAGTCCTCGCGACAGTCATGACCCACTCCTTAAATCGTAACAAATGATATTGAAAAAATTAAAACAAAACATACCACGTACGACATTTCAAAAACTATAGCATCCCAAAAAGCACTTTATCAAAAAAAAAAAAAAAAAGACCCGATCCGATCCGTACAGAGATTCGGACCGTTCTGTTCCACCTCGCTAAACAATATAAAACCCAAAAACCCCCCACTCACACCAGACAAACTCTAAAAACAGTGCTCTTTAGAAATCAACCTGAAACCATTTTATCCACCACCGCCAATAAGCAGGCGGCGCGACGACCACCAGGTAACATCTCTTCAATTCCCCTACCACAACGCCTTCTTTTATTTAAATTCTATCGCCAATTTCCGGATCCCATTATGATTTTTTTTCTATTTTCTCGATTATTGTGATTCACTTTTTGTTTGTTTTAAGAAATCATGGGTAAAGAGAATGAAGCGATCGCAATGGAAATCGACGGTCCAAAATCCAACAATTCTGATCAGATCAATCCGCGATACTCAATCAACGGTTATTATTTTTTCTTAAATCTCCTCTGTATTTCTTTCCTTTTTATTAAATCAAATGAATTTGCAATCTCATTTTTCATTTTAATTAAACAAAAAAATTAACTGAATTAAACTTCAGTTGAGCGAAAATATTAATTTATTATTTGCTAATTAAGGTATTTTGGTTATTAGTGTTGCAATTGCTGAAATCTGCGCAAATGCAGCATGGATTGAGGCACGGGGATTATGCCCGATATCGGTATGTGAATTTAGCTTTTGGATTTTGTTGGTTGTTTGTTAAGGAATCTTGATTTGATTGTGTAATTAGTTGAATTGTATTGGAAGAATAGGAGGTATTGCACTGCACGGTTAAGGAGGTTATATAAATCGTTAAAGTTTACTCATGGTCGCGGTAAATATACACGAAGAGCTATCAATGAATCCACTGTTGCTGAAGTGAGGTATGCCTTGTTTATTATAGCTTTCGTTTAGGGCACTTGGATAATTTGAATTATTTTTTCATTCCGTTACATGTTTCTCGATTACACTCATTATGTTTGTAGACATATATGTGCAGTGATTATACCAATCAGCATTGTTTTTAATCCCATTTTGTTTTTCGTTTTTTTTTTAAATTAAAGTAAAACATGCACTTTTGTTCTTATAGCTATATATCATTAAGAAACACAAGAGGAGGAATGGGTTTGGTCATTTGCTTTAGAAGAACTGGAATTTTTTAAACAAATAACACCTCTTGTTGTATGGTACATCTTTCAGTCTAATTTCATTGCAAGAATTGGTCTGCTATGTCTTTGCTTTACTGATATGTAAGCGACCATCTTGAGGATCCCAGTTTGTTTGTGGATTAACAGACATTATACCTATGAAAGCTTGAAAAATGATATTTATGTTTCATAGTCAGACAAGATTATAATTTATTTTGTTTGAAGAAGAATAGGTATCTGCATCTGGTTCTTTATACAGCAGAGAGAGCATGGAGCCATGCCATGGAGAAACGACAGCTTCTAGATGGTCCAAATGCTAAGCAACGTATTTATTTGATTGGGAGACTGAGGAAGGCAGTAAAATGGGCTGATCTATTTTCACGATTATGTGCTGCCAAGGGAGATTCCAGAACATCTTTAGAAGCGGAGGTGCGTCTATGTTTTTAGTTGTCTCAACATATTGCTTTGATATCTCCTAATAATTATTCAAATAAAAGTTAGTGCAAATTGTGCCTACTTGTGTAATGATTGCATCAGCAAGAGTTTTTGTGGATAATACTTTCACCTTGAATCAGATGAACTTCTTGTCAAGTTTGTTTTTAGTGGTGGTGATGTGACCTGAGGTCATGGTTGAAGCAAATTTTCCTTGCTTTTTATTCTTTATTCTTTTGGAATTCATTTCTTTTCTTGTAAACAAGGACAATTTTTCAGCTTTTGAAGCTAAAAGTGGAACATCTATTAACATTTCCGTCTTGCATTCACGAGATAAGATTTAACGAGAGCTTGTATTAGATTGCTACAGAATCATTATACTGTTTTATTGCATTGTTCATGAATGGATCCATGTTGAGTTTAATGCTATACGAATTCGATCCACCAGTCCTGCATTCATCAGCAACTTTGTAGGATTGGGTTTTTCTGGGAATGGGATATGAAGATAAGGCAGTTCTCGTTGCTAGTCTTCGTTGCCTGTTTGCATAGTTTGACCTCGTGCATTGGTATTAGAGACCACAGAAGTTACTCTCCAGTTTTGTCTCAAGCATATCTTGTTTAGAGTTTTGAGGACACAAAAGTATGCATGTAATCACATACAGGATTGGAGTCTATGTGTATGTTCTGTCATCTATCATATTTTACTGTTAGACATTTTGGTCATTTTTTTGTCACTTAACAGCACCAAGTTGTTTTGGATTCTGTGTTTTGCTAATAACTATTTAATATGTACTGCCTGCTGAGGAGCATTCCTATAGTTTGGTTCATGTTGAGATGACTCTTTCATTCTCAATTAGCAATGCTTTGTTGTCCTATTTGTAGGCCTATGCATCATATATGAATGGGCTTTTGTTGTTTGAACAAGATCGGAATTGGGACACCGCATTGAAGAATTTTATAAGTGCCAGGTTATTCTTGTCTCTATCATATTTAATAATTGCTGCTGCTGCTGCTTTCACATTAGAATAGTGTTTCTCCTTGTCAATAAATTTTTCTGGGAAAAAAGGCCATTGGCCTTCCCAGGTACTTCTTAAGCTGCTAATTGAAGGGTTTGTGGTTTTGTGTATCGTGGCTATGCTCTAAAGACACAATTCCATGCACTTGAGTTCAATAACCAGAGAATTTCACCCTCTCCATTCTGCCATATCTGTCCTGTCTGTTTTCATCTATCTCATAGTGACTATCCACTTCAAAGAGTAAAACATTAAGTTAATGTCAGTTTGATAAATTGTCCATCATGCTTTTGTGATATTAAAAGTAAAAGCAACAGAAGGTTAATATTTGAAATATCAGTATTAAATTTGTAATTGTGGATGCAATAATTAATATTCGCTTAAAAAACTGACTTTCAAAGAAGGCCAACATGTTGAGATGGAGGGAGTTTCTCAGACCAAAGTCCTCTCATCGAATAATTCCAAGTATAAAAAGATTTATTCAGTACTTGACAAATAAGTATTCAGCTTGTATATTGAATATTGGGTTTGACTAGTTTAATGTTTTGCATAGAGCTGTTTATGAGGAACTTGGGAAATATGGAGACTTAGAGAATCAAGTTTTGTGCCGTGAGCGCGTTGAGGAGCTGGAACCGAGTATTAGATACTGCCGACACAAAATTGGCGAGTCAAATCTGAAAACTTCTGAACTCTTACAAATTGGTGAGATGGAAGGTCCTGCCCTAGACCTTTTCAAAGCAAAATTGGAGGTGAGAGTTGATCTTTTGTCAGAGTTTGTGCATGACCTACTGTTTCTTTTTGTGTCAAATGTTTTGTTCTCCTACTTTTAGTGTCTTCAGTAATTGCTTGGTTTTATCATGTTGCCTTCCTTCTCTTTTGAAAAGTTAATGCATTGCAGCAATAGCAATGTGTCATGGTTGATCAAGATCTCTATCTGAATATGAAAATGATTTTATGTGCACTTGAAGCAGTGTAAGCAGAACGTTTATTTTAGACCAATTTCACTCTAGCCTTTATTATACATATGAGTGATTCTGACTGCATTGAATTCTGTCAAGAACTTTATGTTAGTCGATGGCTATTGAATTTCTAAACTTATATTTTGTCTATTCTGTAGTTGGATTTAAGGGATATATTATGGATATTTATTTTGTCATTTTTATTCTTGTATTTAAGAATCCTCTGCCTTGTTTTGTAGGCTGCTATGGCTGAAGCAAGATCTCAACAGGCTGCATCTCTGACAGAGTTTCATTGGCTTGGTCACAGATTTCCAATTTCGAATGCAAAAACTCGGGTTGCCATTTTAAAAGGTTGGCATTTGCTTTCTATGAGTAAATATATTGGTGGGAACATTATCATTGAGTGCTATATTTGACATAGGCGGGTAATCACCTCCTGTATTTTCTTTTTAGCAAAAATCCATGCCCACATGAAATCTTCTCTTTTAGCAGCTCTTCAACAATTACATGGATGTTCATTATGTTATTTCTCCAGATTTTTTTATGAATCTCTCCAGATTTTATGAACTGATTCTCACTAAATTTTATAAACTGATTCTTGATAAATTCTGTTCATGTGGATCTTTGAATGGAAATGTATGATTCAATATGGGTGATGACAATATATGCCAAATGCATCAATATACTAACTTGCTAGCAGTTCTGAAGATAGAGTTTTCTAAAGTTTATTGAGAGATTGGTCTCTATGTTGCAATACTTAGATTCCATGAATATCATTAGCAAGCATGATTAGCTTTGTTCTTCATGTTGAAGTTGCACTGATATTTATCAGGAATTTGATTGAATGTTCATAATTTGCTGGTGATATTCCCTCTCAATTTATTTTTATCCTTCTAACAGAGCCTGAAACTACGTTTCATGTATGGTTATCTTTTCAGCACAAGAATTGGAGAAGGATTTGCATGGTTCTGCAGCAGATTCACTCCCAGCAGAGAAAAAATTAGCAGTCTTTGACAAACTTTTTACCGCATATCACGATGCTAGGAGCTCCATTCGCAGTGACTTGGTAACTATTTCCCTTCTTTTTTCCTGCTTATACTATCTTAACTTTGGTTTGTTTTTTAAATATTTTTGTAGCCTCTTTTATTTTTTACACAATACTTTTTTTTTAGGTCAGTGCTGGTAATGCCGACAGTGTCAAAGATGACTTAAATGGGCTTGATAAAGCTGTCAGTGCTGTACTAGGACAGCGGACCATTGAGCGTAACCAGTTGTTGGTTAGCATTGCCAAGAGTAAACTTAGTAGGCGCCGAGATGACAAAAATGAGAAACTTACCAAGCCAGAAGAGCTTGTTCGCTTGTATGATCTTTTATTACAGGTTAGCAATCTTTCCTTGTGCATGTGTTTCCAACATGTATTTCTTTTTAAAGGTTTGATTTGAACCACTGCTGAATACATTATGCACTACCTCAGTTAAATAACTAACCTTTTATGTTTCTATTAATGCTATGTTTGACAGAATACAGCTGATCTTTCTGATTTAGTTAGTTCTGGAAGAGACCGAAAACCTGAAGAAGTAGCATTCGCTGAAGACTGTATTCTTCGAAGTATGGCTTTCCGAGCGCAAAGGTTGCAATCTGAAATTTTTACCAATTCATCGGATTGATTTTTTTTCCTTCACTTGCAGTTTTTCCAATTTATAATTCGTGATTGGTTGAATCTTTTGATAATCCCTTTTACATTTGGGTTTTTTATAAGCACTGTTCAAGGAATCACTCGATGATTAGAGATATCATATCCTGTCATATTCATTAACTTTTATCATCCTTTGCCTTCCCAATGATCTTTTCTTCTGTTCTTTGGCTATACCCTTCGCAATGCACATCAACATTACATTCATGCTTATGGGAATTAAGCAATTGAAGCTGGTTCTCTAAAAGCCAACCAACTTCCTTACCGGGTTTAGGATTTTTAATCTTATCTCC
Source organism: Dovyalis caffra (assembly GCA_963924115.1). Classification (NCBI taxonomy): domain Eukaryota; kingdom Viridiplantae; phylum Streptophyta; class Magnoliopsida; order Malpighiales; family Salicaceae; genus Dovyalis; species Dovyalis caffra. The sequence continues at coordinate 4,744,593 of CAWUPB010001009.1, read as the reverse complement.
TGAAAATATTTGCAGGTGCTTCTACTTGGCAAAATCATACAGTGCAGCTGGAAAACGAACAGAAGCATATGCATTATACTGCCATGCTCGATCCCTTGCTGAGGATGCCCTAAAGAAATTCCAAACCGCAGTGGACACTGATGAGGTGATGTAGCCTAGAGAAAGGATACTAAAACTTTGGCAATCCTTTACATTACATTAGTTGAAGTCACTTGCCCATTTGTAGTGTTCTATGGAAAATTTTCTTGTTGATGCATTCTTGGTGTGATTTTGATTCATGACTTGCAAGTTGTATGACATGCCAAATATTTGACTTGGATGGTTAATGATTTTCTATAACAGGTAATGACCAAAGAGTTGAAAACATTATACAACGAGTGCAGAGCGAACAGTTGCATAGAGCATGCAACTGGGATCATGGAGGATGAGAAGGCTCCAGAGAATCTCTCGAAGAAAATTTCAACGATATCACTCAGTGGAGTGGACAAGAAGGTAACCATCTGGATTGTGTTTCCCATCTGTGTCTCCCAGAATAGGCAAGGATCATTATTCTTAATCGTGAGTAAACTGGCATAAAGGATGGCTAATATAATTGTATTTCTATTTATCATTTCTTCCATCTTATGTTGATTTACCATGCATTATTAGCCAAGCCAAGTGTCGTACAAGGATGCTATGAGTTTCCTTTTGGTTTCAATAGAAAGAGTCTCTGATGTAAGCTTTGTGTTAATATTCTGCAAATACTTGTAAGCTATACTGACCAATTATAATGTTGCAAGTTTTCGGGAGATATATTATGTCATGAATAAATGGTAATTGTGATTAGTTTGTGCGTTGCAAATTGGTTTCCACCTTATTAACCTTAAAAAATTTCTTTTCCTTTGGTGCTTCTATTTTTATGCAGTCATTATGTGATGTTTGTTACATCCTATGAATAATGTAAGAGAGTTGCTTCAGCTCCTGCTTGTGTATGTCTGATCTTGGTTGACTTGCTGATTTGAATTTGTCAGGTGGAGAAATTCCTACTTGAGAAACTTGATGTCTACGAGTCTGCAGTTGGCGAACCCAATGTCAAGAGTGTTCCCTGCATTGAAGTCTTCCCTCCAGCTTTCCAATCGATTTCTCGAAATCCTATTGTTCTAGACCTTGCCTATAACTGTATTGATTTCCCTTCTCTAGAAAACCGGATGAAGAAGGACAAGAAGGGCTTCATAAGTAGGCTCTGGCGATGAGTTCTGCAGATGAGGCATTGATTAGATTCCTCCCACCCCACCTGAAGAGAATGGGGGAGATAGAGAGAATTTCTTTTTGAGGCACCGGATGGTTTCACTTCATAGTCAGAGCTGATGAATTTTAATTGTATTTTGTTCATTGCCCTGTTGATTATTCTTCTTGAATTTTGGGATGGATAGCTGAACGGGGTGGTTGTACCGTTTATGTTTTGCTTTTTCTGAAATGAAATTCCAAATTTTACGTGATCATATCATTTTGCTAATCCTACGTTGGACAGTTTTAAATTCCGTGCCTTCTCTGTTTGGAGCGCTTGCTAAATGCATTTGGTACTATGACTCTGGCCTCTCTCTCTCTCTTTGGTTTTTTCCCTTCCTATTTGGCCTAAATTTGGCTTTTCTCATGGTAGTAATTCCTTTTTCTCTCCAATTTCCATGTGATACCTCTTTGTTCGTTTTTTGAGTTCATTATAACAATTTAGGTTGAGGAACCCATTTCCGCTTTCATTTCTGTTTCAGGGCAAACCGAAAATAAGGTTTTAGCATTTAGTTGTCTTTTTGTGTCTATAATCATCACTTTTCTTACCCCTGCTACCTTGCTAGAATGACCGATTTATGTTGCAATGTTTTCTGAAGTTGCACTTTTTTGGCATGGATGAATTTAGCTACAAAGTTCAGTTTCAGAGAGTTACGACAACAGCAGGACGATCATCTACCACTGAGACTTCCAGTTCTCATTTAGAGCCCAAATTCAGATTAACAATGCAGGACGCAGGGTGATCCAAATATTTGAAAACAGTATATAAGGATATCATAATACAGTATACAACCAATTTTCATCAACTTCCGATTCCTTAATGCCGACTTTTACCTTTCAAATAAAAGTTATATTTCATTGCATTCAGCCATGAGCTTCTTTCCAGAGGTTGCTAGTATAATAATTCATGGAATAGGGGAAAGGTTTCCCATTCCTTAGCCTCAAAGATATCTGGCCATGAAATAAGGATTAAGTGGAACAAAATTGACTTGCACATCTTTAGGCACAATTAGTCACCACTTCAGTTTTTGTTCTTCAAATCTGCTTAGAGGGACCCCATACAAATTTCTTAATGGACACTTGTGTTAGCAGAGCATCTTTGGAAGGATCAATAGTTGATATTCTTGAATCAGTTTCCATGCTTCAAAGGCAAGGCATTGGGTTCCAAATGCCAAGAGTTTTCTGGTATGCCATAATTGGAAATCCCATGAACTTTAAAAGCCAGAATCCAATGGGAAAAACTAAGCACATCAGCTCTAGAAACCTCATGTGTTAGATCAATCCACTATGCTGCTGTGTATGAAAGAAAGTCAGGTAACCCTTCACTGCTCCTAGCCTAGCTACTCTTATCCCATCTCCTGAGAAGTCTGATAGAATCTGAACAATTAAGCATTGGCAACTTTCATAGTCCGTCATCTTCCACTTGGCATTCCAGTCCTTGTACATCGCCCAGATTTCACCTTTAAGCAGGTAGATTTTGTAGCACGAGTTGCTTGCGCTATCTTGGCACTTAACTGGACAGGAGAACAGTGACATTTCAATGTTGACTCTCCTTTCACTGATTTTATATATCCCACTTGCAATAGGGAGACCTTCTCGCATCCATTCAATCTCATGATCAAGAACAGGTAGAGGTTCTAAGAATGTGACAAATACTTGGTTCGCCGAGATTACATTATTAATTCGAACATATTGCCGAGGCATAAAATCCTCTCCCTGGTACACAGCCCAAACCTGACCTATGGCAAAATCATTTGAGGTCCACCTAGGCATCAAAACTTTGTTCTCTGAAGGTGGCTTGAAAGAAGGTAGTTGCTTGGTGAGCGTCAAGTTCGAGAAAACGTTAGTGCCTTCATTCTCTGATTTTATGGTGTCGTTATCTTGATTCATATAATCTGGCAAGGCCAGCCTATCGAGCTCAAACATTCCGTCAACAACCTTGTCAAGCTCTCCACCCTTGAACATAAATGCTGGGACATTATGAGAGAACATGTACAGATAGGCTGGTGGAATATGAAAAGTCACAGGATTTCCTCCAATTTTTTGTCTCTCAAAGATGCTTGTGAAACCATTCACCTTTACCAAACATGTTCCATGCGCTCCTAAATATTTTGAAAAATCCGATATGATTTCTACAAACTCAAATTTGCATCCTTTCACAGAATCCGGATTGAAAGACCAAGCGTCAAGATTCCAATCCTTATAAACTGCCCAAATCTCACCTTTTCTTGGGTAAATTTCGAATTGTCCCTCTGTTAGACCACGAGTCCAGGAGCATTTGTAGGAGGAAATTGTTGCCCATCTGACCTCAATAATCATCTGCATCTCCAAGCTCAAATCAAAGGACCCACAGGCAATAGGCAAGCCTACATCACACCACCTTCTCTCACTAGAAGTGACAGGAATTGGTTGTAACCATGTAACAAAAGTTGCTGTTTTTGACATTGAATCAATACGAGCATACCGATAATTATGTTGCAAATTCACTTTATAATTAACAGCCCAGATTTGGCCTGCCTCAAAACGTTCAGGTCTTCTATCATTCTCAAAGTTGTAAAAGGCTTGAAGAGGTCTTTTCTGCAGTACCGCTTTAGAAGTAGAACATAAATTCCCTTCCAAGCTGATTGGCTGCAACGTCATTGACAAATTCATGCTGTTCACACACATATCATTGTCAGCCTGAGTACTTTGCCCTGACTTCAGACCAGCAGCAAATTGACTCGTTTCTTCAATTAAGCTCGAAGAGTTATTCTTATGGACCAAAGAACTTCCAGAGACAGCCATCATTTCCATATTTGAGATGCTGAGACGAGATGAAGCTTGCACATCAAAAGTTGCATACGTCTCCCAGCTCATGCCCCTTTTCAAATCAAATTCAGAGCGCTTTTTTTGGTCTCCAAGCACGATCAATGCGTCTTTTAAAAGTTTCAGAGCCAACTCAATGCAGGGGAACTTCTTCTCAATAGATTGCAACAGTGTTACAAGTCTCTGGTATCGACAGCTAATTTCAGAGGAAGAAGCTGAGGGCATAACCTGAAGAACCCAGTAGTAATCAATTCCACAACCTGGAAGCTCGATACTAGCAGCACTTAGTATTTCACAGAGAGTTAACATGGCATCCACATTATTTATTGCAGGAAAAAGCTGATGTGATTTAAGTAAATGCTCCCTCGTGCCGACATAGTCATTACCAAAAATCATCTGCTCAGCCAGCTCTTTTTCCCTAATTGCCTGCAACTTTGCTTGATTCATCTCTAGTTCCCAAGTTCAGTGACTACTTTCCACGAATTCCAACATAAATTATTCGCAATGCTACGCTTGTTCAATCCAACTAAGACAGAATATTAAAAAATTACGAGTATTAAGGCATCAAAACCAATCCTGGCCACTGAAATTAACAAATTTGAAAGTAAATAAACAAAAAGCCATAGGGGGAAAAAAAGAAAGCAAAATACCAAGAAAGAGGAACAGATTGCTAATCAAGTAACTTCAGTAATGTAAAAGAAGAAGAAGAAAAGCCAGTGCTTATCTACACTACCACTTGGCTGAAATGGAAAAGCTTTCCTAGGCAATTTTAAAACTAAACAAGGAAACTAAAACAAACTAAAGGTTGTTTGATTTCATAATGGCATCTATGCTGTTTTATGTATAGAATTATAGAAAACTAAAGACTACAATATGAAGAATTCTTCTCCTCGAAGCCAAGAAATGCCTAGCCACTAAAAATTAAAGGGCTTTCACTGACATGGCACAAGAACTAACAGAAAAGAACAAGCATATATACAAGGCAGACTAAAAGCAACAATTGGCATACATTATGTTAAAAGCTAGAAACTTTGTTCTTCAAAAAAGCAAAAAGATGGGAACTTTGTAGTCTAAATGGTGTAAGAGATATAGCCCATTTGAAAAGAAGAATTGCTAAGTTCTTCTTCGTATTCCATTTTCTCAAACGAGAGAGAGAGAGAGAGACTGTGTTTTTTCAAAGAAAGTTGGCTAAGAGGAAAAACTAAACCAGGAAATTAAAACAAACTGAAGGTTGTTCGATTGCTTAGTGGCATCTATGTATTTAGCAAACTGAAGACTAAAAGATGAAGAAATCTTGTCCTCAAAGCCAAGAAATTCCTAGCCACTAAAAGGTTTTTCACTCATATGGAACAAGAATTTCTAACTAAGAAGAACAAGCACATATACACGGCAGATTATGAGCAACAATTACCATACATTATATATAAAGATAGAAACTCCGTCTTTCAAAATGGCAAAAAGATAGAAACTTTGTAGTCTAAATAACGAAACAGAAAGAACCCTATGAAAACAAGAATCACTAACCTTTTCTTTGCGTCCATTCTCTTAAACAAGAGACTGTGTTTTCTCAAAGAAAGTTGGCAAAAGAGGTAAAAGGTGATGCTTTCTTTTAATAGTAAAATGAGATTGGTGTGTTTTGCAGTACCACATTGCTTTTTATGTAGCTAAAAACTTTAGAGAGACCAGACCTTCTTCAGCTTTCATGAAATCAAATCAATGTTGTTAGAATAACCCATCATCTTGAACTCGTATTACATGACAATCATCCATCAATGGAGAGAAACAGCAAAATACAAAGAGATGGCTAATCCATAAAAAGACCCCTCAATTATTGGTCATTTTGATTGTCGTCCCTTAATGATTTTTTATTATTATTATTCAATAGCTAATTTATAAAGTGTTTGGATTTACACCCTCAGTTTAGATTCTGTTTATAAATCCATTAATAAAAAATAAAAATAAAGTCACTCCGAAAGTTAAAAAATCACATCGAAAGCACTCATCCGTGAACTATGTTATTATTATGAGTTAATTATAGTTTAGATATTCTATGATTTTAAAGACGATATGTTTGAGCTCTAGTTGGAATTTTTTTTTTTTTTTTTTTACCTTGAACCGTATTGTGGCACTATTTTGAAGAGCTTATTTTAACAATATTTTATGAGTAATATTAAAAACTAAATAAAAATCGTGTAAAATATTTTTCATATTATTATTATGAATTATTATATTTTAATTAATTCAAATAAAAATAAGAAGTTTATAAAAATTGATAGGTGACAAAAACATTCTTGTAGTTCTTTTGGTGTACAAAAAACTAGGGTTCTTTCTATTATTGATTTTTTTAGTACTACGATCATAAAGAAGTGTAGTATTTAAGGTAGTGAGCTCATACGATATTGAGATTTGTATAAATATAAAAATTTCATAGATTCTAAGTTTTATTGATGAGATAGATTTAACTAGAAAATTAACTTGTATTACTATGAAATTTTTGCTTTTCAAGTTACGAAAAAACTTGAGTGACTATTGTTTTTTTTATTATCATAGTGGATTATTTTGGATTTGATTCCATAGTTTTTTTTTCCTCTACTACGAAGAGGGTTTTTTTACGTAAATTTGAGGCTTTTGTGATTGTGCTCTTACAATTAATTTATTTTATGTCTTTAATTATTGTATGTGTATGGCTTGATTATTTTCTCATAAAATCTAATTTACATAGAGTGTGATTAAATCCTTAGCAATGGAATCGATTTTGGTTGAAATATTTGTATAAATTAAATAAAAAAATAATTCAAAAACCATGATCTAACTAACGACTTCAAATTATTTGATTTAGAAGCCAAAAATAGAAGATTTATTTTATTATCATGATTTGTTTGATCTGATTGAATTAGATAAAGTCAAATCAAAAAACAAGACTAATGATGCTTGGAAAAGGGAGCATAGAAAGTTATTAGAGTTATTAGAAAATGAGTGGATGATAGTATGTTTCATCCCGTATCTAAAGAGACGGATGTCAAAAAACTATGAAAAAAATTAAAGAGTATGTATAAAAGAAAGCTTGCATGGAATAAAGCTTATTTAATTAAAAAGCTCGTGAATTTGAAATATCAAGATGAAATGTCTATTATTGAACACTTGAGTGACTTTTAAGATTTGATTAATCAACTAATAACCATCAAATAGTGTTAGATGATGAGTTATAAGTATTGTTTCTATTACAAACTTTGCCAAATAGTTAAAAGGCTTTGGTTGTTACACTTGGTACTTTTGCTTCGAATAATATTTTGTCACTATCCATGGTTAAGGAGAACTTGTTTAAAGAAGAAATAAGACAAAGCAAAGTAGTAACGAGATGATATATACACAAGCTCTTGTCATATAGTTACAATGGAGGAGTATAAATAGAGAATTTAGTAGTCATATTAATTCTAGAGGCGGATCACGATCTAGTTGCGGCTTTAAATGTTATCACTAAGAAAAAAAGTCACATAAAGAGAAATTGCAAGACATGAAAGAAAGAACAAGAGGATTTGAAGAATCGGATTAAAGATAATGAGAACATTACTACCGTATTAACTTCAAATTGGAATATGGTGATGCTCTCATGTAGAGAGGATATGTGTAATATTACGGATTCTTGTGTTGAATTGGTTGATGACTCGATGGTTGCATATCATGAAGGAATTATTTACTCGTGTATAAAATAAGATACTTTGGCACTATAAAGATGGGCGATAATAGTTATACTAGTATTTTAGGAGTTGATGGTGTGTGTATAATGACATGTATAGGTTATACACTAACTTTGAAGGATGTATTGCATATATCAATTTAGTTTTGGATCCGATTTTTACTCATGCTTTGAATATTGTCAAATATTATAATTATTTTGATGGTGAAATATGAAAACTCACCAAAAGATCAATAGTCGTTGCTAAAGGTAATATTTGTGATAAATTGGATTGGACGAAGTGCAATTGGTATTGGAAGAAACCCCTTAAGCTCGTGGATTTAGTTTGGGAACAAACTCATCATATTGTTGGTAATGGAAAAACAATAAAGTTGCGAGTAGAACTCTAGTATCCAAATGAAATTTTCATCGAAGTCTTTGGCATAAGACTTATGTACGAATCCGATATTCCAATTGATGCTTCGTAGGAGGTTGTTGTGAAGGACGAGATTGGTTCTCGCTTATTGCTAAATAAAAAATTATGATAAAAGTACAATCGCTTTATGTGATGCTTATGATCGATGTTATAAAAAAGTTGTATGAAAAGCTATATCAAATGATGAATTCACAATTAGAAGCATTTGGGAGTCGGTGAAAAACGAGAGGTACTCAAGTGGTGTAGTATAAACTTGTTTGGGAATTTTTTAACATTCAAGACATAGATTTATCTTTTGACTTGTAATTTTTAATCATTTATCCACTAAAGATAGGTATATTCGAATGGGAGTTGCTCGTTGTATGGAAATGCTAACGAAGATCGACATCACTTATCTTTTGAATGTTCTTATTCTAAAACCATATGGAATGTTATTCTTCTTAAAAGTGGATTTAATAGAATAATTGATAGCTGAAGTATAGATTTACAATAGGCCGTATAGCATTTGCAAAAGAAAAATTTCCAATCTATTATTATCATATTGGCATGTAACCATTTATGGTTTGTGGAAATTAAAAACCTGTAGAATCTATAATAATAATATTTTTTTCGTGGATGATGTAACTAGATTGATTGTCGGATTGTTCATTCTTCGTTACATAATTCTAAACTTCTAACTAAAGCAATGCTTAATTCTAAATTTGAGTCTATTTCTATTTAATGGATATTGTCTTAATCTATTTCAAGCATTTGTGGTAGATTCATACTTATAGTAGGGCAAGCTCCTACTTGTTTTTTCTTTTTCTATGAATGAAAATTTCCATTAAAAAAAAAAAAAAAAAGACTTTACTGTAGCCGTAACTTTTGATATGTGAAATTACTATCCCACTTCTTCGATTTGAACAAAATAGAAGCATTGCATCCCTTCATATATATTGTCTAAGAAGATGAGTACAAGAAACAATGTAAAATGACTGTATTTATAAAATTACACATATGCGTTACGTAAATTAATTGTGAGGATTAAAGAAAAAAAAAGAGGCTACACTAATTGTTACATGGTCCTGTAACTTCTTGTATTTTTTTATTTTGGTCGAAAAAACTTTGAATTTAATCATCTATTGACATTAGATCAATGTCTACAATTTGTTATTAAAATCAAATTCTTACTTTATTTTTTTATATACAAATAATGAAATATTTTTGGATTATATATCGAATCAAGATTAAATCTATGTTAAAGGCTAACTCACCTTTAACATTATTTTATCTATGTTGAGAATTTTGCCTTTTCTTTTCTTTCCACGATTCGTACATCTCAAAGTATATTTGCTTGCATGACTAAAATTACACTGGTTCAAATTTGTGCAGAACTTGCGTTGCAATTGACATTTACACCTAGTAAAATACAAGATCTATGTAAATGAGGCAGAAGCAATGCATTCACACGTCCAAATGGTTAAAAAGTGTGGAAGGTAGAGATTTTACAAGATTATGGAAAGGCTAATTTGTGTGTGTTAACTCAAGGATCTGCACAGCTTGCCTGCAATATTTTAAGAAAGTCAGCTTGATGTGATTTTGACGAGGAATCAAAATTCTTGTTAATGGAGTATTAGTTGTCTGTGTTTTTGGTATGGAAAACTGATGAAAAATGTTATAATACTTAAAGAATAAATAGTATAAATTACTCCATAAAGAGAGATAAATACAAATATAAGAGAGAAATAAGGAAAAAAATTGAGCTAACGTAGAAATATTCCTATCGCTTTTGGTGTGTTCGGATGTAATTTTTTTATCTTTCTATCATTTTTCTCAAAAATGAACTCCCGAAATAACTACCGTATATATACACCAGCTTACTTTTTTAGTATTATAAAATTTCTTAAAACTCGACTATTTTATTTATAAGATAAAAATAACAATAAAAAAAATTTAAATCACAAAAATTTGATTGTTGCATGTTTTATTTTAATATATAGTTTTTATACTTGTAGATAAACACAAATATGAGAGAGAAATAAGGAAAAAAAAATTGAGCTAACGTAGAGATATTATTCTCACTTTTGGTGCATTCGGATGTGATTTTTCTATTTTTTTTATCACTTTTCTCAAAAGTGAGCTTTTGGAATAACTACCGTATATATACACACTAGTTACTTTTTTAGTATTATAAAATTTCTCAAAAACTGATTATTTTATTTATAAGATAAAAATAACAATAAAAAAAATTTAAATCACAAAAATTTGATTGTTGCATGTTTTATTTTAATATATAGTTTTTATACTAGTAGATAAAAAAAATTAGTTGATGTTTTGATTCTTGTTTTTATATATACTACTACTTATATTATTAGTGACTTTTGATTTTAGCCATAAAAATATTTTTAAGTAATTTATTTCAATTTTTTAGTGAAAATATTTAAATTTTCTTTAATAAAAATTTTATTTCAAACCATGCATAAATATATTACCAAACATTTAAGTTATTTTACTCACAACATAATATATATTTTTGTTATTAATTTACAATACAGCACAACGATCACTGTACAGCATTTGGGTTCGTTCTGGTCCATAGAACCACGAAATGCAATTGGGTTGAGCCATTACATGCATGTGTAGTGGAGGTAATGAAAAATTCAGTATTTGTTCTTGTACCCATTTTTAGTATATCTACCTTTCTGTTTTCTTTTTCATTTTTTATGTTCTAGGGTACTAATCCCTCGTTATTTTATTGAACGCACAAGATAAAAACAACTAACTAAAAAGTTTTTTGTATGCTTAAAAACTAGAATTCGAAATTATTTACTTAAGTGATTAGAGCTTTTAAGCGCAAAGTAGTAATATTTATAAGTTTATTGTGCAAAACAGTACCATATATATTTCTATTTTCTATTTGAATGTCTTTACTTTCTTCTTCTTCTTCTTCTTTTTTAATCCAAATGTATTTAATTTTATTTTAAATTTAAAACAAAACAAAAATAAATAAATAATAAAAATATAAATTGTGTTTTAAGCTGAAAATTTCTTGATCGATTCTTTTTTTTTTCCTAGGTTATTTGTAAACCTTAAAACATAATAACCCAAATATAACAATAAAAATGAGAAAATTTTCTTTCTATTATAAAAGAAATAGTAACAACAATATAATTAGAGAGAAAAGAGATTGAAAAATGATTTCGATAACTTCAAATAATTCAACTAACGAACAATCAAAACTATTTATAAGTTTCAAAATTTAGAAGAAAGTTTAGAAGAGAATTGAAATAGACAATGAACAATTAAAAATATATTAATTGCAACACCCTTACAATTTCTCATATTGAATAATGAATTGAATCACATTAAGAATTATGAGTAATAAGGATATGAAAAGCATATGAATATTTATATAAATATTCATTATTTCATAATACTCTAGGGTTTTAGGATTATTCATTTATTTATTTATTTCATTACCGCATCTTTAGTTTCCACGCTCCACACAAACAAAACCATATTTCTCCAATTTCATTTACATACAAACTTTGGAAAAACCCTAATTTTTAATATTATTTGTTTCAATTGCAAACAAACTTTCAATTGTCCGGTTGACTTTTGCTGAGGTGGGAATTAATAGTCATGTGATACCTATTTTCAATGGGAAAGAGCATCTCAACCCTTAATTGAAATTTTCAAAACAGAAAATTATTTATTTAATATTTTAAAAAACTTTATAGTTAAAAACTTTGATTTTTTTTTTTTCTGTCAAGGTTAAGCATTCATATGATGCTCTTTTTCACTAAAAATAGGTATCAATGACTATTCATTTCCATCTCAACAGCAGTTCGAGTCCATTGGATCGTTTGGATTGGATTTTTAGGCCGTCCACGTCAAAATGCTGTTAAAACTTGGGTTTATGGGGAAAAAAATAATGTTTATTTATTTGTTGAGTAGAGAGAATAAGGAAAAAATTTATAATATTTAAGGAGTAACTAGTATACATATATAGTAATTAATTTTTAAAGAGAGATAGATACATAAAAAAAAATAATCACATTTAGATTTATAAAAAATGATAAAAAGATTTTCTCGTTGATTTAATTTTTTTCTTTTTCTTTTTTTCTTATTTCTCTCTCTTTTTATGTCTATCCCTCTCTATTGAGTAACTAATGTAAGTTATCCCTTAAGTATTATAAAATTTCTAAAGGACTTGTGCATTATAAAATTTCTCAACGACTTGTGTATTATAAAATTTCTCGGAGAATAATGATCTTTTTTTTTTTCTTTTCCCTTAAAACATATACTCAATGCATTTTATATTTCAGACATATACATTCAACTATGTGATGCTATGAATGCTATTGAAAGGTTATAAAAATTTTGTAAAATTAAATTTTTTTCATTTTTTTCTTTGTTTAATACTAGGGGTATTTACTATTCGGTTAAAACCGAAATACCGAACCGAACCAAACTGAATTAACAATTTCGGTTCGGTTTTTAAAAAATAAAAATAAAAAAAACCGAAATTATTTCGGTTCGGTTCGGTTTTTTTTTTTCAAATTCGGTTTCCACCGAAAACCGAATTAGTTTTTTTTTTAAACACATACTCAAACTCTTTTAAAAAAAAAAAAATCAAAGAGGCACCTATGGGTTTAACTAAAAGAACAATAGCTTCAATGATTTTTTTTCTACTTAAAATAGAAATATTTTTCATTAATTATTTATTGAAATAAAAAATAATTGATTATATTATATTGACTCACAAAAAAATAAAAAAAAACTATGATAAAGAAATTCTTTATGAAAACACAAATTTATAGGTGAATCCTAAAACCTCATGAAAACAAATTGTCTCCTTGTATTAAAATTGGCACAAACATAAATTAAAAATTGAATTTTTCATATTATATATTCAACAATAAAATATGGACAAAATAAATAGATTAAAAAAAAGAATATGAAAAATTAATAAAAAACCAATTATAGCGTGATTGAAAAAATAATGAGAAGCCCAACTAATTTGGTTTATAATATAAATAGAAACATATTTATTATAGAAAAATAATAATAATCATACATAATTTTCTTATAAAATCAAATGTGAAACATGCAATCTTTGATTATGTAAGTTTGATATTTTTTAAAAGCAAAATAATTCGATTTTTAGAAGAAAAATGCAAAAAAAAAATTTCGGTTTTTAACCGAAAACCAAAAAACCGAACCGAAAAAAATTTGGTTTTTAACCAAAAAACCGAACAACAATTCAGTTCGGTTTCGGTTTTTGTTTTAGCCAATTTGGTTAACCGAAAATCGAAAAAAAACATCGAAACAGAACTGAAAAACCGAATGAACACCCCTATTTAATACCATATTTATCTTTATTTTTTTAATAATTTTTTGTATTTTTAATATAAAATAATAGTTTCAAAAATAGTTTTTGTTTTATTCTATAGGATGTAAAATAAACACTTCTCTAATCTACTTTTTGCTCCATATGTGCTTTTTTTTTCATTTTTTTTTTTTTTAACAACACAATCGCAAAAACCAACAAGCAAGCCAAACAGGCGCTTAACAGGCAACTGGAAATTTGTTTAGAGTTGAGCCTCTTTGGGTGAAATTGTCAAAATGTGATAAATATAGGACCAAATATTTTCACAGGGATGGTTTGGTGAATAGATACAAACAAAGGGATGAAAGATAGAGATATTTCCCGGAAATAAGACAAAAAGTAGATAAATAAATGTGGAGTTTTATTATAAAGAGAACGAAAACAAAGGGCGCGGGTGCTGTTTTTGAGAGACAGCCATTAAAGTTCGCCAAAAAGAAGGCTGCTTTGATAAATCCATCAAAACAACACAAAAATTCCTTCAATTGCGGGCCGTTAATCGAAACACAGATTGTATTTTTTTCTTTTTTTAGTAAAAAGGAAAAGTAGCTGTCTCTTCCTCTCTCTCCTTCTGTACGCAGACATTCAAAAGCTAAAACGACAAAACAGACAAAGAAGAAGAAAAATAATCATAATTTTGAATTATTATTGCTGAGAATTTTCAAAAATGCAGTTCTCTAAACTCGACGATTCGCCGATGTTTCGGCAACAGGTTTTCTCTTCTTCTTCTTTTTGTTACGGTAATTTTTGTTTGTTTCCGATATTTTGAGCCCAAACTTCGCGATTTTAACCTGATTCTGACATGATTAATCTTCCACGAATTCCACATTGCATTCATAGCATTTTGAAAGCATTTTTTTCCTGAAGCATTTTCTTTCTGGTGTTAATTTTAGCTGGAGGAAAAAATGGCGCGAGAAGTTATAGTTCCACATGCTAACCACGTTATTAATTAATCATTATTATTTAGCTTAAGGATTTTGCTTTAATAAATTTGTTGATATTTTTGTGATTTTTTTTTTTTTTTTTTGTGTTTATTGTGAATTTTGCACGTGAACAATAAAAACTTGTGCACTTTTGTTTTTTTTTTAAAAAAAATGTGTGTTTGGCTTGGGGATGACTATGGTTAACTGTATTATATTGATGTGAAAATAGATGCAATGCATGGAAGAAAATGCCGAGGCATTAAGAGGCAGGTGTTTGAAGTTTTATAAAGGATGCCGAAAGTACACGTGAGTCTAAGTTGGCGTTTTTATTTGCCTTTTTTTTTATGTAATTTCGAATGCTAGCCGTTGAATTTTGAAGAGAAAATGTTTCTTAGGGTGGCATTTCGTGTTGTCTTTCTTGAATTTTCAGAGAAGGGCTTGGAGAAGGATATGACGGGGATATTGCTTTTGCTAGTGCGCTTGAAAATTTTGGAGGAGGCCATAATGATCCAATTTGTGTTGCTTTTGGAGGTACATCCACTTTTTTTTTTTTTCTGTTTGTGCTTCCCTTACCTATGCTTATGAAGTGAATTTGTTGCTTTTATGTTGCTGGATCAGAGTAATGCTCTGTTTCTCCACTGCCTGTAAGTTTGCTTTTGTCACTATGTAGTGACTTAGTTATTGCCCTGGTTGAGGAGCTGCTTTGTCTTACAACCTTGATGGATAGAAACATGGTTACTTGCTGTGAAGTATGTTGACTGACTTGCTTTTGCAATTCAACATCTCCCTCCGACTGAACCTGTCCCTTAATTTTATCCGGATGTGACAAAAAGATAATCACTGGTGTAAATAACCGACTCCGTAATATGGTCTAAATGTTTGTTCTTCATATAGAAAATTTATGTTCATTTGTTGCTTACCTGCATTTTGAACTGGTATAGATAATTTTATGATTAGGTTAGGGCATAATTTAGTGCTACTTAGCGAAGATAAGCTGTAATTGGGCCTAGCTTAATAATTTGAATCATTTTCATGATAGACTCAAGGTTAATAAGATCACATTAGCTCTTGAAAAACCAATCTTGAGCTTTGGGTTTTTTTCCTCAAAGGGTGAGAAATCTGCTCGAGTCACACGAGCTCTTGACCAGTCAAGATGAAGCATCATTTATTGTTGCACAGCATGTTACATGTATCTTATTCATGTTTTATCATTATCACAGTTTTTTCAAATGATGTTGCATTTACTGTGATATCTGTTATTCTCGTATATGTAAAACTCAAGGGACCTAATAAACAACTCGATGTGTTTGCTGTTCATAACTTAATACTTTTTTTTTTTGGCAACCTTAGGCCCTGTTATGAACAAATTCACAATCGCTTTGAGAGAAATTGGTACATACAAGGAAGTTCTTCGGTCACAGGTAGACAATTTATATTACGGTTTTTGCATGCTTCCTAGACTTCCTAGATATGGTTTTCATTTTGTCCATTTAAATACAGAATATGGAGAACTGTTTTAAGTGATTTGCTGTACCACCATTTGAAATTGGCCTTCTCAGGTGGAGAACATTCTAAATGATAAGTTGCAGCGTTTTGTTAGTTTTGATCTGCAAGACATCAAGGTACTTTGTATTTCCTGATGAATATATGCTTTCTTCCTAGAAAAAAGTCACTGCCTGCAAGTTTGGACTACAGAACACTGTTGTTTAAGAAGAATTCCTTGTGCACTGACTTCGTTGAAACTATAGTGTGCTCATAATCTATAATCATAAATGTGTCTATTTTTAGTGACTGCTGTCTAAGCTGTGATAACAGACCATTGCTTAGCTACAGTAATCTTATGTTGGTGCAGGAAGCACGGAAGCGTTTTGACAAGGCTTCCATGATGTATGATCAGGTGGGTTGCTCATCTAATACTATGTGTTATAACTTTGAAGGGTATGCATGTATATTTTGTATCTTGTCTCTGTTGCAAACTTACCAAGATTTTCATTCTCTAAATTCCATGGATTTCAGCTGGCATTGCAATGTCTTTCATTACTCATGATTACATTGTCACCCCTAACTGGATCATATTTCAATGTTGTTTTTGCACAAAGGCATTGTAAATGCTAATATTTCAAAACATTTTTTTTTTTTTTTGGTTTCATTTCGATATGTTGAGGAGGAATATTTTGTGGTACAAAGGTACTAACAAACTTAACCAAAGAATCATCATATAGAAAAAGAAAACTTGAGTAAATTATTTACCAATATCTCTCAACTTTTGGTGATATCGGTTTCCTAGTAAATGCAAATGTTTTTGCTTGTGGATAGATCTTCACGTATCCAGATTCTAAGAAAGCCAATAGAAGCAACAACTGTGGAATTCAAACTTGCCAAATTTTTTATGTTCAATTATAGAAATAAATTACAAATATGTTCCAAGTAATAAATTCCCTTCATAATAGATTTCCCATAGTGTACCTTTCCCATCTGCTTGACTGATTCATTTGCTCTATTTTTTTCTGGAAGATGAACTCCTTTCACTTGGACTTGAAAATTTACGGGTAGCTGCACAAGAAGGGTCCAAGGGTCCTTGTGGTAGATGCTGCTTATATCCAAAACAAGAATGAAATGAAAATGATATACAAACAAACTTACCAAAGAGCTTGTAGGCTAGTGGTACTGATCTCTAGCAACAAGAGATCACGGGTTCAAATCCTAGTAGACTAGTTTTGTTAGGAGCCTTGGGTGTGTGAGTTATATATATATTTTTATATATATATATATATATATATACACACACACAAACTTTTCATATTAAATTTCCATACAAACTGATGTGTCAACCTATAAATGATTGAGTATGGATTCCATGAATTTAAATGACTGGCCTTCCATGAAAAAATAACTGCCAGGTTCTATGGAATTTTGTATATGCGACCTGTAATCCATGTCCACCTTACGATTAGGTTCTCAATCTCTTGCTAATATATTCATCTAATAATACTCACAACAATAAAGCTAAGAATAATACATCATTATCATCTTCTATGTCTACACTAATTTCTTGCAGAGTAGTTTCTATGTCCTTGTTATCATAGATGGTTTGTCGTTTCTATTCAGAGGTGTCGCTAGTATTCTTTTCTTTTCTTTTCCTTTTTGAAGAGGGTTCTTCTGCATGAGTAATTATATATGGTTTATGTACTTAAACTTTCAAGGATTGTGTTACCCAATATATTCTTGATCATGACAAAATTCAGTTCCAATTTAATGTTGTGTGCAGGCGCGTGATAAGTTTCTTTCATTGAGGAAGAGTACTAGGACGGATGTAGCTTCTGCCATACAGGAGGTACAATCCATAGCAGCTGACTTCTAATGCTAAAGTACTATCTAGTTTCATGTATAGATTGTTCAGGTAGTTAATCGTAGGTAACCATCAGTTTAAATCTAATTTGGTAGAGAGACCGTTCCAGGAACTGCACAATGCAAGATCCTCTTTTGAGCAAGCACGCTTTAATTTGGTAAGTTTATTCAACCGAGGAACGCATGGGTCCAATAAATTTACAATAAGAAGCAACTTGGGTTAAATATACTGCATGATATTCTATTTTCAGATTAGTGCTGTTTCTGTTGTCGAGGCCAAGAAGAGATTTGAGTTTCTGGAGGCTGTCAGTGGAACAATGGATGCTCATCTTAGATTCTTCAAGCAGGTATCCTCTGTGATATCAAGTGTGAATTCATTCATGACTCTGTATGTTCTTGACTTTGAATTCCTGATTGTTTCAGGGATATGAGCTGTTGCACCAGATGGAGCCTTTCATTAACCAGGTCTTTTTAATTCTATTTGTTCCTGCAAAAAATTATACTGTTAAAAAATCAGTTCAGTTTCCCTACAGTGCACGTTTTTTTTTTTCTTTTCAAAAACAACTTCTCAAGTCCTCAGTTCTTGCATGGTGGAGTTGTCAGTAAGTAACCTGGAAGCTGTCGTTACTTACTTTCTTTTTCTTTTTTATGGGGTTGAAAAGGGATTTTTGGAAGAAAAATACAAGATCCTAGAATCATTATTACCATCATTCAACACGTATTTTAGAAGATCTCATTGACCATTTGAGCAAAAGGTTTTGTCTATACCATCTGGGACAGACTGGTTAAAAAAATAGAAAATATAGAAGTTTCTGGTCAAGCAACATGCACAGAAAAGGTAAAGCCCTCGATGTCTGATTTATAAAGGGTTGCTTAAAATGGAGGTATACCAATTAAGCAGTATGTCTTATGACTTCACTCGTAATTGACCAATTCTCCCCCAACTTATAGATGGGACTAACTTTCAATTAGTAGAATTTCTCATATGTTTTATATTGTGGCTTTCCTTGCGCATGAGGTTCGAAGTTCCTGTATCCATGAATCTGATTAAGCCAGAACATTCTTGCCTGTCCCCTTTGATTGTCTTTCCTCGGGTCTAAGGAGCTGAATATTGCTGCAAATGTAATCTGACCTTTTAAATTTCTCTTAGTTGGAGGAATATATGAGCCCTTGGCTGTTATGTTATAGGTCTTGGCTTATGCACAGCAGTCTAGAGAATGTTCCAACTATGAACAAGTATCTCTTCATGAAAGGATGCAAGAGTTCATGAAGCATATTGATCAAGAAAGTAGGCATTCTGTAAATGGCATCCTTGGTTCTCCTCATAAAGATAGCACACGGCCTACAGCTAGGAGTTCACAAAAAGTGATAGAGGAGGTTATGCAAACTGCTGCAAAGGGGAAGGTAGTTCTCAAGTGTAGCTCACCTTTAACATGATTTTGTCTATAAGTTGAAAATTTTGCCTTTTTGTTTTCTTCCCACAATTATGACATTCTCAAAGTATCTTTGCTTGCATGACTAGCTAAGAGTACAATTACACAGGTTCAAACCATTCGACAAGGATATCTGTCAAAACGTTCCTCAAATTTGAGAGGTGATTGGAAAAGAAGGTTTTTTGTTCTTGATAATCGAGGAATGCTTTACTACTATCGCAAGCCATTCAACTGGTCATCTGTAAGCCATTCACTGGAATATATCCTGTAATGTTGAGAGCTGTCAATTAATACCTCTTTTAGAATCTGACATCTGTTCACTGGATGTTATGCACTGCCCTATTTCAGTCAGGTGGGAGTCAATCTGCAGTACAGAGAAATGGTTCTTCTGAAAATGGTCACGGATTGTTGAGTCGGTGGCTTTCTTCTCACTACCATGGCGGCGTGCATGATGAAAAATCTGTTGCACGTCACACTGTGAACCTGCTGACATCAACAATAAAGGTTGATGCAGATCAATCGGATTTAAGATTCTGCTTCAGGATTATTTCACCAATGAAGGTCTACACTTTGCAGGTTTGTCAGCGAATTGCAGTTTGAACATATAACTTGGATATTGATTGTTGAATATAAAAATACCCAGGAAAAAAAAACTTATTTTCCTTCCTGCTGCAAATTACAATCAGGAATGAATTTGTAAATTTGGGAAATAGGTTTAAGTTTCAAAAAGTTCTCAATTGTATTAATTCTTAACACAGGCAGAGAACGCACTGGACCAAATGGACTGGATTGAAAAGATAAATGGGGTGATCACTTCGTTATTGAGTTCCCAGATCACTGAAAGAGTAAATGTCTATAGCTTTTCCTGTACTCTGTATCTTTTGTCTCTATATGTATATTAATGAACATGGCCCATTTGTTTGTCAGTTTCTTTCTTCGAGTCCAATGGGAAGTGGTGACCATCACTCTGTTAGTGAGAGTGGCTCATTCGAAGATTCTCCTGACATTGATCAGACAGAGATTGAGGAGTTCACATTTGATACCGGAAGTCATTTACATCCAACCAGAAGTTTGCAACGACAAGATTACAGCATAATAAAAATTGAAAAGCCAATTGATGTGTTAAAAAGAGTGCCTGGGAATGACAGATGTGCTGATTGTGGTGCACCTGAACCAGACTGGGCATCCTTAAACCTTGGTATTCTTATATGCATTGAATGTTCTGGTGTTCATCGTAATCTTGGGGTACATATATCAAAGGTAATTTATCAATGCTTGATCATTTTGGTTTCATTGTTTCTGAATGGAAGTTTCAGATAAGCAATACAAAATTTGTGCTTTTCTCTGATGAACCTAAGATATAAACCTTAGAAGCATTGCATTTCAAAGAAATGTTTCACAAGAAGCACAGACAAACATGAATGAGGGAGACATGCTTGTGTCCACATGTCCTAAAAGGAAGTATACTAAAAGAAAAATGTGCTTCTGTTTGCCAGTTGGCCTAACCAATTGTTGAGTTTATGCATGAGGTACCACTGCTAAATATACTGATATCAAAACTGAACCTATATCAAACGAGTCCTTGCTTCATTTTTCTAACTGTGTGTATACACTTAACTCCTGCTCAATACAATTCTGCTCTCTCTCTCTCTCGTTCTAATAGGAGTAAGGCAGGACATGTAATCGAGGTATACTAACTTCTCTGAGGGGAATGGATCGTAGATTCGATAAATTTTTTTTTTTTTGTGCTGAATGTCTAAGTTGATATATAATTGAGGCTGCCAGTGATGTTTTCTCATTTGAAAATTGAGATCAGTACTGCAAAAATACCTTATTCCTCCACCTGTGCAATAGTCTACTTGCAATTCTATTGTGTTCCTGGAGGTGCCTTTACAGTTTATACAGTCTATCTCCTTATATCAAAAGTGAACCTAAAATTAAATCAGTCCTTGCTTCATTTTTTCTTACTGTGTGCATACACTTGGCTACTCCAATCTATGCGCTTTCTCTCTAATGGGAGTGAGGGGGTTAGGGCAGAGGACTGGTACATTATTAACTTTGATGGGACTAAACTGTAGATTCATTTAACTGTTACTTTTTAATCGTCCTGAATGTCTTAGTTGATCTATAACTGAGGTTGCCAGTGATATTTTTGTTGGAAAATTGAGATCATTACTGACAAAATGTTTGTATTCTTCTGTGTGAACAACAGTCTGCATGCAATTCTAATGTGTTCCTGGAGGTGCCTTTAACAGTCTTAAATCTACTTATAACAAACCTGAACCTAAAATAAAATGAGTCGTTGCTCCATTTTCTTACTCTGTGTATGCACTTAACTCCTATTCGATACAATTCTACAATTCTCTTCTCTATTTCTGTCTCTAATAGGTGTAACATATATATATGTGTGTGTGTGTGTGTGTGTGTGTGTGTGTGTGAGTTGACTAACTCTACAGCCATGTATCAACCTCTCCTTGTGGTAGCAACCATGCAATTATAATCTAAAATAAGAAGAAAATGGTGAAATAAGCTTTCACATCATGTAAAGTCTGTCACTGTTACAGTTGTTGATGTTTGAATTTGGGTGTGTTGAGAGAGAAAAATCCAGGTCTTTTATAATTGTTTGTTGCAATTTTGTTTTATCTGCTTTTTTTTTTTTTTTTTTTTAATTTGAGCTTGGCCTCGTTGATGTTTGAGTATATTTACACTTGTGGTACTTTGCTCTGTGCTTCCTTCTTTTAGCACATTCATGGCATTGTGGATACCCTTTAATGCAGGTAAGATCACTAACACTCGATGTAAAAGTGTGGGATCCATCTATCTTAAACTTGTTTCAGTCACTGGGAAATGATTATGCAAACAAAATATGGGAGGAGTTGTTGCATTCAATAAGTTCTACTTCTGATGAAGTACCTAAGGGGTCAGTAATGCAGGAATTTGATATGTTTTAAACTGTTGTGTTTTCTTCTTCTTCTCCTTTTTTTTTTTTTTTTTTCAGATTTGGTTTTCTTTTCTTTCTCAATACTAATAAGTTGGAATTTTTGGTGGTTTAGATTTTCTAAATCTGATAGACACAAGCTGCTCCGCATAAGGAAACCCAATCCCGACGATCCTATCTCAGTGAAGGAGCAGTTTATTCATGCAAAGGTATTGCACTGAATAATTCTATTCCTTTTATACATCTCTTGTTTATTTCCCCAGTGTTGAACTGTGACTCGCATTATATTATCTAGACCTTTGAGGAAAGTCCCAACCAAACAGTGGTCATTGTGACAATGTGACACCTATCTCTTGCTCCCTAGATGACTTTATTTCTGAAAAGAGAACATGTCTTGTATGTTTCTGAACCGAAGATGGATTTTTTTTTTTTTTGGAGAATGAACAAGAGATGGAATTTGTTAGTAAACTAATTGGTCGTTTATCATGAGGCTTCTCAAACCTTATGAGCTAGTCGATTTACATACCATTCTCACACTGATAGTTCTGTAATGAATGCTTGTAGCTAGTTTATGCGCTTAACTTGGGAATAGATGGGGATAGGTCGAGTTTTTGGTCTAAAGGTGGATTATGAAGGCTCTTAGATACTTTCTCGAAGTAAGAAGACAAAAAAAATGGTGAGAGATTTGAATGAGATTTTCTTGCAGCTAGAATACAGATAAGAATGGCATAAGTACTGAGCTGTCTCATATGTGGATGCTTTTACAACACCTGCTGTCCATTGATGGCCTTTAGCACCTAATCTAGCCATCATAATACTCTTTAAACATTCAACAGGCAGTGTGGGCCCAAGGCTTGGGTTGTTCAATCCACCAAGGCTATATGGTCCCTTAGGGAATCATGCGGGATCATGCATCTACGTGTCTGTTTAGAAGTTTGGTTAGTGTAGTAATAAAGGTTTTGGTTTGTTTCTTTGAAGTCAAGACAGGCCTTGGGAATAATTATTACTTCACAAAAATTGACTTGATCATTATTCCATTTTTTTGGTCCAGCAGTTTGCGAATATACGTCAAATATTAAAGAAACAAATACTTTGGCATCCTCATGAATTGCCTTTTTGGTCTCTTCCAAACCCATTCAGATGATTGCTTTTTGTCACCTACATTCATGATGGGGAAACCATTTGTTCCCAGAAGACAAGAATGCATGTTAAAATTCCTAATTTTAAAGATAAATAATTTTTGCAACTTCCTCTGATATGCATCCTGTATTTGCAGTATTTTATTCTTTACTTTATGCATGTGTGTTCATCCCATTCCTGTTATTAGCCGCCGTTCATCATGTCAAATTTGTTTGGCTTATTGCTTGAAATGTCTCATTAGGGAGGAAGTATATCTCAGTTATAATAACCCAGTAGATTTTGTCATTTTGGGACTCAATCTGACAGTTTTCCTGCACTGCAGTATGCCCAAAAAGTTTTTGTATGCAAGTTAAAGGACAATCAGCATACAGCGGTGCAACAAATGTGGGAAAGCATCCATTCTAATGACAAGAAAGGAGTTTACCGCCATATTGTCTGCTCTGGGGCAGATGTCAATGCCATCCATGGACAAGCATCATTTAGTACGTCCTTAACTATGGCCAGTGTAATGTAGTTTGAAGAGCTGGAAAATCTTGATCTCAAGTTTGATTGCTTTGCAGGTGATTCTTTGAACAAGCTATCAGCAAGCTATCTGAAGTCATTAAATAGAAGCGAGGACCAGCTCATAAAGGAAATTTCCGATGGCTGTCCTTTGCTTCACCTTGCCTGCCTAACAGCTGACAATGGCATGGTAGAGTTACTCTTACAATATGGCGCAAATATAAATGCTTCTGATTCAAAAGGGCATACAGCACTGCACTATTGCATTATCAGCAAGAGATATCCTATTGCAAAATTGCTGGTTATGAGGTAATTCTTTCTTTTGTCGAGCCTTTGCTTTTCATGTCCTTACTAGCCAAAATTTGTTTTTCATCTTGTTCTGGAAAAGGATTTATCACATCATCCTTACGCTTTGCTTTTAACGTAGTAAAATTATATACTGCAATTGGATTCTTTAAAGTAATTCTATTGGCTTTGGTAAAAATGGAAAGTTTTTTCATGTGCTGTTAAGT
The DNA here is from genome assembly GCA_963924115.1 of Dovyalis caffra. Lineage (NCBI taxonomy): Eukaryota > Viridiplantae > Streptophyta > Magnoliopsida > Malpighiales > Salicaceae > Dovyalis > Dovyalis caffra. The sequence goes on along the minus strand of CAWUPB010001009.1, from coordinate 4,720,247 downwards.
GGCTAGCTTCTTGAACTTCCCTGCCAACATCCATTTTTCTATGCCATGAGTAAAATTCCCTCTTGCTTGCTATTTTTATTGTGGGGCAAAGAATTTGGTAGTGTAAAACTGGGAATATGTGGGCAAGCATCCACATTTCATATTTATGTTGTATTAGAGTTTTGTCAACAATTTTCTTGATCTAGTTGAACTTAATCATGGTTGGAGGCTATTATTTGAAATGTTGCAACGGCTGCATAGGGATTTACAAATCTGATGATGCAGGGGAGCCGATCCACAAGCTGTGAATGAGAAGGGCAATACTGCTTTACAGCTTGCATCAGGATCATCCATTGATGACAGCGAGCTTATACTTCTGTTAACAGGCAAACACTTTACTCAAAGGCGGTGAATGGAGTCCCCAATTCAAATCAAGGGACAACTTCTGTATCATATTCTAGTTACTGTAAAATTGGTTTCTTGTAAGAGGATGGACCAAAATTTGTATAATTATAGGTGCTTTCTCTTTACGCTGACCGTTTTTTAACCCACCAGGATTGTGGTATAGGTTATTGTTGTAAAGTAATTGCATAGCTGTAACTTTTTCATTAGGATTCTGAAAGGATGTATAGTTATATAGTTACTGTATTGTTGTTTCCACGTTACTCTACTTATTCTCTCTCGAAGAAAGTGAGTTTCAGAGCATTGTTACCCTCTGGTAAAAGAGAATTACTGCTTCCAAGAACAAAATAACTCAAATCTGATGGGAGAGTTTATAATCTCTGAAATTTCCCCACGGATGATGATGAAATATCCCATTATGAGTTGAGAATCAAATATTCTATTAATTTACGTAATGGATTTACAGAGGGAATTGGAAAGAACCCACTCATTGTGTCTCAGCAAAGTCATATTTGATCACAAAACATACTAATGATGGAATCTATGTTAGAGAAGAATGGCCCATTGGAACAAAGAAAGAGAGAGAGGAGAAGAATGGTCCAAGAGCAAATCTTAACCATAACTGTAGTTACTAAATCGAATAGGAAACCAATATTAGTACAACCTTATTGTTCTTGCAGGTATCCTCCAGCTTGCTAGGCTTCTTTATTTAGATAGCTGGATACCAAAAAGAATAAAATACTACCCTTGCAATGCACCTCAGATGAATCTGCTAAAAATTTGAACATTGCAGAACTCTAGACCTTAAAAGATAACAAAGAGCATCATTAGATGCAGAGGATATGCAACCTGGTAACTCAAATATACAGAGAACTAGAAACCATGACAAAAGTTAAAATCATGGTAATCTTCTGCCTGGTGCTGCTCTGCTCGCTTTCGCAGCCATAATCTTAGGGATTTACAAATCTGATGATGCAGGGTAGCCTCAGCTGTGGATTTTTACGTTTGCAGCCAGTGCCACAGGCTGGCGTTGATAGCAGCCTGCTTCAAGCAATTATTCTTATCCCTCTGACTTGCCATTTTCTTCTTTTACCTGCTCAAAGTCAAGGAGCTATTAGAACAAGGCAAATTGTCAGCACAAGCAAACCTCCTTATCATTGGCAAAAATACAGCCAGAAAAGTACTTTTTTTTTTTCAAATATGAATTTTCGGCACCTAATGATGTTCATTATTTAGACCTGACAAATAACAGAAATTTCACAGAGCTAGTAAAATCACCATTTACCATAACTTCAAGAAAAAGAACGAAACAAAAGATAAAGAATATAGATTATTACCCTATCGAGGCAAGTTTTTGACAGTTAAGACAACTTTTTTCATGTCAGGAGGATGTCAGATTCCTTCACTGTCTAATTTTGTTCATAATATTTTCCTGTTAGACGCAAAGTTAACAAGAAAACAGAGAATCATTAAACTTATCAGGAAGCCTTCAAAAGGATGGATTGCCCATTTCGAACAATGGAATTATTCAAACTGTAGTGGAAATCCAGAAACCGCTTCTGGCTTTACCCCCAGGAAAAAGAGAAATGAGGAGAAAAGAAAATCATAAGATGAAGAATTAAGAGTCATTACTTGGTGGAAAGGTAAAGGCCTTCTAAGCAATTACGGTCCATTTCGAATTCTGAGGGCCAGCGCCTCATGGAAAACCGTAGGTGATTAAATGTCCCTCTGACATGTCTGTTGTTGGCATTCCTTTCTCTCCAAATTCTCTAACCAAAACCTTGTTTTGGTGACCTTCCGAGCAAAGATGCATATTGTAAATTATTGTGACACCATTTTAGTATGGAATGCTGCATTGGTTGCAAGTCTCCAATGTGACTGGTAACTAATTCACAAGAAGCTAACCCAACGTTGTACGAACATGAGACTTGACTGTCACCTTTGCTTTCTAAGCCCATCGTTCAATTCCTGGAAGTGTTGCTGAGATTCATAATCCCATGAAACTACAGAAAGAAAACAGTTTGAAGGATTACAACTCCAATTCCCACATCCAATAACAAGCAATCAGGCCCGCACCTGGTAAGCAACTTCCCATGCCGTTTGCTTTAAGAAATCACCAGCATTCTCAGAGTTTGTACTGTCTCCGTCTTCATTGATTAAGTCATTTAACTCAGTGGAGTCTGGAACCCATTTGAATCTAACCATGCTCTCTAAGACCCTGCCTGCACTGTCCATTTTGCCTGCTTTGTGTAAACAGCATACTAGGGTGCTGCAAGTAGCAGGACTGAGATTTAACCCTTGCTCTTCAATTTCCTCAAGTCCTTTCAGCACCTCAGAAACAGGTTCCTTTCTGCACAATGCATCAATTAGCAAACTACACACATTTTTGCTCACATTACCACCCTTGAACGTGTCATCCACCAGCTTCAAAGTTTTCACATAGTCACCTTCTTTGAAATGAGCATCAATCATCACGCTCCAGGTAACATCATCAGGCTCAATACCTCTTGCAACCATTTCATCAAAAAGAGCAAACATTTCAGATCTGCGCCCCACTCTGTCGTAACCACATAAAAGAGCTGTGTAAGTTAAAGTATTTGGCATCAGATTCCTCTTTTGCATATCTACAAAGAATTGCTCTGCTTCCTTTATCAGCCCTGTCTTGCAATGATAATCAATCAGAGTTGTGTAGGTCACATGATCTGGTTTGATGTGCTTATCAACCATGTCTTCCAATAACTGATTAGCTTCAATCACCTTCCCAGACTTGCAGAATCCATCGATCAAAGCATTGAAAGAATAAGTGGAAGCAAAGCCCTTCTGCACTGTTTCTAAGAATAGGGAGAGGGCCTTTTCAGTATTTCCTTCTTTGCGACATCCGTCAATGAGGGCACTATAGACAAAGCTATCAGGTGGAACTCCCTTCGATGTCATCTCATCAAATAACTGAAATGCTTCGCTTAGATTTCCAGATTTGCAATATCCATCTATGATAGTCGCATAGGTCACACCATTATGCGCCAAACGCTTTCCTGGAATTCCATCAAACAGTTCCCTGGCTTTTTGAATCTCACCTGCCTTGCATAGCCCATTGATCAAAGTATTGTAAGTGGTGATGTTAGGACTGATGCCCTTTTGGCACATGTCTTCGTGAAGTTGAAACGCCTCCCCTATACCACCTTGCTTGCAAAAGCCAGAAATGATAGAGTTGTAAGTAAAGACATCAGGCACCAAACCCTTTTCGAGAAATTCGGATAGCAGCTCCATTGCTTCTCGAAGTTTCCCATTCCTTGAGAGACCGTGGATGAGGGCACTGTAAGTCCGCACATCTGGTTGCACTGCCTGTCCAAGCATATATCTAAAAATTGAAGTGGCTTTCATAGTGCTACCCTCCTTACAATGCCCGTCGATCAGAGCTGTGCAAACAACATCATTTGGTGCTATACCACAACCTAGCATCTCCTTGAAGTGCCTGTCAGCTACTTGCATTTCCCCTGACTTGCAATATCCATGTATTAAAGCCCCATAAGTATACACATTTGGCTTAAGTCCCCTCTCTATCATTTCAACCAGATAATCCTTTGCTTCTTCCATTCTTTTGGCCTTGCAGAGGCCAATGATAATGTAATTATAGCAGAATACATCAGGTTGAACCCCTTTACTTCCCATTACCTTTAAAATCCTCACTGCCTCTTGTAATCTGCCTTCCTGAACATGACCTTTTAATAAAGTTGTGTAGATTACAGCATTTGGTTTCACGCCCTGAGAAACCATGCTCTCAAATACTCTACTGGCATCTTCAATAGCTCCATGACGACATAGACCATTGATTATAATGCCAAAAGTGTATGCAGTGGACACCAAGTTCCTCTTCTTCATCTCAGCCAATAACTCGTTAACCTGTGCTGTATTATGTTCCTTCAAATATCCCTCAATCATATTATTATAAGTCTGGGTATCAGGTTTTATCCCCACCATAATCATTTCATTCAAAAGCGCATTTGCCTTCTCCATATCACCAAACTTACACACCCCTTTAACGAGAGCATTATACGTAAAAAGATTCAATTTAACTCCTTGAGCAAGCATCTCCTCCTTAACCCGAAATGCTTCTCCACTGTCACCTTGTCTCATGAACCCATCAATCAAAGCAGTATAAGCAACGTGGTCAGGTTTTAAACCCTTGCTAAACATCTCTTCCAACATCAGTTTTGCCTCACTACATCTCTTCTGTTTACAAAACCCATCAATAAGTATACTATAAGTAAAAACATCTGCAACCAAACCCTTATCAACCATCAACTTCTTCAACCCAAACGCTTCATCAACGTTCCCAACCCTACACAACCCACCAATCACCACATTGTAAGTAACCAAACTAGGACTACAACCCTTCTCTTCCATTTCGAAAAGCAGATGTTTGCCCTCCTTGACATTCCCTGCTCTAAAATGTGCATTGATTAAATGAGTATAAGTATAGACATCATGCACCACATCAGCCTCTAAAATCCCATTATAAACTCTCCAAAACAAATCCAATCTATTAGCTTTCAACAAATCACTCAACAACCCATTACAACACAACAAGCCAGCAACAAAACCATTCCTTTTAGCACCCAAAAAAACACTAACAGCCTCGTCAAAAAGCCCTTCCTTTTTATACCCATCAATCAACAACTCAAAAACCACCCCACAATTATTATTACTACCATTATTCCAATCAAACTCTTTATAAGACTTAATAAATGAATCCAAAATCTCTAAATATCCACTACTAGACATCATTATCATTTGACTTACAACACTATCAGCCCTAGAAAAAAGCCCTGAATTGCATAAAATCAATGCAAGCATTGAAAAGGATTGTAAATTTTGAGAGAAACCCATTTGAGACTGAAACCAGTAGAAGAAATCTAACAAACGTTTAGGATCATTTACCTGTTTTGTAATAACTGAGTGAACAATATCTGGGCTTAGCTTATGTGATACTAAACGTAATAAAGATTCCCAGTTTTTTTGTTGGAGAAATGCTGTGATTTCATTGACTATGTTGCTGTTTTGGGATTTGGTGCAAAAGTTGTTGGCTTTCTGATTTTTGGTTCTTGTCTTTAACGCTTTAATGCTTTGTTGTCTGTTCTTGAAGAAATTTAGGTGTCTCTGATGACAGATTAGAACCATTTTTCTGTTGTTTTGCTGGAGAGAGAACAGAGGAATGTGAAGAACACAAGCACGGAGCTTCTCTTTGCTCCTTGTAAGCTGCCTGCCTTTCTGATAAAACGACATCGTTGAATCAATTCTTATTAACAATTTTGGGGCTTTTTTATGGCCCAAAAGAATAATTTATGGCCTTTTGCAAATGGATGTTCGATACAGTAACAGCAGAACCCAATGGGTTGTTTGAGTTCAACCATAGTCTCAAATAGCCACTGAGTTTGTTTGAGTTCAAAACCGTAGTATAAAATAGGAACTCAGTTGTAACTCAACTATTATTAGCGTCGAGAAATCTCAAATTCAAGTTTTTTCTTTATAATCAATAAAAAAAACAAAAATCATAATCTCAAATGACTTGTTTGAATCAGTTTTTAAGAACAATTTTGAGTTTTTTTCTGAATAAGATAAGAGCCAGCTATGAAGAATAGATTTATTAATATATATCACCTTTTTTTACGTTGAAATTGTATAAAAATTTTAAAATTAGAGTTCATGAACTATTTTTGTACGGAAAATTCTAGAGATACAATTTCTTAATAAATAGCTGTCGGACTATATGATTGGTGATTCGTTAACTAATACATTTTCTAATTATCATTGCATCTTTAAATGTGATAAGATTCACATTACATGATTTGAAAACATTTTTCTACAGCAAACGTCACGTCATTTAATAAAAATATTTTGTAAGAAAATTATATATATATTAAATGAGTAATCGATGACATGTATAATAATTATTACATTGATTTATTTTGAAAAAAGAAATAGATATATAAAAAAATTATATCCGAAGCTATAAAAAATATAAGAATATATATATATATTCCGGACCCAAAATCTTGTAACGAAGATTTCTTCATAGAGGAGGGCAAAGCCCAGATTGCCCATTTCGAAATTGCAAAGTTAGAAAAACAAGCATGGCCCATTGGCCATAATAAGTAGTAGCCTTATAACAAATAAGCGTAATATCATCAGTTTATCTGTTTCATCGTTGCTTCTTTTTTTTCTTTTTTTTTTTTTTGGGCAATGCCAAGAGGTGTATCTAATCATCAGTCACTTCCTGAAATAATCCGACAAACAAAGAACTAATCACCCTTTTAAATCCCTGAAAAAAGACAAACAAGTCACTTAAAAGATAGGCGTAGGAGTTCATACCTGGCTAGATCATTGAGCTCGTCCTCAGGGGTCAGTTGAAATCTTGTTCAAGACAGCACAAAAATTTCAAAGGATTGGCATGTTCGTTAATATTTATTCATTTTCTTAATTTTTTATATCCAAATTTTGGATCCACCGTTTTATTAATTTTTTTCTAAATACACTAAATTGATGTAAAAAAATGCGTTTTTAAAATTATTCGATAAAAAATACTCTTACTATAAGAAAAATAATAAATAAATAAAACAACACAAAACAAGATAAGCGTGTGATTGAGAGAACAAATAGATGGTCAGTGTAATTATAATAAATTCAGGAACTTCTGATGTAATTTAAACTTTTAGAGTAACGGGTCATGGGCTCCCCTCGTTAGGTCTGTACCTCTTAGCATCACCTTTCTTTTCTCTCCTGTTAAAAGGAGAGAAATTTTATAATACATCGGGAGTAATTAATGACATATACGATAGTTATTTCATGTAGTCTATTTTAAAGAGAGAGATAGACACATATAAAAATAGTGAAATTACATTTATACTTACCAAAAGTGATAAGAAGATTTTCACGTCCGTTCAAATTTTTTTATTTTCACTCTCCTATTTTTTTTTTTATCTATCTCTCTCTTCAAAGTGGATCCATTGAAGTAACTACTATATATATCATTAGTTACTTCGATGTATTATAAAATTACTCAAAAAAATAAAGGGAAAAAACAAAACTCTCTGTTTCTCGTGTAATGAGGAAATTTGAGAAGTGAAACTGTTGTGCACAGAATATGAATGTAGTTAGATATGGTTATACCATAGGTATATCCCTTTCATTCACACCACCTTCAGCAAGAAACATGGAACAGGTGTTTTTTTCCACAACATCCTCGTGGATGGAGAGAGGTTAATTTGTTTACACTTCAATTTCAAACTCAAAGCAGCCCCCCCAACAATCAAATTACAAATTGTGGGTGCATGAATGTTTACATTTTTTGTCCCTTTTTTAGCCAGTAATTTTCGTCAACGACAAAGACTTGTTCATGCCACGTGTTTACTTGCATGCTTGACAAAGGAAATGGAAAAAAAAACTCTCAAACAAGATGACTAATTAACGTTGTTGATTCAACACACACGTTTGTGTTTTTTTTTTTTTTTTTTGAGGAGGTCAAGAGAGAAGTGGGTAATTGCACACGTGTAGGCAAATGAAGATAGAATGAATGAATAACCCCTTTGGCTTACTTGTTTGGACCATATGTTTTTGATGTTGAAAGATGAAAAAGGCAAGATTCAGACAAGATGTGTGCTTTGTGTTTTGGGCGACGATGGTGGATGTTGTGGTGGGTGTGTGCACATTTCAATAATTCCACATTTTGCACTGCCGTGTTGGAACAGCATTCCTTTCAAAGCCAATTCCATGCTATATATACGAACATTTATTTTCATATATATACACACAAAATACATGTATCTAATTAACGTGTATGTATGAAATGATAATGTTTTGAATAATAGCCCACCGTTATTGTAGATTCACGTCATCCATTTATTAGTGATGGAAACTTTTTCTTTTAATGATCATATGATATTCAATTTAAGTCAGCTTTCAATTAATTTGATGCATCCGTTTATAGAATTTGAATCTAAAATGATGATAATATATAGAAAAAACCTATCTATTTATGAGATACATAAAGTGGATAGTTTTACTCATGGTTGATAGTTTTTCCTATGTGTTCTTGCAAAAGCAAACCTATCTATTTATGAGATACATAAAGTGGATAGTTATTTGACAGAGTAAATGAAAGTTTGGTTTGAAAATTTTTCGTTCGAAAATTTTGTTAAATTGCAAAGAGAGTTTGGTTTCTTTCTCTAAGATGACACGAATTACTATGATATATGATAACCGACCTAATCTTGCCATTTATAGCCCATACAAAAAGGTCAAACCAAGCCATTTTTGCCTTATGTAGTAAAGAAAAAAGAGTAAATTATAAATTAATCCCTCTTGTTTTTAGAAATAAATTTGTTTTTAGAAATAAATTAGTTAGTCTCTTTAGTTTCAAAAACTAATTATTTAGTCTTTTCAACCAACGTTGACCATGACTAACTTAATATTTTTTAATTTATAAAATATCTTTTTTCATCAAACTTTCTATATTTTTAATTTTTTTATTTCTTAAAATAAAAAATTAAAAAAATCAAAAAGGACTAAATAATTATTTTTTGAATCTTAAGGGACTAATTAATTCACTTCTTGAAGCAATGGGGACTAATTTATAATTTCTCAAAGAAATAATTGGTTTTCAAAGCTCAACTGCCTCTACTTAATTATCCTTTAATGTCACTTATCTTGTCTGGTTAAAACCAACCACCCTGCTTGCATTGGAATTTCTCTCCATCTTGAGTCCTTTAATTGCAACTTTTAGGAATTCTTGATAGCATTATAATCTCTTGAATTTAGTGCTAATCTTGTCCACAATTGGGTTGGGTTAGGCTTATCTTATCTTCACTTGAGCCCCATTACGAGTATTTGCTGGGTTTGCGTGGTTGGTTTTTCCATTTTTTTTTTTTGAAATTTACGTAAAGCATATAACCTTATTTTCTCCTATTTTTTGAAGTATATGTGTCTGTGAATTAATAATACATAAGATATTTTGACGCGTAATATGTAGTGTCAGAAAAATATAAAGCTGTTTATTTTTATTTTACAATTATATTTTTTATTAAATAATAAAAAAAAATCGGATCAATTTATACGTCAATAGATATTAAAAAAAAAAATCATCTAATTCTATAGTGGCTTAATTGTGTTTCTGGTTAACGATTAATTTTCAATCACCATCACTACAATTTAACAAGAAGTTTGGTCTCCATAATTTGCTGGAAACCTATCCTTTTCTTGAATTACATTATTAAAAATGCTTAAGCAGCCCATTACCTATAATAGCAAGTGGCTCTATAGTCAAAGTAAGAAAAACTTAACTGGTTTGCAATTCTAAATACATACGAAAAGACAGCTGTTTCAACAAGAGCAACCTGACTTGCCCTGTCTAATTAACCCAAGCAGATATAATTAGGAAGGCTAGACTCCCCATATTAGACATGAAACGCAGCCAAATAATAATAATAATAATAACCATATCGCATGCAGTAGATCTCGTATATTTTAGTCACGTACCAAAGCCAACATGTCTTGGTTTCCGCCGCGCCCCCCAACCACCACCACCACCACCCCCCGGGCAAAAAAAAACCTTTTGAACAGCTAATGATTAAGAAAATAAAATTTATTTTATATAAATTTAAAATATTAATCAATAAATGTATAAAAAAACAGCAAACAATAGATAATTAAATTACATGCAAAAGCAAAAAAAATCATCTCAATTCAAAAACTTAAAATATTGAGAGAGGTTTTAGAAATTGTTTTGAATTACTTTCTAACACATCTTCTTAGTTAAAATTTTTTTGAACTTTAAATTTACACAGACTCACGACTATCTTTATGTGTTTAATTATTTAATTTTAAAAAGAGAAAATAAAGTTATTTATTTAATTTTAATAAAAGAGAATGAAAATTGTGATATTCGAACTTATAATTATTTGGTCATCAAGACTTTGATACTACATCAAAAAAATTATTTCAATTCAAAAATTTAATCTATTAAGTAAAGTTTTAAAAATAATTTTATATTACTCTCAAATAATAACATTCATCATCTAACATATATGTTAATTACACAAAAACGTTCATCCAATGAATGACGAAATCTTGTTAGAATTTGTTGAGTTTTAATTCACAAAATTATTTTTAATTTTAAATTGGATTTATTTCAAAAAAAAAAATTAATATCAAAACCTATAATGGCCACATCATGCACATGTCATGTCATGTCTTTAATATCTTCATATTTGATGTATCTCTTCATTTTGATACATACTGATCATGCATGTTGTATAATTAGATACATTTCCTTATCCGATGCTAACTCAACACGGGCAAATGATATTTTAGAGAGTATCGACCCCGCTTCTATTTGGTCATCAAGACTTTGATACTACATCAAAAAATTATTTCAATTCAAAAATTTAATCTATTAAGTAACGTTTTAAAAATAATTTTATATTACTCTCAAATAATAACATTCATCATCTAACATATATGTTAATTACACAAAAACGTTCATCCAATGAATGACGAAATCTTGTTAGAATTTGTTGAGTTTTAATTCACAAAATTATTTTTAATTTTAAATTGGATTTATTTCAAAAAAAAATTAATTAATATCAAAACCTATAATGGCCACATCATGCACATGTCATGTCATGTCTTTAATATCTTCATATTTGATGTATCTCTTCATTTTGATACATACCGATCATGCATGTTGTATAATTAGATACATTTCCTTATCCGATGCTAACTCAACACGGACAAATGATATTTTAAAGAGTATCGACCCCGCTTCGTAACTAAGGATGGCAATTGACACATATCTAACTCATTAATTTAATTTTTTTATTTTATTTATAAAAATAATATTTTATTTATTATTTATTAAAAAATTATTATATAAATCATTATTCAGCTCGTACTAGTTTACTCTTTCATTAAATACCTATCAAATTTAATTTATCAAAAATATTCATTTTAACCTCTATAATTTTAAGACAGCTTTTTTTATCTTTTTTTTTTAAAATCATTTATTTATAAGTTGTTTGGTTCTCAAAGTTTTTTTAAAAAATAGTTTGATCCTTAATTTTTAAATTTTATGCAATTAGACCCTACATGTTAATAAAAAAAACTAAATAAATTAGTAGGTATTAATAAGATAAATAATACGTATTCATATCATGAAATCATATTAGTGAGTATGTATTTTTTTATCTATACCTTTTCAATGTCCATTGAACATTCTTAATGGATATTTATATATTAGTAGGTGTGTATTTTTTTACTTTTACTCACTTCAATAACCATTGTATATTTTTAATAGATATTTATTGACTCGGATAAAATGAATATTCATTTTATATCCAGCACATTGATAATAGCCATACACAAACAAGATATTTAGTTTCCTACTTCATCCCTTCTACTCCAAACCAAATGTAATTTGGGTATGGTTTGAGCTTAGAGCAAAAGGCTTAACGCGTGACTAAATTTAGGTCTGCAAATAAGAAACCTAGCTACCCTAGAAATGAAGTCTGACATAACTTAGTGTAAGAAAACGTAGGGCGGTGGGATTTAATGTATCATGTGTTATGTCTCAATAACTATAGCAAGTGATTTGCCTTCTTTGACAAAGACAGATCTAGCTAAGATGTGTCATGAAAATCCCACCCTCTTCAACAACTATTTGTTAAATTATGTATGCAAATGCAATCAAATGGTTCTTGTAATACAAACTCCTTTGACATGGGATTAAAATCAATTAATTTTTTTTGTCTCAAGAAGCAGAACTATTGGTTGATGTCGACAAATAGAGTTTACTAATGTTAAGGTCTACTTAAGGGGTGATTATAGCCACCGATTAATCACATAATTCTTGACATCTGGACATGTTATTTAGGTTAATAAAAAATTTGGGATGACATATTTTGTATATTATGTATACGGATATTTAAGGTTATCTTGTTGATAAACAATGCCATTCTCCGAGCCATGATTTGCTGAATGGCCTGTTTACTTTGTTGTCTTTGTGTGGAAAAGAAGGAAGCATGGCCAGATTGTTTAATGTTTTTCTTTATAAAACATGAATTTGAGTTTGAACAAGCCAAGCTCCTCAACAACCAGGACCAAGTTAGAGAGACACACTAAAAACTTTGAACGCATGAAAAATATGACACGTGAGCTGTAGGGTTCCAATTTAGACTCTTGATTTAGACATGGTTAGACATTATTCATCACCCCCATTTCATTCTTTGTAAAAAAAAATAATAATAAATAAATAAAATAAAATCCTCTCCTACGACAAGCAATTCCACAACAACCTATGACTCTTTCTACGCGGCCTAGATGCCATGCCCTAGCTCTGTTTAATTTGTTTGACTAGCATTATCTAAACGTTTCCAAATTTTCGGTTCTCCATCTACCAAGTTCGTTAAATGACATTTTCGTTTACGTTCATCACAAACAATATTTACTCCTTTAACAATTTCATTATCAATTTTAACTACTGAGTATCAAAACACTATATATTTCAACTCAATATATTAAATTATTAGAAGAGATTCTAAAAATAATTTTATTTTTTTAATTATTTAGTTAACAATATTCTGATATTAAACTATCGAATATAATCTTAAAAACAAGTTTGTATTATTCTTTAACAATCCAAAGCAATATTACATATCTTGATCATGCCGTGACGTATCTATGTTGATGGAGTAATTAATAATTAAGCCTACGAATTAGATTAATTATCTCATCTTCCAGAACTATTGAGTCAATGATCCATAGAGCCAACTATTTATTGATCAACAAACATGACGCCATCATATTAAAACTTGCTGGCCCGCTTGGGAGTTGGAAGCTTTGATGATAAGTAATATATGTGTCTCAAAAGACCTTGACAATACGTGTTTTAAACTTGATTACAAAGAAATGAATTGCTGCGACAACTCTGCCCAATGAAATCCAATCGTCTACCATTCAACACAGAACAAATTCAAAGGAAAAAAAGAGGAGGAGAAAAGAAGAAAAAGAAAAAGCGATCCATCTATCTCCATCAGGGTTGATTTAGTCATCATAGGAAGTGCGCTGTTGGTTTGGAATATACCAAGCATCTAGTGTATTAAGCACCCTCTTCTAGCAAGCTAGGTTTGAACTTTGTGAAAGAGACCCTACTAGCCATATATTTGCTACTCAATGGTGATTAGGGTTGCAAAAAACTTTAGTATTACTTAGAGCATTTTTATTTTTATTTTTTACTTTTTAAAGAAAAAGAAATAGTCTAATAAGATATATTATTTCCAACAAAGTTGGGATACCTAATTGACCACACGTGTTCCTACACCCTTTGGTTATAAATTTATATTATCTTGCTGATAGTTTCTTTAATTAGAACTTCTGATGACCGTTGAAATAATCTAATCCCTCCTCACCCTAAAGTCATGTCACCGTAGATAAAGTCCTGTGAAAAAAAAGCTAGCAACTCATAACAAACCGTCCAAGCTAGAATATTAGTAGGATACGTGAGCAGATTCTATTTTTGGAATCGTTCAAGATATATTAAGTCTAAAAACTTAAACTAATCATTTATTATTTTATAGAATATATAAAATAGAGATAGTTATTCAGAGAATTTTTTATATAAATAAAGATTTAAATTCAAAATCATTTATTTAAAAGAATATAATCCTTTTTATTTAAACCAATCTTATTGAATATTATAACTCTTATCATTGAAAACGTTTTTAAGAGTTTTAGCACTATAAAATATTAATTATTTACAGTTTTGTTAATTGTGAGGTTTGGCAATTTGATCTTCTTTAATAAAAAAAAATATAGCAACCCTAATTGATCAATTATCCCCTCATTTTCCTTCGATGGGAAGTAGATAGGTAGCTAGGTGGCTAATGCATGCCCACCTGCTGGCACAACGAGGGCGGTGAATTTCATAAATAATTTTATTGTCAAAGATTTGCATCATGTCTGTGTAATGTCTGGGCTAGCTTGATATGGGTGAATTTTGTACTTTTCACATAGTGGCTCGAGTTAGGCTGCCCACTACCACTATTTATGGTGATGGCAAAGGCAAACAATACCTCAAAGGGTTTTTTTTTTTTAAAAAAAAAAAAAAGAGTAGGTTGATAACAGCTAATAATGCAACAATCATGGAAATACTGATCGAATTAACCAGAAAAATAATTAAAAAAAAGGTGGTAATTTTTAGTTGTTAATGATGATGATGGATGTTGATTTGTTAACCCTCGTCGCATGAAATGATCATAAGATGTCCACACTTTTTTCTCTTTGAAGTGAGGTTAACTAAACAGAAAGTCTATAGGTTAGGTTTCTGTACATCTCATGATCTCATCCCAAGTAAAGTAGGATTTTTTTTTTTTTTCTATTGAGATATTTGGTAGCTCTAGCTTACATATGCATGGAATTGAAGTGCGTGAAGTTCAACTTATGTTTTAGCTTCTAAAACTAATTTATAAATTACGCAAACTTCCACTTATGGTATGTGTATGCATGGACGCAATAAAGTTCATGGCAACAATAAGGCTAAAATGGCCAAATTTTTCCTAAATTTTTAATTCGTTTGAAAATGAATTTTTAAAATTTTAATTTGTGTTTCGATTTTCTTGATTTTTTAAAATTTAGTTTATGTTGTGATTTCCAGCTATCACCCCTCCACTCTAAAAAGTTTAATTTTCATTATTTTAATCTAAAATTTTTTACACCATTGAGAAAATTTTAATCTATTTTTTAAAAAAAAATCCATAATTTTTCAAAATTGGGAATTATTTTTTTATTTTTAACATTAAAATATCAAAAAAAAATTGGAAAAATAGAAAATAATTCGAAACTTTTTAGGAAGGTCCAGATAAAATTTATTAAATGGATTTTATCGTAGAACTATTTATGTAATTGTTATTTTTAGGAATAAATAACAAAAAACTAAATGACGAACTAAATTTAAAAAAAAATGAATAAAAAATTTTATATTATTTCGTGAATAATTATCAATACTTACTCCATAAGAGAAATATAAACAAAAAAAAAAATTAGCATAGAATGAAACCATATTATCATTTTTAGTAGATCTGAATATGATTATCCTTTTTTTATGTAACTATTTTTTAAAATAGATCATAGAATAATTATTATATATTTACGATAATTATTTTTAAAATTTCTTCATTAAATGAATTAAAAAATTGATTTTTAAACAGAATAAAAGTTAGGAGATGTTTGACTTAAAAGCTGACCATAATTGACGCTACACTGCGTCTTCCTTGAAAGTTCACCAAAATAAGGTGTTCGATTTGATAATAGTCATAGCAGACGGGCTAAAGAGATCTCAAATGATACCAATCAAGTAGACAGTCCCTACGTACCGCTCCCCCATGAAGTGACTGCATGCCCTCACAGCTTCAACTTTAATTACCATCATTTTTACAAAGAGTCAAGGCTTTGCACCAACTAATTACTCCTATCTATCTTTCTTTACAACACTTCCTTGAAATAGTTATTGTAAAAGTTCAATGTACAAACTCTGAACCGAATACAGACTTTGCGTCTTTCTTTTTGTAGAAGTGCTCGAAAACCTATCGAGGTCGTCATAACTATTGGGTCTCATATATAAAAGAAATTTGACATTAATCAGCAAAGAAACTCTTTTTCTTTCTTTCACATTTGAAATTTTTCATGCTGATTGTTAAAGGATCATCTCACCTAAAAACTTAAGTTATTAGATAATGTTTAATAATATAATTTATATTATTCTCTAATACATCCTCTCAGTGAAAGCCTCAATATGTAGACTTGAAATTTGTATCGATCCACGCTACTTTATGTTTAATATTTGAAAAATTGAAGATGGTGAGATTTA
Source organism: Dovyalis caffra (assembly GCA_963924115.1). NCBI lineage: Eukaryota > Viridiplantae > Streptophyta > Magnoliopsida > Malpighiales > Salicaceae > Dovyalis > Dovyalis caffra. Next base: position 4,703,953 of record CAWUPB010001009.1, on the reverse strand, counting down.
AACCCATAATCTCTTGATAAACTAAGCTCCGATACCATATTAAAGGAATATTTCATCTAAAAACTTAAAATATTAAGTAAAATTTAATAATATAATTTATATTATTCTCCAATACTGATCAACGGGTGCATGCATTTCATCTATTCGTCTTGGACTCTCAAAATTGACTAGGGCAAAACATTGATTGCAATATATATATTAATTTCATGCTAATTTTGGATGTTAGCAAGAATGGGAGATCTACGTACTGGTTAAGCGATAAACAGTGATTGGATAAAAACAAAAACCGGAAAAAGTAACCAAAAAATCAATGGAAGTGTCTTAGCAGGTGAACTTACTATGAGTTTCCTAGTTCATACAGGTACGCAGCCAGCTTTTCTTGTGTCCCAATAAAAATAAAGAAAGGTGGTACATGGGCAAGAAATATTACACATGGAGGGGCCAAAACATACATGGGGGTCCATATTTCTGTGGAATTTTCTTCATCTTTACGACCTGGTCTCACTCTTTCCCCCGCCAATCCACCCACCTAGAAAACAAAGTATTTATGCATATAAAGGTCTCATTCTATTGTCCCAAAACGTAAAGCAGACGTGCCAGCCTCCTTTACTTATCTCCTAATCACTAAAATTAATTACTTTCAAAACTATTTACTCGTTAAACTAATTAAATAAAGAATTAATAGTTATTGTTCCTGTCCTCTAGTCTCTCTACATCATTTCTTGTGCAACCCCGTCACCCTCACGCCTAACGCCCCACCTGTCTTCTTTTTTGGGGTTTACTTTTACTCACGCCAATGAGGATTGCCGCCATTATTGTCATTATTCTTTACTTCCTTAATCGAAACTTATTATTTTCAACCACAAACAGAAATTTTGAACTTTCAAGGAAAAATAAAGAAATTTAGGGTTGAAATTCCACTTTTTACACCTCTTTGCAAGTATTACAAAATTTAAATACGTTCGATCTTCTGATTTATCTCTCCATATCCACCAAAAACGGTTTTCGGATGATTAATTCCGAAAAATTATTATTTTCCAAGAGGAAGCGTACCTGAAAACACCCTCCTTAATTATTTATTATTTTTGTGCAATTTTGTTATGAATTCTTTCCTAAAATTAAGTTTAAAGGCCAACATTATGTCATCTGAGAGCATTGTATATTCATTTTAACATCGCATTATATATATATTTTCTACAGTTTCTAGCGTAAACACGAAGATGATTGAAGATAAGGTTGCAAAAAATTACGTTGGTTTAACATTTGGATTAAAATGTTACGACAGGAATTGTGCCGTTGTGCAGCTGATGTAGGACTGATGGGTTAAACGTTAATCCAAATTTGTTTGATTTCCAAGCGTGTATGGATTAGATTGGTGTCACGTAATTAAGATTATGATAAACTCGAGAGTTATCACAATCAGATAAATTACATCTAATTATTTCTATCACTAGGACTTAAGAATATTAATAATAAATTGGTTTTATTTTGAGCTTATATAAAATTGTTAATTACAACTTATTAAGATGTAGTATAGTAGAAAGAGAATTGTTTTGTTTCCATCAACATAAAGATTTTATTTATATCATTTATGAATAATTAATCATAATTATTTATTAATAGTATCGGGTTTTTATTGATTTTATTTAAAAGACAATCTAGTAGTTAATAAAAAATATAAACATATTCTAATACTAATTTAGTCTGAAAAACAATAAATTTAATCTCGATTAATATAAAATTTAATATGAAAATATCTTACTATCTATAAATATCAATAAAAATTATTAATTACAAGAGATAGATTAATAGTAAAAACTTAAAATTTTAATTTTATTTTATTGTTGGATGAAATATAAAAAAGTCATAAACGCTGAGTTTCAAAGTTCAAAGCGTGTTTATGATCGAGATCTAAATTGATCTATTCTTCCATTATATATATTTAAAAGGAAAAAAACAAGAACATAGAATTGATTAAATTTTTGGTAATTGAATTGCCTGAAATTATTAACTATTGATGGCATCATCAAGTGCATTTGATTCCTAAACATTAATCATATCCACAAAGATGTCTCCGTTAGTGAATAATGATGTTTTAGAAGAAGCTCACTAATTGCAACTTCTTGATAATCATAAATAATAACTCATTAAAGATAATTTATCCAAAAAACTTGTAAATGACGCCATCCACATCGTTTATGATGTCATCCCGTAACGTTCTTATCTTCACCTAACCACGGTCACGAAACCTGCGTGACAAGACGTAACAAAATTCCAAAACCGTCCAAACATACCCACGTGGCCTCTTTTTGGACTATATGGAAACGTGGCGATAAACTATTGCCCTCTTAGTTTCCTTGTAAGAGTTTGAATTGACCACAATTAAAAAATAATAGCGAGCTGAAAAAGCAAAAGCCATTAACTATATAAAATGATATCCCGTTGTAAGTCCAACATAAAGTTTTGCAGAACTTAGCCTTTATACAAAGTAAATTCTACCAATGGATCGCACATATGCACATTAAAAATTTCAGAACGAAAAGATTTTCTTACATAAAAAAAATATTAAGAAATTTATTATAGATTGAAATTGGAAAAATATAATATTTTTCAATAATGATTTTAAATTTAATCCTTAATTAACTTAATAATTATCCTTTGAATTTATCATCTTAATTTTATATAGATTTTTTTCATAATGTAATTTAATAAATGATAATTTTTTAAAAAATATAAATAAAAAAATAATGATATGTCATATAATTAATAATTTTTTAAAATTATGTCCGATTTTTTTTAAACAGAAAGGATTAAATGAAAATTATATTTGTATACTTAAACGATAAAAATATATAGATATAGATATTCTTTGGGTCGGGTTAAAATACCATTCCTGCAAGAATTGGTGACGTGGCGAGAGGTAGAACTACTACCATGGGTGACGCTAACATTGGATGGCGACTAAGAAAACAAGGGGAAAAAAATCAAGGGCAGGTTTGGATTTTGAAGAGATTATTAAGGAGAGGGAGACATGGGTTTTGGTCTGTGGGTTAGGGGTCAAGAAAAGAGGGATTAAGGGGTTGCCCAAGTTGTTAGATGAGAGGAAGCAGAGTTAAAGTGGGCCCACAAATTAGATTAGTGCAAACTAAGTAGGGGACATTTTGTGGGTCCCTTATTTATGGGTTGGTTCTTAAATCTCTTTTTATTTTTTATGGGGTGGCTGATTTTTTTTTTTTTGGATTCTCTCTCAAATTCAAGTCTCCCCTGTCAGTCAGTCAAGCAGACTTTCTTTCATTCTCTTCCCACCACCGACGCTGATGTTTTATCTTTCTTTTACCCTTTGTGTTATTGCCACCATAACTTGCCTTACCAACCTCAACTTGGCAATTATTAAAATCAAGAGTCAGTAAGTTGTAAATGAAATTTGATTGGGTGTAAAAAAAAAAAAAAAATGAAATCCTAATGGTCATGGGTTTGTGATTTTTATTAATTTAATAATAAAAAATATTTCCGTATCAATTTACATATTAACAGAAACTAAATTGTTTTTTCATATTATTTTAATTATTTATGTGTCTTGGTACAGATATGATGTATTGAAAAGCAAGGTACATAATAATTTTTTTTTTCCAAACCAACGCGTTTTATTTATTGAATAGAATTCGTGGAGTATAAGCAGGCATGCACATAAATAACATGAGTTCAAACTCTTTTTACGTGTTTTTTAGTCATACTCCAATAATTAAATTCTAACAAATCCTTTTTTTAAAAAAAAAAAAAAAGAATAAGTACCGCTCTTTGCACTAGAAATTTAGGTCAACATGAAAATTTTCCGTTTGATACTAGAAAAAAGTTCAAGTATTATTTATGAACATTTTCTAAAAACATGAAATTTCAATTAGTAATTGAATAAACATCTACTGATATGGAATCGAATATTGTTCGCGGTAAGGATAGAAAGAGATTATGAATGGTGGGGGAGTATTCCCATTCTGTAATTCAAAGCCTAAATGGGGGCCAAAAAGATATGATTAATTAGTGGTATTAAATTTAATTAAATTAAATATTTGTTGGGTTGATATTCTTTCTCCATATCATTTTTTTTTTGTTGGATTCCAAGCTATCCTAAGTTTAAAAATTTTAAATAATCTATTAATATTTTATCGGACCCATAAAATTGATACAACTATCTAAAATTTTTTATATATACACATACTCGAATATGAGATTATTTATTTAAACAGCTAAAGTTTTTTTTTTCCCTTCAAATTAACCATTTTGGATGGAATTTACCGTCAAAACTAATCTTTTTGGATAGAATTTATGGGTTTTAAACTAACACATTTCAGATAAGTGGATGTAAAATATATTTTTTTTAATCGTCGAATTAATCAGCACCGTCCCTCTCTAACGATGGGGCATAAATCATCCAGATTAAATGAGTATGAAGCATTATATAATAAAAACAAGACGGCAGAGCTTTGTTCTAAAATAGTATGAAGCATTATACAAGAAATAAACATGATAATATTTATATAAGAAACAGCAACAAAAGAATGAAGGACAGCACATATCAGATTTGATGGCTCAAGCTTCATGCAAGCCCCAGGTCTTAATCAGTCTCTCTAATTCCATATGATGCCATTATTGGTTTAATCTGCAGATATTGGATTATTTGTCACCTCATTATATACATTTCAGGAATTTCTTGAAGCATTAATTTCACTATGGTGTCATGATGATGGTCCAGCCAGCCAGCACACATTTTTCTCTTATAAAAGAAAAAAAAAACAGATAGATTCAGTATGTAAAAACTAACTTGATATTTTTTATCGTAAAATAAAAGAATATATACATTTATCGATAAAAAATACACGTGAGTCAATCACAACCACAATGTCCCCAAGCGATTTTTTTTTTTTTTTTTTTGAAAAAATAGTAAATTCTAAAGAATATATATATATATATATATATATAAAAGGAAAGGAAAAAAGCTTTGAAGCTTCTGGGAGATGGTTGTCACGGGGCCAATGTTGTTTAATTAGTTACTTTCCCTGTTTTGGTCCAAAAAAAGAACTTAAAAGAAATAGCGATTCTGTATCTTTGTTTCTCTCTTTCAGGAAGTCGATCGGTCCACTGTCAATGTTTTGGACATCCACGATCGTTGTAGATCATCATATCAATCTTCGTATTTGGACAAAGTTTTATATTGATAGTGTCACAGATCCGAGAAATTTTATAATACATTAAAAATAACTAGATGACATGTATGATAGCTTACTTCATAAGCTTCATTTTGAGTAAGAAATATTAAAAAAAAAATTACGTCCATACCTATAAAAAACGATAAAAAGATTTATATAATTATAAATATTATATTACTCTATATTAAGGTAAAATACAACATAATGATAATGATAGAAGCAAAGAAATATTATCTAGCAGACAATATTAACTAATATTATTTGTAACTGAACTTTGTTTAGCTATGGCAGAAGTTTGGCTTAAGAGTGACAAAGAGTCCATCTTTAAAAACCAATGAAAAATATTTTCGAATGTTAAGGAAATTTGAACTTGTAAATCATTAATAGCATAAATTATCTTGATAATATTTTAAGTCTACGATTCATCCTTTGTTCATAAAGTTGAATCTACATAGAATCAAAATCATTAAAACACCTTCAAAAAATATATTATACATATGAATTACGATACCTAGTTTCACGAACATTTGAACCGCAAACCCTGACTTCACCAAAATAATAATAATAATAATAATAATAAATAGGCAAAAACAATTCTTGGTGAGTTGGATTTGTTTTATAATTTGGAATTAGAAGAAGATAATTAACTCAATCATATATAAATAACACCCTTTTAAAAAAGGTCTAGAAGTCAATTTGATTAATCAAAAGAAGAATTGTATAGGCCTAGCTAGACCATGCATTTTCTTGAGATGTACGTCAAAGGGGTGAGAAATATATATTGACCCAAGTATTGCCAGCACATCGGTTTGGAAGTTATGGAAAAACGCAAGTATAAGTGCTTTGATTACCGAATTTGATGCAGGTTCGCTTTCAAAATGTTTGCTCCGAAATAGAAACCAAATTATCTCGAAGGACGTTTGGCTTAACTGGATTGGATGTGATCTTGTGAGTGAGATATATTTAACACCCATTTTTGTTCTCTTTTCATTCTTCTGTCTTGTATTTTCGAGTTGTCGAGAGCATCTATTGCCCATCAAAGATGGCTGGCTGGCCGCTTGAGCTTGACTGAATAAGCATGCTGTAATGTCTATCGTCTTCTACTCGCGTCTCAATCCCACCTGCCACCTATAAAATGTATTCTCCAATCATCCTTCCTACGCAAAATATCTACGGCCTTTTTCTTTTCTTTTCTTTCCTTTTTTTTAATATTTACAAACTGTGAAATAGTTTTATGATAATTTTTAGATCAATTTAGATTAATTTAAATATTTTTAAAATTAAATTAGCATTAAAATATGTTTAATTTTCAGCCCATGCTAATATACGTTTTAGGGTTTTATATATTTTTTTATTAATTTTTAAAAAACAAGTGCAAAAGTCCATTGCTGTTTTTTATTTTAATTATGTGAGATCAAGGGATGTGCAAGTGGTAATTAAGCTAGATTGATGATTGATTTAAGAAATCAAAATCAATGTACGCATAGAGATATACACGTTCGGTTGAGTGTGAAAATAGAAATTATGGATTTGACTTGAATTGAATATTTATATATATGTGTGTAGGGCAGAGGATATGGGAGGAATGAGCAAAGGGTGTTCCAAAAAACAGATCCTAAAGCATGAGAAGGGGAGTGGGTTCTAGGTTCTGTGTTCTGAAAAATAATAATAAACCATATCTCAAGTTTGAAATGACCGCATTTTATAATGAAATGATCAATCATATCTTTCCGTATTAGATTTGTCGAAAGATACGACATTTTCTCTAACAAGCATTCTTGCTGTTAAAAGATACGACATATTCTCTAACAACCATTGTTGCAGCAAGTTCGACATAAGCACGAATCGTATTACAAGGGTGTGCTTGTTTTTCATGAGAGATAGAGAGAAAAGATTCTCTCTCTCTCTCTTTTTTTTTTTTTTTTAAGGAATAAAATCTTTGAAAATTCCCATAAAACAATGGGTAAAAATCATTTCACTTGAAGAATGATTTGACCCATTAATTGCACTTCATAACCGTGTTTTAAACTTTACCATTTCAACGATTTCAGGGTTTTCTCTCTTAGCATTTGTGTATTTCGGTGAAGTTGTTAGTATAGGATTTTCGACATGTTGATAGCTTGAATAATAATTATAAAGTAAACTAATAAACTATCATTTCGGTATATTTATTTGACAATAATCAATTTATATGTCGATTTGTTGACATATTTTATGATTATATCATAACAATATCAGAAATTTTATAATATTAAAAAAAATAATCAATGTACATATATAATAATTATTTTTTAAATTTATTTTTTTAAAAAAAGATAGACACATAAAAAAAGAATTATATCTGAATCTATTAAAAATAATAAAAAAAATTACATGTTGACTTAATTTTTTTATCTATTTTTTTATAAAATAATTTATATTAATTATTTCTTGAGTATTATAAAATTTATCATAGCAACAACACCGAAAATCTACCCTATTTATTCAATTCCCCTGGTAAAATTACCCATATCAAGCAAATTCAACACTTCAACCACATTCCACAATAAAAGAAAACTTCAATTATGAATTATTCATACCAAGCAAGTTCATGCACCTAGTTTCATCTCCCACAAATAGAAATGATTCGCGTATCATATAACGACACCAACCCATAGGTTTGCCGTGTAAAGTTCCCAAAATAGTAGCAAAAAAAAAAAAAAATGAATTGATTCTTTCTTTCTTTCTTTTTTTTTTTTTCCCCAATGCTGCCCAAAAATGACATGGGTGGTCATGTATGACCTTTACCCGCAATGAATCCCATACCTAAATAATTCTAACAATGACCCAACAAAGTTTCTCCTTGGTTGGGACAAAAGGCCATGATGAAACCACCATGACCTTACAGGGTGTATTTATGGGGCTGAAAGTCCGAAACTAACAGTGGTGGCAGAGCCAGAAGATAGGGTAAAAATAAAATAAAACGAAGGAAAAGAATGTTAAAAAGATTTTCTTTTAATTTTTCTTTTTCCAGATATGCAAACTTTTCAGGACATAGATTCCACCATTTGTTGCTTTGGACCATACACAACTGCTAATAGACAACACATGTGGGTCCCACCGGTTTACATCCTCTGCTGCTCTTCCGTGTTGCCTATTTGGGCCAGCACGTGAACTTGCCCTTCATTTTCTCGCAACCCATTTTCGTTTTTCTCGTTTTCTATTCAACGATATTTTAAAACGGACTTCCAACCAAGTTCAATGCATATTTTGAACCTAATTGTCTGTACATGGTTAGTGGCATGATCTTTCTTCCACTTTTTATTTTAAGAAAATATGTTATTGTTTTAAGAAATGCATTGATAATCTCGAAAGAAAAAAATCAAAAAATAAGAAAAATAAATTTCAATGATTAAAATGTTCTTTTACTTTCCAAAATAATTAAATGAACTTGAAAAACTTTTAAGCTTTCAGCTGTCAATCTTCTTCTTTTCAATGTTTTTTTTTCTTTGGTATTTTTATTCTTATCAACTTGACATCTAGAATTAATTTGATTGGTATTAATTTATGTAGTTTTGTATTTTATTAAATATATTTATTTTTAGAAAAATATATTTTACTGTAGAAGTAATTAATAATACTTACTCCATAAGAGAGAAAAATAGGTAAAAAAAAAAATACATATATCGGTGAGAATTAAAAAAAAATTTGAGTCAAGCTAAAAATATTCTTATCATTTTTTTTTTTTGTGTATTTGAATATGATTTTTTTTTCAATCTCTCCTCAAAGTAGATCCATAAAGTAAGCATTTTTAATTAATCATTCAAGTATTTTAACATTTCTCCAATCAAACTATTATGATATTGTGTATCAATTTCATTTAAAGTATTTCATTGGAGATTTGTTTGGTATAGCATCATTTGTTATGTAAATTTTAGTTTTCATTTACACCAAAGTGAAGCATTATTTTCGATTTATTTTAATTAAAGCAATTTTCTCATGATTCATCTTGCTATAATAAACTTTATCATTTATTAGTCGAAGGTCTTTTTGTAGTTTTCTTAATATTCTTTCAGTATAATAGAATTAATTAGAATTGATTTTTGTAACAAAAATTGTCGTTTATTAGATATACTTTACTTTTTATTCAAACTTGAGTGTATTGTTGTTCGAGAAATTTTAAAGAAGCTTTTTATTAGAGATTCGCTTGGTGTAACAAAATTTGTCGTTTGTTATATACCTTTATTACTTATTGATTACGGGAGTTGAACTAACTCTAACATTAATGAGATATTTGACTTTGATTTAAATTAACATATATTTAATTAAGATTCGTCCGATACAACGAATTTGTCTTTTATTATATAAACGCCATGTAATGACACTAATGAGTTACAAGATATTTGAATGCTCGACGTGATTCTTTCTTCTTTTTATGCGTGGTTCTATAAATCAGTTCTTTATATTCACTCGATGCTTTGTTCATAAGTCAAAGATAACATATAAACAGATAGTGTGATTTGAGTGATGTTTTATTCAACTCTTTAATAGTTGTTGCACTAGGCATAAGTTAATTTGATAATAGCTTTGCATTTAAAACAAATTAAGTATTTTTAAATTACTATTTTTTTCTATTTTAAGAGAAACATATGCTAATATCTTAAAGAATATTATGATAATCTAAAAAAAATCAAATTTTGTGACTTAAAGTACATTCTTTTGAATTATTTTGATAAACATTTGTTTAATGTAACTAAATTTGTCGTTTATTTTGTGAATTTTATTTTTTATTCATTAAGATGAAACATTTTGTGTAGATAAAAAAGTACAATGTATCTGATTGAGATTCGTTTGGTGTAACAGAATTTGTCATGTATATATAAATTTGGTACAATGGTATTAGGAAAACTACCGGCTCATGCATCTATAATGACAAAATACTCAAGTACTTCAATATGATTCCTTCTTATTTTTCAACAACGTGTCACACATTGCTTGTTTATATTTATTTTTTATATTCACTGTAGATTTTATTCAAATAGAAGATTAAAAAAAAAAAAAGAGGAGGAGCAAATTATGAGATTTGAATGGATTTAAACTTAAGTTTTCGATAGTTATTACATTTTGTAAGAGTTAATATGATAATAATTTTGAATCTAAAATTCATTTCAAAAAACACTTCACATGTAAAGTAGCGTGTATGAAGTAAAATTATGTTTTTTATTATTTTGGATGAGATATTTAGCGTGAATATGAAGTAAAATGTATTTTATTGAGATTTGTCTAATAAAACAAAATATGTCGATGTATAAAAATTTGGTACAATGATATTGATAAAACTGTCTTTTATGCACTTATAATGACAAAAATATTTAAATACTTTTATGTGATTCTTTCTTTCTTTTTCAACTCGCACGACACACATTACTTGTGTGTATCTCTTATTTGTACTCGCATAATAGCTTGTTCATAAAAAAAGAAAGAAAGAAACAAATAATAAGATTTGGATGAATTTAAACTTAAGTTTTTAAAATTTATTTAAACTTTATATAAATTAATATATGATGATTTTTTTGTATCTAGAATTCATGCCAAAAAGTCTTTACATGTAAAGTAATATGGATAGAGTAAAATATATGTGAAATTTATTTTTTATTAGTCAAGAAGAGACATTTGGTGCGAATACAAAGTAAGATATATGGTATTTAGATTCGTCTCTTGATATAGAAACTGTCATTTATATATACATATAGTATAAATGGTATTAGGAAAATGGTATTTCATGCATTTATAATGACAAAATATTTATATATTCTTATTTTTTAATTGCGTGGCACCCATTGCTTGATATATATTTGTATCCACGTAAGATTTTGTTCATAGAATATATATATATATATATTTCTTGTTATCAAGAATAACAAGAAGCAAATAAGGAGATTTGGGTGAATTTAAACTTAAGTTTCAATGGTTATTACTTTTGTATAAGTTAATATGTTAATAGTTCTATATATAAATGTCATGTTAAAAAGCCTTTTCATATGAAGTAACATGTATAAAGTAAAATACATGTATAATTTATTATATAAAATTTTATTAATTAAGAGGAGAAATTTGGCATGAATGCATAGTAAAAATGTATTTTATTGAGATTTTTCTAGTGCAATAAAATCTATCGATTATTTATAAATCTAGTATAATGATGTTGGTAAAACTGTCTTTCATGCATCTATAATGACAAAATATTTAAATACTTTAATGTAATTTCTTCTTCTTTTTTTACGAACTTACGTGGCAAACATTACATGTGTATATCTTTTTTTTCGTATTCACATAAGATTTTTCATGAAAAATATTTTAAAAAAATAAAAAGAAAATAAGCAAATAATGAGAATTGGGTGAATTTAAACTTGATTTTTTGATAGTTTTTATACCTTTTTTGAGTTAATGCGATAACGATTTCTTATCCGAAATTCATGTCGGAAAGTCTTTACATATAAAGTGATGTTTATAAAGTGAAATGTATGTGAAATTTATTTTTTATTAATTAGAACGAGATATTTGTTATGGGTATAAAATACGATGTATCTTATTGATATTTGTTTAGTATATTATAATCTGTCTTTTATATATAAATTTAGTACAATAGTATTGTTAAAATTGTCTATCATGCACTTACTAAGACAAAATATTTAAATACTTAGATGTGAATCCTTCTTATATCTTAACTATCCATCACAGTACTACTTGTATATATCTATACTTTGTATTCACATAAGATTTTGTCCATAGAAAAAATAAACAAATAACGAGATTTAAATTAATTTAAACTTAAGTTTTCAATAGTTCTCACACTTTGTATAAGCTAATATGATAATAGTTTTGTATCTAAAATTCATGTAAAAAATTCTTTATATACGAAGTAATATGTATGTGAAATTTATTTTTTATTAACTAGGATGAGACATTTGGTACAAGTACAAAGTAAAATGCATCTTATTGAGATTTGTCTACTCGCAATAGAATTTGTTGTTTATATATAAATATGGTATACATGTATTGGTAAAATTGCTTTTCATGTATTTATAATGACAAAATATGTTGATTTTTTAATTAAATTCTTCTTCTTTTTTTAACTATGTGATACACGTTATTTGTGTATATCAATTCTTTGTATTCACATAAGATTTTATTCTTATATATATATATATATATAAAGAGGAAATTAATGACATTTTGATGAATTTAAACTTGAATTTCAATGTTTATTAATACGTATAAAGCAAACTATATGTGAACTTTATTATATAAAAAATATTTTTTATTATTAGAATGAGACATTTGGCATGAATGTAAAGTAAAATATATTTTATTGAGATTTGTTTGATGTAAAAGAATTTGTCAATTATATATAAATTTGGTATAATGATGTTGATAAAACTACCTTTCATGCACCTATAACGAAAAAATATTTGAATACTTTAATGTGGTTCCTTCTTATTTTTTGAGCTACGTGGCAAACGTTAATTAACTATGTATATCTTTTCTTTTATTTGCATAAGACTTTTGCTCATGATTTTTTTTTCAAATAAGAAGAATGAGCAAATAATGAGATTTGAGAGAATTTAAACCAAGGTTTTTAATAGTTTTTGTACTTTGTATGAGTTAGTATGACAAAACTTTGTATATGAAATTCATGTCAAAAAGTCTTTATATATAAAATGTTATGTATAAAGTAACATATATGTGAAATTTATTTTTAATTAATTAAGATGAAACATTTGTTGTAAATATAAAGTATAATATATCTTACTAAAATTCATTTGGTGTAACATAATATGTCGATGATATATGAGTTTGTTATAATAGTGTTGGTAAAACTATCTTTTGTGTCCTTATAATGACAAAACATTCAAATACTTTAATGTAATTCTTTCTTATTTTTTAACTACTTGTCACACATTACTTGTGTATATCTATAATTTGTATTCAAATGAGGTTTTGTTCATAGAGAATGGGAAAAAAATACAAGTAATAAGATTTGAATGAATTTAAACTTAAGTTTTCAATACCGTTATAAATATAGTAAGTCCATTATAGGATTGATTCTCATATAAATATAGTAAGTCAATTATAGGATTGTCAATTATAAGGCTGATTGAGGAGTTAATTTCTAGAAAGTTAATAATATTTTGATTCTAGGGATTTAGATTGATCCTAAACCTATATATATATACACATATATATACACTCATGCAGCTCAATATGTGAAATATATTATTATATTCTCATATTTCTACATGGTATTAGAGCTTTCACGCTCTAATTGAGTAAGTCGTTATCGTTGCCCTAGCCGTGCTATCATTTTTTTTCTCTTTTCGTTATCGCCTTAGTGAGCCACCACGACCTTGTTGGCTTATTTTCTTTCTTTGTTTTTGTTTAATGGCGGATGAAACAAAGAAGAAAACTATGATCTCCGATGTTATTATAGTTCATATTGCAAACTTTATAGCCTAATAGGCTAATCCCGCCTCTTCTTCATCCGAGAAGTTTATAATGGTGTTTGCTAATGACTTTGCTCGGCTTACTTGGTATCAATCCTCGCTAAAGTCTTCCCAGTTGCCTCTAACTATCGGTGGTGAGACAAGTAAACCTACTACATGTCTTAGTGTCATCTTTTTTCAAATGGATCATTGATTCGAGTGTTACGGATCACATGACAAGTAATAAAGATATTCTCTCCTCCTTTGTTTCACATAAAAATCTTTCTAGTGTCACTCTGGTTGATCGATCAACCATATCTATTATAGGAATTGGAATAGCTCTTGCTACATCATCTCTCTTTTTGTCATCCGTGTTATGTTTACCCAATTTTTCATTTAATCTATTGTCAATCAATAAAATCACTCGAGCTCTCAATTGTTGTGTCTTATTTTTTCGACTATTATCTATTTTAGGATCTCACGAAGGGAAAGATTATTGGTAGAGGATACGAGTCCGGAGGGTTGTATCATCTTCAACCTATATCACAACCTATACTACAACCTATCACTTGTTCTAATATTATAACACCTCTAGAGTTGCATTATCGATTAAAGCATCCTTCTTTGTTTTTTTAAATAAATTGTTTCCTCGGCTTCAGAATGTATCTCCTTTATAATATGAGTCATGTTAGTTTGCTAAACACCATCGTGTGTCGTATTTTTCAAGGGTCAATAAATGGGTTATGCCGAACTTTTGAGTTAGTTCATTCCAATGTTTGGGGTTTTTATCCAATGACTTCTACAACCGGTTTTCAATACTCTATCACATTTGTTAATGACTATTATCGTGTTACTTGGTTATATTTAATGAAAAGTTAATCTGAATTATTCTCTATATTTTATGCTTTTTATGTTGAAATTCGAACTCAATTTAATGTTTCGATACGTGTTTTGAGGAGTGATAATGCGAAAGAGTATTTCTCCGAGCTATTAAATATCTATATGACACAAAATGGAATTCTTCATCAATCATCATGTGTGGACACACAACCTCAAAATGGTGTTGCTAAATGAAAAAATAGACATTTACTAGAGGTTGCTAGAACCCTTCTTTTCCGGATGAAAGTTCCTAAACAATTTTGGGTTGATGCCGTGTCTACAAGCATGTTTCTTAATCATTCGGTTACCTTCCTCTATTCTTTCCGGTGATACTTCTCATTATGTTTTATTTCATTCTCGGTCTTTATTTCCAATAAAACCATGTGTCTTTGGTTATACGTGTTTTATTCGTGATGTTAATCCCAAAGTGTCTAAGTTAGATCTAAAATCTCTTAAGTGTGTCATTTTGGGGTATTCTCATCGTCGAAAGGTTATAGGTGTTATTCTCCTATTTTGGGTCATTATTTGATTTCGATTGATGTAACATTTTTTGAGACTACATTATTTTTTTATGAACCTACAACATATAATTGTGAGGGGGAGGAAGGTGATATTCTCATGTGTACTCGTGACTACAACTATTGAATCTCATATACCCATTAAACCACCCATCACTCAAGCTTACTCTCGTCGTACTCATCCACGAGATCTACAACCAAATCATGACTCATATCCTCTGCAGCCTCTTCCCTCTATAGATCCTAATCTTGATCTTCTCATCGTTCTTCGTAAAGGTAAACGGCAATGTTCTCATCCTATCTCTTCATTTGCTTTTTATGATCACTTGTCTCTTTCTTTGCATTACTTTATTGCTTCATTAGATTCAATGTCTATACCTAAAACATTACATGAGGCCTTGTCCTATCCCGATTGGTGGACTGCTATGGAGAAGAAAATGATAGCTTTAGATGGTAATAAGTACTTAGGAATTGGTGCATCTCCCAAAAGGTAAACGAAGCTATTGGATGCAAATGGGTGTATGATGTCAAGGTTAATCCCGATGATTCGGTGGCCCATCTCAAAGCTTGATTAGTTGCAAAAGGATATGCTCATACATATGGTGTAGATTATTCCGATACGTTTTCTCGATTGTTAAACTTTCATCTCGTCCGTTTGTTTATCTCTCTTACTCGCTACTAATGGTTAACTCTTACATCGGTTAGATGTCAATAATGTTTTTCTTCATGATGATTTACAGGAGAAAGTCTATATGGAGCAACCATCCGTGTTTGTTGCTCATGAGGAGCATGGGAAAGTCTATAAAATTTAGAAGTCTTTGCATTAGCTAAAACAGAGTCCTCGTGCTTGGTTTGGGCGATCCAGGTCTGTAGTTCAAGAATTTGATATGAAAAAGAGTACTTGTGACCATACTATTTTCTACCAATTGTTGAAAACTAGTATTATCTTGTTAATTGTATATGTTGATGATATTGTGATTACTCGGTAGTGATAATGTTGGTATTTTATCCCTTGAGTCTTTTCTCCATACCAAATTCCAAATAAAAGACTTGGGTTTATTGAAGTATTTATTGGGTATTGAAGTTATCAAGTCCAATAAGGGTATTTTTCTTTCTTAACAAAAGTATATTCTTGATATATTGAAAGAAACTGAAAAATTAGTAGCTAAACCTTATAGTAGACCAATAGCTACTAATCTACAGACTTACAACAGATGATGGAGAGTTATTTATTGATCCCGAGAGATATCGTAAGTTAGTTGAAAAACTAAATTATCTCATAGTAATCCATCCCGACATCGCGTATCCTATCGGCATTGTTAGTTAGTTTATGTCCTTTCCTCGAGTTACTTATTAGGCCGGACTAGAACGGATCTTATGTTATCTCAAAGGGACTCCGTGGCATGGTTTACCCTATAGCAATCATAGCCATTCCAAGTATTAAGTGTTTCTCATATGCAGATTAGGCTGAATCTAAGATTGACGGAAGATTTTCTATAGTATTGTGTCTTTGTTGGTGGAAATTTGGTGTCATGAAAAAGCAAGAAGTAGAATATTATGTCTTGATCTAGTGCAAAATTGAAGTATAAAGCTATAGCCCAATCCACGTGTGAGTTCGTGTGGATATCTTAATTATTAAATGAGATTGGTCTTGAAGATCTTTTTCTTATAAAATTATGGTGTGACAATCAAGTTCGCTCTTCATATCGCATCAAATTTAATTTTTCATGAAATAACTAAGCATATCGAGATCGATTGTCACTTTATCCGTGAGAAAATTCAATAAGGATTGATCTCTACAAGTCATATCAAACTTGAAGAACAACTAGGCGATATCTTCACCAAAGCTTTAGGAGGTATTAGGATCAATTATATTTGTAACAAGTTCGGGCAAGATTGTCATCTATGCTCTAGTTTGAGGGGGAGTGTTGTAAATATAGTAAGTCCACCATAGGATTAATTTTCATGTAAATATAGTAAGTCAATTATAAGGCTGATTGAAGAGTCGATTTCCAGAAGTTAATGACAACTTGATTCTAGAGATTTAGATTGATCCTAGCCCTATATATGTGTGTGTGTGTGTGTGTTGTACTTATGCACTTTAATATATGAAATATATTATTTTATTCTCATATTTCTACAAATAGTTCTTACCCTTTATATAAGTTAATATGATAACATTTTTGTATCTAAAATTCATGCCAAAGTGCATTTGTATATAAAGTAATGTGTATAAAATAAAATGTATATGAAAATTTATTTTTCTTCTATTAATTAAGATGAGATATTTAATGAAAACATAAAACTAAATGTATTGTATTGAGATTCGTCTGCTTTAATAAAACTTATTGTTTATATATAAATAATTTATAATTGTACTCGTATAATTGTTTTTCATATGTCTATGATGATAAATATTTGAATACTCGTAATGCAATTTAACTATGTGGCCCACATTCCTTATTTGTATCTATTTTTTTATCAAAAAATATGATCTTACCATAAAAAAGTTGTTATAGTTTGTCTAAAATAAAGTTCAGTTCTTATTATCCATGAATAATTAGCTATAATAATTTTTTAGGTATACCGGTTTAAGCTAGTTTGACCTAAAGTGTAGTTTAGTGATCTACCAAAAAGTAGGAGTGTTATGAAGTTGGCTCGGTTTGAAAAGTAGAGGATTTAGTTTTAATGGATGCAAAAGTTGGTTCATAAATACCCCATTATCCGTCTATATGTAAAAAAATTATTTTTTGCTTTCACATAAAATTTTATTAATGGAAAAAGAAGAAAAAAGGCAAATAACAAGATTTTGATGAATTTAAACTTAACTTTTCAAAAGTTATTACACTTTGTATAAGTCAATATCACAATAGTGTTGTATCTAAAATTAATGCAAAAAAAACTTTACAATAAAATATTGTGTTTAAAGTGAAATGTATATGAAATGGATGGTGTTATTTCCATTTTGTTTTTTTATAATGACTAATACGACCATATTAAACATACAACTTAATTAATCTATAATTTTTTAAATTTTAAAATAAATCCTTTCATGTTCCTTAGAAAATTATAAGAAGAAGAAAACATGTTATATATATGTGTGTGTGTTTCCTCAAATAATATAATTTGTAAGATCTAACTCGCGAAATAGGAATTGTTATTTACAATTGCCATACTTTTTAGATTCTAATATATACTTTTAATAATAAAGTCATTACATCATAAAACAATCCTAAATACTAATAATTTGTGTTTTTTGTTACCCAAAAAATTTATGGTCATGATCATTATAAAATTTACAATATCGACCAAATTAATTTTAATTTTGTGAGAAAAAAATATTTTACCTCGCTTTTATTCCAGAAAATAAAGCCATAAATATTTTAAAATAATCTTTTTTTTCTTGTGTATATATATTTTTTAAGAATAAAGAATAGTCGTTTTAAAATTTGTTACTCTAAAAATTTCACTTAAACACAAAAAACACATTAAATGAGGTTATTTTTATCTTAATGAATGCATAGTTAGCATAATGTTTATTTTCTATTATATTGAAATTTTTAGTGTTTATTGTATTATATTAGGTTAATTAAGATTAAGATGATGACTTCGGGTTTTATAGGAAAAACAATGAATCGAAATAAGGAAACCTAAAATCGAAGTAAGGAAGAGAGAAGTCACCAAAGAGGCTTGGAAGAGTCACACGAGTCGTGTCAAATTACAAAGAAAAAGCTACCGATCGTGTGACATCAATGAAGAAACCATGTGGATTGCTTAACAAAAAAGTCCACTTGGGGTAGTAACATTTCACATGCCCAAAGGAAGAAATCATGCATGATCATGTATGTGTCACAACCTAGCACAATCTAAGAGAAAAGAAAACCACACGGATAGTAGACATTATACACAATTTATAGTGAAAAATCACATGCTCGTGTCTCACAAAGCAAAACAAGTTTCCATAGGTATAAGAGATTCAATATGGCTTGAAGGCAAAAATCGCATGGGATATAAGGCAAGAGAGATTCAACACGACTAAAAAGCAAAAGTCTACATGAAAAATAAGGAAGTAACACGGAATGAAGAATAAAGGCACACGACCGTGTACCTCTAGTGAGCAAACCGTGTAATGTTAATTATTCAAGGCTTCAAACCATATAACATTAAGTAAAAAATTATGTAACTTTATTCGAGTAACTCGTGTGGCCATATAGGGTCGACACCTATGTCATGTAACCCTAGTTTTAACTATAACGATGAAGCTAGTGGCATTATTTTAAGATTTCAACTATGAGCGACCACCATTGATAGAGAACTCTCTCTTTGTAACCTATTATGAGCAACTAAACTCTATTCTTGGTTGAATCAAGTCGAAGCTTTTGGTTAAATCACTATGAGATTACATATTTTATTTCTAAACTTATCTTGTTTGCGTATTTTAAGTTTTTATGTATGATTGGTTTATAGTTGTATGATTAAATTGATTAGAGTGCACACTCGGTTGTTTAATCATATTAACTTGTTGCTAGTTAAGTATTCAAGTCCGTGTAATTGCTCGATCTAAATTTACTCGAGATAGTAACTAGGGGTTGATGATTTTTTTTTCACATTTTCATTCAATTTTTTAGAAAACATAGAACTAGGTTACATCTTCTCTAGCGCTTAGAAAGGTAGCTTAGCTTCACCTATCTTTTTCGATTAATATTGTTATTGGATTAAATCAATCTAGCACTCGGTAGGTTATTCGGTAGCTAAGAGATTAATCGGGCATCATATATTCGATTAACGACTAAGTAAGGAAAGATTGGAAACAACATACATATTATCTTATAATGAATATTCATATTTAGTATAAGTTAATTATTTAATCAATGATCGGTGACCAAACTAAAGATGAATACCGAAGTTTAACCAAGGTTCTCTTAATATTGTTATTTTATTTTATTTGTTTTTAAGCACTTTGAATACAAAACCCCGCTTTTACATTACAAGAACACCCTACCAAAAGAAACAATCGATTTAGCCTCCTTTTACGTAGGTTCAACTCTTACTTTTCTTGATTAAATTATCATGATTGAAAGCTTTATAAGAAAAATACAAATTAATAATTTGTTAACGGTACGACACGCCATCAAATTTTGGTGCTATTATTGAGGATTGCGATTGAAATTAATTATATTTGGCACTTTGATTGTTCTTATGTTTTTATTGTGATTGGTATATGATCGAGTCTTAACGGAGAGAGTTTATTTTCAACCTTAAACCGGAGAGAGAATTGAGAAAATTAAAAAGAAAAGTTAGGCTAGCTTCAATAGAAAGAATTAAATCATTCGAGAGAGTGGTTTCATCGGGCATAATCATTATTCTTGAGTTTCGTCGTCGAGTGGTTCCGATAGAGAAAACATGGCTACAAATAGGGTGAATTGAACTTTAAAGAAGTCGGCTACTCCCGACTTTAATCGACGAACCCCCATGTATCGAGTTCTCTAATCTTGATGTGGCTTTTAAACTTGAATCAAAGCTGATACACTTCGTCGCCTAAATTTTTAGATCTAGCTTGAGAAGACTCCTATAAATATTTAGAGAAGTTCTATGTGGTCTACCCAACCATTAGACCATAAAAGGTATTGGAGGAGTAGATTAAATTGAAGGTATTTCCTTTTTCATTGGATGGAGATGCTAAGGACTAGTTTTATTGTCTCTACGAGATCAATTGATTCATGAAACGGAATGAAGTATGCCATCTTAATGAAATATTTTCCCTCTTCAAGAGCTATAAGTATAAGAAAATAAACCTATGGGATTAGACAGACTTACTAGAGAGACACTCGTATGAGTATTAGGAGTGGTTCAAGAAATTATATTCCAACTATCCACACCACCGGATCTTAGATCAATTGTTGATTGTGTACTTTTATGAAGGTTTATTCCCTATAAAGAGGTGCATGATAGATGCTGATAAGTGAATAAAACATTCGATATCGCGAGAGCTTTAATATCGAACATGGCTACAAATTTATAATAGTTTGGTGCAAGGATTGATCATGTATCCATGAGGGTAAATTAAGTCAACATCTCTAGTTTGGAGCAACGAAATGTCCGACTTGACTTCATTAGTAAGGCAAATAATTGCATTATCGTGATTGAAAGCTTTGTAAGAAAAATACAAATTAATAATTTGTTAGTGGTATGACACTCCATCGTGTCTCTAGAATAAATAATAGAGTGAAAATAACAAAAACTAACGTAGGAACAACACCACTCATAAGAAAATTATTATGTGAATTATTTTATTATGATGATGAGACATTAAGTGTGAATATAAAGTAAAAAGTATCTTATTGAGATTTGTGTGGTATAACAAAATTTGTCGTTTATATATAAATATAATATAATGGCATTGGTAAAACTTTTATGCAGTTATAAAACCAAACAAAATTGAAGAATACTACAATATGATTCTTCCTTGTTTCTTTTTTGACTTTGTGGCACACGTAACTTATGCATGTCTATTTTTCGTATTTACATAAGATTTTGTTAGCGAAGAAGATTAAAAAGGGTAAATTTGGATGAATTTAAACTTATTTTTCATTATTACACTCGTATGAGTTAATATGACAATAACTTTGTATTTAAAATTCATAATAAAAAGTCTTTACATATAAAGTGATTTCTATAAAGTGAACTATATACGAAATTTATTTTTTTATTAATTAGGATGAGACATATTGTTTTAATATAAAGGGAAATGTATCTTATCAAAATTTATATGGTCCAACAAAATCTATCATTTTTATATAAATATGGTATAATGGTATTGGTATATCTCGCTTTTATGCACATTTAATGATAAGATATTTAAATACTTTAATGCGATTTCCTCTTATTTCTTTAACTATGTGGGACCCATTGTTATGTGTATCTACTCTTTGTATTCACATGAGTTTATGTTCATAAAAAAATTAGAAAAAAAGTAAAATTTGAATGAAGTTAAACTTAAGTGTTCAATAGCCATTACACTCTTTATCGCCTAATATGATAATAACTTTGTATCTAAAATTTATTCAAAAAAGTCTTTACATATAAAGTGATTTATATAAAGGAAAGATATGTTAAATTTATTTTTAAAGCCATTTGATGTGAATATAAAGTAGAAAATGTATCTTATTGAGATTTGTCTCGGTGCAACTTAATATGATAAATTTGATATAATGGTATTAGTAAAACTGTCCTCCATGAAGTATAATAACAAAATATTAAATACTTTAGTGCAATTCCTTTTTATTTTTTTAACTACATGGAACACATTGCCTGAGTAAATCTATTCTTTGTATTCGTATAAGATATTGGTCACATAAACGATAAAAATAAAAGCAAGCAAACAAATAATGAGATTTTGATGAATTCAAACTTAAGTTTCCAAATGTTATTACATTTTATATAAGTTCATATAATAATAGTTTTGCTTCTAAAACTCATGCCAAAAAGTATTTACATATAAAGTAATGTGTATAAAGTGAAATAGATGTGAAATTTATTTTTTATTAATTAGGATCAGACATTTGGCATAAATATAAATAGAATATATATTATTGAGATTGGTATGATGTAACAGAATATGTAATTTATATATAAATATGCTATAATTATATTGATAAAATTATCTTCCATGTACGAGTAATGACAAAATATTTGAACACTTTAATGTGATTTCTTTTTATTTTTTTAACTACGTTGCACACATTATTTCTATGATCTATTCTCCATACTAGTAAACGATTTTGTTCATGCAAAAAGATAAAAAAATATATATATATACTGAAATTTGGATCAATTTAAACTTAAGATTTCAATATTCATTATCCTTTGTATCAAGTGATACGATAATGGTTTGGATCTAATACTAATGTTAATAGTAACTTAATGGATGATGTAAAATAAGATTAATTATTATAAATATCTATTTGAAATAGGACATGCTTGACATGGTGTACTTAACCCAAATCAAAATTCAAATTGATTTCTTTTTCCCATATTATCCTACTAAATTCTACAAAATTTATTGATTAATTTCTTATTCTTGTTTTAGAAAAGTCAGATGAATTAAATGTACAAAATAAAAAATTAATAAATTTTTGGTTTCTTAGCCTTCTGTATTTCGAAAAAACAAGTTTTTTTTTCCTTGCGGAAAGCAATGTTTTTGTCTTGATTATAGGTTGCTACCCACCACTAGCTGCAGGTTTTCCTTTAATCTCTTAGAAAATGGAGCAAGAAATTGAATAAAGCTCTAACTTTATAACTCTATCACTGTTCGAAATCTGTAAGAGCACTATAAATATTACCCAAAAATAGCAAAAGTAGCCAAATTCAGTTTTATGAAAGCAAACATTGCAGTATAAAGTCACTGTCAATCTATAAAGCAAAAGACGAAACAAGCCTCACTTACGTTTATCACGATAAAAGCAAATTTCTCACCAAACATTAATCGTACGAGATAGTATGGGTGGCAGAAGCTGCTCATCATTTTGGTACCCTACCGCCCATGGCGCGCGAAAGCACATGGCGTAACAGCCAGAAAAAACTCACTGAGATAAAAAAGACAGTACAATATAATAAAGCCATTGCTAACATGCGCCCTGGTGAGTTAACTACACACCCCTCCCTTTTCACATTCCATCCAGACCTGCTCGTTAATAGCACGACAAAACCACTTCCCCATAAAAACAGGACAACTTTTCCATTAAAACAAACGCCGTAACTCTGAAGAACCTATCATATCCTGACACTAATTGACGGCTAAGTCAACTCCGTTAGCTCCCAGAAAAAAAAAAGCCGCCTTTTTTAATTGTTGTAAATTCATTACCATATCTAACCGGTAATAAATATGACTTTTGGTTTTTTCTTTCCTCTACAAGACCAAATATAAAATACCATTGGTAAAATTTTAAAAATTATTCTTGAAAATAAAATTTGTAAAATGATTTTTCCTTCAAAAAAAAAATTATTTACTATCGCAGTGCCAAAACATTTGCATCTTTTTTGATACACAAGGGAGATGCTGAAAGTTAAAAAAGAAGGAGAGGTTAAAAAATGTAGGTGACCTGTTAATCCCGGTAATAAGGACTGGTTAAAATTTGACCGCAGTTGAAATGATTGCAACAATGTTTTGACCAGAGATGGTTAAAGTAGTCTCTTCTCCTTCACAAACAACACACGAAAAAGAGACACACACAAAGAAGATAGAGAGAGAAACATAGAGAGAGAGAGAGAGAGAGAGAGAGAAGAGAAGCGAGAGAGAGAGAGAGAGAGAGAGAGAGAGAAGAGAAGCGAGAGAGAGAGAGAGAGAAGAAAGAGAGTGCTGTGTGTGTATACAGAGAGAAGTGTGAAGGCAAGATTGAATTGGTAGCTAGAATTGTAGAAGAAGAGAGAAGTGAAGAGCAAAATTGAAGTTTAAATGAGGAAATTTGGTGGAGAAATAAGAGGGAGGTGGTTTTTATGGTGTTAGTGTTTCTTCTGTGTATGTAACTGTGAAGATTAGTTCTGTTTTAGTGAGAGAAACTTAGTTTTAGAGAGAGAGATTGGAGAAATGGTGGATTAGAGTTGGATTATTCTGAAATTAAGTTTACTACTCTGTTCTAAGGAGATTAAGAAGAGATCTAAAGTAAGAGAATGAAAGATAGTGATAATTTTGTGGCTTCTTCAGAGATTTCAGCAAAAGCTAACAGTGGAAACATTAAAGGAGGAGGAGAGAGCTTCTCTTCTGGTTACAGTGTAGCTATGGAGGGGCAAAGAGGTCATTCTACTCGTCCAAGTTCAGCTACAGGTACAATCCTTGCTTAAGTGGATTTTTGTGGATTTATCTTCTTTCCTTTTTTTTATGATTTTGAGTTCGTTTTTTGTTGTTGCTGTAGATGCGGACACGGCGCTGTATAATGAGCTATGGCATGCTTGTGCTGGTCCTTTAGTGACCGTACCTCGCGAAGGAGATCGTGTGTTTTATTTCCCTCAAGGACATATAGAGCAGGTTTTGTTTTGTTTTAGTTGCGTTGTCTTTGAAATTTTTGAAATTTTTAGCAATAATTTAGTGTTTTTGTTTTATTTTTGTGGGTTTAGTTTGTTTTCTTGATTTTTGAAGGTTTTCTTGTTGGAATTTTGGTGTGATTTGGTTGTGGAATGGATGTAGGTGGAGGCATCGACGAATCAGGTGGCAGACCAGCAGATGCCGGTATATAATCTTCAACCAAGGATCTTATGTCGTGTAGTTAATGTTCAATTGAAGGTATGGGAAATCTGCTGTTTAGTTTGAGTTGGATTTTGAGGTTTTTGACTGCGAGGTTTTGCTGATGGGGTAATTTGTGAATTGTTATAGGCTGAACCAGATACTGATGAGGTGTTCGCACAAGTGACTCTGCTTCCTGAGCACAACGTGAGTATCTGCTGGTGATTTGTGCTTATGTGGTGTTCTGATAATTGGGATGGAATGGGAATAGAAATTCTGATTATTTTCATGGTTTATTTAATGCCAGCAAGACGAGAATGCCTTGGACAAGGAGCCGCCTCCACCTCCATCACCGCGATTTCATGTGCATTCATTTTGTAAAACCCTGACTGCTTCTGATACAAGTACACATGGTGGATTTTCAGTTCTTAGACGACATGCAGATGAATGTCTTCCACCATTGGTGGGTTTTACAGCTTCTACGGTTCTACCTAGGGTGTACCTTTGGGTTTTGTTGTATCGGGACTTGGGTTGTAAGTTCGGATGTTTAATGCTTGCTGTGTAACAGGATATGTCAAGGCAGCCCCCAACACAGGAATTGGTTGCCAAGGATTTGCATGGAAATGAATGGCGTTTCCGGCACATTTTTCGGGGTAATCATTTCATACAAACAATCAGCTTAGTGTTCCCTCTAGTATGGTGGGGACATGCAAACGATTCTGCCTATTTTTGAATATATTGAAACCCCGTTTAGCATGAATGCCACTGTTATTGCTATGATGTTGTCAAGTGTCATATAGTTTTCATGCATTTAGTTTCAAGGCATGGATCTTTATTGTAGCATTCGATATACCTGGTTGCTTAGTCTACACAATAATTTCAATGCCAGGTCAACCACGGAGGCACTTGCTTCAGAGTGGATGGAGCGTGTTTGTTAGCTCCAAAAGGCTTGTTGCGGGTGATGCGTTTATATTTCTAAGGTTTGCTTTCTTCTTTATACCTTTAGATTTGATGTTTTAATTTAATATTTATGTGTCTGTAGTGGGGTAAAATGTGTATTTTGCATTTTTAAGAGGTGAGAATGGTGAACTTCGAGTTGGTGTTAGACGTGCAATGAGACAGCAGGGTAATGTTCCATCATCCGTCATATCCAGCCACAGCATGCATCTCGGTGTGCTTGCTACAGCATGGCATGCTGTTTCAACAGGGACAATGTTCACTGTTTATTACAAGCCAAGGTGAGTGGTTTATTACTAGTGTAGAGAAGAAGTATGATACGGGTCAAGTCATTTGTGTATGAGTTTGTGACATGTAAATTTGTATAGGTCTCATTTTTCCTTCATTCTGATTTTTGTTCGTCATGGGATTTGAATGTTGGTTAGCATGGTCTGATTGATTCCTTGAAGATTAACAGTCTTATTGTTTAGTAACTTATGCTGGGAAACTGAACTGAAAGGGGAATCTGTGGCTTTCGTCTATTATATCAGCATATTAACAAATGTAATTGAGTGCTTAATTTGCTTTCTGTTGGTTTCCTTACATATTCTAAATGTCTTGCTACAGGACTAGTCCTGCTGAGTTCATTGTCCCTTTTGATCAATACATGGAGTCCGTCAAGAATAATTATTCCATAGGGATGAGGTTTAAAATGAGATTTGAAGGAGAAGAAGCTCCTGAGCAAAGGTATGATTGCTGCTTGCTTCGAGGTTTTGTGCTGAAAACTACCTGTTATTTGGAAGTTAAATGTTCATTGGTAGTTTTCTCATTGGTAGGCCTCTGTTTTTCTTGTATTTCTTGTTTGCTATTTAAGCATTGTGGGATTATTGGATGTTTAGGTCTCTGGAAGACATAACGTTTTTGGTTGTTCATGATTCTCTGCTGTAGATTTACTGGCACTGTTGTCGGAATTGAAGATGCTGATCCCAATAGGTGGAAGGATTCTAAATGGAGATGCCTTAAGGTATTACTTCAGTATTTATGATGGCATGCAATACTTTCATTCGGAGTGTTAAGTAGTGTCTTTTTATCTTTACTTTCAGGTGAGATGGGATGAAACTTCTTCAATATCTCGACCAGAGAGAGTTTCACCCTGGAAAATAGAGCCTGCTCTGGCACCTCCTGCACTAAATCCTCTTCCAATGCCCAGGCCAAAAAGGCCCCGAGCAAACATGGTGCCCTCTTCCCCTGACTCCTCTGTTCTAACTAGAGATGGTAATCCTGCGATTCACTCATTGATGTTTTCATGGATAATTTAAGTGGATAGAATGATGTTCAAGTCTCTTTATTATTAATGTGTAGGTTCATCCAAAGTAACTGCAGACCCTCCATCAGCAAGTGGATTTTCAAGGGTCTTGCAAGGTCAAGAATTCTCGACCTTGAGAGGCAATTTTGCAGAGAGCAATGAGTCTGATGCTGCTGAAAAGTCTGTTATGTGGCCGCCCTCAGCAGATGATGAGAAGATTGATGTGATGTCTACTTCGAGAAGATTTGGATCGGAGAGGTGGATGTCTTCTTCAAGGCATGAGCCAGCCTACACAGATTTGCTGTCTGGCTTTGGGACAAATGCTGACTTGTCTCATGGGTATGGCGCTCAGTTTATTGACCAAACTTCTTTGGGTGCTAATCCAATGAAGAAACACTTGTCAGATCAAGGACAGTTTAACTTGCTTGCTAGCCCATGGTCTGCTATGTCCTCAGGCCTCTCGCTAAAGTTGTCAGAGTCAAATACAAAGTTTCCAGTACAAGGCAGTGATGTAACATGTCAACCACGGACAAATATAAGATGCAGTGCATTTAGTGAGTACCCCATGCTTCATGGTCACAGAGTTGAGCGGTCACATGGAAACTGGATGATGCCTCCGCCTACATCTCATTTTGATAATCATGCTCATCCAAGAGAGCTAATGCCCAAGCCCGTATTGATGCAAGAACATAATACTGGAAAATCCTTCGACGGAAACTGCAAGCTTTTCGGTATTCCCTTGAAAATTAGTAAACCTGTTGCACCAGAGCCAGCTGGACCAACAAACGCAATGAACGAACCAATGGGTCATGTTCAACCCGTGAGCCACCAATTTACATTTGAATCTGATCAAAAGTCAGAACAGTCCAAGGGTTCAAAGATGGCTGATGAAAGTGAAAACGAGAAACCATTTCAAGCTGGTTATTTGCGTATTAGGGACAATCATGGAAAAGCACAAAATGGCTCAACCAGGAGTTGTACAAAGGTTCTTGCCCATTTATTCTCAAATGTCTTTTCTTTTGGTTATATTAGATGTTGGTATATGCCGAATTAGAAAAAAATCAAGAGCTAATTGGATCTTTTTTTTTTTACTTAAGGTTCATAAACAGGGGATTGCACTTGGTAGGTCTGTTGATCTTGCCAAGTTCAATAACTATGATGAGTTGATTGCTGAATTGGACCGGTTGTTTGAATTTAATGGTGAATTAATGGCTCCCCAAAAGAATTGGCTGATTGTGTATACTGATGATGAGGATGATATGATGCTTGTTGGAGATGATCCCTGGCAGTAAGGACCCTACTTCAATTTGTTTGAAATGTGTTGTCAGTTGTCTTTTGAATCAGATATAGGCATCTGTGTCTGTTTTCTTTTTCTTTGAGGGCCTCGCATAACTTTAGTCTTCTTGTGTGTGAAACAGGGAATTTGTTGGCATGGTTCGAAAGATAGTTATTTACACCAGAGAGGAGGTACAGAAGATGAAACCAGGCACCTTAAATTCGAAGGGCGATGATACTCCTTTGGATGTGGATGTTGAGGATGCTAAAGAAGCCAAACACCTGCTGTTTCCTGCAGCCTCTAGCCCTATGAATTGTTAGATTTGGCTCGCTCCCCTGGGTTCTAGGTAATTTTCTAGTTGTACGAAACAAGTTTTTGCTTTCCATAGCAGTAAATCCTGTTCAGATACTAAGAACCCTTTCCCTTGTAATTACATTTTCTTGATTAGAAATTGACAAAGAAATATTATGTGCTGTTCTCATGCCAGGTTTTGGGTACAGGCAGCTAGAGAGTGCAGTGGTCATTTCAGTTGGTAATGTGGATGCCAGTCCACCTATTCAGGGTTTGAAGTTTGCTGGTATCAGAAATAGATGCAAGAATGATATAAATCCAATTTTGGACCGTTTATGGGGTTATTAGGTATTGTATGGTGTCCAGTTATACATAAATATATAAATACCCGTAATGTCAAAGCGAGGCAATCATACCCTTGCTTTTTTCCCAAACCCATCCCCCCACCACCTTGTACATAACTATCTTACCTTCGCCCAACCTCTTAATGTAAGTAAGTTTATACATCATCTAATTAATGGGTTTTTGGGCAGTTCTAGCTCATCCTCTTAATGTTTCATGTTGTTGGATTCCATGTTTCCGACCATCTCACTGTATGCTAGCACATACCATTTTATCGTTCAAGGACTTCTTCAGAATTGACTTCCAACATCTCTCGAGTGTGTGCTCTAAAGTAGGCTTTTGGGTAGGTGTTAACTACCCCTCGTAGGACGGGGCTTTAAAGGGAAAAATTTACGGTAGAAAAAGGTCAAGAAGGTGGGTGGTTGAGAGTGACAGACCCATTCTTGCTTCTTTTATCGGGGAACCTACCCAGTAGTAAATTAAGGGGGCTTAAGTCTCTGCATGGGGGTTGCGGGGCCAGGGCACCCTTTGGTGAGGGGTTTACGTTGATGGGGGAACAAGGGGTGCCCACATGTAGAAGATAAGGTAAAACGTAACTGGGTCTCATTTGTTGCATCAGCCAATTGATGGTATTGGGGCGGCATCTAATCTTATCTCAATTCTCAGGCATGTATGTGTGTGATAGTTTTCACCTCGTCTCGCAATCACCCTTTTCGCTTGGTTGTCCCTTTAAAATTCTGGTTTATGTAAAACACTGTTGTTGGGGGTTTCTTTTTCCATGGACATCATCATCTGATGCTTCTTACCTGGTTTTGTTCTCCCATGTTTCCATATCTCGCTTGGTGGATGGGAATTTAACGTTGTCTTAAAAAATCAGAGTACCATACAAAATATCATATTGAAGGTTAAAATTGGAGAAAATGCTTAAGCTGGACGTGGTTTATGATAGGCCGAGCTAGCAGATTTTATGAGATTCAAAGGAGAGACGTTACTGTGGGTATGGTTCATGATAATCAGGGAGGGTCACCTGATGATTTTGCATCAACAAAATTCATTTTATTTCTGTTGTAATTATTGTAGTTGTTTTTCTTTTGGTTTTTCAAGGTAAAAATATTTAATCGGAAAGTGAATTTCTTTTTACATTATTATGTGAATTCACTGTAAAGCAATTTGATTTAAAGCTAAAATACCTAAGAGAACGAAAAAAATAAAATCAGGAGAATAGACATGATTGTAGGAGAAAAAGGATTTTCCG
Organism: Dovyalis caffra; assembly: GCA_963924115.1. NCBI lineage: Eukaryota > Viridiplantae > Streptophyta > Magnoliopsida > Malpighiales > Salicaceae > Dovyalis > Dovyalis caffra. Next base: position 4,673,265 of record CAWUPB010001009.1, on the reverse strand, counting down.
GTTAACAGTGCGAAGGACATCAAATGTGTGGGCTTGACATTTTCTACCAACATTTCATGGAAATGGGCTGTCATAACTTGTAAGTAAAGAAGACTAAAAAACACTTCTGAGCTGGACTCGACAAGTTCCCTTAGACATTTCAAGGAAATCGGCTGTTGTAACTTACAGAGAACACTAGGGTGCATATAACTTTTACCGTCTGTTTCTGATGAGCTGAGTATGGTAGACAGCTCGAGCATGACAAGTCTATATGGGAAAAATTTTGAGCAACAGCATGAGAGTATGGTTCCAAATGGGAATTTTATTGAAATGCTTAAAGCAAGCAGGAAATTATAGAATTCTGATTCTTCAAAAAAACTTCAAAAAACTAATGGTGAATTTTTCTGCATGAGACCTATCCTACAGAAGCCCCCGAAGGCTGCTAACTAACAACTATTGGTGGCATAGAAGGCCACTTTGATTGACAAAAAGATAACAATTGAGAGCAACTTTTCCTGTCGAACTTCATCATAACCTTTTCTTCAAGATCAATTGATTACTACATCATCCCATGGAAGCCAACTGAATCTAAGAGCACTGCTTTAATTTGATCTGGAAGCATGTCCTGCCCTTCTTTGCATTGCTGAGGAATAAAAAGATATGTCAGCGATCCAGGGATGAAACATGGACAACACAACAATCAGTTTGTGCAAACCCTTGGATAGATGCAAGAAAGAAGTCACGAGACAGTATATCCGATGTACTATAAGTGAATACCATTAGCATGATCTATATTCCAAAATTTTAAAAGAGACTTGCAAATAGACAAGCTCAACTCTTCGCCATATAAAGATTGATGTTGAAGGTCACATGGATCAATGCATAAAATACCTGGAACTTTCTCCTTCCATTTCATCAAAGAACAAATACCAACTAATGGAATCAACAAAAAGAACTAGATATTTGCTTCGTTTTTAACTTAACAGGGCGGGTTGATATCAGTTAAGACAAGGCTTGCAAACACATGGTGTGGAATTCAGCTTCGTATTCTAAATTAAGAACTACTGGAAAAAAATGTACCTCAGCTCGGAAGATATCCATGGCAAAACCATTGAAACAGCTAATGACAGCTTGCTGGATGTCTAGCCCAATGTTATCCAAAGCTCTCATGGTAGAGAGCAAAAGACCTGGTTTGCGGCCACAAAACATGTGTATGTTTACAGCCCGGCCTTCTCTCATTCTAACTTCAACCTGCATGTGTAGCGAAATAGAAACTCAACTGTTGAAATACTCGTGTAACACCATAGTAAAGTTGACGTCTGAGAATATTAAAAGAATGCATGAAAATACCATTTACATATAAAAACAAGTTTCCCTGTCTGGGTAACAACAGAATTAATCAGCCATTTACAATATGTACTAAAGAACAGACTACGTGCAACCATGTTTGTGCTTGATGGGTTATTCAGAGCCCTTAATATCCAGGTGCACTCTTCTTTCAATATTAGAAGCAGAAGCTGAATGTCATGGAATGGAAGTAGAAAATAGGACAACCAAACAGCCAGGTGATCATGTTAGATACACTAGAGGCAATAAGAAAATCACAGTACAAAGAGGAAAAACATTACCCTTGCAGGTTGGCCATTTGGGCTTGGCAATGAGCTGGGGCACAGTTTATCCATGATACGGCTGGGCAGTGCCGATGGAGTCGGTGTCAAAGGGTGAAAACTTGTGGTGGGTGTCAATGAAGAGCTAGGAGGAGTTGACTCCAATTCGTTATGGAGGTCATTAATCCTTTGCAGAAGTTCCTTCAAGTATTCTATTGCATCCCCAAGGATTGACGCCCTATCCATCTGTCAGCACAAGGCCAATAAAACTCACATCATATGATTTTCAAAAAGCATGGGTGAAAATTTTGAAGTTCCAAAATTCAAATGCATCTCTTAGTGATTTGGCTTAAGGAGAGTCGGAGGTGTCTTTTTTCCTCCAAAAATGTCAGATTTTAGAGAAAGCATTTATTGAGATCAGCCAAATTAAACAAAAAGCACAAAAAATAAAGACTAATGTTTCAAGAATTTGTCATGTCCATCATGAATCTCAATATTCCTCTGTCCAAGATGACTATTGAACCTGTCATGTCAGCCCATTGATAAAATTTCAAAGACAGATGCTCGAGGTTCAGCCAAACCAGACAGTAAGAAAATAGATCATTTTGAATCTGTTTATTTCTTCCGTGGTTAATGAATCTATATTAGTACGAAAAACTAAATGACAAAAGATATGTCTGAGGAAACTGTATATATATATTCTTAAGATCCAGTATATAATGGATCAGGCCAGGTACTCCTTCCGAAACCATGGAAGTCCAAACGGTTAGGCGTGGACTGCAATTTATGTTGGACTGAAAGTGAAGAGTTTGGCTTTAGCCAAATCTTTAAAAAATTCAAGGCATCTTGTGTTTTTCACATGTGGTTCAAAGCTTTATAAGTTAAAATAAGCACCAACCTTTACGCTCTTCTCATGTTCAAAACATAATCTCAGATCTTTTAAAGTAAGCTAACAACTCATATCAGAATCACAAGCTGTGTATTGGAAGGGGATTTCTCAACATTCTCATTGCTGAATGCAAACTACAACTTAATAATCAACCTCAGGAATAAATAAACCAAAAATCGAGATCCATGAGCATGCCATGGCAAGAAAGGAACCTATACTAAGCAGGAATCACAAACAAATTAGAAGGGTTAGGAACATGGAACCTCAAACTGACACAGATAGAGAGCACTGTAAAGTCTATGGAAGAAAGCAAAACATATCAGCGAAAGGCATTCAAAGTCATAAGATTTAACCAATTTCATAGGAAAGAAGAAAGAAAGAAGAAGAAGAAATTTTGCAATTCAACAACTTTATTTTGGAGAATATTAAAGGAGAATTTTAGTTCCCTAACAATTGCTCAAAATATTATGGTGAAAGTAAACAACGCTGGCAGGGTCCATGTGAGAGGAATTAATGCAGCCTTTTTTTATTCATTTTTCAACACGCAAAACCAAAACATACTACTCATTCAAAAGAAAAAAAAAAAACAGGAGGAGAAGAAGAGGAAAAATTACAAACACATTCTCTCTTTCTGTCACACAGACACACACACAAAAAAGCATGCTGAATGATTGTAAGGACAAAAAAATAGCAGCAGAAAATTCAAATTCACAAGAAAATAATGAAGAAGAAAATTCTTACTTTGCTGATCTTTGGAACAACGGACCTCAGCATGTATAGCCTATCATTGAGCTTCTTCCGGCGTCTCCTCTCTGCCATCAAATTCTTAGCCGGAAGCCCCTTCTTCTTACCCTTTTGATCCACACCACCACCACCACCAGTAACGCCACTATTCGCCTTTGAACTATTCCCACCATTCTTACCAATATCCTCCAACCTAGTGTTCTCAGTAAAATCATCAGAGTCATAATTCAAACCTGACCCATCAATGCTCACATCCTCAAGAAAATCATCTCCACTACTGAATTTTCTCTTCTTGTCATTCTCTTCACTAATTTGAGTCATTTCACTCTTCCCTTTATCTCTCTCAATCCCACTCAAGACTCCCAAATTTCCTCCATTATCACCCAAATTCTTCCTCAAAGCTGCTCTCTTTTGAAACAAAGTAGGCTGTGCACCTATTGAAGGGTAAGTTTCAAGAGGCCTTAACAATTTAGACCTGTTTAAAAACAACTGATTCCCTGAATTCTCATCAAACCCTCTAAAATTTGTAAACCCAGGACCATTTTCAGGCAATTGAAGCATACTGGAACTTGAAAATTGAGGATCAGAACATAAATTAGGAATGCTAATCTGACCATGTGAGCTCAAATCAGTGAAATTCCCCAAATTTCCCAAAACTCCACTTCCCCTGCTTAACAAAGCTGAAACATTTGCTGTTGCAGCTGAATTTGTTCCTTGATTCTCAAGGTAACCAATTTCACTCAAATCAAACCCATGCTCTAAAGGGTTGTTAGAAACCACATTAAGGAGTGAAGACAAAGTGGGTTTTGGATGCATAAAGTAATGTACCTGAGAAGGATCCAAATTATTGAAAACTGAAGAGGAAGGTGAACAAGAAGAGGAAGAATCCACTTGGTGAAGCAAAAGATTATCTGGGTCACCGAGACTAGGTGAAAAGGTGAGGTCTTTGATGCTATCTTGATGGGTTTGATGAATAGTACTATTGTTGTTACTCACATACCACTCATCTTCCACTTCAAGCATAGATTTGAAAGTAGAAAGAGAACCCATTTCTTCTTTGCCCTCCAACATAACCCCACCACAACAAGCTGCGGTGGGATTGTTAATGTTGTTGTGGTGGTGGTTCGTTGTTGAATCTTGCTCTTCTTTGTGATCTTCAAGCCAAATATTGGTGCTATTTAGTCTAGAAAGCATGGTTTTTTCTAGTCTGTTTCAGAGAAAACTTAAGGAAAGAAAACAAAACGAGCTGCTAAAAAGAAAAGGGGTGAGAGAAAGAGAGGGAGTTAAAGAGAGAGAAGAAGAGGACGTTGCAGAAGGAAAAGGGCTTTAGCTTTTTATAAGGTAAGCTAGCTTTATTGGCATTGCAAGAGCCAGAGAGGTAAAGATGTCCATTTTTGAGAAAGGATGTGACACGCTATCCCTTTGAACGTTACACTAATCACTACCACCCTACAACCTCTGTCTCTTTCTCTGTTTTGGCTTGTTTTTTTATATTTTCCAAATCACATCAGGGCCACTCGTTCTTCTAACCTTAATTTTGTGCATCATCTTGTTCCTGTTTTGCTTCCTACGACTGCCAGGAAAGAAAGAGACTCAGTTCCGTTTTAAGTTCCCTGAAATTATTAATCTTTTTGAGGGGACAAATAATAATGACCTAAAATTTTTGCACTTTTTACCTATATATATATATATATATATTGCTACAAATGCCAACAAAGAAAACCATGCTTCTAAATTGCTACCCACCACTACCATATGTTTCTTCAATCTATTTTCCTTTAGAATGGTTTTATTTAGTTGTTCATACATGGTATTTTCACTCATCTATAAAATTAAATCCTCTCTTGCTCCAGTTTTAGGCAAATCCTCGATGTCATCTTTAATGATTTATTCATAATTGTCTTTTCTTGTCATGGCTATAAATTTTTTTTTTTTTTTTTTTGATATTGCATGATTTTTGGCATTCCAAATGATGATAGGTGTGTAAGTGTCAGTGTAAGTGTGTAACCATATATCATACTGTGCACAAACCGTTCATACGTTAATTTTTGTTGGTCTGAAATTACTAAATTCGACCGTATTTTTTGTATATATTTCGACACGTATGATTTCAATCGGTTAAAATAATCATGTCTGTGAGGTGTGCATGTCGTGATATGCTTTTACCGTTTTTTTCTTTTATTTTCAAATCCAAAATAATAACGCAAAAAACAGCACATTTACCCTTTTTTTTTTGGAAGGAACGAAAAAGATAGATTTAATTTTGAAATTGTTGCCTTTTTTTCCGATAATGAAAGCCCTCCCCCTTTGTTTTCAATAACAAAGACAAGCGGGTAAAATTGCAATCTCACTTCTTCTTCTTCTTCTTCTTCTTCTTTTTGGTATATTAAGAAAAATTCAGACAAAAAAAAAAAAAAAAGGGCATTGATCGTAATTTTTTTTTGCGAAATTTGGCCTAAACAGTAAACAGAATCTGATTATATTATTCTTCTGGAATTATACGTGGGAAAATGTTGTTTGAAAATGCAAATGATTCTCATGAAACATCAAACTCTTCATTTTAGTTTTGTCGCTCAAAAGGCCATTTTTTTCCCATGAACAACAAGTTCGTAAAATTCACATGGCAGAATTGAATACAGCAAATATTACATTAATCTTGTTAGCTAAAAAATATATATATATATATATATACACTTTATGATGGCAAATAGTTGATAAGTTCGTGTCCGTACCTTATCTCAATAGCAACCAATTGTTGTTGGCAAACGGTTTAATGACATTTTTGCTAGAGATGTGGCATATTGACACCTATACTATCAATTTTAATCTTGAATAACTATGTTTTTTTTTTTATAATTATTGTCCATCTGTTTGATTTGACTGGTATTATAAAAAAAAATTAAAAAATCAAAATTTGGCATTTTGAGGTGATTTTTTTTTCACATGTGCTAATAAAAATTCAATATGCCTTTCAGAATAATTGAAAAACATTTTGAGGTCAAGAAACATTTTTATTTTTCTTAAACATTAACTATTAACAAAAATAAAAAATAGTAAATAGATCAAATTTTATTAGGAGGCCTTAAAAAATCATGTAATTTGTTATCTTTTAAGAAAAAATCAGCTGAAAATGCCAAAATTAAATTTTTTTAAGGGATTTTTCGATCAATAGCAACGGTCAAATCAAATGAAAGGATGATATTTGTCAAAAAAAAAACGTTTAGGGTTAAAATTGATTAATTAATAGTATTAGTCTCAATTTGTAACAATCTTAATAATTCAAGGACAAACAATTGCCATTAAGCCACCAACAAACGACGAGTGATGCCTGCCTGTCTGCCTTGGTATATTTTAAGCTGTGGTCCCAATTCCCATATTTTTGCTTATTCACAACATATATCTTTCTTACAAGTAATGGACTGTAACCGTAACTAACTTTATTTGTATGGAAATGATGATTTAGTTAGAGATGAGTTTTAATCTTTTCATCATTCCAAGGTTAAAGTTTTTATCTTTCGATAATTTCAAGGTTAAAGTTTTACTATAAACCAACTTTTTTATTTATAATTGTCTCAAAATGTTTGTCTTGTTAAAATTTTTAATCCTATATTTCTTTTAAAATATTCATATTTTGTAATGTAATATTAAATTGGATAAATTTTTTCTTAAACAAAAATGGGTATTTTACAAAAGAAGTACTAAAAAATACTGCTATAACATTATAATTAATGTAAAAAGTCAAAAGAAATTATTACTTTGACATGGAAAAAGTACTAAAATGTACCGACCAATTTCAAAACCAGTTTAGTTAATCCGCTAATTACATACCCATGTTATAAATTTTTTGATGAAAGCGTTTCTAATTGTCTGAAAGGATGATTGGACATAATAATTGAAGATTAAAGAATTATTATTATTAATTTTTTTAATTTAAAAGCTGATTATCTTTTAATCATTTTTTGTATCTATGAATTCGTTTTTAAAACCAAGAGTTTAAAATTTCCTATACTTTTAGAATCGTAAAAACAAATATAAATCTTATGGTAGCCATAAGAAAACATGAAGTGAATACCGTATGGGCAAATATTGGTGGGTGCATGAGGATTCGTTCGATACAATTTTACTGAAAAAAGAAGGGTGCTTTTGCGTGAGCTATTTTGGCTTTTGCACTTTGTAGATTGTTACGGTGGACTTCGGATATGATCATATGGAAAGCAATTCAAAATGGTATTCACTAATTGTTCAAACACAAAAGGCATTCTGTATAAACGTGAATTTGAATTAGAATATTCAATCAAATTTTCAAAACAAAAGGTCTTCACCACGACGTGATCTTGAATTTAGAACATTCAAAACATAAACTTTTCAACCTCAAACCTTACAACTAGCTAGGGTACTAACAAATATTAATTCATATCATTTAAGTCAAAGAAATCAATGTCATCTGCAAAAAAAACTTGGGTGTCATTTGGTTACCGTAAATAAAATGTTTAGAATAAAAATACATAAATCAAAATAATATTTTCATTCCAATATTATATTTGGAATAATAATAATAATAAATCAAAATAAAATTTTTTATTTGGTTTTTAAGTTGAATAAAATAATAATTAAAAAAATAATTTCATCAACTATGATAAGATTAAAAATGATAGAGATAATTACAGTTGAGACAGTGAAAAAAGAACGATAGTTGTGGTAGTAATAGTGAACTTGTTGAACAATATTAATAATAATATGTTTTAAAAAATAATAATGCCATCATTGTAAGAGGTGGTAGTGAACTAAGAGCGATGATGGTATTGGTATAATAAAAATAACGACAATGGTGATGATGATAGAAATAGTTGATTTACGATGAGCAAAAAATAATATATCATTATTTTTATTTCTATGTTTTCTCGTGAGAATGAAACTATGTTTAATTTTTATTCTCATTTTCACTTTTTATTTTTATTTTTCAATTCATTTTTTTAATCAAATACATATAAAATAATAACAAAACTTTCATTTTTATTTTATTTGATGTTTTAAGTTGTGAACTTTGAATTGCAGATACAATAGCTCAATTATTTGCTTCCATCTTGATTGAATTGATTTGTACCTTTTTTTTTCTTGTTTTTGTGGTGGGGTTTTTTTAATTAATAATTTTATTAGAGTTTTGATAAAGACAAGACTCAAACATGAAATTTTATTAGAGCTTTGACAAAAATAAAATTTAAACATAAGATTTCATCTATCTTGTTTATATTTATTGATATCTAACTATACAAAAACTATTGCTTCATAGTCAAACACATCAAGTTTATTTTTTCAATTTTTTTCAAATATTTTCATCATACAATTCGTTTAAAAATCATTTCATTTACTATTGGACGAAGGATAATTCGTTGGTAACACGTCAACTTGATTAGCGCTAGCATTTTGAAATTTGAAGGACTTTGTTTTAATTTTTTTTATTTGATTATTTGTTTGCAATTGACTTTAAAAATCTTAAGGAGAGATTTCGCATATTTACATTTTGTTTGTGGGGATAGATTTGAGGAGGATATGTGCATGTAAAGGTTTGCTCTCCTCCCCAAGTATCTCGTGAATCTTTTTACTTCACCGCACCTAATACCCAATCAAAAACCTTAACTTGTCTGGCCCCAAAACCTTTTTCTTTTTCAGGATTTGGTTGGTCAACAGTTACTTCTCCTCTTCCCACACTTGTCTACCATCATCTCCCCACCTTTCCAAAGTTTCTGTTACTCTTATCGCCACCTTTTTTCCCCTCTTTAATTCTTTTACACACACACAAACCTATATATATATATATATATATATATATATATGATAGAATGCCTTAACCAGTACGTACTTTGAATTTGAGATGAATGATCAAATTGTATGTTGCCAACTCATCTACAGCAATCCATTAATGATCTGATAAATATAAAGCTTTGTTTTTAATGGAAAATTCATCTTTTGAAAGTTTTTATAATTAAATTACATTGCCATGTCTTACGTATCCTCCATGCTTTCAGTTTTCTCACTAACAAATACTTCCTTGATTTTTTCAATTTTTTTTTTAAAATCTTATTCTTGCACCATATCAATCCACTTCCTCTTCCCCTAGTTAAGTAATCGGATTTGAATAATTTTTTTCACTTAAAAAACAAAAGAAAACGAATGTTTATCAAATGAATTTTTTTATCAATATATAAGATTTGAATTTTAGAATCATATTTATTTTTTTAATATAATTAATCTTATTTTTAATATATAATAGAAATATCCAGAGAAAACCAAAGAGAAAGGGAGGAAAAAATATGCTATATATATAATCAATAAATTGTACATTTACATAATGTAAAAAAGAAGGGAAAAAAAAAAAAGGAGAGGCATTGATCTTCCTAGCTAATTTCTTGATGAGATGATGATTATGCTGCAGAGTTCAAAAGAAGAAAGCTACATACGGGCAGATGGGCCCACTAAATCTAGTTGTAAATGTATTAGCAGGTGGGGATAAGGACCACATTTAATTGAAATAAATGTAAAATTGAAAAAAAAATGTTCAAGAGAGTGATGCGATCAGTGTCGCAGTTTGGCTGCTATGGCTGGGGAAGGAAAGATGCCTTTAATATCTCTCGTGTAACCCCGTGAACCTGGGGACATATTTATATAAAACTGCCCTACATTTCGGGCTACCCCACCCCCATCATTGTTATTGTTTATGCAAGCAAAAATGCTGTTGTTTTGCCACACATTTAACTTGCTATTAGTGTCATCTTATGGATTCATTGCTAACTCAGCTATACATCTAGTGGTTGAGGAAAAACAATCCACAAAATGAAACCATGGACTTTAAGAATTCATATGATGCATTGCAAATTTGTATCAGCAAACACCCCCCCCCCCCGCGTTGAAATATGAAGCTTTTAAAGCTTCATTACTAAACTAATATTTGTATTCTTTACTTTTTTCTTTATTTAATCAGTCATTTAGTATTTTTTTTAGACCTGTATTTATATATTTTATCACTTAACGCATCGATATTGTCGCTATCCGACATGAAGGAGACTTCCAAAAAATTATTATGAATTATTGATGGTTTTGTCTTTGGTTATTTACAGAGGATATGACTTAAACCACGTTTTGGAGTCATCATTTGGTGTTAGAAGAACTATAAAAATCTAAAAATGACACTAGTTTAAAAATTCTAGGATAAGCAGTTGGTTATACGTTTGAAAAGATATCGATCATCCAAAAACATCATTTTCAAGAAAAAGTATCATTTCGGTCTAATCCTAAGAATTTATCTCTTAAAAATTTTATTTTTTTCAAAATATTTCCAAGTCAATTTTCAAGTTTATTACCTAAGTCAAATTAATTTTTTATTTTTGTTTGTAGCATCATATTGAATCGATTGTCGGATCCCATTACTGGGAGTCTCGTCAATTTAACATTGAATCCGATTTAAGTTTCGATATAACTGGTATGTCGGAGAATATCTTAATTACTTAGGCGATGAGTTTGAATTGGGTGATAATATCAATTCCTATTAAATAGAAAACTTGTTAAAATTAAACCAATACTTCTCTGTGTATGTTTTTTTTCTTCTTTTTTTTTTCCTTCGCTTTATATATATATTATTTCTTTTCATTTTTATGTTTTTTTAAAGTCGGTGAAAAATCACCGTCAATTAGGAGACTCAACGATTCGTCCAACTATTATTTTCCTAATTTAACTATTGATTATTCAAGCAATGTTCAATATTAAACATAAATCTGAAATTTAATTAACAAAATCTACACATATGTAGGAGTCTAAAAATTCGCAACCATAATTTTAGATTTAATTAATATTAAATACTAGGATAAATTGAAATTTAAATATCAAGAGAAATTAATGGCTAAGCATTAAACTAAATAAATGGAAATGAATAAGCAAAAAGGGTTCAAAAATTCTGCAAAAATTAAATCTAGACTTAAAGTGAAAATATGAAGCATGTATGAAAATTTCAGATTTAATTTACCTAGGTAACTAGCTAAAAATTTGAAAATGAAGGTTAGTGGGCCTTTGGGCCCATTGGGCATGCCCAAACACAACATAGACCGAGCCGACCCAAAACGACCTAGCGAGACTCCTCTTCTTCTTTTTTCCTCTAAGACAGGACCAAGCGCAACTCGGTTTCTTTTCTTTTCGGGTCGAGCTAGACCCAATCCAATCCTTTTATTCTTTTTTGATTTAATGATAAATTTTACCCTCAATATCAAATTGCGTAATTTGAATCCCAAACTATTGGTTTTTGGACCAAATTGATTCAATTTCTCTAATTATCGTTATATGTAACGGTTAATTGAGTTGACCATTACTTGAAATGCCAAAATGATATCGTTTTGACATTTCGTTGTTAATTATAATTTTTTTGTTAAAAAAAAGTTCAAAATTGAGGGGCTAAATATTTTTTTATAATTTAAAAATTGAGGGGGTCAACCTTAATTTTATTTTATTCATTTTAATTTATAAAATGTTATAATTTATATTATAAATATTTTAATGCTCATTGGATATTATAAACATTTTATAAAAAAACATGTTGTAAAAACAAAATTAACAACAGATTTTAGGCCTTTAAAAAGCAACATTTTATAAATTAAAATGAGAATAATTAAGGGTTGTCCTTCCTAATTTTATAAATTATATTTAAAAAAATTGTTTGATAAAATATTTATAATATTTTACAAAAAAAAGTTTTAAAAAAGTTCAAAATTATGAGGGGTTAAAAATATTTATAAATTTTTTTTAATATAATTTATAATTTTTTATACCAAAAAAAAAAAGTTCCAGATTAAGGAGTTAAAAATATTTTTTAAAAATATATTTTTTAAAAAAATAATTAAGAGTGGAATGCCAAAACGTTATCATTTTGGCATTTCAAGTTGACCTTTACAAATAATCATGTTCTAATATACATGAAGTCATATCATATAAATAAGGTATTAAAATTTGAATACAAATTTACTAATCTACATCTAAAATATATAATAATGAAAGCCATTAATTGTTTGAACACATTGTAAATCAAACTACTAAAGTCCAAATAACAATCAAAAGTTCAAACATGTTACATACATATATATATGATCTAGTTTTCAATGAAAACTGAATTAAATATTTTAAAATTTGAACCAAAACCAAATAACATAAATCAACTCGGTTTTGGTTTTTTAATGATCGAATTTAATTAAAAATCAAATTTCTTTTGGTATTTTAGATTCAGTTCGGTTAATCAATGTTAGCTAAACATTGGTTGCTCTTACCAAAGACCATGCCCTCTACATCCATTTGGTGTATTAAGAAAAATAAATACTCCTAAATGCTAGTCTTAAAGTTCAAACTCAATGAGTTGAAATGAACAAACTTTTTTTGTCAATATGCCTATACCTTAGGATTTTAGATAATTTTCTAAGAGCAACAATCTTCATCACCATTTTATCAGCATCATCATTACATCCAATGCTACCATCAATATTATTACCATCACTCTCTTTGTTAGAGTTGTCAATCGATCGAATTCAAATTGAATCCTAATAGATCTAGATACAATTTGTTTAATAAATAGATTAGATATGATTTTTATGAATTTAAATTAGATTTTTCAATTATTGATCTAGATCCGTATCCTAACGAGTTAAGATTGAATCCAAATGCTCATCGGATTTAATCATTAATTTTTTTAAAGAAAAAAATATTGGCCGCACTAAAAAATCTTGCTTTGATGTAAAATGAGTTTCCACCATCACACCTATAAGAAAATATGTTATGATTACATTTCAAGCATAATTTTTTTTTTAAAAAATAAAACGTCTCACAATTGACTTGGGGGTTAAAGAGGTTTGTTTCATTCCTTGACTTTTCTAGTTCAAACCTTGTACTAATATGCAAACAAACTTATTAAATTCATCTAAATGCACCAATCCAATAGGAGGTACGCTCTTAAGATCATCCACAAAGGAACTTAATTTTAGTTGGCATGTAAGTCGTTCCAAGGATATCCTTACAGTTGAAAAAAAAATCCTAATAGAAATTTAGATTAAAGGTAAAAAATAAATGAAATTAGGCAAGGAACATAAAAAAAAGGTAAAATAAAATAAAATAAATGCATGCTATAGAAACTACTTGATTGGCATGCAAGAAATCTTTATGTTTTATAAAGAATAAATTTGAAATGTACAAAAATTCAAATTTAAGATATAATAAATTAAAAACACAAGTATAATACTAGGAACAAATCATTATTTTTTTTCCACGTGTTTGTAGGATTTTTTACTAAATTAATTTGAAAATATATATATAAAAAACTTATCACGTGATTATTTGACGGAATAGTAATAATGTAAAGAATAAAAGGAACAAAAGTACAAAACAATTATTTAGCATTTAAAGTAAATTATACAGTAAACTAAAACAAAACATGTTTTTACTATGAAATCACCATTGCTTTTCCTGTAGCTCCACACCCATAAGCACTATGGATGCACACTTATTTCTATTGTGGATTTTCATTATTTATTAGCATTTTTGAACTTTGGTCCCTTATTTTTTCATAAAATTTTCTTTCGACCCCAAACTTTAATTGTTTGTATTGTAATTTGATCCCTAGATGCTTGGAAGAGAAAGAAACAAAGAGAGATAGGGGAGGAAAAGAGAGGAACGGTGAGACCCATTTCGGCCACATTGATCATATAACTCATCGTCTATTTATTCATTTTGGAGAGTAGAATCTTTTTATGGTGGTCACATAACATGACATGGATGGAAGAGGTAGATCAACATCCCAAAATATTTTAAATTTTTGTGCATTGTGTGCATATTAAAATAGATTTTGAGATCCTAAACAAGTTTGTTGATGTTATTTTTGTGATTTTAAGGTATTTTTAGACAAAAATTGGGCTAAATTTGAGTTTAGAGAGGCTAAAAACTAGAAATGCGACTTTTTGATGACTTTTTTTAGAGAAATAGAGTTAGCTAGAAATTAAATTCGGATGACACGTCGTTTGCTTCCTTGAGAGCGAGATGACGTATAGTCTAAAACTAGGACCAAATGTATAGGCTTGCTCCCGAGCTATTTTTTTTCTTTTTTCTTTTTGGCTTTTTTTCAATATTCTTTTTGTTATAGATTTTTGATAAAAAAAAATTATGGAAGATTGAACAATTTTTTATGTGTATTAAGAAAAATAAATACTCATGAATGCTAGTCTTAAAGTTCAAACTTAAAGAGTTGAGGAAATGAACAAACCCTCTTGATCAATATGCCTATACCTTAGGATTTTAGTAATTTTCTAAGAGAAACAATCTTTTTTGCCATTTTATCAACATCATCGTTACAACTACCACTCGTTATCAATATTATTACCACCATCATCCTTTTTGTCGAGCTATCAACTAGGTTGGATTCGGACCGAATCATAGTAGATCTAGATCTAATTTGTTGGTTTCGGATCAAATCATAGTAGATTTGGATCCAATTTACTTAATAAATTGATTGGATATGATTTTTATAAATTCGAATTGGGTTTTTCAATTGTCAATCAAAATTCATATCTTAATGGGTTAAGAATGAATTTAGATACCCATCGAATTTTATCATTAAATTTTTTAAAGAAAAAAATATTGGCTACATTAAAAAATCACGCTTTGATGTAAAATGAGTTTCCACCATCGCATGCATAAGAAAATATGCTATGATTAAATTTTAGTTGTGATTTGTTTTTTTTTCTTTAAAAAAATCAAAATTTCTCACAATTGACTCGGTGGTTAAGAAGATTTTCTTCATTCTTTGACTTTCTCAGTTCAAACCTTATGCCAATATGCAAACAAATATATTAAATTCATCTAAATACACCAAGCCGATGTAAGAGGTACGCCCTTAAAATCACTCATGAAGGGACTTAATTTCGATTGATGTACAAGTTGTTCAAAAGATATCCTAACCATTGCAAAAAAAAAAAACAAAAAAAAAAAAATCCTAAGATAAATTTACATTAAAGGTAAAAAATGAATTAAACTAGGCATGAAGTACATCAAAGGTAAAATAAAATAATAAAAATGCCTACTATAGACACTACTTGATTGGCATGCAATAAAATCTTAATTTTTTATAAAGAACAAACTTGAAATGGACAAAAAAATCAAATTGGATCAAGATGTAGTAAATTAAAAACACAAGTATAATACTAGCAACAAATCATTTTTGTCATATGTTTATAGGATTTTTACAATATTAATTTAAGACTTGAAAAAATATATATAAAAACTTACCGTATGATTGTTTGAAAGTATAGTAGTAAATGGAAAGAATAAAAGAAATAAAGTACAAAACAATTATTTAGCATTTAAAGTAAATTATACAATAAACTAAAACAAAACATGTTTTCACTATGCAATCATTGTTGCTTTTCCCGTAGCTCTACCCCTACAAGTACTATGGATGCACACTCAATTCTACTCGTAAATTTTTACTATTTATTAAAGTTGTTGAACTTTAGTCCCTCTTTTTTCATAAATTTTTTTTCAACTTCGAACTTTATTTGTATTGCAATCTCATTCCTAGATGCTTGGACAAGAGAGAAACGAAGAAAGAGAGGGGATGAGAAAAGAGAGACGTTGAGACTCATTTCGACCATCTTGATCGTATTTTAAAGTGTAGAATCTGTTTGTAATAGTCACAAGACATGAAATAGTTAGAGAAAGTGGATTGAAATCCAAAAATAATTTGATTTTTTTTTTTGAATTTTTATGCATTCCATGCGTATTAAAATAGGTTTTTAGATTCTAAATGAGATTGTTGACATTATTTCCATAATTTCGAGGTGTTTTTTTTTTTTTTTGACAAAAATAAGGGTGAATTTGAGTTTGGAGAGACTGGAAATTGGAAATGCGGCTTTTCGATGACTTTTTAGTGACATAGAGTTAGTTGAAAATTATAGTTAGATGACACGTCGTTTGCTTCCCAAAGAGTAGACGACGTATAGTCCGTAAATAGGCCCGGCCTACTCTTTCGCTTTTTTTCTTTTTTTTTTTTTAAATAATTTATTATTATTATTATTTATAGATTTTTGAAAAAAAATTGGAAGATTGAACTTTTTTTTTCATGTTTTTATGTAGTCTAGCGAGAATGAGATATATATATATATATATATATATATGTACACTTTGATTTGAATTTTTATGCATTCCATGTGTATTAAAATGGGTTTTGAGACTCTAAATGGGATTGTGGACATTATTTCTATAATTTTGAGGTTTGTTTTTGATAAAAATATGGGTAAATTTGAGTTTGGAGAGACTGGAAATTGGAAATGCAGACTTTCCGATGACTTTTTGACAAAACAGAGTTGATTGAAAATTGTAGTCGGATGACACATCATTTGCTTCCCGGATAACGGACGATGTATAGTCTAGAACTAGGCCCAAACATACAAGCTTGTTCCTTAGCTTTTTTTTTGTTGATAATTTATTATTATTATTATGCTATAGATTTTTGAAAAAAAAATTGGAAGATTGAATTTTTGTTTTTTATGTGTATCTTATGTAGTCTAGCAAGGATGAAATATATATGACATGTTTCAGATAAATTTTCTCATATATATATATATATATTTCGTTTTTTATGCTATATACTCTCAACCCACCAAGTATAGTCATGATGTATAAAAATATATTAAATCATCAGTTTTATTGAAAATTAAATATGCATATACACATATAATATTAATCATTTGCTATTATATGTTTTAATATTATAAAACCATTTTCTTTGAAATAAAATGATTGAAATAACTTTTTAAAAGATCACCAAAT
The DNA here is from genome assembly GCA_963924115.1 of Dovyalis caffra. NCBI lineage: Eukaryota > Viridiplantae > Streptophyta > Magnoliopsida > Malpighiales > Salicaceae > Dovyalis > Dovyalis caffra. The sequence continues at coordinate 4,656,198 of CAWUPB010001009.1, read as the reverse complement.
GATTTAAATATAATTTTTATGCTATCATTATTGATTATTTTGTGAATAAATAAATAAAAATCAAATGCATATACTTTTAAAAAATAATCTTCTCGTCGATATTAAATAAAAATAAATAAATATTTTTATTTATTAATTTTTATATAAGTTTATACATTAATTGTACCTTTATTTTTTGGATACGACCATACAAATATATTTTTAAAGTATTTTTGTTTTAAATTTTTGATCAATATTTCAGTTTAAATCATTACAAGTTTTTATTTAAGAATCAATTCATAAAAAAAAGAATGAAGCATGTTTTTTTGAGAAGAAAATTTATGAAAAATATATTAAAAAAATTAATTAAATATAATATTTTAATTAAAAATAATTTTGTTGTGCTTGACCCATAGTAGGGCAACTAGCTAGTAAATTCTAAATCTAAATATAGTGCCATGTTTTTTATATTTAAATTTATTCATGTTTAAAAAATATTATATTTATTATAAATAATGTTAATATTAATTTCAATTTGAATTATTACAAAAAAACTAAAATAAGTGAAGGTGAGACTATTCACTTATTGTAGCTATTCACCCAATGTCCCTATTAATACATTTTTTTGTTGCTTCTTGGTCTCTCTTTCTTTGAGAAATAAATTAATTAGTCTCTTTGGTTTGAAAACTAAATTTTTTATTCTTTTTACCATTTTACTTTTTTTTTTAAGAAATAGAAAAAAAACAAAAAAAATAATATTTTGAGAAATAAATTAATTAGTCCATTTGGTTTGAAAACTAATTTTTTTTTGTCCTTCTTAATGTTTTACTATTTTCTTTTTTTAAGAAATAGAAAAAATAAGTTAAATATGAAAAAAAATATTTTTTTTGGAAGAAAATTATGTTATCCAATCAAAAGTATTTTAGTATTGTATAAAGAGACCATGAAATCCTATGTTAGGTTTTTTAGTGATCTTTATTCATTCTCATATAATTGTGTAGATTAATGTGAGTGAAAAAAGAAATGAGGAAAATAAAAATAAATACAGCATATGGAGGTAGAGATGGTTTTTGAGATAAGGAATTGGAAAGAGAGAGGTGCAAATAAACTTCAATGATTCATAAAAGTGGTAACTGGAGACCTCATTTCTTTTTACTTTTTTAGGACCACCATGTAGGATTAAGAAAATGGTAATTTGGAAGATTAAAAACAATGATCTTAGGAAAAAGAAAAACAAAAAAATAAGTAAAATATGAAAAAAAGACATTTTATAAAATAAAAAAATAAATTATTCATGATCAATACTGATTAAAAAATTAAAAAATTTATTTTTGAAACCAAAATAATTAATTAATTAAATTTTCAAAATGAGATGAACTAATTTCTAATTTAATTTGCAATTCTCGAATCTCTTTATCATAAATTAAGAATTTATGAAAACCAATTTTGTAATAGTTTTTATTTCAATTTATTGATTTTAATATATTCTATATAGCTTAGATGGTTTTTTTTAAAAAAATTTATTTATACTATATATTATGAATCTGCTAAATATATATATATATATATATATATATATATATATATATATATATATATATATATATATATTGAAAATTAATTATTTATTTACATACATAATATTAATTATTAATTATTTATTCATTTTTATGTTCTAAAATTAATATTTTTTAAATAAAATAATTGAAATAATATTTTAGAAGAACCTTTCAATTATTCCAATAGAATATTTTATACTAATATGATTGATTATTTTGTTAATAAATATATATATAAATCAAATGATTTTGTTCAGCAAATAGATTCGATTCATATTAATTATAAAAAATAAGATTTTTATCCGTACTATATCATAAGAATTGTTGACTTTATATATATAACGGTTATCCAACTAGTTATCGTACTAGATTACAATAGATGCATATTTGATATATTTAATAAATAGTTTGACAGATTGACATTATAATTGGAGTCGAATGATGAAAACTACATATCATATCCATCTAACTATACTAGAGTTAGATCGAATTAGGTTCAAGATCAAATGCATTGACTAACCTACTCTCTATCACTACTATCACAACTTTTTTCATCTCATTATTGCTACTCGAAAACTATCAATAAAAAAATATTTTTCTAACTAAATTAAAATAATAAAAAATAACTCAGGTGAAAAATATTTTTTCTCAAAAATTACATTTTTTATAAAACAAACGAACCCTTAAATTTTAAATTTAAAATGACAAGATTTTTTTCATAATAAAAAATGAAAATATTATTCTTTTTATTTCTTTTTTTAGCGATTATTATATTGTAAGAGTTCTTATGGTGTGGATCTTAACTATTAACCAATAAAATTTGAAATATAATTCAATTTTATATACCTAATTTTATTTTAGTATACTGTAAATTAACCAATAAAATTTGAAATATAATTCAATTTTATATATCTAATTTTTTTTATTTTAGTATAGTTTAAATTAATTTTATTTGTTTTAAAATTCAAAAAAATTACGAATTATCAAACATTATCTAAGTTATTCAGATTTTATAATAAAAATTTTTAATTTAATAAACATTCTAATCTATTCATTTATAAGTAATTCAAAAAAACATGTGAAAGATTAGGAAAGAAAATAAGTTGAATGATACATGTGCCAACCACATGCCAAAAAGCTATATAATAAAAAACGGGACTCAACTATTAGGTATGAGGTATGAGTGAAGGAGATCGAAAGTGAATGTTGAAGTTGAGGATTGATAAAACAATATTCACGAGCTCCAAAATCCAATCCCCCTTGAAGAATAACGCTAAACATTCCGACAATACAATTAGATAAAACTCTAAAATCACCATCCAAAAAAACACTAAATCACCTTCCAACAATCCATGTGTATCCTTAGATTATTATTATTATTATTATTATTTAGCATTTTTTAACGTTAACCCTGGAACCCTTGGCCTCTTTCACCTCAGTACAAACATAAGACATCTCAGTTATCTGGGCTAGGCCAGTTCTAGCCGTTGGTCTTTGCTTATGTCTCTTTGTTACACTTCGGAACTGCACAGTGCTTCGAGCCCATTAGTTTCAGCTCGAGATATATGGGCCTATCGCATCTTTTTTTTTTTTTTTTGTCTCAAATAATTAAAGACTATGAAAAAAGTTTCCTCTCTTTATTATTATTATTATTATTTTGCTTTAATGGTCGTGTGCTCGGATTGACTGAAAAATTCAACTCAAAAGATCAATTCATGTTGGTTTTTGCATTCAGTGCTGTTATCATGCTAATATTGAAGCCAAATAAAGAACATTAGATTTGATTTGGGCATGTTAAATGCCACAAATTTACTTGGATTTAAAGCACTCCAACAAGTTTCTTCACAAATTTCCTGTCCGAAAAAAGAACTTGCTTTGACCTAATCATATGCCCCAACAAAAAGCAAATGAATGATTGAGAAATAAAGAACCTTCCAATTAATAAAAGGCGAAATTCCATTGAAACACGTTTTGCTCTGAATATCGAATTTCTTTAATTATCCAGAAAAAGGGCACTAGAGCTTTCTATTCAATTGTCCAGAAAATTGGAAAAAGAAAAACAAAAACAAAAACCGTGGATTGAAAAACTCAAAGATGGGTGCTAGAGTTGACAACAAGGCCAAAAACTGTTGCCGACCCAATTCTACTAGATTTTTTTCAGTCTGATATTTCCAAAAATGTGAGGCCCTACACCTTACAAGTTTCCCTTTTAAAAACCTTTATCACAATTTCTCTCTAGAATTTACACCTTTTTTTTTTTTTTCCTGTAAATATTTTTTTTCCCAACCCTCTAAAAAACATTTAGATACCTCTAGACTACTTATTGAAAAGAGAATGATTTATTTCATACATATTGTGATCCGGTAGTATCTTGATTTCTCTCCATATTAAAATTAGTTTCACATTTATGAAATAATTAAAAATAGACAAATTCATTTTAAAACTAGAAAATTTTGAAAGGAACTACCTTATGTAATTACGTAAAAACAGAATAAAATTTTGATTTTGTAATTGTTCAGTAACATAGTATATACTATACTCGAGGAACCAAGAAGAGCTTATAAAAGAATGAATTTTTAATATAGTCAATAGTTTAATTAAAAATTAATTCATTTATTAAAAACAAAAAGAAATTTACCACATTACTTCAGGAATATTGAGAATATGTTAAAACATCAAAAAGTAAAGAATATTTCTCTATTGCGTAATAAAATATTCAATAATAAAAGGGAAAAACTATAAGGAAAGGAAAACAATATACCAAAAAAACAGTCCACCTCCTCCAAAAAAAAAAAAAAGAAAAAAAAATCAAGATTATATTAAAAAATTGAAGTCCCGTATGCAACTATGCTACTGTGACCTAGATAGGCAAAACTGGCCTGTCAACAAAAAAATCTAAGATAAGACGGTGTTCATAACCAGTTTTACCCTTACTAGGATTATAAAGTCCCTACTCTAACCCTCATCAGCACGGACAACAACAAACCACGTGTAACACATGAACATCGAACGGTGCAAAAGCCGTCAGTGAGGTTACGATCACAAGACAGCTGTAATGTTAATTGGTCAAGTAGTCCAACGGAGCAAAAATCATATGTAGTCCCTCTACTTTGCATATTTGGATATATACTAAATTTGATGGAACCAACCCCTACTTTGTTCCTGAAGTTTCTTTTATATATATATATATATATTGTCAAACTCTTGTGGTTATATTTATCAAAATATTTTTCAATTCAATTAAATATTAATGTAAATGAACTATAGCTATACAGTTTTATTTCTAATAAATTAACTTCAAAATAGCAGATGAGTGCGCAAAAAACACATATATGTATTAGTTTGAATAAAATTTAAAATCCTACATTTAATTATTTTATAAAACATAATATCTATTTGGTCACTTAATTAATAACAAAATTTTATAAATAGTTTTAAATAATTGGTAATTAGAAATAAAAATATTATCTAAAATGAATCAAGTTGAATTTTGATGTGTTTATAGTTGACTTATCTAGCATAAAGAAAACTAAAATTTGAGTCATGTTTGTAATTAGATTAAAATTAAAAACTCATTTTGATTAAATATTGTAAGAGCATATCTTAAGTTTGGATCTTTTATATTAATTAGTGTGATTGTAAATAAATTTATTATAAATATTTATTTTTTATCGTGATATAAATTAATATTGAAATGAAAAATAAATGAAAAAAATAAGAGATAAGAAAACAAATATAAAGTTATCAATGACATATAAAATTTACTTACTTTTTTAGATCTTAAAAAAATTTTATTTTTTCAAAACTCGTACGATAAGATTCAAAATAAATGAGCTTAATTGAACTAGAATTTGAGTAATTTATAAAACGAATTTTAAGATATAAGTCCAGAAGCCAGCTCATTTTGATCTTTAAAATAGTTGTCTAACCCAATTTAAAATAAAGAATCCAATTGGATCAAACATAAAAATCAGGGGACCAGAAAGTGCACGAACGCTGACGCAGCATCTAATGTAAGTACCAAGAACGAGAGCAAAATAAATAAAAAATTGAAAAAAAGAGAGAGAAAAATACCGTAATTTTGGTCCACTTCGTATCATATCATAAACCACATCCATCTATATATCTATCTCCTCCACCACCTCTCGGCCGACCATCAAAGAGGGTCTATACATCTCTCTTCTCCTCTGTCTTCCTTTCTTTCTCCCAACAAGAAAAAAAGAGAAAAGATAGACCCCTTTAGGTCTCTCTCCGTTTGATTTTATTCATTATATCATTATCCCTTTAAGTTAATCTAGGTAAGCTTGATTCTGTTGTTTGTTAAATTTCAATCTGTCAAATATTAGGGTTTTGGGGAAGTTGCTGAATCAATTTTTGTTTCAATTTAATTACTTGGATTTTTTTAGGGGTTTATTACATAGAGTAAATAGTTGATTGTTTTTCTATTTTTTTTTAAAACGCAGTGGTTGAATTGATTAGATGTTAGGGTTGTTATGTTTATTACTAGTAAATCGAAAATTTGGTAGGTTTTGTTTTGTAGATAGAGATGCTTCGGTCTGTCTTATGGATAATTCTGCTGTTTGAGTCAATATAAGTAATTATGCTTAGATAGATAAAGGGTTGATTTTGGTAGGGGGAAGGTTTACTTACTTTTCTGGTCTGGTTCGAATTATGTGTTTAGTGGCTTGTGTTTTCTGTTTGTAATGTCGGTTCTACTAGATTTGAGTAATTTATTCTCTGTGAAATGTTGTGTTTTAACAGGGGAATATTTTATCCCTGAGGACTCGACTCGTGTCGATTTCTAAACATTACTCAAGTTGATCTTAGTAGGGCCTAAATTTTAGTTGAGTGTTGCACGCTGCATTTGTCGATGAATGTGACTAGAAACAATGAAGCAGGTTTTCTTTTCATTGGATGATTTTTGAGGAGTAATTTGTGATAACATTCCTCTTTTCCTATCATTAGACTATGGGTATTGATTTTGGGATCAATATCCTCTAGTTTATATCAAGGATTTCTTTCTGTTTTTATTTTTTGGGTCTCTTTGCTCGTTTGCCATAAGAATTTCACTAACATATGCCATTGTGACATGCAGACGCTTTCCTGGACATCACATGGCTAGGCTTCTAGTTCATTCTGCTAATGTTCCTGCTGCTGCTTCTCGTCTAAGGCATCGTCAATATGAAGAATCTAAAAAATCAAGAGCTTCCTCTGTCAAAATGATGTGTAGCTTACCATCACGGGGTTTGGTAATTAATGGGTACTCAGGATTGCGAAGTGCAAACTGTTTAGATACATTATTGTGCCATGGACAGTCTTTCCATTCTAAGGTTGCAATTAAAATCTCTCCTGGGCAGCGAAAGGCTAAGCGATTTGGACCTAGAGCTATGTTTGAACGTTTTACAGAAAAAGCAATCAAAGTAATTATGCTTGCCCAAGAGGAAGCGAGACGGCTTGGTCATAATTTTGTTGGAACAGAACAAATCCTGTTGGGTCTTATTGGTGAAGGAACTGGAATTGCTGCAAAGGTTCTCAAATCTATGGGAATCAATCTTAAGGATGCACGTGTAGAAGTGGAGAAGATTATTGGGAGGGGCAGTGGATTTGTTGCTGTGGAAATTCCATTCACTCCTCGTGCCAAGCGTGTTTTGGAACTATCATTGGAGGAAGCCCGCCAACTTGGTAGGATTCATTTTCTTTCCCTTTTTCTGCCTCTGATTGTGGTTTTTTAACTATTGGTGTAGGCGTATTTTGAACTATATCCTCTAAATTTGGAATGAAAACTTTATGGTTATTATCAAATTTCACATGGAACTGTAATTGCAATCATAACATAATCGGTGTCCTAAGAGGTACAATGCAATGAGATATATAAACATGCTAAATGACTGGATTCACTAGAGTTGCCTTGTATTTCAAGCTCATTCAAGTTCTTTTAATGGAGCATTTTTCCCTTTCAACAGAGCAATGATTCTGTCATGTGTTTGTGTCTGTGATACTTTGAGAAATGAAATGTTCAATGTTAACCAGATCTGATCTCCATGAATCTTTTCAGGTCATAACTATATTGGATCTGAGCACTTGCTTCTCGGGTTACTTCGTGAAGGTGAAGGTGTAGCGGCCCGTGTTCTTGAGAATTTAGGTGCTGATCCTAGTAACATCCGAACACAGGCAAGCAATGCATCTTTTCAACTTTGTCAACCTAATTTCTGTGTTCATTGCTGCACTTGTTTTGTAATTTTAGAATCAATGAAGCTTTGATTGTTGCGATTAGGTCATTCGTATGGTGGGTGAGAGCACAGAAAACCTGGCTGGTTCCACTGTTGGACCTGGAAGCAGTAACAACAAGATGCCTACACTTGAGGAATATGGAACTAATTTGACTAAGCTAGCAGAGGAGGTGATTTAATACTAAGGCTTCTTTTTGTGCATAATATGTTACAAGAAGCTACTTTTCTTCTAGGTGCTTGTCTTAAGATGATTTTTTTCTCCTTCAGGGTAAATTGGATCCTGTTGTTGGAAGACAGCCACAAATAGAACGTGTCATCCAAATCCTGGGCCGAAGAACTAAGAATAACCCTTGTCTTATTGGAGAACCAGGAGTTGGGAAAACAGCAATTGCTGAAGGTCTTGCTCAGAGAATAGCGACTGGTGATGTTCCTGAGACAATTGAGCGAAAGAAGGTGCGTATTGGTTCATTTTCTTGGCATGATTTGGATGTGCTTCTTAGTTTTTGTCTCATCTTTTTGGCACACTTGATAATTGCTTATTGGTATAAATGGTTACAGTGTGGATCCTTGTGAAGCTATAAGATTAACTTTGGACCTGAATTCTTGCTCTTCCGTTTGAATAATATGTTGTGAAATCACTTCCTTTATTAGTTACAGGATGGCTGTTGAAATTAAAAGCTCTATTTCCATTGGTATAAAAATTGCTCTGAATTATGTATGCTCAGTGCACAATTAGTGAATGACTAGCTTGCTCAATCTTTTGTAATATTGAAAACCATGCCTGTAAATGGGGGATTCAACGAACTGATTCTTTTTTTTGTTTGCTCATTCTAGTTCCTACCCTTAACCATCAGAATTTGCAAGAAATTTGGTTTGCTATGCTATCTTTGTGAGAAGTTATTAAAAGTGTTCCATGTAAAATTTTAAGTTGGTCTGGAGACAACTGTACTTTTGAAAGGCTGAATTTTTTTTTTCTTTTTAGGTTATCACCCTTGATATGGGCCTTCTTGTTGCTGGAACTAAATACCGTGGAGAGTTTGAGGAAAGATTAAAGAAGCTAATGGAGGAAATCAAACAGAGTGATGAAATAATTCTCTTTATTGATGAGGTGCATACCCTGATAGGGGCAGGAGCAGCAGAAGGGGCTATTGATGCTGCTAATATCTTGAAACCAGCTCTTGCGAGAGGTGAATTGCAGGTAATCTTTTCCTATCTTAGGCACATGATGGTCACTGGCTTATTTTTTGTAGACTGTCAGTTTTGTGGATGAGCTGGATATAATTGGGGCTGGGTAATTGTTAAATGATATGACTGGAGGTCACTATCAGTTTCGGCATGCTGTTTGAATGTTATATCTACTATGTTGACTATTAAGCTTCTCAATTTTTTTTTTAAATGTTGACTACGGAACTTGAGCCTTTTATTTTTTCAACACTTAAAACTTGAGTTGATCATATCTTCTCTCAATTTCTGGCCCTTTTTTTCTATGGCTTGGAAACTCTGAAGCCTTTTCTGTATTGAATCTTCTTATTAGCTATGAATTTGGCTCTAAATTGTCATGGTCTGTGTTTTCTTGAATTATTGAGTCTTTATTGGACCTGACTATTATATGTAATAAACTGTCATGTCCAGCGCTTGGGGCTGGCCAGTCTCTATCCATGTAGCCAACTTGGGTTATTGTTGTTTATGAATGAAATTTCTGGCTCCAAGTTTTAATTTCACTTTTTTTCTGATTCATCCTCCTCAATGTAGTGTATTGGAGCTACAACCCTAGATGAATACAGAAAGCACGTTGAGAAGGACCCTGCTTTAGAAAGACGTTTCCAGCCAGTTAAAGTACCCGAGCCATCAGTAGAGGAAACGATTCAGATTTTGAAAGGACTTCGTGAGCGATATGAGATCCACCACAAGCTTCGTTACACAGATGAGGCCTTAGTAGCTGCTGCTCAGTTGTCATACCAGTACATCAGGTAAGTGAGCCATAAAATAGTCCTATTTTTTGTAGTTCACAATTTCTGTTCTATGGTTTCATGTATCTGCATAATTTGCCACACCTATTGCTTGCTTGAATGCTTAATTATAGAGGAGAGAAGTCATTGCTTGTGTATTTTAAAGAAGTAATGTAATTATTACAGTCTCTTAAGTCCATTGGTATGTTTTTTCATCAATTTCTGAAGCTAGTTGAAACTCACGTATGAAGGAATGCCCAAGAATAAAAAATGGAAGGAGTGAAAATATTGAGATATCATTCCCTGTAGGTTTGCATTTAATAAACACAGTGGCAGAACCAGTAGTAGCATTTCAATTTGCAATCGTTGTTGATGCTATTCAACTGGCTTGTAGACAGTATCTGTTGGAGCTAATATTTTTGAACCATGAGTATTGAGTTTTTCCCTGCTGCTTTTCTTCCCTTCCTGTTGTACCTTTGTAATATACCAGAATGTGCATGGTCCATTTCTGAGGCTTCACTCTTTGCTTCACTTGTTCATTTCTTACCGATGCTCCCAAATTCCCAAATTTGTCCTATGAGATTCTGTTGTAATTCTATGAAGCACCTTTCTATAGAAGATGATTTCTTGTTTATTTTCATTATTGCTTTGTCTCTCTGGTATAATTATTCATTCCAAAGTTCTTCCTCTCTATAATTACTGTCCTTTGAGAAGTTCTCTCTCCCTTGATATTTATTTTTTCCTGCATTACTTTCAGTGATCGTTTTCTGCCAGACAAGGCAATTGATTTGATCGATGAAGCTGGTTCTCGGGTCCGGCTTCGTCATGCACAGGTACGATCTTGTATCTAGTTACTCCATCTTCCTTTTGTATTAATTTAAGGTTTTTGTTCACTAATGTTATTCTTTCAGGTCCCTGAGGAAGCAAGAGAGCTTGAGAAAGAGGTCAGGCAAATCACAAAGGAAAAGGATGAAGCTGTCCGCGGCCAAGACTTTGAAAAGGTATAAATTGCATGTCTTGTGCTTTCCAATTGTCTAATTGGGTTTTCTAGGACTACCCTGTTCGTTTCCATGAGATGAGACATTTTGATGAACTCCCAAAATATTATTAGTTCCACGATTTTAAATTTTTTAGTGGTTTAATTATTGAACAGTGAAAAGTTGTTTCGAAAGAGGTGCTATAGTCTATAATACTACAAGACAGCTCATTGCTTCTGTCTTTTGATTCTTTATGTTGGTTTTTTCTCATTTTGTTGAGCTATCTCACATCATTGGTAATCTTGAACAGGCTGGGGAACTGCGAGACAGAGAAATGGACCTCAGAGCCCAGATTGCAGCTATTGTTGAGAAAGGCAAAGAGATGAGCAAAGCTGAGACTGAGGCAGGGGATGTAGGTCCCATTGTCAATGAATCAGACATTCAGCACATCGTCTCTGCTTGGACTGGCATTCCCGTAGAGAAAGTATCCACAGATGAATCTGATCGTCTCCTCAAGATGGAAGACACCCTTCACAAGCGAGTCATTGGTCAGGATGAAGCTGTCAAGGCAATCAGTCGTGCCATCCGCCGAGCTCGTGTTGGACTTAAGAATCCCAATCGACCAATTGCTAGCTTCATCTTTTCTGGTCCAACTGGTGTTGGGAAGTCGGAACTGGCAAAAGCACTAGCTGCCTACTACTTTGGCTCCGAAGAAGCCATGATCCGACTTGACATGAGTGAGTACATGGAAAGACATACTGTTGCCAAGCTAATTGGTTCACCTCCTGGCTATGTTGGTTACACCGAGGGTGGCCAGTTGACAGAGGCTGTTCGGCGTCGTCCTTACACTGTGGTCCTCTATGATGAGATTGAGAAGGCCCATCCTGATGTCTTCAACATTATGCTTCAAATTCTCGAAGATGGAAGGTTGACAGACAGCAAGGGCAGGACTGTGGACTTCAAAAATACCCTCCTGATAATGACTTCAAATGTTGGTAGCAGTGTTATTGAGAAGGGAGGACGCAAGATGGGATTTAACCTTGATTATGATGATAAGGACAGCAGTTACAACCGGATTAAGAGCCTGGTGACAGAGGAGTTAAAGCAGTATTTTAGGCCGGAATTCTTAAATAGATTGGATGAGATGATTGTTTTCCGTCAACTATCCAAGCTGGAGGTCAAGGATATTGCCGATATAATGTTGAAGGAGGTCTTCGAGAGGTTGAAGGCCAAGGAAATAGAGCTTCAAGTGACGGAGAGATTTAGGGATAGGGTGGTTGAAGAAGGGTATAACCCATCCTATGGTGCAAGGCCTTTGCGAAGAGCTATAATGAGGCTCCTCGAGGATAGCATGGCTGAGAAAATGCTTTCAGGAGAAATCAAAGAAGGTGATTCTGTTATTATAGATGTCGATTCTGATGGGAATGTTGCTGTGCTCAATGGCCAAAGTGGTGGTGCTCCTGATGCCTTGCCAGATGTGTTGAACGTTGCGTAGATCGACCCCTTATTCAGCAACCTTTGCTAGTATGTTGTTTGTAACTCTGGTTTTCATTCGAATTGGCAAAATAGTTGTTTGTAGTCTGTTTTATTCAAATGACTACTTGGCAGTAGAATTTGGAGCTGTTGCTTCATTGGTGGCTGGGTTTCAAGGCTGTATTTATTACACCATGATAGCATTAAATAGTTTAGGGGCAAATAGTAGTATTTTGTTTGGGTTAGCTCTCTTGATGAAAGGACTGATCATGAAAGTTTATGATTCAGTCGGTTTTATGTAACCCTCATGTAATACGAGATTGTGATTTTAACATAAAAATGTGGGCATGCTTTCTTCCCTTGGAAAAATTTTATGACTCCTCAAAATTGTTACCGCAAGGGATCGAGAATTTGATTTGTGCCCCTTAACATGCTTCATCAGATATGGATTTTTAGTAGTGCTTTCATCATGTTTTTACGAAGCATACGATGACAAGTGAAAGTTAACCCTTTTATTTCAATTTTTCCCTTTTTGTGGACGTGTAACGGTACACGTTGCGGTCATCCCTTCTCAAAAGAAAGAAAGGGAAATGATGCATGTTACGCCCATTTCAGTCTCCTTGAATCTAAAATCTAAAACACATTACTCTATTTATGCAACAATTCAATGTCTTGATGGTTGATACTGTAAATTTTGATAGTTGATAGTTGATCAATAAAATCAGAAGCTTCTTCAAAGATGCTGCTAATGTCTGAATCCTCATCATAACTTATCTGTTCAAGTAGAAAGTAATGTTACGAATATAGACATGTTCCAAATATATGCTGGAAAATGAAAAGAGATGGCGAGCTCAAGATTGTATGATCAATAATGCTACAGATTGTTTACTGTACAGAGATCAATATGTGAAAACTTGGTTATTAGAAACATCAAGAAGACCATCTCTAAACTTTATGATCATAGTCCGCTCTAGTTTTGCGAGAAGACAGAAAAAACATACTATGGAGCAAAACAGTTGGTTTTCTAAAAACTAACAATTTTTCTAGAGAGGAGCACACATGAAAGCTCTATCCATTGTATAGTTGCAAACTAAGGAAGTTACGAGACCACGACTACGACTACTACTACTATTTCAATAAATTGTAGAGGAACCTTAAGACATTGATCCAGCTTTAGTCATAGGTATGAAACAAAGCAGAGCATTGTCCCCAGAAGTATGAACTATTGCAAATGGAGAGAAAATCTCACTTACAGAAAATTTTTTGTGCTGATATAGATCTGAGTGTTGCGACTCAGACTGTCCAATTTCATTGGCACACAAACACAAAATACGTGTAGTTCCTAGATGTTGCTAAGTGTACACAGATCTTGCAGCCAAGGTGCTACCAATAAACAGTCTATTTGTGATTGATGATGGTTTCTCTGTGTTTGCAGCTTCAGAGATCAATGATATCCTCTCAAGAACGTGCTCTAATCTTACCTGCAAGTTAAAATGAATAAAATGGAAAAAAATCCTAAAATGAAGAAAATAAATTGTTCTGTGGAACAATCTTCTATAGTAGTAAAAGATCAACAAAAAAATTCACTTCATCTTAGACATGCAACTCTAACATTGCATGGATCTTACCTTCAACTCATATGCATCCACGACACAGTTAAGTATCACTGCTCTAAAAAAACCCTGTATTGAAATTGTTTTTCTGACAGAGTTCGATAGCATCAGTTCTCAGCATTTCTTTCCATTGTTCAAGTTCTTTATTTGATTCAGTATCGACCTGAGCAAATAGGGATGCATGTAAAAAAAGCATAAGATGTTAGATCAATGAAAAATAACTTCGTTTTTTGCTTCCCCTTACACATAGCATTACTACATTTTTTCACTGTTATAAAACGTCTGTTTATTTGCTTGCTCATTAGCACAGGGGCATGGCATATTTATCTACATTTCTCACAAATAAAGTTTCTAGAAACTAAGATAATTAAAGATTAACTCTGAATGATCAAGCAATTAAACAGTTCCCATTGCCACATGACCTTCTCTTGCAGTTGAGTTTCAGAGTTCATGAAGTTTAATTATACTTAAAAGAACGGGGTGATGCTTGCTATTGATCAACATGGAAATTAAGAAGTCAAAATATTGATATCTATTCTCTTTTGATCCTTAATACATGCGCTTTTTAGGTTTTTTCCTCCTTGCCTTAAAGGGGGTAATTTTGCAGCAGATTATTAGAAGTACGATGCATCAATGCAATAATTATTTCTTCTTAAAACTATATAGACGAAAAAACTCGGTAGAGCATGAGCAAATCACTTCTCATGCAATTGATGGTTCAAAATTTTTGGACTTTTTGCCTCTAGCATTCCTAAATCATGTTTCTACACCGGTGTCGCTATGCCACTCTGTGCTACATATGCAGCATGTCACACAAAGTGGTCGCAAGAGCTAGCTACTGATTAGCAAGGAAAATGAGAACTTAGCCAGTCCCTTTTTTCAGTAATGAAATTATGTTAGGACAATCAAGTATAGAATTGGGAAAAAAAAAAAAAGGACATTTTTGGAGCCAAGATTTTGCTTCATCACCAGTTGGATTCCGAGCAGTCATCTCTAAGCACCATAACCAGTGATATATGTCTAGTAAGCATGTGATTTTCAAATCCATGTTAACTGGGATACTAATCTAGGAAAATTTATCAATGTCTCGGAGCTTTGTTGTCAGACGCACGCAACGAAGGGGCTCTCCACTCCCCTTGGAAAACTTTCCATGCCAGCTTCCTCTTGACATGGGTGAATTAGAATCTGAGTTTACTTCCTGAAGATGACCTCGGAGTTTGAGCCATTTTCTGTGAATCTGAATCGGTAAACTCTGGAAGGTTATCATTAAGAAAGCGTTCCTTACTTGGTGGAGAAGGACAAAGAACAACCGCAAGTGAAGGTGACGCAGGGACCACCGAATCATATCTGTCAGAGTCACCTGATGTTGTTTTATTTGAGATGTTTAAAAAAACTCGTAGCAAGCTATCTAGTTTCTCGTGAAGAGTGAGAAGGAATATATGGAAACCTTGCAGATCCCTCAGAGCAGTACGAAACTCGTGAACAACTGAAGTCATTTCTGTTACTCAGTAAAGTCAGTGCCTTCCAATGGAGGAGCTAATTTTCCTCCTGTTATTTCGCATAACAAATCAGAGGAGTAATCAGAACTGTTGAGAAGAAAATCGATCAATTGAGGATAATTTTCCTGGTCATTTGTCTGTTTTCCAGCAGGAGGTCGACGAGGAACACCAGAATCAGTAGCCACGGCATGAGAAATGAAGAGATCAGAAAATGATGATTCTCCTGATTTTGGACTCTTAGCATTTTGTTAGATTTTAGAGCTTCTGTAATCTGAGAAACATCCGAGCTCTGTAATACCAGTCCTGGTCCTCCTTGATTATGAGAATTAAACCTGCAATCCACTGAAGTTGCCCTTCTTTCTTTCTGTAGAGCTTTAATCACCCTTGGTCGGTATCAGTTAATTGCAGAGTCGAAGCCATCCTCCAAGGCATTAACATTTGACGAGGTCATTTTATCAGCCTACAATAGATTTGATGGATTTCCACGCCATTCGAGCTCACGGCAAGGGAGTCTTGTCTTCGTTTCTGATGATAACGTCCAACAGAAAGACCATACCAAGTGCTGCTGCAATTCTTTCTGCAGTTTCACGTGGCTCAAATGCATTTGGGCTCTCCAATAAAGGAGATCCATGAACATAACAGCAAAAACAGAGTATTTTGGCCTTTGAAAGTTGAAATGCTAATGCAAATGGCAATTTCCTTTGCAATGCTTGCGACATGGAAAACCATGCATCCTACTCACTGTAATATAGAGTACAAGGAGTGGGGATCAGGGAATTGATTGAGAATCTTGGGAAAGACGAAGCAGCATACAATGATATCAAGTAATACTCTTTACTAGCTCAAATTTTTAGTTATGGCATTCCCAAGTTTCTCAGGTCAGCGTAGCCACCTTAACATTCTAAACCTGTGAATTTCATTACACACAAGCACATGATATTAGATTATAAAGAACATAGATCTCTTTTCCCAACCCTTCCCCAATCAGTCTATTGGGTAAGGAGACATCACGAGAAGGAAGCTAAAAAATTTTATGATATCACTTTATAATATGTAATGCACAAATCAGGTTCTAGTTTCACCTCATCAGAAGAAGGCATCGGCTAAGTTCAAGAGCTTCCAAAAGCTCAGAACATGTTACTTCACCTTCTTCATCTCCTTCTGAAGCTGCTGTAAGCCTGTAACTCTTGCTTTCTCTCCAGCTTCCTTTATCTGGAGCCACTCCGGGCTTCAATTATGAATGACTCTAGCCTGAAACATTCCAGCAGAAATATTTTCCATCATTAGACAATTTTTTTTAAGAAAAGACTTCAGTGCTGGTCGATCTTAGAAAAATCACTAACTACTGGGTTATAACATTATAACCTGAGGAGTTTGGACTCCTAACCACTTGGCAAATTCATAGCCAAGACGTTCTGATTGTGTGGCCATCCTTGAAGATGAAAACTTTATGACAGCTGCTGCTTCCTTACGAAAAGCGTCAACATTCCCAGGTTGGTTGAATAAGGCAAAGAACACAACTCCCCCAGAATTTACTGTTACCTACATGCACACAGCTGAAGAGAATTTGAGACAGCCGATGAGATAGAAACTGTGATGCACTGGTTTCTTCTAATTTCTTCTTCAGACACGAATAACTCAATATTCTTTTAATTATAGCCCTATAGTGCCACTATAATGGAAAATATAGCAGTTCAACATTGTCTTACTCAGAAGTCCTAGCTTGTCAATAACCTGAGAACTTGTCCAAGCTATTGAATAAGTCAAACTCGGTTGAACAAATCCAAAACAAGCCTTAATTTAGAAGCTAGATTAGCCAGTTTGGTTGAAAACTGAGAATCAAGATGACAGCAATTTAAGAATAATGTCTGAAAATTCCAAAGGCTTTGTTCTTTAACTTAAAAAATATAAATTAGAAAGCAGATGCTGTTTAATTATACTAGTATTAATTGGATCACATACTTCAAGGGCTTTACTCATTTCATCCTCGGAATTTTCAGTGTACCACTATGCTCAGTTTGGTGGAGGGAAGAAAGCATGTGCCAAGAAACAGAGCTTGACTCAATGGCCAATGTAGCAGCTTTACCAAGCCTTTCCCACAAACTGATACCTGGAGCTTGCTCAGGAGGTGGACTTTTTGAATCAACTAGATGTTCTCCCTCACTGCGTGGCAATCATGAGTTCATGACAGCAACTGGGTAAAAGGAAACGTCACTCGGAAGAGAGTGAGAGAGCATGTGGATCATGCTCTAACAAACAAAAACAAAAAAACAAGCTTGTAGTATTTGCAATTTCATCTGTTTGATCATTGAACGAAATCATTCACTTTCTATACTGCAAGAGGCAGGTGGTTTATCGAGGGCTTCCTGCCAATAGTTATAATTGGCACTTCTTGACGTGATTGAAAATAAGAAACGCAATTAGGAGAAGAGTTTCACTTTATTTCTCAGCTGGTGATGCATTCCTATCATTCATAACTTTCCCACTGATCATAAAATTTTAAACATCTGTAGACAAACAAAATAGTTTACTTGTAGCAACACTTGAATTACACACACACACATACACATATATAACTTAAATTAAGAAAAGTCCCTATTCGGGTCGAATGCCTAGGTTGTTTGTCTTACGTTAAATTCCAGGACTCAAAATTATCAGTTCTTATATCCCAAGTTATCGCAAATCAAATTCAAAGGTTCCCCTTATAATCTCATCAACTATCTATCTCGCAAGTAAAATTAACAACAAAGCATCGGCATTTAGTTTGTCTGAACCAATCAACTTATTAAGTTGATGGTTGGCATAAATGATTAGATAGAGAGAGGGAAATAGGAGAAATCAACATAATACGTTGATGGTTGACATAAATGATTACATAGAGAGAGGGAAATAGGAGACCTAGAGGCTAGAGTGCATAGTTACGAGCCTGTAGCCCTGAGGCACGATACTTGCCACTTCTCTTACGAACCAACTCCAGCCATTGTGCAAACCGATATGCTGGACCCGCTGTTACATCTCCCAACATACACAATACCTGAAATCAAAATCCAAATTACTAAACGGGTAAATTACCAGTCTTAACATTTCCACGCTTGAAGTAACAGGAAAAAAAAAAAAAAATTCAATGTATCCTACACAACAATCATTTCCCATTCCTTCATATTATCACATTCTAAAATTTCCTCTCTCGAATTAACTGGAAAAAGAAAAGGAAAAACTTCAATTTACCCTCAAAAAATTTATTTCCAACGCCATTATTCCACCACATACTACCGCTTCCTCTCTCAAAACAACAGGAAAAAAAAAAAAACAGAAATTTCAATTTACCCTCAAAAAAAGGAAAAAAAAAAAGAAAAGATAAAAAAAACTGAAATTTGAAAATTACCCGGGAAGTAACAGTGAGAGGTAAAGGAGGATCAAGCTCTTCGGATCCCAAGTCCATTTCCCTCTTCCTCTTTTTATGTGATTTTTTTAACGTGTTTAACTTTTTTTTTTTTTTTTTGTTGTAAAGTGTGCTTATGAAGTAATTAATTTACATGTTCACCGATTACTACTTGATTATTATAAAATTTCTTACCTCATGGCCACTATTATTACTTTATTATCGAAACCACCGTCACCGTTATCATTATATCTCATTTCATCATCACTATTTTTATATCACTATTTATCAAACATTATAAAATATCACGAAAAAATGCCTCCATGTATATAAATTTTTTGGATTAGAATCTTCTCATATTTCTTGATTTAAATCATGAAGGAACATGTTATCTTAGCATGTCCAAGAGTGGAGTGCTGGCGTTGATGAAATGTTCAAGTTAGCTGTTGGAGGAGCATGGCATTCCTGTGAATTGTGCGTCGCCAGGGCCGGTGGCAACACATCTGGCATTTAAGACACTCGACATGGGAGTGGACGAGGTGGTGAAGATTATTGAGTCGAATTATTGCTTGAAAGGGGTGTTGAATACGAAGCATGTAGCTGATGCGTGCTGTGCTGGTTCTAATTTTTGAGGATTCTGAGTTTGTGACTGGCCATAATTTGATGGTAGATGGTACGTATAATTTTCAAGGTATTGTAATCAAGTGATCGCAGATAGTTGAATGATCAAGTTCCGAGTCTGGTGGAAGGGGAAGAGCTGTGTCAAATTTGGTTTTAAGGGCAAACAACAGTATTCGAGTAATATAACTTTTGCATTCAAATTATATTCCATGACAATTTTACTCTTAAACGATTTTGATTTTTCAATTAAAGACTTGTGTTAAAATTACTTTAAAAAAAAAATCTATTCTAAATCGCTAGCTAGAAACCTGTGAATCTGTCGCCCCTGCATCTCGGTCTTCACAGCCAAACCACTCACCCATCGTCCACAAATACTCTAACCCAGGTCACCATAACCACATCTCTTCCCCATAAAGTGTCTATCTTCTTCCCCAGGTCTCAATTTATTGCTGGATCTCAGTGTCTATGACTTGCACACACACACACACACCTCAGCTACTCCCCAACAGCCATCTCCTGCTCCTCAACCTACATGCACCATGACACTTCATTCCATAGGGCCTTTACATCCACCAAAAGCAACTTTGGCAGTCTCTCACACGCCAGTTCCAGAGAATCCAGCCTATTTCACCAAAGCAAAACATTTTACAGAATGGCGTTCTACCATGACCAAGGAGATCAACGCCCTCTTA
This sequence comes from Dovyalis caffra, assembly GCA_963924115.1. Classification (NCBI taxonomy): domain Eukaryota; kingdom Viridiplantae; phylum Streptophyta; class Magnoliopsida; order Malpighiales; family Salicaceae; genus Dovyalis; species Dovyalis caffra. The sequence continues at coordinate 4,636,224 of CAWUPB010001009.1, read as the reverse complement.
CAACTGCTACTTGATCTCTAGTCCCTCTCACACGGACTATGAATGTTGTTGGCAACAAATGAGTCTTTAAGACGAAGAAACACGTAGATAACAGCATTGAACGATACAAGGCAAGGTTAGTAGTTAAGGGCTACCATTAGGTAAAGAGTACTGATTATGGCAAAACATTCAGCCTAATGGTTAAACCATAACAATCCGACGTGTCCTTGCTTTAGCACACTAGTATGGTTAGCCTATCAGACAACTAGATGTGCATAATTTTAGGATTTTAATCAAAATATCGAATAACATTTTAATTCAGTTTTGGTTTTCTTTTTTGAAAATTTGATTAACCAAAAACTAGTCAAAATATTTTTCAAAATCGAACCAAAAACCAGAACAAATACCCCTAGATCCACTAGATCTTTGCTAAGGTTAGTAAACTAAAAAATCAAAACAGAAAGAACATAATAAAGAATCTAGATGTGCAATGAACCAACAATAGAGGTCTAGCTCTTTTATTTATTTATTTTTTGTAATAACTTGGGAATAACGTGTATGAATGGAGCACAAGAATGAGACAAAAATCTACAGGCAGAGAAAATTATTCAAGTTCCGATATCGGCTAGGGGTCTTGTACCTACCACAGCAATATTTCACTTACCATAAATTTGGACTTTGTAGGTGTTGTTCATGATATTATAGAGAAACCCAAAAACAATCTATCTAAAATGGAAACCACCATACCTTGCAAGAACAAAGTTCAAGACAAGGTTGCCATCGTCACTGGAGGTGCCAGTGGCATTGGCGAAGTCACAGTGCTTGCCTTTGTTGAGAATGGAGCACGAGCAGTGGTGATTGCAGATATTCAAGATGAAAAAGGCCATAAGCTCGCAGAGTCCATCGGAAGAGACCGATCCACTTACATCCACTGCGATGTAACCGATGAAAACCAAGTCAAATCTCTTGTGGAATCCACTGTTTAACTTCACGGTCAGCTTGACATCATTTTCTGCAACGCAGGCATTGTAAGCATTCGTAAGCAAACTGTTCTGGACTTCGACCTGGACTCATACGACAAACTCTTCGCAATAAACGTTCGTGGTATTGCAGCATGCCTAAAGCACGCGGCGCGAGCCATGGTGGAAGGAGAAATAAAGGGAAGCATCATTTGCACAGCAAGCGCTGCTGCGAGTCTTGTAGGGAACATTTCTACAGATTATATCATGTCCAAATGTGGGGTGCTAGCTCTGATGAAATGTGCAAGTTATCAGTTGGGTGAACATGGGATACGCGTGAATTGTGTGTCGCCAGGGCCGGTGGTAACACCTATGGTGTGCAAGAAATTGGACATGGGAGTAGAGGAGGCAGAGAAGCTTTTTGAGTTGACTTATTGGGTGAAAGGGGTGTTGAAAGCGAAGCACATAGCTGATGCTGTATTGTTTCTTGCTTCTGAGAATTCTGAGTTTGTGACTGGCCAGAATTTGGTGGTTGATGGTGGGTTTGGTTTCCAAGGTAGTATCAAATAAATCACGAGAGGGATCATAAATACTTGAGTGATCATGTACCAAGTCTGGAAAGGATTGTTCACATTTAGTTTTTAATAATAATTTTGCACATGATTTGTTGTGAAACTATTAAATGACCAATCTAGTAGTTTTGAACTCTTCACCAAACGATCGTGCAAAGTAATTTTTTTTTTTTTAGGCAAAGATTTTATTTAGTCTTTTTTTTTTCATGAAAAGATTTTATAATGGCATTATCATATCATCAATTTTAAAATAAACAAATAATAACTGTGGTAGGAGATAATTTTTTTCTTCCTAATTTTGTATATAAAATGGCGAATCAAATTCTTCTAATAATTTATAAAAGATAATTACTATCTAATTTCACAGAGTTCATTCTAAAGTTTACAACCGAAACATTTTTATATTAAATGAACACTCAAAAGTACTTTTATTTAAAAAAATTCAAAAGAAAATTTTTTATACAAAAAAATCTAAATGGTATAACCATATTAGTAAGAATTAGGCATTTGAGTTTTTTAGATCTGAGAAATCGTATTTTAAGAGTGTTTTAAATGTCCCTCATCTTTCTAAACGGAAAGAGAATCAGGTTTTATTTAAAAAAAAAAAGTTTAATAATAAACATTCAAATTCATTTATTTAAAAATAATTTAAAAAATCAATTAAAAATTAAAAAAAAAAACACTAAAATTAGTTAAATAATACACATACAAAGCACACGCAGAGAAACTAGTTAATATCAAAAGTACATTATGATTTAACTTTAGTATTTTTAGTTAGTTTTCACATTAAATATTTATTCTAAAAATCAATTATTATTTTTTTCACATAAACCGACGATTATATAATATATATACAATATGTTTTTAGATTTTAAAATAAATATGTACCATTCTTATTGTTTAAATTTGATCCGTTCAATTTATTATAACAATTCACATCAAGTTAGCTTTTATTCTTATTTTTATATTAAAAATTAACTATATATCTTCTAAAGTAATTTTTTTTCACATAAACTAACGATTATATAATATATACGATGCGTTTTTAGATTTTAGAATAAATTTACTTTTCAAATAATTTTGAAAACACATCTTCATATTGAATTAGTATTTTTTTTTAAAATAATTTTATCTAAAAACTGATTCTAAAGTTCAAAATCAATAAACTAAAGAAATGAACACACCTCCTTCGCTATCAAATCAATTTCTTTAAATTAAAACAATATTTTCTATCACATAAAGATATGCACTCCTCTCACACTGACACAATTTTAAAGAAATGAACTTTCTTGTATAAGCAAAGTGTTCAAGAAAAGCAATAAAATATCTCTTTCGCTTGACTCAGCTTTTTTATATTTGCAAGTTATGTTAACTGGAGAATCCAGTATTATCTTGAGTGTCTTTTACTTCATTAGCACGAATAAAAACCTTGGCAAAGGATTATGGTTATGCCTTCAAGTCTTCCCAAGATACTCAATGAAAACCTTGGTAAAGGATCGATCGATTATGGTTATGCCTTCAAATCAATTTTTCCCAGTTGTAAAAATGAATGGGTTGATTGAAACATATAGGAAAAATTGATTTGAAGGCATAACCATAATCCTTTACCAAGGTTTTTATTGGTGCTAATGAAGTAAAAGACACTCAAGATAATACTGGATGCTCTAGCTAACATAACTTGCAAAGTCAAGTGCGAAAGAGATATTTTATTGCATTTCTTGAGCACTTTTCCTTTGTATTTCAAAACTTTTCAGTCCTTTTCTCTGCATTTTGAAAAGGAAAAGCTTTTCCTGAGCTCCGTCCTTCAAATTCATTTCGCTCGAACTTATTTTCCATTCTCAATGGATACGAGAGAGAGAGAGAGAGAGAGAGAGAGAGAGAGAGAGAGAGAGAGAGAGAGAGAGAGAGACTGTGATAATTAAGAAAGAGAAAAAAATTATTTACTAAAATTACAAATTAAAGTCACCCTCAATAAATAGGGATATATTTTTGCCTTAAAAAAACAGGCATATTGATGCTGACTATTGCAACCACTAATATTTATATATGGGAAAATATCAAACTGGTCCTTTAATTTGCACAACAATTCTCAATTAAATTCTCAAATTAAACATTTTATTGTAAATTTTTTGCATAATAGGTTTTTCATGTGAAATATTTTACAAACAAATTCGTAAAAAAAAAAAAAAATTATAATCAATCTAACAACTTAGTTTATTTGCAATACAAATAACTTGAAATTTCATAAAATTTTTTTTTCCAGAATAATCAATTTATATGATCATCCATTTAATTTCTATCACTACCACCACAATTAGCACCCACCATTATTAAGTTATTACCGCTACCATCACCTTATTATTGATTACCATCATTATCAAACCACCATAATGTTGAGAATTTAATCTCATTCGTATAAATTAAATTTTATGATAAAATAGTCAAGCCAAACACGCATAAAAAATTGAAGAGCAGAAAATAAATTAATCACAACATCACAACACAAAAATACAAAATTCACGAGAAAAGCCCTCTTATCATAGAGAAAAAACCATGGGGTTAACTCGTGAAATAATTCACTCTAATCATGAAAGCAATACAATCACTTAAGTTTTTTTTTTCTTGTAAACTTGAGAAGCGAGAATATTGATTGTAATACAAGTTACATTTTGAGCCAAATCCATCTCCTCATGAAAGCCTAGAATCTACAAAATCTTATTGTTTCTGCAAATCTAATACTATATCAAATTATCATCTTGGACATTGTAATTCTCTATGATCATAGTACCTAAAAATTAATGTTAAAGAAAACTCCAATATTTTATGCCAAAAAAATTGCTTCCTTTCTATAGAATTTGTTAAAAAAGAAAAAGAAAACCTTCGCCTTTTCTTTTCTTTTCTCGCCAGTTACTCTCTTTGGTGGTTGTACTTAAAGAAACACAAAAACTTTCTTTTATATATGTCTTAGCTAAACTAAAAAAAGAAAAGAAAAGAAAAGAAAAGAAACTTTTCCTTTCTAGTTTGACAATAGTTTTTTTTTTTTTTTCCTATTTTTAACTTCAATCATTTTCTTATCATTTTCCTATTTAATTCTTTTCCACTTCAATCTTTTTTCTTAATTTATTTTTTCATAGGTTATACTAAGATCACTCATGGATTGGACCTTAAGTATATACTCAATAAATCTCTCCCTCTAGCTCATGAGGAGAAAATCTCAACTCATTATTCAGAATTTATGTCCGCTACATTAGCACACAATCCATTGCTATAAATTTTGTGGATATGTCAGTACGATTTTTATCTTGGAAAATCATTTTTAGCATCATCAATTGTTTCTCAATTACCTCACAAGCCAATGATATCATCAATTATTAAACTTTAATTCCTAACTCTTTTTTCCGTAGAACAAGAACAATATCCTAATAATTTTATTAATTAAATAGAAATAATTACAAGGAATGAATAATCCAGCCTACCTCCATAAGACCTCACCACAAAATGAATAATACATTTGTGTTATACTCGATAATTATAAAAACCATATATGTCATGTCGCAGGCAGTTTTAATCTCCAAAGGAAGATCCCTCTAGTTGAAAAATTGACGTGTTTCTTTATGTCTATATGCTAGATTAGCCAATCTATCGCTACCAAATTCTGTTGTCTCATTCCATGTGTAAATTTATGCATTGCTTTCAATACTCGATATTGTTGAATATGGTAAGTGCATTGCCATAGAGTATTGTTGATCATACCCAGAATAGTCTGAATCAACAGTAAAAAATCAGATTCCACTCTTATCGAGGATAAGAACAAATCTTTACATACGTTCAATCCATCCCATAAGGTAAAGATCTCTCCTTTCATGTTAGACCCTGCACCATAGTAGTTAGAGAAACCAACAATAACATGACCACTGCTATCTCTTATAAGACCCCCACCAGTACATCATCCGTCAATTTTCGAACCATTTGTATTTAGTTTGCAAGTACCATAGTACATAAAATTTCATCTCAGTCACAATCCTTTGTTAATCTTTACTTGAATTATAGGAAAATTTAGTGCGTGTATTATAGGCGCTGCCTAATAATTTATTAGCTTTTTAGGCCTAAAATTATGCACATATCTATCAGGCTCCATTGCGTCTTTTTAATCACTAAGTCTGAAAACAAAGCTTCATCCTCAAAATGGTCCTTACAGCTCCTCCTTCGAATTTCCCATAAAGTAAAGATTAAAGTTGCTACTTAGCACATATCTGTTTGTGTGGCAGTGGGGCACCATCCATATCTGTAGAAGATCAGTGGTAGAATTGTACGTACCTGTTATTTTTACTGAATATTCTAGCAAAATATGTTCAGACTAGTGTAGCAACCTCTGACCATAAAAATAATTGATCAATGGACTCCTCTTGGTGATTCCTGCAACAATGACGCATAAAAACCTCATGGATTCTAATATCTCGAATCCTAGAGTCAACCGGCATGGCTCCTGATGTAACCACCTCCAAATGAATCAGCCAATATAAGGGGATCATACCTTTATAGACCTAGAAACTTACAGGTTGCGTTGTCTGATACGCCTCAAAAAAGCCTTGGTCTTAAATTTTCCTGAATTTGTCAGAGTAAAAATCAATTTATCCTCTGCTGTATGATCAAGATAAATATTTCTATCTTGATCATGTAAACGAGCCGGAACAAATTGTATATAGTCTTCTATATTTGTCAGAGCTTTTTTTACTGTAAGAGAAGCATCAAGAGAAAGCGGCAGACTAAGAATTTGTCATTCAAATTGGGATGTATCAACACCTGAGCACCTATGTGCTGTAGTCCCTAAGCTTGGTAACATGAATATCAACTATTTTTCAATCTTGATCTTTATCACAATTCAGAATATTACAATAATTATTTAACTCCATCTTGTTCATCAACAAGACATTATGAAAACTGCAATTCTTGATAAAAGAATATTATTGACTAGTAAACTTATTCACCTGAAGCTCTATATTCTGAAGTAGAGAACCAGGCTTTATTCTAAAGTAGAGGGTCATGCTTCCCTTACTCAACACTCTTTTTCTCTATATCATCATCATTATTAATTATTAGCTCAATATTAACTTTATATTCTTCATTCGATACTCATTTTTATGTAGTGATCTCATTGGTAAAAGCAACACAAGATTTCTTTGCTAATTTTTTTCGTTCACTTGAGTCTATCATCTAGACTATAATTTTAGAGAAATTCTATGTCTAACGACACCCTTTTCAAGTCTTATCAATTGTACTTCTTCCTTGTACAATTTATCATAAATTATATTTGGCAATATCTATTGATCTCTTAGTGAGTTTCTATCTTCCGCCACTAATATGATTATAGTATTCAACAATACAAGTAGAAATAATATTCAACCATAAATCTAGTACATGCATCACATATTTCAAAATCAATGTACAACCTATATACTTCTTTATACACACATCACCAACTCTTAGAAAACTAATATAACTATCATTGTTTATTTTTGCTCTATCAAAGTCTCCTACTTTGTATACGGTAAATAATTTCTTTCTAAAAATAGCATGATATATAGTTTCTAAGTCAGCAATCTATTTAACATAAAGATCTCGCAACATTACACTTTTTCTCTTTGTATGAGAGCATTGCCACATCCTAATATAATGTTAATATTTCAATGGTGTTCTCATTATCTTCTCATTTTTTCTTTCATTTCTTGCAATTTCTCTTGATATGACCTTATCTTTCATATTGAGAACATTTAAAACTATCACTAATTTGAGATCTCGTTTCTAGATTTTTCGTGCCTATTAAATTCTTATTCCTACTCCTCCTTTTATTGTCAATGACAAGAGCTTATGCTTCATCTCGTTATCATTTTGCTTCATCTTATTTCTTTATTGAACATGCTATCTTTAATTATAGGAAGTGATAAAATACCATTTGTAGTAGAATTATCAAATGTCATAATCAAAGTCTCCCAACTATCTAGTAAAGTCCCTAATAGTAATAATGCTTGTAATTTATCATCTAACACAATTTTTATGATCATCAACTAATTAATCAAATTCTAAAAGCCATACAAGTGTTCAATAACACATCTTCTATCTTGATCTTTTAGATTCACATGCTTCTTAATCAAATAAGCTTTATTATGTGCGATCTTTTTTTATACATGCTCTTTAATTTTTTCATAGTTTTCTCGTTATGTTGATGTTTGTTTCTCATTTAGAAAAAAAGTTAACAAAAAATGATTTTCGGTTAACGTGAAAATGATAGAGTATTTTTTAAAAAGTATTTTGTGAGTTAAAAAAGAAGAAAATATTTTCCTTTTATCTCACGAGTCGTCTCGCTCTTGCGTTGCTCACCTCTCTCTTAATATATTTTAACAATTTTTTTCTCGTCTACTTTTTATTAAAAATATATCAAATTAATTTTTAATTATTTCTTATCAATTATTATTAATTATTTAATTATTTTTTCTTTATTTCTACTAACATTTGATTTTTCAATTTATAAATACATTAAATATTCTTAAAACCTTTTTTACTCCTTAAAATAATTTTTATAATAAATATTTCAATAATTTATCTCTATTTTTTTATCATTCTCTCAAACACCTTCTAAACTATACTTAAATGATTGAAAATTATTATTACATGACTCGCAATTATTTGTGAAAAAATTTAAAACTAATTAATTCATTAATAAATACATTATTTTTTCAACACTATTCATCTACAACTAAATCAATAATCTGTGACTAATTTTTATCGCTTGTAAAATTTTGTTGGTAATTGTAATCAATAATTAGTTACAAATTATTTCAACATTAATCTTTTGAAACAAAATAAATAATGATCTACAAATGATAACTAATAATTTATAAAACTATTTTTTAGACTAAATTATCAATTCAATTTTCAAAAAAAAAAAAAAAAGAATTCTTAATTGAGTTACCAAAATAACAATGCTAGGATTACTTAGAATTTTTTTTTTACTAAATGTGAATATTGACTTGATTTTGTCAAAGCAGTTTTGATGAATTGGTTTGAAGATTAAAAATGTTCATTTTATTTTTAAATTTAAATCTTAGAGTATGCTTTGTTGAAGTTTTCTCAAAACTAATTGATATAACAATCACAGACTGTTTTTATATTTTAGTTTTTTGTATTAAACAAACGTTGAATTATATTTTTTAACAGTTTTTTTATGTAATTACCAAATGTCTGAAAATATTTTCTTGAAAAATAATTTTCTGAAAAATAGCTTTACTAGAATTGATTTTTTCCTATTGGAATTTGTTTTCTGCCAAACAAACGGCGTCTAAGTGGACTGTGAAATGAAATAGGTCTTCTGAAGAAGGTATGGGTTGATTTGGAATTTTGGCTGTCATGTAATGACATCCCACATGTGTAGTGTTGTGTCCCTTGGTCCTGCCTCCTGACTCTTATCTCTCCTATTCATTCTTTTACTTGTGTTGTTTCTGTAGGAGATTTGGACAGGAAATAAGATTAGGACAGGACATGGTGAAATTTAGGATTGACAGTATGATAATTTAAGCCAGATGGCTCGAGTGATGGTAGGGTTGTACCTACGACTGGTGAGAATAGGACAAGCCACTGGGAAACAAAAGGCAGGAACAAGGTAGGAAAGGCCGGTATTGCAGCCTGTTCAACGCAGAATATCGATCAGGCAAGAAAAATTTGATATTGCTAAGTAGTAACCGCAAGTCTGCAACATCAGACCTGAATCCTAAGAGTTTGTATTTGACGTGCCCAGCTAGGTTTCTTTTATTTACTGATGATTAGGAAAGTACAAGATGCTAACTAGGGATTTCGCATTTTGGGATTGCGAGAGGAGGATGAAAAAATATGGACAATGTTCAAATTAGGGATTTTAAGAATTTAGATTTGAGAATAAACATGATTTGTGTTTGGGTTAATGGAATTTAAGTTGTTTTGAGATTTAGGAATTTAAGTGATTTTGACAGAATATGAAAGAATGAGAAATAGGAGATTGATTCAAGAATGAGAGTGCATGAAGTGAAGAAAAGAGTGATGAAATTATAATAAGAATAGAGGCATTTTAGTCTTTTTATTTATATTATATATTAGTTTATTAATATAAATAGTTTCAATAATAGTTTTTTTTTTTTTTTTTTACTGATTTTGTTCACAAATGAGACCTACGATGTCACATGTATTAGTTTGATTAGTTACCGTTTTTTAAACATGTCATGTAAGATGTATACTTAATGAAGAATCTGAAGTAATAAATTTATAAAAACAAAAAATTTTAATCATACTAAAAAATTTTAAAGAGTCTCGGTATAAAAAAAAAATTCAAATTGTATAGGGTCGGATGTGGGAAAGTTTTAAGGAAGCAATCCGACAAAAAAATATTGTTTGGGTACTAGAATTTATAAATAGTGGAGGGACTAAACGTTGTGCATTGAACCATCATAGCTGTTGCTAATTCTTCTGAGATAATTCAAAATTGACTTTCAAACTTGTATTCGGCAAGGATTGAACACTGACATGTTTGACAATTAAACATTCGAAGTCATTCACCTTTGGTTTTTTTGGCATTCAAGAACAGAAGGGAACGATTATTTTTGAAATGGCACCAAGAACCTTTGTTGCTTTTCTGAATTAATTAGTGATCATAACAAAAGATTGCTTGTTATTTGTCTTAATGAGTACTGACTGTAACAACACTGCACCTACTCAAAATGCTTGTACATATTGGTAGGATTTGAACCCATCTCTTTCAAGAAATATGTGTTGATCATAAGAAAAGATAGACAGGATTTGTCCAAATGACAGTAACTCACTACACTTCTTCGAAATGCATGAGAAATACTGAGGTAGGAGACCGTTCTGTCTCACTTCAGATTCAAACTCATGCTACCTGAAATTGTCAGTAAAATTTTGTATGTTCTCAATGGAATTTGAATCCAAGATCCCCCTTTTATAGCTGTTGAGTTATGAGAAACATTACCATGCAAGTTGCAGAAACTGATCTGAATTGCTTATTCTGATGTTTCTTCATGTGTCAGTTTACAGTGGAATGATTCGTGCGAACAAGGCTCGTTAATGGTTATTATTCAGTATACGCCATGGCAGGCTATTCTGATTATCCATGGTGAGAATGATAAGGGATTCATGTTCTTTTTTTGAATACACTTCCGTACAAAATTTCTCCAACGAAGAAATTTCGCGTCGAAAAATCCGGATAACAAACTATGGATGATTACATTTTTTCTTTTGGCAGAAACAAACAATGCTTCGGTGAATTATAAATTACATCACATATACACATGGAATCTCAGCATTATCACTTTGGAGCTTGGACATTTAGTACCTTAGCAGCTCATCAGAAAACTTCAGGTAAGTGTTTGTCTTCCAGGAATGACTTAAATAACATGAGTGATCTCTCCGGCTGTGAGAATGGAGCTTCATGAGAAGCGCCTCTGATGGTAGCAAATGAGAGGATGTTACCATAAACCTGAGTCCAACCACCAACCTAAAAGGAAGTATATGAAATCAGTATTCTGATATGATTGCTAAAAGAAAGCTCACTTAGCTGCCTGTTGAGAAGCATTTACCTGTTTTCCTGCAAACCAAGCTCTGTAAGGGACGGTCGTATTGAGTCCCAGATCTTTTGCCAGTCTGTGGACAAGCGTGCGGCTACCAGTCAAAGGAATAACAGAATCTTGGTCTCCACTGTGAGATTTATATACTTAATACAAACTTGAACACTCATTAATCTTATTCGAGAACAATTTTAGTGTTTGCTTACCTGTAAACCAAAACTGAAATTCCAGCCTTGATAAGTGATCCAAGAATATTGATTGTTGGTATCTCTATGTTAAGCATCTCATAATCCAGAATGCTGTGTTTGACAAAGTAGTAATTTCAATTGAAGAACAATGAAAGAGTTATAGGCTTATAGTGAAATTCTTTTTCTCAATTTTATAGGACCATATGACCATATAACATCTTCGCAGATGGGATGTTACCAAAATATGGCTATTGCAGAAGATGTTAGCTAGGACAAGAAAATTACTTGCTGCAAACTTCCCATCTGCGAACTCCGATAAGCCGAGCATGGAGAGCCCTCCAGACATCCTTCCGATTCAGATAATTCACAGTTTCATCTTCTATACAAACATCAATCCTCTCAGATACTTGCTGTCAAAGGAAAATTAGGAGCAAAAAAGTTTCAGGCACACTTTGACAATAATGCAGACAAGGGGAAATAGAGAAATTGATTTTACTGGGAAGACTTACCTTGGGACTTATGAACTTTGATTGTGAGAGGACTGAAGAAACACAAACGTCAAGGGTAACATCATATTTGTCCACAAACCTACTGGTTTCTCTGCTAACTTGTTTCATAACTAGTGAACAAATAGATGAAACCGAGTCTCTGTAATATTCACTCACATATCTTGAATAGTTACAAGTAGAAGTGAACATTTTGTATGTTGAATCTGATATCAATCCATGAGACCAGAAGTACTCAGCCCTTGAATTTAAGTCTGTAGCAAATTCCAGAACAGGATTACCTAGCTACGATGGGAAAAAAATTGTGTCACAAAGAGGACTAATCACATGTGAAATCCTACTTGACTGGCCGAAGCAATGTCAATGCAATTCAATTAGTTCAATTCTGGGAAAAGGCTAGAATTTCTGTCACACAAATATGATGCAATAATCCTTACCGCAATTCCTTTCAAACTGAATAACTTCCCCTTCTTGTTAATTTCAACCATAAGCTTTGCAAGTTGAGGAATATAGTGGCCTGGAATCAATGAGAAAAATAAAGGGCAGTGATATTAAAATTTCTTGTTGTTTATAGTTGGATTAAGAGATGGAAATCGATGTATACAAGAGCATATACCTGCATAACTTTCCCCTGTTATAAACAAATCTCTGTTCCTATACCGAGGGAATTTGTTGTACCAGCCTTGCAAGAACAAAAGATTGTCCCTGGCTTAAGAAAACAAAGTAAAAACAGCTTTAGAAGATGGTACAAAACTCTAAAGTGTTTAATAAAGGTAATAATGATGCTTTCAGGAGATTAATGATGCATCTCAACAACCTAAATATTTTCTAAAGAAGAAAAAGCTCACCTTTTTCATTTTGGTTCTATCTTTTTTGGGTTTGGTGGGGGGACAAAAACCACTGTTTTATCTGAAACTTTATAATGGCATATGCAGGCTTAATCGTACTTTTCAATAAACCATAACTTCTCAAGAAGGAAAAATTTATGCTTTTATGTTTAAAGAGTGATAGTGGGCTACAATTTGGTGATAAAGCTTCTGTAACAATGAGTTCAACATCACATTCATTTGTGCCACTCAACAAAAGGAATGAGAAAGAAAGCTTTGAAGTTGATGGACTGTACCTGTTGCCTCATCATCTACTGCCATATAGGAGGAGCTATTTGTAGCGTAAGAGAACCCCACACCTACAGGTGTCTCCAAATACAACATATTTGCTTCTGCAATACATTTGGACACGAAAATATTCTTAACTCTATAATCATGTTTAAATTTTCAAGAAAGAGAAACAAAAATGAGACTGTGTTTGTACCTCTATTCCAGCTATGCTCATTTCTAATCAAAACTCTCCCATTAGGTCTAAAAGGGCCATTTTCAGAGAATGCCCCTACTCCCAGAGAAGAGCAGCCAGGCCCTACGAATTACAGATACGGCACGTCAATGAAAACTCACAAGTTTCAAACCAAAGAATGTAAATCAATTTTCTTTCCAAACAGTAGACATTTGCCAGGCCTTAAATATGAAGCAAGGTGAGTAGCTGCAAACCTCCGTTCAGCCAGAGAACCAAAGGCTTTGATGCTGGATCTATTTCTGCTTCAACAAAGTAATAAAAAAGAGCTCTATGCTTGTCCTCATCCACAGTAACATAACCTGAAAATTGTTGGAAGCTCGCATGGGGTTGCCCAGGAAGCCTAGCAATCTTATCAGGATGAGGTACAGAAGACTCTAAACTCATGGAAATGCAGAACTGAACCAGCAGTGCAGCCATTGCCATGGATTTCCATGTTTGAGAATGCATAATTTCAGAAAGTGAAAGATGACTGAGACAAAGCGTTTCAAGAGAAAAGCCTGTTTAAAATGTTGCTCAGTGGAGGACACCGAGTTGAGGGTGGGGTATATAATAAATAACTAGGCTTGTTTTTTATATTATCATTACATCTCTAGCTTTTTGCTTGCAGGCCTGAAAATGGTGTGTTTGAAAGAGATGTGAGAGAGACTCAAACAACTAGAGAGGGTTGTGCTAGTGCTTACTACTGGGGCTAGAGCTGAGTCAGCACATATGGTTGGCATTTCGAAAAGGAAAAGAGAGAATGGAATCTGTACTGCTTTTAACTATTGGATCCTTGAATTCTCTTTCAGAAATTACAGTAACTTTGTTTTGTTTTGGTTTTTCAAGAGAACTGTACCGACCAGGCAATTAGGCATCCACAAATACCTTGTATCCTTCTATACTACTGTAAAAAGACGGGGTATGTTCACTGGAAAGTGGCTTTCCAGGATTACTTTTCATTTCTCAGAATATGTGTGGAACTGAATAATATTTATTAGTTTCTCGAGAAAATCCAGAAAGACTATGGCAGGACTTATCAACCTTGACAGTTTCTTTTTTGCTTTTCCAAAATTTGGCTTGATTGATCAACTTTTCTTGAATTACAAGTAAATCTAGTTTTCTAATTCGAGAAGACTTCACGATTGACAGAACAGAGAGACAATTCACAATAGGGAGATTTCAGGAGATGTTCACATGCATGATTTGTTTTAGTATTTCAATTGGTACATTCCCTCTAAGCAAAAGTTGCCTAAAAATCCATAGATTTCAACTGATTAAGTGATTATGAAGATGGGCAAAGGTCCTTTGACATGGTCTTTCTTCCAAAAAGTACAATTAGCATAAGCATACACTCTCTACTACTATATCGCATATTCTTTTTGTACTTATACGAGATTAGGGCTTTGTATTAATGAGGTCTCCATCTTTTTTTAGGAAAAGTTTTCTTCTTAAATGCAATGGTCCACACTTCACACCCACCACATGTTCCTCATCATAGCTTCAAAACATCTAATTATAGCTTCTAATGGGTCCTCACACTCTCGTAACTACATCACAAAATGAGCTTAGCCTATGGTCTAAAAATCACCACCAAATTTCAGGAACAAATGAACAATGTAATGTGACATAGATAATGGCAATAGAAAAGTGTAGTCTTTGCTAGTGATGGATTGCTTATAATGATGGGCAAAAGACCAATGCTTTCACTAATGGCAACTGCACAAACAATAAGATGTAAAACCCTAACCTTGCTGGCGTTCCCGATCACGGACACAAATACTATGATGCCTAGTGTTTGGACCACTCTTGAGAAAAGCTATAGAGCGTAGGGCACTGGGCCTCGTCTACTCAAGATAAGAAGGGAAAGAAACTCATTTTGGATATAAAGAAGCCTACAAACAAGCAGAAACATGACAAAATCCGATCTCTTGAATGATGTTTGGCATTGCTATGTAGCTGTCCAATTTGCAAGAAATGGACCCAACGTAATGAAATTTAACCAAAGTATCATCATTTCTATCATTACTTACCCCACTATCACTGATTTATAGGAACTTTTCTTCATCATCCTGAGTAAAAATGGGTGTGATTAATTAATACTCCGTTTCAATCTCAATGATAAAAACGATTTCATTTCGCAGTAGTTAATTTGAGATCATTTTGTTACATATAGTTACCAAAAATAGGTGTAATCTACAAGAAAGGCAATTGGGCAATTTTGAAACCCTTTTTTCTACAAAAACAATGGGAGGTGGTTGGCTGAATCAGAGTTGGAAAATGTGATAGTGGGAAGAGTGGTTTATGTTGGCCTTTGAACTCCTGCAATGAAAGCAAAGGTTCACTTTTTTCCCTTTCTCCCTTTGCTTCCTCTTTTTCTCAGCTCCTTTCTGGGTTAATTTATGTTACATAGTGGGGAAAAGCTGATCAACTTTTTTATTCTACTGAAGGTTGCTTGCCTTTACTGGTATGGCTGAAATGCCGCATGCCACATTTGCCACCCATTAAATTTAGCTTTTAATTTAATCTGTTGAAATAAAAGTTTTGATTCTGCCTTTGTCTTGTTAAAGGAATAACTACTGCCTTGGGTTTATACTATAGGTAGGAAGATCTTGAGGCAACGTGCGAGTCATTACGCCCGTTATAGACAAACAAATTATAAATTAATTCCTCTAGTCTTGCAAAACATACTAAATTTCAAAAACTAATTATATAGTCTCTTGACCACTATTAACCATAGTTAATTTAAGATCATTTTGTTTCAAAAAATATCTACTTTTTCATCAATTTTTTTCATATTTATTTTTATTTATTAAAAAACAATGAAAAGGATCAAGTTATAAATAAATTTTAAAAATATAAAGACTAATTTATTAATTATTGAGACTATAGGGACTATATAATTTCTTTTAAAAAGCAGAGGAACTAATTTATAATTTAGTCGTTAAGACTTTCACGGTTGACAAAAAAAAAAAAAAAAAAAAAAAGTCAGACCCACAGCAACCCATTTTGATGGCAAATCATTTTCATTTGGCAAGGACCTGCCCCTTGTTTCGTCTTGGACCAAAATAAAATTGAGCTGAATATTTGAAAGAACAACCGAGTAAAATCGAACCCTCCTCCGTATTACGCACAGCAAAGTTGTCGATTTGGGCTCAACTTCCATTTGCAAAAAATGTTTTCAGACTAAAAAAACGATTAAGTTGATTTTTATGCATATTTTTTACATCAGTATATCAAATTGATGTTTTTTTTTCAAAAACATTAAAAAAAAAAAAACATCAAATTGATGTTTTTTCAGCCTAGACAGTACGAAAAGCACTGCCCAACACACCTTAGATGAAGGGAAACCTGCAGATAAGGTCTCATGGAATTTGAAGATAACACATTTTAAAATTTCTCAAACGAATTAGATGAACAGGAAAGCAATACCAGACCACAGGGCAATACAAAAGCGAAGCATCAGTATATTGAACAATTTCTTGAATTATTACTTTCCACGTAACATGTGCAAAGTGACATCAAACAACGGTTTTTGCCTTCGCCACACGAATTGCATAAATACAAAATTTAAGTTGTAAAGCAACCACTAATTTCACGTACTTCACTCTTCATATCCAGTCTGAGTATCATATAGACAAAGCCTAATTTCAGCCTCACAAACTGTGTTGTGTGTAGAAGTTTGAAGGAGAAATATAGCGATAATTGATTGTGGAGAAGAAAAATATATATAAAAATGAAAATTACATACATAAAATTGGCACAAACAACTTACAAGGAAAAATGGAAGGAAAGAATGTAGCTATTTAAACTGGCAACCGTTATGAAGACAGCTCTGAATCCGTGCGTTTATGGTTAGCAACTGGGGCAAAAGAAGACTGATCAATTTCTCTCCGAGATGCTTCCCATAGTTGTTGCTCTATGCTCAACTTCCTCAGCTCCAATACACCTCGCTGAACTGCAACAAGGAAACCAGGTGAAAACATCACAGTACTGCACATGCATCTATCGAAGCAAAATGTAAATAAGATCTCACCACCAAGTCTGCCAGTATAAGAGGTCTTCAAGTTCGTATACATCTCACATTATTTAACTTCTTTTTTCACATCACTTTGCAATTTCATAACAGCCTTTGACAAGAGGTTTTCCAGGCCATTCAGCATGGTGGAGAGAGTTTATGACTGACCATTTGAATAATAGGTAAAATTCAACCTAGCTGGCCTGCTCAATATTGGATCTAAAAACATTTGTATATTTTAATTAATCTCCGTCCAAAAGTCCTACTGTAAATGAGATTGAAGCAAAAAAAACATGCACATCGACCTAGACAACAAGTTGTCATCAATGGACCACGAGGACTTTTTTTTTTAAATAGGTTTTTGCAAATGATACCCTGGACCATAAATAGCTAAACAAAGCACATAGTTGATGCCTGTTTACTAGAATTTTGTTATAAAAGCGTATAAAAAATTACCATCCACAGCATCATGAGAAGTTGGTGACTGCCCACTACGACTAATCCAAAACTGAAGCCGGTCTTCTGCAATATCCTCTTCCACACCATGTACTAAGGCTCTTCTCCAATAATAAGTTAGCCAAGCCTGCACATAAAAATTCAAGCATTCTTTAATCAACATATACAAAACTCTGGTACTAATCACCTGTTGCAATAAGAAGATAATTAGAAGCCTAATGAACCACAATTTGAAAACTCACTCATTGCAAATGTTGTAACCACATAATATTTAAAAACACGTTCAGAATAAACAGACAGGGCAACCTTACATGAAATGTTTACACGAGCAAGAAAGACAAACGAGAGGTCAGATTTAGGTATATGATTTTAATGGCTACCCCCTAGACCATGATTTATTATTTCAGCCCATGCATGCTGGAGCAAAAAGAAAGTTAAAATCTAGGGACACTTACATAGAAAGGTATCCAACTAGAATAGGTTATGTGGAAAATTTGGTATGGCCTTATAGAAGAAAAAACTCGGGAGCAAAACACTGTTTTGTCGGTCTTATTGTTGTTATTGTTATCCCAACATATAACACCAGTCTGTGGTTGTTATAGAGTCAATTGTGTAATTCATTTAGGCTTAGCTTAAACTTTCATGTTTGGATGCTTTAACAGTTGGAAGACATAATAAATACATGGATGGAGTGAGGTCTAGGATTCCACTCTAGCCTGAAATAATTTCACAGAAGTAATAGAAGTATAATACAGACCTCCTTGTGCCTGTGGAACTACAAAGGCTTTGCAATGCTAGACTAGACCTAGAGGATCATGAAAAGGTACGGTATAAAGAAGGAAACTCTCATTTCCTCTCTATGCACTTGAGCATGGAATAAAAGAAATAATGGCTTTGTATTTTATCAAAGTCCTATAGTAATTGTAAAATGAAAAACAGCGACTACAAATAAGACAGTAACTGACCGCTTTGAAAAGAACATCTTCTGCCTCTGCTTCACTTAATTCTGCAGCAAAAAACAAGGCAGGGGCTTGTTAATTTTATTTCACAAAACATAACTTTACGACAGATAAGTTACACCTCTTACCAATGGCCTCAGTATACTTGGCATCACTTGGTGGCCTTGAATCTGAAAACCCAAAAAGAGAGACAGAGAGAGAGAGAGAGAGAGAGAGAGAGAGAGAGAGAGGAAAAATAAATGCCAAGATATCATGTTTTCTTTTGTAAGAACTGCTTCAAAAGGTAATATACATCAACAATAAGCATCCAAAAATCAGATATAGTATGGAAAAATTTTCAGCAACTCAGCGCAACATTTATTGGATGCCATATCTTAGTATTCCAAATCACAAGACTATCATAACACATCACAAAAGACTAAATAAAAAGCTTGAAATATTCATACTACAAAAGAAGGAAAAGCACTTATCGAAATGCCATACACATATCATAGCCAAGATATTCAACCAACGCAATTGACAAGTGGTACACAGATAACTTATAAATGAAAGAGGCAAATATACCTGGGACGGATTGTCGAACTATACTTGCTCGTCTGTGTTGAGCCAGAGCAAGTACAACTGCATCCTCAACCTTATAAGAGGGTGAGGTGTGACATTATCAGAACAAAAAAAAATAAACAAACTGCATGTTATTTAAAAAATAATAATAATAATACAGTAAAAGAAATCATTACAAGCAATTCTTGAAATCCATGTCAACTGAAGAAATAAACACAAGTAAACTACAAAATATATAGCTTTATGAAATGCAACTGATAAATAAATACATCAAAGAAAATAAAACTAAAATAACTGACAATAAAGTAAAAATATATATATTTTTTAGGGAAAAAATGACCTTTAAAGAAGCTAATTCCCGCAATCCCATTTCAACTGAAAGCATACTCTCAATATTTCCTTCTCCAGTAAGATCACTCAAATCACGAACTAGTTTACTCCTATCTGGATCGCCACCACCTGTTCCATTTACACAACATTAGAGATTATAAGATTAATTAATGGGCAAGTAATGAACAAAATTAATCAAAGAAAACAATAACTGCAAATAAGATAATAAGCAATCATCAAACTAGCCTCGATCTGACTCCTCCTTAGCCTTTTGTCCAGCAGAGATGACAACTTCAAACGGAAGAGGAGCTAGAGCAGACCAATGCTCGTACTTGGACACTGCTATATCTGCACAAATCCCTTAAGGCACAAAAGAAACAGAAGAAAGGCAGTTTAGTAGTGACCAAAGGACTCAGTTCCAAGCTTGGGCATGTGTAAGAAACAATAATGTAAACATTTTCTTTCTCTGCCACACCAGAAGAATGAAGAGACCGAATGAGTCCGCCAGGGATAGAAAAAATAAGCATCATGGGACTAATAGGTCTGCTGTGGTGCAAGATTGCAAATGAATAGCCAATAGGCCCAAAATAACAATATTGTACACATTAGGGATGTTCAAAGTATCTGATCCATCTACATCATCTGATCTGACCTGACCCAACCCATAAAATCAAGCTGTTGGATATATCAAACAGTCAGGCCAATAAAGCTAGCACATGGATCATGCTGCTTGGGTTGCAGGTCAGGATTTTGAAAACCCACCAAACCCAACCCAACCACAGAAGGATATAAGTTGACTGTTGGGTTTTTAGTGGCAGTGGTGGCCCTAGCCTTAGAAAACAGACCCAATCGGTCATTTATATACAAAGGGGGATTGGAAGCTAGATCCAATATATCGCCATGGTTTCATCGGATTCAAGTAAGATAGCTAGTGTTGTTTGTCTATTTTTGTTAAGCTTTGGCTACGAAGGCAACTGTTCATCTAAGTTCCCTTATTCCTACCTAACCTGTGGTTATCTGCATTATCTGTGAAGAAGTTATCCAACCTGCTCATCCGACCCGTTCAAGCTTTGCACAGGGGACAATGTTGGAGAAATTGAAAAGTCGGGTTGGATAACAAAATAAGGCCCAACCCGACCCGTGCACACCCCTAGTATATATCAAGGATGTTGGCAATAGAGAGATGACGACCACGATCCATTAACAAAGGTTTAAAGAAGGTCTTCTATGATTGCTATCCAGTGTTGATAAAAAGTTTAGAAACCCATCAAATTGCACTATCATAACTAATAAGTTAACTGGCTTCATGCACCACTGTCTGTATGCTCCTACAAACATGGACATGTAATTCAAAGCATGCAAACATTTTGCCTATTAAGCAGGAAAACATTATATCAAGTTGATTACCATGCTGTACAGCTAAACCCCAGTAGCGTGCAAGCCAACATCTCTTCAGGACAACCTCCTCCTAAAAGATATGTGCAACAAACAGTTAACAGATAACATCTATAAGATATGTGCATCAAACAGTAAACATCTATAAGGCTAAATATAAACCTCAACTTCAATTTAATGCACACACCATCTCTTCCTGAGTCAAAACCATTCTTTGTGTCATCATCCGAAGAGATTTTGTCTCAGATTCAGCTTCTCGGAGCTGTTCCACAGCTGTTGTGGCGTCATCTTTCAAGTTCTGGTTTGGAAAATGAGGTTAGGCTTGACATCTCAAGGTAAATGATGACAACAGACACCAAATGGAAGAATTATCATACCCTACCTCAAGTTCTGTACGAAGGATTGCAATTTCTGCATCTCTCCCTGTTGATTGTTTTGCAGCTTTAAGAGCAGCCTGCGACACAAATTTTTTTCAGCAATGGAACAGAAATTGTAGAAGAATAAGATTAAGCACCCTAATGATAAAAAAAGAGCAAGAGCACTCTCAAAAGAGCAACAGGTTTTATTGATACTCTTAACCCAATCCAGAAGAAAAAAAGTGAACATAGGTAATAAAGAAAAAGGGACAAGTAATGGACCAGCCACCAATTTATGTTCCTGAAGAGCATGGGAAATCAAAGACGAAGTAAAAATACTCTACTCTCACTCATATCTGCTCCACTGGCATGTGGAACCCAAACTCACCTCTCTTTGACGCAATGCTGCTTCCTTCCTATTTAAAAATAAAAAAATAAAAATCAGAACCAGGAAATCAAATAAGCTTGCAGGAGAGACAAAACCAACCAGGCTTACCGGCTCAACAGTTTAGCTTCTAGGGATACACCCTCTCCAAGAGCAGCAACCTATTAATAGCAGAAATGGAAATGGAATAAGATCTTCAAATCATTGGCAAAAACACAACCATGCAGGAAAATTTAGGGTGCTTTCAACAACTAAACTGATTTGAGCTATAATTCCCAACCAAATTGGAGCATGTGCAGCAACTCAAGTGAATCAAATGGTGAATTCCAAATATGCTGAGGCATGTTCAACAGTTTCACATGAATATAGAACTCGAGAACCAAAAAAAAAAAAAAAAAACCTTGACGGAACAGAAATTTATCCAAAATAACCTAGCGTGGCCAAACATGAGAAGAAAAGGCAATTGGATCAACAAGTAGAGCCATATGCATGACAACATGGTGAGTTGTATACAAGCAGACAACTGGATATTGCTAGATAAAAACAATGCAGACCTTAAAACACTCAATTTCATGCTCAGAAAACACAGAATAAAATGTTTCCCAATGGTTGCATAATGAACAAAAGTGTCGGACATGAGGAAAAGGAAATATAAGCAAATAATCATAGTTACATGTAACGACAATGCGATTCTAAACGTTGAGATATGTTTCCTAAGAGCTGTGTCGCTCTAATTCTGCAGGTAAGCCCTATCCACATTGCATATGAAATAAAATGTCCATGCTTTATGGAGACTCCCTGAAACGTATTCTAGACTTCTTAAATGTAACCAGTACCAGCAACACGATAGTAGTATATTAGCTTGTGAGTTACCAAACAGAAAGAAAACTGGTCGACTTGCTGGCTTTCCCTAGCACACACACCAATTAGATAGTAGGCACAAGTCCACTAGGAACTCATCAAACTGAACTTGTAGAGTAAGACCTCCACTCAATATGGTGTGTTTCAGTGCTCTTCTCTAGGTATGCTTCAAAACATCCCTTTGTACTGTAGAGCCAGTTTCCTTTTCTTTTGTTTCTATTTCCCCATTAAAGAAAAGGATACTGCCTTTTATCCAGCCAATCAGGCATATAAACAATTCTACACTGATCTAGAAAAAAAAATAGCAAGAACATGTGTTTGACACTGATAAGAGTTGCACAATACAATCACTGTACAGACAGTTTCTTTTTCTTTTCTTTCTTTTTTTTTTTCCTTCCTTTTCCCCATTAAAGACAAGAGTACTAAAAAATGATACTGCCCTTTTATCCAGTCAACCAGGCATATAAACAATTTTGTATACTGATCCATAAAAAATAAAAGCAAGAAAATAAGCTTGACGCTTATAAGATACTAGACTTGTTTGCAACTTGTATCAATGCCAACATGCTGAAGAAGAGAATTTACAAATAGCAAAACTAATGACTAAATGATATAGCTTACCTGTTTCTCAAGCTCCCTAGCTCTAGCCTCTGCCTCCTCACGTTTTTCTTCAGCACTTCGAAGCTGCATGGCAAACTCAGATATATATGTTAAACATCACAGGACAAGGCCATAACAAACCATTTAATTTTTCATGGGGGATTACACACCTTGTCAAGTATAACTTCATTTTCTTCTTGTAGCATATCAAGCTGCAAAATTTAGCTCATTATAGCTTCAAACCAACTTGGTTCAGCCAATATATAGCTGTCTTCAATAAATAAAAGAAATTGTAAGCCTGTTATCAACCATAGGTAAGAACGACATACTTCATCCCGAAGTGCTGAAGCTTCACGCTGATCTCCTGCATCAGTCTTAATTTGTCCAATGTCTGATGTAAACCTGCGGTAATTGGCAACGATAATATTCATCAAATGCATAACAGCAATTGAATGCAAGCAAATAAAAGTCTATACTCAGGTTAATTGATAAATGGATGACCTTATAGTTCATTTTGTAAATCCATATTACCCACACAAAAAATTAAAACCAAAACAAATTAAAAGCTAAGCCTATAGCTGTAGGTACCATAAGCGACATTTACTTCCACTAGCTTAAAAGCATCAAATAGAAAGAAAAGGAAAAAAGTACAACAAGAGCCAATAAGTCACTGACCTCTTATTAGCTGCACTCCTACTGGATGGAGTATCGATAGGAGGTATGGAAATGGGAGTTCTTATTGATTGTTTGCTAGGAGGCACTCCTGTCGCAGAACGAACTGACATAGATGGCCTTCCAGCCGATGTAGACCGAACTGAAGGCACATTCTCCATAAAGTTCCGACCTAACTAATTAAAAATACCAAATCTCCAATTAGCCTGAATCAAATCAAACCCTAACACACACGCGCGCGTATAGATACATAAATAACCTCAAAAAACCAAAATTGAATCTCCAAACTCAACTTTAACAGAATTGAAATCAGATAATCAAAATTGAAAATGACCGTAATTGACGCCTAATTATCCATATAAAAGCATCAAATATCGAAATTGCCACTGCAAGCAGAGATCTGTATATCAATGTAGCAACTACTACTGTCTACTAGCACTAGTTCTTAAAAACAATATAATCTAAAAATTCAAATTCAAATCGAATTATTCATTTAAAATTGGAAAACGCGCTGTAAGCGCTCGAAATTACCGCAGGAGAAGGAGATCTATTAGGTCTAGTAACCGAAACACCATTACTACTCCCTCTATGATTAACACTACTAAACCCCGAGGAAGCAGAAACCGGAGCCGGTGGAGCAGGGAATCGGAACCCAAGATCATCGTCATCATCGTCGTCATCTGCCGTCTGCGAAGACGCCATCACCTGAGCTAGCCGTTGGGCAGCGGCCTTCGCGGCGACGTTTTGTGTGCGCTTGATAGTTGACATGCTTGAACCTAGCCGTGAGCTTGGGTGTGCCGGTGACATCGTGGCAGGCGATGACGAGCCCGTGCTGCTTGAACCACGTGAATCGCTGCTCCACTGCCGCGTATACACCGGACTCCCCGTCCTCCTCCGATCCATTTACGTGTAAAGATTTTAAATCTCTTTCCTATTTATACGTATTCGTATGTGTATAGGTGTCCGTATTTTTTTGTGTCTGGCAGGGAGCGAGGATTTTGAGAGAGCTGAATTTTTTGTCGAGGAAATCGAGGGAGGAGGGAGAGAAAGGAGGCGGTTGAATAATTTCGGAGCTCTGAGTGTCGTAGAAGTTGAAGCTTGAAAACGAAAACGAAATGGAGAGTTTTGACTACACATCAGTGTCTTAGGTATCAAGACATTTCAATTGAGTATCCAAAAATAAAAATTAAGAAAATCCTATATTTTTTTTTATTAAAAAAAAAATCATAATGTTCCTCCTAGTTTATAGATCTCTTTCTAATTAGGTATTAAACACATCATCCATCATTTGAATTTATACCTAATTATTATCACGTCAAAGAAAGTGCATAAGAAATGAATTTAATAAATTGCTTTTTTGGGTAAAAAAAAAAATGGGAGGCTATCTTTGCATGATATTGGGTAGAAAATAGAGTTAATTGAGGGTTAATTAGCTTAATTTGAAACTTTTTTGAGGAATTTAAAACTATATTTATAACTTAGAAACTTAGCTATAGTTTTACCAAATTTTGGCTTAAACGACGTGCCGTTTCCAGGGGGTTGACACTATTGCGAATTTCGCGGGAGACAATATGCTGTAGATTATGAGTGGAAAATGGGGGGACCCAAAGTAGTTGATGATCTTGAAGCGAGACTGTGGGAGACGTGGCCGATATGTTTACGCTGTCCCGATATCTCGGTGATCTGTCAGTGAGTTCCGGACAGAGGATTTTGGCGGCGCCGTAAATTTTTTTAATTCGGTGAACTGTTTTTGATCAGAAAAGAAAAGGTGCAAGCCATTTGGACAAAAGACACGGTCGCATGGAGCCTTTCCAACATGGACCCAAAAAAATTAACCCTCCATATGGACTTAAGGAATTAATTAAGCCCAAAACAGAATAACTAAGAAAACCTTAAAAAATTATTATGAATTAAATACCAAAAACACCGTCATAAGAATTCTTATATTCCTTTTCTTCGAATTAATTTGCTAGCTCATGCTATTGGCCAAGAATTAAAGTAAAAAAAAAAAAAAATTCTTTATTAGTTTGTTTGAAAAGGGAGAAAAAAAAGTTTCATAAATTATATAAACAACCACTAATAACATAAATTGTATCATTTCATTTATTTTAAAGCTGGATAAATATCATTCAATATTATATGAGGTCAAATTTGTATGCAAAGAAAGGGCAGCATTTATCTGTTTTTTAAAAGATTTTTTTTTTTTTTTTTTTGGAGATTTAATTCGTTGTAGTTTTAGGACGTGTAGTGTAAAGATCTATTTATTTATTTGAGTTTTAAGATAAAGTCAATGAAGAAATGTTATTATCCATATAACTATGACAATGTAATATTAATTTTTCAAAATTACACATAAAAAAAAATTCACTGGGTCCCGAAAGTGAGGGACAAAATAATAATTAGTATATTTTATCATTAATAACATAATGGCATTGAATATAATTCCACATAGGAGTATGTTTTTTTAAAAAATGTATATATAAACTATCTAAAACATAGATCAAATTAGATTTATTTAGAAACTTCAAAAAAATAGATGTTATAACTATATATAGATATAGTTTTGTAAAGGAAGAACTTTCTTTCAAAATGGTAGGGAAAATCGTTTAATAATCAAATTTCATCCTTTTCTCAATAAACATATGGTTAAATGACTCAAACATTTCCTAAACTTTAATGTAATTGAAAATTAGTTTTTAAGTTTCTAATTTCGAATTGACCTTCTTAAACATTTTTTTTTTTGGTAAAAAATAATAGTTATACAATAGCTCCACAATAGAAATCATTTAGTAAAATTATCTAAAATTTCTCGGAAAATTTACAATCATTTTAAGTTATTTTTTATTTTTTACTTTTTTAATATTTATATATATATATAGACACATGCACGTACACTTTCCCACTTTGAAAACTTTTGAAATATTTTCAAAAAATAGATTGAATTTTTCTAACATGCGTGCAAAAATTAATCTCATAATATCAAAAATGGAATTTTTGTAAAGAGGAAGATGGTAACCGAAACTAATAGGATGAACTAAATGTAAGAAAAATTCAAAGAGGTCAAATTCAAAATTAGAAGTTTAGAAATTTATTTTCAAATAAATTAAAATTCAGAAGAAGTTTATCCCCTCTAACCTAAACATATTAGGAGAAAGGGTACAAAATTGACGATAAGAAAACAAAACAATGCCTATCATAACACTCTATAACTATTACATAGGATTAAATGTTCATATTTGTCTATTATAGCACAAAATTTAATATAAATTACATAAATAAACTACATCCAACCCGTCTAACAATAGGTGGACATCCAGCTAGTTATGTCTTAATATGTGAAAATACAACCGTGAAAATCAAAGTTAAAAATCTTATAAATGGAAATTTAATAATCTCCTAAGTGAAATTCGAATAAAGAGTTTTGATGTAATCAAATTTTCATATATTTTTAATCTTATTATGATGAAAACTTTTGTAACAAAATAATATTCTAAATCCAAAAAATTAAAAGATGAGTATTAAAAGTTACAAGAAAAACCAATATCATAAGGACTAAAAATATACATTAGTTAGGGCAAAATAAAACAATTATTTTTCAATCAATAAAATTAAGATGTTTTTTTTTATCAATGATCAAATCGAGATGGGTTTATATACTCTCTAACTTTGAGGATGGGACAAATATATTATGAGTATCACAAATATTAAGAACCATTAAATAATTGCAACACATAGAATTATTGATTAGGGCATTCTATCTAATATGCATTAATCTATATTTATACGAGAAAATGCCTATCTTGTTATACATCAAAAAAATTCAATTTTTTTAGGTTTCGATCTACCTCTTTTAATTATTTTATGGTTTAAAACCACAATGAATGCATTTTTCTCACCAAAATAAACAATATAAATATAAGATCGACTACAAAAGAGCCAAAATTAGAGTGATCATGGCTTTCTCTCTTACGTCTTTGCATGTAGGTATCAAATTATAACATCAATAACCTTGAAGATCAAAATAAAAAATTTGAAAGCATCGGATATCAAAATATAATATGAGAAAACATGAAAATTATAAAAATATAGAAATATTACGAAATAAATGATAACAACAATAGAACTAGAGAGAAAAATAATAGAGAAATGATTTCACTATGAAATAAAGAGAATACAAGAGATAACAACTTCGAATAATCTTTCATTCTCTATAAAATACTTGTGCATTAAGTAATAAACAATCAAGCCTATTTATAGGCTTCAAGATTAAAGACATAATTGAAAGAGACTATAAACTATTAAAAGATGCATGAATTGCATCACCCTTTTAATTTTTCATATTAAATGGTGAATTGAATCACATTAAAAATAATAGATAGTGGGAATATGAAATGATCGTGAATATTTTTTTCATAACACTCCCCTCGAATGTCCATCATAGAAGGAACATGCCTCGTTAAAACCTTATTAGGAAAAAACCCGAGTGGAAAAAATCCTAATGAGAGAAAAAGAGTATAATATCTCTTGTATACATTAATCTCAATGTTGGCCTCCCCTATTGAAAACATCATTTGAGATCTTTAAGATGATGTATTTCAATTTTGTGAATCATCTTCTCAAAAGTTGTAATAGGTAATGCCTTAGTGAACAAATCTGCTGGATTGTCACTTGATCGAATTCTTCCTTTAATGAAATTATGCAAGCACCATTATCTTCATATGATTTATTAGAGCTTCTTTTGCTAGTAGATAAATCACATATCTCTTGGATATGATGGATCGTTGATCTTAGCTAAACACATTCTCGACTTGCCTCATGAATTGATATTTTTGCATGGTTTAAATATTTAGCTACTATAGTTTGCTTCATAGAACATCACTTGATTAAATTCTTCCTTTAATAGAATTATACAAGTATCATTATCTTTATATTATATTGTTAGAGCTTCTTTTGTCTGGTTGATAAATTGCATGTCTCTCGGATATGATGGATCGTTGATCTTAGCCAAACACATTCTCGATTTGGCTTATGAATTGGTATTTTTGCATGATTTAAATATTTAACTACTATAGTTTGCTTCATAAAATATCATGATATAGCTGTATCACCAAGTGTAAATACATAACCCATTCATGATCGAGTTTGTATAGATTAGATAGATAACCCGCATCCGCATAACCAATTAAACCTAACTTTGATTTATTTGAGTGAAATAAATATCATATCAAATTTTTCTCAAAGATAACATAGGAAATGTTTAATTTCATTCCAATCTCCATATTGAAGTAGAACTATGACTTGCTAATAAATTTATAAAATAGACTATATCGAGTCGAGTATTATTAGCAAGATATATCAATGCACCTTAAGATAATGGTACTTCAAAACCAAGTAGTTCTTTGTTATCTTCTCGAGATTGAAAATAATCTTTTTGGATATCAAGTGAATGAACTACCATTAGGCTAGTCAATGGATAATCTTTATATAGAATAATTATAGAACTTTTTATATATAAATTGACTAATGAATAAAAATATCATTATCTAAATGCTCAAATTGTAGGTTGAGATAAAATTTTATTGCCTAAGGTATTCATATCAAATTCTCCTTTTAGCTAACTTATAGCATTTGGAATCTCTTCGGGAGTTACAATAATATTTAAATCATCATTATATATAGCAACTATCATAAACCCCTTTTGAATTTTTTTATAAAAATACATAAATAAATACGGTTATTTTTATAACCTTCTTTCAATAAATATTAATTGAAATAATTATACCACATGCACACTAGTTAGCAATAAAGAGTAGATATTGAAAAATAAAAAAAATAAATATAAAAAATATAGCATAAATTGAATTTCTAAAAACTAAAATAATAAAACTAATACTAAAATAATTCGATAGAGATCTCTATTATTTAATTGAATTTATTTCTCAAGAATATGTATTACATGTTTCGGGTATCTTAAGTTCTTCTATGACTTTCATATAGATATCATTTCAAATGAACAAATAAACTGTTATCACATTTATTAAATGCATGCATATGAATTTTTTTCATATATTTTGCCGGGATAATGAGATAACAAAATATAATTGCATCCATTATAGGAGAATATGTCTCCTCATAGTTAATGTCGATTCTTTATGAAAACTCTTATGTTAAAAGTTTTGCTTTGATCTTACAATCTCATCTTTCTTATTTTATTTTTACATAAATATATATTTGTATCCCACTAGCTTAACATCTTCGAGTGTTTTAGCTATGAGTTCAAAAAACTATTCTTTTGTAAGAGAACATAATTCTACTTGGATTGCTCTTTTCATTTAGATCAGTTATCTTTATGTCGACATTCTTCAATAAATTTAGGCTTAGGATCCTTATTTTCATTTAAGATATAAATTGAAATATTACATACAAAAATCTTATCAATAAATATTTTTTTCGATCCTAATTTCTTCCTATATTGACATAATTTATCAAAATATCCGCATTATTCTTAAGCATTTGGACTTCTTCCGAAAGTTTATTATCAAAAATATCATGGACCATTTTATGAATATTTGCATTTTTTATTTTAATAATTTGCACTTTTCTTTTAGGGATTTTTAGTTTTAAAATCGATCGGTCTTCCATGCTTCGGGCGTGCTTTAGATTCATTTGTTATAATATTAATAGATTGTCCTTCTAGGACATCAATTCTAATAGGAGCATTCTCGGTGGGGAAATGTATTTTAGTTACTCATTTAAGATCCGAAAATGCATCCGACGGTTGATTTTCAATACCTTGTAAATGAATTATCTTTTGAACTTCTAGTTCACATTATTTTGTACAATGATCAAGATGATATAAGATAGAGTACTCCATGTAATTTTTTCAACTTGTTTATTTTGCTTATTCTCTCCCCTAACATTGAAAAAACTATTTCATTAAATAAAAATCGATAAATCGAGCTCGTAAAAATATTTCGATTCATGGTTCAAGATATTGAATTATTGAAGAGGATCCAAATCTAACATATATCTCTAATCTCTTTTAGGTGCCCGTTTTAGTTTGTTATGGAGAGCACTACGGATATATATTGCAATGATAAAAATTCTTACATAAGAAATATTTAGCTTATGACCATAAATCAATTAAAGGAGGGAGAATTTTTTATAACTTATAGGTCCGATTAGAACAAGTATTACTGCATATAAGATTGCATGTCTCCAAACATAAACAAGGAGTTTCATTTTTATAAATAATGGTTTAGTTATCGATTGAAACATTTTGATAAATAATTATTCTAAACCTTTACGAGTATAAACATAAGCAATAGGCTATTCAATCTTTATTCTAATAGCCAATCAATAATAATTTAATATTTGAGAAATAAATTCATCGGCATTATCAATTTGACTTGTTTTAATGGTATAATCTAAAAATTATACTCGAAATCAAATTATTTGCTAGGAATCTAAAAAATATCGGGTTTCGAGTAGATAATCGGCATATATGTGACCATCTTGTGCATGCATTTATTAAAATCATAAAATATTTAAATGGTCTACATAGTGGATGAATTGATCAACATATATGATCACCTTGAATACATTCTAAAAACATTGAAGATTTAATCTTAATTTTACTTGGTAATGGCTTAATAATTAATTTACCTTGAGAATATGCATAACATGAAAATTTATTAAATTCTGGTTCTTCAATAGATATCCATATGAATTTTTAATAATTTTTTGCATAATGAAAAATCTAAAATAATACAACTGGTTATGTCACATAATAAAAGTATTTGAATAGTAAACTTCGGTTTACTATAACATTTATTTCAATCATTCCAATATTTGTAATAAAGACTAGAAGAGAAAGCGGATAAATTTTTCAATACATATTTTATACCCAATATAATTATTATAATATATAAGTATTCACATTTGTTATCTTGATATAATATCAATTTAGATGAATATCTTTAAAACTCAATAAATTTCTATAAAACTTTAAATAGAATAGTACATCATTTATAATAAAATTCATCCTTTCAAATAATAACACATTGCTCTCTAGCACCTTTAAATTATGTCACTGCAAGTAATAATATATTCATTTATAATAAAATTTATCCTTTCGGATAATAACACATTGCTCTTCCGGAGCCTTTAAATTATGTCACCGCAAGTAATAATATATTCGCTGTTCTAGAGCCTCAAAAATTTATCTTTTCAAGCAATAATATATTCTTTTTTTTTAAACCTTCAAAGTTTATCTTTTCAAGTAATAATATAGTCGATCTTTTAGAGCTTTCTATTAATTGATATTATCATATATAATATTAACATAGAATAAATATTAAATAAATAAATATATTCTTCATAAAAATAAATGGTAAAATAAATTTATATTTATTTCTATTCAATAGAAATTATAAGAAAATATAAATCTTATTTATAAATAAAAATGCTACCAAGTTATTAATTTCAATTACCACCGTTTGGATATATAAAATTGGCCTCTCTATTTTACTTTTTCTTTTTTAACGAGGTTTGATAAGGCTCAATGAGGTGTTTTAGTGTACGGTAGGTACGCAATCAATGTCTACTCATACCACATTTATAACATTTATTTTTAGAATAGTAACTTGGTCCATTTTTATTTTTTCTTATTTTTTTAATAGTTTATCCACTTCTAGTGGTGAGATATATTATCATAGTCATCATGATTATAATGATAATTATTTCGACCACATCCATGGTTACGATCACGTCTTCGTTCGTGTCTAAAATTATTATAAGTTGTCACATTCATTTCAAGGAATGGAGTGGATCTAGTTGGACGAAATTTATTCTTTTTCATCAATATTTTTTCATTTTATTTAGCCACGAACAAATATGAAATCGATTCAAAATATTTTTTAAACTCTTTTTCTCGATATGCTACTACATGAGCATATTTGAGATATAAAAAGTAGATAATATTAACTTAGCATCAAGCACTTATGATCAATAATTCTTGTCCAAAATGTCAAGGGCTACAAAATCAAGTTTTGTGATGGTTGATATCATTAAAATTGTATATTACAAAGTATAATAATAACAATATTAGGAAATAAAGACAAAATAAAATAATAAAATTTAAATAAAAATAAACATAATAATAAAATTGTATATTACAAAGTTTTATGATGGTTGATATCATTAAAATTGTATATTACCTCAATGGTTGCAAGTTTTGTTCTCGTGTAGCCAGGATTTATAATCTGCCTAGTGGATTTATAGGTTCAGGTTCTCTTGATTGATAAATGTGATTTAGCATCACTAGTGTAGTGGCCTTAACAGTGGTCGTGCAAATAATATCTCTAGGATTTGTGACGGAAGTTAGTTTCTTGACGACATACTCAAGTATTGGCTGTTTCTAGGAATTTATAGCTGATGAATATGTGATGTGTATGTTCTAAATTATGTTGAAAGTGCTTAGGATTTATCATTGCTAATAATTATAGCAAGCTATGCCCGGTACTTAATGATGCGTGCATGAATTTTATGGAATCATTCCTAGTGTGTGTGTGTGAATATTTATGCATCCCATATTATATTATGGATCCACTGTTTATGATGGTGTGGTGAGGTACAAACATAGAGCTCGTGGTCTTTTTTTCTTATAAATGTTATGAAATTTGTATTAAAGAAATATTAGTAGAAAGCAAAAACCAGTAAGACAGTGGCTTATGCAAGAGACCGAGACCATAAAGCTAGTGATCTTTTTTCTTCTTCCAAATAAGCTTTGCAGTGGTGGCAAGAATGGTTGGGTGGACCAAGAAAAGAATAGGTCTTGTTTGTCTGATAAAAACTCTTGTTGGGCTGCCCAAAATGGCTTTCTGATTTGCCTAATAAAAATATCCGCCAACCACAGGATTAACTTATCATCGTATATATATATATTTTTACAGTCATAATTAGTTTTTTATTTTTATTATGCTACGGATAAGATAAAATACATAAAATTATTTTTTAAAAAATATTTCATTTTAATGTCTCGTATTATATTGTGCGTCTATCAAAATATATCAAAACAAAACTAAATAAAAATTCATTCAATTTTATCATTTTTTTTAATCAAAATTTATATTTGACTAATTATTCTTTATAATTTCATAATTTTTTTTATTAAAAAATATTATTTATTTATCTCTATTCACATTTTTAACTAAAAACTTATTTTGTAAATTGTTTTTTCCCAAACATCTTTTTGCCTTAAAATTTTTAATTAAAAAAACTAGAGAAAAAAATAAGGACTAGAATGACTAAAATGAAAAAAAAAATAGAGACCAAAATCAAATAAAAAATATTTACAAACTAAAAAAATAATATTAAAAAAAACAAGGTGTAATGTCACTAAACTTTTATAATAAATATCTTTAAAATATTTGAAAACTATAAAAAAAAACCGAGTACATAATGAAAGAAATAGTATATTTGAATCTAGGTGAATGGTGTATATGAGTTTAGATGAATAATATTTAGAATAATGCAATGAATAATAAACTTATGTTTTGGCATTTTTTTTTTTTTTTTTACAATAAAAGAGGAATTATATACAAGGAGTTATACTCTCCTTTCTCATACATAAAGGTAAAATTCATAAATAATTTTTTATGCTGGTATCATGTTTTTGTGAGAAAGAGTCCAAACTCAAGCATAATTTCGCAGCATTAAAAAAAAGAAAAATACCCTTGAAGGTAACACATAACTCTTTGTTTCGTAGGCTGAGCCCGAGCCTAATTGACTCTTTTTAATCATTAATATTCAACCTACACTGCATTGTCTCCTTGTCATCCCTAATCTAGTAATTAAACAGCTAATTCTTGATGCTAATTGAGCTTGCACGCATGGGAAAGATGAGAGAATTAAGAAAGGAATTGGTGGGCAGCAAGTGCATCTAGCAACATGCAAATTGCAAATATGGGTTTATAGATTGAAGAAAAGAAAGCCAAGTGACAATCACGTGGCCGAAAGACCAATTGCTTGTTATGGCCCTAAAAGTTTATCTCTGGCAATCAGACTCTACCCTATCAAGGATCCAAAACATGCGTTTGCATCACAAAAATACAACCCGTTCACCACCTTGCAACAAGCAAGACAATTGGAAATTTAATGAAGCATAGAAATTAATCAAGAAAATCCTAACACAATCAATCTTGACAAACTAATGATTCTTGGGCTCAGCTTCCACCTGCAGCTTTCTTTTGAACAAGCTCCTCAATCATGTCAGCTACTTCTTGAACTGTTGATACATTTTGAGAGTTCTCCTCTTCTACATTAATGTCAAACTCTTCTTCCAATGTCATTACTATCTCCACCTGCAATAACATTATAGGATCACATCTCACTTTAAATTTCCTAATTAAGAAGTGAAATTTCCCTTGATTTTGTTTGAATGGTTTTGATCAAATGAATGACACAACACAACCTATAGTATAATACATCGGTAGCAAAAAATGGCTTACTGTGTCAAGAGAATCAGCACCAAGTTCAACAAACTCGGTTTCGTTGGTGAGCACGGTCTCAGGAGTTAAAGCCAACTGTTTCCTCACAATATTAATAACTTTCTCTACAGTCTCTGGCTTTGCCTATCAAATCATGTACATTATAGGTTATAATTTCACATTTTTGTATTTGCTAGGTTCAATAAAAAAATGAAAAGAATAGGCACCGAAGTGTATTATAAAATGTGGAGGAGGGTGGAATTACCGCACAAGAGACACGGAATCGAGAGGCCGTCAAAGAAGGGAAGCCAGTGCTCTTTCCCCAACCTACCGAAACCAGCTTTAAACCAGCTGCCTGTACCAAAAGAACCACAGATGTACATTAATGATTGGAAATTTTTTTTGTCCAAGTACAACAATGAAAATTTTAAAATTGTTGTCATATGTTTAATAGTTCTCGATATTTGATTAGTTGCGTCAGCCACTAGACCCACAATAAGAGAAAATGGACTCAATTTGTTTTGCAAATTTGTTATTTATTTTTCGACATGACCATTTACTAGTTTAGGAAGTTGCTTTAGCTCTAGTTTTCTGTCCTATACAAAGATTTAATGCACTATTGTAAGGGCAATATCCTCTTGGCTAGGAGCATATCATGTCAAACTACTTCTCACCATTAATTAGATGGGTTTATGAAAGAGGCAATGCCTTAAAAATTAAGCACAGTCACGTCATCCCACACCTCCGCACACAAATAAATAAATAATAAAAAATCGTGAAGAATGCTACGAAAGAAGCATAAAACATAGTTTTCTTGCAAAAATTAACGAGCATTAATTAAATCTCTAAACGTCCAAAGTTTTTAAGAGATGTAATATTGAAGCAGTAAGTGTAAGTAAATGAAATTAATTAAATGAGCAAGAGGATAGTGAAAGCTTTAATTACTTGATTAGTCTTGTTGGACTGGCTACACAAAGGTTGGAACCTAAGACAAGTAGCTGAGACAGAGGCCATTAGCGGAGAACAAGCTCAAGCACAAAATAACTTGTGAATTGTGATGGAATTAGAGGAATTTGCCCTAAGAAAGGAATTGATAATGGCAGGTAGTTGAGAAAGAGAGCTTGTATCGACTTTTGCTATTGAAAAATGTTAAAAAAGGATTAATGAAAAGCGAAGCAGAGATGCGAGTGGTGAAGATTCAGTCTCATCATTATCTAAGGCCTATCTGCTGCTTGCGTGTCATTGGATTGCTTTCTGTCTTGTGGGCTCTCTCAAGATTCGAAAAATGCCAAGTTGAATGGGAAAATTGTCTTTTAGATTTTTCCCACGTGATAATGCAGGGTCTCTCCTTCGGTCAATATTTTTTTTATCCTCTTACAGCATGGTGTTAGTGAATATTTTTTACACCCTCTTACAGTTTGCTGTTAGTGAATATATTTGTAGTCAAATGCTCTAGTACCTTTCGTTGAGCAAATACCCAAGAATGATAAAAAACAAAGTGTGTATGAATTTTAACATGGTTCAACAAATATTCAATTCTAAAAAAGAATTCATTATTATAATCATTAATCACTCACTCATACCAAAAACATTATTATCTAAAATCCAGTTATATCCATATCTTTCACTACAAAAAATTACTACACAAATTTTGTACAACAAAATAATTCCTTACGATATACACAAATTACACAAAACTCCGATACAAAGAGTACGTCTTTGTCGCCCTAGCAAAAGGATGCTCGAGATGCGTCTTCATTTTGCTATAGCCTAAACAATTCTCAACAACAGACATCTCAGCTCTTAATACATGTACTTGTAGCACCATTTTATTTTTCGTTTATGAGAGATATTTGTAGTGTCCTTCGATAATTAATAATTATATAAATTCTCCCTCGGTCTCCTTGTTTTTTTTTTTATAAGAAAACAACATGCGATAAAAAAAATTTAAATAAAAAGTATAATTTTTAAATTAATTTTCAAACACCGAACCGCTACTAAATTGGGAATAACAATGGAGTTAAACTAAAGAAACCAAAGTAAATTGTTTTTTTTTTTTTTTACCTCTTCTATTTATACTCTAGATTAATTAGGCTTAACTTGATTAGGGATATCTTTACTTTTAAGTTGGATTGGATTAATTCTAAAAAGAGATCAGATCAAATTAAACCTTGGTGGAACATTTTAAAAATGCATCAATTTTTTTGTCTTCACTCGTTTTTAATGTTTGATGATTTTTTTTTCCTTCATAAATCACAAAAATCATAAAACTGTAAAAACTCGCAAAAAGGGTAAAATTTCGAAGAAATGGATTGGACAAGTCAAATAACATATTTAATTTTCTGAATTTTTAGATTTTTTTTTTTTTTTTTTGGTTAAAACTAAGAGGACTAAACTTGGGTTATTTATATTCAGTGTCTTAGAGGCCATCCCACCTTTAGCAACTGTCCTAATTATCTGAAAAAGAGCTGCAGGCCACTTGTTCAGCTAATACTTCTTTGTTGAAGCCAATTTAAGAACACTCAAGTGTCTTCATGTCAGCTCTGTAATGCTTTTGTGTGAATTCTAGCAACATAGGCCATGTAAAATTTGGATATTTTCGTGCTTTAGCATTAGAATATTGTTGCTAAAGCAAAACGTTAAAAAATATTGACAGAATAATATCCCCATTGCTGATTTTTATAGCCATTCAATCGCTAATCCAATTTTGGGTTTTCTTTAAAAAAAAAAAAAACAAAACAAAACAAAAAACAAAAAAAGCAAAAAAAAAGCAAAAAAAAAAAAAATATTAAACATCCCTAAAATCATTCAAAAATCTGTTAAAATCTTTCACAAATCTTTTTAAATTGGAATCTCCTTATTTTTAGCTAAAAAAATCTCAAAATTAAGATTTGCCAATTAAAATTTGATTTTTGAATTGATTTCGAGAGAAATTTTAGGATGTTTTTGGCCTATAAAAAGCTTTGGAATTCCAATTTGCAAAAAAAAAAAAAAAAAAAAAGGAAAAAAAAGGAGGAGAAAAAAAAAGGAAGAAAAAACGCAGCAAAAAAAAGAAAAAAAAACAAAAAAAAGAAAAAATACCGAAAACCTAAAAAGAAGAAGCCAAACACGCCCTAACCCAATAACCATACCCAATTACCCGTTTACCTAGCTGAAACTTTTGAGCCTCAATTGATCGTTTTCCGATCAGATTTTGACCCCGATCAACATACCCAAGTGTAGCCCATCACTAGATCGGTCCATCAACACCGGTTAGAGAGAGAAAAAATCACGAAGGAGAGAGAAATCGAGAGATCAAACCACCAAAACCCGACCCGAAAAAATACTCGTTCGTTTCTCTCAAATCCGATCACCAACACAAGAACCGCCACCACGGAACCGATTGCCGGTCTCCCCGAGTGTTTTCATATGAATATCTCGACCCAACGACACCGGAAAATGGTTTAATTAAGCTCAACCCGTTTTCGACCCGTTTTGGAAAACTCGGACAAATTGGCCGATCTAGAAGTTGTTGAAGGTTCTAACCACCGCGGACATCTTCCTCTCAACCTTACGAGTCGACCGGTGGGTTTGGAATCTCGATAGGAGGTCGGATTCATCGCCGGTGAAGAAGGTAGATCCGACCGAACCTTTGGAGGCTCCGATCTCCCTCCTCCGGCGTCTTCTCCGGTTGGAACCACCGCCATCGGAGTCGCAATGGCCGGATCTACAAGGCTGGGTGGTCCACGAGCCGGAACGGTCACCGAAAGACGAACGGTCGCTTGGCGGTGACTCTTGGTATTTCGGGGGCATTTTGGTAATTTTATAGTGTATGTGAATTTTGGAATTTTTTTTTCATTTTTTTATGTGTTTTGTAATAATTTTTTTGTCTTATGCATGTTCGAAAATCCAGAGCTATTTAGTTGTGGAATTTATTCTAATATGTGATTTTTTTTATGTGATTAAAATATTGAATCAACGAGTCTCCTATTTATTAGGGACGGACGGTGATTTTAATACATTTAATTTCTATTTGATTTTAGTTAATTAAAATCTTAGTTTTTTTTTTATTATTAAGAAAATAAAAAAAAACTAGAAAAAATATATATCAAAATTTTCGACGAAGCCTCCTATTTGATAGGGGCGACGTCACCAAAAATCACCTTTTAATTAAGACGTCCTTCGACACGTCGGTTGTGTTAAGGCTTAAAGTGGATCCGATGTTTGAATCGACGTGTCACCCGACGAAGGGGATCGACGATCGTTTCAACACGATGCCACGCTCAAAACTAAAAAAATTCAATTTGTTTAAAAAATGGAAGATTAAGAGTCGGAAAATAATTTGACATTTTAGGAGATAAATTTAGAGCTAAAACCGGACGTGGTACCTTTCTTCGGAAATGGCGTTTTTGGGTGATCGACATCTTCCCAAAAGCGTAACCAACTCCTTATCATAGAATCTCCGAACCGGCGTCCGTTTTAGGTTCCTAGGCTCTTCAATACTAGGTGGCGACTCCAAACTCGTAAATAAACTTATAAATATTCAATCTAATTTTAGATATTTTCGAGGAGTCTCGTCCGATGTCGGGTAGCAACATCCCCATTGCTGATTTTTATAGCCATTCAATCGCTAACCTTTTGCTAAAACATCCGAACAGATTTTAGTACCTCAAATAGTGATAGAATTTTATCTATAATTATACCATCTCTATTCCGCCTCTAAATCTCACGAGATACTATTTGATTGCTATTTGCTCGCTATTTAACGATAGATTTGTGTCCGTCACTAAAAACCATCATTATTTTTTGGTTTCCTAATTATATATAATTTACATATTTATGATTAAAAAGAAAATTGATTGTTCGTTGATAAGTTTTGTTGTTTCTTATATATATACCTACAAGAACTCGAGATCCGTTGATATATATATATATATATATATATAAAGAATAGTAATGCTAATTGAATTAGATTCATTGGTCACAGCTTGATAACTAATCTTCTGCAGGAGATTTTATAAAATGTTTTTTTTTTCAAGTAAAAATAATTGAAATCCAAACTAGTCATTAAAGTAAGATTTTAAGAGCCTCTTAAGTTTTTCCTTGATTGCCATCGCTCGTAGTATTTTTTTTTCTTTGTTTGTCTTTTCATCTCGCTTTAATATCAAATTTAGCAGTTTTATTATTAAATATGTTTTTTTTTTTGGTATTTGTTCAATTTATTTGGTATTTTCCTTAGTTTAAAGTTAAAGTTGTTGTTTGATTATTTTTAATTGTTTCTTGTGTTCTTCTACTTTTTAATGGGCTTTTGTGCTGCAATAAAAGTTTTGGACAGATTGCTCACAAAAGAGTGTCAATTGTCCGTCTATTTATAAAATAATTTTGATATTTTATATCCGAATTCTAAATTTTTATTTTATATATGAATTTTATATTTTTAGTTTCTAAATAAAAATTTCACTGTATATTTTTTTTAACATTCTTCATGATATTTAGACGCATTTCATTCTCTATATTTAGATAATCATCTTGTACACCGATTGACTTCATATTTAGACATAAAAGTTTCTCGTAATTTTAGATCAATGAAATTTCTATCTTTAGTAATAATAATAATAATAATTAGAGTTTTTCATGCATCGGTCTACATATAGTTTTTATCTTTCTATATGGATTTGTGAAAATCACAGGATAAAACTAAACGTGTTTTCTTTTACCTTTTTTATAGTTATTATAACTACACCAATGTAATAGGTTTTTTTTTTTTTTTTTTTTTTTTTTTTTCTCTCTCTTTTGGGTCATCGCAACCCAATATTAAATGTTTTATGGCACTATTTTTCCTCATTGACGTATATTAATTGCATTTTGCTTTCTATCAACTCAAGCATTGAAAGGTCAACAAATTTACCTTTCTCGATTAATAGTACTTGTCAAATAGGGTGTCAAAGAAAAGAGTGCTTTGAACCAATAGTTGAAGAGCCTATTAATTTGTTCCAAATAGAAGAGACCAAACAAGAAGGAAAGAAGAAAGCAAAAGCAAAAAGGAATGACTCAATTAGATGGTGCCCATCACCGATAAGAATATACCAAGCTTGAATCTATGGTAATATCCCGTCTTTCCTCACCTGTGATGGCCGATTTGACTTTCCCATTTAAAATCCTACGTTTGAAGATAGCATTGCATGTTGTTATTATTATTATTATTAGAGGGTAGATAAATTATAAAATTAGTCCCTCTAGTTTCAAAAAATGAATTAATTGATTTTTATTATTTTAAAAATTATTATTTAGTCATTTGACACTATTAACTGTAATTAATTTAATATTATTATTATTACACAAAGCATTTTTTCTCATCAATTTTTTTATTTTTTTTCATTTCTTAAAAAATTAAAATAAATTAAAAATGAGCAAAAAAAAAAAAAAAAAAAGAGTTATAAGTATATTTAAAAACATGAAGACTAAATAATTAATTTTTGAAAAAAAAACTAATTAATTCATTTTTAAAAACCAAAGGGACTACTTTATAATTTACTCTTAGGAAGGTAAGGGTTTAGTTAATCAAGGGATAATTCTTTGTAAATGTAATAATTCTCTGTAGACGCAACACTATTGGACATTGTCCTGGAAGTTAATGTCTGATTTTATTTTATTTTGCAAGTTCAACATGTTCTTTTTTTGTGCTCCAAAAAACCATTGTCATCCCTTACTTTAAGATATTGTTTAGTAATCGGGAATAGAGTGATTGAAATAAAAATATAGAAATCGAGATGATATTTGTATTTTCATATTGTGTTTGGAATATTAATGAAGAATCGGAATGCAATTTAAATTTTTTAATATCTGATTTTTTATACAAATAAAAATAATGATTTAAAAAATAATTTTATTAAACTATAATAATTATCAAAATAATAAAGATGTAGTAGTGATTGTAGTTATGATAGTAGTGGTTCTAGTGGTGGTAGCGGTTATGATGGTTGTAGCGGTGGTGGTCGTGATGGTTGCGATAGTGATGGTGGTAGTGGTGGTGGTCGTGATGGTTGCGATGGTGGTGGTGGTGGGGGTGGTAAAACCGGTTAATAGATAATAAATAAATAAAATATATTATTATTCTTAAAAAAAAATCATACTCATTCTTTGTTTCTACTCTCATATCTTATACGAAAATAAAGTTGTGTGTAAATTTTCATTCTTATTCGCATTTTTATTCTCATTCTTATTTTATTCCTTTTAACCAAATAGCTATAATGTAGAAATAAAACTTCTATTGTCATTTTTAGTATTTTATTTCTGATTATCAAATAGCACTTAATATTCTTTCTTTCAAGATTTTTTATTTGATAGTAGTAATTAATGGAAAAACGTGGATAACTAAAAAGTCGGTGTGAATGTACATCGTTTTCATTTTGATCACTTTAATTGTTTGTTTGTTTAGTTCTATAGATTATGTAAACCCGAATCCTTAAAAGATGGAGGAGTTTGCCTTGTGGGCGCTGGCTGTCATGGAATATATATTTAGTCATATCTTGAATCAGTCATTTCTTTTCCATCACTCTCTTTCTTTGTTTTGAGCAAGCACCATCCCGTCAACACGTTTTGTATGACAAAGTCTTGAACTGTAATATTTAAGTTGTAGAACTGAAGTTGTTCTGTAATGAAAACTAGTTTGAGTTTTGGGATTGAGTTAGAAGACTTTTTATTTATCTTAACATGAAAATTTACTTTTAGAGGTGCATAATCCATGAGAGAGCCCCAGCCTGACCCATGGTAGGAATGATCACCATTCAATTAAAATCGAAAAATCAAATTGAATTAGTAATTTTGGTTTAATTTTATATAAAATTTTTAAAACAAAACCAAAATCGAAAACTAAAATTATTTCGATTTGATTCGATATTTTTTTTTTAAATCTCTCGGTTTCCACCAAAAACCGAAATAATTTTTTTTTTTTTAAACACACACACCCAAGCTCTTTTTTTTTTTTTAAAAAAAATAAAAATAAAAATAAACTAGGCACCTCTATATTTAACCAAAAGAACAATAACTTTAATATTTTTTAATTAAAATAAAAATATTTTTTATTAATTATTTATTAAAATAATAAAATAATTGATTATATTATATTGACTCACAAATAAATATTAAATATTGAAGTCATAAAAATTACATTAACAAGTATTAAAATAATAAAATAATTGATTATAAATGGATTTGATTCAATTATATAATTTTTCTCATTGGGTATTTCAACTCTCAATCTTTTTTATATCAAGTTTTAAATAAAACAAGCTCCATCATGGTTTGCAGCTTCATTAATTTTCGTTGTCATTCTCCCCCTCCCACCCCAAAAAAAAACTTTTTACTCTTTTAATTGGGAAATTACATTCACTTTCTGCACAAATAAG
Source organism: Dovyalis caffra (assembly GCA_963924115.1). Classification (NCBI taxonomy): domain Eukaryota; kingdom Viridiplantae; phylum Streptophyta; class Magnoliopsida; order Malpighiales; family Salicaceae; genus Dovyalis; species Dovyalis caffra. The sequence continues at coordinate 4,592,617 of CAWUPB010001009.1, read as the reverse complement.
CTGTGAAGCTGTTTTTTCCTTTTGATCATTGCATTTGCAGCTACCGTCTGATTCGTTGACCACTAACTGAACTTTATTATTCTCTTTTAGAATTTTCGTAGAATTTGGAGCCAACCTCAGAGTATTATTTTCCACCATTTGCTGGATTTTTAAACAGCATAAATAATAAATTAATTCTTTTATTTTTTTTTCTTAGAAAAAAATTAATTAGTCTCCGTATTTTAAAGAACAAATTATTTAATACCCACTGCGGTATGTTAAACTTTATAACATACAAGACTAAAAAAGAAACTTACATTTGTTAATGAAACAACCATTAGATAAGAATCCGATTGGAGCTCAAGATGAAACAGCTAGTGCACCTTTTTTCCTTCTTATTTCAGAATACAAATATAGTCAAATATGGCAAAATCGGGCCATACTATTACAATAATTAAAAATAGTAATTACGGAGTCAAAGGAAGAACAGCCCTTTGAAAAACTTTCTTGCGCTCCAAAGCACTTCGTTTCTCTCCAGCCACATTCTCTCTTTATTATCATCCTTCAAATAGCTTCACTTCTTCTCAAAGCCGAAGGCAGACAGAGAAACAAAACCAAAAAATTTGTTTCAAATGGCCAAGAAGGAGAATTCTTGTCAATCTTTGATCCCAAGCTCTCTCTACTCCTCTTCGGTTGGCTCCAAAAATGGAGGAGTACTGCAACAATCTACACTTTCGCCACCGTCTAACAGCGGGGATCATCATGGAGTGCTGTCAAAGAACTTTGTGATACCAGCACCTATGGAAAAGATAGAGATGTACTCACCAACTTATTATATGGCTTGTACTGCTGGTGGGATTCTTAGCTGTGGACTCACTCACACGGCTGTCACTCCTCTCGATCTTGTCAAGTGCAATATGCAGGTATATTATTAAAGCTTTTTCTTTCTCTTTTCTCCTTTTTGTTTTTGATTCTGATTCGATGATTCTTTTTTAATTTCTTTGTCTATGATCTTACATTTTTCTATGATCCTATCATCTGGGATATATGTTGCTAAAGATTTTATCAAAGTAATACTCTTTTTTTCCAGTTTGCTTTTAAATGATTTTCATTTATGCAGCTTAAAAATGATTTAAAAGTTTTTCATTTGTGTTTTTTAAGGGGCTTTTCTGTTTTCATATATATATATTTAAAGCGATCATAAGAAAGTGATTTCTTACTTTTCCTTAAGGTTGACTGTGAGGCAAAATTGCTTTTAGATGTGTACTTGAAAATGTTTGATTCTTTCTTCTATGAACTTTCTAAAGGGGTGTATGATCTTATTTCTTGCATGGTCAATTATTTTAAATCATCACATTTGTCGGTTATGTATAATAAAAATCATGCTCGTATATTAATTAATAACGCTTTCCATGATGTACAGTAGAATCCTTGATGTTAACGAAATTCTTATAATTTTGATTTTCATTAGTCCACTGCTCAAATTATATCCCATTTTGTGAATTAATTAATTCTTTTAGCGATTACAAATTATGGTTATAAATAATTAATAGGCCAGCTGCAGAAATTTTACAGTAATTGATATTTCAGATTGACCCATCCAAGTACAAGAGCGTTGCATCCGGATTTGGGGTATTGCTCAAGGAGCAGGGGCTTAGAGGTTTCTTTAAAGGATGGGTGCCTACCTTGCTTGGCTACAGTGCTCAGGGTGCTTGCAAATTGGGATTCTATGAGTATTTTAAGAAGTACTACTCAGATATTGCTGGCCCGGAATACGCATCCAAGTACAAGACCTTGATTTATCTTGCTGGTTCAGCATCTGCTGAATTCATTGCTGATGTTGCTCTCTGTCCTATGGAGGCAGTGAAAGTTCGTGTCCAAACTCAGCCTGGTTTTGCTAGGGGATTGGCAGATGGTTTGCCTAAGATTGTCAGAGCTCAAGGCTATTCTGGGTATGACATTGGCCCAAGAAATCTTTTGTTTTGTGATTATTTAGTAACTTTTAGGGCACAATACAAATTAACGAATTTAGATTTGATGAATGAATGTTCAATGCTCTCAGGTTATACAAAGGGCTTGTTCCTCTCTGGGGCCGTCAGATTCCATGTAAGCCAAAACATTATTAATTGTTCCATGTTGCATCCTTGGAAGTGGTTGCCAGAAGAATTTCAACTTTCCTACATTTGTTAAGAATGTTGCTGATCATCAGAATTGGTATCTTGCAGACACAATGATGAAATTTGCATCCTTTGAGACTATTGTGGAGCAAACATACAAGAATGTCATCCAAACACCCAAAGACCAGTGCAGTAAAAATTTGCAGCTTGGAGTCAGCTTCGCTGGTGGATACGTTGCTGGTGTACTCTGTGCTATTGTCTCACACCCTGCAGACAACCTGGTGTCTTTCCTCAACAATGCCAAGGGGGCAACTGCTGGTGATGTAAGTGAATTTTATCATCCCCTTTATGTTTGTAATGTTTTTTCTGCATTTGTTCACCTGCAATGTTTTGTCATGGTTTCTTTTACTGCAGGCTGTGAGGCAGCTAGGTTTATGGGGTCTGTTTACCCGTGGCCTTCCTCTCCGAATTTTCATGATAGGAACACTTACAGGAGCACAGTGGGGTATCTATGATTCTTTTAAAGTGTTTGTTGGGCTGTAAGTTTCTTTTCCTTTAGCTTTGTATTGTCTCTTATGCTTTGTTATCTTCTTTCCTGCATCCTTGGAGATGATTGCATTTCAATTGACTTTGTAATTCTTCTTTTTCATAGACCAACTACTGGTGGTGTTGCTCCTGCTCCAGCTGTTGCGAACGCTTAATTTTGAGCTTATCTGTGAATAAGATATTACTCCTCAGCGTTGAAGAGAAGGGATTTCTTTTTGATGGACAAATAATAGTAGGTTAGCTGATGCCATGCTCATGGGCAGTATTCTTTTAAAACATGATCTGAAATTCATTGTTATATTATTGTTACTTGGTTCTTACGAGGATGGTTTTAATTTCATCATCTATTGAGATATGTTCAAGCTAATACTATATAACAAGCAGCGTCAAATTTCAGTTTCCACACAAAGTAGAATATGATGGATAGTAATACACCAGTTTCTATGATTTGATTGATGAGTTCATATGTTGTTGTCCATGTATACATGTCCAGATGATCTTGATCCTCAAAGTTTATCATCCGCAAAACCTGGCTTCAGTGATGAAAAAGTGATTAAAGCAATCTTACTTGCTTGAATATGCAATACTACTTACTGATATAGAATAACTTTGCTTAGGAAAAGTTGCATCATTCTATCCAATGCAGATCTATAAAATTAAAGTCATTTGAGTTTCGGCAAGCTGCTTCATTGAATCCTTCATTTTCAGAGGCGCAGCATTCAAGTTGATTACCTGAAAGCAGTATGTCTCAAGAAAATTGAGCTTAACAGGAAATTAGCAAGATACAGCATGCCAAATACTGAATTTTACGACAAAGCTCTACAACAAGCCAGCAATAAAGAAGTATTGGCCTTCGATACCAAACTTGAGCCAATTTGTGACGTATTTCAGTTTCATGATCAAAAGATTTTCAGCTTCCCCAACTTCATGGAATGGGAGCTAAAGTACAAAAAATATGAAAATTAATCATTTCCTGTAATTTAGTGCACTTTATGTTCATGACCAAGTAGACAAATCAAGGGAAAAAATTACATGTAGAATAAGGCTAGTGCGGAGTAGGAAGCAGGTCGAATAATTGAGGCTTTTCCACGATAACTTCATTAAAAATTGCGGCTTTGCAGTTCAACTTTCTGTGTCTTGCTGCAGGATTGCATGGCCTGGGTTTAAGTGGAAAACAGTATCAAAGACAACCCTCGCAAAAGTATGCCGAACTTCTTGCAGGCCTCCCAAAGCCAACATCTCATAATCAATCTTTCTACCATGCTTTGGCGCAAATCCTTTCTCTGAGCCCTCTCTTGAACATTCAAAAATCTTGGACACTCTGAAATACACTGCGAATGGAACGAATACCTGCACATTGGAGATTAGATCACGCATATCCCAAATGACAAAAAATATATATCAATAAATGCAGAAAGCATCGAAGCAGCATAAAAATGAAACATTGAAAAGCAAGATACTCTCTGAACAACTGTCATCTTCACTCTCAAAACTTAAATTTAGAAATCACAGCCACTGCTAGTCTGCTAATAGGTTCCATGGATCTAAAGGCAGTCATATCCTAAATCTAGTATTCTTCTTTATCAATTTAGTTATTGGAGCAGCTATCTTGGAAAATCTTTCCACAAACTTCCTATATTACCCTACCATACCAAGGAAGCTCCTCACCTCTCGACACATTCTTAGGCTGTTTCCATTCTTGTACTACTTGTACTTTACTAGGATCAATCATTACCCTTTCCTTGGAAATAACATGTTCGAGGAATGCTACTTGTTTGAGCCAAAATTCACACTTCTTAAGCTCGGTGTACAATTAGTGCTCTCGCAAGGTTTGTAGTGCCTTAGCTAGATGCTTCATATGTTCCTCATGAGTCTTAGAATAAATGAGAATATCATCAATGAAGACTATGATGAAATTATCTAAGTACTCATGGAATACCCAATTCATCAAATCCATGAACACGGTCGGTGCATTTGTTAACTCGAATGGCATTATAAGGAACTCATAAGTGGCCATATCAAGTTCTAAAGGCCGTCTTCCCGATGTCATCTTCCTTGATCCTCAATCGGTGATACTTTGATTGTAAGTCAATCTTAGAAAATACCAAACTTCCTTTTAACTAGTTAAACCGAGTCATCAATGTGGGGAAAACAAGTACTTATTCTTAATGATCACTCGATTCGAGTCTTGATAATTTATGCATAACCGAAGTGACCCATTCTTCTTGTTAACAAATAGTATCGATGCTCCCCATAAAGAATAGTTAGGTCAAATATAGCCTTTGTCTAACAACTCTTGTAATTGAACCTTCAACTTCTTTAATTCTATTAGAGACATTCTATATGGTGCCTTTGATATAGGTCATGTCCCCAATTCTAACTCAATCTCAAAATCAATTTCTCTTCTAAGGGACAATCCAAACAAACTATGAGGAAAAACATCAAGCAAGTCCTACACTACCTTAATATCTTCCAATCTCGAGCTCCCCTCCTTAACAGTATCAACCATACTCACAAAGTATCCTAAATGTCCCTCTTGCATTAACTTCTAGGTCGTCTTTGTTGAGATAATGCTTATTGGTACAACCTTAGTCTCGACTAGCATCCCAAAAGATTGCTCTCCCGATCTTTGAAAAACTACCCTTCTTCCCATATAATCAATTGTTATAAAATTCTTGGACAAGTAATTCATGCCTAAGATGCCATCAAAGTCTCAAATCTTTAAGACCATTAAGTCCACTTGCAAAACATCATCTAATTTTCATCTTATAATTCCTCACCATATGTCGAGACTCAACTAACTCTCCTAATGGAGGAGCCATTTCATAGATTATCTCTAATAGTTTAGGTATCACACCCAATCTCCTTAGAAATGGCCATGTAATGAATGAATGCATGGCACCCGAATCTATCGGTGTATATACAATAAGATTATAGATAAAAATGTTATCGAATATAATTTTTTCCTTTTCTTTATCTACCTTATTTTTCTCGCTCCCGAGTTATGTTATAAACTCATCCAAGAATTCTTTGTTCAAGGATTGCCTTTCTCTTTAGACAATCCATTACCAAATGTCTAACCTCTCTACGTAAGTAGCACATATTGGTGCTAATCAAACAATTATCGATATGTGAGTAGCCATATTTCGACATGACTTGGCTTGCCCCTCACTTCATTCCTTGGTGGTGGAGTAAGAGCCTTACTTTCTTAGCATTTTCCTTAACATTTCCTTCCCAAGGCCTTATAAATAGCTTCCTTTTTCCTAATGAACCAATGTGCCTACTTAGAATGTTGGACTTCTTCATTTATGGAGATTGGACCCACTCCTTCCGATTCAACTCAATTTGGAGAAATTAATTGATCACCTTCGAGTAGCTATCAATCGATGCTCACATAAGATATGGATCTTAACCCTCAATCCTCGAAGGAAGTGTTCCTTCTTTTGTGCCTCATTTTTCGACATAAAAGCGGTAAATTGACAACCATGTTTTAATTATCGAATGTATTTAGCCATTGACATATCCCATTGCTCGAGTTTTAGAAAGTCTTAGATCTTTTGAGAGTTAAAAGTGTTTAAGAAGTATTTCTCATTAAACACTTCCTTGAATCATACCCATATGAGTTGTGTCATGGTGTGTCATACCGTTAATAAGTTAGTAACTTATATTATGTCCTTGCAAAGCTTTTAATGACGATTATGTAATCGGGACATGTAAGGGTCAAACCCATAGGAAAAGAGAATCAGCTTAATTGTTTCGATTATTTGAGCATTCTTGTGTATAAAGAGGGGTTTTATGTGTATGAGATATTTGAAAATAATATAAAGTAGTAAAGAATAACAAAGTGAGAGAAGCCTTGGTTGAACTTTAGTATTCACTTTTGATTTGGTCACTAATCATTGATTAAATAATTGACTCATCCTAATATGAATATTCACCATAAGCCAACAATATGTATGTTGACTCCAATATTTTCTTACCTAGTCGTTAACTAAATATGTGATACCTAATTAATTTTCTAGCGATTGAACGACTTACTAAGCGTTAGATAGATTTAATCCAATAACGAGCATTAAGATGAGAAAGATAAGTGAAACTATGCCATATTTCTAAGTGCTAGAGAAAATATAATCTAGTTCTATATTTTTTAAAGAATTGAATGAAAACATCACATAATCATCAATCCCTAGTTACTACCACGAGCAAGTTTAGACAAGCAATTGCACGAACATGAATACATAACTAGCAATAAGTAATATGAATAAACAACTAGTGTGCACTCTAATTGAATTAATCATATAACTACGAACCGATCATGTAGAAAAATGTAAAATACCAAATAAAAATAAGTTTAGAAATAAAACAAAAAATCTCATAATATTAACTAAAAGCTTCAACTTGATTCAATTAAGAATGGAGTTTCGTTGTTCATAATGTATTACAAAGAGAATTTCTATTAAAGGAGGATGTGAGTTAGAAAAGAAGAAAGCTCCAAATAATACCATAGCTTTTCTATTTATACCTAAAACTAGAGTTACATCATATTTGTGTCGGTATTACATGGTCACATGGTTTGATACATAAAGTCACATGATTTGTTTCTTGATATCACATGGTTTGAAGTCTTAGAAATCAAGTGTTTAATGGCTTGCTAACCAAGGCACACGACCGTGTAACTTTGTTCTTCATTTTGAGTAGCCAAGCTTTGCCCGTGTAGATTGCTTCGCAAACTCGTATTGAATTTCTTTTTCTCGTGTAGACCTTCTTTTCTTTAAAGACAAGGGCATTTTTTTTTTACACTATAAACCATGCAAAAAGCCTACTATCCATATGCTCTTCTTTTTTCCTTTAGTTTTGTTAGGTTCAATCACTCACATGACCATGTGGAATGCTTCTTTTGGTCGTATGGAAATGGTTTTGCTTGTATGGCTTGTTGTGCTTCGAGACTCTACATGGTTTCCTTCTTAAAGTCACATGATCGTAGCTATTTCCTTTGTTATTTCACACGGCTATGTGACTCCTTTAAGCTTCTTTGGATTTTTTCTCTTTCCTTTTTAGGTTTTGAGTTTTCTTGCTCCGATTCATCGTTTTCTTATAAAACCTAAAACCGTCATCTTGTTCTTAAATAACATAATATAATATAATAAGTACTAAAAAGTTCAATATAATATAGCATTAAAATCATGCTAATTATGCACTCATCAAATACCCCTACAATTAACTTTGCTAGTCCTCAAGTAAAACAAATAAAATAAAAACTTAACTCACTTTCATAAGAATCACGGTTGCATTTAGCATATGCAATAAGCCTTTAAACACCTAGTTCACCCTCGATGGGCGATTTGAGTCTCATAAGGGTTTTTAGAAGATAAACCCATAAAATCACTCAAACAAATGTCATGCCAATATGATTATTCTTCAAACATTGATGCTCAATTTAGAATTTTAAAAAATTCAACAGATCAACTTGATCATGTTTAAGATACTATTATCATATTCACACATATCCCTAAAATGACTTATGGATCTTCATAACCGAACACAATTCAAGCATATAACACCAACTTTACCTTTTACCATTTTTCTACCATTATAAGCAAGTTAATAAATAGAGATTTCCTTTCAATCAAAATATTTCCATTTTAAGCATCCAAATTCTTTTTTTTTCCTAAGGCCTTTATGGCTATTTTTTAAGTGATCACTTGCTTTTTACACGACTATCGATATTTGTGATGAAAGTAATCAATTTTTTAACAAGTCATCAACGTAGAGTGTTTTGCATACTTATAATTTGAATTGTCATTTGACGTAAAAGTAAACATTGGTGATGAATAATCATAGTTACTAAGCAACTCAAATCGTTGGAGTAGAATTGTTAATTATTAGGCCAACTTTTCTAGTGGGATACTTTTTCATTTTTCTCGTCTCACATTAACATTAGGAAATCTCATTTATTTCAACTCGTGCTTAGGTTTAATTTCTAAAGGGTTTGCTTTTCTTTCAAAGTTAGTATTTCTTCCTAAATTATGTTTCATCGTGAAGACACATAAGGCTCTCTAACATGCATTCTTTTCTATAACAATAATATCCCAAATATTCTCATTCATCTCATGAAATTTCATTGAATTCAATCATTAAACATCAATCATGAAGAACATCATACTAAACATGGCATTTGTTTCATTTTTTTTTAATAAAGGTACAAAATAAACAAACACATTACATAAAACAAAAATGATAAAAACCTAAATACTAAACGCACCACAACACTTGAATTGTAGATTGTCCTCAATGTGCATATAAAATACCAAATTAAAAACAATCATAAGAAATGCTAAATGCACCCCCACACTCGAGTAGTACATTGTTCTCAATGTGCGCATAAAATACCAAATTAAAAAAAAATCATAATAAAAATAAGGATAAGGAGAGAAAGCAAATCTGAATAGTTGTCTTTAGTATGAAAGTAGTGGTAGTGGTGGAAAATATGCTATGAAGATGTTGTAGATATGGCTAAGTTAGACATTGACCATTTAAAATCCATTTACAGCATTGTTGTTCATCATCCGAATTTGTTCACTAAAATAATCAAATAAACTATTGACATTGTTGTTTATGGTCTACACTTATTTGTTCAACATGTCAAAATAGTTGTTGACATTCATTTGGAAGTCATCTAGTTACGATGCTAATTGTTTCACTCTTTTTGTATATCCACTCGAGGCACCCGCTTCGATTGTAGGTTGGGCCGCCTTTCGCCTTCACCATCGTCATCACCTTCGGTATGACCTTCGGTTTTCCTCCTCTATCTCTTGGTTGGTCGAATTAGATATCTTTTTCCTTTCTTCTCTAGCAAGCTAATTTTGATTAATTTCTCAAGGATAAACCACTTCAATCCTTTTGCTTGTGTGAGGGTTGTGTTGTGTTATTGAAATAACTTTGCTTTTTTCATAAGGTGGATGATGGTTCATCCCTTGATCGATTTCTTAACCATCAAGAATTTGTCAACCAAAATATACATGAAATCAACCTTCATCTTTTGAAAGATGAAGAACAAGATAGCCAATTCATTTTTGTTTACCACTCCATTACTATGCTTTCTTCTACACAACATCCATGCTAACACCCAACGTATACACCAATACATTGAGTTCATAATTATTGATGCTTTTGATCGTGATGAATTATACACCTCCTACGGTGAACCCGTGATTCCCTCAGAAGGGTTTTTCAAAACCTGTAGGTGGTAGTTTCACACCATTATACGACCAATCAAAATAATCTACCACCTTATTATCATCAACACTATGTTTTGTATTCATTATTCGAAACATGAAATAGTCATGAATCAATTGATGCTCCTTCCTCATTCTTTCTACCTAGAATGAACTTAATAACTCCCATGTTAACGCCTTGAAAGAGGGAGCATCCATCCTTAACGAATTCACCCAACCAATTATCTCCAACATCTCTCTTACTTCTCCTAATAAACCCATAACTTCTAGAGATTGCACATCCACGTACATATTTACTATCATTTTCTTTTCCTTCAACATATTGTAGTGTGCTTCTTACTCTTTATTCTCAAATTCTATTTTTGGGTAGGATTTCAAAGGGTAACCTTCCCTTATAGATGGTTCCTTTCGATGAGTATGCTTCCCTTGTTATGTTGTCACTTGCTTTCATTTGTCTTTTGAAGTAGACATTGTTATTCCTCGGGAAAGATTTGAGGAAAAAAAATGGAAGGGTTATTTAGTTTAGTAGTGAAAGAGGGTTCTTTGGTAGGTTCTCGATGGAGTGTTTGATGTTGATTTACAAAAATATGGTTTGAGGAGGTGTGATTTATGACTTGTTAAAAGTGAGGAGTGTGTAGATCCGAAAGATGGAGGAAAAGGTAGAGAAGAAAAGCTAACGGCATAATCGGATTGTTAGAGAACATGAAGTTACATGGTTTAGGGTTTAGATTATATAGGGGTACATTTTTAAAGGGACAAACTATGTGAATTTTGATCCGAGTGGTAACGTACACTCATGTAACATTGGTGTGCAAGTCGTATGGCTTTTTTTCTATCCATGTGCCTTTTCGTCTCCCTTACTAGTTCAACGCTTTGAATTCCACACGACCATATGACTTTATATTGTAAAATATATAAAAGTCATTCTACCTATATAACAACCATCCCTTCATTTCTCACACGATCGTGTAACATTTTTTACAAATCGTGTGCATCCCATTATACTTGTGTAACAAAATCTCATTCAAGTCACACGATCGTGTAACTTTCTTCATAAATCGTGTTTATCTCATTCCGCCTATGTGGTCTTTCTCTTTAGTTCTAATTTCTAGTCTTTTCTAATCACAAGGGCATGTGACTATCTTTTTTAAACTATGTCTTTTTGCCATTACTTAGGTGTCTCTCCTTATTTTTTGGAAATATGGCCAAATCTACATACCCAATTACCTATACTACATATCATTTCATTTAAATCAAGTGTGGTTAAATTTTTTTAAAAAAGATTAATTATTAACTTAAAATTTAAATCCAAACATATAATTTACAAGAATCATTAGGTTGCCTCCAAATAAGCACTTTTGTTTGATGTCATTAGCTCGACTTTACCTTTTTTCCATTAATAGGGATCATTCATTGTTAAGCCTAGTCTCGAGCTTCCTTATAACTTAGTATTATCCTTTCCTCCTCTTCGAGGATGTTGAACCGAATAACCTCATTGTCAAACTTCATGGTGAGATCTCTCTCGTGGACGTTTATATTCGTTCTTGTCGTCCGTAGGAATGGCCTTCCTAGTAAGAGAGGTATGGGATTATAGAGAGATTCGTCTCCCATCTTTAAGATGTAAAAATCTACTAAGAATATAAATTAGTTCACCTATATAAGAATATCTTCCAAAACCCCTTAAGGATATGCATTAGTACAATTGGCTAGTTGTATAATCACATTCATATTTTTTAGAGGCCATAGATTTAATGTAGTGTATATAAAATATGACACTACATTGATTGATGCACCTAAATCTAACATGGCCTTGTGTATTTTCTTGTTATCAATTTGGCATGGTATATTAAACATACCCGGGTCCATACACTTGGAAGGGATTTTTCATTGCAAAATCGTGAAGACTTTCGCCCTCATTTTTACTTTTTTATTCATGTTTAACTTTTTTTTGTTGAAGGAAAAGTCCTTCAAGAACTTAGCATACCGAAGCACTTGCTTTATGGCCTTCAATAAAGGTATGTTTAACTCTATTTTATTGAATAGCTCAAAGATCTCCTTCATTTTTTCCTTTTTCAACTCTTCTTTCCTAGGTTTCTCTAACCTACTAGGAAATGGCATATGATTAGTTAAAAATGGAGTAGAGGGATCAAGAATTACCTTAAAGCTTGGTGTCTCCCCGTCGATGTTTACCTTTTCCTTTTCTTCCTTTATTTTTACTCTTTCTTTTTTGGTTATTCGGACTTCCCCTTGTTTGGTTGTTCTATCCGAACACCACTCTTCAAAGTCATTGTACTCATATTCTCCTTGGAATCTATCATTATTTGGGATGGTAATTTTCCACTAGCTTGAGCTTCTAAACAACTCATAGTAGTCGCTAATTGACTCATTTAATTCTTCGGGTTTTGAATGTTTGATCTTATCTCTTTTTGAAATTGTTTAGTCTCTTGATGGAATTATTTAGTGCTTAGTGCATGAGACTTCACTATTTCTTCTAGAGAGTTTTCGATTATTACGGGGTTTGTTATTAGAAAGGCCTAGATGGGTACCTTGTTGCCTTTATCGATAAAAATTCTACCCACCTTGTTTATTCTCCCTATACCTCAAGTTGGGGTGATCTCGTCTATCCAAAATTGTATGTATTAGAGTAAGGGTCATATGACCTTACTTGGCCACCCCTAAAAATTCCAACCGTATGTACTCGTTTGTTGTGCCCTTTATGCAAGGTTAAGCACACATCTATCTTGTGTTCGACAAGTAGAATAAATTCCACAAGCTTTAACTACTTATAGATTACCAATTGCCATCCGTCTCACTAAGAAAGTTAAATCTGAATTATGTTGCTTTAAACTCAAAATGTTTACCTCATTGACCCTTTTCGAGTGCATGATCAATCCTTGCACCAAATTGCTATGAGTTAGCAGTCATATTTGATAGTAGAGCCCTAGTAGCATCGAGCATTTTGTCTACTAATGCTCTTCCACTTGCTTGGGTCTAACATGCTTCTATCCATAAGAAACAAACCTTCATAGAAATAAATGATCAATAGTCAATCGAAAATCTAATGGTTTGGGCGGTTATAACATAACTTCTTGAATTACTCCCAATACTCATAAATAATTTCTCCAATAAATTGTTAAATCCTATAGATTTTATTCCTTATGCTCGCAACTCTCGAAGTAGGAAAGTATTTCATCGGGAATGCTTGCTTCATCCTATTCCACGAGTCTATTAATCTTGTAGGGAGATCATATAACCAATCTTTAGCTCTCCATTTAGTGAAAAAGAGAATATCCTCAACTTAATCTAATCCTTCGATATTCCTTGTGGTCTCATAATTGAGCGAGACCACATAAAGTTCTTTTAAATGTTTATAATAGTATTCTCTAGCTAGACCTTAAAATTTTAGACGCAAGTGTATCAATCCAGATTATAACTTAACCGTTTGCCATGTTTGTAGCCATATCATCTCCTTTTGAGTCATTTAATGATAAGAACTCAAGAATTGTGGTTATTTCGGAGAAATCACTCCTTTAGAGGGCTCAATCCTTCCAATCAAAGCTAACCTCACTTCCTTCCTCAACTTGCTTAGTTCTTTTTTTGATTCAAGATTGAAAATCGGCTCTTATGGTTAAGACTCGGTCATGCACCAATAATAACCAAAACATAAAAACAATAAAAAAATATCCAATAACAATAAACTTCAGCCATAGTCCTCGACAACGGCTTCTAAATTTAATGGTGTATCATACCGTTAACAAATTAATAATTTATATTTTGTTCTTATAGAGCTTTTAATCATAGTTGTGTAATTAAGGCAAGTAAGGGTCGAACCCATAGGGAAAGAGAATCTATCAATTGTTTGATTTATTTGAGCATTCTTATGTGTAAAAGGGGGTTTTGTGTGTATGAGATGTTTAAAAATAATACAAAGTAGTAAAGAATAACAATATGAGAGAAGCCTTAGTTGAACTTTAGTATCTATTTTTGGTTTGGCCCCGATCATTGATTAAATAATTAACTCATCCTAACATTAATATTCATCGTAAGTCAATAACATGTATGTTAGCTTCGATCTTTTTTACGTAGCCCTTAACTAAATATAGGATACCCAATTAATTCCCTAGCTATTGAATAACCTATTAAGTGCTAGATAGATTTAATCTAATAACTATATTAAAATGAGAAAGACAAGTGAAGCTAAGCCATTTTTTTAAGCTCTAGAGAAAATGTAACCTAGTTCTATGTTTTTCAAAGAATTGAACGAAAACATTACATAATCATCAACCCTATTTACTACCATAAACAAGTTTAAATAAGAAATTACACGAACTTGAATACTTAGCTAGCAATAAGTAATATGAACAAATAACTAACATGCACTCTAATTGAATTAATCATATAACTATGGACCAATCATGCGAGAAAAACATAAAATACCCAATAGAAATAAGTTTAGAAAAAAAAATAGTAATCTTATAATAATTAACCAAAAGCTTCAACTTGATTCAACCAATAACGAAGTTTAGTTGTTCATAATATATTACAAAAAGAATTTCTATTAAAGGAGGATGTAGAAGAGTTGGAAAAGAAGAGAGCCTAAATAATACCCCACTTGTTTAAAGAAAAATAGTAATCTTACAAACAAGTTTAAATAAGCAATTACATGAACTTGAATACTTAGTTAGCAATAAGTATTATGAACAAACAACTAACATGCACTCTGATTGAATTAATCATATAATTATGAATCATGCGAGAAAAACATAAAATACCCAATAGAAATAAGTTTAGAAACAAAAATAGTAATCTTACAATAATTAACCAAAAGCTTCAACTTGATTCAGCCAAGAATGGTGTTTAGTTGTTCATAATGTATTATAAAAAGAATTTCTATTAAAGGAGGCTATAGAATAGTTGAAAGAGAAGAGAGCCCTAAATAATACCCTACTTTTGCTATTTATACCTAAAACTAGGGTTACATCATGTTTATGTCAACATTACATGGTCAAATGGTTTAATACATAAAGTCACATGGTTTGTTGCTTGATATCATATGGTTTGAAGCCTTAGAAATCAAGTATTACATGGCTTCCTAACGAAGGTAAACGGTCATGTAAATTTGTTCTTTATTCTATATAGTGAAGCTTTTGTTCGTATAGATTCCTTATGTAAACCATGTTGAATTTCTTTTGTTCGTGTAGACCTTCTTTTCCTTAAAGAAATGGACGCATGGCTTTATACTACAAATGGTGTAAAAAGCCTATTGCCCTTTGTGGTCTTCTTCTTTCTTTTAGTTTTGTTAGGTTCAATCACCTATATGACCATATGGAATGCTTCTTCGGTCATAAGGAAATAGTTCTGCCGTGTGGCTTGTTGTGCTTGAGATTCCACACAATTTCTTTCTTTAAGTCACATAGCCAATAGCTTTTTTTTTTTTTTTGTTATTTCACACATTCATTTGACTCCTCTAAGCCTTTTTAGATTTTCTCTTTTTTCTCCTTAGGTTTTGGGTTTCCTTGGTCCGATTCATCATTTTTTCTACAAAATCTAAAATCATCATCTTGCTTTTAAATAACATAATATAGTAAAATAAGTACTATAAAGTTCAATATAATAGAGTATAAAAATCATGCCGATTATGCATTCATCATTGTGGCACATTTAGAGTGACTTTCATCGACTCCTACCAAACATTTACATCACCCACTAACATAAAAGTAGCACATGCTACTATATTTACATCCTCTAGTGCCAAGTGTTTAGAGATCCTCTCCATAGAATCTAGTCACTCCTCGGCAGCCATTGGATTAGGCTTGCCTTTGAACTCTTTTAGATTAAACTTTTAAAAACGCTTAACTATGTTTACTCGTTATGGCTATATAGCCATTTCCATATTTGGTTGATGTTGCACCTCTATCATCCTTTGTATATTTTGCATTATGTCTTGTTGTTGTCTAAAGAGCACCATGAGCTATTCCTCTCTATCCACGACATCCCTACTCGGACTCGTATCACTTCGATCATTGTTATTTCTCCTTATAGGTGGCATTCTCACTCACTACACATACATAATCGCACACTTAGTTAGTCTTTTTTCCTTAGTTACTTAAGACTAATTTAACTATATCACATTCAAATTCATATTTATGTTCACATTCTCATTTATACCTTATAATTCATAGCATTCTTATATCATTACATGACATTGAAACATTGATCAAACATCATTCAATCATATTCATGCACTTTACATTAATTTAACTAACATTTATTACATTTCGTATAGGTTTAATATGATTAAGCCAAGCCAAAAGGCTAAAATCAAAGTCACTAAGGACTTAAGAGAAATATATGGTTATTTAGAATTCCTTAAGAGGAAGGCACACGGGCGTAATACTCTTGCATAGTTTGGAGAACATTAGGACACGTCCGTGTTTGTCTATTAAAGGGTTTCTATCCAAGAAGAAGTGTGGCACATAGGTAGTAGCCCTTTACACGGCTTGATGTTCTTTTTAAGACATGGTCATGTGTGCTTCATGAAGAAACACTCATTTAAAGGAAAAAGGTGAGACACGGGCAAATTGTTTTTGTATGACTTGAAGAACAATCAAACACGACCGTGCTTATTTCATTGCTAAGTTACCTATCTAACAAAGAAAGTGACAACATGGGTAGAACCATAGCACACAATTTGAAAGGAAATTTAAACACGCTCGTGTGTGTTTTAAAGACCCACTATCATTCAAAGAAAAAGAAGGACACATACAAAATCATTCAACACGGTTTGGAGAATAAAATCTCACACATTTGTGTACATACATTAATGAGGCATACATTCAAAATGAAATTGGGACACATAGTCGGAAAGTTTTTAGCGGTGGCTTAGAAAATAATTTCATATAATCGTGTACATACATTAATTGAAATATACCATTTTGAGGAAAAAATGGTCACATGGCCATGTTCGGCTTGGAAGGAACATCATAGTCATATACATGAAATGCAATATATATATATCACACAGACCTATTTACATTTTATTTGATTATATATAGAGAGAGAGCACATAGCCGGAGTTGAATTTCATAGTTTAAAGTAAAATGTCATATGGTTTGGAAGGAAAGAAAATGAGATATCACATTACTTAAAGGAAATGGGACACACGACTTTTCTTTCCTATTGATTGGTATATGCCATTTCAAAAAGAATAATGAGACATGGCCTTAATTTTAAATCAATGCAATCTTATCATATTTAAAGAAAGATGAATACATGGCTTGGAAAAATATATCAAATATCTTCAATAACATTCGATATAAGATGACAATTCCACCTTTTCCATACCACATTTCTTTTTCATTTACTTCCTATAACATTTTATACATTTCATTACATTCCATTTTCCATAGCATCTAATGCAAACATATACTTATCATACATCACATACCTTTGGATCTTACTTAGCGTCAAGACATGACTTATGTGTGCTTAATTGATCATCCTAACTTAAATAGCTAAGGTAAACCTTTGCTCTAATACCACTCGTAACGCCCTGGACGGAGGACCTAGATAGACCGAAGGTATTATCAACATTAAACTACATTCAAAGTGCAATGAATGTAAGCCAAGAAGACTTCTCCCTTTTCTTATCTAATGCATTAGCAGAAGTGGGTATTTACGACATTAGGTCCCTATGGAGTATGTGGCACTAAGTCCTCTTAAACCTAATTTGGGTATAAATTTTCCTCATTAACCTTAAGTTTGATTAAGCCTACATTAATTTATTTTAATTCTTTGTTAGCTTCATTTGAACTTCCTCTAATAATTTAGCCATTTCATTTTCTTTTAGTCTTGCACTTAACATTTCTACCTAAGTCCTTGTCATTTTGATTTGCAATCATTTTGATAATCTTATCAATTATACCATCCTAGTCATATTAGTTATCTAAGCACCTATAAGTTACAACTAACAAAATTGACATAATAAAAACTTAACCTTTAATTAACACTTTCATGTACACCCAAAACAATACTTGTTTAATTGATCTATATTTATACCAAAAATGCCTAACTTGCTATATATATACCTAGAAATCAAGTTAAGCCATACATGATTTTTCATACTCACTAACTCAAAGCCAAAGCATACAAAATGGAAACTTCACCACTTGTCTCGGGGTGACCCTTCATATATCTTTATCATTTCTTACACTATAAGAAATAAATGGTGAGCAATGTAAAGCTCAGTAAGTATAACTCATGCAATGCATGTAATGTTCTTTATGGATGAATGCACATGATGTATCTTTCTTAAAAACTTTTTCATGCATTTAAAACCTTTTTTTTCTTTTTCTTTTTTCCTTTTCAAGTGTATCCTTTCCTTTATTATTTCTTTGGTTGGGGCCTTTACTGAATTTCTCAACCTTCGAGGCCTTTATCGAATCCCTCGATGAAGAAATACCATTACCATACTCTTCATTTAAGGCCTTTATCAAATTCTTTAACCGTTAAGGCCTTTACCGAATCCCTCGACAAAGAAGTGGACCAATTTCTTTAGTTAAGGCCTTCACTAAATACCTCAACTATTAAGGCCTTTATCAAATCCCTCAATGAAGAAATGGCATTATCATGAAAATCACAAAAACCATTTTTCTTTTTACTTTCATGAAAAACCTTTTCCTTTTTCTTTTCATAAAAATCTTTTCCTTTTCCTTTCATCAAAATCATGAATAAAATTTCTCTTTCATGATAATGATATGCATATACATTGTTAAATGAAATAAAATGCAATGCCATGTACATTACCTCATCATGCATACCTTTTGAAATTTCTCAAGAACATATGCACATACGATGTATCCAATACCTGTTCCAAACACATAAGTATGCATGCAATAGGAATATACACCATAAATAATCAAATGTTATGGAAAGCATTATAATTGAACATTTTTCATACAAAAATGGCCAATCACAGTAAGCATTATAAATAATCATTGTTTTTGTATGCATATAACATGTTTCATACCATTTGTACCTATAAACCTCATATTAAACGTATGCCTTACATTTACTTCTCTTATCTTTTGTTCCCATACTTGAACAAAGTAGGACAAAAGAAGGGACAACTATTATTTCATTTAATTGACCAAATAAATGTCTCTAGGACATTCTACCAAACACTTGGTAGGCATTAAAATACATAAACTTAATCTATTTATGCCTTGAAGTTCTCATAGCCACCTTGTTCTTAGAACATGAACATCATTCAAACATAGACATTTAATCCATTCTAACATTTAACATCATTTTCATACATCATAAATGCATACACATCATAAGACTATTGCAATTCAACCATTAGCACATAATTCTCAATAATCCATTTATAAGCCCTCATCAAGTAAACCCTAATTTATCACTAATTAACACCTCAAACATCTAATTCTTATGGTATAGGTGAGGAATTATACTTACCACACTTAGAATTTTAGCTTGTTTCCTTCTTTTCCTCCTTGGCTTCTTCCTTCGCTTCATTCCAAAAATTTAGCCAAGTGAGGAATTCTTCCCTTCTCCTTACTTGATTGATCCTCTAGGATGTTTTGGAAGCTAATTTAAGGTACTTCTAATCTACTTAGGGTGATTGGAAGTGGTGGATTTGGATGGGTAAAGTTTCCCTCTTTGATCTAGGATTTTTTTCCTCCTTTTTTTCCTCCTCGCTTTTTCTTTCTCTCTTTTCCTTTCTCTCTTGCTCGACTCTTTCTCTTCTCTTAAATCTAGAATTTTAGATTTTTATCACTTTTTGTTTCTTAAATTCAACTAGTGGGTTCCTCACATTATAGACACTCTATACTTTAGTCTTTCAACTTCCAATTCTTACAATCTAACATATATTTTTAGTCCATAACTTCATTTTTTTTTATCAATTTGGCCCTCATCTATGCCAATCCTAAAGTAAATTCAAGTCCCTAAGGTTTCATAATCATTTCATATAAGGATTTGACACTTAATTCTTACAATTATACCCTTATGTTTTACAAATGCACCCGATGGCAATGCATTACCATATGAATTAAGAGTACCATTATCCAATTCATCATTCTCTCATTTCACAAACCCATTCCATAAATTTTACTTATGTTTCTTCTATTCTCAATTGAGTCTCACACTTCACTAATTCAATAAATGCTCCTTAAATAATTACACCTTTTATTAATTAAACAAAATATCCATACATCACAGCTATACTTCTATGAGGGTTTTAGGTCCGGATATTACAATAAACCACTTTTGACTTTCTCAAAAAACTATTCTTAGATACCAATTTTGCATTCACAATCTCAAAAGCATACTAATTGCCATCCCCACTCCTTTTAGCCTCAATATAGGATACATACACATTTTTGAATAAGGATAATGTCTCTTTTACCATTACTATGACTAATTTTCCATTAACTACATACTTCAATTTTTGATGTAGTGATGATGTCACGACTCTAGTTGAGTAAATCCATAGTCTCCCTAGAAGCATACTCGTATGATGGTTGTCTATCAATAACTTACATAGTAATTTAGAATTGGTTGGGTCTAATATCTAAAGTAGATCCGTTATTGATTAGTACTTTAGCAATCACATGGTCCTTGTATTTGATTGTGATATATAATGGCTTGTTATGTCTATTGCCTTTGGGACCTAGTATCTTCAAATAATGATAAGTAATTGGTAGTTTGAATCCTTTCTACCAAATGCTCCATATTATCCGAAGTAACATTCTAAGGGACGTATGCATCATTCAAAACTTTTTTTATGTAGTTCGAACTCGTGATTAATGAAAGCAAAGAGATCTTAGAAGGTGTCTTCTTCAATTGGTCCATCACACTATAATCACTATTTTTCATTACTATAAGGAACTCAATGGCTTCCTTATCATCAATGGACTTGTTCGTTTCTCCTACCTTGATGAGGTCAATCACTTCTTTACCCTTTTTTTTCCTCAACTCTTCTAAGGTATAACACCTCTCATTTTAGGTGAGACTAACAATACTAGTATTAAATGATGTATTTATTATTGGATAAGTATCACTTATCATAATATAGGGCAAGGTTAGATGATTTTTTTTCTTAACTAAATTATTCTTGAAGACCCATTTTTTGTAGATTGGTACCTACATACCTCGAAAAAATCATCTTCTAACGATGAGACCATTCCCACAATTAATCCCTCTTAGACCTTCTTAAATCATAAATTTCGTAAAACCAACATGGTTTCCACTTCCCCGTGAAACTCCTTATAACTCGTCGATATCATTTCCTTCTATCTAATGGTATCTATAAAACTAATTTTGGCCATCTATATTCCGATTAATCATCAACCTTTTAAGATAATCAACTTGTATAAGTATCAAATACGGATCATCCATTGATACCTTCATATTTTTTTCGTCTCTTTTGACCTTTATCTTTTCGAAGGTTATCATGCTCACATTACTCCCTTTAGTGACATGGTAAGATAGTGGATTAGTATTGATGTTGGATGTAGTCGAATTATCAAAACTAATCTAGTTATGCTTGATAAGCATCTTTATCTTCTTTTTGAAAGCCAAACATTTCGCAATAGAGTGCCCAATGATACCATTATGGTATTCGTATTGCTCGTTTTCCTTAAACCATGAACGAAAAGGAGGTTGTATAGCTTCTACCGAATAGGGACTATCTATCCTATGCTGACCAATCGGTGAAATATTTCCGTAAAGGAATAGAAAGTGGTGGTAATGGTTCATAATCCTCTTAATTATAGTGGTTATTGTGAGGAAATTAGTTTTTTGGTGTTTGGTTATGGTTCGGAGGACCACAAGGTGGTTTGATGGATCGAAAAAATGGGTTGTTTTGGTAGACGAGTATGGTCGGATTATGTAGATAATGATGGATTTGGTTGGTAAGTTTGACTTGACATAGGTGGTCTTATTTGAGTGGTAAGAAAATTAGTGACTATGGAATATGTTTGATAAGGTGTTTGAGAGTAGAATAGTGATTATACTTAGTATTAGCTCTAATGGGTGTATTGCTTTAGGTTGTTCTAATTTCTTTTGGGTTTACGAGTGCCTAGTTGGTGAACTTTCCCTTCTCTCCTCTTTATCTCTATATTCATCCTCTTCTCTACTTTTCAAGAAATCCTTTTGGCCTTAATGACCAATTCGATCCTCTCATTAATGACCACTATGTCGATAAAGTTGGTTAAAGCATGGCCAATTAGATATTCAAAGTATGATGTTTTGAATGTGTTCAGAAGATTGAAATCAACTCGCATTTTAGTAATGATGGATGAATCTAAGCAACTACCTCATGCCACCTTTGCACGTACTCTTTAACTCGTCTCTCTATGCCTCTTCTTCATTCCTTAGAGGTCTAATATGTTCGATGCTACCTTCATGTTGAACTTATATTATTTAAGGATGATGTCGACTATATCTTTCTACTTTCCGATCTTTAACCCTTTTAAACTCATATACTAACTTAGAGCCGACACACCTAGGCTCTTATGAAAAAAATGGTGTACCACTTCTAGTATGTTGCCGTAGTAAACCCTCATATAGGTTATAAGACCCTAGGTTCCGGTGTATTTAGGGAAATTCGACATTTTGAACTTTCTCGGGATTACTACATCTAGCACCAAACACATTTTTGAGGCCTTGATAGGATCATAAATGTCTTCCCCTCTACTCGCTTTTAGGTGTTCTTTGAGAGCCATGAATCGGTCCATACTTAGACTTTCAGCCTACCTTATAACCATAAGTCTCTTCTTCTACAGGATCTATGATAGGTATAGGTGGCATTTGTTAGATTGGAGGATCCATTAGATATGCAAATACCCCAGACAGGATATGAGGCATTAGCATGGAAAACCACTTGATTAGTTGCTAGTATGGTGGATGGCTCAAATTGATTGGACGATGGAACAACATATGGAATTTCAAGTTGTGCTCGATCTCTAATTTAAACAACAACCCCCACTTAAGGTCTATTCTAGTAAAGTTTTCAATCAAGCCATATCTTCTTTCGAGTGAGTCAAAATCTTATTGACAAACTTGTTCTTGTTATGATCTTTCCTCGTTCTCCATTTGATGATTCCCGAGTCTAGTGTTAAGGACATATAGCAGATTGAGTTGAGTGGCCTATATTGAGTTTCTAAAAAATTAGATATTACAAAAATATACACAATAAATATAGAATGCAAATGGATGATTTGAACTCGGGTTAGATACCTTTCTTTATTTTTTACATAGTAAATCATGATAAAATTTTATCAAAAATGGGTTAGGTCAAGCTAGTTCTTGTCGAAGGAAAAATTACCTCACGTAAACTTAGGTGATTAGGGATATATATATATCCCCTAATTTTAGTTGTGACTTGATTATTTACGAGTTCTAAAATGATGGCATTTTGATAGTAATGCCGAGACTTAAAACCATTTTCATTGAAGGTATACGAAGGGCTAACTTGTACTTCATTGATTTAAAAGAAAGAGTATTCTTATTAAAATTTTTGAAAAATTGAAATTCAAACTTCTAGCATATTTTCAATGTGAGTTAAAAAAAATTTATAATAAAAAAAAGCCAATGAAACCTTATTCTAAATTTGGCCACAAGCATCAAGCCTTCATACGAAATCATGTCATTTATGAGCCTTCGGAGTCTCTTATAAAAGAGTTGAACTTCCTTGATTTTTAGGCATATATCATCGACTAAAAGCTCTATAGTGTGTCACGTTCCCAAGGAGTAATTCTTAGCATTTTGAACTCCGTAAATGATACTCCATAGTTCTAGTTTTCCATTCAGCCTACTTTCTTCCTCGAGTGTCTCTTTCCCTTGTCACTATTTATATAGCTAAGTTGTGCTCTTTTTTGGATCTAGCCAATTGCTCTTTGTTGACCTTATCTTTTTGTTTTAGTTCTATCACATGAGTATTTAGATGATATATTATATCTAATTGATTTGTAATCCGTCCTCATGTGGCATCTATGAATTCTTCGAGCCTATCTTTTTCAATTCTAAGTCGATCAAGAGCTTTTTTATTCGTTAGAGTCATTTACAAAGTTCTTTATTTTCTTCTTCTAGAGCTCTCATCGCATGATCTTGAGTATCTAGACTCTCCTCTAACTTTTTCTTCTTTTGGGTTAATTTCACCACTTGAGTATTCAAGTCTTTATTAAATATCTCATATTGGGCATTTACCTCTTTGTGAACATCCTTTATTGTCTTATTCATCGATCAAGATGGGTCCTCGAATGGTAGTACATAATATCCCTTTCCTCTAGTGTTTTGCTATTTTAGATATCCGAGTGAGTTTCTTCCATCCACTCTTCTTTCAAAAGTGACAATCTCTCCACTTTTCCAAGTAGCCTTGGCTTTCTCTAAAAGTTTCTTAGAGACCCTCGGATCCTCATAATATTTGATTAGACTAGTCATTCTTTGGATGAACTATTTGAATCCCAACTATCTTAGAAACATTTTTGAATAATAATTGATGTAGTAACGAGCTCCAATTAGTGGTACCTAAGAAAAGTTACCACATAAGGCTATATAAGTCCGAAAGAATACATATCATGCTCTCTAATGGAATTTAGACTTTTTAGACCGAAGAATAACTCATTCTACATTGTCTTACCCAACTAGTTAATGGCATGATAAGTAAAAATTTTCAACTTAGAGTGCAAATGCCATGGGGTATGAAAAATGTCGAAGGCTTTTCCGAGTTGCTACGTGGCTCATAGCCCATACAAATAATAATTGGATACAACATCTCAAATGTCCATCTCTCTTTCTTTGATAGAAGTTAATGAAGAAAGGATTTCTATCATAATTATTATGACGGGGTTAAATTTGACTCGCTTTAGAGTCGATTATGTCCTCACTGATAGTAACAATACCGAGCCCATGTTTTGCTGGCACCAAGATTTGGAGTTTTACTCGATTATTAGGATCTTATAAGTGTTTTATGAATTCTACTTGAGAACGCTTCAAAACCAACCTTGAGATTAATTCCTCATGATCGATTACTTTTAGGCTACAATCGGATCGATTTCGATTAACCATATAAAATTTGACGAGCTTGCTCGAGTGGACTATAGAAGTAAAAAGCCTCGATTTTAGAAAATGCTAATAGAGCCTCATATTCTTCAATTCTAGGTGACAAGTCTACACTTTTAAAGGTCAAGCAATGATAATCCGGATCCCAATGTCCTATCATAGCTTAAAAACACGCACTCGAGCCTTGATCTTGATCGGATAGGCTATGTTGTCATTTATCTTTTGGAAGTCAAATTTGTCAATGGGAGTGAGTATTTTCTAACAATTGGGGAGTAAACCCATGTTGGCCATCTTATTAGCCAATTTAGCCTTTTCTAGTAACCTCGACCAAAAATTTAGAGGCGGATAATCTCTTTCATCATTTTGAGCTCGCTTAGAACCGATCCTAAAATCCTCGGCTTCATTTTTTATTTCTTCATCATGATTTAATGCGAAGGACATCTTACACCGAGGGTTAGTATCGACATCATTTAAAAATGATTTGTAACTTAATCGGATCAACTCTAAGTGGACGGGATCTAACTTCTTTATGGTTGGGCAAAACTTGTCTAGTCTTAAAGATTTTTCAAGTTTTCAAACTCGCCTAAATTACTAATGCGTTAATCTAGCCTCTAAAATTATGCACAAGGAGGCAAGAGAAGGTTATTTCATCATTTCCTATACATATGGTGAGTTACGAAGCCAAACTAGAGTCCGGAAGAGCATCAATAGACTTTCATCATATTTGTCTCCGGATCTCTTTATCTAAACCATATCAAGTTTAGCTTGGGTCTAGAGCTTTTATAAGTTTTTTTCGTGGTGTGTGCAACAATTCAAAGAAAAGCATACAACCTAGTTCAAAAGTAAACATGTAACGAGAAAATAAATTACAAAGATTAAAGTGTAGAAATTAAAAGATATACGAGAAATTAAATAACTCAAAATTAATAACTTGAAAAATAATCGACAAAAGAAAAAATACAGGAGATAAATTAAATAGACTAAACTTATGGCCTAACTCTATTTTTCCGGTGGAGTCGTCATTCTATCGCTACACGACGTCGAATGAAATTTTAAAAAAATTCTAGGTTTTTAGAGATTTGCATCTATTTTTTCGGTTATTTTGGGGATGCGAGTTATTATCGAGTTTGGAGTCGCCACCAAGTATGAAGGAACTAGGAACCTAAAAAAATAACATTGATGCAGAGATTCTCGGATAAAGAGTTGGTTTTGCTTTGAGAAGATATGGATCACTCGCAAAAATGCTCTTTCCTCGAAAAGGTACCACGTCTAATTTAGTCTTAAATTCATTTCTTAAAGTATTTTTATTTATACCAAGTTATTTTTTATTTAAACTCTAATTTTCAAGTCGAATTAAGTTTTTTAATTTTGAGTGTGGCATCGTATTAGAACGATTGTCGGTCCCATTTGTCGAGCAACACATCGGTTCAAACATCAAATTCACTTTACGCCCGGATACAACCGAGTGTGTCGGAGAACATTCGATTGTTTGAATGTTGATGAGATTTTATTATCATTATTATTGTTAACGATAGTCCTTATCGAATAGAAGACTTCATTAATAATTTTTATTGATGGGGAACTATTATCGCTTTTAAGAATTAAGAGACTCAACAATTCACCAATCTATTAACTACTAAACTAGTTTCGAAACAAAATCCTAAAATTAACTATGAATTTTCCTTCTTTTTTTTTTTCTTATTTATCATTTTTTTTTCTTATTTATCATTTTTATTTTTTTCTTTTTTTCTTATCTATTGATAAAAAAAAAACTCTCATCGATCTCTAAAAGTTACGAGACTCAATAATTCTTTTATCAAATAATTATTTAATTTAATTACTAAAAACATCCAAAATTTTAAAGTTAATTAAATAAATTTAAAAAAATGTCTAAAATATTAAATCTAAAGTAATGCAAAAAAATTAAAAAATGCAAAAAGATTAATGAAAATACTTAGAATATAGTAAAAAATAAAATAAAATAAAAAATATTCAATGAAATCATTTTAGGCCTCGAGCCCATTGGCTCGTGCCTTATTCTCTCCTACTCGTTTTCTTTTTCTTCTTTTTCCTTTTCTTTTTTTCCTTTTTTCCGACTAGACTAACTCTAGGTTTTTTTAATTACATTTTGATTTTACTTTTTCTTTTCTCTCTTTTTTTTTTATTTTGCTATTTTTATTTTTTGAAGAATGGGGTGGCAAAAGTTGGACTTAAACCAACTTACGCTCCATTTTTTTTTTTTTAAGAAAGCATAATTGGGTTAAAAGCTAGGCCAAAAAGCCCAACCTATTCATTTTATTTTCTTAAAAAATCTAGACTAAGCCCACAAACAAGGTTCGAAAACTTTTCATTTTAATTTTCGATCAAACACCTTTCCTAACTCTCTCTCTCTCTCTCTCTCTCTCTCTCGCGTTCTTCACCTTCTCTCTCTATTCATCATCATTTTCCGGGCATTGAATTTGATTTTAGATTGAAACAAAAGCTTAACTAACTATATCATGTTCAACATCCTTGCATCCATCAAAATTAATAGTCCAAGGCTTAAACAAAAAAAAAAAAAATCAAACAACATAAAGTAAAAGGAATGGAAAACTAGGAAAAAAATGAAGAACACTAATCAAATTGTTGATGTTGAGGATCGTTGTTATAAATATGAGGTGGATAGAAATTGAACCTCGGGATAGTTTCGGGAGGATTAAGGTACACTTTTGATTGGTTTTAGACATTCGGACAAGTTCGAATCGAAGATTTGAGGTCTAATAGTGGAAAGAAAAGTTGAAAACGAAATCTAGAAAAGTATGAACACCAAGAAAAGCTGCCTAAAAATGCAGCAATCCGGGAAGCCCAAAATGCTAAAATCTCATAATGTTTCAACTCGTTACTCTCGATTTATCTTTCTCTCCAACCAAAAAATCTTAATCAAAATAGAAACAAACCCCCTTTAGTTGTCCCGTAAAATGCGAAATTTGAACCTAGAAATTGATGAACACCAACTCCCGACCAAAAATTTCCTAGAAAATGTAGGAACCAAAACTCAAAAAGAAAAAAAAATCCCTCGAATTTTACTCTTTTTCTTGCTTTTCACTCTCTCTCAACCTAGAATTCCTCCCTCTCTTGTTGTCCAACACCAGCCTTTTATAGGCACGAATTCCTCGTAGAATCAACCGAGTCAATCTCAAATTCCTTGTAAAATCAACCACTCAATCCCGAATTTCAGCTGTCAAATCTCGAATTTGAGATTTAATTAGCTAACACAAGAAAACTAGATCATTCGAGTGTGATTCTTGGTCGGTATCAAATCTAGACAAGAATCAAAGTAAATGCATTTCAAAAAACATAATCGATGGAAGATTTGGAAAGATTGTTGAAAGATTTTCGAAAAGATTCAGGTTAGAGTAGATGACAAGTTGTCCGCTTGATTTTAGTCCTATTATTCTCTCTAACATTCTAATTTGGACCATGTGAATTTCGATTATCCGCAATCATGCTCCTTTTCATGTAATTTCAATCTTGTAAAGTACAATTTTTATCAATTGAGCCTCTATAGACGGTAATTTAGGTTTTGAATTTCTTCATTGACTCAATTGTGCCCTTAGATACTTCAATTACACTTTCTTTTGATGCCATTGTGTCCTTTGATGAATTTTTTGTATTTTCTATATATTTTCCTTTTTTTTTTGTATTTTTGTTTTTACTTCTTTCTTCTCCTAAAATAATTCAAATAAAAGTGAAATAAACTAAACTAAAATTAAAAAAATAGAATAAATAATAAATAAAAGAAAATATAACTAAAAATTAAAATTGTAAACTAGATGTGATTTTTTTATTTATTCGACACATAAGTTGATAAACTATTCTTTTGCATGAGATTTTATTGCATCTTTTTTTTCGCAAGAAAAAATAATTGAAATCCAAACTAGTCATTAAAGTAAGATTTTAAGAGTCTCATGAGCTTTTCCTTTCTTGTCATTGCTCGTAGTAGTTTTTTTTTTTTCTTTTTTGTCTTTTTTTTTTATCAGCTTTAATATTAAATCTAGTAGTTTTGCTATTAAATATGATGTTTTTATTTTGGTATTTGTTTAATTTATTTGGTATTTTCCTTGGTTTAAAGTTGAAGTTGTTGTTTGATTATTTTTTATTGTTTCTTGTGTTCTACTTTTTAATAGGCTTTTGTGCTGCAATAAAAGTTTGAGAGATTGCTAATAATAAATTAGCATCCAGGCCTTTTGTCCGTGTGTATATATATATATATCAAGTGGAAAAATCAAGATAACATAATTATTAGAGGACGGTCACAAAAGAGTGTTTGTTGTCCCTCTATTTATAAAATAATTCTAAATTATTATTTTATATCTGAATTTTAGATTTTTAGTTTCTAAATAAAATTTTGATTGTATATTTTTTGAACGTTCTTAATTATATTTAGATGCATTTCTTTTTCTATATTCAAATAATCATCTTGTACATTGATTGGCTTCATATTTAGACATAAAAGTTTCTCCTAATTTTAAATCAATGAAATTTCTATCTTTAGTAACAATAATAATAATTAGAGTTTTTCATTTATCAGTCTACATATAGTTTTTATCTTTATATGGATCCGTGGAAATCACATGATAAAACTGAACGTATTTTCTTTTACCCTTTTCACAGTTATTATAATTACACCAATGTAATAGTTTTTTTTTTTTTGGTCATCACAATCTAATATTAAATGTTGTCTGGCACTATTTTCCTCATTAACGTATATAAGTTGCATTTTGGTTTCTGTCAACTCAAGCATTGAAAGGTCAACAAATTAACCTTTCTCGATTACTAGTAGTTGTCAAATAGGGAATCAAATAAAAGAGTGCTTTGAACCAATTGTTGAAGAGCCTATTAATTTGTTCCAAATTGAAGAGACCAAACAAGAAGGAAAGAAGAAAGCAAAAGCAAAAAGGCAAGACGCGGCACTCTGAATCTTTGCTAACAGGAACCTTGGGTCGGGTTTATCCGTAACTCCCTTAGAATATACGAAGCTTGAATCTATGGTAATATCACGTCTTTCCTTACCTGTAATGGCCGATTTGACATTCCTATTGAAAATGTCGGGTAATTGGCATTTTCTTCTTCTTCTTCTTAGAGGGTAGATAAATTATAAAATCAGTCCCTCTAGTTTCAAAAAATAAAGTAATTAATCTTTTTTATGTTAAAAATTATTATTTAATTATTTAACTACTATTAACTATATTTATTAATATTATTTTTATTAGACAAAGCATTTTTTTTTGCATCAATCTTTTTACATTTTTTCATATATTTTTTTATTTCTTAAAAAATCAAAGTAAATTAAAAAAGAGCAAAAAATATTGAGTTAAAAATATATTTAAAAAAACATGAAGACTAAATAATTAATTTTTGAAACAAAAAGACTAATTAATTCATTTTTTAAAACAAGAGGGCTTACTTTATAATTTACTCTTAGGAAGGTAAGGGTTTAGTTAATCAACGTATAATTCTTCGCTTTAAAGTAGTCCCTCTAAAACTAGTGCACATTTTTCCTTCTTATTTCAGAATACAAACACAGTCAAATATGGTAAAATCGGACCATACTATTACAATAAATAAAAAATAGTAATACAGAGAGTCAAAATCTAAGGAAAGGTTAATTTTGAAGGGCAAAAAAACCTACACATTACCGCGCAAAGGAAGGACAGCCCTTTGAAAAACTTTCTGGCGCTCCAAACACTTCGTTTCTCTCCAGCCACATTCTCTCCTTATTATCCTCCTTCAAATAGTTTCACGTCTTCTCAAAGCCGAAGGCAGACAGAGAAACAAAACCAACAAAGAAAAGCCAACAAAAAATTTGTTTCATATGGCCAAGAAGGAGAATTCTTGTCAATCTTTGATCCCAAGCTTTCTCTACTCCTCTTCTGTTGGCTACAAAAATGGAGGAGTACTGCAACAATCTACACTTTCGCCACCGTCTAACAGTGGGGATCATCATGGAGTGCTGTCAAAGAACTTTGTGATACCAGCACCTATGGAAAAGATAGAGATGTACTCACCAACTTTTTATATGGCTTGTACTGCTGGTGGGATTATTAGCTGTGGACTCACTCACATGGCTGTCACTCCTCTTGATCTTGTCAAGTGCAATATGCAGGTATAATATTATAGCTTTTTATTTCTCTTTTCTCCTTTTTGTTTTTGATTCTGATTTGATGATTCTTTTTTAATTTCTTTGTCTACGATCTTACATTTTTCTATGATCGTATCATCTGGGATGTTGCTAAAATTTTTATCAAAGTGCTACTATTTTTTGCAGTTTGCTTTTTAAATGATTTTCATTTATGCAGTTTAAAAAGGATTTAAAAGGTTTTCATTTGTGATTTTTAAGGGTTTTTTCTATTTTCATATATAGATATATATATTTTATAGAGAGATCATAAGAAAGTGATTTCTTACTTTTCCTTATGGTTGGCTGTTTGAGAGTTGCCAGTTTGATCCTCAGACTGTGGGGCAAAATTGCTTTTAGATGTGAACTTGAAAATGTTTGATTCTTTCTTCTATGAACTTTCTAACGGGGTGTATGATCTTATTTCTTGCATGGTCAATTATTTTAAATTATCACATTACAGAAAAGTTGCTTTGGACAGTCGTTTATGTGCTATAGACAATCCTGCTCATGTATAATTAATAACGTTTTCCACGATGTACAGTATAATCCTTGATGTTAACGAAATTCTTATAATTCTCATTCTCATTAGTCCATTGCTCAAATTATATATATTCCATTTTGTGAATTAATTAATTCTGTTAGTGATTAGAAATTATGGTTATAAATAATATATATATTATCTCCAACTTTTGATAGCTGTATACTGCTGTACGTAGTTATTGAATAAATACCTCACAATTAATAGGTCTGCTGCAGAAATTTTACAGTAATTGATATTTCAGATTGACCCATCCAAGTACAAGAGCATTACTTCCGGATTTGGGGTACTGCTCAAGGAGCAGGGACTTAGAGGTTTCTTTAAAGGATGGGTGCCTACCTTGCTTGGCTACAGTGCTCAGGGTGCTTGCAAATTTGGGTTCTATGAGTTTTTTAAGAAGTACTACTCAGATATTGCTGGCCCGGAATACGCATCCAAGTACAAGACCTTGATTTATCTTGCTGGCTCAGCATCTGCTGAATTAATTGCTGATGTTGCTCTCTGTCCTATGGAGGCAGTGAAAGTTCGTGTCCAAACTCAGCCTGGTTTTGCTAGGGGCTTGGCAGATGGTATGCCTAAGTTTGTCAGAGCTCAAGGCTATTCTGGGTATGACAATGGCCCAAGAAATCTTTTGTTTTGTGATTATTTAGTAACTTTTAGGGCACAATACAAATTACTGAATGTTCAATGCTCTCAGGTTATACAAAGGGCTTGTTCCTCTCTGGGGCCGTCAGATTCCATGTAAGCCAAAACATTATTATTTGTTCCAAGTTGCATCCTTGGAAGTGGTTGCTAGAAGAAGTTCAACTTTCCTACATTTGCTAAGGATGTTGCTGATCATCTGAATTGGCATCTTGCAGACACAATGATGAAATTTGCATCCTTTGAGACTATTGTGGAGCAAATATACAAGAATGTCATCCCAACACCCAAAGACCAGTGCAGTAAAAATTTGCAGCTTGGAGTCAGCTTTGCTGGTGGATACGTTGCTGGTGTACTCTGTGCCATTGTCTCACACCCTGCAGACAACCTGGTGTCTTTCCTCAACAATGCCAAGGGGGCAACTGCTGGTGACGTAAGTGAATTTTAGCAGAAGTGTCTTACTCCCACGTTGTTTCTGCATTTGTTCACCTGCAATGTTTTGTAATGGTTTCTTCTGTTGCAGGCCGTGAGGCAGCTAGGTTTATGGGGTCTGTTTACCCGTGGCCTTCCTCTCCGAATTTTCATGATAGGAACACTTACAGGAGCACAGTGGGGTATCTATGATTCTTTTAAAGTGTTTGTTGGGCTGTAAGTTTCTTTTCCTTTAGCTTTGTATTCTCTTATGCTTTGTTATCTTCTTTCTTGCATCCTTGGAGATGATTGCATTTCAATTGAATTTGTAATTCTTCTTTTTCACAGACCAACTACTGGTGGTGCTGCTCCTGCTTCAGCTGCTGCAAAGGCTTAATTTTGAGCTTATCTGTGAACAAGATACCATGATTTGAAATTCATTGTTATATTATTGTTGCTTGATTCTTAAGAGGATGGTTCTAATTTCAATATGCATTGAGATATGTTCAAGTTAGTACTATATAACAAGCAGCGTAGAATTTCAGTTTCCACAAAAAGGAGAATATGATGGGATAGTAATACACCAGTTTCTATGATCTGATTACTGGGTTCATATGTTTTTGTCCATGAATCTGCAACCTGGCTTCTGTGATGAAAAAGTGATTAAAGCAATCTTGCTTGAATATGCAATACTACTTTCTTATACAGAATAACTTTTCTTAGGAAAAGTTACATCATACTAGCCAATTCAGAACTATAAAATTACAGTCATTTGAGTTTCGGCAAACTGCTGCATTGAATCCTTCATTTTCAGAGGCGCAGCATTCAAGTTGATTACCTGAAAGCAGTATGTCTCGAGAAAATTGAGCTTAACAGGAAATTAGCAAGATACAGCATGCCAAATACTGAATTCTATGACAAAGCGCTACACCAAACCAGCAATAAAGAAGCATTGGCCTTTGATACCAAACTTGCGCCAATTTGTGAGCTTGATGCAACGTATTTCAGTTTCACGATCAAAAGATTTTCAGCTTCCCCGACTTCATGGAATGGGATCTAAGGTACAAAGAATATGAAAATTAATCATTTCCTGTAATGTAGTATACTTTATGTTCATGACCAAGTAAACAGATCAAGGGAAAAAATTACATGTACAATAAGACCAGTGCGAAGTAGGAATCTGGTCGAATAATTGAGGCTTTTCCATGATAACTTCATTCAAAATTGCAGCTTTGCAGTTCAACTTTCTGTGTCTTGCTGTAGGATTGCATGGTCTGGATTTAAGTTAAGCGGGAAAACAGTATCAAAGACAACCCTTGCAAAAGTATGCCGAACTTCTTGCAGGCTTCCCAAAGCCAACATCTCATAATCAATCTTTCTACCTCGCTTTGGCACAAATCCTTTCTCTGAGCCCTCTCTTGAACATTCAAAAATCTTGCACACTCTTAAATACACTGCCAACGGAATGAATACCTGCACATTGGAGATTATATCAGGCATATCCCAAATGACAAAAAATATATATCAATAAATGCAGAAAGCATCGAAGCAGCATAAAAATGAAATATTGAAAAACAAGATACTCTCTACACAACTGTCATCTTCATTCTCAAAACTTACATTTAGAAATAACATCCACTTCTAATCTGCTAATAGATTGCATAGATCTAAAGGCAATCATCCTACATTTCATAAAAAGTGGACAGGTCCTGCTTTTGTCATCATTACTCTCACTTGTGATGAAAATAGCTGAGACCAGAGATATTTCCCACCACCAAAATATTATTTGAAGCACTTAAGTAATAAATTTCCAGTGAAAACTCTTATAAGCTGAGAAAATTTATCATCTCAAAATCAAATTATATGTAATAAAATGGAGTGCAAACTTTTGCAGAGATAATTCCATCTAAAATGTCACTATCTAAGAGAAATGATTTCAACTGTTCTATATTTTAGTATTTTCAGATGTGTTTGTTCTTGAGACTTGAACCTCCATTTTCCTGGTTGCAAGCCCAAGAAGTTTTCACCATTACAAGAAAGCAATGGCCCTTTTCAAAAACATATCCCCTCATAAGCATTGCCTGAACCCTTCTAAACCACCTGCTGCCAACAAGAAAGATATAAGTAACCAACATAAAGAGCATTCGGTTCTAATCCATTATTGGAACCCCTATTGTTGTATGTATTAGAATGTGTATGTCAAAGTCAAACCATTGCCTCAAACTTGGAAAAGAAAAAAGGAAAAGAAAAGGAAGTGCTCACCAAATCCGAATACGGTGCTTGAGGGTACTCTACCATTGCCTGTGAAACATAATGCTCATCGGTCATCCAATATATGACTTGTTTAACAGATGCTGCGAAATCCACAACCTCATCAACCAGTGCCTTATAGTCCAGATTCTGAGGTTCAGATAACTCATGAAAGCTGGCATCATGGGGCTTGGTTAACTTCCTCGCCATGTTTACTCCTCCTAAAATATCTCCACCATTGTGGACAGCAAGACAATATGCCGCAACCACCATAGGGTCCCTTGGTCGATCAGATAATGCTTTATGGAATGCTAAGATTCCAATCCTGGAAAAAAAGAAAGGAAAAGCTGTCATAAGCCTTTGCTTCTTGGTCCAATTTACATGCATCAGTATTCGGTATATTTTGATTTACATGAAATAGTGCTTGTACTCCGAAGGAGTAGGAAAGGACCAATAAAATCAAGAACCAACCAAACACATTCAAATACCATAGTTCAAAAGAAACGACATGGCAAAAAAGAAAATCCCAAGCATGCATTAAATTCATTTTTGAAAGAATATGAACTACCCATTCATGGCTAAATAAATTTTGCATGCTAGGTTTCTCTGCAGAGGATGCAAATTTGAATTACTTAAAATTAGCATCACTCTCTAAAAATTAGTAACAATCTCCTAAATTGAGCAAGTCCACCAATGGTGGATGATGCTAACAAAGTCTAATTTAATTAACTAAATGGTTTCACATTCATTGCAGGCAATGCACCAAATAGTGAAAGATGATACGTTGATAGTAGATCAACAAATTTCAAAAGTTTTTATCATGATGTGCAAGTTTATTACAGCATCTGAAAAAGAATAAAGAAAATTTTAAGATCAAGAAAATTATTACCATAAGCTGTTGTGGCATGGCCTATCAGGTGCAAGAAGTCTATCCAAGTTAGAAAACAGACACTGCAGATGAAATAAAAAACACCTCAATCATTTCAAAAGCCACTCAACCCCCTTGCTTTTGGAATAAAATAACTCAAATAAGCTTGGTTCCAAACCAGTTAAAATACACTCAGAAACAAATACCAAAGTACTGACATAATCTAAGAGTGATTATTAAACTTTTGGGGTCTCATATACCCTCATGGGGCTTGAAATTACTTCTTAAAGATTCATATCTGATGAAAACCGCACATTCATATTCAGAAGGCATTGCTATTATTGGTTGCAAGTATAAATGTATAAAATAAGTAAGCAACTTCAGAAATCCAATAACATAATGACCTAAAGCATCTGACCATTAATGTATTTGGAAGAGTCTTCTTGAAAAAACTGGCTATTCGAGAGGTATACCCTTGTTGGATTATTAATCTAGAAAATTGGTAACTACGAAAAGTAGGAAACAAAAACCAATTTCAAGAAATGCTGTTTCTAGAGATTTTTACCAACCAGGAACATGACTAGAAGGTAGTCGATCTTAGGCTGAACTTATATATGCCCTTATCTATTATTGAACCTCAATTACAGTCAAACCAGCTATTGAAAATCACAAAATGAGTAACCAAGATAATAAGATTACCAGAAGCATGTTAGATCTCTTGTCCCGTCTCTTAAATCCATCACGAACAAAATATGCAGCCTGCAAGATGAATCTATATAAGACCAGCAACAGAAGTATCATATAGAAATTAACATCAAATACATACCTGGAAGGGCAGAAGTAGTTCGAGAAGTCCAAATTTCCATAATATCCTCAAAGAAGCTTCGGCAGAACCATATGCAAGCATGTAGTTCATCTCCATCAAGATTCTCATCTAGAACATTTTGATACTAGATTTAAGTCAGTTAAGAACATTCTTGTATACAAGTAAATGTATGGGAAACTATAAAGAAGCAAGGAAGATCTGCTTTAATACCCTGTCAAGCCTTAGTAACGTGCGAGAAAGTTTTTTGACAAATTGAGCTGTTTCCCGTGTAAAACGGAATCCTAAACGAGCAGCAATTCTTACTGCACGCAGAATGCGAGCTGCAAAAGGAAAGGAGTCACATACAACCATGATAACGGACATGAGAAAACAAAGCATTGACTATGAATATGGCTGTGAATGAGCTAATTAGGTATGCATATGCTACATTTGGAAGAGATACTGAAGGTTAGCTGAAGATGAAGCTCACCACAGTCCTCTTGAAAAGAAGTACTAGCTGAGATCACAGTTCGCACCTATGCCCACGGAAGCTGGTGTGAGGACAACATATATTGTGACATATTGAAAGAAATTCACAAACTAACAAAGTTATGAAATACATTCACACTTTAGCCTTTTTAATATCTTCCAGACCTCCCATATAGTCATACACTATTTTTTTATATGGATCAAACATCAATCTGCATGCAAAGACATTTGGAAGAATGAGATGAGTTGCAAACAAGAGATCCAAAATTCACTAACCAGAAAACGTGATTTGCATCTTCAAGTACTAACCCATTTATTGTGAAGTCCCGCTGCAAACAATTCTTCCAACGAACATAATCCTTCTCACCACAATCAATGGGACTACCGATGTCATTGCTCAAATCCACCCTGAACTTCCGTCCTGTGATGCTAAAACTCGAAACCTGTCATTAAAGAGAATTAGAAATACAAAAATGAAAACAAAGGGAATAGATGATTTAGATCTAAATGCAAGAGACAAATCCTATACCAATTATGTGCAAAGAGGGATGAAATTGGAAGTGGCATCCTACACCGGTTGTCATGAGGCACAAAAAAGTGCATAGAGGAGTATGACAAATTTCATTGAGCTATCGGATGCAATGAGCAGAGAGTGAGAGAGAAAGAGGCCATCATACCTCCACAATAGTATCCCCAATGTGCACATGACAGATGGGGAACCGTTTGCCAACTATTTCACACCGTGAAAATGCCCTTACTACCTGCACGCATGATTAAATTTTACCAAGCATATTAAATAGCTCAAACAGAACATTTTATTATGTCATTGCATTTAAACACAGATTCTAAAGCTGTGTTGGGCATTACAAATGTTTACCAACATGACAAAGAAACCAACAATTCTAAAAGCTTAGTACAGTATAAAAGTATAAATCAACCTCTTTAAGCTCAGCTGATGTGATTACATCAAAATCTTTTGGTATTCTCTTTAAAATAAGATCCCGGACACAACCTCCCACAAGATAAACCTCATATCCTACAACAAACAACAGAAAGACTCCATCCTTTAACAACAAAAGACTATAATAAACACCATAATAATTAGTAACAAACAACAATTTTCCTAAAATACCATAAGTATCACCAACAACAAATGTCTACATTCATTGCCAACAAAATAATAATAATAATAATAATAATAATAATAATACTAATAATATATCCACAAGATATAAAACACTCCATTACGGACCAAAAGAATACCATTTTTCTTAAGTCCATTAAGGACCATCTTTGTAGGCCTTGAAATCATTGAAGTACTCATTCCAAGTTCCTTGGCATTCAATTTCTTCCACTCCGGCCCCTTATGGCCCCCTGAAAAGAACAAGAAAAGAATCCCAATCTTTTTTTTTTTCAAAAATACCCATAATTTATTAAAAGCAGAGAAATTTAAAACAGCCCAAGAAAGTAAAAGGTACCGAAATTTTTATTCTTGTCATTGATAACATTCTCTTGATCATCAAAGGTTTCAATTGCTGCAACTGAACTGAATCTAAACTGCAAGAAGATAATGAAACAAAAATCATTTACAAAGAAGAGATCCAAATTCACTTAGTTACTATAAACATTGATAGAAATGTGGATTTTACTTACTTTTCGAATGCAGCGAAAAAGAGGTGGCCTAAAAGGGAAGCTGAGTCTACAAGCAAAGCTTAATCTTGAAATTGCCATGAATTGATTGATTGATATTGAAGTGTATGCTTAAACCCTAGTGAAATGGGATTCAGGGGTTTTTAGGGTTTTAGAGAAAAAGGTCATAAAATTGCGAGCACGAAGTATCTGAAGTGACGTGGCATTTGTAAATGGCCAGAGTTTTAAGATGGATCAGCCCATGGGCTTTGTCAGTTTAACTTAATAGCAGGTAATCAATGGTCTAATTATGAGAAGGCCATGGATAATGAAACATAAGGTAGGCCCAAGATGGACGAAGCAATTTGGAAAATAATTTTCAATGAAGATCAACGATTTGGCTAATTAATTAAGCCAATAATTGGGCTAGTTTTTATGAAGAACAGAAATTAGTTATTTATTTATTTATGATAACAATTTGGTAATTAAATGATTATGAAGGGACAAAGTAGGCATGATCTATATTAGCCCATTTTGGCTAATGTCATGAACAATAAGACCTTCCAAATTGCAAAATATATTTTACGAAGAATGCTGCTAACTTTATCAAAATAATTCAGCTAAAGGAAATATTCACAAAACGTTAACATACACAGTCCCATCACTGTCATCACATCACCTGAATTTATACCTTAAGTGCCTATGATAAAATTATAAAATAAACTAAAAGAAAACACAAAATAACTATTTTATTTTCACTGCAGTTAACTGTTCATAATTTTTTTTTTTCCTTCCACTTGCTGGCCTTGCCTTGACTTTCAGTAAACTTTGTTTTTATTTTATTCTTTGTTTTATAATTAATTTTTATTTTGATTATTAAAATTTTTTTATATTTGATTTTTATCCTTATAATAAATATATTTTCTTACCTTATAGTAAAAAATTATGATATTTTTTTATTTCTATTTTGTAATATATTTTTATTTTACGAAATAAACTAAAAGAAAATACAAAATAACTGTTGTATTTTCACTTTGGATTACTGTTTATAACTTTTTTTCCTTTTCGCGTGCTATATGTAAGGCCTCTCTTTTTTCCCCCTTTCGCTTGCTAGCCTTCCTTTGGCTTTCAATAAATTTTATTTTTATTTTAATCCCTATTTTGTAATCTTTTTTTACTTTGATCATCAAAATTTTCTTATATTTAATTTTTATCCCAATAATAAATATATTTTTTTGCCTTTTAGTTAAAAAATTATGATCTTTTTGGTTTCTATTTTGTGATATATTTTTATTTTAGTCATTAAAATTTTATTATGTTTAATTTTTTTTTTACTACACTAAAACTAAATAAAGTTTCACTATTTTAAGCTTTTTTTTTCGCTTTTAGTGAAACTTTTCTTTCTATTAAAATTCATGTTATTATGTAGATTTTTATTTTTATTTTAGTCTTTGTTTATAATTTTTTATTTTAATTATTATATTTTTATTATATTTTATTTTTTCCCTACAAGGAACTATTTTTTTACTTCTAGTAAAGCTTTTTATTATGCTTGAGTTTTTATTTTGTGATCTTTCTTTCATTTTGATCATTGAAGTTTTATTATATTTGATTATTATTCTTTCTATATTAAAATTAAATATAGTTTCGCTATTCTATTCTTCTTCTTCTTCTTCTTCTTCTTTTCTTTTTTTTTTTTTTTTTTTTGCTTTTAGCAAAAAACATTTTCTATTTTGGTTCTTATTTTATGATTTTTTTTTTGTCATTAAAATTCTATCATGTTTTATTTTTATTCCTACCTTATGCATAATGAATTTTTTTTAGTCTTATTATTTATAATTTTTTTGTGCTTTTAATGAAAGTTTTTTATTTATTTTGATTCTTCTTTTATGATATTTACTTTTTTTTGTTCATTTAATTTTTATCATGTACAATTTTATCTCTATTTTAGTTACTAGTTCTTATACATATTTTTAATAAATACATGTTTATATAAATACAATATCTAATTAGCAACTTTATATTATTGAACTTTATAAACTTTTCGTTTAGCTAACCCATAATAAAATATGAGATATATGTTTTGGTTCTTGTTTTTTTTTTTTTTGAATTTTTTTTCGATCCCTTTATATAATTATTTTTGAATTTTATATTTTATATGAATAAATACATAAGAATATTGCATAACTCACCATTGTCACAGTATATGCTAGTTTGATATTAGAAGCTGTTTTTGTCAAAATTCATTCACATGAACAAATAATATCCTTTCAGTTGATGAATTGAAATAGGCTTCCGTTCAGAGCATAATTTAGGAAGCCCATTACCTGTAACATGGGGAATTGCTTCGAACCAACGAGGCCTAGTTCCGCTAACCAAAAGCCCGTTATTATCTTGAATGCCCTCGTTCTTTTTTTCATTTTCGTTTATTAAAATTTCTACAGGAGTTTTCGCTCCATTAATCCATTAGCCTTCCACCTTATACGATGAATGGTTGGAAACAGAAAATTATGAAAATTAAAAGGTCACCTTTAATATATTATAAGTCTGAAATCTAATACCAAATAGCTTGTAATTCAATAATAATAATTTTTTATAATAAAAAATTACATGTTCAAATTCTATTAAATTAATTCTACAAAAAATCTTTACGGTCCGAGTGTACGAGTTAGAAAAAAAGGTAAGTAATTTAATTGATCATCCGATTTAATAATAATAATTAAAAAAAAACTCATATTTTCGTGTTATCCATGCGATGAAGTTATTATCCTAAGTCATAAGAGTGGTCAGTAATTATTTCTCAAAAAAAAAAAAAAAAACAAGAAGAAGAAGAAGAAGAAGATACTATTCATAAACAAGGAAAGACCTAACTGCAGTCGTGGGTGCATGCATGACTGCAACAATCCTAGCTTGAGCATGTGCCAGTGCCCAGTGGGTTGTCTACATGGGCGGTTCCTCCTGCAGCCCAGAGAGGACCATCTATGTCCCCTGTATATCATTGAAGTTCCTTAAAAAAATGTTTCTATTAATTTCTCATCAGTGGTCCCATTTCAAACCTTGGATTTGTCTCTTGCGCTAGGGTAAATTTTAAAACTCGAAACCCTTGATTCCTATCAAAATTTGAAATTCTTTATGCATATAAAATTGGAAAAATTCTTTGCTTCTTAAGTTGAGGCATGGAGATATAAGGGCGAGGGAGTACTGTGTAGGTAGTACATCAGAAGTGGCCATGAATATCTTTTATTTCCATTTCGAACCTTGCTATGTTTCAGGAAAACACACATGGCTGTTCTTTTCCACTTTTTTTTTTTTTTTTCGCAGTTATTTGAGAGTAATTTCCCAATGAAAGAAACGTTTTATCGTTTGTTTATCAAGTAGCATTTTGGTTGCTTTTCCAGGCAATTTCGTGGACACACGATATGTCACATATCCGTACTTGCAAACCTAAATCTGAGGTGTGAAAGCTTTAAAATTCCACATTAAGGGACAGATGACGTTACTGACTTTGATTGATGTAAATTGTGGGGGAACCTTTACCATTTTGATCAGTCCTTACTGTAAAGAGAGTTTAACATTGTCTGCAACCACTACCTGAGTCAATTAATTATCATTTTTGAGCCGGTGCGGGAAGGAAGATAGGGCCCGGAAGGGCTTCTTTTGGACGTAAGAATGTTAGTTTGGATGAAGGAGGAGACTTCTACATCACTTATCCACATGTTGCATGATGAATTCTAGCGAAAACCACCGCCTGTTTACTCGCCCTAATCTTGTTGGACTAGGAATGATAGATGGCCACAATAGAAGTATTATTTTAAAACAGTTGTTGAACAACTACAGAGCCATTAATTGTTAGTGTCAAAAGGGAGGGGCCACATTTGCCTCTTGCATATTCAGAAATTAAACTCATGAATACCAATGGGGCAAAAGCTTTTTATTA
Organism: Dovyalis caffra; assembly: GCA_963924115.1. Taxonomy (NCBI): domain Eukaryota; kingdom Viridiplantae; phylum Streptophyta; class Magnoliopsida; order Malpighiales; family Salicaceae; genus Dovyalis; species Dovyalis caffra. The sequence continues at coordinate 4,549,924 of CAWUPB010001009.1, read as the reverse complement.
TTGAAAGATAATTTCAACCTGAGACTTAAAACACAATCTCAACTTAAAAATTTAAATGATTAAATAAATTTTTATATTATTTTTTAATATATTTTGTATTATTTTCTAAAACATTTTTATAAACAAAAACTCTTTCAATTTGAAACTTATACGAATTCATCACTAATTTATAATTTGCATATAATGATATAGAATATTATAAAGAATAAAGTGTTGAGATTCTTACTCATAATTGTTAGTTTTATATTATTTTTTAATACATGTTTTTATTAAATTTTTTGGATTCGAAACTTGAACAAGTCCACCATTAATTTGTACTTAATTACTTAATTTTAATTACAAAAAATAGGTGAAGTTTCTAATATATACCATATCATTAAAAAAAAAATTCAACTCAAAATTTAAGTTATGAGGAGATTCTATAATAATTTTTTATTACTCTCTACAACTAATTAATACAGATTGAGAATGAAGAGAACTTACATATGATTGAATTGTCTTTTTTCCTTTTTACAAAAGAATTAGATTGTTTTTACTAAATACTCTCCATTAAGAAAAGTAACTAAACACTATAAGACGCACTTGAGTGGTGGAAATTGTGACTTTTGATTGCGTATTGATTTTTTTAAACGTGTAAAATATATTACAACGAATTAATTGTCATATTCAGTCAACTATTCTTACTCTATGATACCAAAATTCAACTATAATTAAAATAAAAGATAAAACAAAGAGATAAATACTCAAATCATAAACACAATTATACCCATATCTATACAAGCTTAACGAACCAAAAGAATAATACAAACGGTGGCTAAATATCAAAACAGGATCACAAGAATTACAAGATCATACTTACAAAAAAAAAAAAAGCAATACTCAAAATTCCTAAAAGCACATATATTACAAAGCTCCATCAACAAAAAAATCCCTCAAAGTTTTTGGCATGACAAAAAAAAAAAAAAAAAAAAAAAAAAAAAAACTCTTTCTCGTGTAAAAAGATCGTCTCCTTTCTTACTTTTCACATGATATAAAAAAATTATTAATTGTTATGTTTTTACTCTTCTAAAATATTTCTTTTGTTAAAATTGTTAGTTATCAAATTGAATCCTCCATCACATAAAACTAATAATAATTTAACAATTAAGTTTAAAATAATTATAAAAAAATAATATACTAACGAAAATATTTTACTCCTAAAATGACATGCAATAAAGTTCTTATAAGAATTAATATATTTTACTTCCAAAATTACATGTAGTAAAGTCCCTAGATTTTACTCCTAACACTATGAAAAATCTAGCATATAGCAACGATTTTTCTCGTCGCTATACGTCAAAAATCCATCGCTATATACCATTAGCAATGGATTAGAGACAATAATATGATGGTCACTATTTTCTTAGCGATCCAAATTTTTTTCCATCTTGTTGAATTTTCATCATTAAATTGATCTAAAATAATCATCTATCCGGTTTCACATCCGTCGTCATGCCGTTACTATTTCCACTTATATCCATCACTAAATAGCGATGGAATGGCATGTCACTAAATAATAGTTTTAAAAATACTTGTAATTTTATCACTAAATCTATCGCTATTTAGCGACCGTATGTGTATCCGTAGCTAATGTTCTTGTCATTCCGTTGCTAAATTCGTCGCTAAACAAATGAATTTTTAATTTTTTTTAAAATTAATAGCCACATATTGTTAACACTAATAACAAACAACTATAAACAATACCTTATCAAAACATGATTTATTATTTAATAAATTAAAATAAAATAAATATATAAATGCGTTAAGGTGCCCAAAAATATTAAAAACTTTTTTTTAAAAAAAGAAATCTAGTCCTCATTAGCATTATTTTCTCGCATTATCTTTCAATTGTTGGGTATTAAGAGGAACAACTATCTCTTGGGTTATGGGAGGGTCAGCAAGAAGGACATTAACTCGCAAGAGGTTCCGTAATAAGCCCATCACTCTTTGTAACCGAGTTTGTATACTCGCTAACTTGACGAGCCTATTGCTAAAAAGTAGCATTCATCCCCTTGATCCTATCTTCGTACCTGGATAAAAACCTTTTGGATATTACCATTAGGATACCGCGAAATGGCAGAGGAGGAGCTAGCGCTAGAATGTGAGCAACACCGGGATGCATAAGTTTCGTTGTCGTACACTCTCTCGCTTCTTCTTTTCTCTAAGAACATCTAAATATCTTTTGGACATGTCGATATCTAGAGATGATGAATCACCTTCATGCTGCTCTTTATCAACTACTTTTTGTATTGATTACACACACACTTATGTCATTGAAATAATTATAATATTAAATCATAAATATATTTTTTAGATTATATCGATAGATGTATATATATTTAAAAAATATATAAAACCTTACCATTACTATCTATGACCGTTTGCCGTAAATGTCTCATCCTTTTACTTGTGAGTGATCACGAGCAACTCATAAAGATTAGAGTTACAACCTAATTTATTATGTTGAAAAAAAATCAACAAAATAATATGAGATGAAATAAATATAAAAATTAATTTATAACACAATGGATAATATAAGATTCACCAAATGCTTAACGTGCTCGATTAAAGGGATACACCCTCTAGTATGCTTGCATAGGCCACATCGACACCACCTATCTTTGATATGCGGTTTCGAGACACTTAATAAGATTGGATCTAATATTCGAAAGTAGCTCAATCTCGGTGTCATGTTTTTCACACCTTATGTTTAATAAACACGAGTCCGTTACTCTTATGCTTCGACTTGTTAAGTATGTCGTCGTATTGCCTCTATGTTAGACTCTTTCACGCATCCTTAATCGGTTCATCGATGATTGTATCCTATAAAAATACTTATATATGGAAGAAAAAAATAATATTAGTACTTTTTATGTTAAATTAACACTTTAAATGAAATATAACTAATTAATTAATATGTTATCTCAAACTCATTAAAATAGAAATATTTCATCTCCATGGAGATAGACTTCCATAAGGAGCCGACAACGTCCAATTACTCCTTTAAAATTACGGTGACTTTTATTAAGCACTTACTTGATGGAACTAAACTCGTCAAACAAAATAATAAATAATCAATAATAAATAATAAATAAGTGAATTAATGATTTTAATATAATATATAAAAATATAAAAATAATTATCGCATGTAAAACATATTACTTATTAGTTATTCACAACCCAAACGATCCATCTATCATCAAATCTAGTATAACTTATTTGAGCTAAAAAATAGTAGTGGGATCATCCATAGCATGAGAGCACTTATCAACGGGGTCATAACCGGCAAAGGCACTATTGAAGGGGATGTAGACGTGCCGATACCACTATCAAGTCCGTAGCCATAGACAATTACATTAGCGAGTGCCACATCCATATATAGTACCATTATCGGTTACAACGGTCAACGTCAAAGCTATGATCACCGATACCACGATCAAATTTTCCCAATCCATGACGAATAACTTAAGAATAATAATTGAAATAGTTTAACAAATAAATAACACTTCGAGTGAAAATATATTATAAATTATTATGAATTAAAACATAAAAAAAAATCTATAAAATTGATATTCTCTTTTTAACGAGACCTTTGGACATAATATATACACACACATACACACATACACTTGATGTTTTATGCTTATGTATGTTTTGTGTTTGTGTTACTTGTAAAATTTCTAGGTCATAACATGCCATTTTACATTGATGAATGTTAGGCCTTGCAAGCTTATCTTATAATGTGTTGTGCTTGTGGAGGCATTGAGGGACACTAGTGTGATTTATAAAAGGCTTGAGGTTTAAGCAAATAATTAAAATGAACAAGTGAGGGGAGAGCAATTGGCCAACTAGTCAAGAGGAACGGCCAACTAGTTGAAAGGCTACCGGCCAACTACCCATATGGAACAAGCCAACTACCTAAGAGACCAATAGCCGGCTAGCTAGGAGCAAATTGGCAAATAAGCTTAGAGGTAACCGGTCATACAACAATGCTCGCTAGCATTACTTGGTAGTTTTCGGCGAGTTGGTTTGCATGGTGAAGCAATCGTTATCACCTTCCTAGGATGGCAAGGATTAGTGATAAAAACATGTGGCTAATCTAGAATTAATGGTGATGCTTTTGTTTGGAATTTACTTGATGAATTGAATTTTTCTTGCTTAGAATTTACTTGAAGAATTAAATTGCTTGCTTGGAATTTACTTAATGAATTGAATTAGTTTAATGCTTAGAAGTCTGTTTTAGCATAATTACATTATTTTGGCATCGTTGACGATATTTGAATGCATAAGCATGAAAAGTGTATGTTCATGACATGGCATAGATATTGGTTTTTATGGTTCATGTTTTAGGAAAGAAAAAGAAGTCATGTGCATGAACATAGAGAGGCCACCTGAGCGAATGATCCGATGTATACCCATGGTTGATCCTTGACTAGATGTTATCCGGTTTTAATGTTTTTCATTAAACTTTGAAAAGATGGCATGTCCGAAAGAGAAAAACAATTTTTTTTCATAAAAATAGGTATAATAAACTCATGCATGGTTACACTTACTAAGTGTTAGTTCATGTCTTTATGTCTTGTGGTATAGGTGACGGTAATGATGCTTGTGAGGAGGCTACAATGACGATGGTGCTATTGGATGCTTTTGGGATTTGCTAAAAGATGTATTTTCATCTAAGCTTCTAGCTCGTAAGTTGCATCTAGCTCGTAAGTTGCATTTAGCTCATATTTATATGTTGTATCATGTTTTTCTTGTAAATATTGAATGGACAAGACAATACATGTATAAGTTGGTTATGAATAAAATAAAAATGTTTTGTCAAAATATCATGTCCATTTATTTTACATTGCCTTGAATATTATGGTATCTCATGAAAAGCATTTACATAACTAAAATCTTAATTTTTCTGCTATAAAGTTAAAGGATAGTAAGTCGATACTATACGTAGTAGATTTAGGCTATTATAAACGTAGGTCGTTGAGACGTAGTTTTTTTCAATGAAATTTCTAAGACAGGAGCAAATTTTTACATCAACAAAAACTTTTTAGTTACGACATGAGTTTTTACATAGGCTTAAAAGTCAAATATGTTTTATTGTGCATTGTATGTCCCACACATGGTTTTATGTCATAAGGCTTCATCATGCAGTCAACAAGCACGAGACATGGCTACGGTGCTCCTCGCCTATAATTGATTGTATGCACTATAGTTGTATCTCATGCTTCATGAATATTTGACATTATCGTAGCATTCTAGCTTCCTTTCAAGCTACGAGGCATAACATAGTGGTATTAAAACAAGTTGGTCTAGTAGGTTAAGAAAGTACATTCAAACTCCAACTCTAATAATGTTGTCAATGTATAAGTGCTTAAAAAGCGAGTCTTTGAACTATTATAGTAGCAACAAGTATATATGCAACGATAATAGTAGAGGTATGATGAGAAAATACGAGTTTTGATATCTATGTAAGAATAACAAAATGAACCTAGGCCATCATAAAGGGTCGACATAGTGGAACAATTTCAAAAATTCAGTTCGAAAGAGTTTATAGGTAAGGTTGATACGATGGTGGTCGAGGAGTGGATTGAGTCACTTGAGATGATCTTCAAGTAAATGGTAATGGGTGATGTGGATATGGTGTAATATGCTCTACTCATACTAACCAACAATGCTCAAACATGGTGGGAATTAGAGAAAGTTTCCTTGGATGTATCTAACCTTACATGGATACAATTCAAGAAAGTTTTCAATAAGAATTTCTTCTTTAAAAGTATGAAATCAAAAAAGATCAAAAAGTCTATAAAGCTAAAACAAGGGGATATATCGGTGGCCAAGTATGCACGTAAGTTTGAACATGCTATCGATTCACGATATTCATTTCAAGGGTTGTTGCATATAAGAGAGGCCACTTTCTAAAGGGTCCGAAACCCGAGGTGTGTAATCTAGTATAGGTTTCAACTAACAATTATGATGGCATAATCACTTGGGCACTTAGAGGTAATAAAAGATCATAAGGAGGCAACACGACGACGGTAAGCAAAAAGGTCATATGTTGCAAACAATTTCGATGAGCGAAGTCGTGAAACTAAATCGGTGCGAGAGGACATAACCAAGTAATACTAAAAATTCTAAAATAGTCGAGGGCAAACGTACAAAATAAGCTAAATTACGTCATGTCCGGTCGTAAACATATTGGTGAGAGTTTGATTAGCACTAACACTTATTACTTTTGTAAGGAAGTCGTGCACGTGATAAATAGTTATTCGAATAAGAGGTTACATCGAGAGCACCGGGCGAGTATACATTATGATGTAAGAATAAGTCAACGAGGACTCACGATGTGAAAAACTTTAATAGGTTAATTTTGAGCATATAATTTTTATAAGGAGGAGAAAATGTAACAACCTAAACCTTTGGACATATATGTGTGTGTGTGTGTGTGTGTGTGTGTGTGTGTGTGTGTGTGTCCGTGTTTGTGTGTGATTAATTTGATGTTCTATGCTTATGTTTGTTATGTGTTTATGCTATCGTAAAATTTTTATGTCATGACATACCATTTTATGTTGATAAATATTAAGCCTTGCAATCTTATCTTATAATGTGTTATGCCTATGGTGCATTGAGGTGCACTAGTGTAATGCACAAAAGACTTAGGGCTTAAGCAAATAAAGTGAACTAGTGAAGGGGGAACAAGTAACCAAACGAGGAGGAAATGGTCAATCTGTTGAGAGGCCACTAGCTAACTAGTTCTGCTGGCCAAAAAATAGATACTAGCAATTTTTAGTTTAGGTTGCATAGGGAAACAACTACTCGTCACCTTCCTAAAATGGTAAGGATTAGTGACAAAAACATGTGGCTAACCTATAATTAATGGTATTTCTTTAATTACCTAAGTGTTACAAATAGGAGAAGTGTTACCTTGGCCTAGGTTTTTGGCCATTTTATTTTTGCAATGGAAAAAATAAATAAAGGGGGAGAGAGCTAGAACAAGAGGTTATGCAAAGTTCTTAAGGGCTCGGAAGTATTTTCTTTCATCTTTAGCTTATTCAAGTATATGCAATCACAACTACATCACAAGACTAGGCTTTTATATGTCAATTGATGCATATGATTAAGCATAGATGGTTTAGGCTTTGAAGCTTAATTAATGCATGTGTTTATATGAGGGTATGTAAGTGCAATCCTATCTACATCACAAGACTAGGTTTTTATGTGTTCATTGATGCATCCGATTGAGCATGGCTGGTTTAGGCTTTTAAGCTTAATTGATGCATGTGTTTATATGAGGTATGTAAGTGTAATCTCAACTACACCACAAGATGGTTGGATTTGATTTCATTATGTTGTGTGTTGAACGGGAAGGGTTAAACCCTAATGTATGAGGACTTAAGACTTGTCACTAGGCCTAGAATTAACATATAAACCCTAAACGAATGTGGGATGACCTTAATGCTTTTGCTTGAAATTTACTTGATGAACTGAATTTTGCTTGCTTGGAATTTATTTGATAAATTGAATTAGCTTGATGCTCAAAGGTTGTTTTAGCATAGTTATGTTATCTTGGCATCGTCAATGATATTTGGGTGTATAAATATGGAAATCATATGATTATGGCTTGGCATATGCATTGGTTTTTATGATTCATGTTTTAAGCAAGAAAAAAAGTCACGTGCATGAACTTAAAGAGGCCACCTCGAGGATCATGCATCCTATGGAGGTGTGAAAAAAAAAAATTTTCCTCCATCTAAGGCCCCAAGATCAAGTCGTTGAATCTATTAACCATACATACATGAATATAAAGCTATAAACAAAGAATTACCTCTTGTAGCATAGATCTAAATTTTTTTTTTTGAAAAGTCGTCTAAGTGTCCGGTCTCTATCGATGATCCATGCATTCTAAATATCCTTTAAGAAGCACTCAAAATCAATGGGGTGCTAGCTTCATCTTTTTTTATTTAGTATTTTCTATAAAAATCAATCAAGAACAATTTTATAACCTTAAAGGAGAAGGAAAGAGTATAGCTTACTAGGGTTTAAGAGAAAACTATTTTTTTCTTTATTTTTTCTCTTGGTCGTAAGCTCTTTATAATTTTAGGGTCGGCCAAAACTCTCTCTCTCTAAAAATCCTTGTGTTGCCCGAACTTCGTTTCTCCATTTTTTCATTAGTTGTCGCACCTCCTTCTCTCCCATATATTTATAAGAGAGCTTCCTTGTCCTCCAAGGATAAAGAGAGGGATGACAATGAGTCCATAAAGGGCTTTAGGTTATTGCTTCCTTATTCTCTACGGATAAGAAGTTATTTTACATATAGACTTTTTGATCACTATCTTTAAAATATTCAACCTTATCCAATAAGGTTGATGTTTATTTTCTCACCAAAATATCTTAAGGTTTTTAATGAAATCTAATGGGCCAAAACTATTTTAACCCTATTAATTTATTTGGATTATCTAAATAAAGATTCTTAAATTATTTTTGTGAGATCCATATTAGGAAACAATTTCTCAAAAGACCCTTTTAACCTAAATTAGAAAACTCCTTTTCTTTTAGGTTCTTTATTCCCAAATTTGAAACTAACTTCCAAATTAGGAAATTGATTTCTAAAATAGAAAACTTTCTATTTTAGGAAACTTTCCAATTAAGGAAACTTTCCATTTTGGAAACCCTTTCCAATATAGAAAACTTTTATACTTGAAATTTTTTTCCAATATCTTTGCTTTTCATTTATAATATGAATACTTAAACTTATTCATGTGATTCAATAGGATCCTAGATATGTTGGCAATGTATTAAGAACAAAAGACTTCTCTTTTATCTTTTGATACATAAATCAAGATTAGTCTCTAGCAAAGCATCATGACTACCTAATTCTATAGAAGGATTAGTTAATCCATTATTACCTTTCATGAACATGATTACCATACAATTCGAGTCCTCATGTTAACTTATCACTATATGATTTCGAACTCGGTTATAAGTCTTGTTCAATTATGATCACATAAATTTTTTTTGATTCCCAAATATCTTAACTCTTAGAGTAAACAAAATATGTTTTATTAGTGTACTCCTACTATGGCTACAGATTTCTTGAGCAAACATTTATCGAAGTGCAATGTGATAACTCCTTTAGCATATAAGTAATGCAATGTCCTATCTCGGTTATACATTTACCTCCATTGGATTCCTAATGCACCCAACGACACTCACTTATAACCCATTAATGGGTCCATTGAAATGAGTGTCAAAGTGCATAAGTCCTCCAATGAGACAACCATGATGACTTCAAGTCTAATGACCATTTATACCCATCTTATATGAGATTTGTATAGACAAAAACCAAATGGGTTCTCATAGCGAGTCAAGTCCGAGTGATATATTCTCTAACATAAATCACCTAAGTGTTTGCTTTGGCATCACCATGCCGATAGGTGTGCGATCTCCTACTACTATCATATAGCATGAGTATAGCAATCACAAGTCTATCCGCATATTGTCAATGTCCATTCTTGACAATGCTACAACTTGGGATGTTTAATGATATCATTTATATGCATTACTTGTTTGTCTCACATCTTTCGATCAATCACTAGTATAAATGCATACCATAAGGATTTCTATATAATTCTACTGAATTTATCAACATGTAAACATAAGAATTAATAGAATAACTTCTTTATTATTATTAAAATAAATAATACAATAATACATTAACATGAGCTCATCCAAAGATGGTTGGATCTTGGGCACCAACACTAACACCACCTATGGGAAAGATTTAGTATATACCTAAGGGTTGGTCCTCGACTAAACGATATCTAGTTTCAATATTTTTTTATCAAGGTTTTAAAACGAGCCAAATTAGACATTCGACAAGGCATGTTCGAAAAAAAAAACAAATTTCTTCATGAAAATAGGTTTAATAAACTCATGCATGGTTGCACTTATGGAGCGTTAGCTCATACCTTTATTCTTATGGTGTAGGTGATTACAATAATGCTTATGAGTAGGTTGTCGAGAGGATGGTGCTTTGGGGTTGCCAAAAGGTGTACTTTCTTCTAGGCTTCTAGCTCGTAGATTATCTCTAGCTCATGTTTATATGTTGTATCATGTTTTGCTTATAAAACTTTATCTTTTCTACTACGAAGTCATAAGATAGTAGGTTGACACTAAATGCGGCAGATTTAGGCTACCATAGATGCTGATTGCCTAGATGCAATATTGCATCATTGAAATTTCTAAGACTCGATGTAGATTTTTACATCAATAAAAAGTTCTCGGTTATAACATGAGTTTTTATGTAGGTTTTCAAACCAAATGTTTTTGGCTATGCATTGCATGTCCCACTTATGATTTCAAATCATAAGGCTTCGTCACGCATTCGACTAGTGTGAGACATTGTCGTAGTGCACCCGACCCATTGTTGGTTAGGTGCATTGCATCCGCATCAAGCATTTCGTAAATGTTCAACATTGTTATAGCATTCCGGTCTCCTTTCGAGCTGCGAGGCGCTACACCTTTGTTATTGAAAACTCCATTGGTATAAAATTCGGTAAGTCTAAAATTTTTAAGACAATACAAATTATTTAATTAATAATTTTTTAAAATATCTAATAAAATTTTGCGAGACTCTCTCATATAAATTGCATATTTCATAATTAACAAATACTCTAAATGATCACACAAATAACAAATTAAATCAACCAATAATCAATAAGCGTACACCGAGATCGACAATTGTCTCGGATACTCCATCGAAATTAAATCTTAAACTCGTCCTCTCAACTACATCATGAAGTATTGAACCAACCTTATTTCTCTTTGATTCCCCGGGGTCTTCAACCTTTTGGGTTCAACACACTATGACGTATCTCGAAACTCTTTAATAATTGTATATGAAATAATTAAACTAATTAATTCTAATTTTAACAAAATTAAATTTAAAATAAAAATAAATTAACAACTTCTAATATATATAAAATTATAATTCAAACAATTAAACATAATTAACCTAATTAATTAAATATAAATCAAATTAACTTAATTAATTATAATTCTTAACAAATTCGGTTTAAAATAATAATAAATTCATAATTTTTAATTCAACCAATTAAATACAATTAATATAATCTAATTAATTAAATATTAATCAAACTAACTTAATTAATTCTAATTCTTACCAAATCAAATTTAAAATAACAATAAATTAACAAGTTTTAATATAAATAAATTTTTAATTCAACCAATTAAACATAATTAACCTAATTAATTAATTAAATATAAATTAAATTAATCTAATTAATTGAAAATATTTCCAAATTAAATTTAAAATAAAAATATATTAACAATTTTTAATATAAATAAAGTTTTAATTCAACCAATTAAACAAAATTAACCTAATTAATTAATTAAATATAAATCAAATTAACTTAATTAATTTTAATCCTAACCAAATTAAATTTGAAGTAACAATAAATTAAAATTTTTTAATTTAAATAATGTTTTAATTCAACCAATTAAACATAGTTAACCTCATTAATTAATTAAATATAAATCTAATTAAGTTAATTAAGTCTAATTCTCGTCAAATTAAATTTAAAATAAAAATTAATTAACAAGTTTTATATATATATAGTTTTAATTCAACCAATTAAAAAACATTAACCTAATTAATTAATTAATTATAAATCAAATTAACTTAATTAATTCTAATTCTAACCAAATTAAATTAAAAATAACAATTAATTAACAATTTCTAATATAAATTAAATTATAATTCAACTAACTAAGCAAAATTAATTTAATTAATTAATTAATTATAAATCAAATTAGGTTAATGAATTCAATTCTAATGAAATTAAATTTAAAATAACAATTAAATTAACTTAATTAATAAAAAATAAAAAATTAATTAACAAAATGAAAATTAACTAACAAAGTTATTCTAATCCAACCAATTAAACATTATTAACCTAATTAATTAACTAAAATTAAATAAAATTAATTTAATTACTTAAAAATCTATTCTGATTAAATTTAAATTATAATTAATTAACATATTAACCTAAAAATTAAATAAATTAAATACATTAACCTAACAATTAATAAAAATTAACAATTCAACAAATAAATAAAAAAATAACAATTAAGTATACATATAATTATAAATCAAGTAATTAAACTTAAAATTAACCTAAAAATTATAGCAAATTAATTACTAACTTTAATTGAGAAAAAAAAAGAGAAAAAACTTACCTAATTTTGATGGAATCACACCAAAACAAAAAACGAAAAATGGTTTTTTTTTTTTAAAAAAAAAAAAGAGAAGAAACCTTGGAGTCGGTGTGGATTGATTAAGAGTGGAGGAGTGGAGTTTGGTGGTGGTTTGGAAGGGAGGGATTTTGATGGCTCCTAGCTAGGGAAGGAGAGGGAGAAGAAAATGCGAGAGGAGGAAGAAGAAGGAGATTTAATTAAAGATTGAAAAATTATGACATACGCGATCCCCTTATTTATCCATCGCTAAATATGTATTTCGCTAATCCATCCCAATTCCTACAGTCGATCGCCTATTTTTTTCACATATAGCAATGGATTTTCATCGCTAATCTGTCACAAAGTTGGTGCCTTTTGGCTTTCAAAAAGTCCATCCAATTTTGCATGATTTTAACCTTTAATCCATCGCTAAATTGTGAGGGATTCTTCCTTTAGAGATGGATATTCTACGACTTAATCAAGACATTGAAATTAATGATGGATTTGCTATTCCGTTGCTATTTTTCTTAGCAAATCCGTCGCTAAAGCTCTAAGAAAGATTTATCGCTAAATTTAGTGACGGATTAGCATCCGTTGCTAATAACCGTCACTATTTTAACTCTATTACAGTCTGTTTCTAACAGTGCTATTTTATCATTATTTGCTCGTTATTTAGTGGTAGATAAACTTCCGACGCTATTTGCCTTTTTTATTTTTAGTTAGAATGACATGTTGTAAAATCCCTTCAAGAATGAATACATTTTATGTAAAAAAAAAAAAAATCAAAGGTCTTTGAATTGATTTTCTTTATTAATTAAGAGTATTTTAAAATTTTGGCAATATAAGTGTTTTAAAATACATATTTAAAAAGAAGGACATTTTTTAAAAACAGAAATTATATAAAAATACTTAAAGCTTTCAAATAAACAAACCTATTAACTATAACCGAATATGATGTCAGGATTTCCCTCTTTTTAATTGTTGTGAGGCTTCTACTACTTTTTATAAACCAAGTATCGTAAACAGTAATACGAAGAAGACTCTAGCTTAATTAAACAAGAGATACATACAAAAGTCTGTTTATGATATACAATACCTAAGCTTAGAGTGGGAAAACTCCTTATCTTTATCCTTATCTTTATCTTTATCTTTTCTGCCACTGTCGTTGCCATAATCCCTAGCCACCAGTGGATTCTTCTACTGCTACCTTACTTAACAATTTAAGATGCTATTAACTTAAATTATATATATAAAATGAATGTACGTCTATGGGTTAGCTTGTAAGTAAATTCACTTAACATCAAATTTAAGCTAAAAGCAGCACTAACGTGTATTTAGATCTACCATCAATTCATCTTACCCTACTAGCCAATTCAAGCAGATTAAGTTTCTAAATCAACCGACAAAGTTTGATTTGCGGGGCTACTAGCTAGATGCTGTAAGTCTGTGAATCATATAAAGATTAATGTAGTTCGTTTACTTGCTAGCAATACTTTTAAATTCAATCACCCTAATGGAAACGAAGATACTCGGAATCAGCTAGTAGCATAATTAATTACGAGAAAATAGATAGGAGGATTAATGATTTGAACTGCGAAAATTTTAACAGTTTGGGAAGGAGAGAAGTTCCATAAGTACTCCTAAGAGTACGTACTTAAATCTTGCAAGATGCAAGAGGCACGTAGTGCTAGCCCACAACACGTCTATTGGTATTTGATAACAATTACAATTAGACATTTTTTTAAATTTATTTAAACCATCTACGACATATACAATTGCATGCATGCACGGAATGTCCGGTTGTGGATATGGTAACCAGACACTGGAGATTAATAGATGGTGGACTGTATTTTGATTTATTGGAACGCACTTCATCACCATCATCACTACTGTCTCCAAATGGAATCCGAAGATATTGGTCCAAAATATCGGGTGCAGAGCGGTCTATTTTTAGATATGGGTATGCGTTAAAGATTTCAAGATTTAGTAATAACGCGTTTTATGAACAATGACATGATTCGTGAAATGAAAAGTTGAGTTTATTGGTATATTACGCAACATCACAAATTTGTCTTATACAATTCAAATTTATATTTGACGGCTAGCAAGCTAGTAGAGTTGGTTGTCAGCTTCCTCTTTTCCTATGTCATATTTACGTCTTAAACTGGTTTCTGCAACTAGCTAGCTAGTGTCATTTTTAAGCCATGAAGGATGCATGGCATCCCTTATCCTTTTTTTTTTTTTCCTTTCTTTCATGACTAATTGATAGGACGTGGAACATTTCCTATCCAAAGGAACAACAGCATTTGCACGAAAAATTTTAAACATCCTTTTCCATTGTCATTTTTAAATTAAACACAACAATTTCCCTTTGAAGAATATCTAATCAATAAAATATACAACAATCCATTTCTTCAATCTTTATCTCTCAAGAAATTTTTCTTAGCAACAAAGATAGGTATCATCTCAAGATCCTCAAATCAGGATTGCTGTTTCCTTGTTAATTTGCTGATATGCGAAGCTATATTTGTCAAGCTGCTGACCGTTTGTGTGGAGCTAAAGATACCATGCATGATAGAATTCTATCAAAGATCGCTAGCTATCTAACCGGTTGAATCTTATACCGGGATAAACTAATCAAGTGGTCCCTGAAAAGCCTATAGTACTTATTTGTACATTTATATTTTGTCTTTTTCTTTACAAATTGACGGTTGAATATGCAAATTCATTTACGTTCCTGTCATTTTCCCATATGTTATTTCCTTAAATTTTCCAACTGTAGTTTCTTGGATTTTTGGGCAACTTGTGGATCGACAACCGATTTTCAGGATTGACTGGTTTTAAGACATAAAAAGCACTAGTACTAGAGACTTAGAGTAGCATACTGAACAATAAGTGTTTCGTTCTTAGATTACACTCTTGTCAAGCCTCGTGAGGGTCTGGAGTCCTTGTTGTTTGCTGATAATATAGGGGTGGCTCTATTCCGTATGAATTCGGTCCACTCTTCTTTCTGTAGAAGCCAAGTTGCTATTTATGGGAAAAAAAAAAAAAAAAACGAAAAACTGAAATGTGAGTGGGATAATAGATAAATATGACACCTTAAATCCTAGTTGAAAATGTATAAATTAAAAAAAAAATGATGATATGTTATTAGTAAGAAGAGCTATTGATACTTTTCACAAACATATCAATGCAGCTCCTAGTTCGCGATTGCTTTGATATTACTGTAAATACAATCAAGTCATTCGTGACTTTACTTACGTGAATATATATACTTGTTTGTTGTTTTTTTTTTCCTCAAAAAACATTAATGAAGATAGGTGGAAGACATCTAGCTTCTCGACAGAAATGAGCTAAACGTTAATTTTGATGAAGTTAATTAGCTACTTTCTTCACGATCATTTAAATTCATTAATAAATTATAGTTTAATTGACATTATTGTTGCTTTTGCTTCAAAATGTTTCCGGTTCAAATTTCTACTATCCAATAAAATAAAATAAACGGTCATCTGGCAAAAACTTTGAAGGAATTTAAAAACTGACAACAAAATATTCAAAAATCTCAATGTAAAGTACAACTTTTACTTTTTTTTCTTTTAAATAGTATTGTGTTTGTTCAAAAAATTAAACCTTTAACCGAATATGCACCATTGAATTAAGTTGCATACATTCATGCAGGATATGATTTGATATATCTAATCAAACAATCAAGCGTTAATATCTCATTTATTTTTATATAATAGTTCAAGTTCTTAATTTGTCTCCAAATTATTTTTATTATTTGAATTGATTCTTAATCCATTTTTTCAGTTAACATTTTTGGTTAATTAAGTATATGATTTGCAGATGGTATAACATTTGAAAAAAATATATATCTTTATTTTTTTGGCACAAGAAATCTATATCTTATTATGTGAAAATTAAGCTCTGATAAATCAATCAAAATAATACATTAGAAATCAGTTTAAATAAAAAAGATAAATTATATACGTTTTTGAAATAAGAAATAAATTAAAATTTTAATTTATTGTATAAAGGCAAACAAAGATATTAGCCCTACGATTTAAGGCATATGTTGGAAAGAACGGAGGAAGCTAGCTAAAACCAAAGGCAGTGAAAATGACTACTGAAATACTGCCAAAACAGAAACAACCCCAGCATCACGCGTATAGCCGACTCGTCACATTCATAAGGTATTCAACGGTCCACAGAAACCTTTCTAATTTATTACAAGGAACAACTCAAGATCTATGCACCCACCAACCTGTACATAGAAAAAAAAAAAAAGATTTTAGATAGGCAGTACTCAAATCTCCGATCCCTTATCTTTCTTCTGTTTCTTGAGTTAATTAAACTACAACAACTAAAACGTGATTGTAAATGATCACAAAAACTACATACAAGTATCAGATTTTGATTACAATTAGGTCCTACTAAAATTAATACAATTTGGCATATGTAGATGTCGGTATGTTGGAAAGCTTTGCTGCCGATCCATATACAATTGAGATTAGGCTATGATTGATTTATATATGAGTTTGGTCGATGACGGTCGGTCCATGGCTTGAACTTTGAATATATGTCGAAGTTGAAGAGCAAGCAATTAATATTTGGTACCTTCGGTTCTATTGGCAGGCACTGTACATGGTTTTTTCAATTTCAGTATTTATCAAAAGAAAGTGAAATAAATTGACAAGAAGTTTGAATTAGGGAAAGCCCTAGAACTTTGTTATTTCTCAACACATGTTAAATCAAGTTTGCGATCAATTCATCTACCTAATGTTTGTTACAATAATATTCAAGGATTACGCGGTAACCAATAAAAGCATGTGCAATATTATAGATTTAAATGGTTAAAATTGGATTTTATTTTAAAAAATTAAGTTTAACGATATATAGTAATTTGTGAATTTTACAATTTACCCATTTAATGTTTATCCGTTAAACGTGAGATATGTCATTTAACACTTTCTCTTACTTACAACCTATTTTTTTTAAGTTGTTCAAGTGGTTTGAGTTTTAAGATTTTTTTCTAAGTCATTGGATCTTTTTAAAGTTCGATACTATATAGAGTTAAATAGTTAAAATTAGATTGCATCTAAAAAGCTTAAGTTTTATAATGAATAGTCTTTTCTCTACTTTATATATTACTCATTTACTATTTATTATTCAATATAGGATAGGTTTTTCAATAAATATGGGGCTCACTTTCATGCATTTATGATTAAGTATATTCTTGAAAAATTTTTGTATTGACGAGTTCTTTGATATAGTAATATAAGATTTGGAAACAAATTTTTGTATATTACTTATTTATATAAAAATATGGGCCTCACTCTCACGCATTTATTATTTAATAATAATATTTTCTCAACTTTATATATTACTTATTTACTTGTTTATTATTACATATAGGATAGGTTCTTTAATAAATATGGGGTTCACTCATGCATTTATGATGAAATATATTCTTAGAAAATTTTTGTATTGACGAGTTCTTTGACATTAGTAATATAAGATTTGGAAACAAATTAACATAAGGAATTTCCTCCAATAATCATTCATTCCTTATTTAATGTTCTATATCTTACCTTGAAGGATTATAAAGAATTTGAATGAAATATAAAAGAAAAAAATTATCCATTTATATCTAACAAAGAATTCTCTTCTTTGGAGTCTTTTTTTGACTCTCTAGAGTTTTTTTTTTTTTTTTTTTTTTTTTTTTTTTAGGGGGAGGGGGGGGTATAATTTGCTAATGCAAGTGTCTTTTGTCCTTGTTATTTGCAAGTTGTTTGTGTCTCGTCTCCGATTGACCAACGCTTTTGAATGATGATGAACTAGAGATCCAATATGATGTTAAGGGAAAACAAAATGATACTATATACATTTTCATAACGTTTAGAGCTCAAATTATTTCAATTCTAAAACCTTACTCCAAACAATTACAAAAGTTTGGAATTTGTAAAAAAAAAAAATTCATACAAATGAATTAGGAAAAATTTCTTTGTTTTCAACTTTAATAGCATAAGGGATAAAACAAAATGGGTATTGGTATCGGATCATGGAGAGACACAACAACAAATAATGGAGAGATAGACATGACAATAACAACAAATGGATAGCAACTATTGTATAATAGATAGAGTTGTTATTTGTTTATAATTCCTAGTCATTAAGTGATATACATGTATTATAGTTCCTCTTGGTATTATCTTCCTTAACCATTAGATACACCTCATGTAAACCATCTAATATATATATATATACAAACCATCTCTCGCACAATATGAAATTTAGTGTGTGCAAGTGATCATTCAATAGCATAGTATCGTAATTTGGTATCGAGCCTATGCGAAAGCTGCATTAATGGCCTCTAACAACCCAACTTCTTTTACAATAAACCAGGTCCCTTTAAACAATACCTCTCCCTAAAATTCATCAAACCATGTCACATATCCCTTTATTTCAATCAAATTAACTACCACAAACTCTTTTTTTTTTTTTTTTGGCGCACACAAATGCATCCATTTTCACTAGGCCAAGGTTTATTTGGTTTCATAGATGACATGCACATATCTTCCCCATCTCATACTTTCTCTAATGAAAATGGACTCCTACTAGCAAATCCTTCGTTTTCACCTTAGCTTCAATACGATCGACTCTTGATGAACACGCTCATTGCTTCATTATCTACTCGATGTATTACCTTTGGTAATTGACTATAGTACCTCCCGAGAGGTATGGACTACGCTAGAGAGAGCCACTAGCTATTGCCTTTAGCACATGAATAATGTTTTTGTATTTATCTCTCTAATAGCTAAAATCGAAGAGCATTGAAGCCGTGACTTATTACCTTCAAAGAGCGAAATCTTATAGCAGCGAGTTTAATGCTACTAGGAAAACACTCTCGGCTATTGACTTCGACCTCTATGTCTTTCGTGGGCTCTTTGGTGATTACAAAGATTTGATCACTACTTAAATGCACGTTCGACTCGGTATATTTTTTAGAACTTCATAGTTTATTTTTAAGTCATAAGTTCTTAAACGAGAATTCTTTACAACCAATCTATGTTACCCACACTCCTTTGACACTTCTTCATCCCATAATAAATTTTAGCCAATGAACACCTAACTTTATTGGCGGCACGTCCGACCATGATGGTTCCTCCGAATCATCCTTTAGCCATGTTAGAGGCCATCAACGAGCATAGGCGTTGGTGTGGTTGAGGTGGTTATAATCCCAGCTATGATAGTCGACCTAATTTAAATAATCGAAATCTTGACTATCCGCCTCACTCGTCAAATTTGTAACTTTTGGGGACATACAACTATCAATTCGTCGCTAAAGATTTTCTTAACCTATCCATTTACAAGCTCACATGGTAGTATATCCCTCTCTTCCTTCAACCAATCACTAATATGTTTGGTGTTTTGACACGAGTGCCTCCTATCATATTACTCCGGATGTCGCTAGCTCGAGCCACTTTAAGCCTTATCAAGTTTTAGATTAGCTACAAATGGGTAATGGTTGTTTTTTTTTTTTCCATTCAAAATATTGGTACTAGTCATATTAATACACTATTAAGGATCTTAAAATTGCTAGACGTATTACATGTTTCATCAATTACTAACCCTTTACTATTTTTTTGAAAAACTAGCTAACGATAACAATTTGTTACGGGAATTTTACCCTTCTACTTTTTGTTTAAAGGATCAAGTTCAATAGATATGAATCCTCATCAGTCGAGTGAAGATGACTTGTATGTTTTTTCTATGTCATCAAGTTATCCCAAACCCAAAGCTTTCTCTATTCAAATGTCTTTAAATATTTGGCATTCACGATTAGGACATCCACGTAGTTAGATTCTACAAATAATTTTTTGGCATCATAAATTATCACGTATTAATAGTCCTATTATTGATCCTTGTATTTCATGTCCTTTAGGAAAATCTCATTGATTGTATTTAATTTTTAGTGATGTATGAGGACCATTACCAACCCTTTCCATTAATGGTCACCGAGTACCATGTTATTTTTATAGATCATTTTTCTAAATTTATTTGGTTTTATCTAATTTGTAAAAAAGTCTAAAGTCTTTACTATTTTCCCTTAATTTCAATTTCGATAAAATGCCAATTAGATTGCAAGATAAAAAAAAGTCCAAACTAATTTGGGATGAGAATTTAGACCTCTTAAAAACATTTTCAACAACTTGGTATTCATTGTCGTCTTATGTGTCCTCATGCTCATGAATAAAACAAAACAATTGAACGACGACATCACCATATTATAAAAACCAACCTCACATGAATAGCGGAGGTTAAGGTACCACCTCACTTTTGGCATTTAACTTTTGATATTGTAGTGTTTTTAATTAATCACATGCCTACTCCAATCCTTTGAAACAAATCACCTTTTGAAATTTTATTTAATCAAAAGTCAAATTATAGATTTTTCAAAATGTTTGGGTGTCTTTGTTTTCCAAATCTAAAGCCTTACCATAAACATAAAATAGACTTTTAAACTATTCCATGTACATTTCTTGGTTATAGTTCAAACCATTTAGGCTACAAGTGTTTTGATTTAAATTTTAAAAAGATTTACATTACAAGGTAAGTTTAATTTATTGAGTCACATTTTCCTTCACATAAACTTCTACCTCCTATATCTATCTCCAACCCGTCTCATTTACAACCCTCACCATAAGGGAGTCTTTCAATTTTCATTTGTAACACAAGTTTCATAGGGTCTTCTACTTTTCATAGAAGTCATCTTGGAATCGAGTCCTCTTCATATCCATTATCTTATTATTGCCCAACATTCATATCCTATATTGCTCTCCTTAAACTAGGCTTTTAATCACTCTCTAACATTTACCCCCTCATGTTGTCCATCAATTAAAGATAGTCTTACTCTAGCACACTAATTATCCTCTTTCAGTCCACTCATGCCCAAACACCAAACAATCATCCACTAGTTCTACACATTTTTACATTTGAGACATGTAGTAGCTCTTTTCCCCTTCCATCCATAGTCCTACCATAATAACGCTTGTTTAATCCACTTCTATCCATCTCCGAGTAATCGTGTTCTAATCTTCCATATGAAAGTATCAATGTAAAGAAAAGATTAAATCTCATTATTAATCTAACAAATTATGATTTATAGCAGTAGTAATCATTACACACAAGTCTAATAAGAACACATTCCATGCGAGCTATGATTAATGAGACCTCCTAAAACTAATTCCGCCACTACTACCCCTCATTGTCCTCTTGATCTTACATGCCATTCTCAAGCAAAGTAGTACCACGAATGGTGCAAAGCCATAGCAGGTGAAGTAAATGCTTTATTAAGTAATGACACTTGGAGCTTAGTTCCATATAAGTAAAGTATGAATGTTATTAGTTGTAAATGGGTGTACGGAATAAAGAAACATAATGATGGGAGACTAGAAAGGGACAAAGCTAGACTTATGGCCAAAGGATTTCATTAACAAGAAGGTGTTGATTACATTAAAACCTTCAATCTTGTGGTAAAACGGACCACTCTCCATTGATATGATAAATTCTTAGACAATCAAACAACTTGATGTATATAATGTTTTCCTTAATTAAACTTAATTGAAGCACTATTCATGGAATAACCAAATAGGTTCAACGATGATCGCTATCTAGACCATATTTTTTTACTCCATTAATCCCTCTATAGCTTAAAACATCTCTAAGAGTTTGGTTTTCTTATCTTCGTAACTTTCTCCTGGCACTTTTTTTATTGCCTCCAAAATAGATTACTCTTTGTTCTTCTACAAGAAGGATGGAAATCATGTTTTGTTACTTTGTTCTATATATCAATGACATCATCATCACGGGTAATTCAAACTCCTCTATATTCACTATCATTACGACTTGGAATAAAAGATTTTCAATTTGTAATCTTAGGACTATCCATTATTTCATTAGCATTGAAACTATTCCTATCAAGGATGGTCTTTTCTTCTCTTAGCATAAGTATGTTAAGGAACTTCTACACAAATTTAGAATAAACACTTGTAAATCTATCAACACTCCCATGACAACCACTATTAAGCTCAATTTTGAAACATTAAGTATACTAAGCGATACAACATTGTATAGATAAATAATAAGGCTCTCCAATATCTCACTTTCACAAGATCGGATATAGCCTTTACTATAAATAAAGTATGCTAATTCATGCATAACCCTACTACGGACCATTAGGTAACGGTCAAAAGAATCCTATGGTACTTAAAGGACATTATGCCTCTTGGTTTGTATATCACCAAACATAGTTTTCTTATTTTACAAGGTTTCTCTAACTTTAATTAGGTTGGTTGTTTGGATGATAAAAAGTTCCAAAGGGTTCACTATCATTTTGGGAAAAAAAATTATTTCTTAGAAATCTTCAAAATAAAAGACTATCTCTAGAAGTTCTAAAGAAGTAGGGTACAAAGTTATGGCTAATACTACAACTCGAAATGACTTGGCTTATGTCCTTACTACACAAATTAAGCATCAATGTATCTTCTCCTCTTACTCTATAATGTGATAACATCGGGGCCACTTATCTTGTTGTTAATCATATATTTCATGCAAGAACCAAACACATAAAAATTGGTCATCATTTTATTAGAGATAAAGTTATAAAAGGGTGAGTTATAAGTTTAGTTTATTTCTAGTCGGGATCAAATTGTTAATATCTTTAAAAAACCATTATCCACCAACCGTTTTCGGTTTTTGAAAGATAAACCGATTATTCAACATTTGTCCACTAAATCTCTATTAGTTTGTGGGGGAGTATCAAATCATAGAGATATATCATATAATAGAGAGATATGCATAAAAATAATAACAAATCGATAGTAATTATTATATGCTTATATAGAGTTGTTACTTATTTATAATTTCTAGCCATTAAATGATATACATGTATTACAATTCCTTTTGATATTATCTTCCTTAGCCATTAGATATGTCTCATGTAAACAATCCGGTGTATATATATACACACAATGTCTACATAACACGAAGTTAGTATGTACAAGTGATCATTCAATAACATATCATTCGATAACATAGTGCTTATAATTATTGGAAAAGCAATCATGGTGCTTTGATAAGAATAAATTAGTACTAAGAGAAGTTGAAGGTCATGAGCAATTGTCGAGTTAAAATTATGTATGACTCATCTCTAGACTATAATCTAGGATTTTCTCTTCGCATGCAAAACGGAGAGATTACTACTAAATTTGCATTAGTACTAAAGTTTCTAACCGAGTTAGGTAATTTCTTGGAGATGGATGGTGACTATGACCAATTTAGGGTTCATTCATTGAGAGTCAAAATTTAATGGAATCTCAACAAACTAGTTAAACTAGACATTAATCTTTTATTGGTCCAATAAGTTAGTGTTCATTCACTTTAAGTATGAACGATTGCCAAATTTTTGCTATACATATGAAAGAATGGGGCACTCTTTGAAAGATTACAAGTATGATTTTGACGATAAAGATGATTTTAAGCTTTGAATTAGGAGTTATGGTGACTAGTTGAGCACTTCATTAGGGAAAAATAATGCCTATTTCACATATAACTTTGAAGTTAGAGTGATGGATACCATAAACTTATTGCATGAGGCCATCAAAGTTGCTTTAAGCATAGATAATCCTAACAAAGAAGGAAATGGTGATGTGGTTGCACCCTTCATTCACTCTTGTAATGAAAGACAGTTTGATAAGAAATGAGCGCAAGATAAATCTTTCTTTGAAAAAATATTGAGATAATTATAGAGAACTTTAAGGTGTTGATGACAAACAATAATAATTCCCGCGATATGAATGTGGGCCAAGTAAATGATATTAGCACTCCTTCTCTAATGATAAAACCAATAATTAATGATGTTAAAAGTAGTTTTTTGTATAATATCATTCAAAATATTATAAATTATATGCCTATTGATTCACCCTTCTTAATAAGCCATATGCGCTTTGATAATAATATCTCAAACAAAGCTCAAATCTCAACCACTGTCAAAGTCCATTGATAAAATTTCTTCAAACATCACCTATATCCCAACCCCATCACGACCATCAAATTTGAGAACAAGTCCATCACTAACTATAATAGCCCGAGTTGAATAACTTTCACACATCATTTTATCAAACACAAATTCTAACACTATACCAAGTTTTCATATAAGCATTATTATCCCTAAAGAACCTATAAATCATGCACTACTATCGGAAGCGGACCATTCAAGTACATTGTATGTGTAGATGGAAAAAGATGGTTCATGAGAATCATATTGCATCCTTAAGTACTATGTTAACGAGTATAGGGCAAACATAAAAGTGAGCATGAACTTTAAAGAATAATAAGGATTTTTTTTGGTCTTAATACTAAAAATAGTAGAGAGTTGTATTCTTTGATTGAGAAGGCAAAGGCTAGTTGCCACTCCTCCCAATAGTTATAAAAGTCTTTTCATGGAATTGTTATGGTCTAGTAAATGACCTAACAATTTATATTTTGCACAATTTTATGTGTTCAAAGGTTTTTAATAATTCTTTTTAGAATCCCAATTAAAAAGCTTTGGAGTATAAAAAATTAAATGTAAAATAAATTTTTTTTCCATGCCATTACTATGGATTATGTGGGTTGGTAGGCATAGAAGTTATACATTAGTTATGTGATGGAATGGTTGTTTGTCTTAAAATCTCATGTCTTTCAACCATTATCATATGGATTTTGAAGCTTTTTATATTCAAAGTACTATAGCTTATAGATTTACTTGTTTTTATAGTTGGTTAGAAACATCTAATAAAGGTCGGACATGGTAGCTTCTCAAATACCTAAAAGACAATTCTTCATTGCCATGGTTAGTTTTTGGTGATAAGAACCATATCTTATTCTCTTATAAAAAAATCTTGTGGAAATATGTAAAACTTTCAACTAATGTAAGCTTTTTTTGAATTATTATTATTGAGTCTCTAATTATGAATTGTTTGACTTAAATTACCATAACATAAATTTGAACCTCTTATTTTAACAAACAAATTCAAAATTTTCAATAAATAAACATTTTTCTTAATTTATTTTAGTTTTTTAAAATATAATTTTTTTTATATAAAATTTCATGACTTTTATTTTTATTTTTATTTTTGTAAATTTCGAGAGAGAAAAGATAAGCCTAAAAAAAAACAAAAAGAAAAAGATCAATGCATAAGAAAATCGAAAAAGAAAATAAGTGAAAAAAAATGATTTGAAAAAAAAAGAAAATTGAGAAAAAGAAAAAAAGAATAAAATTTTTAGTCTATCCTAACTAGGTTTAATGTGGTCTAATCCTATTTTTAGGATTAATCAAATCCCACTTAAGATAGGCATGCTTAATTTAGTTATGTGAACACCAAAAAATGTCTAGGTACACACCTCTATCTAGAGTATAAATATAAATGATAAAAAAAAGTCAAAAAAAGGCTATTTGGAAAAAAGAGAACCAAAGATAATAAACATCTTAGACACCTTCTTCAACCCATGACAATGAAGAAAATCAATTGAAGAGGTTGAATCAACCAAGAACAAACCTTTGACTTGTTTACTTTTAACCATTTTCTTACTAAATTTCATAATTTAATGAGTGAATCAACCTCTAACAAGATCTAGGGCTTATTTTTGATTGATTTTATGCTCCCTAAACCCATCATTCACGCTAAGGATAGATATAAGAAGAAAGAGAAAAAAGGGTCTTGACTATCGATAGCGATTCTTCTTCTCCAACTAGCTATGACTAACATAACCTTTATTAGAGGGTAAAATAGTCCCATCCATCTTCTAACCAATTTGCATAAAAGAGAGCTCGATCGTCGTCAAAGAATACTTAGCGAGTTGTTTGCAAAGCTGTTGTTATTAAGGGTAGTTTGGTAATTTGATCATTATGAATAATAGGCACATGCTAAAGGTAAAATTGACTTTTTTAGCGATCTTGTGAGGGCATTCCAATCGTTTTATGATTGCTTGGGTCATTTTTTAACCATTCCTTTTTTTTTCAAGTGTTTTTTAATGAATTAATTTTTGATTGGATGATTTATAAGTGTTGTGAAATATCATTATACATCAAACTCGAAAGGTCTAAGACTTTTAGAAATTTTGAGGTGAAATGAAATTGGAATCAATAATTCGTGATGGAGTTAGAAGGATTAAACATGAGATTTTATTTCTTAAAATATTAGTTTTGTGGATGATGTTGATGATTTTCATATTGTATCTTTGTTGATTTGTTTTTATCATTAGCTTTGATGATTTTTAGCTCGTGTCGTTGTTGACCAACTTTTGTTGATGATATTGATGATTTTCAACTTATGTCTTTTTTCACTTATTTTTGTTATTAATGTTAGTGATTTTCAATTCATGTTTATGTTAACTTCTTTTTTTTTTATCAAACGGACACAATACCATGATAATTTATTAAAAACTTGGAAAAAGTTATAAGAAGGAATAAATCCATCTTGACTCAACAATCTGGGGAGAAAAGGAAGCCTAACCCAATAAAGTAGGATTACTTCCTAAAGTTATATAAACCCATTCTATCTTGCCTATAAGCCATTTTTACAAACCAAGGTAACATAATATTTTACTTAAAAATACAATCCTCTTTAAGTTTATACTCCTCATTTGCTAATCTATCTACTATCATATTCTATTATCTTCAAATATGTGTACTAGTATGGTTACACATCACGGTTTGACACTCTCCGAATAGACATGTATAATACCATGAGACCAAATTTACTTCAAGAATGGTGCTGATAATTCAACCAAGATCGAATCCAATAAGAGATCATTACATAATATTAAACCATCATAAAGAGCAAGAATTCAGCCTTTGTATTAGTTCCCTTACCATAATACTTAAAAAAACCTACAATAACAACACCAAAAGTATCTCAAATCATTATGTCACTTGTGCATCTTTCACCCTTAGCCGAACCATCAATATTTATTTTAAGCTTACCATGATTCAGAGGTTCTCATTTTAGTCATCTCCCACTTAAACTTTTAGATCTGGACATGCACTGATATGAGCTTCTATAAATTCCTCAAACTAATAGTATTTATAGGTTTTTTCGACATATAGAAACTAAACATATCTAAATGATCCACATAGACTTTAATGATTATCTCATCCACTATCATTGGATTATCATCATATTTAACCTTACATCTGCTTTTTAGATTTTTCATAGGACAAAATAGAAAGCGACAACTTGATGCATACCTGATTGTGTCATAGTTTATGCAAACCACAAATGAGCACAAGTATCCAAAGAGGTCAAAAAGTTTTGGATACCAAAAATGTTTTCAAAAAATTCCCATACCTTTATAGCAATCCGAGACTTTATAAAAGATGCTCCATTATCTCCTCCCTCCGATTTAGACAACATTGAGAAATTGAAACTAAATGAATTTGGGGTTCCTTGATTCTTGAATCCATTAGTAGTGCATCTATAAACCACTTTTAGATAAAAACACTCTTTCTTGGTGGGATGTAAGGATTTCATATCTTTGTAGCCCATAGGTAAACAGGAGAAGGACATTGACAATGATTCCAAAAATCCTTTTTCTCAAAAGCACCTATCTTTGTCGGAGTAAAAACAAGTTTATCATCAATATCATCATTAAAACATATATGTTTTACCTCATTGTGGTGGCGGCTAGGTATAAATGGAAGTAAATCATCTAGCTCTTTGAAAGCATTCCTAACCATAATTATGCATCAATAGGAAGCAAGGAATTCAACATTATACCATACTAATTGGTACTCCAAAAGAAATTGTACCTTTACCAACTACACATTGGCTACAAGAGTGAAGAATTGGCAAATAATGCGCAATAGCTTTCCAAATATGCAAAGAGACATTAGAAAATTTACTTATTTCCCCATATTTTGCATGCAAGAATTTATCCCCAAGACTGGAGCCCTAAATATAAGACCAAGCCAACTTGGCTTGCAGAGCCTCAATGACTCGTCCTAATCCTTAAATCCCTAATCTACCTTCTTTCAACGATTTAAAAAATTTGACTCTAAAAAACCCAATGATGTCAATTCTCTCCCAAATAACTCAAAATGAAATTAGACATCAACCTCTCAATTCGCTAAATAGTACCTTTAGGCATGAGAATTATAGTTATCACATAAATATGGATGTTACTAATGAGTGCTTTTAATAGAGTCTCATGGGCTCTAAAAGATACAAGTTTTATCTTCTATCCTCCTAAAAATCTACTGATTTTCATTTCAAGTGGATGAAAATAAATTCTATGAATTCAGCTAATAAATAGAGGCATACCCGAATACTATAAAGGAAACTAAAAGTAACCATAACTTATCTATTGCTTAATGTTAGCTATTTGTTAGGCCACCATATGCTTTGGAGTGTAGAAACCACTCGTGCCATATTCAAAAGCTATCTTGAATATTCCTCATACCTCCTAATTAAACCCCTCGGATGCACCAAATATCTCTTTGAACCATTTTAAAAAGAAGCATATTATCCGTATAAAACAAAGGAGAAATAGACATGGAACTTCTACCTACTTATAAGGCTGAATACCACACACCATTATTTGTTTCTTTATGTTCACTAAAAGAATCTATTGAACTAAAATAAACAAAAGAGAGGATAGAGGATCACCTTGTCTAACTCCTCTATTGGACTTGAAGAAACCAAAGTTTTAACCTTATAATCGAATAGTTTACCAAACAATTCTAATAGATCTTTATACCAAATCATACCATGTCACATTAAAACTCATTTCCCTCATAACCGTAAGTAAAAAAGACCATTCAATCTTACCATAAGCCTTTGATAGGTCTAACTTAAAAATTAAATTATCCTCATGCACTTTTGTATTCAAATCTACTACCAATTCCTAAGCTATAGTCACATTTTTAGTAATACTATGACCTTTTACAAAACTAGTTTGTTCATAGTCTATTAGACTTAGTAACACCACGCTCAACCTAGTGGCAAGTAATTTTGATATTATTTTACATCCAAAAGTTTATAAACAAATTGGCATATAAATCATTTAATTGAGTTGGATTATCAACTTTCGAAAGCGGAACTAGTATAGTAGAAGACATACCTCTTGGAAGATGTCTTTCTTTGAAGAAGTCTTAAACATCTATAATAATATCCAGATGGATCATATCCCATCATCCTTGATAAAAATACCTTGTGAAACTATCCTATTTGGAGCATAAGAAGAATTTAGCCCCTTAAATGCATCCAGGACTTCCCTCTCTAAAGGAACCCTTATTAATTGATCATTTATATTATTCATGATTACCTTTTCAATTCCTATAAATAAATCTTCATAAACCACTATAGACCTAGTTGTGAATAAGGATTTAAAATATTTAATTGCTTCGGACCTAATGGAAGCCATATCCTCCACAAAGGTACCATCATCCTAGCACAATCTAAAAATAATTTTCTTCACGTTATCTTTAATGTAAGCTTAGAAATATGTGGTATTCCTAGCCCCATTTAACTCTTGCCTAATATCGTAATATAGTGGCTTCCCATCTTACTAGACAATCCAACTCATATTTTTTTTATCTTTAAGATGAGTGGGCATATGATCATCCCATCTCCGAACCAACTCGAATCTAGTCAAATAATCTTATCTTGTAAGACTTACATCTTCCTTTTAATATTCCCAAACACCTCCAAGTTTCACACCTTCGGTTTGTATCTAAGATTTTAAGCTTCGGTACAAAACCTCCATAGGAGGACCTCTTACCCTAGTATCTAATTGGTTCTCAAAAAATCTTAAAAATCATTATGTTCCAACCACATATGTTGAAACCACAATATGGTGTGGCCCATTCTAGGTTGATGAAGTCGAATGAGCGTAGGACAATGATCGGATACTATTCGAGTCGGTGTTCAACAATCAAACTTACCCATGTCACTAAATAAGACCCACTCGCTAGTGCTCTATCTAGCCTCTCCTAAATTCTTGATTTTCCTACTTAATTATTACACCAAGTATATTTACTACTGAGGTAACCCATATCTACCATACTAATTCCATTACAAGAATTATTGAAGTCTATCATCCCTTAAAAACCAAAACCTTATCCTTTAATTTTCTCATCTAAAAATGAGATAGCATTAAAATCCTTTTCCATAATCCACGAATCATGGCTAGTCGAAGACAAATGATTCAACTCAAACTAAAATTCTTGATGTACCTTTCTATTACAACATGCATAAACTACAAAGACTCTAAGTTCCTTAAAATGGATACCTATAATGGTTAATATAACAACTTTTCTATACACCGCCTCACACGTCACCGTTATATCTTCGTTCAAAAATAACCAAATATATGTATTAAGCTGGATTATGATGCATGCTAAATTTATATTTTAGAATTTTAGCTATGCCATTTATTCTATCCCTATCTAATTTTGGGTCAATAATGGCCATGAATTTTATTGCTTCTTTAGAAATCTAATATAATTAATGATATCAATATTCCCAATACCACTAACATTGCAAATAATAACTAACATTATATATTTGACAAAAGAGATATACCAAGTGCTTTGTAAGTTGATCGAGTCTTCTTAACACATTATTCTTATTGGAATCTTTTCTTTCTTGCTAGTTTTTGGATTTTTTTTTTGTATGCCTTCTTCACATTATTCAAGTCCCCATTTTGAAAATTGAGACTCCTTATATACAATTTTGAAAATTTTTCTAGGTTCCTATCTCTTTCCTTTTCGAATACTCGATCCCTTCTAAACATTTGGCTTTTCTAATTCACAAACACCAACTCGTGTCTTTTAATTCTACTCCCACTATATAATTTTCCTTAATCACTATTTTTTCATCTTTTTCCTTCATAGACACATTATTGTTGCTTTCCATGATTTGATTCATAATGCTTAGCCCTTTCTGTTTGTTCTTGACTTGACTTCTCATATTTACTAACCCTATACCTATAGCAATATCCTCTTTTAATCCCTCGATGCTTGACCCAAAATATATCCTAAGCTCACTCGTTTCCTTGATTAACTCCAAAGCTGTAAAAGTTTTTAAATCTAAAGGAATAACTGCATCGATGTCATTCAAAGTTTCTCCATTGTCTCGTTACCTCTATGTATGACTAGATGCAGTTGTTTCTTTGATTTCTTATTAGAGGTTGCATTGGCCAAGAATGTTGATCGAGATATCCATAAATGATGTCTTGTTTTATAAATCTAAAACAAAGTCACTATCCAATCCTTCTAAATTTTACAAAGTTCCATCTCTCGTCTTATCTAGACTAATACTAAGACAACCTTACTATCAATACTACATTCCCTAATCTTTATAACCTTTTAAGACCTTCTATTATTCAAACTAATTCCCTTACTTGTATTTACTAGTTCTATCGTCTGTTTTTTTAGCACTAGAACCCATCGTTCTTTCTCTTTTTCATTATATTGGATTGCATCACCTCATATTTCTAGATTAAACCTTTCTACCTCATAATTCTATTCTAAACCGTTTTCATTTTTTTAATACAAATGCACTTTGTGTGACTAATAAGTCCATAAATTGTGTAATAAACCAAGTTCCCTTCATAATCTATCTTCTATCAAAATCCACGGTCCTTCGAGCTTCCCACCCAAATTCGACTTGGTAAAGGCTTTGAAACATCAACCTCCAAACACATTTTTACAAAAATGGGATATATTAAACCAAAGTTCTTCATTTGCATATAAAAAATTTTGATTCCCTCTCCTATATACTTCGGATATGACAGATTAAAGAACAATAGAGGGAGATGATGTAAACGAACCTAAACTAAAATCAAAGGATTTTCCTTACAAAATTGAAAATCAAAATTCTATCTAAACATTTGATATATATAATTTTTTATCTTATGATCTTCATGTGATAATGCAAGGATCGGATCCGATTCTATCTCTAATCTCACCATTACATGATGTTGATCTAATGGACATAGGTTCTCTCTATAAATTTCATTGATGTTGATATGGGATGATATTTCCTTGATAGTTAGCCTCCCTCTAAGAAATCTTAATATCAATATGTTTTGAAATTCTAATGTTGTTGTTTCAAGTTCTATAGATGAGAAAATATAGGCTAGTTCGGTATTAATTGTGACAAGTTGTCTTGGTGTAAAGGGGATATCTCTAAAAGGATATTTTTTTTTTTTGTATTTCGGGGTTCACTAGTAGAGCGACTATTTGTGATAACACCTTAGCATAAGGTGGGGGTAACAATGATTCTAGATTTTCTTCTACTTGTTACGGCGTTGTACGGCTAGGATTTAAAATTGGATTGATGATATGATGAGCCTTATTTACTATAAAAACCATATAATTCACTAATGAACCTGATTTTGATTCCTATCCAAAAGCGATGTCATAGAAGATGGAAACTTCCATCCCGATACCTTGAGGTCTGCTCGTTAATGGTTGTCATACCACCATGGCCATGAGGGATGATCACATTATGGTTTGCGCCCCTTTAGGTTTGATGTTCGGCGTTCTCACCTCTTTGTTTTTTTAGAAAGCATTTTTTTATACTTTTGTTAACTTATTTTTGTCGTTAGCTTTGATGATTTTTAATTCATGTAGTCATTGACAAGTTTTTCTCAATGAAATTGATGATTTTAAATTTGTATCTTTTTTTACTTATTTTTATTATTGATGTTAATGATTTTCAATTCATGTTTTTATTGACTATTGTTGTATTTGATTTTGATGGTTTTAAGCTCATGTAGTAGTCGACCAGTTTTGTAAACAATGTTGATGATTTTCAACTTGAGTCTTTGTTGATTTATTTTAGTCATTGGTTTTCATGATTTTTGGTTTAGGTATTTATCGATAAGATTTTGTCGGCAATCTTGATATTTTTAACTTGTGCTATGGTAAACCAATTTTCATTAATGATTTTGGTGATTTTTTAATCATCTCTTAATCGACCAATTTTCATCAATGATTGTGATGATTTTTTACTTGTCTCTTCTTCAGCAATTTTTATTGATAATTTTATAATGATTTTTGGCTCATATTTTTGTCAATCAATTTTTATCAACAATCTCTAAATTTCTTAATTTGCTATTTTATCAACTAGTTTTTATCATAACTTTGTAAGAATTGAAGTTACATTGTCTTCGATTTTTCTCGTTGATGACTTTATGAAAACTTGATTTGTTTAATCTCCGATATGTTTTCCTTGATAACTTTGTTAAAACTATATATGCCTTTGTCTTCGACTTGATTTTTTATGTTGGCTAATTTTATGAGAATGCTTTCATGATGTCTATGGTGCTTTCGTGTTTTTGTGCATTTTACGAAGCCTTGTAGTTTCATATATTTTTACAAACTTGTGTATTTTTATTTACTTTTCCAACACATGTGTTTTTGCATATTTTCACGTATTTTCTAGTGTATTTTCTTATATTTTTATAAATCCATGTGTTTCACTTATTTTAGAAAATCGTATGTTTTCATGTATTTTTATATATTTTATGAAATCATGTATTTTTATGTATTTTACATAGTCATATATATTCATGCATTTTTATAAAATTATGTGTTTTCATGCATTTTACAAAATTGAGGATTTCATGTATGTTATAAAGTTTTATGTTTTCATTTATTTCATCAAGCCATGTTTTTTCACGTATCTTATCAAGTCATGTGTTTTTCATGTATTTTTCTAAAGACGTGTGTTTTCACATATTTTACAAAGATATGAGTTTTTACATATTTTATGAAGTCAAGTATTTTCATGTATTTTATAAAATCGTGTGTTTTCACGTATTTTTATAAAGTTATGTACGTTTATGTATTTTACAAAGCCATGTGTTTTCTCAATTTTATCAAATTGTGTGCTTTCATGTATTTTGACAAAACCTTATTTTTTTAAATGTATTTTTACAAGTTGTGTATTTTTATGAATTTTTACATAGTCACATAATTTTATATATTTTTAACAAAATTATGGTCCTTCAAGTCTTGCATTTTAATTGAAGTCATGTTTTTTTCATCTCATTTTAACTTTTTTCCGAGTTTTATACTTGTTTATTTTAGAGTGAGGATAAAGACTTTAACCAGTCAAGACCCAAATCACTCGATCGACTAGTTTTTTATTGATAACAAATACATCTAAATAGGTATAGACTTTTTATCATAATAAATATAAAAAAAGGATGTTTTGATTTGTATGCAATCTAGCCTACCTCAAGTATGATGGAGCATGGTGATTTTTTTCTTTCTTATACATATCCAACCTTTAATTAAAAACTCTAAGTACACTAGTCATGTAACATGTTATTGATTTTTAATACTAGGTGGAGACTATTAGCGCTATGAATCCAAGCAACTTTACTACACTTGAGGGCATTATAAGCCAACTCTTCCTAAGGTTTTAGGCCCAACTCAATTGATACATGTACTTTGCAAGCCTATGTAGTTCTTACAATTGACTTGATTCTTGATGAAATGATAGAGCAAAAGACAATCTTAGAAATCAAAGCCGAGAAGCTCACTACCGAGTAAGGAACATCCGAAAGCTATTGAAGGCATAGATATGTATGATCCTTTCTCTATAGTAGATAGGTGTTTGATCCCAAATGTTGTGATTCTTAAGAAAATCAAAGTGCTAGAACTCTCTAAGGATATTTGTAGTCGGTTCCTCGAATTCACCTTAGGATCTATTTGAACAAAAAGGTGGAATTTGCTTATGATGAGAAGCTCTTGATTCATTTCTTTTCGGAAAGTTTAGAAGGAAGACAAAGGAAAAGAGCGAATTGGTGGATATTTTTATGAGACAATACAAGTTCAATCTAGAGGTAACCGTTGATAGGTTAAGTTTGTAATTTATGGGGAAAGGCTTCAATGAGACTCGTGAGGGAGTATTTCTAAAGATGGCATGAAGTGGCTTATCGAATTCAGCGTTCGGTACTTGAGAATGAGTTGATTATTCTTTTTTAAGTACTTTTAAATTACCCTACTATGACTACTTACTAAGTAATAGATCCAATAGTTTCATTAAGATTATTTCTAGAATGGATAAAATTGAGCAAGTAATCAAGACTAAAGAGTTTTTGATCCTTCAAAATTAGGATAAAAAAAAAGAACAATTTTGGCAAAAAAAGAAAAAAGAAGAAGGATGTTGATGTGCATCAAATTGAGGAACCTACCTTCAATCTAATAGGTCATTGGGGCAATTTCTAAAGGTATAAGAATCAATTTTATTCATAAAATAACATGGTCAACTTGGCTCTATAACTTATGATGCCTATAAGTGCAACCTCCGTAAACATTGCAATCTCTTCCCATTTTATTTTAAATATCTTTTCAAATATGTTCGCTCATTGATTGATCAAGATATATTTTCATTTAAAGATAATTCAAATTCTCCATATAATAATTCTGTTCCTAATAACGCTGTAAACAATAAGGTGAATATAATGTCATTGGATGAGATTAAGTATCGCAACAAGAATGTAGTTTTAAAAGTTTTTCATGTCTTGTTTTTTTGATATGTTATATGTTGCTAGATTTAGCAAAAAGCCTATTAAGTCTCAAGTTTTTTCTCATGTCGAGCATTTCTATTCCATAATAGAATGAATATGATACCGAGAGTTCTTAAGAGTTTCATTAGGAGTTACATACCAAGTTAGCTCTAGCAATACCTAGGGTACAAAAGAAAAGAAAAAACAAAGATGAATATATTGACATTAAATAATGAGAGAAAATAGGATAAATTTTACCAATATCAAATCAATAGAGGTGGCATTTACATTCTTCTTTTTTGCATCACATTTCGAAAAGCTTTCATATGTGGCTAACCTAGGAGATGAAGACTTAGATTTGAGTAAGTTATTTTATGATATGATAATGAAAAATCTAGGGACAGAGAAAATCAATGCTAAGATTCAAGTCATAAACTTAAGTCGGTGTCTAATAGCTCAAATATGGTGGTGTTTTTGCAACTTATTGGGTTTTGATCTTAACCGACTAGTCTAAATATGCATCAAGGAGAGCGAGATGAATGATTGCTTTGATGAGGATGAGCCTATTGTCTTCAAGGTCGGGAAATGTTTTTACGATGGTCGTCTTTAACTTTATAGTAATACGGATTTTCTTTTGAATTGCCTTATTTTTCTTCCTTTTCTATTGGTGTTATTATTTGCATTTTTTACTTTTTTTTTCAAAGACATTTAATATGCTCATCTCTTAAAATTCAAAATGATTGTACTAAAAATAATTGTCCTAACTTTGACGAAACTAAAATTTTGATATGCAAAACGAAGTGGAATAAAAGTTAGCATGATGATAAAGACTAAAAAGCATACAAATCTTTTTGAAGGAACAAACATATGCTATAAGCATGCAAGATAGATCTTTTATCTTTTATTGAATTTTCACACTTTATTATGATTTTCATGGACTATTTTATTTCTTTGAATGAAAAAAGGAATATGTACTTTCTTTACATGTTTTTATTATTGATTTGAAATCAAGATATATATATTTGAAATCTTCTCAAATTAATCAAATACCAAACATGTCATGTAGGTGCTAAAAGGCAATCCCTCTTTTTTAATCTAAAAACATTTTCCTATTACCAATAAACCCTTTTGAGGGTAGTTTTACCTAAGATAGTTCATTAATGCCGAGAGATGAGAAAATACATAATTTGATACTAAAATGATAATTAGAAATACAAGTTCCGATCATGATCATGTCTAACTATTTCTAGTTCGAAACAATATCTTTTTCATTTTGAAGCTATATAGACACACATTAAAGACTCGTGAAGAAGTTGTAAAGTTAATATGGGATTCCATTGCTTTTAATTTGAACCATTTAGACATTGGATGCAAAATTTTAGCTCATGGAAATGACTTGATATCCTAGAATAAGTAGAAGTTTAAGGACACTAGACATCAAGTTAGAATGGTGAGCAATAAGAAAGAGTCTCCCCAAAAAGTCATGCAATCTAATTATGTTTTGTTTTTGAAAAGAAAGCTTATGAAGTGGAAATAGAAGTGTTTTTTTTCACGAGAGGAGAAGATGTGGTTATAACGCTCTAGAATTAATTAGACGTAGAATGGGGATAAAAATACATATTTTTTCTATTCCAAGTCCAATATAAGAAAGAAAAGGAATTGTATTCATTGACTACAAGATGAAACTTGGATGTAATTTAACAATGAGAATAAGCTTTTAAAACTAGTTGCAAACTACTTTTAAGATCTCTTTACCTTATCGCACTACAAGAAAACCAGAAAATAGTGATGAAAATCAATGATGGATTATAATCTCTCGTTAACTAGCAATGAATCAACGAACCAATTGAGAATATTGTCATGTTATAGACCTTAGCTATGGAACATCGATTGTTTAGCTATAGATTTTGAGCACGAGACCTATATCCGTACTATATTTTGTAGTAAAATATTTACAAGTATATTAGAGATGACTTAGTGAGCGAATTGTGAGAAAAATTAATGACGAAACCAAGTTTTTTTCGTTATTTTCTTGGTTCGAGGTTTGCGATGAAAAATCCGTCACTAATTGAACATTTTCTCATAAATTAATGAGTGAATATTCATTTCTAATATTAAAAAAACAAGTGTAGACTTTTCTTATTTATATTTCATCATATCGAAATAGATTAGAGAGGGACACTTATGCCCGTTGCCGATTATTGACGGATTAGAGATTAGTGACGAATTAGAGATCGAATCATATCCGTCGCTAATTTTAAATCCTCAAGTCGTAGTTTTTTTCTTTTCTTTTCTCTCATTTTATTCTTCCTCTTCCTTTCCTCTCTCGATCACTCGTCGATTGCTCCTCAAAACTACCATAAAACTCGGATCCTCCATTCCCCAATAACCCTCACCTACTCCAAACACCTTTCTCCCTAAAAAGCCTTAAATTTCCTCTTTCCTCTCTAAAGGTATGTTCTCTTTCTCTCTCTCTCTCTCTCTCTCTCTCTCTCTCATTTCCTAAAAACAAATTTTAGCTAAAATGTTCAACGACATATTCACTCTATAATCCAAAAAAGGATGCAAGTGAAGATAATAGTGGAGCATGACAAATACCTAAGGCTTTCCATATTTATTGGTAGGTCAAAGAACGAGTTTTGTATTTGGTATAGGATAAAAGGATGAATAGGATCAAAAGGTGGAACGTAAGATCTTTATCTATAGTTAAATTTTTTTAATTAATTTAGAGGTATAAGCTATTCCTACATATGTTATGAGCTATTTTCCTAAACCTCAAGTTCTTTGTAAAGAAATAGACTTAATCATTTCTCACTTTTAATGAGGTCAAAAGATGAATGAAACATGGATTTAATGGTTGGAGTGGTCTCGGGTGTGCACATTCAAACAATCAAGTGGCTGAGGTTCAAAGACTTTTATTTCTTCGGTCTTGTTATGCTAGCCAAGCGAGACTAGAGAATTCTTAACGATCAACCTTCATTATTGTCTAACATGCTTAAAAAAAATATTCCTCTACAACTACTTTTAGTTCTACTATTGAAAAAATAAAAAATAAATAAAGCTTCTAGTTACACATGGAAAAGCATTTTTAGTGAAAGAACTATATTGAGGAAAGTACAAGATGAAAGGTAAGGGATGGTTAGAGTCATAACCTAAATTTTGGGTTATATATTTTTCTTCAATTTTATCCCTTTTAGGTTTTCATTTCTTTATTTTTTTAATAATTATTCATTTTATTATTATCATCTTTTATATATTATTTTGGTTATTCGTTATTTTTACTTGATTTTCATTTATTTTTATTTTATTTTATGTATTTTAGTACTTACTTAAAAAGAATTAAAAAAATACAAAATACAAAATTAAGGGATAAGTTTAATTAGAGGCATAAATGCATTAAATCGAGTTGAAAATAGAGGTTAAATTGAATAAAAATCGGGACAAATTAAGGGCATAATTGAAAGGAATCAAAGGACGTGATTGAAAATTTAGGAAGTTGAAGGACCGATCTAGTAAATTACAAGTTCATTTATTGTCTATAGCATTTTAAAACCAAGAATGGTTTTTATCTTTCCTACTTTTCTAACCGATTTGATTCCCGACTAACTCACCAATTCTTCTCCTTTACTTGGTCCACAAGATAAAGGGATAAGGTTTTTGATAAAACTATTGGTAATAAAGGAAAGAAATGAAAATTTGTGTTTTTTAGCAAAAAATTAGGTATAACTAGGAGGAGATTTTGGTCTATGGAAGGCGAAATTAAAGG
Source organism: Dovyalis caffra (assembly GCA_963924115.1). Taxonomy (NCBI): domain Eukaryota; kingdom Viridiplantae; phylum Streptophyta; class Magnoliopsida; order Malpighiales; family Salicaceae; genus Dovyalis; species Dovyalis caffra. The sequence goes on along the minus strand of CAWUPB010001009.1, from coordinate 4,510,299 downwards.
CGAAAAGAGAAAAGAAAAGTAGAGAGTTAAGAGAGAAAAATTTAGGTTTCAATTTTTTAGGTTTTGGTTGAATTTTTAGGTTTGTGTTCTTGAGCTTTTGGATTTTGGTTGAATTTTTAGGTTTTAAAGAACATCCTAGCTTTAAGAGAATTTTTTAGAAGATTTTTTTTAGAAGGTTATTTTGGGTTCATAGATGGACAAAAAAGGATTGAAGGAGGACATCCAAAAGAGAGAAGGGAGGATTATCATATTTGGGTTTCCATTTCAATTTTTTAGGTTTCAAAAACATTAGAAATCCATTTATTCAAGTAACTTTTCTAGTCCTCAATCATCACAACAACACACCTTATTTTTCCAATCCGACGTGCCTTGCAAGCCACTCCCAAGTCCTAGAAATCGACAATAATACATTCAGCCTTTGAGTCATAGTCCTCTAGTTTCACCGACATTTACTCTTTGGTCACGATCCTCAAGTTCCACCCGTAAAATCATTAACAACAAGACAAGGCCCTAAAAGCCATCTTTCATTCCTTCAATTTCATTCGAGTAATCTTAACCTCATCTTTATAAATGTGTTTGCCTAGTTATATGCACACATGCCTATAGACTAAATAATGATATAATAGCACACAAGTTATCGTTATTGCATGTCATAAACCTATAAAGCAAAAAATGAGAAGAATGAGACCATATATCCTAGTCAAACTAAAAAAAAAAAAGTTTAAGGCGAGATTTCGAAGGTGATCAAATACCTAACTTGGGTGTCTAACATTATGATAGGAGAAAAGAAAAATGAAAAGATTAAAATTAATGTCGACTTTTAAAATCTCAACAAAAACATTCCCAAAGATGATTTTTCATTACCACACATTGATATGCTAGTAAAAAATGATTTAAAGAACTCGTCTTACTCTTTCATGAATTGGTTCTTAGGGTACAATCAAATTATGATGGCTGAAAAAAATATGAAGAAGACCAACTTTATCACACCATAGGGAACCTATTGCTACAAAGTCATGCAATTTGTGTTGAAAAATACTAATGTGACTTATTAATTGATAATGATTACTCTCTTTCATGATATGATGCACAAAAAAATTAAGGTGTATGAGGACTACATGATCACTGAAACAAAAACTAAAGAAGATCACATTTAGACTTTAAGGAAGTTATTTAAATAGCTAAGGAGGTATTGGTTGAAACTAAACCCTACCAAATGTACATTTAGGGTTAAGTCGGGAAAGATATTATTGTTTTGTTATGAGTAATAGAGGATTAGAAATAGATCCTGACAAGGTTAAAGCCATCTAAGAAATATTGATGCCTAGTTATGAAAGGAAGGTCAAAGGTTTCCTAATTTTTCCGAACTACATAGCTCGATTCATCTCCTAACTTGTAGTAACCTACAATCCAATCTTTTCAATATTGAGAAAAAAAATCCAAGAACTTAGGATGACATCCGTTAGACGACCTTTGATAAGATCAAGTAGTATCCGTAAAACCTTCTCTACTCGGTTCCATCTATACCCAATCGACCATTAATTTATATCCGACGATCAATGAATTAGTCATGGGTTATGTTCGGATTAACATGATGATACTAAAAAAAAAAAAAAAAAGCAATCTCCTATCCGAATAAGAAATTCTTGAATTATGAATTATGGTATAGTACACTTAAAAAATATATTGTAGTTTAGTATGGAGTGCTAGTCTACTTAGGTAATATACATTATATTCCACAGAGCTAGCTCGACTAAAAAATAGATCCTCTCAAGTATATCTTCAAGAAGCCATATCTATCAAGCGAGATTACGAGATGTAAGTACTGTTGGCCGAATATGATATCATCTACATGATAAAAAAAAAATCAAAGAAAGGTAGTGCAATTGTAAATCACCCGGTAAACAATACGATCAGTGACTCCAATGTTAATCAAAAGCGAAGAGTATACCCTAGGTGCCTCCTAATTATACTAGAAGAACTCGAGATGGATGGCCTTAAATTTTTATCCGAATGATGAAATTTTGTACAAATAAAGTTTTAATAGAACACTGTTTATATGTTTGAATGAGTTAGAAATCAAGAAAATAATTGAAGTCGATGAGATAATCTATGCAATATATACAAATAGACACGCTTTGACTCGACGGATACAACGGATTGGTAACTTTTAGATGACCATGAAAAGCAGTTGCATAGAGTATGCCTTTAAATGTTATAAATGCTAGGTCTATAGTGACAAGATTAGAGCTTTTCCTATATCACTATATAACATGGTATCTCTTTAGTCATTTGCTATGTGGAGTTTAGATGTCATAAAAAAATCAATCCAAAAGCAAGCAATGACCACTCGGTTCATTCTCATTGTAATTCACTACTTCACCAAATGGGTCAAAACTACCTCTTATATCATGTTACTTAAAGAGTTGTCCAACAGTTCATAGAAAAGAACTTGGGTTTGTCAATATAGTTTGCCAAAAATAATGATCACTAACAATGTTCAAAACTTTAATTAGAAGATGATCACGGAATTATGTAAATGGTAAAAGATTAACGATCTAAACTTGACACCATACAAACCCAAGATGAATGATGCAGTTGAAACAACAAATAAGAACATCAAAAGCATCATGTAGAAAATGGTGGTCATGTGTAGGGATTGCATGAAATGATTCCATATGCTCAACATGCATATTGAATAATTATAAGAACATCAATAGGAGCTATCCCACATTCTCTCGGTTTATGAGATGGAGGCAATGATGCCTTTAGAGGGGAAGATTTCTTCTTTTAGGGTGCTCATAAAAATATAATTAGAAGACGCCGAATGAGCCAAAATTAGATATGAGTAGTTAAACATGATAAGTGAAAAAAGCTAGCTACTATTTACCATGCACAAATGTATCGGAAAATGATGGATAAAGCTTATGAAAAGAAGGTCTAACCAAGACAATTCTAAAAGGAAGATCCGGTGTTCAAAAATATTCTACCAATATTCGAAGAAAACATAAGCAACTCGTCACTTAATTATGAAGGTCCTTATGTAGTCAAAAGAGTATTTTTAAGAGGGGCATTTCTTTTAGCCGGTATGGACTCGGGATATTATAAATAAACTTATAAACTTAAATACAGTGAAGAAATATTATGCTTGAGACTTGTTATTCTTTTTTTCATGAAATAAAATGATGACATTCGGGCAAAACATATAGATTGCCCAATAAATACTCATCACTTGTTTTATCATAACATGATCTCAATTAATATTGTTTATAAATTAATATACAAGGCATATAAGATGACACGATAGTGCCTTACTCAAGAAATAACAAGCTCAATTTACCCATAAAAAAGGAAAAAAAATCATTAGAGTTCCAATGAACCGGGAAAGGACTTAGATCCCATATGCCTTTTGAATAAAACTAACTTAGATCCCATATGCCTTTCGAATCAAACTGATAGTTTCACATATAGGTGAATTTTACTCCCAGCTATACGAAGTAGCCAAGATTTCAATATAAAGGTAATCACTCAACATCTTATTTGGCTAAAACACTTGGTAAATAAAGTGACAAGATCGATAAAAAGGAGTAGATACATCTCATTGGCAATAAGGAATTTCCATTAAATGCAATATGTGGTGATCCCAAAAACAAAAGGATAAACCAAGTTGTGAATCATTCACCTTTGTCACAATGTTAATATAACATGTGTCAAGATTGTAGGTTCTGTCTAAACTTTATCTTAAGATTATAGGCTCATCAAAACAAAACTTGTCGGTTTATGTATTTTATTGATAGAATGAGGAAAGATAATCTTCAAAAATTTTATCTCACTCAAATCAAATCTATCCCTTAGAGTCCAAGTTTGGGCTTTTTATTTCTTTCATGAAAACTTGAACTAAGATCATCCATCACACTAGGGGCAAATAAATAAATAAATAAATAAAATCTAATATGAGAGATATGTCACTAAATAATTTTCCTTTCTAAAGACTCAAATTCAAAAAAGGACGATCATAATCAAGTCAAACCTTGCAAAAAAAGAAAAATGAAATCTCTCTATTTCCAAGTTTATTATGCAAAGTTGTTAAAAAAATATCTTTTTCATTTAGCATAACACCACATGTATTGCGAGAAAAGGGACTCACATCATAAATATTGATCCCAAACATAGAAAAAAGAAAGAGAAGGTTAAGCCGAAAAAATTGAATATCAAACATGTCATTAGAAAAAAAGGAAAATAAAGCTTTTCAAAAGGGATCATATGTTAAGAAAACCCTAAAACACTATTTGGGACTACATTACCAATTTTTAGGAAAACCATTTTATAGCTTGCATTACGTGCTAATAAAAGTCCTTTCTAACTAAAGACAAATTACAAATTTGATAAGTTTTAATCCTTGAGCAACCATAAAAGAATTTTTATTGAAAATAGATTGCCAAAATCGAAATAGATGGTATACAAAATTATGGTTTATGACAAAAAATAGACCCGAGGACATACAACTTTCTCTCTTATGTGCTTGAAACCTTTCTCATAATTTAGGTACTTCATTAAAGCATAAAAACAAAAGAAAACCCCAAAATCAACCACATTATAATGATTGCATGCTAAGTCCATAAAGTTTTCATAAAGTTTTATCTAAACCTTGAATCCAAGATCTCCGATTGAAATCTAGTTAACTTTCCTTACAAAGGAGGAATTTGTAAAACACAAAGTTGTCAAATTTTTCGAAATGCATATGAGATCATAAGTCAAAACAAAAACCACTAAAGAAATATGAATCAAACATGTTAATTTAAATCAATTATATCTTAGTAATTAGGTCGTTCTTTAATATACCTATTTATGTCGAGACTAAATCGAATCCGATATTGAATTGATGAGACTTTTGATGTTGGGCTCGACAATTGGTTCAATATAATGTCATAAAAAATAAAAAAAATTAAGTTGACTTAGGAAATAAAATTTATAATTTTGACTTAGGATCAATTTTGAAAAAAATAGAAAATTTTAAAACTAAACTAGATATAGTACCTTTCTTAAGAAACAATGTTTTTAGGTGATTGGTATCTTCCTAAAGTCTTAACCAACTCTTTATTTTAGAATATTTGAACTAGTGTCCATTTTAGATTTTTAGTTATCTTTGATAGGTAACGACTTCGAAATTAATAATAACTCATATCCCTAAATAAATAAAAATTTTAACAAATAAATCATAAAAAGTTTAGAGTCTCACGAACGTCGGGTAACGACCTTCGTACTACACGGTAACCTCCTACATATTATCATCATGATACCACAAAGTGATAGAAAAGGAGCCGACGTCAAAATGAAAGTAATACTGGAACGCTTTTGATCCGAGATCATACACTCTCTACTTCTTCTCCCTTTCGATAACATCAAAATATATCTAGTTCATATTGATATTTGGAGGTGATGAATCAAACCTACACCTTAGCAGTGCTTCTTACAATGACTACACATACTCCTATATCATTAAAAAATTATAATATTAAATCATAAATATATTTTTTAAATTAAATTGATACATACATATATATATATATATATATATATATATATATATATATATATATATATATATATATATATCATTATTATCTGGGACCACTTGTCGAGAAATAACTCATCTTTCTCGCTTTTGAGTGTTCGAAACACCTATAAGGTTTTGGGTTACAACCCAATTTATTATGTTAAAAAAGTAGACAAAAAAAATATGAGATACAATGAATGAAAAATTAATTTTTAACACAATGAACAATAGAATTTACCAAACGATTAGCATGCTCAATCAAAGAGATGGACCATTCCGTATGTTTGGATGGGCCAGCACCAAAACACCTATCTTCAACATGCTATTTCGAAACACCTACTAAAATCGAGCTTGAAGCTCAAGTTTGGCCCAATCCTGGTGACAAGCATCCCACATATGCTATTAATAAATGTGGGTTTATTAGTCTTTTGCTTCAATTTGTTTAGCATGCCATCATATCATCTTTATGTTAGACTCTTTCACGCATCGTTAATCAACACATCAAAACTACATCCCATAAAAAGTACTTTTATATGAAGAAAAAATAATATTAGTACATTATATGTTAAATTAATAATTCAAATAAAATATAAATAAATAATTAATATATTATCCTAAAATAATTAAAGTAGAAGTTTTTCATCTCCATAGAGACGAGACTTTCATATGGAGCCAACGCGATTCCATCGTTCCTTGAAAATTATGATGATTTTTATAGTGCACTTACTTGATAGAACCAAAGTATGAAATAAATAAATAATAAATAAGTGGATTCATTATTCCAATATAATATATGAAAATATAAAATCAATTATCATATATAAAGCATATTACTTACTAGTTATTGATGACCCAAATGATCCTTTTAGTATTAGATTGAGTAGACCTTCTTGGAGCTAAGGAAATCATTTGGGGACCTTCGCGATTAGGGGCACTACCGGCAAGGGGCTCGACTCGAAGGGTAACTATTGGTAGGGATGTAGACGTATCGATGCCACTATGAAGTCCACGACTTCGGATAACGACACTAACGAGTGTCACGGTCATGTACAGTTCCACTATCAATAACTCGATCAAGGACAATGCCAATATCGGCACCATGACCACAAAAATTATCACCATCGAGCCACAACCATTACCACCACCATTAGATCTCGCTCAATTTTACATAGTCTCTCTTGTAAATTGGATATTTTCGTATTACTAAAGACACCACTTACACAAAATTCAACACATCCAAAATGCACGAGTAAATATCTAAATAATACATAATGGATATAATGATATAATTTAATAAATAAAATTAATTTTCAATTATAACTCGTCATAATCATCTGCTAAGTTTACCTTTTCCTTAGTCGATTCTAATACTTATTCACTCTCATCTTCTTCATTAGCTTCAATTACTTCTATATCTATAAACAATTCATTTAGATCATTCAACGATTGCTCTTTACAATCTTCTTGGATCCAATTGTGTTGGATTTGGTACTAGTGAGTGGTTGTCACAATCGGATCAAATCTTTCTATTCTTTGCATTCAACATGTCATAAAAAGCTCAAGTATTGGTATTTGGCACCTCGTTTATCCTAGATCGATTAAATGATAGATCAACTCATCCATCATTATTGTTTGATACGATTGGTTCACTACAACTCCCTTCATCTTTATGAAAATTTTTCTACATAACATACTCCCCGAGTCATTTTTTCTATAGTGTATCCAATCATAATATTCAAGTATAAAATTGTATCTTACTAAATAGTATTCGACTATCTCTATCTCTTCAAAATCTCGATTCTAACACTTATGTCAATTATAAGGACACCTTAACTTTCTTTCATTTATATATTCGGGGGAGTAACAACAAATTCTATGGACAATCCTAGCATACATCTATGGACAATCAAACCTCATTACTTTTTTTAAGCATTTCGGAGGTAAAACATAATTTTTTGATTAATAACTTTTCTAAACATCTAATAAAATTCTAGCAATGGCTCAATTGCTAATTGAACCTTTCTTAATTATCGGATAGTCCAAATGATAACGCAAAAACTACATCTAAAATATGCAACACATGTAAATATTTTTAATTAAACATGATAACATAAACCAACCAACAATCAATTTGCATACGTTGAGACCGTCACTTGTCTTGAACACTCCACTAAAATTAAATCCTAAATTTTTTCTCTCAACTCCACTTGAGAGTATTGAACCAATCTTATTTCTCCTCAATTTTTGGAGGTCTCCGACCACTCAAGTTCGATATGCTACGATGTATCTCGACGTGCTTCAATAATCATCAATAAAATAATTAAATTAATCATAATTCAAACCTAATTAAAAAATTGTAATATAAATAAATTTATAAATGAAAAAATTAATCAAAATTAAGCTAATTAATTTAAGCCTAAATCAAATTAACTTAATTAAACATAATTCAAACCTAAGTAAATTTAAACCTAAATCAAATAACCTTAATTTAATATAATTCAAGCCTAAATAAATTTAAAATAACAAATAATTTACAATTTACAATATAAATAAAAAAAAATCAACCAATTAATAAAAATTAACCTAATTAATTTAACTATATTTTAAATTAACCTAAGTAAATTAACTCTAATTCAAACCTAATTAAATTTGAATAAAAATTAATTGAAAAATTAACCTAATTAATTTAACTCTAATTCAAATTAACCTTTGTAAGTCAACTTTAATTCAAATCTAATTAACCTAATTAATTTAACCCTATTTAACAAATTAACCCAATTAATGTAAATACCAATTAATTAACAAATTAGCTCGACCAATTTAACTCTAATTCAAGTTAACCTTATTAATTTAATTCTAATTCAAATTAACCTAAGTAAATTAAACTTAATTGAAACCTAATTGATCTAATTAATTTAACTTTAATTAAAAAAAAATAACCCAATTAATTTAAATATCAATTAATTGGTAAATTATCCGAACCAAGTTAACTCTAATGCAAATTAACTTAATTAATTTAATTCTAATTCAAATTTACCTAAGTAAATAAATCCTAATTAAAACCAAATTAACCTAATTAATATAAATACCAATTAATTAACAAATTGACCTAACCAATTTAACTCTAATTCAAATTAACCTAATTAATTTAACTCTAATTCAAACCTAATTAATCTAATTAATTTAATCATAATTAAAAAACTAACCTAATTAATAAATAAATTAACCTAACCAATTAACAATTAAATATAAAAAATTAAAATTTAACCAATTAATTAGAAGTAACCTAACATTTATGACAAATAAAAACTTTTTTTAGGAAACAAGAGAAAGAGAGAGAGAGCATACTTAAAGGCATGGGAAGAGGCGGAGAGGAAGGATGAAATTAAGGGTCGTTAGAGACAAAAATGTTTGGAGTGGGTAGGGGCTGTTGGGGAGGAGAGGAGAAGGGTTTTGTAGTGGTTTTAGGTGGGATCGATAGTAGTGGCCGGAGGAAAGGAAGAGTTGGAATAAAATGGGGGAAGAAGAAAAGAAAACCATGATTTAAGAATTTTAAATTAGTAACGGACATGATTTGGTCGCATATCCGTCGCTAATCGACAACGGACATAAGTATCCCTCGTTAATCTGTCTCGATCCGAAAAAATTTAAATTACCAAAGTTTGCTTATTTTTTTAATATTAGTGACAAACTTTCCATCACTAATTTGCAAGGGAATATGCAATTAGCGATGAAAATTATGTCACTAACACTTAACCTAGAAAAATAGCAATGGGTTCAACGAGTACCTCATTGATTTTTCTCATAATTTCCTTCCAAAGCCATCTCTAAAATGATGTGAACCGTCTAGCTCGATGGATAGAGAACCCATGAACAAGGAGGAAGAAATTTCAAAAAGCTAAATTAGATTAAAAAGATATGAACGCCCCACTCTAAATAGGTAGAAAAGGAGTGATAAGTCATTTGAACGCCACAATAATCGAGTTAGACTTTTAATAAGTTCTAATCCAGTTCTAGAAAGAACTAAGGTGTGAATTTTCTCACAAAAGTTGTTTTGATTCAAATATTGATTAAATTGAATAATACATAATGTTTTTACATAAATAGGTTACTAAAAAATTAGAAAGACAAAGATGAATTAAATTACATAGGATCTAAAAATTAAAAATATTGGATCCAACAAAGTTTTAAATAAATCTTCTTAAAATCGAAGAAAACTACTTGAATTCAATAGCTATAATTGTGGACTAATGTTTGACGAATGTTGACTTAAAAATAATGCTAACTTTGAAAAGGCTTGGAAGTGGACTAATTTAGTAGTTGAAACATAACAATCTTGGCCCAAAACATCAAGAGAACAAGGTTTGGCCATATTGAACTTTCATTTTGAAAAATTTGACCTAATAGCATGGATTAGATTCATAAGGCCTAACCGATGTTTTTCAAGCCCAATGAAGAAGAAATCATCCCATTGATGTTGAATAAGCTCATTTCGGACTTATGGAATTTTTTTACTCTAGCCCTTGTGATTGGACTCACTAGAATGGTCAATGGATCAGCCTCTTTAAGCCTAAGCTCATGGCCGGATTGTGAACCACTTGAAAGTCCATAGCCGACCTTTTGATTAGCATTTGGGAGCCCAAAGCTAGCATCTTTGGCACTTGGATTCTCATAAAAAAAATACTTGTGAATATTTTACCGCCAAATATAAAAATGGAAATAGGTCCCTCACTCGAATATCCGTCTCTAATCCGTCGATTTTCTCGCAGCTAAGATTCACACTCGGATAATGGTCACAATTCGTTCATTGATTTGTCACTATTTAGCGGAAGATCATACTTCGTCGATGATTTAGGTTATAATTTTTCATTTTTCTTATAATGTTTCTGTTGATATCGGTGATGCTTTTGCTGCTATTTATGGTATTCAACTAGCTAAGGACATGGAATTAACTCGAATTTGCTTAGAATCGGATTGCGCTCAACTCCATTACCACTTGAGCAAAAATTGAAAATGATAGTTCTTATTTATCCTCACTTGTTTTGGACCTCCACTCCTTATCAGGCCACTTCCAAACTTTTTCTTTCACCCATATCAAATGAATATGTAATAAGGTTGCTCATAAGCTAGATAATTGAACAAGCTTTAATACCATTGAGTAGGTTTTCATTGAGGATTTATCCTTCTCTTTGAGGGGCGTAATCCTCTGTAATGTATCTTTTCTTTGGTCTATATAAAGCCGTATTTAAAAAGAGAAAAATAATCAATTCTTTCTCTTTTTAAAAACATTAACCTCAACCTGGTACTGCATGGGCAACCAACCCCGGCTAATATCATGTTTTTATTATTATTATTATTTTCTTATTGTCCATCTTATTCCCCTCTTCAAATCCCAATTCCCCATCCCAGCCCTCGAGTATACATCCCAATTACAGCTTAACTTCCTCAGAAAACATGGAATTCAATTTCGGATCTCCTTGTGAAAACAGTACAAAATTTAATTTTCCAACTCCAACCACATTTTGTTGACTCTACCGTTGAATGTATGGAGTAGGAAACTTGGGAAAAGAAAGGGCAACACGGACGATAGGTGGGGTCCCACCCAAAGAGCAATAGCTAGGGACCTAAAATTGTAGGAAAAACTGAGTTGTGGTTTTCACCAGCTCAAAATTTGACAGGGAGAGCTCATGAAAGTGAACTGCGCGGACATGCAATCTAATGATAACACTTGCTCTTCTTCTCTTTTCAAGATCTCAGAAAGTTTACGGAGGCTATCGACTTTAACAACAAACACTACAGAAGGAGAGAGCAGCTAGCTATCTAAGCCCCTCTTCAACTCAGAAACTCTAAATTACTTACACGTGTAGTCAAGTACTTGTGTCTTGTTAAATTTCCCTGAGTCGTCATCCTCCTTCCTAGCTAACTATATTTCGATAGATCAGCAGGTCTGAATGACCTTTCTATGAATCGCTGCTCTATTATTTAATAGAGATAGACTTTTGATCATCTCATTTCTCTTTTACTGATTGATGGTAACAATCATTTAATGACTTTGACCTGCCTCAACCTAGTAAAAGATGAAAAAAAATCAAATAACGCTGCAAAGGTAGTTTTTCAACTTTTAACCGTTGCGCGCGCGCGGACACACACATATATATATATACACACATAATCTTTGTCTGTCCGTTTTATGCTAGCATGTGAATAAGGTTGTTCTTGTATCTGCATGTGAATGCGGTCAAACACTATTAATGCGGATATACACACTACTAGTTTTTTTCTCTCTTCTCTCGCTATGTTACGGTCAGATAAAATTAAATCATTTTAATTTAATATTTTATATTATATTATGGATCTACTTTAATATATTACATCAAAAGTATAATAAAATATAAAATTTAATAATTTTTTAATAATTTTTTTTATTTAATTGATTATTCATTATGTTTTTTATAAATTTTCAATTGACAAAAACATAATTTGTTATTTTATGTGCATTGATTTTACAACAATTTAAATAAAAAATTACATTTAAAATTTTTTTAAGAAACTTTAATATCTTTTCCCTAATGTTATATTAAAAAAATAAAACAAGAATTAATATAAAAATTTATTTAAAAATTAACAAATAAAAACATAATTATTTTTATTTTTATTTAATATTGACAAGAAGATTAATTTTTTAAAACCCACATATTTGAATTATATATATTGATCATAAAAGAATTAATAGTATAGTATTAAAAACTATATTTGAATCATTGCGTGGCTATTTTAAAATATTATTTTAATTATTTTATTAAAAAAATAAACTTCAAATACTCAAAAGAAAAGAAAATTAATAGTAAATGGTTGGTTTTTTATTCAAAAGAAACTAAATATAAAATATCAAAAAATAATAATAGTAAACAGTTGGTTTATTGTGTGTAAATGCATAGTTTATTTCTAATACAATCTATGGTATTTTATATATATATATATATATATATATATATATATATATATATATATATATATTTTGTCTCGCTTAAATGCAGAAAACTGAATAAAGTTACCTTATATGAGGTATAACCTAGCTGATGGCAAATAAAAGTCACGGAGAACAGTTTTGTTTCTATATATACATCTATATAAGGAACGTTTAATTTTTAGTACACGCTATCTGCAAGGTGCAATGTACATGAGGAGGAAGGGATAGCAAAACCTCTCAATTTCCATGATCAACATGGGTATTATTGTACTATTTAGTATGGAGAAAACTTTGAGCATAAATGTCTTGTACTATGGTGTATCCAATAAGGGTATTTTGGGGAGCAGCGACCCATAAAACTAGCGTATGTGCCGGGGCATTTTTGCCTGGTGCATGAATAGGGTCTGGGTTTACCGTTTACCTAGCTTGTCATCTTCTTAAATATTTGACCATCCATCCATGAACAAATGCAACATATACTCGTGGTTCTTGCTGCTTTTTGTTTTTTTGTTTTTTTTTCCCTCTTTGTACCATCCACATGCTTGTGTATTTCAGTTCAATACCAGCTGGAGTTTATCTCAGTTTTGCAGCTAATAACAAATAGGAGAAACGATTTTTTCTTTTTTTACTTGGTTAATACAATTGAAAAAAATGATGTCAATTTTACCGAACATTCTTTTTTAAATCACATAAGCTTTATACAATTTTGGCAATTTAATTTTTTTTAATGGGGTAAAACTATTAAATTAAACAGTTGATATGGGATTCTATTTTTTTTTAAATAATTTTGTAGTGTATAGCTCATTCTCAATTTTATATATTATTCATCTATTGTTTATTAATTTATTGAATGCAAATGAGTTTTTCAATATTCTCTTGCACTTAGCAACCAATTTTTTAGGATATGTTATGTGGTTTGGATTTTATTATTTTTGATCGTTAAACCTCTTTACAGCTATAATGCTTATTAAATTTGACAGTTGTGACTATGTTTCATTTAAAAAATTTAATATTAGTAGGGGGTGCTGTTTTTGAACTTTATACATCAGAATAGATGAATAATATATGAAATTAAAAAAAAATATCTATCACAAAACTTAAGTTTTTTGAATAAAAATTAATCTTAATTATCTAATTTAATAATGAACAAACATGCATTCATTTTCCATCCTTTGGTCAGCCGTCAAAGAATTGGACTTCAAAGAAAAGAAAAATTTGTTCCAAGTTGAAACTTGCATAAATGGGATTTATGAGAAAAGACCATAGACTAAATGAAAATAAATAATTTACCCAAAAAAAAAAAAAGAAAAAGAAATATCCGGCCATGTTTTGTTTTCACAATATTGTCTATTTAAAGTTGAAAAAAAAAATCCATCCCAAAGACTTAAGACTTAAATCTTTTAAATCAAAGTCAATTTCAATTATTTAATTTGATAATCACCAAACACGCATTCATTATCAATCCCTTCAATAGCTATAAAAAAAATCGATTGCCAAGAAAATAAAAATTTGTTGGAAGTGGAAACTTGCATAAATGGGATTCATGACAAAATACCATAGCCTAAACGAAAATAAAAAATATTTTATCAAAAAAAGAAATAGCCGGCCATGTTTTGTTCCCACTGTCTATTCAAACCACGCTATTTACCAAAATTTGAGTTTCAATGTTCGTTAAATAATGTAATTACGTATAAAAACTAATCTCTGTTATATAATTGAAGGCTTTTTGGACTCTTAATGGGCAAAATAAAACAAAATCAGCAAAAAAAATAATTTATTTCCATCAAGAAATTCGTCAATGTTAAGCTCAGATATGGCATGTCGGTAGAAAATAAGATATAGAAAGTCATTTTTGTAAATTTCATAGGCTCGTACATTTGTTCCTTGAGTTTCAGGTTAAAGCATCCGAACTTCTAATATAAAAATCTTCTTTTTGGAAGATTGACCCTATTCATTGGATTTAGCTATTTGTTAGGTGTTTTTTTTTTCCCCCTTTTCAAATAAGGCTTTTTTAAATTTTTAATAGGGTATTTTTAAATTTTATTCTCAAATTAAGGTTTTTTTAAATTTATTTTGAATATGAGTACTCAATACCATGTAGACATATATGTCAGAATTATTTTATTAATTTTATTATATAAAAGTATAGAAAAAAAATCAGTTTCTTCACTCTCTTTTTTCCTTTTTATCTCTTGTTCTATAGTGATTCCTCTTTTATTTTTTATTTTTAATTCACAACAACGGCTACCAAGTTAATTATCCAATACAGTTTTGCGATTAAAAAATTGAATTTTGATTGACATCAAGTAGAGAAAGAAATGACATACTTATAACATGTTTTTGAAAAAATTTTGATTTTTTTCATTAAATTTGTTAGAAGTTTTGGTTGATAAACACGATCTCAGTGGGTTATTTTGGATTAACTTACACTTTGTTTAGTTTATGTCACCATAATTTTATGGTGAAAAAAACATGAAAATTCATGGTTTCTATTTGGATCTATTCTGACTCGTTCATTACCCATTTTTGAGTGGATTAAGCGGTTTCTGTTTGTTTCTAGAGGTTAAAAATAATAATGAATTTTTGATTTGATCGGTGTAACATTTAAAAATTTTAATTTTATCGGCAAGGGAAAAGAATTATATGAATGTCTATAGGCAACAACTAAACAATACTCTCATTTTTGGAATCCCCAAAGCAATCAAATGCTATCATTTTTACATCAATTTAGATTAGACTAAACAGGTTGATGCAATTACTAAACATCAGTCAAATTTATGAGGTTTAATTTCCCACGAAAAGATTTCAATAAATGAGGTTCTTTGACTCTCCTTCAATTAATTGTCCATATTATACTGTATCCGTTTACGTAGACGTCAGATGATCTGAGTGCATTCAATCATTAGGCCTTCGTAGGTACCCCCTCTATTTAGCAAAGGAGATACATGACGAGTTTAAAGCAAAATAGAACTTAATTCTAATGGGATAGGTCAAATTTAAGTGTTATTTTTTTCAACAATAAAAACGTCTTTGCATCATGTTTTACACATTTTAAGACAAATTTAAATGTTTTTATAATTAGGTTTAAAGCTCCTTGCTTATTTATTTATTTTTTTAAAAAAAGTTCAGTCTAGCAATATTATATATCTGCTAGAGTTTTTTTCAAAAAAAAAAAAAACCACTCCTTATTGTATATACAATTGAAGGCTTGTTGAACTCTCAATCAGAAAAATAAAATTAATATATATATATATATAATTCTTCAATGCTAAACTTACATTTGTCATCTCCGTATAAAATAAGATATAGAATGTCATTTTCAGTAAATTTTATAGGCTGGTACATTTGTTTCATGAGTTTTTCTAGTGAATATATATATATATATAACCTTAACTCATCCCATGGCCCCAAGTACTTGTTACTTTATTTATTTTGTTTACTTTCACGTCACTTTTTTTTTTAATTTTATATCATTATTAAGGTGATTAATTAGTGATTTTAATATATATATATATACACACACACAACATGTTTTCATTAAGATATTAAGAGAAATACATCATAAGGGATTTAGTTTTTTAAACATGAAAAAAATCTTCAATGAAAATCTACTCAACAACTTTAAACCTTACTAAGTTTGCTAACTTCCGAGCAGTTTTATTATTTAAAAGTTTAATATAGTTAAAAGAAAAGTATTAATGTTCAAAACAAGAAAGGATAAGTAAGAGCTATTTTTCTGAGCCATACTAAACTGATGATGAAGGTTAACACAGTCAAATTCTAGACAATTTTTTTTATAAATTCCAAATCTTTAGCAAGTTGGACACCATAAAATAACAGCAAATATTCCTCACCATCAATAGAATACTACAGTTTCAGAGCCAAAAACATAACCTGGTCAATATGATTTCTAGCCCTCACACCAATTCCACCTGTATTAGAACTAAAAGCAGCATCAGCATTGAAGGATTCACCTTTTATGGGGTGGCCAATTATAGAAGAAAAATATTTGCATTTAAATATGTAGGGAAAATTAAGAAAGTTTGAAATTTTTAAGGGGGTATAAGAGAAAACGACGCATGTCGTTACTGTTAATTATCCTTAAGATGTTTGAAACTTAAACACTTAGATTAATTTACCGTTATTTATTAGACACATAAAGTAAATATAGTTATTTAAAGAGGCTCACTTAGATTTAAAATTACTTACGTAAATGATTAAAATATTTTTTTATAAAAATTAATTTTTTTAATATATAATACACACACGAAAGGGTGTACTGCGCAATTAAGCTCAATCGTTTCTAGTAATTTACCGAAAACAGTCATTGGAATTTGGGAGTGATCTATACCAAATTGACCCAATTTGTCATTTTCTCTTTTCGAAATACCTTAAAATACCTTATGCTTAATCATTTCATCTAACATCAAGTGTTTTTTCAAGAGGATAAAAGAAAGAAAAAAATAATAAATAAGAGGATGATTTGACAATTGGTCAACGAACTAAATTCAGTAGCTGCATTGATTGTAATTGATGGGGAATGTTACTCCTGTATAACGGCATTGATCCCTCCCAAATTCCAATGACTGTCACAATTTATATATATATTCTCTTGATCTTTATTACTTGAAATTACAATGATGGAAGGGTAATAGGTTAGTTATTAGGGTATCTTCAACTTTTTTTTCTTTTTTTAATCACGTTGATGGTTTATTTTTTCCTAAATTAAAAGAGATGGAGTTGCCAATGAACTGAAATGTATTTTGATATTAGTTTTTTTTCTTCTTCTCAAAAAATTTCGAACTCCAATTTCATATTCGTAAAATAAAAAAGAAGCAGAAAAGATCGAGTTAATCTCAGCGTACCCAAAAAATAAAAATAAAAAACTTAAAGGATATCATTTGAAATTATGGGCCGAAGCATTCCCCGCTTGCTTGAGGCCTGCGTTTGAGCAGTCTTAATCTTGTAATCAAGTTGGGTCAGCCTCAAGGCTTTGGTGCGGTCAAACCATTTTTCATTTTAGAGACGGTGCTCTCAATTTTTTAAATTTTTTTTATAGTCCGTTTGGATTCTAAATTTCTGTTTATTTAATTGACCGACATTTTTTTTTTAATCTTCGAGGGGTGGAAATAAAAGGTTTTCTTTCCGAGGTATAAAGTCAACCTACCATATTTAATTACAATATATACACAAATTCTACCTTAATTTGAGTTTTTTTTTCAAAAACAAATAATATCCTTAGTGCAAGTTGTGTACGTCAAAACTAAAGTTTCACCCCTTTTTTTTTTTTTTCAACGTTAAATATGTTTTCGAAACCAATCCTTATCTGCACATAGCTAAAGGTATTTCTCAACATATGATTTCGAATATTTTGAAAATAAACATGTTTTCAGATTAGCTTTTATATATATCAAGACTAATTCATCTTTAAATATTCTCGATTTCAAATTTTTTAAAATAAATTCTCAAAAATAAAAAATATCGGTCATAAGTATTTGATTCTTAATTTAATTTATAAGTCTGCATTTGTTTATTAGTGGGTTACCATTTGATGGTTAGTGCATTCTTTATTTTAAGTAAAAGAAACACACCACAGTACTTAAAATTAGAGAATTCGTAAAAAGAAAATGTTTATGTCTAACTTAATAGTTAATTAAAAATGAAAAGTATACTCACTTATCAACTAAGCAAACACGTTTAAATAAAACATTATCTCTATGATTTAAAAATAATTTATATTTTAGGTAAGGAATTAGCTAGCTAGAGGGACTCGGAAATAAAAAGTTTACTAGTATTTTATTATTATTTCTTTATCATTTGAAGTTTTGAACTCTTAATCTAAAATAAAATAACAACATTCACCATAGTAACAAATTTTTTTAGGAATTTTGTTACAGAAATTTATACTTGATAAACTTTCTTTCACGGTAGCAGAACACAGTAGGCAAGGACATGGTTGCCAAGCTGGTTATTACAATTTACAGAAAAGTTGAAAGAAATAGCTTGCTCCTCTCTCTCTCTCTCTCTCTCTCTCTCTCTCTCTCTCTCTCTCAAACAGGAAAATCACGCATTTAACACATACTGAAAAGGTGGGTTTAAAAAAGTACCCATCATTTTGACAGCAGCACAATTAGTACTAATGCTCATAAAAGAAGCTAAAGAAGTTAAGAGGCTCCCAAAGCTGCTCTCATTTAATTACCATCATTATATAGCAGAAGCAATAGGTAGTGAAATTTTCTGAATCATTTTTGACTCCTCCTAAAAGCGCGACATCAAAAGGGCAGGAAAAAAAAAAGAAAAAGGCAAGCAGCTAAAATAATGGGGTGATTGTTCAGTCGTAACAGAGAAGACAAGCACAATAATTTCATTTTTGTCTTTAATGAGAATTCTATTCCTTTTTATTCAATTTAATATATTACTGGTAGAAATTAAAATACTCCAGTTCGTTTTTATTTTAGCCTTCAATGGGGAGAGAGAGATTGATGAGATAAGACGAGTCAAATGAAAAGAAACATTGTATGAAGTTTTGTGTAGCAGTGTTTTTTTCTCTCTCATTCCTGATCTTTATATAAGCTTGGGGACCTCTTAAGTTTTTGTCACAGAGAACCACTTTTTCCTGACTCCTGCTTCTGGCTGCCTTCCAAGTTTCATCATGACAACCATTTCAGCTTCTCTCTTCCATCACTTTCCTTGAAAACTTGCAATTTTTCAATTCCAAAGCTTCTTTCTTTCTCTCTCTCTCTCTCGCTATACCGCTTTCTCAAATGGCAGCCTTTTCACATCAACACGAACCTTTATCTGTTGACTCAATTCTCTTGCCGAACATAACTACACCTATTAAGAACATGAACATGTACGGTTTTTTTGAAGAAGCTGGAAACGAGATCAGTACCAACTGTTTTCCCCAAATTTACCCTCCTGAAACTTTTCATGAAACACCTAGTTTTGATTTTAGATTTCATGAAAGTAGCCATCAAGATCACAGCTCTAAGGTGTCTCTTAGTGATAATGAGATTTCTTTGAGTAAAAAACAGAGCACAGACTCCTCAACTGTGGTTGATAAGCTTGAAACTGGAGAGCAAGTTACTCAAAAAGTCACTCCTATGGACAGGAAGAGGAAAAATACTAATGGGTCCTTGAATTCTGCTCAATCAAAGGTAGACCCTAATCATCAAAGTTCATTTACAACAGTGCAAATTCTGTTAAAAAAAAAGTGTTTTGAGGTTTTTGGAGATACGTTATTCATTACTTAATATTTTTTGTTACAGGATGGCAAAGAAGTGAAAAGCAAGAGACAAAAGAAATGCTGCGGTGACGTGAAACAAGAAGAGAAGAAGCCAAAAGTTGAGAAGAAAGTTCCTGAAGAACCTCCAACAGGCTACATTCATGTAAGAGCAAGGAGAGGCCAAGCAACAGACAGCCACAGCCTTGCAGAGAGGGTACGAATCCCATGCTCCACAACAGAGCTCAATGCACACTCTAATTTTATTTAATAAGATTGCGAATTCCCATTTTACCTCACAAAAAAGTTAATTAATTAACTTAAATTGTATCTATCAATTATGTCCAAATTCATGTCTCATTAGAATTGATACTTTTCTGTTAATGGGTTTTAATTAGGTGAGAAGAGAGAAAATCAGTGAGAGAATGAAGATACTACAGCGTCTTGTTCCTGGCTGTGACAAGGTAAAAATGCAGTTCCTCGTCTAATTTTCCCTTTCTAAATAAAGTACGTCCGTATATATTTGACAGCTTCATGTGGTATGGTTTAACAATAGGTAACTGGGAAGGCCCTTATGTTGGATGAGATCATTAATTATGTTCAGTCCTTACAAATTCAAGTGGAGGTAATAATAATAATAATTAACGCTTAGGATGATTACCTTTTTTTTTCTTTTTTTTTTTTTTTTCTGGTTCATGTAATACTACAGTAATGCATGAATGTTAAACTCATGGTGTTTTTGTAATTTTCACAGTTCCTATCCATGAAGCTTGCCTCTGTTAACCCCTTGTTCTATGATTTTGGAATGGACCTTGATGCATTCATGGTCAGACCAGAGGTAATAAATTAAGGGCTAGAGAAAAAAAAATTGTTTTGGTAATTTATTATTTGGTCCAAACTTTAACCACAATGTTTATGAATAAAGCTGATGAGGATCTTTGTCACTGACTTGACTATGCAGAGATTAAGTAGCATGTCTCCACCACTGCCATCTCTGCAACAATGCAGTCCTATTCAGCCCACAGATTTTGCTCAAGCCGCCGCCACCACCACCGCTACTCCTAAAACCACCTTTGCAACAGCAGCGAATAACTATTCTCTTGTTGATAATTCTGCTTCACTTCTGCTTCAAGGAATGAGGACTACTGACTTCAGTACTACTCATCAGGTATATATATATATTATTATTATTTTGTTATAAGCCCACTTTAGACCATTCACCTAGCTATCTAGGCTTAAGAGAGTTTAGGTAATTACTAAGAATTTATTTATTTGTGGAAAGGAAGACATTTTTCTAACAATGACAAACGCATCATTTTCAGGATGGTGGTAGCCTAATGTGGGATGTAGATGAGCAAAGACAAAAATTTCTTAATCCATATGGGTTAACCAACAACTTGTGTTCTTTCCAATAAAATAAATACGTAGAGCCGCCCTTCAAACATCTGGTGAGCCCTATGTCCATCATGTAGTAATCACAAAATAAATAAATAAACAGTACTTTACTTGTTTTATCCTAAGACTTTTGCACTTACTAATACGATGGATCTATCTTTCCAGCTTGCAAGGAGATGTCAAAGCCGAAAAAAATATAATAATAATAACCAGGGAAATTAAGAAACAGGGAGACATGAAAAATTCAAAGCAAAGCTGCTGCATTTGTTCTAGCATAAATTCCATTGGAAGTTCAAGGCTTGCTTCTTCGCTTATTAAAAGCTCTGGTTCCAAGTCCAATCGAATGAAAGTGGCATCTTAAAACATGAATAAAGGGCAGGCAGCAACATCAATGGCTGAAGAACACAGAGGACATATACAACCGACCAAACAAGACCAGATCTTTTTGTAGATCCCTTGTTTCTGTCCACTTTGACCCCTCAAAGTCTTGCATGCACAAATTCCAAAGGCGCTTTATGGTGGTTAAGCCCTATAGCTAGCTAGACACTTATTTCCATGCAGAGCATATAAATAGCAGTAGTAGTAATTAATTAAATAACCATTATGGCATTGAATTATTGTGGTTCTCCAGTCATTCTGTTATTACAGTTATTTATAATGTTGCTTCCCTCCTCTTTAATGGAAAGAGAGAGTGAAAGAGACGAGGTAAAATAACTAGATGGAAGATGCTGTTACTGTAGTTGACACGACTTGTTATGCATTTGTCGTTGGTATTGTTGGCTTTAATTTGTGTAGTTGGAATCTTCTCTGTTCTGGCATCATATGCTGAGGTTTTTGAGGTGAACTCCCCCTTACCCTTCCTTACCCATGCCCATCTTTCTTGTAACAATATATTGTGGACATACCATCCAACTATGCTATGGACTTCTATTTCCTTAAAAAATTGTACGTATGCAACTTTTTTTTTTTTTTTTGATACTAATAAGGTTGTAAAACCTTGAAGAATGAGGTGGGTTTTTTTCCTAGGTAATGTAATAGTAGAGTTTGTTGGTTAACGATAATGATGCCTGAGTACTTGTAAAAACAATTTTTTTTATCTGCATGGAGGATTCTTTTATAACTAAGACATTGTATAGAGAGAAATTGTGGTTTAATAAGGTAATAGTATACATAAAAGAGATGATGAATAATATATAGTATTAAAATAGAATGGTTATATTAATAAAAAAAACCAAAACAAAATAATATTGCCATGGATCATACTTTTCTCACGTGTCATTCTTAAATGAAGTCCAAGAGTCATGAGTATCTTGAATATATCAGATACTGTTTGTTTGTTTGTTTGTTTGTTTTTTTTTTTTTTTTTTTTTTTTTTTTTTACGAGTTGCATCTTAGCAATGCTAGTACATATGAGTGTTGTCATGAAAAAGGAAGCAGCAAAAATCCAACATTGTGAAAAAGATTCTAGACAAATTTCACTGAAAGTAGCCAAAGCATTGATCTCTAGCTATTATTTAAGATCAAAAGCAATGGTGATTGCATCAATTACACAGTGAAACATTTTGGGTTTCATTCTAGTACTACTATTTTGTAATTAAAAAAATGAGTCAAATTAAATGATACATTCAATTCCATCTAATGAGTAAGTAATTTTAAATTTATGGGATAATTGAGTTCTTAAAATTAATCTACCTTTGAATAAATTGGAAATCAATTACTTTGCGTTATAAAAACCTACTCAGTAATTAATAATGATATCCAAACCTACAACACTAACCAATTTAAATTAATCAAAGAGTTATAGTCCACCAAAACCCACAGTCCATTCAATTAATGTAATAATTCTCCATAAAATTGACACTCAAATAATTTTGGAGTTCTGTATAAGTAATGAAACAAAAGTTTCATGTGTAGGGAAGTTGTACCAAAACAAAGAGACCACAAAAGACAAGCATGCCCTCCTTCAGAAAATAATTATAAGGATGATAAATATGAATAGCACCCACCTGCTGGGTTATTTACTTATTTTAAATATATTATTTTTTCTTTTTTGATGAAAATATTATTATTTTTTATCTTATTAATGGTAAATAGGGTGTAATTCTTGCCATAGCCTAATATATGTTTACTTCTGCATGCACCCAATTACCAATGCAAGACAAGGGATTAATTATAACCTTGAAAGAAGTAAGAGTAATGGTAAATAATAAGAAACACATGGGATCGAGTTTCAAACCTACTTATCATCATCAAATCAATTAGAAAGCTGATTAGATTGTTTGTCTACCTTATTAATGATTGCCTACATAACCTCATTAGCAACCATAATCACAAGGACAACAAAAGGCTAATTGCATCATTAACAAAACAAAAGGCTATTTACATCATTTGATTAGTTTAATGGTTGGATTATCAATCATGAAATGATTGACGTGAAAAGTAGATTCAGCAAACATAAAAAGTAATCAGCATATAAAGAGGGATTTTGCTCCCATATGTTAAGCGGTCAAGCTTAAGCCATTCCGCTGATGGAGTGCATTTCGACAGGAAAATATTGATTGCATAGCATAATCAACATACTCCTACAATTTCTCATCAGTAAGCATTTTCTGTAATTAGTCACAGATAGCTGTAGATACAGACAATCCATGTGGTTTCGTGTTCCATCTGTTTTTAATGCTGACCCACATATTGAATTTCTTGCTTAACTGCCTCTTGCTGTATAAATGGTTCAAGAAGGGAAATCCAGTCTTTTTATGAAGCTTTGCTAGCTAGTCCCATCTCATGCATAGTTTAAAGACGATGTCATCTCTAGAAATGACTGGTTCTTCTTCGTTTCCTTTTTATCTTCTCCGATCTTCCAACTGCTTTTATGTACCCTAAACACGATGTGTTACTATTAAAGTGCCATAAAAGTTTAGGGATAGTACACTTGTACATACATACATCATAACGATAACTCAAGTGTCGAGCAATTATTTGATTACCAATCAACAGAAAATTATGGCCCACCAAACTCAATTTTGATGAACAACATGGCCATTCAACATTTTCCACTTGGCTTAAAATTGGATTGGAGGGGGGCTCTCTTTCAATTTGCTGTCTCTTCTACACAAAAATTGAAATCAAAGTCATCAAAATTTGCTTTGATTTTGAAGTAATTGGGGTTGCCAACTGGATGATAGCATGCAAATTAGCATATGCTGAAACATATGTGTAGTTCACCAACTGATCAATTTCCTCTTTAGGGTCCCTTATGCTTTTAGTTTTTTGTTTTTGTTATTACCTTTTGGGTCCCCATGTTGATTGGTCATGAAACACATATACGTATACTCATCACTAAACTAATTTATTTCTTTTTGTCACTTCAGCGTTCTGTTGATTGAAGTTTTTAAATTAATTAGTAGTTGTTTTATTTCTGATTATTCTTTAATCTGATTAATTTATGCTTGGAATCAATAATTTGTTAGTAGAATTTATTGTTGTTAATTATTAGATTGCCACTTAATTAATCAAAAAAATTATAAGAGTGTTCATTGACAATATATTTAAACAATCTCTCAATAAAACATATAATTTCGTGAGTAACGTTTAAACAATCATTGGCTGATTTAGGAAAGAAAAGAAACCAGCATGGATTCATTATTGTGAAATGATACAAAGTACGTAGCTAGCTCACCTAATTTCAAGTATATTAAATTCTAGATTGAACTAGTTTGCAAATGTTTTTGTCTTGCAAAGTAGATATTGTGGAGGCTGCAACAAGAAGTTATGCCCAATTTCTCTACCTGCTAAAAATGTTTAATTTCTTCCAAATTTGAGGTATTTTGCTTAATCATTAAGAAAGCAAAAAGCAAAATTCTCACAATTTTCTTAAATTTCAGCACGAATGCCCTCTATTTGATCAAATAAGAGCTTAATCTCAAGATACAAAAATATATCGCAGAATATCACATAGCGGTAAAACCAAGAAGTAATGTTTCCTTCCCCGAAAAAACACATAGGGTACCGTTGTTTCCCAAAATGACAAGGAAAACTTTACTCCAGAAGCTCTTACAATCTTTCTTTTCCATAAAAAGTACATATCCAAAGATGAGCTGACTTGTACTCCATTACTTTCATAATAAAGCAACAGCAAGCTTCACCCAGCTTGTCATAGTTCAGCTCCAAAATTATACCCAAAAGCACCAGTAAGTACAGATCATATAATAAGAAACTAGTTAACTGATCCAAACTTTAGCCTCCAAGTGTTTAATTGCCACGCATATCAATACCTGGATGCTTCTCTCACTTTTATGATGATACTACGGACATGGCTTGACCCATCAAAATTTTAAATGGGACATGATAGCTACAGTTCCGAACTCCTTTCAGTTTTCATATACAACGAACTCATAGTAACCCCAGCAAGATCCTTCTATAAATGCTTTGTCAACATCTGATGCCATGTATAAGAAACTAGCGAAAGCTACATTTCACGATGCTGGGCCGATGGTTTTTTATGTACATATGACATTAGGAGCTTAGTTACGCATCCATGTTGACTGGCCGACATCCAAGTATGGTCACCTCTTGCTCTCTGTTTTTTGGTTTTGTCCTTCCCGACTAAGAAATATCACCATGACAGGTTGATTTCAATATTAATTGTATATGTTTTCTTTTCAATGGTAAAAGGTGAAAGAAGGAGAGAAATTCGACTACTTCTTTATATTTCATACAAAGGTGGA
The DNA here is from genome assembly GCA_963924115.1 of Dovyalis caffra. NCBI lineage: Eukaryota > Viridiplantae > Streptophyta > Magnoliopsida > Malpighiales > Salicaceae > Dovyalis > Dovyalis caffra. Next base: position 4,484,428 of record CAWUPB010001009.1, on the reverse strand, counting down.
TTACATGAATAAGAGAATGCAAAAATCACCATGCCCATTCTAATTTATACAAGCCTATATATACCCTGTTGATTTAACAGAATGGCCACACGAGTTTATTGCTCCTTTAACTCGCTAAACTACCTCTAACCATTCAAAACAAACTCTCTAACTAATTAACTAACCTCATAAATCATTAGTTCCGTGACATGGCGAGCCACGTGGCCAAGTCAAATAATGTGGCATCCATAAGGTGACTCTGTTGCCAAGTCATCTTCAACACTTCAAGTATAAACCGGAGGAAAACTTTCTCTATTGTCGTGACTCCTTCCGAGCGGTAACCTCATCTTCATTGTGGCTATTTCGATACTCTCCCTCAAAAGGAGCATGTATGTCAATCATGCTCATCTTGCTTACAAAGAATTTAAACCGAGAAGGTCGAAGGGCTTTCGTAAACGAGTTTGCAATTTGCTTGTCGAAGAAACATATTCGGCTTCAAAACTCCAAGCAACAACTTTCTCTCTAATGAAATAGCAATCCATTTCAATATGTTTGGTCCTCTCATGGAGAACAAGGTTCGACTAATACAAATAGTAGATTGATTATCACATTTAAGTGCAACTATCTCCTTATGCTTCAATCCCATCTCTCGTAAGCAAACTCAACAACCACACTACTTCACAACATGTTGTGGTCATTGCTCTATACTCGGCCTCGATTGAGCTCCTTGCCACCATGGTTTATTTCTTTGATTTCCGACTAACAAAGGAATGACCAAGGAAAATGGAATAGCCGAGTCATTGATCTTCAGTGTATCGACAACATGCCCAATCGCTATCACTCGTATGCTCGTCGATCCGTGATCGGAAGATGAAGGAAACAATAAACCTTTCCCGGGAGATTGTTTCCAATATTTAAGGACTACGAAGGTCGCTTGTAAATGAGAATGTGATGGTTTATCCATATACTATGACAAGATTTAAGCGGTAAATGATATATCCGGTCCGGTGAAGTTAAGATACAACAATTTCCCAATAAGTTGTCTATATAAGGTCTGGATTATCTAGTAGGTCGGCATCGGTTTGAGTGAGCCTTTCATTTGGACTAACTGGTGTTGAGGTTGGTTTTGCACCAAAGAGATCATATTCGGCTAGCAAATCGAGGACATACTTTCTTTGAAATACATCAATTACTCTCTCGACTTTGCAACCTCAACACCCAAGAAATATTTCAACCGGCTCGGATCCTTTAACTCGAACCGAGAATGCATGTATTTCTTAAACTCGTAACAACATCGATGGAGTTTTTTACAATGATAATATCGTCAACATATGCCAACAAAGCAAGAAAAACATCGGCGAAACCTTTTTGATAAATAAGGAGTAGTCGCCTTTGATTGTATAAAATCAAATCCGAAGAGGGCTTGAGTAAGCTTAGAATTCCATCGCCTTAATGCTTGTTTCAACCTATACAAGGACTTTCGAAGCCGACAAATAGGTCTCACATAATCCCAAAGGGATATCCATGTAAACGAGTCTCCTTCAAGTCCCTATTGAGGAATGCATTATTGACATCCATTTGGGACAAGATCCAACCCCGAGAGGCTATCAAAGCAAGGAAGACATGAACTGTGGTTTGTTTAACCACGAGGCTAAAGGTTTCTTGGAAATTATAGCTAGCCTATTGGTTGTAGCCACTTAGCCATTAACTCGGCTTTATATATATCAATAGACCCATCAGCAAGAAGCTTCACTTTATACACCCATTTGCGGCCTATATTGTGATGGTCGGGAGGAAGGGATACAACCGACCAAGTGTTGTTCAACTCAAGAGCATCAAGCTCGGCTTGCATCGCATCTCTCCAATGAGTAACCTTAACGGCTTGGTTAAAATTTTAGGGTTCATCAATGTGAGACAATGCTCGTCATAAAAGTCGTATGTGATGAGGAAAGCCTAGAGGAAGAAACAAAATGATGAATGGGAAACTTAGTGGAGAATGGTAAAGTAGGAGGAGTAGCTAGGTTGACATGTTATGAGGATAAATAGGAAGGAGGCTATGAGACTTTGTCACTTTTCCTCACTAGAGCATCCGAGGATGGGTTACGAGTAACGAGTGAGGATGAATGAATGTGTGAAGATGAGGGGTCGGGCACGGTAGGAGTGGAGTGAGAGATAGTGAAAGTACTAAGTTGATCAATGTGGTGAATTGGAGAATGGTGTATTATATCATGTGATGTCCGGTCGGGCATTTAAAAAATAGTAATAGGGAAATCACAATATGGAATAGAAATAGGATGGACTAAAGGTCTATGTGATGACCGAGAAAAAGAATTAGATTTAAGAGAAAATGAAAACACATTCTCATGAAAAATGAAATCTCTGGATATGAACACGGAATTAGAATTCGGATCATAAAGCTTGTAGCCCTTCATACCATTAGGATAACCAATGAATATGCACTATTTGGATCGAGAATCAAATTTTTTCCCGCCATGAATGAGAGTAGAAGCAAAACACAAACATCCAAAAACCTTTAAGTAATCATAGGAAGGTAGTTTATTGAAGAGAAGTTAATAAGGTGTTCTATTTTGCAAGACCGGGAAAGGTAAACGATTGATCAAGTAGGTTGATGTCAAAATTGCATCCCCCAAAAAGAAATAAGAAGCTCGAGATTGAAAAAGTAAGGCCCTAGTAGTGGTGAGTAAATGTTGATGCTTTCGTTTAACAATACCATTTTGTTGAGGAGTTTCTACACAAGAAAGCTTATGCAAAATTCCTTTTTCGGAGTAAAGCCGATGCAATTTGAATTCGGACCATTGTCCGAACGAACTTGTTTAATGTCCAAACCAAACCGAGTATGAACAAGAATAAAGAAACTAGAAAGAATAGAGCTAATGTTGGACTTATTTTTCATCAAGAAAACCCGGGTCATGCGAGTGAAATCATCCACAATAGATAAGAAATATCGAAAATCACCATGAGCAGATTATGAGTATGGACCTCATATATCAACATGAATTAATTAAAAAGGAACGAGTAATGTTTTGTTTATGAGTAGGAAAAGTAAGACGTTTATGCTTAGCCATGGGATAAATAGTACATGGAATTTTATTTGATTGAGGAACAATTTGAACTTCTTTACAATATTGGTGAATGACCTTGAATTTATCGGAAGATAGATGCCCTAACTCGAAATGCCATAGATCAAAACAATCTATGGCATCAAGTAAAGGACTTACATTGTTGACAAAAGTAATATTTTGACTAGAACTCGAAACTGGACTCACACGAGATGAACTTTGACACATAACATGAAAATTTACATCAAGTAAAGACCTCCATCGGCCTTTGCAGCAAGTCCAATCACTATCCAAGAAGGCATTACTTGAATAGAATAAAGTTCACCGCTGAAGTTAATGATAATCTTTTTGGATTGAGTAAGTCTATCGATAGAAATCAAATTGAATTTGAAAGAAGGTACGAATAGGACATTTTGTAAAACAAGGTAGGAGATAAAGTCACGGTACCGGAATGTGTAGCAAGAACCTTAGATCCATCCGGCATTATCATAAAAGTGTTATCAATGGTATGAAATAAAGTGAAAGAACTTAGACTATATGTTATATGATCCGAAGCTCCCGTGTCCACAATCCATCTATCATTATTCATGAAGGGTGTTGAATGGTGTGATAATTCCGTACAACAAAAATGTGATGACTCGGGGGACCTAATACCTACATTGTTAGGAGTGGTTGATGTAACCTTGGGTGGAGCCGAAGTCGACGTGCTCGCTCATTGAGAAGAGCTAGTAAATGTCGAAGTTGGTGTTGAGTGAACAAGACTCGTGGCTTTGTATCCCTCCCCGACATTCGGTAGTAGAGTTTAAAGGAGTGTTGGTTTGGCCTTCTGCTCGGTCCGTGTATGACATAATTCCTTTATTATTTTGTTTAACCACCGAATTAACTCTAACAAAGTGAGTTCTTCCACTAGTAAAATCAAAGTTGGCTATGGTAGAGGAAATAGATCATCCTCTAGTAAACCTTTGACTATTTGGAAATCCTATCAACCGAAAACATCAATCCTTAGTGTGACCTAACTTTCCACGAGTATGTACATCTAAATCTACTATGAGAAATACCTCTACTCAACATAGTCGAAGATTCGCAAAAAAAGGCTAAGGATAGTGAACTCACTTTTGTGATTCCTCTCTAATCACCGAGTTGTAAACTTCATCAAGAGAGACGGGCTTTATCATTATCACATTTGACCTCAATGCTCGCGAAGACTCATTCGGGCCATTGAGAAATCGAAATACACGATCCTTTTGGTGAAGATCAATGTATTTCTTGAAGCCGTCCACATTACATTTGCTCGCATTCACAATGTGGTAAAGGTCTATATTTTCTCAATTCCTCCTAAAATGAGTTCGGCTTTGTAAAATATTCATCAATTATGCGATTTCCTTGAGTGATTGAGCTCAACATGTGCTCGTAAATTGCACACCTTAGAATCATCCACCCGTAAGAATCTTTTCCGTAACACTCTCTAAATATCTATTCGCTGAATCCATATAGAAAGTCATAGCGAGCAATTGGTGGTGAAATTGACTTAAGTAACCAAGAAATTATCGGATTGTTACATCTCGACCATGGTCCAAACGAGACATCATCCCTCTCTCGGTGCTACAATCAATCCATCAATGAAGCCATTTTTATTTCGGATCGATAAGGCTAGCAAGAACGAACGTCTCCGGGTCGAGTAATTACTTGAAGTGAGTTGAGGAGATATGATCACGATCATCGTGATTATCCGTGTGGTGAAGGAAAAATGGTGACCGAGGATCCTCTATTGAGAGAGCGGAAGCCATTGGTGCAGCTTGAAAAGCTTATGACGATGGATCAAAAGAGATTAACCTAGGGCTCGATACCATGAAAGAAGGAGAGAAATTTGACTACTTCTTTATATTTCATACAAAGGTGGATTACATGAATAAGAGAATACAAAAATCACCATGCCCATTCTAATTTATACAAGCCTATATATACCTTATTGATTTAACGGAATGGCTACACGAGTTTATTGCTCCTTTAACTCGCTAAAATAACTCTAAACATTCAAAAGAAACTCTTTAACTAATTAACTAACCTCATAACTCATTAGTTTTATGACATGGTAGGCCACATGGGCAAGTCGGATAATGTGGCATCCATAAGTTGACTTTGTTGTCAAGTCATCTTCAACACTTCAAGTATAAACCGGAGGAAAACTTTCTCTCGTTATTGTGACTCCTTCGAGGAGTAACCTCATCTTCATTATGGCTATTTCGATAAAAGGTTTTCTAATATCAATTTCTACCATAATTATTGAAACTAATATTTTTCTTTAAAAAACATTTCTTCATCAATATAATATAGGTCTAATGGCATAATTTATTCACAAATTATTGAGATTGTAATCAAAAAATAGAATTAATCTAATTAATATATATATATATATATATGTGTGTGTGTGTGTGTGTGTGTGTGTGTGTGTGTAGCAGACATCACGACTTCTAATGATACATGTCATTTATATATTGTTGATGTTGGAGTCCGGACCTTAATAAAAAAAAAAAAGCTTGCATAGCTAAATATTAGGCTAGTGAGAAACATATTTATTTTGGGCAAAGGACATAGTTATCCCCAAACTATTGCCGGATTCTCAATTGGGGAAAAAAATTCCGAATTAGATCCCCATCTACCACACATTATCAAATTAACCCCTCGTTAACTTTTATGGGAAAAAAATTGTTTTAAGAAATCGGGTCTTTGTTTTTTTTTTTAATGATATTAAAGGCAAAAATATATTTTTTTAAGATACTAAAAGAGTCAAACGTTTTCCGAACTTATTTTATTTGAAAATCGATCTTTGAATTTTTAATATGTGTTTTGAATTCTCTAATATATATTTTTTGAGATTTATTACATCTTTTAGTTTTTTGTCATTTAACATAAAAAATAATTACATAAATATCCTCATGAGTAAATTATTTAGTTTGATTTATTTAAAACTCTCCAAAAAATTTGAGATCATTGCAGATTATTTTCTATTTTTTAAAATTTTTTGCGTTTTTAATATTCAAAAAATATAATTTCTAACCTTGAAAAATTTTGTTATTTTTCTAAAAAAATAGATTGGATTTTTTCAATGAGTGTGTAAAATGTCATATAAAAATAAAAAGAATTGAATTTTTTTAGAGGAGATGAGTAATAGATAAAAATCATAGAATAGACTAATTTTTTTTAAAAAAATTAATTAATAAAAGTTTAATTTTTTAGAAAACAGATTGGATTTTTCTCAACGTGTATGCCAAATTTCAAATCAAAATACAAAAAATTAAATTTTTTAAAGGGGAAAAGTGACATATAAAATTCATAGAATGGACTAAATTTCAAAAAAATAGAAAAATAAAAAAGGTCAAAACACAAATTAAAAATTTGAGAACTAATTTTCAAATTAATTAAAGCTTATGAGAGATATGATCCTTTTAACCTTTTTAAGATGGATATTAACTAGGTAAAGCCCAATAGACAGGAGACTCTATTCCAAAATTCTTTAGTTTAAGGATTCAATGGATAGTTGGAGAGAAATTTCTCGTTTACAAAAAATTTTTGGGAGACGATACTAAATGATGGTTTAAATAGACACTTAATGATCTAATTGATTTATATATTTTTTTTTCACATATTTGTATGCTAGCAAAGGGGAAAAAAACACCTATGTATATGCCAATTATTCATTTTAATTACTCGGTGTTTTTAATTTGGTTAGTTAATTATTATGTTCTTGGAATCTAACCAATTAACTCAATAGTTAACTTTTATTCAGTTTCGGTATTAACTAGGCATGTTAAGTATGGGATATTATTAATCCTAAGGAGTACTTGGCCTAGTGTATGAGGAGGCTTACAGCATTCTTGGACGATTTGAGTTCAAACATAAAATGTAATGCCTAAAAAAAATTTATTAAGGTCCTCTAAATGCATCGAGTCTATGTAGAAGGTAAACCTTTAAGATTGTTAAAAAAAAAAAAAAAAAGTTAGTATTAGTTGATGAATAAGCTAGTTCAAAATACCCTTTTCTATCAAATAAAAAAAGGTATTATTGTTATGAAAAAAATAAAAATAATAAGAGAAAGATGATAGAAAAACGACTTCACTATAAGATAAAGTGAATACATGAGATAACAACTCCAAATAATCTTTCATTCTCTATAAAATACTTGTATATAAACTAATAAATAATCAAGCCTATTTATAGACTTCAAGATTAGGAAGAGAATTTGAGAGGATTATGAACCATTAAAAGATACATAAATAATTGAATAAATTGCATCTCCCTTTCAATTTCTTATATTGAATGGTGAATTGAATCATATGAATAGTGGAGAATATGAAATGGACATTCATTATTTGATAACACTCCCTCTTGAATGTCCATCGTACAAGGAATATGCCTTGTTAAAATCTTACTAGGAAAAAACCTAATGGAAAAAAATCCTAGTGAAGAAAAAAGAATACAATATTCCTTATACATATTAATCTCAATGTCGGCTTCCCCTGTTGAAAACACCATTTGAGATTTTTAAGACGATGTATTTTAATCATATGAATCATCTTCTCAAAAGTTGTGGTAGGTAATGCCTTAGCAAATAAGTCCGTCGATTGTCACTTTGATGTATTCTTCCTTTAATGAAATTATACAAGCAGCATTATCTTCATATGATATTGTTAGAACTTCTTTTACCGGTAAATAACCCGCATGTCTCTCGAATATAATGGATCATTAATCTTAGCCAAATACATTCTTGACTTACCTCATGAATTGGTATTTCTACATGGTTTGAATATTTAGCAGCTATAGTTTGTTTCATAAAACGTCATGATATAGCTGTACCATCAAGTGTAAATACATAGCCCATTGTGAATGAATTTTGTATAGATTAGATAAATAACATGCATCCGCATAACCAATTAAACCCGACTTTGATTCATTTGAGTAAATATAAATATCATATCAATTTTTCCTTGGAGATAATATCAAAAATATTTAATTCCATTCCAATATCTCCATATTGGAACAAAACTTATGTCTTGTTAATAAATTTATAGAAAAGGTTATATCGAGTCGAGTATTATTAGTAAGATATATCAATATACCAATTGCATTAAGATCCGGTACTTCAAGACCAAATAATTATTTATTATCTTCTCGTAGTTGAAAATGAGTCTTTTTGAATATCAAGTAAATGAACTACCACTAGATTAATCAATGGATGAGCTTTATATAGAATCATTATAGAACTTTTTCTATATAAATTGATTGATGAATAAAAATCTTATTCTTTAAGTATTCGAACCGAAGGGTTGAGATAAAAGTTTGTTTTTTCAAGGTATTTCATTTCAAATTATCTTTTTAGATGATATATGATATTTGAAATCTCTTTAGGAGTTCCAATAATATTTAAATCATCAACATATATAATAACTATCATAAACTCCTTTTCGAATTTCTTTATTAAAATACATTAATAAATATGGTTATTTTTATAGCCTTCTTTCAATAAATATTTATAGAAACAATTATACAACATACACCAGAGTTAATAATAAATAGTAGATATTGAAAAATAAGAAAATAAATATAAAAAGTATAGCATAAATTGAATTTCTAAAAACTAAAATAATAAAACTAATACTAAAAATATTCCGATAGAGATCTCTATAATTTAATTGAATTCGTTTCTCGAGAATATGTATTATACGCTTCAAGCATTTTAAGCCCTTCTAGGATTTTCATATAGACATCATTTCAAATGAACAAATAAATTATGATCACATTTATTAAATGCATGCATATGAATATTTTTTATATATTTTGCCAGAGCTAATGAGATAATAAAATATAATTGCATCTATTATAGGAGAATATGTCTCCTCATAATCAATATCAATTCTTTACGAAAACTCTTGTATTAAAAGTTTTGCTTTGTATCTTATAATCTCATCTTTCTTATTTTGTTTTTGTATAAATACATATTTGTATCCCACTAGCTTAACATCTTAGGTGTTTTAGCCATGGGTTCAAAAAACTACTCTTTTATAAAATAATATAATTTTGTCCGAATTGCTCTTTTCATTTAGACCAATTATCTTTATTTCGACATTCTTAAATAAATTTAGGCTCGGGATCCTTATTTTCATTCAAAATATCAATTGAAATATTATATACAAAAATCTTATAAATAAATATTTCTTTTCGGTCCTATTTTCTCTTTGTATTGACATAATTTATCAAAGTCTCTTAATTTTTCTCAAGCATTTGGACTTCTTCCGAAGCTATTATCGAAATATCTTAAATCATTTTATAAATATTTTCATCCTTTATTTTAATTATTTTTCCTTTTCTTTTGAGGATTTTTGCTTGTAGAACCAATCGGTCTTTCACATTTCGGGCATGCTTTAGATTCATTAGCTATAACATCAATATATTGTCCTTTTAGGACATCAATTCTAATAGGAGCACTCTCGGTGGAGACATGCATTTTAGTTTCTCATTTAAAATCCGAGAATACATCCGGTAGTTGGTTTACAATACCTTATAAACGAATTATCTTTTAAACTTTTAGTTCACATTGTTTTATACGAGGATCAAGATGATATAAGATAGAGTGCTCTATGTAATCTCTTTTTCCAATATTTTCAACTCGCTTATTTTGATTATTCTTTTCCCCCAATGTTGAAAAACTGTTTCATCAAAATGACGAGTCGATAAATCGAGTCTGTAAATATATTTTTTATTTATGGTTTAAGATATTGAATTATTGAAGAGGATTCAAATCCAATATATATCTTCAATCTCCTTTAGGTGTCCATTTTAGTTCATTATGGAAAGCACTATGGATGTATACTGCAATGTTAAAAATTTTTAAATAAGAAATATTTAGCTCATGACCATAAATCAATTAAAGGAGAGAGAATTTCGATAACTTATGGATCCGATGCAAAAAAGTGTTACTCCATGTAAGATTGCATGTCTCCAAACATAAATAGGGAGTTTTATTTTTATAAATAATGGTTTCGCTATCGATTGAAACCTTTTGATAAATAATTATGCTAAACCTTTCTAAGTATAAGCATAAGCAACATGCTCGTTTAATCCGTATTCTAATAGCCAATCTATAATAATTTAATGCTTGAGAAATAAATTCATCAAGATTATCAAGGTGACTTGTTTTAATGACATAATCTGAAAATTATGCTCGAAATTAAATTATTTGCTAGCAATCTCGAAAACGTTAGGTTTCGAGCAGTATAATAAGCATATATATGATCATTTTATAGATGTATATATTAAAACCATAAAATATTTAAATGGTCCACACGAGTAGATAAATTGATCCACATATCACATTTAATAAATTCTAAAAATACTGAAGATTCAATCTCAATTTTTCTTGGTGATGACTTAATAATCAATTTGCCTTGAGAACACGTAGAACATAAAAATTTATTAAATTGAAGAATCTTTTAGCTCTTCAATAGATATCCATATGAATTTTTAATAATTTTTCACACTATGAAAGACCTAAGATAGCACAAATGGTCATGTCACATAATAAAAGTATTTAAATTAGTAAACTTCTAGTTTACTATAATATTTGTTTCAATCATTCCAATATTTGTAATAAAGACTAAAAGAGAAAACGGATAAATTTTTCAATACATATTTTCTATCCGGTATAATATTTATAATATATAAGTATTCACATTTGCTATCTTGATATGATATCAATTTAGATGAATATCTTTGAAGTTCAACAAATTCCTATGAGACTTTGAAGAGAATAGTACATCATTTATAATAAAATTTATCTTTTTAAATAATAACATATTTGCTCTTTTACAGCTTTTAAATTAGTCACTTCAAGTAATAATATATCAACTCTTCTAGAGCCCTTAAAAATTGTCTCTTTAAGTAATAATATATTTGCTCTTCTAGAGCTTCAAAAATTTATCTCTTCGAGTCATGATATAATCGCTCTTTTAGAGCTTTTTGTTAAATTGATATTATCAAATATAATATTAGCACAAAATAAATAAACTGATAAATAAATAAATTTTTCATAACCACAAATAAATAAATAGTAAAATAAATTTATCACTATCTCTATGCAATAAAAATTATAAAAAAAATATAAAAAATCTTATTTATAAACAGAAAAGCTAACAAGTTATTAATTTCACTTACCTCTATTTTAGTATATAAAATTAGCCTCTATATTTTATTCTTTTCTTTTTCAATAAGGTTTGACAAGACTTAATGACGTGCTTTGGTGTACGACGTGTACACAAACAATGTTCATTCATACCATATTTATAACATTCATTTTCAAAATATTGACTTTATCTAGTTTTATTTTTTTCATTGTTATCTACTTCTAGTGCTAAGATATAATATTATGATCATTATGATTATAATGATAATTATTTCGACCACGTCCATGGCTATGACCACATCTTCGTCCATACCTAAAATTATTGTAAATTTTCATAGAGAATGGAATAGATCCAATTGAAAAAGATTTATTGTTTTTCATCGATAGCTTTTCATTTTATTTAGCAATGAACAAGTATAAAATTGATTCAAAATATTTCGAAACTCTTTTTCTCGATATGCTACTCGTAGGAGCATATTCGATATATGAAAAGTAGATGATATTAACTCAGCATCAAGCAATCATGATTAATAATTCTTGCCTAAAATGTTAAGGGCGACAAAATCAAGTTTGATGATGGTTGATATCGTTAAAATTGTCTATTGCAAAGCATAATAATAATATTAGAAAATAAAGGCAAAATATAGTAATAAAATTTAAATAAAAACAAACATAATAATAAAATTTGAAATTTTTAAATAACATATATTAGATTATTAGATTCTATATATTAAATCATTTAAGTTTTTCAAATGTGTATTCTATGTATCATTAGATTTAAAGTACATGATAAATTAGATACATAAATCTTAATAATCTAAATAATTTAGATCTTGTGGTAGAGCACTTGTGTAGAAGAAATTCAATGGTTGAAACAATTGATTAAGTCTTTTGGAAGACACATACCTCACGGTCTACTCGTCTCGATTGTTTAGAGCTTTGTGTCGATAACGTATTATAAAAGAAATAGAAATAATAGGAGAATTGAAGAGAAAGATGATAGAAAAATAAATCCACTATAAGATAAAGTGAATACAAGAGATAACAACTCCAAATAATCTCTCAATCTCTATAAAATACTTATATATAAATTAATAAACAATCGGGGCTATTTATAGGCTTTAAGATTAGGAAGAGAATTTGAAAGGATTATGAACCATTAAAAAATGCATAAATAATTGAATAAATTATATCACCCTTTTAACTTCTCATATTAAATAGTGAATTGAATCATATGATTTGTGAGGAATAAGAAATAGATATTCTTTATTTTATAACAATTATTAAATACTTTTCACTTATGAGATGACTTTCTATATTTATGTAGGATTTATATCACTAAATAAATGGTGTTAGAAGATATATTGAAAAAATATATTTTTTTTTCAATAAAAATTCAAGAAAATAAAAGTTCCATGATTAAACCATTATTTTTATTTATATCAATTTAGCTTAGTTTTGTTTTAAAATTGATTTTCGTCAATTTTTATATGAAAGATCGAACCATTATGTTATTTGAATCTAATCAATTAACTCAATAGTTAATTTCTTTTAAGTTTCGGTATTTACTATGCATGCTAATTATAGGATATTATTAATCTCAAAGAGTTGACCTAGTGTTTGAAAAGGTATACTCTATTCCTTGACGTTCTAAGTTCAAACATTAGGGCCAACACCTAAAACAATTTATTAAGGTCCTCTATGTGCATCGGATGAGGGTGGACTAAGATTATTTGAAAAGAAATTTAGTCTTAGTTTATGCATAAGTCGGCTCAAGATACCCTTTTTATTGTCAAATGAAAAAAAATGATATTATTAAATACTTACTACTTATGAGATGACTTTTTATATTTATGTAGGATTTATATAACTAAATAAATGGTCTTAGGAGATATATTAAAAAATAAAAATGATTTTCACTAAAAGTTTAAGGAAATAAATACTCCATGATCAAATCATTATTTTTATTTATATCAATTTGGCTTTGTTTTATTTCAAATTTAATTTTTGTCAATTTTCATATGAAAGATTGAACCATTATGTATCTCTAATGAATGTTGAGGAAGTAACTCTCTTTTATTATATATATACTTTCTAATATATTTTCAAGACAATGTATTTAATGGCATAGGTTCTAAATAAGTATAAGATCATTTCATGAATGAGAAATATATAATAATGTCACATTTATGTGCACGATTAAATTGAAATTTGATCATGAAAGTTTGCTATTGAGTTAATCGGATAAATTTAGAAAAAAAATATTTAATTAAACAATTTAAATTAACCGAATTAAAACCTCATAAAAATAAATGGATATTTTACATATATGATCTTTCTACTTTTCGAATTGTTTTAATTGAAACCATGTACTTTTTATTGTTGTTGATTGAGTCTTTTTATTCTTCATTTTGTTTTGTTTTTCTTCCTTCCATTATAACGTTGTTTTTTGTGAATTGAAGTAGTATTGGCATGGCATATCCACTTATGAAACATGACATGTGCCATATATAGATCCCAATAGAGGGACTCAATCAAAATAATTCAAAGAATATGATACTTCAATTAAGAGTGTAGGAAACAAATTAATATTATTTTAAAATTTTCATATTATGTTTTTTAAATCTCATAATAAATATATGAAATGTGTCATAGGTAAGACCCCATCATATCAAAACTCTAAAATATTTTTAAAAAATATTATTCTAATAAGTTAAAAATAATAAAATAATATGTAAAAAAAAACCTAATATGTAATTATAGAACAAAAATATGGTGACGTGCAATATTGATCAATTACATACTCTTAGTTAATAGATCTAATCCTTTGTAAAAAAAAAATAATAATAAGAAGAAGAAGAAATTTTGATTATTTGATAAATTTAAAGTGAAAAATGGGATTACTCTTCCAAAGAAAAAAAAACTCGGAATTGCACCAATAAATTATATATATATATATCTACTATTCAAGTATTATTGTTGTTTTTATTTTAATTTTGAAGAACATATTTTTATTGTATATATTTTTTTTAATTGCATGTTAGGTTCGTTTTATATGAATTTATTATTTATAATCTATTAGAATTTTTTGTTTAAGGATGCTCTAGAGTTTTACTTTGATGGGGTATCACATTTGCAACATTCAAGACGAGGTTTTGAAAACACAATAACATAAAAATTAAAAAGGAAAAAAATATAATAATTGGATCTCTCGTATTTTTTGAATTATTTTGATTGAATTCTCATATTTTTTAAATTGTTTTGATTAATTCTCTCTATTTGAGTTTCGCATATGATACATTTTCTATTATCGAAGTGAACATCACATCAACTCATAGCTAGAACGTTATTAACAAAGGATTGAAAACAAAATAAAATAAAAAATAAAAGGATTCAATCAATATATAAAAGAATACGGAGTTTCAATTAAAATAATTTGAAAAATAGAGGAATCATAGACAAACAAGACCAAAAAATAAATAATAAATACAAAGAGTTTTCCCATTAGCAAAGCTAAATTTCCCTATAAGGATCCCAAAATAAACGTACAATAATCAATGTACCCCTATAGTCTCTTGAAAAAGAGTACTAGAAAGATCGATGAATTTGGTACCTAAAACTTTCTCGGAGGACACAAACAATAATTCTATCAACTTCAATTCTTTCGCAGGCGAGAAAAAACTAGCTACTACTTCTAGGTAGATAAATTTGGAAATGTAAAGCATAGGTGCTAACCGCTGACGTGAAATACGGAGGAATCTTGATTTCCTCTGGTAAATTTCACTAAAAAGTAGGAGCACATCTTATTATCACTTCTATAAGTCTCAACATCAAAATCTTAACGTGAAACATATAGTGATCGAAGTGGACAAGTCATAACAAAGATACCAAAATTTCTAGTAACTACAAACATCATGCAGATCTTATTTTCTACTCTCAGAAATAATAATAATAATAATAATAATAATAATGACAATAAAACTTTTATAAACCAAAACTCGTAAGATCTTCTATTAATTATTATTATTATTATTTTTAAAAAAGCAAACAAACAATACATGTTCAAACTTACACACATTATATGTTACAATACCATGGTCTCACATGGGACATATATACCCATACTTCGAAATTGTGAGCAATTTCTTTGGAACAAAACGTTGAGCCCACTACTCAACCAACACGGCACAAAACGTTGTGCCAATTTCATCGCACCAGGCATATAATGTTTTAGAAAACAAAGTTACATATGTCTTGTGTCTGAACCAAATGAGCATGTACCTTAGCTCTACAATTCTAGTGGAGTGGTAACTTCAAGGACTGACCATATATAGAGATGAGATTACGTCCGTTCTTTTGCTTTCCTTTCTTTCCTCTTCTGCAATCTTTTCGGTCATTTCTTTTAAGGTTCATTCTCTCTCTATCATCATTTAAAATGGTTCCCTGAACTACAGCCAAGTAGAAATAGATAATCGACAGGAGCACTAAAAATAGATTACGTACTAATTAATTTTTTTGTTATTCTAATAATAATAATAACAATAATAATAATTGCCTTAATTTGTTTCTATAATGAAGTCGAAGTTTTAAGACACCATCAACGAAATTAATAAATAGATAAACATTAGGGTAAAATTATAATAATTTTATTGAGATATTATGAAATTATATGCAGGAATAATTCAAAAGTATAAAGATTTGAACAAAAAAAAAAAAAAAAACCCCACTATCACCATACTTAAAATGTTCTTAATATATTATTATTTAAAAATAAAAGTTAAATTAATTTTTTTTTGCAAAAATTGGGGAAAGAATATTAAAAAACTTGGATTTTCTCGTCATGTCCTTTTTAACTCACTGTCTCTATCATCATTTTAAATAGTTTCCTAAACCATAGCCAAGAACGTACAGTTTACTGTCAGGACCACTGAAAATGTGATATGAAGTAGTACTAATCAATGTCTTTGTTATTCTAAAATAATGATAATAATAATGTCTTTGTTTCCATAATAAATTGGGAGTTTAAGACATTATCATAACGATTGATAAAAAAAATAGATATGAACGTAAATTACAATGATTTTTTAAAAAATATTATAAAATTACAATAACTTGTTATGACAAACAACGAAAATAAAACAAGCGAAAACAAGACAAGTAATGACAAATATAATTAAAAGATAAAGCTAAATAAATTATCAATATACAGTATTTACTAGGTTTGGCAAATTGTTGACTCCACAAGCAAGAGGGAAATTTTACTAGTTTGATAGCAAGAGAATACAAGAACCTTGAAAGCTCAATATGTAGTCTCTATCTTTTCATTCCGTTTTTTAAACGAGACACAAGATGGTTTAAATGCATCATACCTATAAAAGAAAAAAACATAATGGACTAAATAAATTATTGGCTTATAAAATTCAAGCTATATTTAATAAACCTCTACCTTAGCTTGAATTCTACAAACCTTCAAGAATATCAAATAATTTCTCAAGATACAATTTTAAGCTTACTTGAGCTAACTCGGTGTAAGAAACAAGATATGTGAAGAGATAAAATATTGAATTCAATACTAGGACTAACAAATTTCCTTCTCTCCAACAATACCCTAACATGCACAAACAAATGCTCAAGGCGCATGGGTAATTTCATAACCACACGACCAAAGCGACGAAAATAACACGTCCGTGCTTCACTTTCTAATTCAAAAAACCATATAGGCGAGTTTCATGAGGTACGGGCACAAGCTTGAACCCACATGGCCACACGGCGAGAGGAAAAATTCACCCGAGAGAGAGAAAAACTCATACGACCGTGCCTCTCTCCTTCACACGACCGTGTCTCTCTTTTCAGCGACGACACATCACACGACCAATGAGACTATACACTCGTTGTGTGAAACTTTTCTTGATTTTTTTAACACCATTTAGGTCCAAATAATGTGTGAACTTATTTGTTATAACATGTTTAGTTAATACATCACCTGGATTGTCTTTAATGTGAACTTTCTTCACTGCAATCATCTTACCGTAAATTGCTTCACGAATGAAATGATACCCGATATCAATATACTTGGTCCTTTCATAATGTGCTTGATTTACATCAACTGGATTGTCTTTAATGTGAACTTTCTTCACTACAATCATCTTATCAAAAATTATTTAACGAATGAAATGATACCCGATATCAATATACTTGGTCCTTTCATGATGTGCTTGATTTTTGGTTAAGTGTATAACACTCGTGGTTGTCATAAAAGATAACTAAATTTTCTTCTTGTTGAAGACCAAGTTCCTCCATAAGATTTCTCAACCAAATAGCCTTTTTCACGACTCTTAATCGTCGCCTTATATTCTCGCTTCGGTAGTTGACAAAGCAATTATTGGTCGTAATGTTGATACTTAACTAATAGTAGAACCCAAAAGAATAAAGATATACCCCGTCAAAAGATCCCATTTTATCGAGATCATTTGCATAGTCGAATCTACAAAGTCTACAACGAAGTTTCAAAAGCACTCGTCCCTTTCAAAGACTAAACCCTAGTTTGTGGTATCTTTGAGATACTTGAGAATTCACTTCATTTTCTTGCCAATGTACCTTTCTTGGGTGAGCCATATATCCGCTCGTAACATTGACTATCTTGGCAATGTCTAGATGAGTACGGATCATAGCGTACATTATGCTACCTACTATACTAGAATATAGAACTCGTGACATTTTCTTCTTTTTTTGTCATTCCGAGGTAACTAAGAAGCCAAAATTCTAAAGTGAGTAGCCAATAGAGTACTAACATGTTTGACCTTTTACATATCAAAACGCTCGAGAACTTTTTTAATATATCATTTCGTGAAATATATAATTTTTTAACCTTATTGTCTCTCTAAATCTCCATACCTACGATCTTGTTTGATGCTTCGAGATCTTTCATCTTAAACTCATCACCGAGTTGTTTCTTTAACATATGAATTTCTAATATGTTCTTAGTAACAATAAGTATGTCATTCAAAAACAATAAAAGATACATAAAAGATCCATTTATTAATTACCTAAAATGCATACAACTATCATAAATAGATCTTGAAAAACCTTGATTAAGCATAAAACTATCAAATCTCTTATACCATTATCTTGATGATTATTTTAGGCCATACAAAAATTTTTAAATATGTAAACATGGTCTTCTTTCCCTTCCATAAATTATCCCTCCAATTGGGCCATATAAATAGTCTCCTCAAGCTCTCCATCCAAAAAAGCTATTTTCACATCAAATTGCTCGAGCTCCAAATCAAATTAAGTCATCATAGTAAGTAACATACGAATAGTGGTATGTTTCACAAATAGAGAAAATACTTCATTGTAATCGGTTCATCCTTCGACTATAACCTTTAACCACCAATCATGCCTTCAATATAACATCTTCAACACTTAGTATTCTTAACTTCTTCTTATATACCCATTTACTTCTAATGAGTCTATTATCTTTAGGTAATTTCACCAAATTCCAAGTCCGATTTTTGTAGAGTGTCTCAAGTTCTTCTATCATTGCAACTTTTCATTGACTAGACTCTTCATAAATCATTACATTTGTATAGGTAAAAGGCTCCTAAATACCCATTGTCTCGGCTTTAGTGAGGGTATAGGCTACTAGATCAACATAACCATATTTTTTGGAAGGTCTTATCTCGTCTTCTATTTCTACTAAGTAGCTATTGAGTAAGGTTGTTCGAATTTTATGATATTTTCATTCAAATCTAAATCTTATTATAAATCTACAATTGTAGGGTATACATTTGGAGATGGTTTTTAATGAGTCTTTTTATTAAACTCTACCTAAAGCTCCATCTTATTCATGACTTTCTCACCCTTTCTTGTAGACTCATAAACAATATTTCCTTGATCGGGCATATATCTCTCATTAAAAGTAACATCTCAACTAATAATGAATTTAGATGAATTAGGTTCAAGCCACCATAGATGATAACCTTTCACCCTATCGAATAACCAATAAATATGTATTTCTTTACTCTAAGTTCAAGTTTACCATCTCTAACATTATAATAAACAGGACATCCAAATATTTTTAAATTTGAATAATCACTAGGTTTACCTAACCATACTTCATTTGGAGTCTTACAATCAATGGTAGTAAAAGGAGAATGTTGACAAGATAACAAGTCATGTTAATCGTTTCGATTGAAAAGATCATGTATCCTATGGAAATGTGGAATAAAACAAAAATTTTCTCCATCTAAGGCTTCCAAGATCATGCTATTGAATCAAATAATCATATATACATGAATAAATAATTAAAGCAAGTGTTTACCTCTTGTAGCATAGAAACTATCTATGCAAAAAGATGTCATCCAAGTGTTTGGCTCGTATTGATAATTCATGAGCTCAAACACCTACAAATAAAGTTGCAAAAATCACGGAATACTAGCTCCAATCCTTCGTATAGTAATTTTTCTCTATAAATCCTATAGGGCAATTTACGCCAACTATTGGCTTTGATAATGAGAGATATGACAACTAAGGTTTTTGGAAGAAAATGTTTTTCTCTTCCTTTTTTACTTATACTCGTTTTTTCCGTTTTTTTCCTAGTATGTTTTGTCGCCTCTCTCGCTCTATTTATATAAGAGGTAGCAACATCTCTTAGTAGGTCAAAGAGATGTTACCAATATGGGTTTTGATTAACCTTAACCTTATAACCCTAAGCCTTATCCAAGTAGGGCTCAAGTTTATACTTTTACTAAATCATTTAGTAGGCTTTTAGATTAAGCCTCGTTGGCTCAAATGCTTTTAACCCAATTAATTATCAATTAATTTGGACCATCCAAATAAATTGAGCCAAGTATTTTAGTAGATCCCATATTAGGAACCTTAAACCTAGCTTAAGAAACTAATTTTTATTTTAGTTAACTAAGTTTCAAATTTGAAACTCGACTTTCAAATTAGGAAATTGATTTCTAAAATAAGATATTTTTTCCAAAATAGAAAATTTTTAAAACTCGGGAATCTTTTTCAAAATCTTTGCTTCTTTTTTTATTATATGAATGCTTAAACTTATATGTGTGACTTAATAAACTCCTATATATGTTGGTAATAGATCAAGAATAAAAGACATCTCTTTTATCTCTTGATATATAAATCAAGATTGACCTTTAGCAAGACATCATGGCTATCCAATTCTCTAGGAGAATTAATTAATCCATAATTACTTTTCATGAGTATGGTTAAAATACAATTTAGTCCTCATATCAATTTATCATAGTGTGATCTCAAACTTGGTTTAAAGTCTCGTTCGATTATGATTACTTGAGTTTTTTTTTATTCCCAAATGTCGTAGCTCTAGAATGAACGAATTATGCTTTATTGGTCTACTCCTACTATGGCTAAAGATTTTTTGAGTAGACATTCATTGAAGTGTAATATAATAACTTTTTTAGTATATAAGGAATGACATGCCCAATCTTAGTCATCCACCTATCTCTATCGATTTATAGAGTACTCAACGAATGATCCACAACAACTCTTAATTGAGCCCATCGAAATAAGTGTCAAAGAACATAAATCCTCTAGTGAGATAACCGTGATGACTTTAAATCAAATGACTAGTTATACCCATCTCGTATAAGATTCTTATAGATTAAGCCAAATGGATTCTCATGACGAGTCACATCTAGTAATATGTTCTCTAACATTAATCACCTAGGTGCTTGCTTTGGCATCACCATACTAATAGGAGTGAGATCTCATTATCGCTATCTTATAGCATGAGCATAGCACTCACAAGTCTTATCGTATATAGTCAATGTTCATTCTAACAATGCTACGACTTGGGATATTTAATGACATCATTTAAATACATTAATGTTTATCTCACATCAATTGATTAATCATTAATGTAATACATATCATTTGAACTTCTATCTAATTCTATCAAATTATAAATGATAAAAATTAATAGAAAGACTTATTTTATTAATATATAAAAATACAACATTATAATAAATCAAATTATCCAAACAAGATTGGATCTTGAGCACCTATATTAATAATCTCTCACTTGTACTAGAACCAACTAGCCATGTCTCTTATACTCGACGATTAAACAAGGGTCTCATGTTTCTACTATAAGAAAGGTTTAGTCAAGGGGTTAGCTATGTTGTTATCAATATAAAACTTTTCTATCCTATATCACCGTGATCGACAATCTTTCTAATCAGTTGGTAGCATCGCATTACATGCTTGAACCGTTAATGAGACCTTAGTTTCTTAACTTGTGTTATGGCTCCTTTGTTGTTAGAGTACAATATTATTGGATCAATAATACTAGGAAAACTTTATAGTCTAGATAGAAATTTACGAATCCGGATAAATTTTTTCACTACTTCTACAGGTTGTAATATATTTAGCCTTAGTTGTTGAGTTGACAATTGTTTCTTGCTTATAACTTTTCTAGCTAACAACACCACCATTTAATTAAAAAATTAATCATGACTATGACTTAAAATCGACATGGTCGGCTTGAAAACTTGCATCCGTGAACCCTTTCACACTAGTTCATCTTCTCCATATACCAAGAAAACATCTTTAGTTCTTCTTAAATTCTTAAAAATGCTCTTTACAAGTAATCCAAGTATTTTTCACATAAATCAGCTTGATATTTACTATATATGTTCAAAGCATATGAGATATCATACCGCATACATAACATGACATACATAATAGATCCTATGGCTAACATGTAGGGAATGTAATTCATCATTTCTCTTTTATTTTATGTGTTAGGACCCTTAGCCTTAAAGAGTTTAATGCCATGTGATATTAGAATAAGTCTTCTCTTGGATTCTTTTACACTAAACCTCTTTAGTATTTTGTCAATGTGCATACTTTGAGAGAGCCTTAACATTCTACATGAGCTACTCTATAGATCTTGATTCCTAAAATGTAAGCTATCTCTCCCATACCTTTCATAGAGAAATTTTTAGATGACCAATCTTTTACAGATTATAATATGGTAATATTATTGCCAATAAGTAGTATGCCATCCACATATAACATAACAAAGACAATCGAGCTCTTAAAAACCTTTTTGTATACACAAGGCTCATCTTCATTTTGTGAAATGTCAAACTCTTTAATTGTTTCATCAAAATATTGATTCCAACTCCTAGATGCTTGTTTAATCTTTCATTAATCTTTCATTAAGATTATGTTAATCTTCCACTAAGATTATTTAGATTAATCCATTAATTGATATAAGCTCAATGACTTACCATTTATATCTCATATAAATCAAGTCATAATTAATTTATCCTAACTTAGATTAAACTTCAAGAAACGCTAGGGAACTTTTACAAGTTTAACCTATTATTTCTAATTAATTAATTAAACACTTTGATTAATAATGATGATAATATTTTCTCATTCAACAAAGCTCTATTGAGTGTGACTTTCTAGGTTCATGTCTAATTAGCAATAGGAATATGATATCAACTTTTTAACATCATGAGAAATTTTTTTCTTTGCACAAGGATATTCTCAAAGTATCCTTAGTCCCATAAGTCTTGAATGACACCTAGCATAACATATCCCGACTACCTAATTAGATATGAATATATTAAATCAATTAGGTATATTCCATGAAAACATTATCATAATCACTATGTACTTGAATCCTTTCATTACAAAATCCTAATTTTAGCTAAGGTCATGTAATTGTCTAACCCTAATTACTTAGATACTATAATCTCAATTCGGTTCTAATTCTTGATATTATAAGACTCCTACTTGAAACTCTTTTCTAGTGAATCTATCTGCCTTGGCCAAGAGCTTTATTTATCAAGAATAACCGGATAGTGTAAGATCTCATTCTTGTCTACTCAAGTTAATGAATTCCATCTTGGCTGAACACCTACCTCATACATAGAACTAATTAGGTCCATCACATGCCATATACCCATACATGACTAGCATAGATATATAAATTGTAACAAACCCTAATCACCTATGTGTGAGATAAACATGTTCCCTCAAGTCAAAGGATTATATGCACTTATTATAATTTAGATGATGAATTATTGAAAAGTAGTAAGAACTTTATGTTATCATCATCTAAGGTTATTGTTCAACCTACTCAAAAGGAGTATCCATATTTTTGTTATGATATCATATATCACATAACATTGGACTCACTTGTCTAAATTAAAAAAAAAAGGGTGATATTCATATGGATAAATGATGCCTAATCAAGTATCTTATGACTATAAACTCTTTAAAGTATTTTACTTTATAAATATCCATGAATTATACTCTAAACATATTTTAGAATAGATATTCTAATAATACACTTAAGGACTATATTCAAAATAATAAACGACTTTCATATAATAAATACATTTTTTATTGCCATAAAAGGATAAATATTTACAAATCACATAATATATATGGCTTTTGGGCATACACATTTAAGATGCGAGTAAAGCCATTCACTTGAGGATCTCATACCTTTATTATCAAGATAATAGTCTAATTGGTTTTGTGTCATGGCCTTTGTCAATGGATCATAAAGGTTCTCGACTAACATTATTTTTTGCAATGCTTCATCACCTCTTCTAAAAATCTCTCTAATAATGTGATAATTCTTTTTATGTGTTTGGATTTACGGTGAGACCTTGGTGTCTTTTCTTGAGCTATGACACCATTATTATTACGAGTAGAGAGAAATCAATGACTTAATGGTAGGAACCACACCAAGATCTATCATGAACTTTCGATCCAAATAGCTTCATTTACAAAGCCGATACGAGTATTATACTTGACCTATGTAGTAGAGTCTATAGTAGTATTCTATTTGAAATTCTTCCGACATACTATAACTTCATTACAATTAAACCCAAACCCGGAGATAGACTTTCTATCATTAATTCTAATTAAAAAAATTAAAATTTGTAAAACCATCCAATCTCAAGTCATATCTTCATATGTCTAAATAGATCCTTTGTTCTTCTCAAGTACTTTAGGATTGCTTTGATTGCATTCCAATGTTCCAAACTTAGATTGGATTGAAATATACTAGTCATACTAACAACATATGTGATATTCAACCTAATACATAACATAACATACATAAAACTTCCAATAACCGAAGTAAAAGGAATCTTTACCATCATTTCTCTATCTTCGAGTGTTTTAGGAGACATCATTTTAGATAGATAGATATTGTGCCTTATCGATAACAATCATTTCTTAGAATCAAACATGTTGAATCCGTTCAACACCCTTTCCAAGTATAGACTTTGAGAGAGTCATATTATTCTTTTCAATCTATATTTATAGACATGAATACTAAGAAAATAGGTTGCATCTCCTAAATCTTTCAGCATTAGATAACCAAAATTTTATCGTGGTAAGCATATCAATGTCATTTTTTATTTGTAAAATATCATCTACATACACGATAAGAAAAGTGAGTGCACTCCTAGTAACCTTCTTGTAAACATAGAGCTCATCTTTATTTTTGATAAATCTAAAGATTTAATGGCTTCATCAAAACGATGGCTCTTGCTACTCGAAGCTTGATTAAGACCATAGATGGATCTCTTAAGCTTACACACCATCATACTATCCTTGGATTCAAAACCCTTAGGTTGTACCATGAAAATGTTTTCCTCAATAAAACTATTAAGGAAAACAATTTTGACATCAATTTGTTAAAACTCACCATTATAATGTGCTTGCTAAAACTAATAATATCCTAATGGATTTAAGCATGGCTATTAGAGAGAAGGTCTCCATATAATCAATTTCTTCTCTTTGGCTAAACCCTTTAACTATAATCCTTGCTTTAAAAGTCTCTACTTTTTCATTTTCATTAATCTTTCTCTTGAAAATCCATTTGTTTCCTATAGGTACAATACCTTTGGGTGAATCAACAAGTTCTCAAACTTGGTTTACATACATGGAATCCATTTTGGATTTCATGGGAACTAGCCATATTGAAGAATCTATATCCAATATAGCATCCTCATAGATAATATGATTATCTCTATGGTTAGCTCTTCAATAATGAACAACTTTTGTTTGTGATGAAGAAAACCATCTTTCCGGCGGAAAAGATGTTATACTAGATCTTTGAGGTGCTGATATGATGACATTATCAATAGTATCGAGTTATCACAAAGTTGATCAATTCGTATTTGATCATTTTGTTGGATCGCTTTAGATGCCCCCTTCATCCAATTCTATCTCCGTTCCTTTGTCACATTCTTGAATAAACTCTTTTTTCAAAAAAAAAAAAAAAAAAAAAGAACATCCCTACTAAAAACAATTGTTTGTTTTATAGAAAGATATAAATAATACCACGAACATCCTTTAAGATATCCAACAAACCTACTTTTTATCGATCTAGCTTCCAACTTATCGGTTTTTAACTTTTTAATAAAAGTTGGACAATCCCAAATCTTAACATGGTTAAGATTGGTATATTGTTACTTTATATCTCATACGGGACATTTAGAACATATTTAAAAAGAACTCTATTAAGGATATAACAAGTAGTCTAAAGTGCAAAAGTCCACTAGAACATGGACAAATTAGTATAGCTCATCATAGATCTCACCACATCCAATAAGGTGTGATTCCTTCTTTTCGATACTCTATTCAATTATGGTGTTTTAAGAGGAGTGAGTTATGAAACTATCCCATGTTTCTTAAGAAATTCAAAGAACTCAATACCTAAGTATTCACCTCCTCGATCCGATCAAAGAGTCTTAATACTCTTTCTTTTTTATTTTTCCATTTTGCTTTTGAATTCTTTGAACTTTTCAAAGGATTCATACTTGTGTTTCATTACATAATATCTATACCTTGGTAGGTCATTTGGAAAAGTAATGAAATAAGAAAGATCACCTTTAGCCATTATACTAAATGGACCATATACAACACTATGTATGAGTTTTAAAACTTTATTAACTCTTTCCACTTGTCCAATAAAAGTGATATAGTTATTTCACCTTGAAGGCAAGAGTCACACGTTGGAGTTGGTACATTACCAAAAGGATTCAAAACTCCTATTTTTTTTTTTTTTTTATATCTTAGTGACTCTATCTTCTCCAACATGACCTAATCTTAAGTGCCATTGATGTTTTTGGCTAGAATGATTCATAACAATAGCACTAACTTCACATAAACTTGGAATTATTTTGTTATTAGTAGTATGTAAGTAATAAAGACCATCAATCACTTAACCTTTTGCCAATAATATTATCATTATAATATATTAAATAAATATCTCTTTTAAAAAGGAATTTATAACCCTTTTTAGTCATACTAGATATAGAGATAATATTCTTATAAACATTAGGTAACTATAAAATGTCTTTTAATAGAAAAACTTGATCATTAAGATCAATAAAGGTGGATCCAAACTTGACAACAACACTTGCTCTATCTCTAAACTTTAGGGTCACATCATCCTTCTCTAAGCTCTCGCTACTTGCTAGTTTCTACATAGAGGCACAAATATGAGAACTTGCACTTGTATCAAGAATCCAACCATGATGAATCGCTTAAACTAATGGAACTTGAGTAACATGATAAAGACATATCTTCGAAGGCTTATCTTTGATTTTTTCCCTTTAAGGACTCTAAGTACTTTAGGTAGTTACGCTTCTACTCGTCCAACTTGTTAACATTGGATACCTTTTCCTTTGCCCTCATCCACCTTTTTCTTGGCCTTACCCTTAGACATACCATCTATGAGCTTGAGTTTGGAAGCCTTTCTTTTGCCTTTCTTCTCCTTAGTCTTACTAGAAGAAGAAGAAGCAACAACAACTCGTTTCCTTTTTATGATAGAGTTTTAGGCCATGAATAGTATGTTCAACAACTCCGTAAGCATGCATTCCAATTTGTTCATATGAAAATTCATAATGAATTCGAGTGAAGGACTTAGGAAGGGATTGAAGGATCAAATCCATTTAAAGGTTGAAGTCCATAATTAAGTCTAAACCCTCTAGTTGCTTAATAACACTTATCATCTCATAGACATAAGCTCCAACATTAGTATCCTCATACATCTTTGTACGGAATAAGTGCTTTGATATCTCATACCTAACGGTTCTTTTGTGCTCACCATATAGCTCTTAAAAGTGAATAAGAATCGAATGTGAATCAATCATTTTTTCATGTTGCTTCCGTAACTCATTAGTCATAGAAGCAAGCATGTAACATTTTTCTTTCAAGTCATCAAGCTTCCACTTCTCAAATGTAGCCCGTTCCACATCAAAGGCCTTTTTAGGTAAAGGGCTAAGAATTGGCGTGTCGAGAAACATACGATATGTATTCTAATGCAAGAACTATTTTAAGGTTTCTCAATCTATCCAAGAAGTTAGGCCCTGTGAGCCTCTTAGCATAAAGTATGCTCAAGAGTGAGTTAGTGGGTTTCATTTTTTTTTTCAAATAATCTATAGAAAAAAATAAGATTAATTAGTTTATGTGATAAATAATTACCATAATGGTTTGATCTTTAATCAAGTATGATCCTTTCATTAATTTGGCAAATTCTACACTTCCAAGCGAGAAGATGAAAGTTCTATTAGGAAACTTATGGTAAGTGATTAAAAACCTCATAAAATTATGAACATCCCTTAGGTTCACAATGTCATACTTGAAACATTAATATTTTATGAGTGAACAACTCTTGCTCATCACATCTCATGTGAGGTTTAATCAATCCGGCTCTTAATGCTATAGACCTTAAGTTCACAATACCATTCTTGGCCTTTGACATTAGTTTAGCCTATTAACCATTGAATCAATAAACATATGGATTTGAACATTAAAAACCTCAAGTTCACAATGTCATTCTTGGCCTATAATGTATCCATATATCAACAACATCTCATGCTTAACAATAATAACTAGAAGATCTTTTAAGCAACTCTTTGTTTAAAACTTCTATAATTATTGTTTCAATGAAAAAGCTTAGACTTAATTTTTTATCGGAAGATTTTTTAAACTTTATTTTAGGTCTTACTTTGCACATTATCCATTTTATCATAAGCATCTTAAACGCATCACATACATATCACATATGCATAGATAAAGCAAAAAATATGATCTTAGACTATCTATGTACCCAATTCCTAGCCATAAGGAATAAAGTGGTGTTTAGGGTTAAAATTCTACTAAGTATGCTTTTCAACTCTTGAACTTCATACTCCTACTAGGCATCTTGATGGGTTGAGCCTCTTCGATCTTGCTTTTCAATGTCTTTCAAGTATATAAACATCTTTGACATAACCCGGGTGAAATTACAAACCAAAGAGCTCAAAAACGCTCGATAGATGATATTACAACAACCAAAAATAAATAATTAATTATCACATTCCCACATTGACAACAATCACACATAGGTTTCCTAAGTCCATGCTCATCCATTATGCCTTTCATTCGTCCAACACAAAGCATAAATATAAACAACTCTTACAAACATGCATGAGTTGTATTAAACATGAAACGATTTAATAAACCACTCAAATATTACATATTCAAGTAAATTTTGTTTAAATCTAATTATTTTAATTATGGATTTTTTAGAGATAAATATTCTAGAATATCACATATTCTAGTAAGGTCAAAAACCATTTTTGATTCATACTTAAAATCTGAACAAAACTTTCAAAACAATCAAAATTATTGAAACACAAACGCATCCGGAATCACCACTACTATAACGGTGACTTTGAGTTAGCATATCTCCCACTAAGGAACTCCTTTTGAAGTGATTCCAATTTTTTTAGAAAGATATAGAATTTTAGTTTCATTAAAATAAAATTCATCAAATTCTAACTTAACATTTAGAAGTTATGATATTTCTACCATAGATTGTAAGAATTCAATTCTCATCGAAAACTACATGCATGAGTTTGATCTCATTAAACAACGATCAATCTAACCATGTGTCATAAAAACATTCATACTCTTAAATAACATAAGAATGGATTCTAAATATGAATTAGGTGGCTCGATACCACTTGAAGAAAATGATGGGAGGGCGCGACAAAAGCATGTTGAATTTCAAAAGAATTCCAAAACACAAATAATAGATGTGATCTCATCACACCTTAAGTAGATATCTTATAACCTATAACTCAAAAATCAGCTAAAGTATATTTAGATCACACTTACAAGACTTAATATCAAATAATAGAAAGATTACCTTTTGTAGTGCGGAACCAAGAAGTTGGTTTTTGTCTCAAGCTCCGTAAATATGAAGCCTCAGTCCGTCGACATGAGCTCTATATGACCGAGCTTCGGTCTAGGACTTGGTTTGTTAGTTTGATCTTCTCTTTCAATTTTTCAAAATTGATCTCTAGCTCCCATCAAGCGATCTAGCTTAAAGTGATAAAGGGTTATTATTTTCATTTTAGCTAAAGTCATGTGTCTTACACTTAAAGAATTAGAGATAAGAGAATGCAAGACATTCATCCATTGTTTCTAGCTTGCTCTTTTTTTCATTCTTTACTCTCTCCACTAACTTATCTTGGGTGGGGAAACTTGGATGCATGAGAGATGACAAGTGTCTTTCATAAGGACATTTGTTCATCATGCATGTATTGTTCATGACACATGTCAATCATACATGCAACAATCAAGATACTTCTTGATTACACATGTACATTATGCATGCATCAATTAAGACACATAATCTTTCATTAAGATTATGTTAATCTTCCACTAAGATTATTTAGATTAATTCATTAGTTGACCTAAACTTAATTACTTGCCATTTATATGTAATATAAATCGAGTCATAATTAATTTATCCTAACTTTGATTAAATTTTAGGATATGCTAGAGACCTTGTAAACTTATTTGCAAGTTTAACCCTATTATTTTTTATTAATTAATTAAATAATATAATTATTAATCATAACAATATTTGCTCATTTGATAAAATCTTTGATAAATAACTTTCATATAATAAATATATCTTTTTATTGCTATAAAGGGATAATTATTTACAAATCACATAATACATATGGCTCTTGGGCATACACATCTAACACTAAGGATATTACAAACTTTAAATTTTTTATATAATATTTTATATTAACTCTAATTTTATTGTACTGTTTTAAAGGATCAAGAGCCTTTATATAAAATTTCTTAAATACAACCTAACTTGTTATATAGTTGTGACACGAGACTTCTAGTATTAACATTTTTCCTACTAATACTTTAATGAATCCAAAAATATTAATAATATGTTTTGTTTGTGTTATAATTTATTGATATTACATTCTATATATTATAATCTATTAATGGGTCATGAATTTTAATAAATTTGAAATAAGAAAAACACATTGATATTAATTAATTTCTCTTATTGAATGATAGTTCTTAACGACTAATAAAATTTTTACTTGATTGAGAAGTGGAAGTAGAGCATTTTATTTCGTTAGTTTTATTATCATTTTTTTTAATTATTATTGGCATGCATGAATTTTGTTTATATAAAAGTAGATTTCTTTCCCCATAAAGTAGGCATATTATATGCTAGATTACTTGATTAAATGTGTAATAGGAAAAGAAAATCCTATTTTAAACTTACAAACTCAAATTTCATTTAATATTTGGGAGGGAACAATCTAATAATTTTAAATATTTAGGATATGTTTGGTATAAAGGTAAGTTTTAATGGGGATAACATTTGACCCAAAAATAAAATATTTTTTAAGGGAGAAAAATGTTGAAATTTGTGCATTTCCCTAACTTTTTTATTTGTATTTAACATTTTTTTCTCTTCTTCTTCTTCCACTTCTTACTTTGTACCTACAAATATAAATTATTTGATATTTTATAATAAAATAAATTGAACTTCATTTGACTTATTATGAGAATCACTCGTAATCCTCATAATTTTCCACTTCCACCAACACCCTTTAACATTTATCCTTTAAAGATAATCTATATTCTGAATACTTCATTTGTTAAAAAATCTTGAGTAAGTTAGATAATAAGTTAAGTGTGCTATGAAGGAAATTTGTAAGTGTTTTCAAGTGGAATTTGTATCCCACATTGGAAAGAAAGAAGAGGTAACTTATAAAGTGGACCTCCGATAAAACTTTCAAATATTTAGTTGAAGGAATTGGAGGAAAAACTAAACTAATTAGTTGTAATTATATATATAAACAATCAAAGACTAGCACTTTGTGCTTGTGTGATGAAGGAATTTATTTTTATTTCTTAATTAATTACATTTTCTTAATTTTCTATTGTAGTTGGTTAGTTATTAACATCTTTCAATCAAACATAATAGTTGACTGCTAGAATCCAACAGCTATGATTGTCAAAATCTAATTGTTAATCGAGTTAATTTAATAGAGGATTACTTGCATAGGATAAATAATTAATTTTCTTTGCAATCCTCCTCTCGCTCTTAAAATTCTTTTCCTTCTAAAACTCTACAACTTTAAAAGATATTGTCTTGAAGGAATTCTATGAGTACTGCCTATAGTTCCTTGTGTACGTAAATTGTATCCTATAGATGAATTGCCTTTTGTTTTATAGAAACTCTACTTTTGTACATGTAGTTAAATGATGAAATTTTTATTTCTTAATTGGATTTAAATTTGAGATGATAACATCAAAGAAAAAACTTATTATAACCCTAGTCAACATGATGTTAAAGATAAATTTTTAATAATTTGATGGCATATATCCTTCCCGGAAGCATCGCAAAGAGGACAGAAAACAAGTTTGGTATCATGGTTCCGGGTGTTTGAACCAAGATTACACAAGCCAACAAGTGCATTTATATAAAATCTTGCAATATTTGTTCTTTTGGCTAAATGATAAAGGAGTGGAATTATCCTATATATATATATATATATATATATATATATATTCGTTATCAATATAAATCAGCCAAACAGTGATTTCAGTATCCATTAGGGGCGGACCACTAAAGGGGAAGACGGCTGGGACGATCGCTATGGCCAATGGCGTCGGGGTCCCACAATGGTCTGCTTGGCATTACAGGAGCAAGCCTGAATGCCTTGGCTATTCAATTGGCTTGTCTCTTTTGTCTAGGACGAGAGAGAGAGAGATCATGAAGGAGATAGAAGGTGACCTTGATTTCTTTTGATAGCGTCCTCGTCTCTTAGTCACCAAGAAATGGGTTGTCCCAAAAAGAGACCAAATGACTTGATCCCACTTGTTATTTGTTTTGGACTATAGTTTGCATCGACCCCCTTTTGATCGAGTTAGACCTCCCTTCTTTGAAACATGGATATTTCAAATTTCTTTATATTGTTCTATATACAAAATTATCCAAAATTTATAAACAATTAACCAATATTATTTCAGGTACGGGCGTACCTGATTATACTTTGAAAATATTTTTATAAATGTATTTCATACCTCGTGAATGCTTCATTAATACAATTTTACTATTTTCATTACTGAAAAAAAATATTTTTTCAATAATTTGTACATAATTAGTTTTCCTGTATATATTTTTTTCACATTAAACTAATGTAATCCACTATAATATAGATACATAATAAAAAAATATAATTGAATAGATATGAATTTTAATAATGAATCCATTAGCTAGGTATCAAATCTAATTAAACTTTCAAAAAACTCAACATATTTGTATCGTGTGGTATTAATTATATTTCATTCTTGCCTACTTTAATTCTAATTAACGAATCTTAATAAGAAAGAAAAAAAAGAAAAAGAAAAAAAAGGAGCAATGATATGAGCAGATAATATTTCTAGAATTATAATTCAGGAATAAGTTCAAATCATGCATGTTCTTAGTTACTGCCTTTAACCCTTTCCTCGTTTCATTTTAAGGAACATATATGGCTATTAATTAATTAAACCTCTAATATTGCTAGAATTATAATTCAGGAATAAGTTCAATGACATATCTTTTATGACTACTATTATTATTCGGGAATAAGTCAAGATATCCTCTTTTGATTGACCAGATAATATCTCAAACCAATCATTATCCTAAAAATTGAGACGTGGGTGTTATGTGTACATCCTCTCTACTCCATTGATATATCAAATTAGTTATCATATCTGCTAATTATCATATCAACCAGGTGTTTTTTTTTTTTTTGAAAAAAAAATAAATTTGAAAATTAAATAAAACTAAAACACTAGAGGCGTTAACGTATCTAAAACCAATTATTAGACATGCATGGGTGTTATGTGTATCTTCTCTGCTCAATTGTCATATCAAATTAATTATCTTATCAACCAGGTGTATTTTTTTCTTTGGAAAAGAAGAAGAAGAAGAATTAATCTAAAATTTAAATAAAACTAAAACCTAGAGGCAGTAACACAACTCCAAAATTATTTTCTACTAAAATATAAAAAGAATTGAAAACTTACGAGGGTTTACTAACTGCCGCACATATTTCACATCAAAAAATAAATCACGAGATAGTTAACATTGTCCAGACAGTTTTAACTGTCTCAAAAAATCATTTGATGGGGTTTAACTGTCGTCAAATAACCGTTTAAAAACTCAACAGCAATTGGGAAAAATACCGGTAGGGTTTAGAGATGGCAACATTACATACAGTTTTGAAATGTTTTATATAACTGCAACTAGAGTTTGTAGAGACGAGTATAACCATCTCTAGTAGACCAAAAAAAAAAAAAAAAAAAAAAAAACGGCATGTATTGCCATATTTTGGTGCGGTGAAATGCATGTGGACGCAACTTTATCCTTCTGAAGAAACTAAAATTTACATACATAGAAGAGAGGCAACATTAGGATCATCGTTCTAATCAACTGATCTTCGTTGCTGCTTGATAGTATATGAACTCATTAAGACACCCATTTGTCCAACTTGCTGACTAGTTCTGGCACAAATTGCTGTTCATGCTCTCCAATTTCAATTTTCAAAGGGCAAGTAGACCTTACTGCTGTGGATTTTACGCTGACCACCAGTCTTGTTTCGATTAATAAAACAGGATCAAATTTTTTGTTCAGTTTAACACCATTTATATTGGGAAGAAAACAAATACTGAATTTGGAAACCTAAGCACCCCACTGAAATATACTGTACAGGAAATCCTGGGACCATAACCTGAATATCTGTCTGCTTTAAACACAAATCATATATGGTATCATGGTGTGTTTCTTCATGAACATAAACCATCGCAATCCAAAAAGCATTATAATAGTACGTATTATATACAAGTGACAAGGCATTTGTAAGCCTGCTTCTTGGAGAGGAAACATCTTCGTACGAATTGCAACATTTTGAGATGTCCCCTAGCAATCTTAACCCCAATGTGGACCACTCACTAAAATATTGGGCCATTACTACGAATTGGCTGATACTGCAATTAGATTTTGGGCCTTTGGAGCTTGCTTGGATTAGTCTGGTGCTTATAATATTTGGGCTTCTAGAAACTGCATAAGCAATCCTCACCATGCTAGATGGATATATTGGGCTTCAAGGCCCATTTCAACCCCAAAGTTGATACACGAGGAGAGATCATCATATTTAGTGCTGTCACAATCATATAAAAATGGGATATGTATGTGTTTGTGTGGTGATTTGGAAAAACTATTTTATAAAATTAGTATTACATATATTAAATATATATTTTTTTTATAATCACAGTAGATATGGATTCGATTTGTTTACTAATAAGATCGAATCAGATTTTATAAATTTGAATTCACGTTTTTTATTCAAATTCAAATTTTAACTAATGCGGATCAGATTAAGACATCCATTTGATTTATCGTTCAATTATTTTCTTAAAAAAATGTTGGTTACATTCAAAATAATACTATAATGTACAATAAGTTTCAACTATTACATACATAAGAAAAATAATGATATTTAATATATCAATTAAAAAAATCTAAATGTCTCACCATTAAAAAAAATCAAATAATCTCGATAAAAATTTATATTAAATGCCATAATTAATTTAAATTAAGTAAGAAGTATGAGTTAAAGAAAAAATAATAAAATTGTCTACTTTATGTACTACTTGATTGGCATGAAAGAAAATCTTATTATTTTACAAATAACAAGTTTAAAATGAAAACAAAAAAGAAAAGGAATCAATATTTTATAAATTAGAAATACATGTAAAACACCAGAAACATCTTATTAACTTATTATATATATATATTTATAGGATTTATCACAAAATTAATTTGAGACTTAAAAAATGATTGAAAAGAAATTATGATGTAATTGTTTGAAGTTAATGTAGATTAAAAAACAATTGAAGTATAGGATCTTTCTTAGCATGAAGAATCTAAACCCAATGACATTTTTTTTATATGTTTTTAAAAATATTATATTTATTAGAAATGATATTAAAATTAATTTTGTATCAGATTATTATCGGATATTTGATTTATTTAATACACAAGTTAATAAATTTATATCGTGATCGAATTTGAATAATAAAAATTATATATTGAACCTATTTAATTATATTGGGATTAGATCAAATTAGGATTAAAATCCGATCCACTACATCCCAAATTATTTCCCTTGCGTGGCTCTAAATATAAAATTTATTTTTTTATTGTTTATTTCATTAACACATTTTTATATCACAAAAAAGATTACTATAAACTAATTGATTACGAGGCCTTGTTGTTGGAGGGCCAGGTGTAGGACTTATGACACTGACCCATTGGCCCATTTTAATGTAAATGGACCAGACCCAGACAGCTAAAATTCTACATGATTAAGCGATTTTACTTTCAAAATCGTGAACCGATTAGAGTGGAGAGGAGGAGCTATGGAGCAAGGACCTATCCCTACCCCATCTATCACTCAATTCTTAATAGGTCCTCAAACAAAAACAATTTTCAATTCTGCTCCCTATCATCTAGCATAACCCAATTAACCCTCTTCTCAAAATTTATTCCTTCTAAAAAAGTTAAAAAAGGGTGCTTTGTATCCTCTCAAAACGCACCTTTCGTCATAAATTTCAGTGGTGGGGTTAATTGGGTAATGGCTGATAGATGGGATCCAATTGAGAATATTTTTGCTTAGGAAACCATTTGAAAATAATTTAATAATTGAGGGATAAATATGATGTGCCTTAAATAATAACCAACCGTTCGAGTAAAGGGACTGATTTCAGAGTGTGGAACTGTGGAGGTAGAGTAGAAGAAATTGATCGATGCCTTCTCTCTTTTGCTTTAGCGTTTAGCTTTTCCTTCTCCTTCTCCAGATCCAAAAGAAAGAAAAAAAACTGACACCAGGAATTATCTTTCATTTAATTTTAAGTAAATAAAAAAATGAGGTTATTGCAATTAGGCTTCTTCCTAGCTTTAGCTTCTGGTCTCTCTGCACTTCTCATCTACATCACCGGCGTCTCCGATCTACGTACGTGTTTTCATTCATTCCTTTCCACGTCTACCTATACCCATACGTACATTTATAACTCTCTTAATTTTCTGTATTTTGATTTTGTACGGTAATGATTAGATACGACCAATTCGCTATCGAATCAAGATTTGGAAGCGTTGCAGTCTCTACAAAACGGTTTCAAGAAGTGCGTGGTAATTTTTTTTTTTTTTTTTAATTTTTTTTTTTTGAGTAATTTGAATTTAGTCTAGAATTGAACTATAATGTATAGATTTGTTTGAATTCGGTGGTGTTTTTAACTGGTGATTTGCTAATGTTTGCAGAGTGTAAATGGATTAGGTTTACAAGCTGTGGCTACAGGAAGTGATTACTGTCACGTTACTATACATTTTCCTAGTTATACTGTCCCGAAATGGGTATCATTTCTTTCTCTCCGTTTTTTTTTTTTTTTTTTTTACCCTTTTGAGTACTTTAAAATTGGTTGTTTATGTCTTATTTTGCGGTGGAACTAAGATTTTTGGTATTAGCATTATGGTATATTCGAAAGTGAAATTAACTGATAATGGATTGTGGAATGGTAAGTAATTTTGGGGGCAAAATTTATAATTTTTGTGGAATGAGTACGGGTAAATTTAAAAATTTTAAACATTTTGAGGGTGCCATTCCTGTCCCTGTTAGTTGATGATGGTTGCAAATGTAAGTGTGGGTATGTGATCTCAATGAATGTTTGATGTTCTAATTGTAAACAGAAAGATCCAAAGACGGGAAAACTTGAAGGATTATCGTTCGAATTTAATCTATGTGAAGCTGTGGCTACTTGGGAACAGGTGAGTATTGCTTCTTATGTGTGTGCTTTCATATAAGTTTTGTTAACCCAGCATTCCGGCTGTGTTGCTGAGATGTTGGGTGTTGTGTGGTGTTGTTATGTTTGAATTTTAATGTGATGTACAATTGATTTATTATATAGTGAGTTGTTTGTCAGGTGCGGAATAGTACTACAATACTCACGAGGGAGTTCATTGATGCTTTACCGAATGGATGGGAGGACTATGCATGGCGTAGGATCAATAAAGGAGTACTTCTGTATGTATTTTTAATTTGCTAGTGTGTTTTTTTCTTTCTTTATTATTATTATTTTTTTTTGTTGAAAAATTATATTGGAATGATAGGGATGGTAAAGCAATGACTTGAACTAATCTTCTACATAAATTACTAGAAGAGATAATTCATAGAAGAAATGGAGAAAATGTTAAAGTGGTGTTCATAACAGGCATCATTCATTAAGATAAATGTTTAGTTGTCACAGAAGTGATGGAAATATTTTAGGTTTTCTCGGAACAGAAATTAAAAGTTCATCTCTTGTTCAGATGTCTGAAGTTTTATATTTATATTACTTTTTAAAAAGTTTCTAGTAGTTCCCAGCGAGACTTATTTTTATTCCTTAATTTTGACAAAAACAGTTCTCAAGGAATGGGTTGTTTGTTTGGTTTTGATGTTTAATTGTGTTATTGTGAGCTTCTAGGACTATTGACTGTAAGCTGGACTCTGATGTGCTTCATTTATGTAATGCAGTAACCACTGTGAGAACAGAACTTTATGCTTGGAGAAACTCTCACTAGTTCTCCCTGAGACACCACCATATGTTCCGAGGCAGTTTGATCGATGTGCTGTTATTGGTAATTCTGGAGATCTTCTGAAAACAAAGTTTGGAAAGGAAATTGATGATTATGATGTTGTTATTAGAGAAAATGGCGCCCCAATTGAGGTTAAGCTCTTTTTTTTTTTATTGTCTGCGATCTAGTTGCTTTTGCCACCTTTGAAATTTGTTGACT
The DNA here is from genome assembly GCA_963924115.1 of Dovyalis caffra. Classification (NCBI taxonomy): domain Eukaryota; kingdom Viridiplantae; phylum Streptophyta; class Magnoliopsida; order Malpighiales; family Salicaceae; genus Dovyalis; species Dovyalis caffra. The sequence goes on along the minus strand of CAWUPB010001009.1, from coordinate 4,445,973 downwards.
TTTTTCCTTTTGTTATTTGTTATGGCAGAACTATACAGAATATGTGGGCAAGAAAAGTTCATTCCGTCTTCTTAACAGGGGATCTGCTAAAGCCCTTGATAAAGTTGTAGAGTTAGATGGTATGTGCACTAGTCCACTTCTTACCATTCCTGTCATGTATTGTTAGAATACTGATATTCTAAATCCTACAGCAACAAGAAAGGAGGTCTTGATAATCAAAACAACAATACATGACGTTATGAACAAGATGATTCGGGTTTGTGTTCTCTCTTCTTTTTTACCTACATTTTCTTCCCTAAGTTTTATCTTTCACCAAAACTTGTTCTTATGGTAGCCAATATAGTCAACTTGATAAATGATGTTACTTTATTTTGTAAATTTGACCTTACATAGAAAAGTTAAAATTTGCTGATGAATTTCAGTTTTTGGCTTCAAAACTCATGCAGGCCTATGCTCTACCTATAACAACCTGCTTAGCAGTCTAGTTAGCTTTTATCTTGATTTGAGTGCAAAATGATGAAGTTTATATAACTTCTATTAAACAGAATTGATGCCATTGCAATTTTTTTTTTTCCAACCTTATGACCTTGTCTAACCCTTTTCATATAGGTTTTGCATGTAAAACCTTGTAACGTGTACTAAACCTGATCTTACTTTATGGAACTACTCACAGATTTGATTGTTGTGCTCTGTTTTAGTTTATGCCTGGAGTATCTGTCCTTTCGTTATGCAATTTGGCTTTCGTAGTGCCATCATAATCAACGGTACCATATTGTTATGAAGACTTACCTCATTCAAGTTTCATTCTTATCAGATATTTGGTGTAGAATTTTATAAATATGCCTTTTATTACATCTGTTTTTTTTTTTTTTAAGGAAACTGTCCAATGAGTAGAATTTTATAAACATGCATGTATACTTCTATTATTTCTGTTTTTACAGGGAACTGTCTAATGAAAATTAGAAAGGCCTTTCTCTTCTGCTGCTCTTGCTGGCTTGACTTTGCCTTTTTTCTTCTGTAGGAAGTCCCAATAAACAATCCTGTATATCTCATGTTAGGTGCATCTTTTGGATCAGCAGCTAAAGGAACTGGACTCAAGGCTCTTGAATTTGCTCTCTCTATGTGTGAGTCAGTTGATATGTATGGTTTCACTGTGGATCCAGGATACAAAGAATGGTATAAAAATGTTTCAATGGTTATATCTTGCAAAGAGTTCTTCCCACAATTTTATTATGGAACCTGACCAAGGAACCTTCTGTTATTTCAGGACAAGATACTTCTCAGAATCCAGGCAAGGTCACACTCCTCTACACGGAAGGGCCTACTACCAGATGATGGAGTGCTTGGGTGTAAGTTCACATGAACCCTAAATTTCTTTTTCTTGTTTTTTGGAGGTCAAAATCTTTTAATTATGCTCATATTGCAACTGTAAGGTGTAAAGTCACCATTTATTGTCCCAATGCATTCTGTATGGAAGGCTTGAGTGTCAATCCTTTTCTTTTTCCCTTTTAACTATAGACTGTATGTTGGGCTTCAAATATGATTAAATGCTAGCCTTCCAATCTTAAATAACTAGATGTTTTAATAGGTGAAATCCTGTCATTAGTCATTGGTGCATTTCTTTACTTGTCTGATAGCCTCTGCTTGTGGTTTGTTAAGCTTATCAAAATCCATTCTCCTATGCGAGCTGATCCAAGCCGTGTTGTCCATTTGGTACCAAGCCAGAGCACAATTACAGCTGCTAGAATTGCATCAGAGAAATTGCTGAGGTATTCATTGTTGCTCTTTTACTTTTGTGTTTCTTCAAATAGTTATCAAATTGCCAGAAACATGTCATGAATCATGCCGTTGCAAAACAATGGCAAGGGACGTAGCAATGATCAGTTACCTCAAAGTTCAACCATTTTCATGTAATGGATGTACTAAAATTTGTTGCTGTAATACACACAGTTGAAGATGAATCCAAAGTTAGATACTTTTTTTTTTTTTTTTTCAAATCACCCTTGAACTTATACAATGTTGTAGAGGTAATTTTATTAAATTCTCCAAACACAGCTATACATTTGGCCCCTCAGTTTACAAGTTCCGGAATCGTCCCTGTCGAAGTCAGTGGTTGCCATGCTAAGGGTGTGCTGCTGGCTTTGTTAAAATTAAACTATTCAACCTGAGAAAGAAGGAATTATTTGGTCAAGTAAAGATGCATTAGTTCACAGTTTTTGGCAAGGGAACTTGCCTAATATCATAAGATTAGCATGTGATTTCATTTTAGCATCGGGATATTGGATTTTCATTGATTCATGTCCATTGATGATAGGGAACTTGCCTTATATTCTGAGTGTGTTGAAGTGGTGACATCTTCATCAGTTAAAAACTGCTTTCTATGCACATATGCTAAGCACTTTATTTGTGTTGTAGGAGGGTTGGAGCAGGATCTGAAGACCCACTGCGTGCATGCTCCATTAGAAAGAAGCTAGCTAAAAGAAAGTCTACAGCCGTTTTTGGTCTCAGAAAGGCTGCTGTAGATCATCAAAAATTCGTTAAAGGCACAACCATGTATCCTTTGGAGCACCATCCTGGACACGGTCTGCTTTGCACACTTCCAACAGATTGATAAAAGAAAACTAGAGTTGCACGGAAATAGGTGACTGAATTTGTTAAGTTATTGGTCAATACAAACCACAAACTAGCTGCTGTACAAGAGAAGAGGCTGCCGAAGATTTTGGAATCGGAGATAGTAGGCCAACCCATCCAGAAATCTTTCAACTAGGAGTATGTTGTCCTTTTATTGCTTCTGTTCACCAAATTTTTCGGTTTATCCATAGTCAAAAGGCAATGCAAATGTCAGTGAAAATCATTTTTTTTCTTCTGAATTTTATGCGTAGCCTCATTATTCTTTTGACCAAGAGCATCTGTCCAATCAATTTTCCCGTAGTCCCTTAATAATTTCCTCTCTTGTTTTCCCCCTTGTACTCGTCTCTCAGTTTGTTTTTATGATACTAAACAAGGAAAAACTGGTTTCTCCTGTCAAATATAGTAGTTTTTACATTATTCTTTGTATGTGATTCTAATGTTGCATATTTGCAGATCTTCGCTAATAGCTATTGATATACGAGTAGGACGCCCTTTCCTTTTAATTTCTTCGAATTCCCATGCAGTTGTTTGCTAGGTCTCGAAATTCTTATGGAAGCATCAAATTGGATATAATACATGGCTGAATTCTCAGTCTCAAAATAAATTTACTACTCTACTTTCCATTTTTAACGGTTCCGCTTAAAGTGTTCGCTTTAAAAATTGTCAGACTTTTCCTTATTATTTTTCTTTTTACCCATTTTCCTAATTGTTTAGTTACGTGTACAAAAACACATTTTTACAAATGAGAACATGCAGCTGTATTAAAAATTAACAATATAAAATGGGTATTCTAGCCATGTGTGTCAATTAAAATAATAAATTTTTTAACATAAATAAATCAAGAATTTCTTACAATGTGCTCTCTCGTTAATGTTTTAAATTAACGTAATTGAAAGCTCATATAATAAACTTTAATTTGATATATATGTTTTATATTTTTAAGTTAACATAATTGTTACAAGGCGATTTCTCAATAATCACAAAAATAAATGTGTTGAGAAGTAAAGTTGCTATTCATTTTTTTTTTTTTTTTTAAATGTGAAAACTAAGAGGAAAAAAACTTAATAAGCTGGTCTAAGAATTATGGTTAAGAAAGTTGACTACACATTAGAGAAAACAACGATTACTCTAATATACTCTCTTAATGAGGTTATTATTCAATTCTAACTTTGTGATTTTCTTCATGTAAAGTCCAATTAAATGTTCATTTTTCTATTAAGATTTATAAGTTAATTATTGAGGCTTTCTAAGCAGTTCTAAATGAAGTGATTGGGAGACAAAGACGAGACTAAGTCTGTCACTTAAATTAATCATTGGGTAATTGAAACCCAACTGAAAGGACATATATCAAGACTTAAGACCTTTTAGTGAATTAGATAACCAAATTCTAACATCATACATAAAGAGACAAATTAAAATGACTATGAACCACAAGCCCAACTCTTTGCCAAACCATACAATAATACAATAAAAAAAAGTCCAAAACAATATAAATATGGAACTCCAACCTATATCAGCCAGCCAAATCATTTAAACATAAATAATTGAGTGACTTATAACCCAAATATGCAAGAAGACAAAATTAGTGACATAGAAAATATAAAAGAGAATTAAATTCAAACCAAATAATAAGAAAAAAAAATAAGACTAAGAAAAAGTTTTATCATTAGAATAAAGTTGGTTTCAAGTTTTAACCCTACTTTACCTAGACTTATCTAAATTGACATCAGTCAAACAAATAAGAAAAAACACAAAAATACAAATCAAATAATGACAATTTCATGAAAAGTAATTGACCTCCACTAGATCCTTCGCCTATTCGATCTATTTTACTTTTCCACCATAAGAAAAAAATAAATGTTAGACTATTGCTAGCTTCATTATCAACCAATAATTTCTCTATGATTTTATTAAATAAAATAAAATTATATATTACACGAGTATCACCCTTTTACCTTTATTGAGTATATATACATGATAAAACTTTAAAATGTCAAATACTAAAAGTTCACACAAAAATCACATGTGCATATCCAAAAACATATAAAAAACACCTTAATCAATTTTTTTTGAATTTTTATTTGTTTGTTTACAAACTCACACATATGTATAAAATAAAATAAATCAAAATAAATACCAAATAATATTATAAAATTATGAAATTTGAAATAGAATTTACAAACACATTTGTTTGAAACATACTAAAAATTTAGATAGAAATAACATAAAAAACCTGACCGAATTAAAACAAAAAAGTCTCTATTTGTAATAATCTGTCAATTCAACCCATGTCTCAAATATATTATCAATTAATCAACGTCTCAAATCGATTCAATTGACCAATAAATCAACCAAAGTCATCAGAATAATCTTGTCAAATCAAATAAGTAATAAATAAAATAAGAGATAGGAACTTGTTACTTTAATTTACCAAATATGAAACTAAATTAAAATGAATAAGAGGAATTAAGGACTACACTGTAGGACAGTAATAAAATTATTTCGGACTTCCAATTAAATTTAACACACAGGCAAGTGCAATCAAGGACTTGAAATCATTTTATCTCCAATTAATGAAAATTCAAGTAATTTCGATTCAATTATCATCTAAAATTTTTATTAATTACATAATTATTATTACTAGAACATGGGTTAATAAAATAATCATGTAATATATCAATTTTGTATAAAAATTGAATTAAAATTGACAAAAATGAAGAGGTTTAATAACCTAAATCTGGACATCAGGGACCAAAATGGAAGAAAAGAGACGCTGGACAATGCAGACAAAGAAGGTGCATGCGGGCTCCAAGGAGGTTTGATTGACTTTGTTCCAATGGCATTAAGATTGCCCCCAAGACAATTTCAAAGATAAGAAGCATGTAGATTGTGGAGCGACGGTCGAAGAATGACAACGCCTTGTTTCTCTCCCCTGTTTTGCCCTTTTGTTTGCATGTTTTTTTTTTCTTATTTTTTCACTAGGTCTGCTTGTCTGTCTCTTTTTGTTTTGTGATTTTTTTTTTTTTTTTTGGCTGTTGTGCCTGACTTATGTGTGGTATTTATATGGTCTTACCTAGAGTGTATTTTTTTTAGGTTTTCCTTTTCTGATTTTTCTTTATTTTTTTAAATTAAGCTGAATTGGGTTCTAGACCTAAAGCTTAGCACGCTTGAGCTAGGTCTACCCAAGCCTCCTCTTTTTTTTTTTTTTTTTTTCTATATTTTTATTTTTTTTATTTTTTTTTCTGATTTTTATCCTAGTTGTGTGGGAGGTAAAAATGAGATGATGACAGTTATCTTTTTTTACAAGGTTTATGTATGAAAGATGTAGAAAGAGAAGTTTTTATACATCTTGACCTAGTAAGCTTTGTTAAAAAAATAGACGTGACAATGAAAATAATTGTTAATTGTTATAGGGTGACCTCCGGCTTTACAAGAAATGATGACAAAGTTGAGAAATAAACCTTTTATAGGTGCTTTGGTTTTGAAAATAAATCAAACATATGAACCTTCTTGGGATGAATTGATTTTATAAAAGAAATTCACAAATATACAAACCTTCTTGAAGTGATTTGATTTTAAAAAACAAAAGCAATTAAATACATGATTTCTCTTAGAAAGATTTGACTTTAGCAAAAAAAAGCTAATTAAATATATGAAGCCTCTTGGCGTGATTTGATTGTGAAAAATAAAGTCCATCAAATGTACTAACTTTCTTGGGGTGAAGAAAATTCATCAACTATACTAACCATCTTGGGGTGAAGCAAATCCATCAAGTGTACTAACTCTCTCGGGATGATGAAAATGCAATAAATATAAAAACTCTCTTACGATGAAGAAAATTCATTAAATATACTAACTCAAGTGAATATTTGGAAAACAAGTGAAATCAAATTTACGAATACTCTTGGAATGTTAGAGTAACTAAAATATGACTTTTTGCTTTTGAATATGTTCTTGAGAGAGAGAGATTAGTCGACTATGACAAGTCGACCTCCTATTTTTGAAAGATAGTTGGTTCACTAAGATAGGTTAACCTTTTGGCTTGAAAAGAAAAATTGGTTTACTAAGGCGAGAATGACCACTTGAACACTTTTAAGAGACCAATCATCTTGATAAGATGACCATTTGGATATTTTCAAAAGACTAGCTTATAGAGAATTATCTTAGAAGGAAAAGATTTGCCTTCCTCAAGTTTGAGTTTTCTTTATTTGCAACAATGATGGACAAGGGATTTGTCGAGGATAGTGCCTCTATGAAAAATATGGGTCACACTTTAAAAAGGTCTACTTTTTGTCTCGAATTTGAAAAATCAGCTCAAGTCTTGTGTCTTGGCTGCTAGGTTGATATAACTTTTTGAAAAGATTTTATAGTGAATGTATATATTTTAGATATGTTTTTGTTTCACTTTGCCTACATGAGTGTGAAATAATGTCTCCGTATCGTTGGATCATACTACATCTCATAAGCGTCATGATTGGTCTATGTAAAGGTCATGGAATTGTCTTTATACCTTGTTACTAATTGTTGAATCAAATATTTAATTGTTCATGCACCTCTTTTAAATGTCAATAAGTATCGAACCAATGCTTTCCCTCAAGCTATGTTTTGTTATTCTAACCAATGTAGATTTGGTTTATTTTGTCCTTGAAGAACACTTAATATCATAGTCTTGCCTCCTTGTTCAACCATGATACCATGAATCGAATTGTTTATGTGTCATCCACCTATCCTTTGGTTTAGTTTTATTCAACCCACTTGATTTAGATAAAGCATTTCAATGTTATCTCTAACAACATGCTTATTTAACCCGATAACTCATACTTTTACAAATTTAGGTCAATTTGAGAAAGAACTTTATTGAAACTAGTCACTTTGTTTTGAAGACCAAGTAACAAGTTTTAATGACATTCTTCTAATCAATCTAAATTATTACAAAGAAATCTTAAAATATGCATTAAAAAGTATTCTTATTCATGAATTGTTCTCTTGGTTGGTCATAAATTGAAATATCTCTCAAATGTTAGGTTATAATTAGGTTTAAGTTGTAAAAAGTTTTTTTGTAAATAGATATTTTCATTGTGGCTTTGAGAAGTGATAAAAACATTTAGTTGTTTTGAAAGTAAATGGCTCAAAAGGTAGTTTATAAAAATATGAGGTATTTTTTACTAGGTTCGACTTGAAATGATCGTCTTGCCTTATCTTTTTCTTACAATTTGATGCCATAGACAATAATATAGAATATGCAAGTAGATCAAAAATCATTTTCTCTTTCTCTTTGAGAATGAAACTTATTAGCCTAAACAATTCAATTTGATTAAAAAAACTTTTAAAATCATGTAATGTAGGCTAGTTTCGAGGTCTAGAAGAAAATAATATAATGGCTAAAAAATGTTTTTAAGAGTATGAAAGCCTAAGGATCACTTTATTACATCTCATACTCCTCTTTTATTTCTTAATGGTATTTCTTTTGCAAAATCTTTTTTCTTGAATTCCATCTTCTTTTTGAATGGGATTTTGATGAATTCATGATTATCCCTCTTTTCAACATTTTTTTTATTTTTTGTTTGGGATAATTTTTTATTATTATTTAATTCACGAAGATCTTGATTCTAGTTGTTATTGTTAACAAATTTCACTTCATTTTTTCTAAGCTTTTTTATTCAAGGTGATATTCATTTTTGTTCATTCAAGGCGCTGTTTATTTTTTTTTCAAGCACATTTTGCCCCAATATTAGGGTGTTCTTAGTCTTCGATTGTCATCACAAAAAATTATCAAGGCTCGAGAGGGACTCGTATGGAGTTTTAATGCATCATGAAGAATATGTCAAGAACAATCTTTTTCTCATCTCAAAATTAATTTGTTAATGCTGAAAAGTCCAAAATCTATTTTGGTTTTGGTTGGTTTTCAAAACCAAAGAAAAAAAGAGTTGAATTTTTGACCTTTTTTTCATGCTTTTATCATCATTTAGTGCATCAAACCTCTTTCGAGTTATCAATATCTTTCTTTTAGGTAAAATTTTTCTTTCATAGGTGTTGTTTGAATTGAAAAGGTTGTTTTGAGTTTCAAAAAAGGTTTATGTTTTGAGCTTTAAAAATAATGATTATTCTCTAGCAATTGCATGATATATTTTATAATGGAACTAATTTTTTAAAATTTGTAAACACATATCATTGTATCTCTTCGCTTTATGAATAAAATACAAAACTAAATGATATTTTCAAGTGTATATTTCTTCATTTGAATCTAATAATAAAGTCACGTAAGAAGAAAATTAATGTCATTAAAATATATTACTTAGTTTATGCAAAACCAAATATTTATTTCAACAAAATTTTTAAAAGCCAAAAAATACTTGATTTGCAATTTATGAGTCTATATAAACCCTCATGTGATCTTCTTCATGCTTATTTAGTATTTTTCATCTCTTGTATTGGCAAATGTATACTTTGGCAATTGATTAATACTAGTATTTAGTGTGCCTAAATTGTCTTCTAAAGAGATCCAACCATGCTCGATCGGAGATCAACTTTTTCTCTTAAAATCCATGCAAGTTTTGATACTATACTCTATTGTATCAAAATGGAAGTCAATTTTTTTTTCCGGACTTATACCAATTTAGATATGGTGGTTAAACTGAATTTGTTGGGATACATATGACTCGATCAATAGAGATAAGATTCTTGAACATCTCGTCTAGGGACATAAAAAGGGGTTAATACATCTTGGTACCTTCTACCACTTTGCATGCTTTTATAAGAGGGCTTTGGCTAATCATTGAAAGGCTGTTGATAGTTTAAAAGTGATGATAATACATGGCTTATGTTGATAAAAACAACATTTACAAGAGGCGTATATGAGAGTGATGCTTGATTATTGATTTTTCACGAATAGAAAAAAAGTAGTCTGAATGCCCTTGAATGTTACATCACATTCTTGATTGGAATTTGGTAAAATTTATTGTCTTTTATGCTAACAAAACTTTACCTTTTTGAACTAACCTCTAAAATCCTTTCCGACTTGATATCTTGTTCAAATCTTTTAACGATAATTACTCGCATCAACAAATTAAGATGATGAATTGTTGATGAGATACTCAAAATATAGGGCTTTGAAAGTGTTAATGAACATAGAAATCAATCATTCTCTCTTAAGGATGGATGAATTTGGGTGGCCACTTCATGTCATCTCTAAGCATTTTCTTTTACAAACTCTTTACCATTTTTTTCATGCTTTGTAATGTAGTTTTTTTTTTAGGATAATTTCTAAATTGAACTTGTATTGGTAGATGAAAGCATCTATCAAATCTTTCCACTTTTGAATATTGGCTCTATTAAGATACATATACCAATTAAGAGCGACGAACATCTAGACTTTCATAAAATAAGTGGATCAAAAGCTTCTCATTATATATGACCTCTATTATTTTGCTATAGTAGACTCAACAATGGGGGCACCGAGTACTAGTATACTTGATGAATTCGAGCATCTTAAACTTTATCGAATGACGACATCAAGTACTAAGCATATTTCGATAGTTTTCACTAAGTCATACACATCCATGCCCTCGATTGCTTGTAGATGCTCTTCAATCTATAAAAGTTTATCCGATTCACTTTTCTCCTCAACTTTATCTATGATCGATTCTTTAATAGTGGCATCTATCGTCAAAATTGGTTGACTAGTGTGTTCTTTATGCAGTACCAAAAATAGATATAGAGCATTGGGGATACAATGTCTATGGTATAGTGAATTGAGTTCCTATCCTAACTATGGTAATTTATGGATGCCTTTTGAAGAGATGGCATTACCAAAATAAGACCAAAAATATAGGGCGATTGTAGTGTAGCTAGTAAGAAATGTGATTAGAACTTTGGTAGCAAGTGGGGTGGGTGGATGAGTTAACCCCTCTGGATGTCCCCTCATCTACTTGTTTTGTTTGAAGTTGTTCTACCAAACTAGTCAATCGAGCTATCTCTCTCTTAAGAGCTTTAACTTTTTTAGCATGATTATGTTTCATCCGGTTTCTTTCCTTATACTTCATCTTCTTCCTAAGTCTAGTATTGTAGATCGTTGATGGAAATTAAGCTCTTATGGTACAACTTATATTTTTTGCATATGACAATAAATAGCTAGAATGAACATCAAGATTCTCGTCAATTGAGATTGAGTGTGAGATTATGGAAGTTAAGGCTCTTCTTATGTTGTGGTTAGTTATTGGCATGGTAAGAGTTTTAAGAGTTGAGTCTTACTAACCTTCTTTTCAACCTCCTTATCATAGTAGGCTTTCTTGCAAATTCTAATCGAAGATGCAATACTTATAGGAATTTATAAGACAAAACATAACTTTTATTGATCATTGGCAACACACTAGTGGATTTGGTGTGAATATAATCGGTTATGTGTTAATAAAAGTTAGTACAAGTGACACTCATTTAGTCTTTTCCATGAGAATCTATTTTTTGGCACCTTCGACTTTTATCTTGCTTTTAACTCAACTGTTAACCCTCAAACTCATGCCTAACACTTGATTGCTCGATCATGATACTTTCTAATAAAAGTAAAGATATAGTCATTCATAGGTATTCATAAATCTCTCTTTTATCTAAAATAGACTCATCTATAGGATTGGTTCTAGGCCATTAAGTCTAGTTTGGACAAGATTATCTAATCCTAAAGGTTTTTTAAAAGGTTCCTAGATTGTTAAAGTTACTATAGGGAAACTAGTCCTATCTTATGTGCAATGAATCATTGAGGATAATAATTCCTAATAGATCTCATGTGTATAGGTTGAGTTCCAATATGAGTAGAAGAATTTAGGAATACTTATGAGCCCAAGACTACGCATGCCCCAAGATACTTCCTATCTAGTCCTAGCCAAAGCTTGGGTATAGAGCTAATAAATATGTATGGGTACCATATTTTATTGAAGTGTGTGTGGGAGAATAATAATAATCTCATACCCAACTTGCAAAATAAGCCAAAGCACTAAACCAAAAAGTAAGACAAATCAATCATAAGTAGAAAAGATATTCAATAAAAACAAAGCATAAAATAACGAGAGATAATTTTTAAAGAAAGAAAATATGGGTTAACTCCTAAAATCTTCGGTGAAGTCACCATTCTCTCACTCGATGACCTTTTGATTATTGTAAGAATATATATATTTAAGAAGTAGAGTTGCCACTAAGTTTTTCTAGAGGTGAAAACTAAGAAAAAATTGAGCAATTTGGTTTAAAAATTCTAGCTAAGGGGGTTAATTACATAGTTAAAGAAGAAAATGATCATCTTAAGGTACTATCTTAATAAGGTAACCATTTAATTCTAACCTTGATGCAAATTTCAATTTGAAGGATCATGCATCCTATGGAGGTGTGAAATAAAATAAAAATTTTCTCCATCTAAAGGACCCAAGATCATGCCGTTGAATCAACTAACCATGTATTCATGAATTAAAGCGATGAATAAAGAATTACCTCTTGTAGCACGATTTAAACTTTACAAAAAAGAGTCATCTAAGTGTTCAACCTCTATTGATAATCCATGCAGTCTAAGCACCCATAAAAAAAACACTCAAAATTGATAGAGTGCTAGCTCCATCTTTTTTAGTTTGTTTAGGGTTTCTTATATAAATCTAATCGGGGTAATTTTATGACAACCCAAAGAGAAGAGGAAAGTGGCATGTGCTAGGGTTTTTAGGAGAAAACTGTTTTTTCCTTTTATTTTTCTCAATTTCTATACCACTAGGATATTTTTTCTTTGTGCCATTTTCTCTCCCCTTAAAATTCTCTCTTTGCCGCACTTCTCTCCCACATATATAGGAGATAGGTTTCCTTATTCTTCAAAAACAAGGAGGGGCGAGAATAAGTCCCTAAAGGACTTAGGTTGTTACTTCATAATCCTTAAAGGATTAAGAGTTATTTTACATATGGGTTTTTTATCTTTATTTTTAAAACATTCATCCTTATCCAATAAGATTCATGTTTATCCTCTCATCAAAATATCTTTCGGGCTTTTAATTAAACCTATCGATCCAAAACTATTGTGGCCCAATTAATTAATTTGGACTATCCAAATAGATTAAGTTAGATAATTTTAGGAGGTTCACATTAGGAAACAATTTTCTAACTTACCCTTAAATCTAAATTAGGAAAATAATTTTAATTTTAGGTTATTTACTTTCAAATTTGGAACTAACTTCCAAATTAGGAAACTGATTTCTAAAATAGAAAATTTTTCATTTTAGGAAACTTCCATTTGAGGAAACTTTTCATTTTTGGAACTCTTTTCCAAAATAGGAAACTTTCAAAATTGAAAACTTTTTTCAACATCTTTGCTTCTCTTTAATCATGTGAATGCTTGAATTTATGCATGTAACTCAATAAGCTTTTAGATATATTGGCAATGTATTAAGAATAAAAGACACTCTTTTATCTATTGATACATAAATCAAGATTGATCTCTAGGAAGACATCATGACTATCCAATTCTTTAGAAGGATTAATTAATCTATAATTACCTTTCATGGGCATGGTTACCATGCAATTTATTCCTCATGGTAATTTATCATAATGTGATCTTAAATTTAGTTGTTAGTCTTATTTGATCATGATCACACAAGTTTTCTTTGATTATCAAATATCTTAGCTCTTAAAGTAAACCAACTTCACTCTATTGGTGTACTCCTAATGTGGCCTAAATTTCGGAATATACATTCATCGAAGTGCAATGTGATAACTCATTTAACGTATAAGGAATGACATGTCCTATCTTAGTCATTCACTTACCTCCATTAGATTCCTAATATACCCAATAAATCGCCCACATGTAACCCTTTACTCGGGTCCATCGAAATGAGTGTCAAAATACATAAATCCTTCGATGAGATAATCATGATAACTTCAAGCCTAAAGACTAGTTATATCTATCTCGTATGAGATTCCTATAGACTATACCAAATAGGTTCTCATGGTAAGTCAAGTCTAATGATATGTTATCTAACATTAATCACCTAAGCGCTTGCTTTAGCATCACCATGCCAATAGGTGTGAGATCTCTTACTCGCTATCTTATAGCATGAGCATAGCACTCATAAGTCTTACCGCATATAGTCAATGTTTATTCTTGATCATGCTATAACTTGAGACATTTAACAATATTATTTATGTACATTAGTGTTTGTCTCACATCTTTTGATCAATCACTAATGCAAATACATATCACATGGACTTCTATCTAATTTTATTCAATGAACAAATGTAAATGATAAGAATTAATAAAAGGCTTCTTTTATAAATAATGTACTAAGTCAAATCCATCTACATAATGTTGGATCTCAAACACCTACACTAACAATCTTTCACTTGCCCTAGAGCCAACCAGCGATGTCCCTTAAGTTCAATGCTCGAGTAAAGGTCTCATGTTCTAGTTGTGATAAAAGCTTAGTTAAAGGATCGGTTATGTTATCGTTAGTGTGGACCTTTTCTATCCTTATTTCGCCACGGCTATTTATCTCTATAATCAAATGGTAGCGATGCGAGTATATGATTGAACTATTGATGAGACCTTGGTTTCTTAGTTTGCACTATGGATCGTTTATAATTGGCCATCAAGCTTTACGACATTGGAAGAAGTCATTTCTTTGACTCTTTCAAAACTAAACCTTTTAGTATTATGTCAATGTATCTACCTTGGAAGACCCCTCACATTCCAAGTGATCTATTAATATAGATCTCGACTCTTAGAATGTAGGTCGCCCTTTCATATCTTACTTTGGGAAAATTCCTTTTAGATATCTCAATCTATTATGGATTGCAACATGATAATATTCAAAATCGAGATGTAGTTTGTTTAATTTTTCATGTAAAATAACCATGATTAGTAGGCTCCCACTAACCTCTTATAAACACGGGGTTCATCTTTGTTTTTGTGAAAAATCAAACTCTTTGATTGTTTCATTAAAACATAGACTCTAACTCCTAGAGGCATGTTTAAGTCCATAAATGGACTTTTGTATTTTGTAAATCTTATTTATATGTCTTTAGAACTATCGAGTTGTGTCATCTACACATCCTTTTCGTTAGCCATTTATAGAAGTCAATGTCTAATTTTGTCTTTTCATAAGTGTTAGCTTTGCCATCATTTTTAGGGCACACTTCACCATGTGTTAAGACAAGAAGATCATATCTTTTTTTTTCTTTGATAAATTCCCTTTAGGAAAATGAAGTTCTTGTGTTTTTTCCTTGTGGATAGTTTCAACATTTTGTAACCTATCTACTTGGGGTGCTATTAGTGGAGTATTAATTTGTGAGTCTATTTTAATCTCATTGAGTTTTAATTTCCTCTCATTGTTTCTAACATCCATAAATTTCTTTCCAAGGAGAATTCATGCCTAGTTATGAACAACACTTTATTATAGTGTTAGAAAAATAATATCCATTTGTATCTTTTGGACATCTCATGTATTTACACTTCGTTCATTGGGCTTTTACTTTTCTTTGTCAAACCCTTTGACATATATTTTATAGCCTCAAATCATCAAGAAAAGAGAAACTCATTTTCTTTCCTTTTCATATCTTATATGTATTCTAAACAAATAGACTTAATTAGAACCCTATTCAAATAAAGGTGACGGTAAGGAGTGCTTATCCTAAAATAATATGAGATATTAATTTGATTCATTATGGATCGAATCATTTCCAACATATGGTGTCCATTGATAGAGAATATAATTCTCTTTTGGATGATCTAAAATTCATTGCTTGAGTATTCTTCACATTGATCTCATCAAAATGTCTTAATACTTCGCTAGTTTATTTATTGACTTTAAATCTAAATTCTTTGAATTTTTCAAATGCTTCATATTTATGTCTCATTTACATAACCAAATGTGATCTATTATCACTAAAGATTATGAAATAATTATGTTCTCCTATTGCATGGGTGACATGGGCCTAAATACATCTCTAGGTGTAAGGCCAAACTAACTAGTAGCATCTTCTTCCTTTTTTACTAGAAAAGGATTCATGCCTCTTTGCCAATTAAACAAGATTCTTTAGACACCATCAA
Source organism: Dovyalis caffra (assembly GCA_963924115.1). Classification (NCBI taxonomy): domain Eukaryota; kingdom Viridiplantae; phylum Streptophyta; class Magnoliopsida; order Malpighiales; family Salicaceae; genus Dovyalis; species Dovyalis caffra. The sequence continues at coordinate 4,430,276 of CAWUPB010001009.1, read as the reverse complement.
ATGATTCTAGATATCCATTTATAAGTAGATTGGATATTAGATTTTTGTTTACATAGCTAAGTTGAAGATGCCACAAGTGTATGTTATTTAGAGCATTTGAGTCTTTAGCATCTATGTTATATATATGGGAGTTACGTTTAAAACATATAATTATTATCAAGATATTTCCATATAAAGGCTCATCTTTTAAAAATAACCATTATTATGAAAAACTTGTTCAAAACAAAATGGAAATAACATCCTTAGACTTTATTAAAGTAATAATAATTGAGTCTTAGCACTTGTCCACATGGTAGTGCTAGCTCATATATGCCTACAATTAATGGTTCAACTTTTGATCCATTGTTGTCGTGTAGGTCATCTCTTTTGAAGCCATATTTCTTCATTTTCTAATCTCTGCACTTTTCAAAAATATGAGCACCACATATAGTATTATATACGCATGGGGTGGAATTTAGAAATAAAAAAATTAGCTTTAATAACATAAATACTTGAGGTGGTTATAGAACTCTTCTTAACCTCTTCTAGTTATTTCTTATAGTTGCACATCTAATGCCTTTCTTGTTACAATGAAAGGAGACCACATCCTTTGGACTATTCCGAGCCTTGGCCTTTTTCACCCTCCTCGTATCATATGAGGAACATATATAGTATCACTTTTCAAAAATGTGAGCACCACATATAGTATCATATACCCATAGGGACGAATTTAAAAATAAAAAAAATCAACTTTAATAACATAAATAATTAAGGTAGTTATAGAACTCTTCTTTTTAACTTCTTCTAGGTACTCCTTGTAATTGCACTTCTAATGCCTTTCTTGTTGCAATAAAAGCGGACCGCATCCTTTGGGCTATTCTAAGTATCGGCCTTTTTTACCCCTCCAAGTAGATATAGTAGAAGACTTCTTCTTAGGTTTTTCTTGCCTTTTATCATTCCTTTTCCCTTATTAACAAAAAGTATAGAACTTTTATTCTTCTTGTTAATTTCGAGCTGAGCTTCCCTAAGCATTGATAACAACTCTCCAAGATTTTTTGCATAGACATCATATTAAAGTTCATGATGAACTCGTCCAAAGCTATTTGACAACAATTGCAATGCTAGGTCAATGGATAATTCAGTATCCATTCTAACTTCAAGCTCAATCGATCTGTCGATATAGCCCATCATTTCATGATGTACTTTTTTATGTTGGATCTCTTATCTATTTTGGCTCTAAAAAGCTTCCTCGCTATCTTATAGTACTCATGCCTAGTATTCTCATCAAATAAGCTTTTAAGCTTTGCTATGATATCAAAGGCTTGTGTGCTTTTATGTTGGCGTCTATACTCCAACGTCATAGTAGCAAGTATGATGCTTTAAACGAGTGATTGCATCATCTTTATATTTGATCCATGTTGTATGAGCTTTAGCTTGATCCCGAGGAGGCTCAATCGGGAGAGGTTTCTCTATTGTATAGAGAATTTTCTCTTGTTTGAGGATTATCCTCATATTCATTTTCTAGTCGAGGAAGTTCATGCTCGTTGAAGGCATCACTTCTATCAATGATCAATCGCATCGATGTATTGCCGGTCATACCGTGCAATATGACAAGATAGAAAAACATAAGGTTTGGTTAATTAAATTACATAAGGTAAAACAAAGCATAAATCAAAAAAGTAAAATCTATGTTCGCTTTCATTATTTTCTTCAAGTTTTATAACTTTCAATATAGAACTCGAAAAGACTTTTTGATTTGTATTTCTTAGTGGGTTAGAATCTCATCCTCTAAAATGCATTAACTTTGAGTTATCTCAATAAGCCATACATGAAGGATTACGTAGGTAACTCCTTACCAATTGCATCTAATATAATTACTAATCCTATTGGCATGAAAACTCCTTGTCATATCACATCTTATGTAAATACCAATCTTTGCCTATAAGTTTATTGGACAATCTCAACAAACTCAACAACTCATTTTAAGTTAGACCCAACATTCAAAGACATTGCATGACCAATAATTTGTTTCCTTCAAGGAAGAAGTGATCTTGAGTTATCTTAATAAGTTAATAGTGACCAAGTGAATTCCCTCCTCATAATATTGGGAGGAAATTAACTTAATATTTAATTTGAAGAATTTTAATTTGGTAGGTTTCATCCTAGCATGCATACTAGTCAATAATCATATTAGTCATAACATGCATACTAACTTTAATCGTATAATATACATACATCTCATGCATGACACTAGGATTAGTGAATGGTAGTTGATCTCTAATACTAACCTACTCGAGCCACAAGGAGACTAGTGAGTCAAATACCTAGGTGAAAAATTATTATAAATTCTTCGAAATTTGTCTTCACTTCTTAGCTTTTTCTCCTTATATCTATTCTAATTTCTGTTTTTACTTTTACATTTATTTGAATAAGAAACCTTAAGTTATATTCGAGGGGAGTAAGATGAGAAGAAAAATGCAATAGAGTAATAGAGAAGGCGAGGATGCATTGGCCCTATTTATCCAAAAAATTATAAACATTCATTCCTATAAACTAGGTTGACTAATCCATATCATTCACCCATGCTTCAATCACATTGATAGATGACATACTAATGAAATATATTTTATTCAAATCATAATTATAAATCTAGATTTTGGTCATTTTATAAATTTATTAAAATTTTTCTAAATTTCAATTTTAAAACTTTTAAGGCCTTGGGTCTACTTTGGGCCCATGAGACTTTTGGGCCTCGAGAGCCCATAGGCTTTGATGTCGAAGCCTTTGGCTTGGTGTGCTCGTGTGTGCTCGTCAATGGCTAGTGTCCCGGCACGTGAGCTCCTAGCCTGCGGCTTTGCATGCGTACCTAGCCTAGGGCCTCGTGCGCGAAGCGCCGGATGCGTGGCCTCACATGTGAGCACCGGCCTATGGCCTCATAGGTGCAAGTGCCTAGCCACGTAGCCACGTGTGTGCATCCGGCCCATGGCTTGGGACATACAAGCTCCTGGTTTGTAGCCTCGAGTGCACGTCTAGCCTATGGCGCGTTAAGCCTATCGCGTGCTTGGTGTGCTACCTGGCCGGCTTGTCGTGGTCTAACGCGTGATTGGCACGGCTCCGTTGCACTCCCGGCATGTGAGCGACCAAGGCTATCGCATGCCCGACATATGACTAGTCACGGGTGTTCATGCATGCGAGTGCCAACATCTAACATCGGCCTTGCACGCCCACTAAATTTTAAACCAAAGTTTAGTTTTAAATTCATATAAAATACCAAAAATACAAGATTTATTATCGGGAATAGCTAATTCATGTAATTAATCATAATTAATAAAATATACAATCAAAGATTCAATAGAGGCTTTGATAGCAATTGAAAGATCATGCATCCTATGAAGGTATGAAATAAAACAAAAAAATTTCCCCACTTAAAGGGCCCAAGATCATGTCATTGAATCAACTAATCATATATTCATGAATTAAAGCGATAAATAGAGAATTACCTCTTTTAGTGCGGATCCGAACTTTGCAAGAAAGAGTCATTCAAGTGTTTGACCTCTATTGATAATCCGTATAGTCTATGCACAAAAGAAGCATTCAAAATTGATAAAGTGTTAGCTCTACCTTTTTTGATTTGTTTAGTATTTTTTTTATAGAAATCTAATTAGCATAATTTTACGATAACCCAAAGAGAAGAGGAAAGTGATTGTGCTAGGGTTTTTAGTAGAAAACTATTTTCTCCTTTTATTTTTCTCAATGTTGTGTGCCCTAGAATATTTTTTCTTTGTGCCATTTTCTCTTCCCTCAAAATTCTCTTTTTGCCACACCTTTCTCCCATATATATAGGGGAGAAACTTCCTTGTCCTCCAAAAAAACAAATAGGAGGGCACCGAGTCCTTAAAGGACTCAAGGTTGTTACTTCCTAATCCTCTAACGATTAGGAGTTATTTTACATGTGGGCTTTTGATCTTTATCTTTAAAACATTCATCCTTATCCTATAAGGTTCATGTTTATCCTTCCATCAAAATATCTTTTAGGTTTTTAATTAAACTTATTGGCCTAAAATTATTTTAGCCTAATTAATTAATTTGGACTATCTAAATAAATTAAGTTAAATAATTTTAGGAGGCCCACATTAGGAAAATTTTTTTCCAAATTACCCTTAAACTAAATTAGGAAGCTAATTTCCATTTTAGGTTATTTACTTCTAAATTTAGAACCAACTTATGAAACTTTCAATTTTAGGAAAATTTCCCATTTTTGAAAATCTTTTCCAAATTAGGAAACTTTAAAAATTGAAAAATTTTTCCAATAACTTTGCTTCTCTTTAATCATATGAATGCTTGAACTTATGCGTGAGACTCAATAAGCTTCTAGATATGCCGACAATGTATCAATACTAAAAGACACTCTTTTATCTCTTGATACATAAATCAAGATTGGCCTCTAGCAAGATATCATAACTACCCACTTCTCAAGGAAGATTAATTAATTTGTAATTATCTTTTATGAGCATGGTTACCAAACAATTCGAGTCCTCATGTCAATTAATAACAATGTGATGTTTTTTTTTCTTATTTTTTCACTAGGTCCGTTTGTCCGTCTCTTTGTTACGTGATTTTTTTTTTTTTTTTTGCTGCTGATGTATTTAAATAATGTGTGATATTTATATGGTCTTCCTTACGTTTCCTTTTAATCTTTCATTTTTTGATTTTTTTTTAATTGGGCTAAATTGGGATCCAAACCTAAAGCTTGGCGCGATTAGGCTAGGCATGCATCCTAGCTTGTGTTTAGGTCGCCCAAGCCCATTGTTTTTTCTATTTTTTTTTAATTTTTATATATTTATTCTATTTTTATGTGGGAGTAAAAATGGGCTAATGCCATTCATAATAGCGAAAGAAGTTTTCTAATTTTACATCAATTCTATCATAGATCCCTTACAGTATTTGAAATTTTATGATATTAGAAGAGCTAAATTATATATAGCTTACATCCTTATTAGTTTTCAGTTAAGTCTTTTATTAATAAAATTATAGGTCATGAAATTCACTTTTGTACTAATGATTTTCAAATCAATAGCAATTAAAATTTTAAATTAATATATATCGAGAATATAGAATGTATTGTATATAAATATTTTAAAATTATTTCTTAAATAGTTGTATATCATTTTAAACTTATTTTATGCCTTTTTAATAAAAAAATATTTCTTAAAAATAGTTATATATCATTTTAAAATTATTGCATGATATTAAAAAAAAAAACTATGATAATCAATTGATAAAATTTAATTTAAAGAGCGAATAAAAATTTATATTTAATATCCAACGAGTATGTAGAATATATAATTTATTCATAGCTGGAATTTGTTTTTATTTTTTTATTTTAGTTGGAGATATGATTTATTTTTAATATAATTCTAATTGGTAAATAAAAGTGAATTGTTTTTAATTGCATTAAATGGGTATGTTTTTGATGGATAAGTGTGATATAAAATAAACTTAGATTGTAAAATAATTTTAATTGGGAAACGGTATGTAGAGAAGATTTGTTTTTGGATCACAAATGGAATAAAATTTAAGTTAAACATTTCTTAGAGACATAAGATATGATACTATTATTACATTAAAAAAAATGATAACAATAAAATAAGATTTTGCTCGTATATAGTTCTTGTACTCTTCAAATTATTTTGATCAACATTTTGTATTTTTTGCATATTGATGAGTCCATCTATTCTGCATTTTGTCTTGTTTTTATTCTTTTGTTATAACGCTATCGGTTCTTGAGTCGACGTGCCACATCCACTTTTGAATGCGTAACATGTCTCATACATAGGATCCCAATAAAAGGATTCAATCAAAACAATTTGAAGAGTACATAGACTTAATCAACACAATTCAAAAAATATAGCTATCAAATTAGTTTTTTTTCTTTTTTAATTTCCATGTTATTGTCCCCCCTAGGATTTCATCTTGAATTCTACAAAACATGTCATATTTGAGACCTTATCACAATAAAAATGTAAAGAATATTTATTATTATTATAGTTTAAATATAATAAAATTCATTCAAAATGAACTTAACATGCAATAAAAAGAATAAAGTATAAATATATTAGTCAAAATTATAACAAAAACAATAATAATGCCGACTAGTAACTAATTATCTATATATACATAAAAAATATGGTGCGGCCTCTAGTTTTGTTTTTTTGTTTTTTGTTTTTTTTTAACTTTACTTTACGGGAGAAAACTCATTTTTACTTTTAATTTAGCAACTATTAACAATTTTTTACATTTTGTGTAGGATTAGACCCATTAACTATAGCTAATCAATATTGTACATTAATATATTTTTGCTTTAATATTTGCATGTTGAGTTTGTTTATTTGATATATATAATAATAATAACCAAAAAAAAAAAAAAAACACTTCATAGTTGTACTATGATTTAGTATCACATATGACATATTTTGTATATTTAGGATGATGTTTAAAATAATAATAATATGAAAATTAAAAATTGAAAGACAACAATTCAATCTCTATACTATTCGAATTATGTTGATTGAGTCTTTATATTTTTTGAATTGTTTTGATGGAGTTTTTCTATTGGAGTCACACGTATGAAATATGTCATGTATTTAGAAGTGAATGTCTTATGTCAGCTCACAAACTAATGACATTATAATGAAGAAACAAAAACAAAACGAAATGAAGAGCGAGAGGGATTTAATTGACCCAAAAAAGAATATAGAATATCAATTAAAATAACTCAAAGAGTACAATGACCATATTTGGGTAAAATCCCAATAAAAACGAACATAGACATCTAAATATTAATATTGTCAAATTAATTGCTAAAAGAAATATTTATTCATAAATAACTGAGCTATCAAAATCGACCTGTGGAGCATACGAAAAATGGAATAGCGTGGATATTAATGACAAACTATTAATGTATTTGTTTTTGTTCCTAAAAATTTATTCTTTCTTAATTAGGACATTTAATTGGGAGACCGAGGGAATATATTATACCTATTTACAAAGTAAATTTTATCAGATTCAATTATTTCACAACAAAAGTAAAGTTTTTATTTATTTTATGCTAGCCGACTTCGACTTAAGAAAACTTGAGAATCAATCCTTTTTAGCTACCTTTCTCTAAATAAACTGAATATGCTAGTTTGGGGAAAGTGAAGCCTTTTTTTAGCAAGTAATAATTCTAATTGAATTATTTCATCATCCTCTCCAGCTTTCTCTCTCACCGGAAACGATTCATTCACATACTTGGATTGGCAACTTTAGTGCCCAAGAAGTCGCGAAGGGAGCAATGCCAATTCTTGGACAAAAGAAACTTGTAGGAAAAGAATATGGAATGGTCTCTGATCACTACTTTCTGCCACTTTCAATTCGTCCATGAGAGAATTGCTGAATAGTCCCAATTGGAAGCCCCATATGGAATGCTCTATGCCGAGCAGAGTTTAGGCAACCGAGACAACTTTTTCAGCCATATCAGGACTGACTGAAGGATTCATATACGCATGATATGTCCTTTCAAGTCGGATTTTTTATTCACTAATTAAAATTAAATATTAAATATTTGAAAATATATTACACGAATCTTTTGTAATCAAATCTTCTCAAAAGATACCAAACATATTTTATGGTGTAATTCAATTTTGACCCTATACATTATCCAAAAAAAAAAAAATTGATTGTTGCATAGCTTTTGTATTTTTGGATGATTTCATAGGTATTTTATTTTACTATTTAAGCATTGAGATTATACTCTAATTTTTAGGGAAGCTAAAAAATAAAAAAGAGAAGAGAAAGAAAAAGGGTTTATCTCACAATTGATACCGTACAGTTTCAATTTTTTTTATTGAGATCTTTTATTATTTTCAGTTTAATTGAAATCCTCAACTCTTATAAATTTATTGATTAAAACCTTCCGTTAACCGTGAATCCGATGTAACATTTTAAAAAAGATGGTAGCCAATCGAGAACCGATACATGGAAATTGTCATCCCAATTGTGAGATAATAATTCGAAAAAAAAAAAACTTATAAATTTTTTAAAAAATTATATATTAACAAATTTTTGTTTATAAAAATGAAAATAAAAGGACAAAAATACTTCCTAGCATATTATACCACCCAACTGTTCTCTTCTCCATTTTTATGTTGTTTCAAAATCCCTAAATTCCAATCTTCTTTTTTCTCTCGTTGTATCGGGAATCTGCCCCAATTCTCTCATTTTCTTTGGGTTAAAATCCCTAAATTTCAACTCTTCTCTTCGTCTCCATTGTTTTGGGAATCTCAATTGCCCCCATTCTCTCATTTTCTTTGTTTCAAAATCTCTAAATTCCAACTTTTCTCTTCTCTTCTTCTCCATTGTTCTAGCAAACTCATTGGCCCAATTCTCTCTTTTTTTTATTTTTTTATTTTGTTTCAAAATTCTTAAATTCCAACTCTTCTCTATCTCTCGTTTTCCCCAATGAAAGTAGATGATATTATTAGATGAATGAAAGTGGATTTGTTTGATATGTGTATGTTGTATAAACCAAAAAAGACGCTGAATAAAATAGGTTTACAAAAATTACAAGATTTAGGTATTCTATCGATGTAGTCGAAAATCTTAAGGGGGATGCGGTTAAAATGGGAACTCTCGAATCATGGATGTTATAAATTGAATGTGGATGGTTCAACTAAGTATAGGTTTTGCGCAGGAGGAGGTTTGATTCGAGATGCTATAGGTGCTTTTATTGTAGGTTTTGCAAGATACTATAGGAAAGGAACTAATACCAAGGCGGAGGCTTTTGTACTTCGAGATGTTTTATTACTCTACAAAACTTTAAACTTGGTTTTGGCCAATATTGAATCCGACTCTCTTATGGTGACTAATACAATGATGGGTTTGAATAGGGTGCCATGGTCATACACTTATGTTTTTAGGGAATGTCAAAAGCTATTGTGTGGTCATAGTATTGCTCATGTTTGGAAGGAGAAAAACATGGTGGCGGATAAACTAGTAGGTGATGCTCTTCGACATAGGATGGATTGTAGTTTTAGTCTTTTTCAGAGTTGCCTTAGGCAATTAAATTAGCTAGTAGAAAAGATAGTATGGGTTTATTTAATTACGGGAAGTAATTCTCGTTTTCTTAGGGGTTAGGCCTCCTCGTCCCCCCATCATATTGGGTAAGGCCGGATTTCCCCCTTGTATTTTTTCACATTTATTAATAAAATTATCGTAGTACTGGCTTTGTTTCAATTCTTCTCTTCTTCTTCATAGTTCGGCAATTTCAATTGTCCCAATTCTATTATTTTCTTTGTTTCTTTAAGTACTAGTGTAAGGAACTAAACACCATCTTTATCTACTTTTGTTCCTTTGTTGTTATTAGTGGGCAAAAAGGGAAGGGAAAAGCTCTTTTACTTGGGCATGTGATATAAAAAGTTTTGAGTTTGAATTTTTTCTTATTGAGTGAACAATAGATGTAATATTCTTGGGAGGGCTTGGTGGTTATGATCTGTCTTTTTCACCATACTTCTCATGGTTGAAATTATTGTTGTTGTGATATTATGAAAGAGAACAATTTTTGTTTATGTTAAAAAAAATTCCTTTCCTTACACTCATAATTCTTTTTCTTGTCTTTTTTTCTAGCAAATGTTTTTTAATTTACAAAATTATTTAAATTTTTTTTCGCATTTTGGTTTTGATTTATACTAAAATGATTAGGGCCCACATTGTCATATATCGTTATATGATTGGCTACTGTTAGTTTTAACTTACCACATAGAATGAATAGTTAATGACGTTATAACGGAGAGTTTCAATTAATAAATTTATAAGAGTAGAGAGTTTTAATTAAGCTAAAAAATAATAGAGGGTCTCAATTAAAAAAATTAAAACTGTACAAGGATCAATTATAAGGTAACCCGAAAGAAAAACGAGAAAAGACTAAAAGAAATTCATTGGAAAATTTATTAGCCAATAGAAAATATCCAGAAAAAAGTAATAATAAAAAGAAAAAAAGAAGAAGAAATAGAATAAAAAGAAAAAAAAAAGGGAAAAGACTAGAAGAAATTCATTCGAAAAAAAAAAAAAGCCAGTAGAAAAGAAGAAAATGTTCCGAAAAAAAAAAAAAAAGAAAAAAGAAGAAGAACAAAAACAGTTGATGGAAACGGAATCTGGCGTAAGGGAAATTGAAAAAGAATGGAGTTCGGGCTGCACGTTTTAGTCCTTTATTTTGTTGGATCACTTTATTTAAGTTGTTAGGTTTAGAAATCTTGAAATTACAACCTTAATTTTGACAGATTAGGGACCAAATTAGTGATTTTCTAAGAGAGGGTATTGGTTTATGAGTGTTTTTTTCCAAGTTTTGGATGAATTTGCTCCTAGATTTTTTATATTTTTTTAACATATATCTGTTCTGGATTTATATTTTAAATTTCAGCATCTTAGGATAGCATTTGGTATTTTATTTAAATTGGTTTTGATTACTGCCATATATGTTGTATTTTTAACGGGTTGGTTCGGTTTTCTACATATTTAATCTAGTATTAGATTATGCTTTTATCTGAAAAAATTCAATACATATCAGTTATTTCTTTATGTTTTAAATTTCATCATTTTAATAGATCGTTTGTTATTTTAGCTGGATTTATTTATATGACTGCCGTAGACATTATATTTTTGGGCTTGTCTTGGTTTCATACATTTTTAGTGTAGTTATATATATATATATATATATATATATATATATTTTGACTGAATTTTTTATATATTCAACATATGCCTGTTATGGAGTTAGGTTTTAAATTTCAAAAGTTTTGGACATCGTTTGGTATTTATTTTTAATTGTTTTAGTTTTCTACAATAATTATAATTTTGTCTGGGGGTTCTTTCAGATAATTATTTGAGATAGTTTGATTATATATATATATATATATATCGGTAAAATTTGCAATAATTTTTTTTTTAATTCATTTAGAATTTATTTCAGTTTTATTTTCTTTTATAACATAGTTAGAGATTTTGTGGCGTAATTAATCGTAAATTTTAATTTCTATCTTGTATGATACGGGATCAATGAGTCTCTTAGATTCTAGAGACCACTGACGATCTCACGTAAGGTTTGGTCTTCAACTACGATGAATAATATCACTTTTATGATTTGGAAGATTGTTAATTAGGAAACGCTAAGTCGAGGCAACAAGTTTCTATTATTAGAAACTGACGAAAGTCTCAATAATTTTTACTTGAAATAAAAAAATAAAAATAAAAATAAAAAATGAATTAGCAAGAGTGCGAGTGGCCAGTTTCTTTCTACGTCCTACGTTATTCCTAGTCTCTCGAACAATATACCTTTTTTAAGTATTTTAGTTTTCTTCTACGCTAGGTAGGGATTTCAGAATTTAAATTTGTTTTTCCTTGATGGTTAGAAATCCTAGGGACATGTTGTAATTAAAATTGAAGATTAAATCTTTCAAAAGATACTGCATGAATTTTTTGTTATTAAAATTGAATATTAAATCTTCTCGAAAAATACGACACGTATTTCTTGTAATTAAAATTGAATATTAAATCTTATGACTTGATACTGCACGTTTCTTTGTCATTAAAGTTGACCTTGACATTACAGTTAATATACATGGAATCTTAGTTGCAATTAAAGATGCAGTTGACCTTGATAAAAATTGAACATTAAATCTTATCAAAAGACAAGGCCTGTGTTATTAACAAATTATGTCGACCTTGATATTAGAGTTAATATACATGAAATCTTAGTTGGAATTAAAGCTGTCAAGTTAATATTAAAAAAAAAATGGTATTAATATTACCACTTGCATCTGTAAAAATATAATAATAACATATAATTTTAAATGGAATTAGTATTGCCACTTGCATCAAGAGATCTTGAACCAAAATTATAAAATATGGATTAGTGGGATTAAAAATTAATGCAGTGATTTATTTAATTATAAGTAATTTAACAAAATTTCATGACTAATAATGAAAAGGAAAAAGATTGATGATAACACTTCACAATTCCAAACATGTGGTAAAATATAATACGTTTTTTTTTTTTTTTTTTTTTTTTTACAAAAGGAGATATTATAATCCAAAACTATTTGGTGAGGATGGCGAGTGGGTATGCATTAACAGAAAGACTTAAGAGGATCGAGGGGCATCCCACAACAGATAGAAAAAAGTTTGGACTTTTGAATGGTGCCAAGTTTTTTTAAGTTAATTCTCGAATGTAATCGAATTTTTGAGTTTAATGACAATAGAGTTTTCGGTATCCAATCTTTATAATTGAATGTTTATTGTAATACCAATTTTAAATTAATTATAACTTTTAAAGAAAAAAATAGACATGTTAAGTTTCTATTTGTTTTAATTTCAGTATAAAAAAGATTAAAAATTGAAATAATTAATATAATAATGAAAAAAATATTTTTTATGTTTTAATTATTTACAACTGGATTTTTTTTGTTATTTTTTTATTTTTTTTCACCCTAACAGATTTTTTATTTTATTTTATTTTAAGAAGTCAAGAAACAGATAAAAAGTTGGTTTATAGTTTTTTGGTTAATTTTTTTTATTTACTATCACTATCATAGATTGATTAACTAATACCATAAAGATTTCTTGAGTCTTATAAATCAGAAGATGCATTAATAATATTTAATAGAAGATAAAATGATGATGTATTGACAAAACAAATTTATGCTGGTAAATATGGATTTTAAAATAAGCATGATTTTTCAGTTTAATGTTTCTCTATTCATTTTCATGCTTGAGTTTTTCTGTTTTTATGTGAAATTTGTTTCTAATATTTTTCTCCATGTTGAAATAAAATGAAAAATGGCTAGAAAAATTAAAAAAAAAATAGCTTGCATAAATCAAATAAAAAAACAAAGTTTTAATGTTTGTTTTTTACTTTTTAAAAGGAAGTAAAATTTCTTTTTCTAGAAATAAATGAAAAATGAAAATTCTATCGGTTTATTAATAAAACATTAGCAAAAAATTTTAATGAAGTTTTGGATTTTTTCTTTTCCTGAATTGTTTTTGTCGCTATACGATATCGGACGGAACTCCTAAATTTTTTTAGAAAATCTAGGTTTTCGGAGATTCGCATCTCATTTGTGGTTTGTTATAGAGATGCGAGTTATTATTGAGTTTGAAGTCACCACCTAATATTGAAAAAACTAGGAACCTAAAATAACACTAATGAAAAAATTCTAGGAAAATGAGTTTGATTATCTAAACTAATTATTGACATTGAAAAAATCTTCATCAGTCTCCTTAATTTTTTTGAGACTAATAGTTAATTATTTTTAAAATAAATAAATAAATAATATATAAAATGATATGAAAAAGGAAAAAGATTAATAGTTAATTATTTTTATTAGGATTTTGTTTTAAAATTAGTTTAGTAGTTAATAGGTAGGTGAATTATCGAATCTCCTAATTTCTTAGGGATCGATGACAATTTTCCCTCAAAATGTCAATAATTAGATTAATAGTTAATATATAGGTGAATTGTTAGTCTCTTAAATTCTTAGGGATCGATGACAATTCCTCACCAAATGATAAGTTACTAACATTTAACTTGGTACAAATAAAAGATGTTAGGAGATAAATTTAAGATTAAAGTAGATGTGGTACCTTTTCTAAGAAAAGGCGTTTTTAGGTAATCGATGCCTTCTCAAAATGTAACCAAATCCTTTTTCCTAGAATTTTTACATCGGTGCTAGTTTAGATTCATAGTTCATTCAATACTAGGTGGTGACTCTAAACTAAAAAATAACTCGCATCCCCATAGCAAACTACAAACGAGATGCGAATATCCGAAAACCTAGATTTTCTAGGATTTTTTGATAGTATCGTCCGACGTCGTGTAGCAACAGTTTTATTATTTTATTAATTTTTAATCAATTTTTTTTATTATGAAATTGGAACCAATTAATTAATAGAAATTACAAAGATGTCTCTTCTTTTTTTTTTTTTTTAATTAAAAGTCAAAATTAACATAAACTTGACTCGACTATATATGGCTACAAAATCTAATGCTACTCTATGGATCAAACCACTAACATCCAACAATCCAAGTTAGAACCACAACAATGTCTTTATTGAGGTGGATACAAAATATAGGATTTTAGAGTAATTAAATCGAGATGTTGGATTTGTAAACTATGTGAAATATTGTATTTGGAAAGGTTATTAAAGTTTTACAATTATTATTGAATTTGTTAGTTAAAGTTGTTTCGTTAGATAGGTATATATTAAATTTTGCATTCTTAATTAGAACTAGGTGATGACACAATCAATTAGTAAAACTGTGAAGTGTGGAATATGGAATCACATTGTGAGAAATGTTAAGTCTTTGTAGATAAAGATATCATAATCCAATAAATGAAGATTTTACGTTAAAAGTAATCTTAGCACAACTTATCAAAAAAATTAACTAAAACAAAGATTATAGAATGAAACTTAAAAAATTAAAGGAAGGAGTAAAGTGTGTATTTTCACATGAAGTGTGTGCATGTAGAAAAGAAAAGGAAAAGGTGTGTTGTTTATTTAATTTCCTGTTTCAGCCACGCATGATAGAATATTTATAAGAAAGAAAATTTGTCTTTTTAGAGCAATGATGTTGAGAGAGAGAGAGAGGCAGAGCAACAAGAGAGAAAATAAAACTTTTTTTCTTTGCGATTGATATAAGAAAAAAGCAAAGAATTTGATGTATTAAATATTATTTTTTTTTTAATTTCTAGAATTGATTCTTGAGTACTATAGTTTTAGAGAATTGTAATGCTTAAAGTGGTGATATCTCAAAAGTACTAGGCTTTGTTCAAACATAGAGATTTTATAGATCTCAAATTTTTATAGTGAGATGAATTTATTTAGAGAAGCAACTTGTATCACTCGTTAAGTTCTTGCCTTCTCAAGTTTAAGAAGAAACTCGAGTGATTATATTTCTTTCTTTATTATAATGAGTTATTTCAAAATTGGTCTCATATTTTTTTTCGCTTACGATAAAAAGGATTTTCACGTAAATTTGATATTCTTATGGTTGTGCTTTTATGATTGATTTATTTTGTGTTCTTGATTGTTGTGTATGTTTGGTTTGGTTTGGTTTCTTACAAAATTTAATTTACAAAGAGTGAGATTAAGTTCCTAACGAGTAGTACAAACGTTTTGGTTGTGATATTTATGTAAATAAGATGAAGAAAAATAATTCAAAAACCATGATCAAACTAACGACTTCAAATTATTCGATTTGAAAGTTTAAGGGTGAAGGATTTATTTTAGTATCACTAGTTATTTGATTCGATTGAATTGGGTATAGCCAAACCAACATCAAAACTAATTATGCTTTGTAATAAGAAGGATATGAAAGCTATTAGAGTTATCGATCGTAGGTGGATGATAGTCCACTTTACTATGTATCCAAAGAGATGGATGGTCGAAACCGTGAACAAAATTAGAGAGTACATATGAAAGAAAGACTATATGAAATAAGGTTTCTATGATTTGGAAGCTAGCAAATTTGAAATATAAAGATGAAAGGTTTTTTGCTAAACAATAGATGAACTTTCGGGATTTCATTAATAAGCTAATAATCATAAAAATAGAGCTAGATGATGAGTTACAACTACTATTACTTTTAAAGCCTTTATAAGATAGTTAGAAGACTTTGATTGTGACACTTGATAATTTTACTTCGAATGATATTTTGTCACTATATATCTATAGTTAAAAATAACTTGTTCAATAAAAAAATAAAAAAAGAAGATGAAGTGAAATGGTAACGGATGATGCACAAACTCTTATCACCAAGAATAGAAGGAGTAGGAATAAATAATTTAGTAGATACATTAAATCCCAAAACATATCATAATCTAGTGGCGGTTTTAAAAGTTATCATTGCAAGTAGAGAAGGTTTCATAAAGAGAAATTATAACACATAGAAGAAAGAACAAGAAGAATTGAAAAATCGAAAGAAAATAATGAGAACACCATTAAAGCTTTAACTTTAGATTGAGATGTGGTGGTACTTTAATATGGAAAGATTAAGTGTAATGTTATAGATTCTTATGTTGAATAGTTTGTTGTTTAACAAGTACATATCATGCTACTTATATGAAGGGATTTTTTTTTTACTATATATAAAGCAAGGACTTTGAGTAAAAATGGGGAACAATAACTATGCTAATGTTCAAAAGTTCGGAGATATATGTATGTATAAAGATATATACAGGTTGTACTTTAATTTTGAAAGATGTGCTTCATATATTGGATTTACTCCCGAATATTATGATTTCTATTCATCCCTTAGGCATTGCTTGGATACTATAATTATTTTGATGGGGTCAATAATTGTTGTTAGAGGCCAAATTTATCATAAACTCGTATAAGACAAAAATATAGTTAATCAAACTTGAAAATAGTGTAGTTAAAGATGAAATTTGTTCAAAATTGTGGTCTAGGCTACATGCTCTTGAATAAAAATTTGATTAGAAAAGAAGTCCTATGTTATATTTTTCAAGAAGATTGTCGTAGATAGAGAAGTATTGAATCAAGAACCCGAGATTTATTATGAGCCAATAGTTGGTAATAGTGATGGTAAAGACATAAAAAGTGCTAAGTAAGAAGAGAAGGACCCTCTATTTTAGAATGTAAAGTCTTCGATAAGTAGGTCTATTGGCCAATATCATTCTTTTATCAAGAATTTCAGGTATGATAGTGTCTTTCTGATTGATCTCACATGAGCTAAATTGCTTTCATAATACTCTAAAAGCTTAAAAGGATTAGAAAATAAAGTTTAATGATTGATGATAATATTAGTTTTGTAATGTAATAAAGAAACAATCGATGATGTTGATAATGATTTTTTGATGCTGATAATGATTGTTTTGAATAAGGATCCTACATTATGTGTCAGTGTAACTCACACGAATTCTAAATTATGACTTGTGATTTTCTTCTCATGAATCAGAGGGCTAGATTTATCAATTATACGCTTAATATTCAATGAATGAGTGACCATAATATGGCATATTGAAAAATTAAATTGAAAGGACTATAATGAAACTAGAAATTACGAAAAATGACCCAGTTGCATATTTGCATGTGTGAAGTGTGTGCATGAAGCGGCGGCAAAGAAACGAAAAATGCGTGGTATTTTTTCTTGATCGAGCCACACATGACGGTATATATATATATATATATATATATATATATAGTTGCCGAGAGAGAGGGAGATAAATGTGTGTTACCGAGACAGAGAGATATGAGAGGGAAAAAAAATGGCCTTTTTTTTTTTTATGTAGAATTGTTTTAGAAAGAAAGCAAGGACTTTAATGCACTAAATATTTTAAGATTGACTATTCTTAGGTACCATAATTATATACAATTGTAGTGTTTAAAATACCATTGTGTACAAAGATTGCAAAGATATTAAGTGTCATAACCCAATTTTGGGTTCCTTTAAAGAAAAAATAAATAAATAAATAAATAAGGAAAAAAAATTAAACCTTCCTAAAATCATTCAAAATCTTTCACAAATCTTTTTAAATTGGAAGCTCCTTATTTTTAGGAATCAAATCTCAAAATTAAAATTTGACAATTAAAATTTGAATTGATGTTGGGAGAAATTGTAGGAGGTTTTGGCCTATAAAAAGCTTTCGAACTCCAATTGGTCGGGAGAAGAAAAAAAAAGAGAGAGAAGGGAGGAAGGATTCGAGGTTGAGAGGGATTGAAAATCAAAAGCAAAAGGCTTAATTTTTTTTTTTTTAGTCACTGCATTTTTTTTTTTTTTTTGGTTTATGTTCTTTGCTTGTCTTGGTGTGTTCATCGGCTAAGATTGTTTCCCGTTATCCCAGACTTCTACACGGCTTAATTCCTAAATCTTGAGTACTAACCAAACATCCACATTCATCAAAGTCATTAAGAAATTTCAACATCTTCACCCAAGCCACAAGTTTGTCCATGTTTGATTTAAATTTTGTCGGTCTTTATTTTTTGTATTTTTGCTTCGCCAACCCTTTAATTAGTCACTTGAATTGTTGTTAATTTGTATTCTAGTTTAGATCTTAGGCTTTTGTTCAATTGAATAAGCGAATTTCATGTCATTTACCATCAGAAAAAAAGAGAGTAAAAGTAGTGGGTTAATGGTTTAGGTATATGATGATTTTTTTTCTTTCCTTTTCTTTTATTATTCATTTATTTTTTTTAGTTGTTTATTTTTATTCATTGTCATTTCTTTCATATTAATTTAGAATTGTTATTTCAATTTTTTTATTTTATTTTCTTTAATATGTATTGCTAGAAAAAAATAAAAAAAATCTTAATGAACTCTCCTATCCGATAGGGACCGATGTCATAAAAAAAATGCATAAAAATTTTGACGAAGCCTCCTATTTGGTAGGGACTGAAGCCACAAAAAAAAATAATAATAACATAATCATAAATAAATAACATTGACGAAATCTCCTATCTAATAGGGATCGGCGTCACAAAAAAAAAAATTCAAAATTTTCGACGAAGCCTCCTATTTGATAGGGGCGACGTCATAAAAAATCACCTTTTAAGATGTCCTCCAACACGCCGATTGTGTCAAGGCTTTTAGTGGATCCGATGTTTGAATCGACGTGTCACCCAACGAAGGGGACCAATGATCGTTTCAATATGATGCCACGCCCAAAACTAAAAAATTCAATTTGTTTAAAAAATGGGAGTTTAAAAAATCGAGAAAATAATTTGACGTAAATAAAATATTTTAAACGATAAATTTAGAGCTAAACCGGACGTGATACCTTTTTTCGGAAAGGGCGCTTTTGGGTGATCGATATCTTCCCAAAAGCGTAACCAACTCCTTACCATAGAATCTCCGAACCGAGTGTTCATTTTAGGTTCCTAGTTCCTTCAATACTAGGTGGCGACTCTAAACTTTGTAAATAAACTTGTAAATATTCAATCTAATTTTAGATATTTTTTAGGAGTCCTATCCGACGTCGGGTAGCGACGGAATGACGACTCCACTGGGGACTAGAGTTAGGCCATAGGTTTAGTTTTTATTTTATCTCCTATGTTTATTTTTGTCATTTTATTTTTTGAATTTTATTTATTTATTTGTGTATATATTTAAATTTTTTTTTGCACATTTATTTTTGAATTGGGTTGTATGCTTTTTTCTTTTAACTCGTTGCATACACCATGAAGGAAAACCCTAAAAGCTCGACTCGAGCCGAACCCTAATAGGAATTAGATAGAGTGATTTGGAGACGAGTATGATGAAAGTCTATCGATGCTCTTCCAAACTCTCGTTTAGATCGAAACTCACCCTATACATTGGAAATGGTGGAATAACCTTCCCCTACCTCCTACCGTATAAGGTTAGAGGCTGCATTACCCCACTGGTAATTTAAGCGAGTCTAGAGGCTTGAAAAATCTATAGGACTAGTTAAGCTTTACCCAATCATAGAAAAGCTAGATCTTGTCTATTAGGGTTGACCCAATTAAGACACGAATCATTGTCAAATGATGTCGATACCGACCCTTGGTATTCCAAGGGTATTTTTGTAATTTTTAGTGAAGGTTACCCTTCGTATTAAATCATGCCCGAAGAAGTCGAAATAAGGTCAAGGATTTTAGATCGGATTTGAGTAGGCTCGAAATGATGAAGGAGATTGTCTTCCCTTGAATTTCGTGTCGAGACCGAAAAAAAAAAAAAGGTTTTACCTTTCGTGTGCTTATAATAAGAGTGGCCTCATCATTTCAAAATCAAATCACGACTGAAATTGAGGGCATATATATATCCCTAATTGCCCAAGTATCCGTGGGGTAATTTTTTCCCTCGACGAGTACTAGCTCGGTCTAACCTATCCTCGATAAGATTCCGTCATGATTTAACGAGCAATAAAATAAAAAAAAGGTATGCGACCTAGTCCAAAATCATACATTTGCGGTAAGTATTTATTTGTATATATTTCTTTTGCATTACTAGTGAAGTAAACATAGGCCGCTCCACTCAATCCCCTCCGTGCAACTCTCTACTTTGGGCTCGTCAAATGGAGAATGAGGAAAGACCACGACAATAGCCAATTAGCCAGCAAGAATTTAACTCGTTGAAAGAGAGTGTGGCTAGGATGACATCCCTATTAGAGTAAGCATTAAGAGGGGAGGTAGCTTGAATTAAGGACAACCCGAAGTATTGCATGTTGTTCCATCACCTTATCGGTCGAGGCCTTCAAATCACGTAACTGTTCATGTTGAAGGTTCACATCCTACTGGGACCTTCGCTTATCCCATGGACCCAAGAGTCCCGCAAATGCCTCAAGTCGATCTTGCGAAGAGGAAGCTCATGGTTCTAAGGTAGTTGAAGGCCCAAGTATGGACATACTCATGGCACTAGAAGAACGTTTAAGAGCGATAGAGGGGAGGATGCCTACGATCTAACTAGGGTCTCCGAAATGTGTTTGGTGCCCGATATAGTGATTCCAAGAAAGTTCAAGGTGTCGGATTTTTCCAAGTACACTGGAACCCAATGTCCTATGACTCACTTGAGGATTTACTCGTAGCAAGATGGTAGAAGTGGTTCACGATGAAAAGCTCGTTAATCCATTTCTTTCATGAGAGCTCGGGAGGTTCAGCTTTCGGCCGGTACATGAGGTTAGAGGGATCGAAGATCCGAAGGTGAAAGGATTTAACCGATGCTTTTCTCAAACAATACAAGTTTAACATGGAAGTGACTCCAAATCGTTCGGATCTCCAAGGTATGGAAAAAGGAGCTAAAGAGATCGTTAAGGAATACGCACAAAGGTGATGCGAGGTAGCGGCTCGAATCCATCCACCATTACCAGAATATAAGTTAATCTCGATATTTTTGAATACTTTCAAAGCACTCTACTTTGAGTATTTGATTGGTAATGTTTCAACCAACTTTACTGATATTGTTGTCATAGGCGAGAGGGTGGAACAAGCAATTAAAGCTGAAAAGATTTATGAAAAGACAAATGGCGATGGTAACAAAAGAACGAGAGGAGGAGATACATCAAGTTGGGACTGGATCTTATCCATCTAAAAATCGAGGGAGTAACCAAGGAAAGCATAAAACCATGATAGCTACAACCAAAGACCTTCATTCACTCATTATACCCCTAACCCAATAAACACCATGAACCAAACATACCCATCAAATCAATCAAACCCATCTTACATATCTCACCAAACTTACCAAGTAAACCAATTCTCTCAAGCTACTACACATTTTCAAAATCCACCAATTCACAACCAAGACCACAAAAAAGAACTCGAGTAACTACCACCTTTACCTATCTCATTAGGTGAGATGTTTGAACATCTAATGAGTACTGGATTGATTACCCTAATTCTTACCAAACCAAAGCTCCCTCCTTATCTTGTATGGTACTAGCAAAATAAACATTGTGAATATCATTCGATACTACTAGACACAATATCGATAATTGTCTTGTTTTTAAAAAGAGAATCTTGGTTTTGATTAAGAAAGGATGGATCAGCCTTAATAGTTTTTCATATGCTCTTGGTGTGAGTATGGATCAACTACCAAGCCATACAGTTGCCAACGCATGGAATAAAGATATGGTGTGAGCCCGAAAGATATGATGATGATGCATGCTTGTCGATCTACAAATGTCGTCTTTTAATTTTGTTAGTTTTTAAAAACTATGTTTTGAATATTTTGGTTATGAATAAGTTAAGACGTATATTTGAATGAAAGAATGCTTAAGTTTTCTTTTGCAATTTGATATTATCTAATTTGAAATCAAGAGATGTTCATTTGAAAGTATTACTTGGCATTAGTATCTTTCTCCATTAAAGAAGCATAATGACAAATTCATTCAAAGAAATTTTTACAAAAAAATAATTAAATTTCAAAACGTGATAGATATATGCTAGAGATAATTTCTTCAAAGATATATCCTCCCGATAGCCTTTCGAGCGAGAAAGTAATGAGCGAAATCCTCCATTTTGTAAAAAAAAAAAAAAAATCTTTATCCTTTCTCAAACTTAACCTTTGAAGGAAAATTGTTGCCTAAGAAAACATAGTGAAGCCCAAAGGAAAGACTCAATGATTCGTGCCTTAAATAGCGATGAACAACATTCATAATTAATCATCGTCATTCAAAAGAGATTAGTGTGTAACGACATAGGTGAATCAGTCCTTGAGATGAGAAAATACTATCTTTTATATATCTCACATAAATTTTATCCTTCGTCATCCCACTTTGAGCCCGATGATTTTCTTCATAATAACCCAAACTGGGATCACCCCTCACACCGAGGGCAAAGTGTATAGTCCATGAAAGGTCGATGAAACTCTCAAAAATTTCTATCAAAAGAATCTCATCAATTATCTTAAGAGAAAAAGAAAAAGAGGGGAGACAAAAAAAAATTTAAGTCAAGATGGGAGTCAAAATTCAACAAACGAGACAAAGAGAGTTGAGGCTAGAAAACAAAGTCAACGATCGAATGACAAAATCCATAGGGCAAGCCTAAAAAAATTTTCTCAAGGGCATAGCAGCCTAACTAACGGCTCAAGTGATAAAGTCCAAACGATGCGACCTAAAGAGACTTTCATGGACAACAAAGTGATTCTATGTCAAAAAACCTTCAAACATGTTTTGAGCCTTTATATCCTTCTTTCATAAACCCAATGCCATAGTCCGCATTACGTGCTTTTGTAAGTCCTTTTTTATCAAAGATAGTTTACCTAGGTTGTTGGATTCTAATCTAAAAAAAAAAATGATGATGAGTCGGTATGCTTGTTTGTCGTTGAATTATGAGTCTTCATCAACAAACCTTGGGGGCAAAATAAACAGAATCAAGATATTCTAAGGCAAATTTATCCTTCAAGACCACTTATTTTTTCAAATACTTTTTGCTCAAAACCTTTTCATTTACCCAAAATGAATTTATCTTGGATTAATTCCCTTTCCATTCCTCAAATGTCAACTTTTATGCAAACTTTGCATGACCCAAACACTTTTTTGCTTGCTTAGCCTAACTTTCTTGAAGAAATTACATCATAGCATTTGAATGTCATGATTTGATTTTTGGTCAATAAATTTAAATATGTTCATGAATGAAAGTACTTTCATTGGAATATCTCTACATTTCGTTCAAATAATCTGAATTATTTTAAGAGAATCATTCAAATATACGACAAAATCCATAAGAGCCAAATGTTTATGATCTTTTTCAAAAGATGACAAAAATTTTAAGATCGGTTTGTAAATTATGATGAAAGCATCAATAAACAAGCATTCGAACACAAACGGGGATTATGTCAAGAAAATGATAAGTGTTTGGTCTCAACCAACACTTGGGGGCATTTCGTAGCCCAATCGAATGACATTTCATTGAGAATACACGGGGGCAAGATCAAGAGTCTAGAAACTCTAATTAAGTTCAACAACTTATCGGACAATGGCATCACTATGCTATGCTAACTGGAGGAATAACGATCGAATGCTTTTGTGCTAAAATCAAAACAATCAAAGCGATCAAGCCGAGGGGCAAAGAGCGACCCTAAGAGAGGGCAATGACTTAGTCAAAATTTGACAAGCGGTCAAAGCAATCGGGTATGATTGTACAAGGATGGATTAAAACATATGGTGGTTTATCACTTTCCAGCGAAGACCAATTGATTTTTTTAAAAATAGAGAGAGTGAAAAGACTCAAGTTCATTATGAATAGTGGTCCAAGCCTTGGGGGCAAGGAAATCTTGACGGTACTTATGAGATACAATCCGAGCACAGATTTCGAAATGAGGCAAAGAGGGGATTGAGTACCGACAAGGCGGGACGGCCTATGTTTCTCTCGGGTAAGATTGTTATCAATTTCAACTCAAAAAAAAAAACAAAATAAAAAACAAACAGAACATTCAATCAAACTCGAAATTCAAACAAGGGGGCCACATTTCCCCACACATTCTTTCGAGCGAGGATCGCCTAATAATAGATCATCCACTTAGGTAGGGTCACCTCTTAATTAACCATTCTTTCGAGCGGGACCGCCTAATAATAGATCATTCACTTAGGTAGGGTCACCTCATAATAGACCATTCTTTCAAGTATTATCGCCTAATAATAGATCATCCACTCGGGTAGGGTCACCTCAACAATAGACCATTCTTTCGGGTAGGATCGCCTAATAATAGATCATCCGATCAGGTAGGGTCACCTCACAATAGATCATTCTTTCGAGCGGGATCACCTAATAATAGATCATGCACTCGGGTAGGGTCACCTCACAATAGACCATTCTTCCGAGCAGGATCGCCTAATAATAGGTCATCCACCGAGGTAGGGTCACCTCACAATAGACCATTCTTTCGAGCGGGATCGCCTAATAATAGATCATTCACTTAGGTAGGGTCACCTCACAATAGACCATTCTTTTAAGTAGGGTCGCCTCACAACAGAACCATTGCATATTTAATTTCTAGGGTAGGTTACCCTTTACAACAAGGCCACACATGACACGTTTAATTTTTCGGGATAGAGTCGTCTTTTACAATAAGGCCACACATTGTATAGTCAATTTCGAGGGTAGGCTCCCTTTACAATAAGGCCACGCATTGCACGTTTAATTGCTAGGGTAGGTCGCCCTTTACAACAAGGCCACGCATTTGCACGTTTAAATTTCTAGGGTAGGTCGCCCTTTACAACAAGGCCATGTATTGTATCTTTTATTTTTCATGAGTCGCACATTTATTTTTCTAGAAAAAAAAAGAGAAAGAATTTCTTTACAAGCTCACTAAACCAATCTATTTTGAGGTTCACACTTTAGCTAAGATTTGCATCGTAAGCATTGTAAAGAGGGAGCGACTCTCATAACCCAATTTTGGGTTCCTTTAACGAAAAAAAAAAATAAAACAAATAATAAAATAATAAAACAAAAAAGGAAAAAAACAAAAAAAGGAAAAAATATTAAACCTCCCTAAAATCATTCAAAATCTTTCATAAATTTTTTTAAATTAGAAGCTCCTTATTTTTAGGAATCAAATCTCAAAATTAAGATTTTACAATTAAAATTTAAATTGATTTTGGGAGAAATTGTAGGAGGTTTCAGCCTATAAAAAGCTCTCAAATTCCAATTGGTCGGGAGAAGGAAAAAAATAAGAGAGGAGGGAGGAAGGATTTGGGGTTGAGAGGGATTGACAATCAAAAGCAAAAGGCTTAGTTTTTTTTTTTTTTTTTTGGGTTTATGTTCTTTCTTTGTCTTGGTGTGTTCATCGGCTAAGATTGTTTCCCGTTATCCCCGACTTCTACAAGGCTTAATTCCCGAATCTTGAGTACTACCCAAACATCTACATTCATCAAAGTCATTAAGAAATTTCAACATCTTCACTCAAGCCACAAGTTTTCCCGAGTTTGATTTAAATTTTGTCGAGTCTCTATTTTTTGTATTTTTGCTTCGCCAACCCTTTAATTAGTCACTTGAATTGTTGTTAATTTGTATTCTAGTTTAGATCTTAGACTTTAGTTCAATTAAATAAGCAAATTTCATTTCATCTACCATCAAAAAAAAAAAAAAAAGTGATGGGTTAATGGTTTAGGTATATGATGATTTTTTTCTTTCCTTTTCTTTTATTATTCATTTATTTTTTTTAGTCGTTTATTTTTATTCATTTTCGTTTTTTTGATATTAATTTAGAATTGTTATTTCAATTTTTTTTATTTTTTTCTTTAATATGTATTGCTAGAAGAAAATAAAAAAAATCTTAACGAAGTCTCTTATCGATAGGGACCGACGTCATAAAAAAAATGCTTAAAAATTTTGGCGAAGCCTCTTATTGGTAGGGATCGACGCCACAAAAAAATAATAATAATAACATAACCATAAATAAATAACATTGACGAAATCTCCTATCTAATAGGGACTGACGTCACAAAAAAGAAAATTCAAAATTTTTGATGAAGCCTCATATTTGATAGAGGCTGACGTCACCAAAAATCACCTTTTAAGATATTCTCATACACACCGGTTGTGTCAAGGCTTTTAGTGGATCCGATGTTTGAATCGACGTGTCACCTAACGAAGGGGACCGACGATCGTTTCAATATGATGCCATGCCCAAAACTAAAAAATTCAATTTATTTAAAAAATGGGAGTTTAAAAAATCAGAAAATAATTTGACGTAAATAAAATATTTTAGGCGATAAATTTATAGCTAAACCGGATGTGGTAGCTTTTTTTGGAAAGGGTACTTTTGGGTGATCGATATCTTCCCAAAAGCGTAGCAAACTCCTTACTATAGAATCTCCGAACCGAGTGTCTATTTGAGGTTCCTAGTTCCTTCAATACTAGGTGGCGACTCCAAACTTTATAAATAAACTTATAAATATTCAATCTAATTTTAGATATTTTAGAGAAGTCCCGTCCAACGTCGGGTAGCGACATTAAGTTTTTACAATAAAACGAATTTATTTAGAGATTTAATTTGTACTAATATCAACATTTTTTTTTCAAGTTCATAAAGAAACCTAAGTAATTGTATATTTATTATTATTATTATATATTATTTTGGAATTGATATGTGGTTTTTTCTTTCTACAATTGAAAAAATTTTCACGTAAATTTGATATTTTTATAATTGATTAATTTATTTTATATTCATGATTATTTTTCTGTGTTGCCTTGATTATTATTTTTTTTTTCGAAATCTAATTTATTCCAAATTAATGAAATTAAATTCGAAGAAAAACAAAAAGGGTAACGTAAACTTTCCAACCACCGTTCTGTATAGTCAACTGAACCATCCAATTGTTATATCAAGCCTACAAACTCATCAGTATTTAAGCAAACCTTATTGGATCGATTGCAATGTACAACCATTCTCTTCTAAAGCAACCTATACGAAAGATGGAGATTCCACATATATTTCATGGTTGTGGGTTTGCCCTAGTTTTTCTTGTTTTACTTGCTAACTTGTCAACATCTTCTTCGCTGTCTCAAGGTATGCTACTGAACTAAATATATTCTCTTTGTTAAAGCAACTTTCATTAATATGCCTAAACACTGATTCTGCTGTTCTCATTGTAGGAAAAAGCCTCCCATACATGACTTCAAACGTCGAAGAGATATCAGGCAAGTCTTTTGATTACATTATTCTAGGAGGAGGTACAGCCGGTTGCGCCCTAGCTGCAACTCTTTCTGAGAAATTTTCGGTGCTAGTGTTGGAAAGAGGAGGCTCACCTTATGGAAATATCTTCATAAAAGAGAGGAAATTCATGGGTTTCTCACTGTTGCAAACAGATGAATTTTCTTCAGTTGCTCAAAGCTTCACACCTAAAGAAGGAGTTCTCAACCATAGAGGACGAGTTCTTGGAGGATCATCAGCAATAAATTTCGGGTTTTATAGCAGAGCTAGTAGTAGTTTTGTTTCAAGAGTGGGTTGGGATAAAAAGTTGGTGAAGGAGGCTTTTGAATGGGTAGAGTCGAGAATTGTTTTTAAACCCAATAAACTGACCAGATATCAAACTGCTGTCAAATATGGCTTTCTTGACGCAGGAATTCGACCTTATAATGGGTTTACTTGGGAACATTTAACGGGAACAAAGATTGGGGGATCGTTGTTTGATAACCATGGAACAAGGCATTCATCAGCTGATCTTTTACAGGAAGGAAACCCAAACAACGTGGTTGTTCTCCTGAATGCAACTGCGAAGAGTATCATCTTCCGTGGTAAGCAAAGATCACTTTAGTTTCTGATTTTAGCAAATGGTAATAAATATGCATAAAAATACACTGTTAAACTATTATTAATTAACCGTTATATCCTTAATACTTTATCCTTAATACTTTACATGATAGTGTAGAGGTTCAAAATAAACATTTTTAATTGATTATGATTACGTAATTGAATTAAATTATAAGTCATTTATTGTTTGAAGATCAGATCTGAATATTTAACCAACATGAATGATTAATCAAGAGAAGGACAAAGAAAATTGCAGTTTAAATTGTAATAGCAGAAACGGCAACATGCTTCTTTACTTGTAGCCTACTTTATTTCAATTTTATTTTATTATCTTATTTGTTTAGAAAAAAAACTATTGGAATAAGAATTTTATTCCTAATTATTCTAGCTTATTTTTCAAGCTTACTTTATTATTAAGATTGAGTTTAAATTTAAATTTTTCTTTCTGATATTTATATATATTTCTCAATTTCAACTGAAACTTTTGATTTATTTCAAGTAGATCTCATATCTTTTATTTTTTTTTTAAATCAAAACTCACATCTTTCATTTTGATTTCAATCAAACCCCACAACTTTCACTTTTATTCATGCAATATCATAATACTAAAACATAAATACTAATGTATAACATTCGATTATTTATCAAGTTCGTTTTCTTTTAATTTTTTTTTCAAAAATTTTCAATTGTAAATATCTAATAAAAAGTCAATATCAAAATCAAACTTTATATACATAAACAATTGATTATATTTGTTTTCATCATATAATGAAATTAACAGTATTTTAAGGTGGAAATGCCAAATGGACTTCCTAGATCACCCTTATATATATATATATATATATATATATATATATATATATATATATATATATGTTACTAATTGACACTTTGTTTTGACTCTCAAATCTCCAAAAATGCTTTAAAAGCTAATTAAAATAAATAATATTAAAAAAATAATGTATTTCTTTGATGAGAAGAATTATAAGTTTTTACTATTCCTTTTATTCATGTTCACATCCTCCTATTTACATCACATATACAGAATTAAAAGGGACTCTTTAAAATTAAAAGCATCCATATGAACTAAAATGCTAGTGGTAATAATACCATTCAGTTTTACGTACCTAACTTTAATTTTAATGATTAAAGCTTATGTTAATTATATCCTTTAAAAAAACTAATTTAAGTATAATTTATCCAAATTTACATAAACTTATTCAGATTTTATACATCTAACATTTAATTTTAATCCAATAGCAATTCAATTTTTTTCATTTACAAATAATAATAATAATAATAAATAAATATGAAAAATGAAAACAGTCTATATATTAATTATTTATAAAAACAAAAATTCCATTGATCTCCTATCAGTATTGTATGGACAATCAATCTCTTGACGCTAGTAATGAGTAGTTCTACTTAAATAATGCAGGTCAAGGAAAAGGGAGCATAGTTCATGGTATTAGGTTCATCAAGAGCCATGGCAGCACAAAACAAACTTATGAAGCTTACCTCAACCAGACGGCGGCGAATTCGAGTCCACGAGGTGATGTTATTCTATCAGCAGGAGCAATAGGTAGTCCCCAAATCCTTCTGTTAAGTGGCATTGGTCCAAAAAACATCTACAGAACTTGGGGGTCCCACTTGTGTTAGACTTGGAAGGGGTTGGACAGGAGATGACGGATAATCCCCGCATAGACGATACGGTCAACGTAAAGCTTCAAGCTTCAGAACCTGCACAAGTTGCAGGCATAGTCAATAAAGAGTTCAGATTCTTAGTAGAGGGAATAATCGCACCAAGTAGCTTCAATGCATCGGTGATGACACTTGCAATCAAGATTGCATTCCCGGAATCAAGAGGAAAGCTAGAATTGAACAATACAGATCCTAGGCAAAACCCTTTAGTGGAATTCAATTATCTAGCAACGAAAAATGATATGGAGAAATGTGTCGAGATGGTTCGATTGCTTGAGAGAATAGCGAATACGAAGTCCCTTACTCGATTCAGGGGGGCTGGAGCTCAAAATAATGTTACAACTTCTAATGAGCTGAGGAGGTTTTGCGAGGACAGGAAGAATTTACGTACATTTTTCCACTATCATGGCGGTTGCAAAGTTGGATCAGTTGTTGACAAAGATTACAAAGTATACGGGATAAAAGGATTGAGAGTCGTAGATGGCTCAACTTTTTTGAATCACCAGGTACAAACCCAGTTGCTACTGTCTTAATGCTGGGTCGATACCAAGGGATCAAAATCCTCAGGGAAAGAGAGAGTGCTTGAACATTTAGTACCCAATTACACCTATAATAAGTCCTCAACTTCACCTAATCGCCATCTAAGAATAAATAATGTTGAAGAATAATCGATGTAACAATGGTATATTATTATCCCAAGTAATCGAATAACTCTTTGGCTTCCATGCATGGTTTAAAAATGTTTCAACAGTTATATCTTGTTAAGGGTTGCTATTCTCAATTTTTATTATTTAAACTTCACTGCCAAGTAACCTCTCTCTCTCTCTCTCTCTCTCTCTCTCTCTCTCTCTCTCTCTCTCTCTCTCATATATATATATATATATATATATATATATATATATATATATATATTACTTTATCCATATTTTTAAATATCTAGTTCTAATAATATTTTGTGTTAAAATTAATGATTGTATCATCTACCCGTTTATGTGCTTTACTTATGAATTAACTTAAATATCCCTTAGAAAAATGAATTAAGTTACTGAAAAAAGAGAACTTAGAAAGGCTATGATTTCCAAATCAAACTTATAATTAAAAGCAACTATTAGTATTACTTTTTTACTCTGTCAATAAATGTTTTAGTTAAAGTTTTTTTTGTAATGCAGATCTGCATTAAATTTTTAGAATTAGAATCTCAACTCTAGCAATGACACAACCCATTTGTGAAATATGAACGTGGAATATAAAATATGAAAACAGGTGGGTTAATAATAAAAAATTAAAATACTTATACGCATAGATAGACATTGATGTGTGTGAACACTCGTATGCAAGGAGAGGCCATCAAACATTACGGTGAGAACTAGATCGTTGTTTGTGCTATGTTTCGAATCCAATATAAAAGATGAAACTATTTGAATAAAAATCATTATAATTTGATGATCTTCATAGTGTTATAAATTTACTACAATATATTGAAATAAAAAAAATATTCACCTAATTTGATGATATTTTAATCAAAATTTATGTTTAATTAATTTTTACTTATGTTTTTTAAAATATTTCCTGCGTGGATTCTTAAATAAATATTTATAATAATCTAAATGGTAAGTTTCAATTTATTAGAAATCCTAAAAAAATATGTATAAATTTATTTATTTATTTTATAAGATTGTATCAAGAGAACAAAAACAACATATAATTTTAAAAAATTGCAAATTTTTTTAAGATCTAACATAATTTTTTATAATATTGATGAGAAGATTAATTTTTAAAAGTATGTATATTGGGTTATATATATATATATATATATATATATATATATATTCTTAAATTAATAAATAATATTAGCATAAAGAACTCTATTTAAAAAGTAATTTTTAAAATATAATTTTTATTATTTTACTTGATGAGAATTGATTTTGAAAATATTCATTTAAAAAAATAATAAATATTAAGTGTCTTTTTTATGTATATGCACACTCAATTTGTAATTAAAAAACTTATAAAATTAATTTGATATTTAATTATTTACACAAAATATAATAAAATTTTTATTATACTTTTAATCATTGAGCATTTGGTCAAGTAAATTGCACATAAAAAAAAATAAAAAAATACAAAATCAATATATTCACACATAGAACTGAGCTGCTATTCAATGTTTAGAAAAAATATTATTTAAAAGCAAATCCAATGGTCAAATAAGTAATTTTTCTAAAGAAAAGCATAAAAATATCCTCGCTCTATAATTTTGAGTAAAAAAATACAATCCCCATATTATATTCATAAAATCATTTTGTATGGATCTTTAATAAGTCAATAGTAGCACTAACTGATTTAGTTTTGTTTGTAATCATTTTTTAACTTGATTATTATTTATAAGCATTACCTACTCTTGTTACAGTCAAGGTCATGTATAAGGTATATCTAATTTCTTATACCAAATACAATTATTTTTAATGCAATCTTTTGATATAGGCCACTAGTATGATATATTTTTTTTTTAAAAAAAAATCACCTGCAAATAATGATGAAAGA
Source organism: Dovyalis caffra (assembly GCA_963924115.1). Classification (NCBI taxonomy): domain Eukaryota; kingdom Viridiplantae; phylum Streptophyta; class Magnoliopsida; order Malpighiales; family Salicaceae; genus Dovyalis; species Dovyalis caffra. Next base: position 4,398,292 of record CAWUPB010001009.1, on the reverse strand, counting down.
GGTCCTTAAATTATAGAGCGAATTATAAATTAGCCCCTCATATTTCGAGAAATGAATTAATTAGTCATTTTGATTATAAAAACTATTTATTTAATCCTCTTAATCGGTGTTGATCACCACTAATTTAATTTTTTATCATAAAATATTTTCTTTTTTCATCATTTTTTAATATATTTTTATTTTTGATTTATTAAAAAAAGATAAAAATAAATTTAAAAATAGCAAAAATGACTAGATAATTAGTTTTGTAAACTAGATAGACTAATTAATTCATTTTTTGAAGCCAAAGGGACTAATTTATAATTTACCCTTGAATTGCAAATGGCTCATCTGAAAAAAAAAAAAAAACAATGAAAGGCTGGAGCATTAAATGCTCTGTTTGAAAAACAAAGAAAATGACAGAAAAAATCGAAGAAGCAAATTAAAAGAAAAACGAGTCAAGGACAAGTAGAGATTTTCAAAAATCTATTAAGTAGCATGACCGAATTAAGAGTAAAACAGAAGGAAGTTTATAAACAAAGAGAAAAAGAAGAAACAAAAGTAGGCTCAAAGTTTTTTGTTTAAAAAAAAAATTGATGTGAATAGTTATTCTATAGTAAAATAATAGAGCATGAATGGTTAATCGATAGTGAATATGCCATGTCTTTTATCTTCTTCTCTGATTCTATATAGTCATCTAAACCTAGAGTAAATTATACATTCTACCCTCTTACTTTGAGAAACAAATTAATTAGTCATTCTCATTTTACAAACTAATTTTTTTAGTCTTTTTTTTCTATTTTTCAATTTATTTTGATTTTTTATTTTAAGAAATAAAAAAAAGAATAAAAATAAGTAAAAATATAGAAAAATTAATAAGAAAAAAAGATATTTTATAAAATAAAAAATAATAAATGAGCTATGTGCAATACTCGTTAAAAAAAATAATTGTTTAAACTAAAGGGACTAATTAATTTGTTTCTTGAAATGAGAGGGACTAATTTATAATTTATTCACTAAACCTACATGAAAACTCAGTATTTAAATACAATATTAGATCTATTGCCACCATTATCTCTTAAGCAAACTTTACATAACAAATGGTGATTTCACAACTATTTCATGTTTATGGCTTCTTTTTTTCCGGTTTTTCTCATTATATTTGCTAACTTGTCATCTTTTTCACTATCTTAAGCTATGCTACATTGCTACTTAACCAAAATAATATATTCGTTGTATTACAACATTTTTTATTTAGATGCATAAACATTGATTCTACCTTCCAAAATATTGTAGGAAAAAGCTTCTTGTACATGACTTCAAACATCACAAAGGTATCGGGCAAGTTGTGTAGAGAGTTCTTGAAAAGTGATCAAATGAATGGTCCATATATTGATCAAAATGAAAAAAAAAAATAGTGTTATGACTTGTAAAAGCAATAATCAACCAATCAAGTAGAATAAATAAAACTAATGAGAGATGAAAGCAGAAGAATAGGCGAGTGTTATTAAGATGCAAGTGAAAGTGACGAAAGGTAGATGATTAAATTCTAAACATATGAAACTTTAAGTAATGTCTCGGTGTGGGTGAGAGAGAGAGAAAGGAGAGAGAGAGAGAGAGAGAGGACGAGGGAGAAAGAGAGGGGAGAAAAAGGGGAGGGGGAGAGAGCAAGAGGAGGAAGAAGAAGAGAAAGAGAGAGAGGGAGATAGTGAGGAGAGGAAGAAGAAGAGAGAGGGAGAGAAAATGAGGGAAGAAGAAGAAGAAAAAGAAAAAGAAAAAGAGAGAAAGAGAGAAGGGAAGGGGAGAAGGAGAGTTTGCTACGGATCAAAAGTTAGAATCCCTTTGTAATGATATAAGGTTAGTATTTATAATAAAATGAGTATAGATCTTGCTAATATGATCGTGCAACGTCATCCATATTTGAACTGTCATATTTGAATTGAAAATCTAGGTTCTTCCGAGATAAACTACTTTGATTTGCTAGTAAAAGCTATAAAAAAAAAGTAACAATTAGGTTTTTTAGTAGACCTTGCTTTTGACTTACCAATTCAGTATCTTTAATGCATCTAAAAAAATAAAACATTGAAACTAGCCTTGCTAAAATACCGATGTCCATCATTATGTGATCCAAGGCTTTATGTTGGACGAGGGCCATTCTTAGTCTAATTCATTTGTTAGTGTAGCATGGACTTATGCCAAAACTAAAGGAAATAATATAGATTAGCACATAAAAAAATTAGTTAAATTATTTAATTAATTTTAAGAAACATTGAGCATATACATAAGACATTTGATTATATTATTGTAGGGGAGGTATGTCGGTTGGCTTCTAGTAGCAAAACTTTCAAAGAGATTCTTAGTGCTATTAGGGGAACAAAAAGCTCAGCCTATAGAAATATCTTTATATAGGTTTCTCACTCTTGCAAACTTATGAATTCTCTTTAGTTGCTCCAAGCTTCATCTCTAAGAAAAGAGTTCTTAACTATTGAGGACAAGTTCTTGGAGGATTATCAACAATAAATTTTGTCTTCCATAGTAAAGTCGGTGATGATTTTGTTACTTGATTCTATGGAGGTAGGTGGCTAGTGCATATATTATTACCTTTTAATGCTCTAATCAATGTTTATTAATAAACGGGTCCCACATTGAATAAATATATATTAATATAAAAGACATTGAATAGGCCTTTCATCATAAGGTTTAAAGTATTAGGATGAAATTCAATTTCAACTATTTAATTCTATATATGAGCTTCAGAGAGGCTTAACTGGTCAAATAAAGATTTTAGAGCCTAAGGCTTAAAAAACTCTAAAAGGTGGGCCATAAATGAGAGAGAATGTTAGTGAACATATGTCACATTGAATACATGTAAACCAATATAAAAGATGTTAAATGGATCACCCACCATAAGCAATAAGTTATTTGGATAGAACTCAATCTCAACTATCTAACTCTATAGTTTTATATGTATTGGTTATTAGTTGATTGTTTGATATATTATATGTTTCTTAGCTTTTTTTTTTTTTATGTAAATTTAAATTATATATATATTGTTGTATCCATATTTTTTAATATCTTATTTTAAGAATATTTTGTGTTAAAATTAATGAATGTATCAATCCACCCGTTTATATACTTTACTTATGAATTAAATTAAATATCCCTTAAAAAAATATGAATTAAGTGGCTGATCAAAGAAACGAAATTAGAAAGGCTACAATTTCCAAAAGGAAGTTATATAGATAAAAGTAAATATTAGTATTACTCTTTTACTCGCCATTAAATTTGTTAGTTAAATTTAGATAATTATGAATGTATGGAAACACATGGGTAAATAATAAAGAAATAAAGTAATTATATACAAAGATAGACCCCAATGCTAACTAATGTCCACCAATCCGTGTACACACTTACAAGTAGGGAGAGGAAATCAAACATTGTAATGAGAATTCTATATAGTCAACCACTACAAGAAAACCGACAGCTTGCAACAAATTTTTGGCGATGATATTTAAATTTGTCACTAAAACCATGAATTAGTGATGGTTTTCAGCAAACCTTAGCTAATTTTTTGTCATATGCTAGTTTTTAGCAACTATTGAAAAACCAACGCGATTCAAACCAATTATATGATTTAAGCTACATCTTTTTGAACTTTAACCAGTTATGGATCCTATAGTTGACTATCCTTAATTCTTTACCTTATGTTAGGTTTTTACATCATTGTACCCAATATTATTTCACTCGTTTCCTCTAGTATAACCTCTAATTGTAATATTTTCTTATCCTTTATTATTTGTACCTACATAGCTGCTAATGCCTTCCAATTTAAGGCATCTTACATGTCATTTACTTTACCTAAATGGTAATGAAAAGCAATGTTATGGTCGTTTAACATTTCAAGCCACCTTCTTTACCTCATGTTTAATCTTTCTAGATGAGGATATATTAAAGGCTTTTATGGTTGGTATAGATGTCACTCTTGACACTATATAAATAATGCATCTAAATCTTTAAAGTAAAAATCATGACAAGTAACTCCAAATTATGAATAAGATAGTTCTTTTCATAGTCTTTTAATTGTCTAGATATATAGGTAATAACTCTACCATGTTATATCAAAAGTATACTAAGTCCAATCCTCAATGCATCAATATAGACTATGAAGCCTTCATTATCCTTAGGTAGAGCTAAAATAGATGATGTGGTTAACCCGAACTTTAGCTCTTGAAAACTCCTTTCATAGTCATCATCCCACTCAAATTTAGCATTCTTCATTGTTAATTTAGTCGAGTAGAGCAGACTATTTTAGAAAATTTTTCTACAAACTTCCTATAGTATCCTATTATACTAAGAAAGCTCATTACCTCCGATACATTCTTAGCTTGTTTTCACTCTTACACTACTTGTACCTTATTAGGATCAACCATAACCCCATCCTTAGAAATAACATGCCTAAAGAATGCTACTTGCTCAAGCTAAACTATAGACTTCTTAAGTTTAACATATGATTTATGCTCTCACAAAGTTGTTCCGCCTTAGTCAAGTGGTCCACATGTTCATCATGAATTTTAGAATATTTAAGGATGTCATCAATAAAGACTATGGTGAAATTATCCAAGTACTCATGGAATACTTAGTACATAATACAGCTAGTGAATTGGTTAACCTAAATGGCATTACTAGAAATTCATAATGACCATATCGAGTTCTAAAGGCCTTTTTATCTTTTTTAATCCTCGACTGATAATATCTTGATCGTCACTTAATCTCGGAGAACATCGAACTTTCCTTCAATTAGTCAAACAAATCATCAGCATGGGAAGTAGATATTTGCTCTTAATGGTCACTCAATTTAAGTCTTAGTAGTCTATGCATAATTATAGTGACCTATTTTTTTCTTTACAAATAAGTACTGTGCTCCCTATAAAGAAAAACTAGGCTCGAATGTATCCTTTATCTAGTAGCTCCAGTAATTGAGTCTTTAATTCTTTTAATTTTACTAGAGTCATTCTATATGGTGCCTTGGATATCGACGTTGTTCTCAATTCTAATTCAATTTCAAAATCAATCTCTCTTTTAAGGGGCAATCCCGATAAACTATCGGGGAAAATTTTAAGGAAGTCTCGTATTACCTCGGTATCCTCTAATTTTGAGCTCCTCTCTATAACACTATCAATCATATTCACTAAGTATCCCGAGTATCAATCACATTCACTAAGTATCCTACCTATCCCTCTCTTTTATTAGCTTTCGTGTCATCATTGCTGAAATATATTTATCGATGTAACCTTAGTCTCGACTAGCGACTCGAAGGGTTGCTCTTTTAGCCTTTGAAAAACTACTTTTCTTTTTATGATTGGTAATTGATGTAAAATTTTTGGATAGGTAATCAATGCTCAAGATGACATTGAAGTCTCAAATTATTAGGACCACTAAGTCCACATATAAAACATTAATACCAATTTGCTCTTCATAATTCCTAGTTGTATATCGAGACTTAACCGACTCTCCCGATGGAAGAGTCACCTTATATATTATTTTTAATATTTTAGGTATCATACCTAATCTCCTAAAGAATGACCATGAAATGGATGAATGTATGGCACCTAAATCTATTAATGCATATGTAGTAAGATTATGGATAAGGAAATTACCACTTATAACCTTCACCTTCCCTTTATCTCGCTTGCTCTTAGGTCATGTTATAGACTCGTCTAGGAATCCTTTGCTTTACTATATTTATGCTCTTTAGACATTCATTTGCCAAATGTTCATTATCTTAATAAAAGTAGCACACATTGGTGCTAATCGGATAGTTATTAATGTATGGACGATCATATTTTGGATAGCTTAGCTTGTCCCGTACCTTATTCCTTAGTGGTAGAGTAGGAGCTTTAGCCTTTTTGGCATTTCCTCTAGCATTCCCTTGCCAATGCTTCATAAATGATTTCCTCTTTCCCGATAGGCCAATGAGCCTACTAGGAATGTTGGGCCTCCTTATTAGTGGGAACTGGACCCACTCCTTCTAATCCGATTTAATTTAAAGTGTTCGACTAATTATCTCTAAATAGCTCTCGGTTGACACTCATACTAAACTCCGGATCTCAACTCTTAAACCTTAACGAAAATGCTCCTTCTTTTGTGCCTCATTACTCAAAATAAACATGACAAAATGAAAACCATGCTCAAATTATCGAATGTATTCTACTCGCTATCACATCTCTTTGTTTGAGTTTCAACAACTCTTAGATCTTTTAGAACTTAACTATATTAGAGAAATATTTTTCATTGAACACTCCTTTAAATTATGCCTAAGTAAGTCATGGCACTTTTAGGGTGGCCTTTGCCAACTCCTACCATATACGAGCATTGCCCACTAGCATAAATGTAGCACAAGATATCCTATTCATATCCTCTAAGGCCATATGCTTGGAGATCATTTTCATTGATTCGAGCCACTCCTCGGCAGCCATTAGATCCAGACTTTCCTTTAAACTCTTTTAGATTAAATTTTTGAAATCGCTCGACTATATCTATTGGTTATGGCTATCTAGCTACTATTGAATTCTTTTACCTGTTGTTTCTATAACCTTCATCATTCTTTGCATATCCTACATCATATCTTACTACTATCTAAGCAAGATCATCTCGTTGGTCCTTCCTATCCACAGTATTCCTACTCGGACCAGCTTCATGATTATTATTTCTCTTTGGCAGCATTCTTACTAACCATGTATAGATTCACACACCTCATCGCTTCCTCTTCTTTAGTTGTTTAATAATAATTCGACCAATAATACATTGACATTCACATTCACATTTTCACATCGCAATTCATAACATTTTCATATCATCAAATGACATTCATACAATGATCAATGTATAATTCAAAAAACCTCTATGCATTTTACTTTGAATTTATTAACATCCATTACAAAAGAGATAGTAGATTGAAGTGGATAAGTTAAGCCAAAGTGCATCAAAATAAGGCTACTAAGGACTCAAGAAAGACACATAGCCCTATGAATCTTAAAGAAGGGAAACTTCGGTTATGTGTAAATAAAGGAGAAATCTTGTGAAGTTTAGAGGGGAAGCCACATGGGTAGAAGCCCTTGGAATGACTTAGAGAGCAAAAGGAACACACCCATGTGCATGTTAATGAAGAAGTACTACCTAGAGGAGAAGAGAGGCATATGGGCGAAGCCTTTAGCATGGTTTGAGAGACAATTGGCACATGCACATATGTTTCAATGAAAAAACAATCATCCAAGGGAGAAGAAAGCATATGAACAGAATTACGTGGCATAATTTAGAGAATAAATCCAACATGTCCGTATGTGTGTCTCAAGAAAGAAATGCCATTCTAAGAGAAAAATGAAACACATAGGATATAATCATCTACATGAATTGGAAAGGAAACTTGACATGTCCATGTGTATACATTAATGGAAACATACCACCCAAAGAAGAAAAAGGGACACACGGTAGCCTTTAACATGGATTGGAAGGCAAAAACATCATGTCCGTGTGTCAATGCTATGGCCATTAATTTCAAACAACATTCCTTCATCACATGTCTTTAATAACATACCATGAAATCATACATTTACCGAGAAATACATACCTTTGATTTTGACTTACCATAAAGACATGACTTGTGTATGCTTATTGATCATCCTAAAATAGATAACTAGGTAAACCTATTCTAATACTACTTTATAACATCCCCGATTTAGGACCTAGATAGGTTATAGATATTATCGATATTGACTTACATTCAAAGGGCAATGAATGTAAGCCAATGACCCTCATCTCCTTAACAAGTATTGAATCATTAGCGAAGTGGATAATTTTTCCGGTGAGGTCCCTAATAAGTATGAGATGCTAATTCCAGCTTAAGAATAATTTAAGTATAACTTCCTTAGATTCAATAAAGCCTTCACTAAATTCATTTAAAATTTTACTAATGATTTAGCCATTTAAAATCTTTTCGGACTTAAAGGACTTTGGTTCCTAATTCATTTAAAACTAACCCTCGTTAATTCCTTTACAAACCTTTTTATTCTTAATTCATTAGTTATTAATCTAAGGAAACCATTTAAACCTTAACTTTATTATACCTTTAATTCATTCATTCATTCTTATAATTAAATTAAATGTATCATTCTAACCATATTAAGTAGCTAACTCCTATAACTAGCAAGCATTAACACAATACTTAAAATAAAATCCAATCATATCATTTATTATTACAAAATCATATTTTCTTAAATAAGTATCTTAACAAAAATTTCTTAACTTGCTATACATGTAATAAAAAATTATGTTAAGCCAAAGTAAGTTCCCATACTTGTTAACCCTAAGCACAAATAAGGTAAGTCTTCTACATGTCTTGATGCCAACTCCTCTTTTATCTTTCTCTTCTCCTACGCCATAAGAAATAAAGGTGGGCAATGCCATGCTCGGTAAGTGTAACCCATGCAATGTATGTCATGTATTTAATGTAACTATTATGAAAACATTTTCATGTCATTCAAATTCATTTTCCTCTTCGGATGCACCTTATTAATTGTGTATATAATCTTAAAAATATGCAATTTGTAAAAAATTACAAAAAGCACTAGGGACCTTCCCATGGCCTTAACATACAACGCATGCCTATTTTCCTCAGAGAGGGCGATCATTCCTCTCCCATAAACCTCAAGAAGGTACCAAGCCATTTCCTTTGAAAACCTTTCATTTTTCTTTTCCTTTCATCAAAATCATGAATATAAACCCTCTTTCGTGATTATGATGCATAGATACATTTAAATAAAATGAAATGCAATAAATATAAATCTTAATATGCATACCATTAAATCTTTAGGAACATGTAACATACAAAACACATCAAATACATGTTCCAATCAATCAAGTATGCATGTAATACATAAATACACCATGAACAAGCAATGAACATGGATAGCATCATAGCATGGCTGAATTTGACAAGAAATATGAACAATTATTCTTCACATGAATTTGATCATTTTCATAACATTTATACCTCTAAAACCTATAATGGACATTTTCCTCACATTAACCTATTTGTCTTTTATTTTCATCAAACATTATGTAGGTATTAAATACTACAACCACCAACTTATACATGTTTAAGGTTATCCATCCACTTTATTCTAGGAACAAGGACAATATTAAATCATATGATTTTATTGAATTCAATCATTTTAATATCTCAATTCTCATATCATTAACACATACATCATCAATTCATTCCCAATTCAATCACCATAAGGCAATTCTCAATAACACATTCATTAAACTTTAATCAAATAGACTTTCAATTAACATCATAATTCACACCAATCACACTTCAAAAGTACTAATTTCTTATGGTGTAGGTGAGGAATTACACTTATGTCACTTAGGGCTTAGCCTCTTGTCCTCTTTTCCTCCTTGGTTCTTTTCTCCTCCTCTCCTCTAAGTGGTATGACTAAGATGAATATTTCTTCCCTCTCTTTTCTTGATCTTATAAATTGGTTTGGAGGTTTATTTTAGGTTTTTCTAAACTCACTAAGATGAGTTAGAGTGATGGTTAGTTGGTTTCCTCTTCTTTGGGGCACTTGGTTGTTCTGGTTGTGTAACCTTTTTTCTTCTTCCTCCTCCATATTTATAGACAAGGTTTTTCTTAATATTAAGCCAAGTGTATTGGAGTAGGAGTAATCTCAAGTTGGTTCATTAATTATTCTTTGATTTCTCTTCTTCTTTCTCACCTTTCCTTTCTTTTTTTACTTAGATGTTTTCTCTTCCCTCTTCCTCTTTAATTGACTTTCCCCCTCTCTATTTCTTTAAAATTTTCAAATTTCTCTAGCTAAAATTATCCCTTAATTTCAATTAATAGGTCCTTTATAAGATTAATATTTTACACTTTAGTCCTTAAACTTTCAATCCTTGTAATTTGGTCCTCCGACTTCGATCCATAACTTTATCATTTTCATTAATTTCATCCTCATCCTAGGCCTATCTTGAATATTATTTTAGCCTCTAAAATTTCTTAATCATTTCAATTAAGGACTTAAACTATTAATCTTTATAATTAAGCCCATATATCAAAGCATAACCATAATAATTGATGATGCCAATTTCTAATTCAATATTTGCTCATTCTATTAATATTTTATTTCACTCATAATTTTTTTTCTTCCATTCTTAATTCAAATTTAAACTTCATTCACACATTTAATAAGTATACTTTTTATTAATTAAATACAATATCTATTTAATACATTCATATTCTAAGAAGGTTTTAGGTCACGGATATTACAACTATTTTATTACATGATTAACATGTCAAAAATAGGTTGACATGTTTACAACCTACTTCCCTTTTTATGCTAAATAGCTAAACCTATTTACCTAGTCATTGCCTTTATCATTATATAAAACGAATTGCCATACCAAGTAGATATACCAAAATACCAAGGATTAATAACACAACCAAGTGTAATAGGTCTAACTTGCAACCACAAGTAAGATACACAAAGTGGAATGATAGGAGAGTTCCTTCGGTAACTAGCTCTAGCATAACCATAGCCATTGTTCTTCATGCTTCACCCCTATATCACAAAAGCCGAGTGAACATTGCTCATGCTCATTACTCATTAAGTTAGTCATGCATGTTATGCATGTATGCAAGTGAATGCACTTTAAAATCCTTTCATCTCTATTTTGAAATCCTTTTTCATTTCTTTTTTGAACTTGCCCCGCCAAATGTAAATTATACATGCATGTGTATGTACTCGACCCTCTTTTTCTTTTATCATTTTCTTTTGTCAAGGCCTTTACCAATTTCCCTAACGAAGAAATATCAAGCATAATTAAACCTCCGAAACCTTTTTTCTTTATCATTCTCTTTTGTAGAGGCCTTTACCAATTCTTCTAACCAATACATATCAAGGATAATTAAGCATCCGATAACCCTTGATAACCTTTTTCCTTTTTTATTTGTAAAAATCATGAGGAAAAACATTTTATGATTATGACATGCATAAGCATTTAAATGTGAATGCATATTCTCATGAATTACTATAATGCATGTCATAAATAAATGTCAATTTAAGCAAAAACTCGCATGCCTCAACGTAATAAAAATGTACATAACATTTCATTACCTTTCACATCTCAATCCATTACATGCCATTCAAGTTATGTAGTCCAATCAAATAAAACATTTAACATAGTATACCATGTAAACTCACTTTTCACATATCCATAAAATAAGAGCATAGAAGTCCACATTGCATATTAATTCACCACATTCATTGATACATATCATAAGAACTCAAATTGGCAATATCATTCAACCAATAAGACGTTGCACCAAATAATTCACTTATTCAACATCTTCCATAAACATAAGCAACAATGCAATAAACACATAATTGTATAGATTAAACACAAATCTAAATAATGGTATGGGTAACTAAATTTTTCATCTAAAACTTCATGTATGGCTAAAAGTTTCCTTGGCCTAAACTCGGGTGAATTTTTCATTTTTAATTACTAATTCACATACTAACCCATTTAATCATGCTAATTTCATCACTTAAATCATCTAACAACAATGATACATGAATTAAACTCCTTACCCTAATTTTTTCTACTTAGGTCGAATATACACCTAGCTTAAGCTAGGTGAATTTTTCAATTTTAATGTCAATTCACATGCTAAATTATCTAAATATACTTTAATATCAAGAATTCTATCAATTAAACATCAATAAATCAAATGCATCGTAAACCTTAAAATTCTCAAATTTGGGTTGAAACTCTCCTCTTGTATTGGGCTAGGTAGTTTTGTATTTTTATCACTTATTTACATGCTTAATTAGTCTATTTCATCATCAATTTCTTCAATATCAACACCTAAATCATTTTCTCCAATTCACATGTTCAAGAATCCCAAACTTAATTAATTCAATTTATTCAATTAAACTTGAATTAATTGTACAAACCTAACAATTCATGTAAAATTAATTACATAACATCATCAAATCACTTTATCTACATTAAATTCAATTAAAAAATAATATGTTCATCTACCAAAGTTTCCATCGACATCACCACATATAATGTACATAATCTTTTCATTTAAAGTCTTTCAATTCAAAAAAAAAAAAAAAAAAAAAAAAAAAAAAAAAAAAAACAAAGTTCTTGTGATGTAGTAAGACTAACTTACTTTTAACGCTCCAATTTAATTCTTTTCAAGTTGATTTTTTGCAACCTTTTCTTCCCCCTTCTTCCTCTAAATTTTGATCTCCACCATAATATAGTGAGAGTGAATTTTATCTTGATTTGACTCTAATCCTAACCATTCACTTGGTTCCATCTCCACCATTGATTTTTATTTCAATCCTAACCATCCATTTATGCCTAAAGATGAGACTTCTAGTTAAATTGCATAATTACATTCATTAAAGAAGAGATGAAATGGCTAGCTGGAGAAGAAAATTGTGACCAAAAATTTTTATTTTGGTCCCTCAATTTATTACATTATTTTATTCTAGTCCCTTCATTTTAGTCCTTCAAATTTTCAAATGACTATTTTTGGTCCTTCCCATATGATTTCCAAATATTTATATGCCTCCTAAGATTTACTTTTGAATTTATTTGAGGGCCAAAACTTTTAACTTTGTACAATTGAGTCCTTCTTATGTAATTAAATCCCTATGTCATAATTAATTCTAAACACATGAAAAAAAAATTGCTTTTCACAATAAATTCATGCATTTTCTATTATAATTTATTCATCAATCACATAATTTTTTATGCTGTTATTTAGGCACTCAAAGCAATTATTTTGCATCAAAGGCATTATTCGTGCATGTAGAAGCTAATAAAATATTTACCAAGTATATAAAAATTAATCTAAGTGCAAAAAATATTTTGGCACCCTTTTAGAAATTATTCTATCCACCCAAAATAATTTTGATACACATTTAACATATATTCTTTCATTTATTCAAAGGTTTGGGGTATTACACTAGATGTTTTTTTTCCTATGCCATCTAGTATACCACTCTAATCGTGGTCGCCAAAAAAATTATATCTTTTCTATCAACCTCAACCAAGAAAACTTTGTAACAAAAGAAGTAAAAGATGATTGGGATGCATTCCGTAGGACAATCAATCTCTCAATTCTAAAGGTAAATGAACCAAATTAACTTTTAAATATAAACTACAATAAGTGTTTATGATGTTTTTAGGGTTTAAAGTTGCAAATAAACTAAAATGAAATAAAATTAGTGGGTTGCAATAGCTATAGATACCCCTTATCGGGAAACCTTGACTTCCCAAATTGGCTAAGTCGTAGGGTTAGAGGATAAATAACTTTATATAAAATATAAATTAAGATAAAATTCAAATTCTCTAATCAATATACAATTTGAATAACAATATTAAATAAATAAACTAAGAATCGAAGTAATTAAACAATAAGATCCGAGGTCCGCAATATGAATGAAAGCTAGAAATCTTTAGAGGGCAATAACAATACTATAGCTTTTATAATGATGAATTGAGAAACCTTACAATAAAGGAAAATTGCAAGTATTCACGTAATGATACTTTAGACATAACGACTGATTAAGGAACTGTAAGAGATGGTGGATGTGAGCACGAGTAGAGGATTAAAGAGCAAATTACTTGTCCATAAGATATCACATGTTAATTAATATTTACCGATGAATACATATTAACTATCGTCTACAAGCTATCGTCTACAAATTACTACTATGATCTATTATTGTTTAACAAGTTTTTAGTATAAAACTTGTGATAACGCTCATTGAACTCGTTTGCAAATTTGCAAGAATATGCTTGTGTTTGATTTATTTTTATTCTCTTTGGTTGTAGTTGATATTTATAGACTTTCCGTCATTCTATGACCTATTGTAATGCATCAATCTCTCAAATGCAGATTGTAGTGCACCATATTTCTCTTTACCTCCACTCGCAATTCATTTATGCATTCTTTTTCTTATGCTGAAATGCCTTGCTCTATTAATCGTGCTATAATTTTCACATTCCTCCTAGCTATCTAGGGTTGTGTTTTGTTATTACTAAGAGTTTGTTATTTTTCTAACTATCTATATACTACTTGTTATTAGTCATTTACCTTTTTTAGAGCATCTCTTATGGTATTCTTTACTTTTAGCTAGTATTTTTAATGTAAATAAAGAGCACCATTAATTATATAGATTGAACATCAATATCCTCTCTAATGGTACTCTCAATTTAACTCTTTATTTTGACAAAATCTATAAAACCTAGAGAGACTATTGGTGAAGAGATTGAGTGGCATAGGAAATAGTAATTTTCATTAATGAAATATAAGATAAAGAGTCATTTGGACTCTCTAGTATTGGAGAGCCAAATATACTCTTTATATCAATTTTAAAGATAGAGATTGTGATAAAGAGAGCATTGGAGATGAAATTTGAATCAAGCCTCTTTATTATAAAGAAAAATCTTAATATAAAGAGAGCATTGGAGATGCTCTTAGATGGGATTTCCACCTTCCATTCAGTTATAGAGTCCACTTTCCATTAGTTTTAGAGAAAACTCTAGCATTTTAGCTTGAAGCAACTAATCTGGACTTTTCATATGCATTATGAGTCAAATACACATGTTGGGCTTAATTAGTTCGCTACTGGTCTATCTTTGAACGAATCCAGTTTGATGGGGTTTAAAATGAGATTAACCAATAAACCTACTTCAAGAATTTGAAGTGCTTCTTCCAAGTCTTGTATCTAATTTATTAAATTTGAATATAAAAAAGAGGATGAGGATCACCTAGATTAAATCAAACTTTTGAGTGTGGACAACAAAATTAAATTTGCTTGGCCAAATAAATTTAACCGAATTAAATTTCTTGGTCAAAGCAATTTACTTGAGAGGAGGGGCATCCCACGTCTAGAAGAAAAAGTTGACTTTTGAATGGTACCAAGTTTTTTAGTTCTTGAAGGTAATCCAATTTTTGAGTTTAATGACATTAGAGTTTTCGTTATCCGTTCTTTATAATTGCCTGTCTATGGTTTGGATTGTGAGACAATATTAATTTCTTCGTCCTTGCTAAAACCAATTTTAAATTAATTATAATTTTTTCAAAGATAGAGAGACATACTTTAGATTTTTATTTGTTCTATTTTCAGAATAAAAAATGATTAAATAATTAAATAATAATAATGAAAAAATATTTTACTATTTTATATTTATTTATAGTTGGATCTATCTCTTATTTTTTAATTTTTTATTCACCTAAACATTTTATTTTATTTTATGAAGTCAAGATACGATTAAAAAATTGGTTTAAAGTTTTTTGGTTAATTTTTTATTTTCTTTCGCTATCATAGATTGATTAAATCATACCATAAAGATCCCTTGATTCTTATATATCAAAAGATGGACCAATATTTAATAAAAGATAAAATGATTATATATTGGCGAGACCAATTTTATGATGGTAAATATGTAATTTTTAATAAGCATGATTTTTCAGTTTAATTTTTCTCTATTTATTTTTCATGTTTGAGTAATTCTATTTTTATGTTAAATTTCTTTTTTTCTAATATTTTTTTCATTTATTTTAAAATAGAATAAACATTTAATGATTTTTTTTACTTTTTAAAATAAAGTAAAATTCATTTCTTGGCATAAATGAAAAATGAAAACAAAATTGTAAGGGTGCATAATTAAAACATTAGCAAAAAAAAATTAATAAATTTTTTGTTTTTTTTTCTTGAACTGTTTTATTTATTTTTAAATTTCTCTTCTATTTTTCCTTTTTCCTTTTTTTTTATTATGAAATTGGAACTAATGAAAATCATAGAGAGTCTCTTCTCTCTTTTCAAAAGTCAAAATTAACATAAACTTGACTCGACTATGGCCACAAAACCTAACACTACTCTATGGACCAAACCATAGACATCCAACTGTCGAAATTAGAACCATAGCAATGTCTTTACTGAAAATTAATCGAGATTTTGGATTTGTAAACTACGTGAAATATTGTATGAAAAGGTTATTAAAGTTTTACAATTATTATTGAATTTGTTGGTCAAAGTTGTTTCTTGAGATAGTTATATATTAAATTTTGCATCCTTAATTAAAACTAGGTGATGACACAATCAATTTGTAAAATATGAAGTGTGGAAAATGGAATCACATTGTGAGAAATGTTAAGTATTTATATATAAAGATACCATAATCTAATAAATGAAGGTTTTATGTACGTTAAAAGTAATATATTTCAATGTGCGTAAATCTTAACAGATAAGCTTATAAAAATATTTAATGTATTCTTAAGGTACAGCCTATAATTAATTTTAGAATAATTTGTTAAAAAAAATTAAATAAAGCAAAGACTATAATGAAACTAAAAAAATTAAAAGGAGCAAAGTGTGTATTTTCACATGAAATGTGTGCATGTGAGAGCGGAAAAGAAGAGGAGAAGGTGTGTTGTTTATGTTTTGTCTGAGCCACACATAGAAAATATTTAAAGAAAGGAAATATGTCTTCCTAGAGTAGTGATGTTGAGAGAGGCAGAGCAACAAGAGAGTAAAGAAAAGTTTTTTTCTTCGAGATTACTGTATAAAAAAATAAAGAAAAGAGTTTGATGCATTAAATATTGAAGTTTTCTCTAAGATTGATTCTTGGGTACATTAGTCATAAAGAATTGTGATGTCTAAGGTGATGACCTCCTAACAGTAGTGGGCTTTGTTAAAATATAGATATTTCATTGATCTTAGGTTTTTTTAAAGAGACAGATTTAATTAGAGATATAATTTGTATTATTGCTAATATTTTAGCTTTTCAAGGTCATGAAGAAACTTGAGTGATTGTATTTTTTTCTTGATTATAATGGTTTATTTTAGATTGGTCTCATACATTTTCCCTTATAATGAAAAGGATTTCCATATAAATTTGATATTCTTGTTGTTCTTTTGTTATTGATTTATTTTGTGTTTTTAATTGATGTGTGTATTTGGCTTGATTAGTTTCTTATAAAATTTAATTTACATGGAGCGATATTAAATTCTTAGCAGTAGTACAAAAGCTTTGATTGGGATAGTTACATAAATTAGATGGATAAAAATAATTCAAAAACTATGGTCAAGTTAATAGCATCAAATTATTTGATTTAAAAGGATTTATTGTAGCATCATGATTTGTTTGATTCAGTTAAATTGGATAAAGCCAAACCAACCTCAAGAATAATGATGCTTGTAAGAAGAAGCCTATGAAAGCTATTAGAGCTATCGGATAATAGGTGTATGATAGTTGTCGCTACCCGACGTCGGACGAGACTCCTCGAAAATAATTTAAAATTAGAAATGAATATTCACAAGTTTATTTACAGAGTTTGGAGTCGCCACTTAGTATCGAAGGAACTAAGAACCTCAAACGGACACTCGGTTCGGAGATTCTATGGTAAGGAGTTGGTTACGCTTTTGGAAAGATATCGATCACCCAAAAGCGCCCTTTCCGAAGAAAGGTACCACGTCTAGTTTAGTTCTAAATTTATCTTCTAAAATATTTTATATACGTCAAATTATTTTTTGATTTTTTTAAACTCCCATTTTTTTTAGTTTTGAGCATGGCATCGTATTGAAACGATCGTCGGTCCCCTTCGTCGGGCGACACGTCGATTCAAACATCGGATCCACTTTATGCCTTGACACAACCGGGTGTCGGAGGATATTTTGATTTAAACAATGATTTTTTTTTTTTGTGATGTCGGTCCCAATCGGATAGGAGACTTCGTCGAGAATTTTAGATTTTTTTGTGTGACGTCGGTCCCTACCATCTAGGAGACTTCGTTGAAAATTTAGATATATATTTTTTTATGTTTTTTTTTTAATTTTCTTAATAAAGAAAAAAAACTATAAGATTTTAAGTAACTCGAAATCAACTAAAATAAATTTTGAGAAATTAAAAGTATTAAAATCACCGTCCGTCCCTAATAAATAAGAGACTCCTTGATCCAATATTTTAATCACATAAAAAAAACATCACATGTTAGAATAAATTTCACAACTAAATATCTCTAGATTTTTGGACATGCATAAGATAAAAAATTATTACAAAACACATAAAAAAATAAAAAAATAAAAGAAAACAAACACAAACGAATCCAAAATTCACCTTTACCAAAATTACAAAAATGCCCATGGAATACCAAAGGTCACCGCCAAGTGATCGTTCGTCTTTTGGTGACCTTTCGAGTGCGTGGACCAACCATCCTTGTAGATCCGATCGTTGCGAATCCAACGGTGGTGCTATCGACCGGAGACAACGCCGGAGAAAGGAGATCGGAGCCTCCAAAGATTCGACCGGACCTCCTTTCTTCACCGGTAATGAATCCAATCTCCTTTCGGGATTTCAAGCATACCGATCGACTCGTGAGGTTGAGAGGAAGATGCTCGCGGTGGTTAGAACCTCCAACGACTTTTAGATCGACCAATTTTTTCGGGTTTTTCAAAACGGGTCGAAAACAAGTTGAGCTCAATTAAACCATTTTTCGATGTCGTTGGGTCGAGATATTTATATGAAAACACTCGGGAGACCGACGATTAGTTTTGTGGTGGTGGTTCTTATGTTGGTGACCGGAGTGGAGAGAAACGAACGGGTATTATTTCGGGTCGGGTTTTGGTGGTTTGATCTCCGATTTCTCTCTCCTCCGTGATTGTTTCTCTCTCTAACCGGTGTTGATGGATCGATGTAGTGATGGGCTACACGTGGGTATGTTGATCGGGATCAAAATCCGATCGAAAAACGATCAATTGAGGCTAAAAAGGTTCGACTGGGTAAACGGGTAATCGGGTATGGTTATTGGGTTAGGGCATGTTTGGCTTCTTCTTTTTAGGTTTTCGCATATTTTTCTTTTTTTTTTCCTGTATTTTTTCTTCTTCTTTTTTCCTCCCTCTCTTTTTTTTTCTCGCAAATTGGAATTCCAAAGCTTTTTATAGGCCAAAAACATCCTAAAATTTCTCACAAAATCAATTCAAAAATCAAATTTTAATTGGCAAATCTTAATTTTGAGATTTTTTTAGCTAAAAATAAGGAGATTCCAATTTAAAAAGATTTGTGAAAGATTTTAACAGATTTTTGAATGATTTTAGGGAGGTTTAATATTTTTTTTCCTTTTTTGCTTTTTTTGCTTTTTTTGTTTTTTTGTTTTTTGTTTTTTTATTCTCTTTAA
This sequence comes from Dovyalis caffra, assembly GCA_963924115.1. NCBI lineage: Eukaryota > Viridiplantae > Streptophyta > Magnoliopsida > Malpighiales > Salicaceae > Dovyalis > Dovyalis caffra. Next base: position 4,379,049 of record CAWUPB010001009.1, on the reverse strand, counting down.
AGGAAACCCAAAATTGGATTATGCCAGTTACCCCCTCTTTACAATGCTTACGATGCAAATCTTAGCCGAAGTGTGAACTTCATAATGTATTTGTTTAATGAACTTGTAAAGAAATTCTTCTTCTTCTTTTTTTTTTTTTGGAAAAATAAATGTGCAGTTCATGAAAAATTAAGTACAAAGTACATGAAAAATAAAAGGTGCATTACATAGCCTTATTGTAAAGGGCGACCTACCTTAGAAATTTAAACATGCAAATCCATAGCCTTATTGTAAAGGGTAGCCTACCCCGAAATTAAGCATGCAATGCGTGGCCTTATTGTAAAGGGAAGCCCTAAAAATTAAACGTGCAATGTGTGGCCTTGTTGTAAAGGGCGGCCTTCCCCGAAAAATTAAACGTGTCATGCGTAACCTTATTGTAAAGGGCGACCTACCTTGAAAATTAAACGTGCGATGTGTGGCCTTGTTGTAAAGGGCAGCCTACCTTGAAAATTAAACATGCAATGGTCTATTGTGAGGTGACCCTACCCGAAAGAATGATCTATTATTAAGCGATCCCGCTCGAAGGAATGGTCTATTGTGAGGTGACCCTATCCGAAAGAATGATCTATTATTAGGCGATCCCGCCTGAAAGAATGGTCTATTGTGAGGTGACCCTACCCGAGTGGATGATCTATTATTAGGTGATCCCGCCCGAAAGAATGGTCTATTGAGAGGTGACCCTACCCGAGTGGATGATCTATTATTAGGCGATCCCGCCCGAAAGAATGGTCATTGTGAGGTGACCCTACCCGAGTGGATGATCTATTATTAGGCGATCCCGCCTGAAAGAATGGTCTATTGAGAGGTGACCCTACCCGAGTGGATGATCTATTATTAGGCGATCCCGCCTGAAAGAATGGTCTATTGTAAGGTGACCCCGCTCGAGTGGATGATCTATTATTAGGAGATCATACCCGAAAGAATGGTCAATTGAGAGATGACCCCGCCCGAGTAAATGATCTATTATTAGGCGATCCCGCTCGAAAGAATGGTCTATTGAGAGGTGACCCTACCCGAGTGGATGATCTATTATTAGGCAATTCCGCCCGAAAGAATTGTCTATTGTAAGGTGACCCTGCCTAAGTGGATGATATATTATTAGGCAATTCTACCCGAAAGAATGGTCTATTATAAGGTGACCATCGCTCGAGTGAATGATATATTATTAGGAGATCATACCCGAAAGAATGATCAATTGAGAGATGACTCTGCCTAAGTGAATGATCTATTATTAGGCGATCCCGCTCGAAAGAATGGTCAATAGAGAGGTGATCCTACCCGAGTGAATGATCTATTATTAGGCAATCCTGCTTGAAAGAATGTGTGGGGAAATATGACCCCTATTGTTTGAATTTCGATTTTGATTAAACTTTCGTTTGTTTGTTTTTTTTTTTTTTGAGTTGAAATTGACAACAATCTTACTTGAGAGAAACATAGGTCGTCCCGCCTTGTCGGTACTTAATCCCCTCTTTGCCTCATTTTGGAAATCTATGCCGGATTGTAACTTGCAGTACTCGTCAAAATTTTCTTACTCCCAAGGCTTGGATCACTATTCATAGTGAACTTGAGTCTTTTCTCCCTCTCCGATTGCTTTGCCGCTTGCCAAATTTTGGTTGAGCCATTGCCCTCCCTTAGGGTTGCTCTTTGCCTCCTAGATTGATCGTTTTGATTGCTTTGATTTAAGCACAAAAGCATACTATTTCGACCTCTATTAGCATAGCATAGTGATGCCATTGTCCGACAAGTTCTTGAACTCAATTAGGGTTTCTAGACTCTTGATCTTGCCCCCAAGTATTCTCCATGAAATGCCATTCGGTCGGGCTATGAAATGCCCCCAAGTGTTAGTTGAGATCAAACACTTATCATTTTCTTGATATAATCACCGCTTGTGTTCGAATGCTTGTTTCTTGATGCTTGTATCACAATTTATAAATTGATCTTAAAATTTTTGTCATCTTTTGAAAAAGATCATAAACATTTGGCTCTCATGGATTGAGTCGTATATTTGAATGATTCTTTTAAAACAATTCAGATTATTTGAACGAAATGTAAAGATGTTCCGATGAAAGTACTTTCATTCATGAAGATATTTAAGTTTATTGATCAAAAGTCAAATCATGATATTCAAATGCTATGATGCAATTTCTTCAAGAAAGTTGGGCTAAGCAAGCAAAAAAAGTGTTTGGGTCATGCAAAGTTGACATTTGAGGAATTTGAAGATAATTAATCCAAGATAAGTTCATTTTGGGTAGATGAAAAAGTTTTAAGCGAGAAAGTATTTAGAAAAATAAGTGGTTTTGAAGGATAATTTTGCCTTAGAATATCTTGATTCTGTTTATTTTGCCTCCAAGGTTTGTTGATGAAAACTCATGACTGGATGTTATGGAGAACAACATACCAACTTATCATATTTTCTTTTTTCTCAATCATCACTTTTTTTTTAGTTTTTTTTTTTAGATTAGAATCCAACAATCTAGGTAAATTTTCTTTGATCGAAAGGACTTGCAAAAGCACGTAATGCGGCTATGGCATTGGGTTTATGAAAGAAGGATATAAAGGCTCAAAACGTGTTTGATGGTTTTTTGACATAGAATCACTTTGTTGTCCATGAAAATCTCTTTAGGTCATGTCGCTTGGACTTTATCACTTGAGCCATTAGTTAGGTTGCTATGTCGTTGAGAAAATTCTTCTAAGCTTACCACCTGGATTTTGTCATTTTGACTTTGTTTTCTTGCCTCAACTCTCTTTGTCTGTTTGTTGAATTTTGATTCCCATCTTGACTTATAATTTTTATGTTCGAGAAGAAGTTTTTTTTTGTCTCCCCTCTTTTTCTTTTTCCTCTTAAGATAATTGATGAGATTCTTTTGATAGAAATTTTTGAGAGTTTCATCGAGCCTTCATGGACTATACACTTTGCCCTCAAAGTAGGACCATGAAGGATAAAATTTATGTGAGACATATGAAAGATGGCATTTTCTCATCTCAAAGACCGATTCACCAATGTCGTTACACACTGATCTCTTTTAAACGATGATGATTAATTATGAATATTGTTCATCACTATTTAAGGCACCAATCATTGAGTCTTTCCTTTGGGCTTCACTGTGTTTTCTTAGGCAATAATTTTCCTTCAAATGTTAATTTTGAAAAAGGATAAAGGATTTCTTTTTTTTTCTTAACAAAATGAAGGATTTCGCTGATTACTTTCTGCTCGGAAAGGTTATCGGGAGGATATATCTTTGAAGAAATTATCTCTAGCATATATCTATTACGTTTTGAAATTTGATTAATTTTTACAAAAATTTCTTTGAATGAATTTGCCATTATGCTTCCTCAATGGAGTAAGAGGCTAATGCCAAGGAATACTTTCAAATGAACATCTCTTGATTTCAAATCGGATAATATCAAATTGCAAAAGAAAACTTAAGTATTCTTTCATTCAAATATACGTCTTAACTCATGCATAACCAAAATATTCAAAAATAGTTTTCAAAATCTGATAAAATTAAAAAGATGACATTTGTAGATCGATGAGCGTGCATCATCATCATATCTTTCAAGCTCACACCATCTTTTCATTCCATGCATTGGCAACTGTATGGCTTGGCGATTGATCCATGCTCACATCATGAGTATTTGAAAAGCTATCAAGGTTGATCCATCCTTTCTTAGTCAAAGCTAAAAGCCTCTTCTTGAAAGCAGGACGGTTATCGATATTGTGTCCGAGTAGCATCCGAATGATATTCGCAACGTTCATTTTATTGGTACCATACGGGATAAGGAAGGAGCTTTGGTTTGGTGGGAATTGGGATAATCAGTCCACTACTCACTAGATGTTCAAACATCTCACCCAATGAGACAGTAAGGGTGGTAGTTGCTTGAGTTCTTTTTTGTGGTCTTGGTTGTGACTTGGTGGATTTCAAAAATGCGTAGTAGCTTGAGAGAATTAGTTTACTTGGTAAGTTTGGTGAGGTATGTAAGATGGGTTTGATTAATTTGATGGGTATGTTTAGTTCATGGTGTTTGTTAGGCTAGGGGTATAGTAGGTGAATGAAGGTCTTTGGTTGTAGCTATCATGGTTTTTATGCTTTCTTTGGTTACTCCTTTGATTTTTTTATGGATAAAATCCAGTCCCAACTCGATTTATCTCCTCATCTCGTTCTCTTATTACCATTGCCCTTTGTCTTTTCGTAAATCTTTCTAGCTTTAATTGCTTACTCCACCCTCTCGCCTATGATAACAATATCGGTGAAGTTGGTTGAAACATTACCAATCAAATACTCAAAGTAAGGTGCTTCGAAAGTATTCAAAAATATCGAGATTAACTCATATTCTAGTAATGGTGGATGGATTTGAGCCGCTACCTCGTGCCACCTTTGCGCGTACTCCTTAACGGTTTCTTTAGCCCTTTTTTCCATACCTTGGAGATCCGAACGATTCGGAGCCACTTCCATGTTAAACTTGTATTGCTTGAGAAAAGCATCGGCTAGATCTTTCCATCCTCTAATCTTGGACCCCTTTAACTTCATATACCAACTCAAAGCTAAACCTCCCAAGCTCTCATGAAAGAAATGGATTAGCAACTTCTCGTCGTAGACCACATTCGCCATCTTGCTACGAGTAAACCCTCGAGTGGGTCATGGGACACTAGGTTCCCGTGTACTTGGAAAAATCCGACACCTTGAACTTTTTTGGAATCACTACATCGGTACCAAACACATTTCGGAGGCCCTAATCGGATCATAGGCATCCTCCCCTCCATTGCTCTTAAGCATTCTTCTAATGCCATGAGTCCTGTCCATACTTGGGCCTTCAACCGCCCTAGGCCCATGAGCTTCTTCTTCTGCAGGATCCGTCGGAGGCATTTGTGGAACTCTTGGGTCCATAGGGTAAGCAAATGTCCCGATAGGGTGTGAACCTTCGGCATGAAAAGTTGCCTGATTGGAAGGCCCCGACCGATGAGGTGACGGAACAAGCATGCTATACTTCGGGTTGTCTTTGATTCAAGCTACCTCCCCTCTTAATGCTTGCTCTAACGGAGATGTCATCCGAGCCACACTCTCTTTCGGCGAGTCAAACTCTTGCCGGCTAATTGGCTTTTGTCGCGGTCTTTCCTCATTCTCCATTTGGCGAGTCCGAAGTCGAGTGTTGTAGATGCGCGAAGGGGATTGAGTGGAGCGGCCTATGTTTACTTCACTATATGTAAAAGAAATATATACAAATAAATACTTAATGTAAATGCATGATTTTAAACTGGGTCGAATACCTTTTCTTTATTTTGTTGCTCGTTAAATCATGATAGAATCTTATCAAAGATGGGTTAGACCGAGCTAGTACTCGCCGAGGGCAAGAATTACCCTACGGATACTTGGGCGATTAGGGAGATATATATGCCCCCCATTTCAGTGGTGACTTAATTTTGAAATGATAAAGCCACTCCTATTATAAGCACACGAAGGGTAAAACCTCTTCCTCTTTTTTTCGTAGTCTCAACACGAAATTCAAAGGCATACATTCTCCTTCATCATTTCGTGCCCGCTCAAATCTAATCTAAAATCCTCGACCTTATTTCGACTTCTTCGATCATGATTTAATACGAAGGATAACCTTTATTAAAAATTATAAAAATACCCTTGGAATACCAAGGGTCAATATCGACATCATTTGACAATGATTCGTGTCTGAATTGGGTCAACCCTAATAGACAAGATCTAGCTTTTCTATGGTTGGGCAAAGCTTGACTAGTCCTAAAGATATTTCAAGTTTCTAGACTGTCTAAATTACCAGTAGGGTAATCCAACCTCTAACCTTATACACTAGAGGTAGGGGAAGGTTATTCCACCATTTCCGATGTATAGGGTGAGTTTCAGTCCAAATGAAAGTCCGGAAGAGCATCGGTAGACTTTCATCATACTTGCCTCCAAATCACTCTATCTAATTCCTATTAGAGTTCAGCTCGGGTCCGAGCTTTTAGAGGTTTCCTTCGTGGTGTGTGCAACGAGTTAAAAGAAAAGGCGTACAACCCAATTCAAAAATAAACGTGCGTACAAAAAAAATTTAAATATATACACAAATGAATAAACAAAATTCAGAAAATAAAATGACAAAAATAAACACAGGAGATAAATTAAAAACTAAACCTATGGCCTAACTCTAGTCCCCGATGGAGTCGACATTCTATCGCTACCCGACGTCGGACGAGACTCCTCGAAAATAATCTAAAATTAGAAATGAATATTCACAAGTTTATTTACAGAGTTTGGAGTCGCCACCTAGTATTGAAAGAACTAGGAACCTAAAACGGACACTCGGTTCGGAGATTCTATGGTAAGGAGTTGGTTACGCTTTTGGGAAGATACCGATCACCCAAAAGCGCCCTTTCCCAAAAAAGGTACCACGTCCGGTTTAGCTCTAAATTTATCTCCTAAAATATTTTATTTACATCAAATTATTTTTTGATTTTTTTAAACTCCCATTTCTTAAACAAATTGAATTTTTTAGTTTTGAGCATGGCATCATATTGAAACGATCGTCGATCCCCTTCGTCGAGCGACACGTTGATTCAAACATCGGATCCACTTTATGCCTTGACACAATCGGTGTGTCGGAGGATATTTTGATTTAAAAAATGATTTTTTTTTATGACGTCGGTCCCAATTAGATAGGAGACTTCATCGAGAATTTTAGATTTTTTTGTGTGACGTCAATCCCTACCATGTAGGAGACTTCGTTGAAAATTTAGATATATATTTTTTTCTGTTTTTTTATTTTCTTAATAAAGAAAAAAAAACTATAAGATTTTAAGTAACTGAAATCAACTGAAATAAATTTTGAGAAATTAAAAGTATTAAAATCACCGTTCGTCCCTAATAAATAGGAGACTCGTTGATCCAATATTTTAATCACATAAAAAAAAACATCACATGTTAGAATAAATTTCACAACTAAATATATCTAGATTTTCGAACATGCATAAGATAAAAAAATTATTACAAAACACAAAAAAAAATAAAAGAAAACAAACACAAACAAGTCCAAAATTCACCTTTACCAAAATTACAAAAATGCCCCTGGAATACCAAAGGTCACCGCCAAGTGATCGTTCGTCTTCCGGTTACGTTTCAAGTGCATGGACCAACCATCCTTGTAGATTCGATCGTTGCGAATCCAACGGTGGTGCTATCGACCGGAGACGACGTCGGAGAAGGGAGATCGGAGCCTCCAAAGATTCGGTCGGACCTCCTTTCTTCATCGATAATGAATCCGATCTCCTTTCGGGATTCCAAGCATACCGGTCGACTCGTGAGGTTGAGAGGAAGATGTCCGCAATGGTTAGAACCTTCAACGACTTCTAGAGCGGCCAATCTTTTCGTGTTTTTCAAAACGATGTCGAAAACGGGTCGAGCTTAATTAAACCGTTTTCTAGTGTTGTTGGGTCGAGATATTTATATGAAAACACTCGAGGGAGACCGGCGATCATTTCGTGGTGGTGGTTCTTGTGTTGGTGACCGAAGTGGAGAGAAACAAACGGGTATTATTTCGGGTCGGGTTTTGGTGGTTTGATCTCCGATTTCTCTCCCTCCATGATTGTTTCTCCCTTTAACCGGTGTTGATGGACCGATCTAGTGATGGGCTACACGTGGGTCCGTTGATCGGGGTCAAAATCTAATCGGAAAACGATCAATTGAGGCTTAAAAGTTTCGACTGGGTAAATGAGTAATCGGGTATGGTTATTGGGTTAGGGCGTGTTTGGCTTCTTCTTTTTAGGTTTTCGGTATTTTTTCTTTTTTTATTTTTTTTTGGCTGCGTTTTTTCTTCTTCTTTTTTTCCTCCTCTCTTCTTTTTTTTCTGCAAATTGGAATTCCAAAGCTTTTTATAGGCCAAAAACATCCTAAAATTTCTCCCAAAATCAATTCAAAAATCAAATTTTAATTGGAAAATCTTAATTTTTAGATTTGTTTAGCTAAAAATAAGGAGATTCTAATTTAAAAAGATTTGTGAAAGATTTTAACAGATTTTTGAATGATTTTAAGGAGGTTTAATATTTTTTTTCCTTTTTTGCTTTTTTTTTGTTTTTTTTTCTCTTTAAAGGAAACAAAATTAGGTTATGACAATAGTTTGCTTCACTATGTATCCATTGAGATAGATGCCCATGAACAAGTGAACGAAATTAGAGAGTATATATGAAAGAAAATAGTGCATGAAATAAGCTTTCTATGATTAGGAAGTTTATGAATTTGAAATATAGAGATGAAAGGTCTATTGCTAAACATTTGAGGAACATCTAAGATTTGATTAATTAGCTAATAACCATGTAATAAAGATAGATGATGAGTTACAAGTATTATTGTTTCGAAAACCTTTATCGGATAACTAGGAGACTTTGGTTATGATACTCGGTAATTCTAATTCGAATGACATTTTATCACTATATATATTTAAAACAACTTGTTCAATAAAAAAGCATGATGAAATGAAGTGATAGCAAATGATACACAAACTCTTGTCTTAAAGAGCAAAAGGAGAAGTAGAAATAAAAAATTTAGTGGACATGGTAAATCCGAAACATATCACAGCTTAATGTCGGTTCTAAATATTATCATTGTGGAAAGAATGTTATGTTAAGATATATTATAAGATATGAAAGAAAGAACGAGAACCGAGAAAAAAAAAGATAATAAGAACACCACTAGAGTATTAACTTCATACCGAGATGTGGTGGTACTTAAATATGGGAAGATAAAGTGTAATGTTGCATATTATTATGTTGAATAGGTTGCTGACTCAACAACTACATATCATGCTACTTGTATGAAGGAATTCTTTGCTATATTAAAGCAAAGACTTTGACAAAAGGAAAATGGGCAACAATAGTTATGCTAATGTTCAAAGGGTTAGTGATATATGTATAAAGACATGTGCGGATTGAACTTTGATTTTGAAGGATGTGCTTTATATATCAAATTTATGCTTGAGTATGATGATTTCTACTCATGCCCTAGACATTGTTGGGTACTACAATTTGATGGTGGAAGATGAAAACTCACAAGGGATCACTAGTTATTATCATAGATAAGATTTGCGATAAACTATACATAAAAATAAATAAATAAATTTAGTTAGACTTGAAAATAGTAAAGTTAAGTATCAAAACTTCTTTGAAATTATGGTCTAGACGACATGTTCAAGTGAATAAAAAATTATTATAAAAGAAGACTTATGCTTTTTTTTTTTTTAAGAAGTTTGCGACACATAGATAATCATTGAATGAAGAACTTAAGATTGATATTGAGCCAATAATTGGTAATAATGATGATACAAAGGAGTATTAAGGAAGGAGAGCAGGACTCTTCGAGTTCATAATGTAACGTTTTAGTATTATTATTATTTTTTCAAGAACTCTAGTTCTAATAATGTCTTGTTGATTGATGAGGGGGAGCTAAATTGTTTTCGTAATGTTCTAAATAATGATAAAGATCGGGAACAAAATTTTAATGATTGATGATGTTATTGGTTTTGTGAGGTAATAGAAAATAAACGATGACGCCGAGAAAGATTTTTTAGATAAAGTTCCTTTATCGTGTGCTAGTGTAACTAGCATGAACTCTAGATGACGACTTGTGATTTTTTACTTATGGATCAAAAGAGGAGGTTTATTGAATATATGCTTAATATTTAACCCATAAATGACCTTAACATAACCCATTAAGAAATTAAATTTAAAAGAACTATAATAAATTTAAAAATTAAGAAAAATGAACGAGCAAAGTGTATATTTGCATGTGAAATGCATATTGTGGTGGGAAAGAAAAGTGAAAGAAGTGCGTTGGTTTTTTTTCTTTTTTTTTTTTTTGTGCCACACATGGAATATATGTATATGAAATGAAATTTGATCTTTTAGAGTAGTGTTACTAAGAGAAGATGAGAGACGATAGAGATACAAGAAAAAAAGAAGTTATTTTCTGTGGAAATGTGAAGTGTGCACACATGGCAATGGAAAAGAAAAGGGAAAGAGTGTGTTGTTGTTTTTTTTTCCCTTTTTTGAGGCACACATGATAATATACACACACACGAAAAATGAAATTTGATCTTTTAGAGTATGAGCACGTTACTCTGGTTGGGTTTTCTCTTTAGTTTAAACTCCTTCTATGAACTTTGATCTTCGGAAATGTAAAGTTCTATATATATATATATGTATTTGTGTGGAATTTCTTTAGAAAGTAAGGATTTTTATGTACTAAATATTATGATTTTTCTTAAAATTGATTCTTGAATACTACAATCATATGGAATTAGTGTTTAAAGCAATGATCTCACAACGATATTGCATACATAGATTTTATAGATCCCAAGTTTTCATACTGAGCTTGATTTATCTAAAAATGGAATTGACACTACTTTTAATATTTTTATTTTTTCAATTTCAGGAAAAATATTTTCTTGATTATAATAGAATATTTCAAAATTGGTATGTGATTTTTTCTTTCTATGATAAAAAAGATTTCCATGTAAATTTGATATTATTGTTATTGATTAATTTATTTTATATCTATGATTATTTTGCATGTTGGCTTGATTATTTTCTTCCAAAATCTGACTTACTTGAAATTAAATTAAGTTCCCAGCAGGAAAAAGGGTAATGAAAACTTTCCAACGACCCTTCTGTATAGTCAACTGGACCATCCAATGGCTACATCAGACTTACAAACTCATCAGTATTTAAACAAACGATATTGGATCAATTGCAATGTACAACCATTCTCTTCTAAAGCAACCTTATACGAAAGATGGAGATTCCACATAAATTTCATGATTGTGGGCTTTCCCTAGTTTTTCTTGTTTTACTTGCTAACTTGTCAACATCTTCTTCGCTGTCTCAAGGTATGCTACTTAACTAAATATGTTCTCTTTGTTAAAGCAATTTTCATTAATATGCCTAAACATTGATTCTGCTGTCCTCATTGTAGGAAAAAGCCTCCCATACATGACTTCAAACGTCGAAGAGATATCAGGCAAGTTTTTTGATTACATTATTGTAGGAGGAGGTACTGCAGGTTGCCCCCTAGCAGCAACTCTTTCTGAGAAATTTTCAGTGCTAGTGGTGGAAAGAGGAGGCTCACCCTATGGAAATATCTTGATAACAGATAGGAAATTCATGGGTTTCCCACTGTTACAAACAGATGAATTTTCTTCAGTTGCTCAAAGCTTCATATCTAAAGATGGAGTTCTCAACCATAGAGGACGAGTTCTTGGAGGATCATCAGCAATAAATTTCGGGTTTTATAGCAGAGCTAGTGATAGTTTTGTTACAAGAGTGGGTTGGGATAAAAAGTTGGTGAAAGAGGCTTACGAATGGGTAGAATCGAGAATTATTTCTAAACCCATTCAACTGACCAGATATCAATCTGCTCTCAAATTTGGCTTTCTTGACGCAGGAATTCGACCATATAATGGGTTTACCTGGGAACATATAGAGGGAACAAAGATCGGGGGATCTTTGTTTGATAACTATGGAACAAGACACACATCAGCTGATCTTTTACAGGCAGGAAACCCAAATAATGTGCTAGTTCTCCTGAACGCAACTGTAAAGAGTGTTGTCTTCTCTGGTAAGCAAAGATAACTTCAGTTGCTGATTTTAGCAAATGGTAATAAATATGCCTAACAGTACACTGTAAGACCATTATTAATTAACTGTTACAGTCTTAATAATTTATATGTTAGGGTAAATGTTCAAAATGAATATTTTCAATCGATTTTGAGTAGTTGGATTAAATTATAAGAAATTAATTGTTTGAGAATTAAATCTGAATATTTAAGCAACATGAATAATTGATCATGAAAAGGACAAAGAAAATTGCAATTCAATTTTGAATAGCAGAAACGGCAACAAGCTTCTTTACGTGTAGCCTACTTTATTTCAATTTATTTTATTATCTTATTTATTTAGGAAAATTATTAGAGTAAGAGTTTTATTCCTAATTAGTCTAACTTATTTTTAAAGTTTATTTGGCTATTAAGTTTACCGTAAATTTCAATTTGCCTATCTGGTACTTGTACATTTTCTCAATTTCACTTTAAACTTTTAATTTGTTTCAGTAAGACCTCATATATTTTATTTTTATTACAATCAATCCTATCAAATTTCATTTTATTTCAATCAATTCCCATGTCTTTCACTTTTCTTCATGCAATACCGCAATATTAAAACATAAATATTAATGTCTAATATTCAATTATTTATCACGTTATCTTTCTTTTGAATTTTTTTTCAAAAAAAAAATATCAATTGTAAATATTTAATAAAATGTCATCATCAAAATCAAAATTAAAAAAAAATATTAGATTATTTATTATTGTATATTTTTTAAACAATTTATTATATTTATTTTCATCATATAATCAAATTAACAATATTTTTAAGTGAAAATGCCAAATGTACTTCCTAGATCACCCCTATATAACCTATATATTTACTAATTGACACTTTGTTTTGGTCCTCAAATCTCCAAAAATGCTTTAAAAGCTAATGAAAATCAATAATATTAAAAAAAGACTTTTATTCCTTTGATGAGAGGAATTATAAGTTTTATGATTCCTTTTGACAAACCATACTAGTATTGAAAAAGACTCTTTTGAACATAACAAGTCATAATATATATTTATTTTTTTATTCATGTATTTACATCACATATATAGAATTAAAAGGGACTCTTTAAAATTAAAAGAATCCATTTGAACTAAAATGCTAGTGCTGATGTTACCATTCAGTTTTATGTACCTAAATTTTATTTTAATGGAATTAAAATTTATGTTATGTGCTCTAAAAAAATAATTTAATTATAATTTATCAAAATTTACGTAAACATTATTCAGATTTTACACATCTAACTTTTAATTTTAATCCAATAACAATTCATTTTTTTTTCATTTACAAAATAATAATAATAATAATAAATGAAGACTGTCTATATATTGATTCTGCATACTAAAAAAAAAAAAACATTCATTGATCTCCTATCAGTATTGCTTGAACGATAAATCTCCTGACGCTAGTAATTAGTAGTTCTACTTGAATAATGCAGGTCAAGGAAATGGGATCATAGTTGATGGTATTAGGTTCATCAAGAGCGATGGCAGCACAAAACAAACTTATGAAGCTTACCTCAACCAGTCTGCCGCGAATTCGAGTCAACGAGGTGATGTTATTCTGTCAGCAGGAGCAATAGGTAGTCCTCAGATCCTAATGTTAAGTGGCATTGGTCCAAAAAATCATCTTCAGAACTTGAATCTCCCACTTGTGTTAGACTTGGAAAGGGTTGGACAGGAGATGAAAGATAATCCGAGCATAGACGACGCAACCAACACAAAGCTTCAATTTTCGGATGCTGTACAAGTTGCAGGCATAGTGAATGAAGACTTCAGATTCATAGTGGAGGGAATAATCGTACCAAGTAGTTTCAATGCATCGGTGGTGTCAATTGCAATCAAGAATGCATTCCCGGAATCAAAAGGAAAGCTAGAATTGAAAAATACAGACCCTAGGCAAAACCCTTTAGTGGAATTCAATTATCTAGAAACGGAAAATGATTTGGAGAAATGTGTCGAGATGGTTCAATTGCTTGAGAGAATAGCAAGTTCGAAGTCCATTACATGGTTCAGGGGGCTGGACCTCAAAACAATGTTTCAACTTCTAATCCTAGCAAACTAAGGATGTATTGCAAGGACAATTTACGCACATTTTACCACTATTATGGCGGTTGCAATGTTGGATCAGTTGTTGACAAAGATTACAAAGTATATGGGATAAAAGGATTAAAAGTTGTAGATGGCTCAACCTTTTCCGAATCACCAGGTACAAACCCAGCTGCTACAGTCTTAATGCTTGGACGATATCAAGGTATCAAAATCCTCAAAGAAAGGGAGAGTGCTTCTGCATTTAGTGCCCAATTACACCCATAACAAATCCTCAACTTCACCTATATATATACATGTAAGCTACTGCATTGTCTCACACCCGAGAGTGCAAGACAATACACTATTTCCTTTATTATGGACCTCTATGACCATGCACAAGAGAATTCCTTATTTAGTTTAAAGTTCAAGGCTTCCTATAATTCGACATCTAATGTTAATAATTTTTTTTGCAACCCGAGACATTATAAACTCTTCCATTTCTATTCATAATTGAAACATAAACTTAAAATGAATATAATCATCCTTAATTTATCCATAAACATCCATTTACTTCGACTCTTCTAAATATATTTACATATTATCTCATTCAAAGTATAAAAATATATCATATATAATAAAAAATGATCGAATCTAAGCATTGCTCGCAACTAGCCAAGCCTAACAATGATTTAGTATTCAAACTTTAAACTTGGACTCGTTGTACACAATTTGGCATACTCGTAGCTTACAACTAGCATCTTCAATAAATCTACATGTCCTTAAGCATTACTTCATTCACCTACACCATAAGATAAAACAAAATGAGCTAAACCTCAAAATAGTGTAATCGTGCATAGTAGCAATGAAAACAATCATTTTTCATGCTTGAAATTTTTTATCTTTCCGAGTGCACCTTGCTGAATACATATAATTTCAGCCTTCTTTTTTCATAATGGCTCTAAACATGTTCGATTAAATGAATCTCACAAAAGTTGATCATTTCCCTTGTCCCTCTTGAACATGCCTAGCCATGTCATGTCCTCATAAAATCATGTCCTTATAAAAACTATGTACATGTCCTTTCTTAGAGACTTGAAATCATAACATAAAATATTTCATGGCGTGAATGCAATTAGAATGCAATATGCATAAACATGAACATGAATCATATGGCATTAAAACATTCCCGGATACATTCCACAGGACATGATAATGTCGAATATCATCAAGCCTAAACCAACCAATGATAAGGTCTGAAACTATCTAGTCTTAAACAACCATGAACACAACGCATATGTCATTAGTAATTCATGAATCTAACCTAACACAACACATGGTTGAATTCCTCACATGACGCTCCAATCATACAACCATTCAACATCAAGACAGAATCAACAACGAATATAATCAAGACTACCTCAATTTTTCCATTAGCCCAATCTCAATAAGTCAAAACAATCTCAAACAATTCCATAGCCATTGGCTAAATTTAGCAGAAGACACGATTATGAAATTCTCCACTAAGCTTACCTAGGCTAAACTATCCTCCATCAACCCTAACCTATATATTATTCAATCAAAGACAAAAATTTTAGCAAAATTGTACATTTGTTAATGATCAGTCGCATGTCATGACATAACAATTTTTGTCAACAAAAATCACATGTCATGGCTTGATAGAAACCTTATATCATATTTTTATTCTCTTTATATTTAGTTTATTTGCTATGTTTTATGTCTTATTATAATAATTTATGCTCATATTTATGTTCAAGACATAAACTAAGAAATTAGAGTAATCTTGTTTAAAAGTTAGATAATCTGCAAGCATGATTAACTTAGATCTTCTAGATTTCTTATACGTCTCTCGAAGCCTTAAGTTGGATTTGAAAAAAGTGTTCTTCAAAGCCTTTGTAAAGGATATCTAAATATTTCAAAATGATATAGTGGGTCAAAATCCCAGTTCTTTTGGGCCTTTAAACGACATTTCATAATCTAGTCTTAAGAGTTGATCCGAATCCTATTCGAGTCCGAATCGGTTGTGGCATTTAATTCATATTTGAAGTTTTAGAACTCCAATTAATGTAAGAATAATCCCATGAAATACTTAAAAGGAATTTCTATAATTATTCTTAAGGTCTTGAGTCCAAAGTAGGTTGGTTTGCTAGAGAAATTCAACTACAAAGTTAGAATCTTAAAACTAGGTGGACAAGCTGAGTTAGTGGCAATGTTTTGCCCATACCTAAAGCTATGGATCTCTAATTGATACAAGAATTAATTTTTGGAGAGATAAAAAATAGGGCTACAACTTTCTTGAAAGAAGAAAACTTTAATTCGGCATGTATATAATCCATTTATGCTTTATTACTCAAAGGAACCCATATGCGGCTAAGGGCATAAAAAGGCATGACTCCATCACTAAATCTCATACGAAAATACAATTTTCGTAAAAAAAAATACAACAACAACTCAATCAATTGTCATTCAAACAATCTAAAACCCCAACAACAAGTCATAAAAGGCATGAATCTATCACTAAATCTTATACGAACCTTAACCTTAGGAAATTCACTATTGGTCAACTATGGCCACACCCAAGCAAATCATACCCAATAATTTTTAAGTCATTTCACATCCATTTGTTCATAACCATACATACTCATCATAATCTATCACAGCCTAAAGCATTAGGCAAATAATTTAAATATTCCTCTCATGGTTGAATGTTTCATCTATTCAACTAAAGGATATCTTCCTCAATCATTCACTTTATACAAGTCATTCATATTTTTTATCAATGAAAGTACAACAACAACTCAATCAATTATTATTCAAACAATCCAAAATCCCAACAACAAGTCATAAAAAGGCATGATTCCATCACTAAATCTCATACGAACCTTAACCTTAGGAAATTCACTATTGGTCAACTATGGCCACACCCAAGCAAATCATACACACAATCATTTTCAAGCTATTTCACATCCATTTATTCATAACCATACATACTCATCATAATCTATCATAACCTAAAGCATTAGGTAAATAATTCAAATATTCCTTTCTTGGTCGAATGTTTCATCCATTCAAGCAAAGGATATTTTCCTCAATCATTCACTTTATACAATTCATCTTATTGTGTTTGTAATAACCCAAAATTTTCTTATTTTTTATTTTTTATTTTATTTATTTATTTATTTATTTTATTTTATTTTATTTTTAATTTGAAGTTTATTAAGGAAAAAGAAAAAAAAAGAGAAGGAAAATGATGAAAAAAGAAAAAGAAAAAAATGAAAAAATTCATTTAGGGGTGCAATTGAAGTAATTAGGGGTGTAATCGAGTCAATTAAAAAGTTTAGGCCTTAAATTGCACCTCCGGGGACCTAATTGTTGAGATTACACCGAAATTATTTCGCGAGAGGGTGTAATTGCTGAAATTGAAACTCGAGGACCAAGCTGGAAGTTTAGAGTGAACGACGAGGATCGAAATGGAGCAAACGACATGTCGTTCGCTCCAAGGCGGATTCTCTCCGAAAATCTTTGGGAGAATCTGCCCAAATCCTCCATGAATTTCGTGTTTTTGATTGTGTATTAATCATGGATTTTGTTGCCAAAACCAACACTAACGAGGAATCAATGAGAATTTCCTGTTTTGATTTCACAATTAATCTCGAATTAAAGAGGAAGATTTTGACAAAAAATTCAAGGATTTCAATTCAATTTTAGGAAATGTTTTGGCTATAAAACGTTTGAATTTCACAGAAAAAAGGAGAGGAATTAGGAGAGGAATTCGGGTTGGAGACGGAGTGAAAACCAAAAGCAAGAAAGTTTGATTTTTGATTTTAACTCCTGCTTTTTCTGGGGAATTTCAGGCGAGCATTGGTGTTCTTATTTTCTCGGTTCGTGTTCTTCCATTGTCGACCCTTTCGGTGTTCTATTTAGGGTCTTTTGGGGTTGATTTTCCATCCCCAAGTGTTTCTCAATCCCCTTCTTAAAATTTGGGTTCCAATTCGTCAATTCGGGGTTTTGTTTTTTTGAATTTACGGCAGTCGTTTGAGTTTGTTCTTGTTTTTCCGGGTTTGTTCTTCATCTGCTGGGTTTGGATTTGATCATTGCTCGAATCCATTGAAAGGGGTTGTGGGTTTTGTTTTTTAGGGGAACTATCGGTGGTTGGGTGCGAAAGCAAGGAGCCGAGGAGAAGGATTAAAAAAAATCGTGAGAGATCATCACTTTGGTTTCTGCGTTTCCCGGAATTTTTGGAGTTTTTCGGTTGAAGTTCTTCGAACTTTTCCGAGTTAGCATGTGGCGTTTGATCCTTCGTTATCGCTTGATTCATTCGTTTTAATCTTTTATTTGTTATTTTGTTCATGATCCGATTTTGCGTAATCAAATCTTTTGATTAAAGATGAGTTTTTATTTTCCTGAAAAGTTTAAGGAATAGGGAGAGAAAGTGAAGAACATGAAGAATAGGGGAGAGAAAGGTTGAAAACTGGAAAATTTTGGTTTTTTATCCAAAAAATAAAAAAGAGGAGCGCGCGGGCTTGTTTTCGGGCTTGAGGTCCGGCCCGACCCACGAAAGAAAAAAAGAAAAGGGGGCTAGGCTGAAATTACCCAAAAAAAAAAAAGGAAATCCAGCCCAACCCGAGGTAAAAGAAAAAAAAAAGAAAAGGGGGCCCAGCCCACACCCTTTCTTCAAAAAAAAAAGGGGGGAATGAAAAATAAAAAGAGAGTTAGGGAAGAAAAAAATAAGAAGAAAAAAGAAAAAAATTGGGGTGGGTGTAAAAAAAAAAAAAAAAGCCTAAAAACTTCGACGAAGCCTCCTACTTGATAGGGCTGACGTCATCAAAATCACTTTTAATTAAAACGTCGTTCGACACACCGGTTGTGTCGAGGCTTTTAGTGGATCCGATGTTTGAATCGACGTGTCACCCAACGAAGGGGACCGACGATCGTTTCAATATGATGTCACGCCCAAAACTAAAAATTCACTTAGTCTAAAAGAAAATAGTAGATTAAAATTTAGAAAATAGCTTGACATAGATTTTAGGAGATAATTTAGAATTAAATCGTACATGGTACCTTTTTCAAAAAGGGCGCTTTTATGTGATTAAATATCTTCCTAAAAGCGTAACCAACTCCTTACCTTAGGAATCTCCGAACCAATGCTACTTTTAGGTTCCTAGTTCCCGAAATACTAGGTGGCGACTCCAAAACTCGTAAATAATTTTGTGATTAATTAACACCCAAACTACTTAATTTTTCTTTTGGGGGTCTCGTCCAACGTCGCGTAGCGACGGTGTTCAAGCCAACATAATATCTCGACACAAAACCCTTATGACACAATGGTATTTTATCGTTTCAACCTCAAAGACATCTAATTTTGGTTTCGTCCATGCATTTAGGAAGCTCAATAGCAAAACCAACAAATTATCCAACCCTTTCGACAAACACATCATCTAATAATCCATCGACTAACCTAACATTCATCCATTACCAATAATATCTTATTTTTGTAATTACTCTAAAAATTACACAATATATGCAACTAATTCGTGATCAATATCCCTATGAATCTTAAATAAAAATTAAGCATATTGGTTGTCTAATTAAACGTACTTGTTAGAAATTTTTTTTTAAGAATTTATTTTTTAAAATGATTTTTTAAAGAATGATTACATATTTTTTTCTCTTGCTTTTCATTTTTAAATATTGAATTTATTTTTTAATGTTGTCAATCTTAGATATCCGGGTTTTATTAGTGTAAGCGAAATGTTTTAGATGGTAAATAGTAAGTAATTCAATTGATAAAATCATTTATTTAGTACCATATTAAATTATTTATTTGTTGCTATTTTTTCTCATGTAATTGTAATTTCATGAATTGCCGTCCAATAAATTTAAAGGATTAATTAAGTTAATCATCTAAAAATATTAATCCTAATTCACATCAAACCTAATAAAACTAATTCTAATTCAAACCTACTGAATTTAACCATAAATTCAAATTAACTAAATTAAATTAACTCTAACTAATTGTATTAACCCTAATTTAAAAGTTTATTAAATTTTAAATATCAAATTAATTAAAATATTAAAATATTATAACAAACATTTACCTAATTAATTTAACAATAAATTCAACTAAACCTAATAAAATTAATTCTAATTCAAAACTAATTAAATTATAGATAACAATTCATTAAATACATTAAAATGTAAATAGCATCAATAATGAAATCCTTAATCAAAATTAACCTACTAAATTTAGCAATAAATTCAAATTAACCAAATTAAATTAACTCTAACTAATTATATTAATCATGATTCAAACTTTTATTAAATTTTAAATATCAATATTAATTAATAAATTACAATATTATAAATTAAATTAAAAAAATGAATCAAAATTTACCTAATTAATTTAAAAATAAATTCAACTAAACCTAATAAAATTAACCATATTTAAATTAACCCTAATTCGAACCTAATTAAATTTTAAATATCAATCAATTAGCCAATTAGACCATAATTAAAATTTAACAATCAATCAATCATTTCAAATAATCATAATTAAATCAACTCTAAATCAAATTAACTTAATTAAATTAATCCTAATTCAAATGTTAATTAAACATTAAACTAACAACTAGCAAGTTAACAATATTAACGAATAACTAACTAAAACAATTTAAAAAATAACAATTAAATAATAAAATTTTAACATAACAATTAATATGAATTAATCTAACAATTAATTAGCTAATTTATCTAAATTACCTCAACAATTACATAATTAAAATTCAATCTAACACTAACAATTAACAAAATTAAACTAACAATTAACAAAATTAAACTAATAATTAATAAAATTAACCTAATAACTAACAACATTAATCTAATGAAAAAAATAAAAGAACTAGTGAGAGAGAGAACAAATTACCAAAGGAGAGGAGGGAGAGGAGAGACTGCCGACAAGTTTTAGGGAGAAAGTTATGCCATGTTGGATTGAATGGGTCGGGGAGGGAGTTGAGTGGTATAGGGGAGTGGTTGGGTGCAGTGGGGGTGGCAACGAGTGCAAAAGGAGAGGAAGGGGAGAGGGAAAGGAAAGAAATTAGGAGGAAAAGAAAAAGTCTATCACTTTATAAGGATTTAGGAATAGTGACGGACGTATTTTAGTTGCTGATCTATCATTAATTTGAATTTCAAATGATTGTCCAAATTATCCGAAGGATTCAAAAATTTATGCAAATAGCGACGGACATGTTTTTTTTTTTTTTTGCTAATTTATCATTAATTAATGATAGAAACAAAGTTTTTTTTTTTGCTAATTTGAATTTTAACAAATCGCACATGTTGTTCAAAACTTTCCAAGAATTTACGCAATTACTAATGAAATAATATCTCGTTGTTGACTAGTGAGGGTTAGCGATCGATAATTTCCATCGTTTGGTCAATGATGCTTTTGACAATGGAATTTGTACTCCATCATTGAATTTGGCAGAGATTTTTGCCACATTTTTTAGCAATGAAATGTTTTCTATCGCTATATTTTCATCACAAAACCATCACTAATCCATAGCTAAATGATGCATTTTTTATTTCATCGTTAATTGGTTGTTATTTAATAGCCAAATGGTGACGGAATTGAATCTCGTTGTTAAAATTTGTCACTAATTGTCTATTTTCTTGTAGTGTGTAACGTAGACAATGACTAAAGCTCACAAAAAATGGATACATAAAAACTCAAAAGTGTATAAGGGTTTTATAGCATAGGAACATTTTATTGTCCATAGAAATCTCTTTAGGCTATGCCGCCTAGACTTTGTCAATTTAGTCATTGGTTAGGCTTTTGTGGCATGTTGATGGTCATGAGAATTTCTTTTTTAGGCTTGTTATAGTGACTTGTTATTATGATTATGACTTCGTTTTCTAATCTCAACTCTTATTGCCTATTATTCATCCGAACTTTGACCCCTATCTTGAATTATAATTTGCATTAGGGAGGTTTTTTTTTCTCCTTTCTTTTTACATTTGCATTCCCTTTTTTTTTTTAAATCATTTATGGATTTCTTTTGATAAATTTGTAAGAGTTTAATCAACTATTTATGGACTTTGCATTTTTCCTCCTAGTGTGAGGGGCGATCTTACTCTAGCTTATAGTAAAGGAATCATCAATGTTCAAAGTGGGACGATAAGAGATTAAAAAATTTATAAGATGTTAGAAAGATGGTGTTTCTTAATCTTAAAGACTAATTTGCTTATACTGATAAAAGCTAATCTCTTTTAAAAAACAAGAATTAATTTAAAAAACCATTAGGTTAACCTAAGAAGAGAAATGGTGAATGTAATCTAGGATCATGACATGAAGATGTGATGTTCATCGTTATTTAAGACACCAATCATTTAGCATTTCAACTTTGGGCATCATGAATTTTTTTTAAATAAAATTTCCTTTAAGAGTTTATTTAAGAAAGGAAGAAGGATTTATTTTTTATTTCAACAAAAGAGGGATTGCCTTTTTACTTTATAATTTGAAAAGTTATTAGAAAAAGAAGATGAATCTTTAGGTTCACTAAATTGAAGAATTGCCTCTAGCATTTGTTTGTTATGCTTTTGAAATTTGATCAACCTTATAGGTATGGAAAACCCATGAAGCCCTCCACATAAAAACATTGATGACCATGGAAACCAATCATCATAAAATGTTTTCAATTGCTATTGGAAAATCCTTGACAAAAAAATCCTCTTTTTCATAACTTTAAATCATTTTCATAAACTTGGTATGCATATGCATTTTATTGAAAATGTATAACCACTATAATTTCATGAAATGCATGCCATAAGGAAGATGCATTTATGTCATGATAATACATAATTTAATAACATAAAATGCAACATATAGATTACCTCATTAAAATCAATCCAAGACATTATAAAAAATAACATCATTACACAACACAAGGCAATACACTTTCATAATCAGCAACATTACAACTTTCATACATTATAAGCACACCAAATGGGCATCGAAAAACCAAATCACCATTTAGTTATATAAATCAAACTAAAAATCATAATTTCACCCAAGTTGGTTGAATGTTAGTAATAACCCGACCCAAGTATTTTCTTCCAATTTCAACACCAATTTCTCATACAATTTCATTAAATTATACCTCTATATCAAGAGCTAATCGGAATAGACATTCATTACATGAATAAACCCTAAATTCGGCCTTAATGGGCTTAAATCCTAATTTAGGTATGGACTACGATGCAAAAATCTATCAATTATGGATAGGCTCGATATTTCAGTCCAAAATACACTAGAAATTTTTTGTATTTTATTATTTTATTTAGAACGTTTGGACTGAACGGACTAGATCTACAATGTTCGATGTTCCTAAATTCCTTTCCTATTGTTATGTGGAAATTTATTTATTAATTACTCATTAATCGATACTTGATTCTTTTTATTCATCTTAATTATCCTTTTTTATTGTTATTATTTTGCTTATTAATTTAAGGATCATGGTTGATTATTACTACTCATACATAAAGAATTAACTAAAAGAACTAATGCTAACCATAACTAAGTTACTCCACTAATACTAATTTGTTTCAAATTTAGTTACATACAACTACATCTATTTACTTAAAAAAAAACTTATGCCACCTACTACAAAAATGACTTATTTACTCAATTACATTACATCACCATTTACTTAATTACTTGTTAATAGCTTTAAATATCGTATAAAATAAACCTGTTATACCCAATACATAAACTATAACATCAAGCACTAAGAAAATAGTTACTTAAAAGAGGTCCACCTTACTTGTCGAAACCACATCCAAAATACACATGGTGCGCCGATCCCTCAATAATCACTTCATACGATAGCATTGCCATTATTACTTATAATGTCTATACCACAAGATAATAAGTGAGCAATAGTTTACTAAATTCATCTATGCATGATATTCATGTGGGTGAAATGAATATGAAAATCATTTGCATGCTTGTTATAAAATTCTTTCTCATATCATAAAATCCTCCTCATGAACAATCTGAAAATTCTTTTCTATCTTTGGACATGTCTCATTGTAAGCATTTTAGGTTTTTCATAATATGTCTAGTGAACTAGGCAAGTACGTTAACGTGCATCCTATCGAACCTCTAGGAAATGCATGTCTACACCCCACTCGACCTTAAAATTTAAATCATGAACCATTATAGGTATGGAAAACCCATGAAGCCCTCCTTATAAAAACATTGAAAGCCATGAAAACCAATCACCATAAAATATTTTCAATTGCTATTGCAAAATCCTAGATATAAAATGCTCTTTTTCATGGCTTTAAATCATTTTCATAAACTTGGCGTGCATATGCATTTTATTGAAAATGCATAACCATTATAATTTCATGAACTACATGCCATAAGTGTCTCATGATAATACATAATTTAATAATATAAAATGCACCATATACATTATCTCGTTAAAATCAATCTAAGACATTATAAACAATGACATCATTACACAACACAACGTATTACACTTCCATAACCATCAACATCACAACTTTAATGCATCATAAACACATCAAACACATCAAATGGGCATCAAAGAACTAAATCATCATTTAGTTATATAAACCAAAATAAAAACCATAATTTCACGTAAGTTGGCCGAATGTTAATCATAACCTAACCCAAGTATTTTCTTCCAATTTCAACGCCAATTTCTCATACAATTTTATTAAATTATACCTCAATATCAAGAGCTAACTCAAATAAACATTCATTGATTAATTACATACATAAACCCTAAATTGGGCCTTAATGGGCCTAAATCCTAATTTAGGTCATTTATGCTAATTTTTCAATTTCAATGTAATTTGTCACTCTAACCCATCTCATTATATTATTCTAAGTATAAGTTGATCAATTGAATCATTAGAATTCAAATGTACCCAAATCCTAATTTATTCGTAATTTGGGCCGAATATGGGCCTAAGTAATTTAGGTGAAATTCTTTAATTTTTATGAAATTTCTCTCTCATTCATCAATTTATATTTAATCAACTCCTAATTAAACAGTAATTCATCATGTAAACAAAGAAATTAAAACCCTAAAATTAGACATTTTAGGCCGAATGCATGCTTAAAGGTTTCATGGATAATTCTTCATTTTTAAAGAAATTTTTTACACTCAATTATCAATTCATACCTAATTAAAACATAATCATGTGATAAATCATTATAAAAAGTAAAGCATCAAAAACCTTAAAATCACAAATTTGGGTTGGATGGTTTGTCCTTCCTAACCAAAGAAATTTTTTATTTTTAATCATCAATTTTAAGCTTAATTAATACTTTTAGACTTTAATTGCATAAATTACTAACTTAGAATCATTTTTTATAATTTTTTTAATTAGCATCAAGTAAAAATTCCTTGTGGTGTAGATGAAATCAACTTACTCAAAGAAGCTCCAACCTATCCTTGAGAGGTTGAATTATTTGAAAAATTCTTCTTCCCTTTTTGAGCTTCAATTTTTGACCCAAACTCAAAATTTTCCTCTTTGTGATTCTTAATTTTCTAGCTTGAATTATTTTTTAATTAATTTATTTAGGGTGTTTAGAAGTGTTTAGGTGAAAGTTTGAGTGGAGTTCTAAGGAAAAATTGTAAGAGTTTCCCCTAATTTTTTTAATTTTCTAATATTTTTCATAATTCCTACCATCCATATTTATAGACAAATTAGGTTGACATTTTCCTTTTGGTTGACTCCATCATAACCCTTCATTTGGTTTAATCTTGATCCTTAATTTTTATTTTAATCCTAGCCTTTCAATTGGTTTCATCCTAACCATCCATTTAGTCTTTAAATTTTGTTCCTCTATCTAACCTCTCTTTAAATTTAATCCTTCCATTTGTGCATGCATTAATTACACTCTAATTATTGAGCTGAAATGGGTCACAAAAGGTGAAGAAATTCTTCGCAAAAATTGCTTAATTTTAGTCCTTAACGTTGCTAATCTTTTCTCTAATTACTACTCCATAAGTCCTTCAATTATTAAATTGATTAATTAAGGCCCTTTCTTTAAAGGTTTTCTAACAAATATTTGACTCTTAAAGTTCATATCTAATTTAATTTGAAAGTTTAAACCTTAATTTTATGCAATTGGGTCCTAATTCCTATGCAATTAGGTCCCTAGTTCTAAAATTTTATTCTATACCTTTTCAAAATTCAATTTATTTTCATAATAAACTCAAAAACCTCCCACAATAATTTAATCATCATTCACATAATTATTTTACACTTATTTAGGCCTTCTAATTAATTATTTAGTGTAGAATTATGTTTATTTTAATAGAAAATATTCCCTATACGTAGAAAAAAATAAACCATATTCAAGAAATATTCCTACAAATCCTAAATAATTTTTCCATGTATGTCCATTAGGTAATTTTCTTACACCTTTAAAGCACTCAAATTAATTAATTTACTTCAAAAACATTATTCATACATAATAAAGTTCACATAAAATAATCACAAAACTTCAAAAAACCCACCCAATAGCATTGAATATTCTAACACCCCTCTAGGAAATATACTATGCAAACAAAATATTTTTCATGCACATTCATCATGCTTAAAACAATTAATTTGCCTAAAAATTCACTATTTATGAATCAAAAATCAAATAAGATATTTACTCGGCATCGAAAAAGCATCCTAAGCACACCGAATATTCTATCAACCTCGTTTACAATTATTCCATGCCCACGAAATATTTTTCTCACACCTTTAATATATTTTAATTTATTTAGTAGCGGTTTGGGGTATTACGACCATAGACACAACTTCTTTAATAGCTTTTGATGGAAGATAAGCCATCCATATTGGACACCTCTATCATCTTGGCTTGAGTGGTTTCCTCACTAATGAGGACTACGGTATGAGCTTCTTGCATCTATGGCATTTACAAACCTATTGCATACGCAAATGGCTTAGTAGGATAACCGGTCTCAACATGGAATGATGTTGCTCCCAAATTAATGGGTGTTGTAGTAGATGGCTCGGGCTACAAGTTGAGCATCGGGAGGGCATGTGATATATTACCACGACCTTGCCTTTGGATCGAAGCATTTCTCCCAATTGGTGATGCTAACATGGCCTTTTTCTAGTAGATTGGTAAGATGAGCAATTTTCCATTTAATTTTGTCAAGTTTCTATTGGTGGCTCTGTTGCCACTATGCTCTTCTTCATTCTTCATTTGGCGATGTTTGAACCAAGTTTAAAGTATTCGAGGAGGGAGTTGAGTTTTGGCGGGGTGACTTATATTTCATATACTTGTAAAACAAACTCAAGATAGATATATACGGTGAATGTACGAGTGGATATATATACATAGAAGATGTGAAATAGGTTTGATATGTTGCTTTACTAGACTTTAAATCGTAATAGAGTTTGTACTCGAAAATGGGCCGGATCACATTTTAGTACTCATTGAAGGTATAACTCTACGGATACCTTGGGTGATTCGAGAAACATATCTATCTTAAATCATATTTATCTTTGACATTATTTTTTTAGACCACGAGTGATGAGCACATCTTATGATAACATACATAAAAAAAAATTTGATGTTGGACTCCTAGTACATTCTAAATATGACTTAAAGCTATTTTTCATCAAATGAAAAAAATAATATAGCTCTATACATTACAATGATCATTTGTTACAATGCTCATAGTATTACATACGGATTCTTATTCTACTCTTCACAATTCCGGACTCGGACATAAAGTAGGAGTAGCTATAAAGGTTCTAAGTCTTGTATGAGCTCCTCTTCGGTTGTGTACTCATTATTTTTTGGCCCATTTTATTTTTTTATTTTTTTGGTTTCAACATAAAATTTGATGGTAGATAGTCTCCCTCCTCAAGCCGAGCCTCGCTCCGATCTAATCCTAAAATCATTAATGTCATTATCTATCATGATTTTTTTTTATGATAACTCTGTAAAAAATAAGGGTTAAAACTGACATCATTTAAAGATATTATGTGCCTTAACGAGTCAATCCTAATGGATATGATCTAGCTTTTCTAGGATTTAGAGAAAACTTGTCTAATCCCGAAGTCTTGTCAAGTTTCGAACTACTTACATTACTATTATGGTAATTCAGCCTCTAACCTTATACGGTAGAAGGTATGCAAAGATCGTTTCACAATTTTCTATGTATAGAGTGAGTTTCGATCCAAACGAGAGTCCCGATAAGCATTAGTAGACGTTCATCATACTTGCCTCCGAATCTCTCTATCTAAATCCAAAAGATTTTTTTAGCTCGAGCCCAAAGCTTCGTAGGATTTTCTTGGGGTGTGTGCAACAATAAAGGAGATACATATCCAACTCAATTCACACAAAATATATACATGAATAAAAATGCAAGAAAATAAATTGCATAAAATGAACGACCTAAAATATATACAAGAAATAAAAATTAAAGTAATAAAATAAATAACTTGAAATTAATTAAATGAAAAGATAAAGGACTTGGAAAATAATTGACTTGAAAATAAATGAAAAAAATAAATAAAGGAGATAAATTCAAAGGACTAAATCTATGGCCTAACTCCGAATCCCTAGTGAAGTCATCATTCTATCGTCACCCAACTTCTTTGGGACTCTAAAAAAATTAGATTTATTTATTGAAAATCTTGTTTATTAGAGGATATGATTTACTATTAATTTTAGAGTCGTCATCTAGTATTAAAGGTAACTAGAAACCTAAAATGGATATTGGCTTAGAGATTCTAAAGTAAAGAATTGGCTATGCATTTAGGAAGATATGAATCACCTAAAGGCATCATTTCCTAATAAAGGGATCATGTCCAGTTTAGTCCTAAAATTTATCTTCTAAAAACTTTTATTTTTGCCAAAAATTAATCTTGAGTCAAAATTCCAAGTTTTATTTCCCAATCTAAATTATTTTTTTAATTTTTATTTATGGCATCATATTCAATCAATTGTCAAACCCTTCCAACGGGCGTCTCATCAATTCAATATCAAATATAGTTTAAGTTTTAACATAACTAGCATGTCAAAAAATAACCTAATTACTAAAATGGGATTGATTTGAGTGAATATCGATCTCTATTAGGTAAGAGACTTTGTTAATTTTTCATCGAGCATTTTCTCTCTTTATTATCATTTTTATTTTATTTTTCATCTAA
Organism: Dovyalis caffra; assembly: GCA_963924115.1. Taxonomy (NCBI): domain Eukaryota; kingdom Viridiplantae; phylum Streptophyta; class Magnoliopsida; order Malpighiales; family Salicaceae; genus Dovyalis; species Dovyalis caffra. The sequence continues at coordinate 4,350,096 of CAWUPB010001009.1, read as the reverse complement.
AACTTTCTCTTTTTCATTTTTTATCATTTTCTTTTCTTTTTTTCTTTATTTTATCTTTTTTCTTTCACTTTTTTTTTTTTTTAGATTGTGAGGAGTCGTCATCGGTCCCTAAAAAATTAGGAGACTTGATGATTCATCTACATATTAATTACCTAATCTAATTATAGAAATAAAGCCTAAAAACCTAATCATTGACTAAATAAATAAATATAAAAATAAGAAATTAAAGATATTAAATCTAAATTAGGCATAAAATAAAAGATAGGTATTACAAATTTTCGGGATCGATTTACCTAGGGAAATGATTAAAAATAATGTTATTTTGTGCTAGCTTGCTGGAGAAGCCAAGCTTTCTCCTCTACTTTCGGGCTTAGGTTAGGCTACGCTCAGCCCAAACCCGATCGCTTGAGCTGGGTTGAAGCTCGGTCCATTTAACTCCTCACACGAGTCGGGGTAAGCCCGGCCTCTCACATTTCTTCTTTTTTCCCTCACAGCCTATTTCCATATCCCTTCAAACACTTTGCTTAAATTAAACCCCAAATCTAGAATCAAAACCCAAAGACTTTCATCTTCCCTAAATACAACTGCCTCATCTTCTTCCCCTCACTCTTGAACCTTTATCTTTTTCTTCTTCATCCTACATCATCTTTTAGCAACAACGGATCGATTCTCTTTTTCTCTTTCGATAAAAAACCCTAGGTCATCTATCCTTCTCTAAGTTGAAACCATGAATGAATTGTAAAACACCAATGCCCACTACGCCTCCATCTTCTTCCCCTTGAGCAATATTAAATCTTTGTTCCTCAAACCATCTCCTTCTCACCCTTATACTAACTAAAACGCTTAACAAATTTTTCCTGATTTGTTTTCTTTCTTTTCAAATCAAAAACCCTAGACTTCTTATACTTTCTTAATCGAAACCCAAAACCTAAAAAAATTAGCTCAACTAAACCTAGAATCCAACACTTTCAAGCTATCAAAACCCTCATTTCTCATGAAATCAAATACAACGAATGAGGAAAATCAAAAAAAAAAAAAGTGGGGGTTTCGGTGTTCATCACTTGCCATTGTTTATCTTGAAAATTCCAAGGCTACATTGATGCAATTGGAGCTACAAATCAAGGGGAGAATCTTACTTGGGTGTTTAATTAAGGAAGCTTAGGTTGAGGTGGGCGATCACGACGGTTATAGTAGCTTGATGAGCAAGAGGGTTTTCTCATGATAGAAACCTAGATCTATTCTTGCTTCTTTTACTTTTACTATTCCCTGCTCTACAGTCTCTCTTTCTCATCTTCTAATTCTTTGAGATCCCCACAATTCCCTACATGTTGCTCTTGTTGTTCTCACTTTTTTTTTTTTTTTTGCCTATTCTATCTCAATTCTTTCTACCATTCCTCTCAATTATTTCTCTTAATTGTTTTTCTCCTCTCAATTTTTCCACACTTCTTTCTTGCTTCAAAACCCCTAATTAGACCTCTATTTATACTTGAGAGTTTTTCTCACACCCGAGATCAATTCCAGCCTCCTTTATGACCCAACAAATTTCCTTGCCTACCGTCTATTTTGCTATGTATGAACGAGTGCCAAAACTTATGTTAATGTTGTATAGTGTGTGTTTTGTATGTGCTTTGAGTTCGGGTGTAGCATGACAAAGGGGGGTACACTATAATTCCTTAATGAGAACCGCACTACAAGGAAGAGCTAGCATTGTTTTCCCTTTTGACCTATTGTCTTCACTAATGAAGATGAACGGAGCTGAAGGGTGGTGGGATGCGGGAGTCGTCATGTCGAAGCCTTGTCGAAGAAGCTTGGATGACAAGTCATTCGAGGTTATCCGAATTGATCCTATCGTTTATATCTTAGGTTGATTTAGGTCCTTATGTGTTAAGTTTTGTTTCAATTATATCATTCGGATGTATCGTTATGGTCCTTATACTTTTGATTTTTGCAATCGGGTCCTAAGTCTTGTTATTTCAATCTTAGGATTTCTAATCATTTCAATTGTATCTCCAATTACCTCAATTTCAATTCTGTTTAATTCAATTATGGTTCTATTGCAATTATTTTTATTTGTTTTGATATCTTGTATTTTAAATCTTTTTTTTTGTATTTTTTATTCTTTTTACTCTTTTTTATAATAAATTCGAAAATAAAATGAAAATAAAATACAAATAAAAAAAGAAACAAACAAATAAAAAAGGGTAATACAAAAATAAATAAAAATAAAAAGGGATAAAATTTTGGGTTATGACAATCAGCTTTGGATTGTCCTCTTCTCTGTCCAGCCACACCGTATTTTCATCCTTTAGCTAATGACTATTGCTCTTTTTCTTTCTCAAGTTGGCCTTGGAGTGAAAGAATCTTGTATTTGTATCTCTATCCTTCATCTAATTAATTTTAGAGCCCTGGAGCCATATAGTCTCCTCTCAACACGTCCATTTCATCTTCACGAGCCTTTTGTTTGAGATAATATCATCAGTTTGCTGAACCATTTGGAGAGGTCCTATTTTCGCCCTCAGCATTCTGATTTGATAAGTAATGTTCCCAAACTTCTGGTTATTCCATGATGTCAGGTCCTTTTTGCAAGCTGAAATTTTACCCCTGTTGTCCGAAAGGTTCAAATTTTCACCAAGAGACTCCCATGTTGACTGTATAACCTCTTCACATTCTTTATTGTCCACCCATATAAATGACCTCAGAATGAAAGGGACTCTTCTCACTCCTTGGGAACGGTCACCATTACCCCAAGAGATTAGTAAAGAAGCATAGTCAGAACGGATGCGTGGCTGGTGACAAACACCGATCCAATGGAAAAGGTTTTTCTAGGATGCTGACATAAACATCTATTTAACCGTTCTTGAATAGTATCCTAGTTTTTACCCAGGAAAACTTGTAACCCTCAAAACCTAAGTCAAACCGTTCATAATCGGAGATGCAATCATGGAAGACTTGCATTAGACCTATCCATACAGATAGTTCTATCTTCATTGAGTTCTTCTATTCAAGTTCTGTCTTTTATTTCCTTTTATTTTCATTCTTCTTTTTATTAATTTAGTCATCACGCAATCATATATATATATATATATATATATATATATATATATCAATTTTTTTTCTATCCAATTTGATATTCTATAGTCATATTTCCTTTTAAGTAAACACTAAATTATAGTTATTAAATTGAATTTAATTGATTCACAAGTTGAGGTCCAAAAATAAAAAACATGCATGTATTACGAAATTCGTTATAGCAGAGCACAAGAGACATCTTCGTTTCCCTTTAGAATTATTAATCACACTAGCTATCCATAATTAATTTTTACTTTCAAAATTTAGCCCCAAAGTTTCTTTCGGCTATTTTACCCATATAATCATTTTTATTTTTATTTTAAATGCAATCTTCAAAACACAATTTATAGAAATACATTGGAAAAAGAAAATAAAATGGGAAAATAAGAGATGAAACTTGGATAAGAGGAGACTATATGGAATCATGTGTACAATGATAGGAATATCCATAACTGAAAAAAAAAAATTACAGAGGAATTTTTATACGGTTCATTGAAATTTCATACCAGATTATTTTGTTTCCAACTTCAAATTTGAAGAAAATTTAACTTGCACAGTATGTACTTTAATTAGTTATGAAATATTCACTGAGAATGTTGTGCAAATTGTAGAGCATGGTAATTGAGCTCGTTTTCATTTCATTGTACATGATCTTATGAAATTAGAATTAAAATCTACAATGGCAACTAATTAAGATTATTTCTTAATTAGAGGAAGGCATGATTTTTTTGAGTATTTTTCTTAATTGAATAGCGATAAAATACATCGTAACTCAATTTTGAACCCGCACAGTATTATTTAAGCAAAAAATTATATATTGCATAGTTTTTAAATTTTTACATGATTTTGTAAGTATTTTATTTTAAGTATTGTGAAATCCCGTGTTTGGTATTACCAAATTTCATAATAAATTTATTTTACTATATATTTTTTTTTAATTTTAGACTCTCAGCTTGTTAATAAATTAAAATTAATTAGCAACAATGTTATAGTTACTTAAAATATAAAACATGAAGGCACAAGTTTCTTAAAATGTTTTCTTTTGAATTGATAATCAAGCCAAAATGATGTTTTTAGCCTTAATTAAGCATGACGACACAAGTAAAAAAAAATGGTGTTTTACTTGGAGAGGATAAGAAGAAGGAGAAAAGTACTTCGTCTTTCATCCAATGGCCATTTAATTTTGGGGAGTTGGTGCTCCCACTAGTTACCGGAAGCACCGTAGTATTTGCTGCCTCGTTTTCGATGGCATATTAGGGTTGTTGCCTTGTTGGGCATTTAATAATGAGGTTGGAGAAAAAAGGCCAATCAAATAACGTACTCCTCCTAATCTCCATGCTACTTTTCCAGATCGGATCGGTAATTTTTGTTACGTATCAGCCCTTCCCTCCTCTTCCAATCTTCGGCAACAGAAACTCTTTAAGTAAACTTAATTTACCACTTCATCTATAGATTAGATTAATAAATATAAAATACATAAATAAAATCATGTGAAATGCTCACAAATACAAATTTGTAGTGTTTATTTTACAGAGATAAGGAGGTTTCTACACGAATTTTTTTATTATTGATATTTTTAAAGGCAAACCTAAAAAATGCACCTTACATACAGTCTCAGGTTACCATTGAACAATTCTCTTCAGTTTTAAAAATTCTCAATTAAACCCCAATGGCTGAGGGTATATTTATTTGAGGTTTGCATTTTTTATATTCAGAAATTAGAGAACCGAGCTGACAAAATTGACCATATTATATTCTCAGTAGCTCATTGATGATATTTGCTTTGCTGATAAATATTTTCTAATGGGAATACAAGAGATTGATTTCGGCAATATTGATGGACAAAGCACCATTTCAATACATCTATGATTTGTCATTAGAAATGAGGCGGATATTGGAAAAGCTTTGTAGCCTTTTCGTTTTGCAGTGACACTAACAATTGTATCCTGAGGTAAGATTTCGAATATATTAACATGAGAACTTGGGAGCAGTATTCATGGTTTCAAGTTAATCGCTGCTTTAGTTTCTGCATAATGGTAATAGCATCAGTGAAGCAAAAATGGAACAGAGCTTAAAATCCCAAGCAAAATAAGCGAGTCCTTCTTCCAAAAAAAAAATTAACATAGAGTTGGTTTACTAATCGTTTAATCAAGTGATTTAAAATTCGAATCTTTGTATATACATAAAACTCTTTAGGTATTTGTGCCCATCTTGTATGCCCAACAGAACCAACCTCAACTCCTCTTTGCTTTAGAAATTTCTTGGCCTCAACAATGTCCTATGAAGAGAAATAGAATGTTAAATTATTGATAAAAGAATGTTCTGATGGGGGCATCATTAAGTAAAATGTGAGGGCACACAATGACACACACAGACAGACAGACATTTATGAATCAGTACACAAGTCTAAACCATACCCTTGTATAAATGCTTTTCAAACCTAGAAAATTTGAATGTTGTGCAAAATTAAAGAGGAATGGCCCAGAGCAATATATTACGAGCGTCCAAATATCCCATTAAACAAGTCTTCTTCAGTACTTTCAACTTGGAATCTACTACTTGTGTGGCATCAAATTATAGCTAATCGCCATGCAAAAAGTTTTAAAAATGTCGGGTGCTGTGCTAATTAAACCCATCAAGCATTTGTGGCATCCAATAGAATTAATAACAAGGGCAGCAATAGATACACCCAAACTATCATAACCATGCAAACTTGTGAAGAGACAGTCTAAGCAAGCAAGATATTGGCCACAAGCTCAAAATATTTTCAATTACAAAAGATATTATTCCTGTTTCTCAAGATATAAACAGCTCCCCAACTCAATAGGGGGAAAGGAAATTTTAATAATAAACTACCAAATTAATAAAACAATACTAAAATACCTATTGCAATAGCAGTGCTTCTCGAGGGTAAGTTGGAAAATTCATCAACCCAACTCCATCCATTAATAAACCATAGCATCCTAGCAATATAACACAATAAATGGGAAGTTGGGAAGAATGCGCCAATAGGGAATGATAAGCATCAACAAATAAGAACAGTAAAACAAGTATGCCTATGAATAATTTTTTTAAAAAAATAATAATAATAAAAAGCATCCATATGAATAATAAACTATGAACTTGAATAAGAGACTAACCAACCAAGCATGGCTACATGGAATCACAGAGATTCGCAACAGCCCAATCCAATAGGTGGAGATGGCCACAAGCAGTGCCACAATCTTCACAATATGCTTTATTGGAAGCTATCAAGAATAAATTCTTGTTTTTGAGGCCAATTAAGAAGGAAAATCTTTGTTTTTTTTTTTTTTTTTTTTAACAAATCAAAATAGATAGTTGAACTATAAGACCTAAGTTCTTACTCCACATTAATTGTTTTTGTTTCTCATTGTTTTAAGGATGTTAATCAATCTGGCAAATAGGTCATCTTCAATCCTAATGAGCAAATTCCAAGAATTAATAGGAGCTGTATCACTTAAGATTATAGATCAAAGAAGTGCCAAAAGAACCAAGTATAGATAATTGGATACACCGTAAAGACCCATCAAACTGGTGGTTATGGTTAATCAGAAGGTCTAATATGAATTATTTCATCAATTCCATTAAAATGGAACACAAAGCCCTTGCAGAATATCCCAATCACCATTTTAGCAGACACGACTATAGCCATCATCTAAGGCTGACACAATTGTTATAACAAAAACAACAACAACAAAGCATTCATGTACATAAAAAGGAGTCTTTGGAAGACAAAGATGATATATAAAAAAAAAAAATTAGATCAGACTTTTGCCATCAAGAAGGGAGATATGATTTTGGATTATATCAAAGTCCCAACGTAAAAGTGGGAACTCATAGCCCTTGCGTAATTTTCCCAAACATCATCTAGCATAAGTTTTAACTCCACATTTGATTGTTATTGTTTCTTATTGTTTTAAGAATGTTAATCAACCTGGCAAATAGGTCATCTTCAATCCTAAGGAGCAAATTATCGAAATGAATAGGAGCATGTATCACTTAAGATTATAGGTCAAAGAACTGCCACAAGAACCAAGTTAGTACAGAAAATTGGATACACTGTAAGGACCATTAAACTGCTAGTTGTTGTTAATCAGAAGGTATAATATGAATTATTTCATTAATTCCATTAAAATGGAACACAAAGCCCTTGCAGAATATCCCAATCATCATTTTAGCAGACACAACCATTGCTAGTAAACTTTATGCTTTCTTATATTGCGTTAATGTGATCTAGTCTCCAATTATTATATAATTTATATCATTCAACAACTAGTAATCTTGTATATTCCTATATATAGAGGTATTTTTTATAGTATAGTTCATCCATTTATGATAAATTTGACATTAATCTAACCTATCAATTTAAATAGAAAAAATGCAGGTTTATTGGCATTAACAAAAGTTATGAGCCGAAGAGTGATTCAAATATCGGTTAGATTTATGATTTTCTTCTCTTCATTTGGTAAGCCCTTATTTTATAGTTCATAATGCAAATTTTTCAATTTCTTGTCTTGAAAAACTCTATTAGAAATTTATTTCTACTTTCTTTTTGGTTTTCAAATTTCTTATAATTGTTAACTTGATGTTCTTAACTAGGAAAATTTGGAACATTTTTTACATACCTTTGCCAATCATAAGCTGCTTCATGTTTTATTTGGTTATGTTTTTAAGTAAATCTCGTATCATTTTATCGACAAACAATATATATTGTGCATTGTTGATTCTCATCAACGGAATTATAAACACAATTCAATAATAGTTGTCTTTAAATATTTTACACGACTTTCGCAAGTCTTGGTTTCCTCTAATTTTGTAACTCGAACAATTTTGGAACAAAATTCAGATTAGGATTTTCTTTCTTCATCGGCATTTTAGTGCCCCAATATTTTAGAGAATATTATCAACATATGCCTATGCATAGTAGCTTTAGATGGGTAACATTCTTCAACTTGTGGTTATATGGATTAACCAATTTAGTACAATAGAACTTTTATCCGACTTTCTTTCTATTTTACTCAAGGGAATTACAGTTTCATGATTTAGTCACTATCATTTTCATGTCTCATACAACCATTACTGCTTTGGTTGCATTGTTCTTGGATTGCACACTAGCACGTGAAAGTAATGAGACAAAGAAAGACATTGGCTTGAAGTGGTGGGAGAATTTCAGTTTATACAATTCAAATGTAAGAAATGATGAATTCTATGCACTACCATGTAGGCTTAATGACTTATTCCCCACCCTTTAACTTTAACTTTTGATTCCATATTAGATGTTATGTTGTCTTTTTACTTGATGAAAAAGTACAATCAATGAAATAATAACCATTTTGATTTTGTGCTTATGCTTAATCCTTTTTATACATTCATTAAATTTCATTTTGATTTTTTTTTTTTTACGATGGGTAATTTTTTCCTTCTTATCACATAGAATGATTACATGCTTGATAGTAAAAAGAGTAATTCAAAAATAATATACCACAATCCAAAAGACTTGGTTTGCTAATCATTTAATCAAGTAGTCTTGAATTCAAATCCTTGTATATGCATAAAACTCTTTAGGTACTTGTGCCCATCTTGTATGCCCAATGAACAGTCGAAGGATTAGTTTGGGTCTTTAGACGTGGGATACATTAAGAATCCAAAATAATAATAATAATATACCACATGTAATTTAAGAAACCCTCTAAATTGATTAATCATATAATTGATATATTATTCATTATTTCATCGATATGATTATATGAAATATTATCTCATAGTGTAATTAAATTTGTAAAAAAGATAAGAAATTGATATGTATATTATTATCCAATAAACAAGTATACTAATAGCTCTTATGAAAATTTAATTTATTCCAAATCTTATAGTTTAACTTCAGCTATATACTTCTCATTAGTAAATTTTTCACATTCAACAAATAATTTTATGACTTTTTAGATTTAGATTTTTTATGCAATGTATTTCTTTATATTTAGTAATTTTATAACTTTTAGATTTTCAATTATGTATAAATTTTCACTAGAGTTCTTAAAATGATGTAATATATCACTACCAAAATTTTGCTAAATAATAATATATTTTTTCGTCGTTATTCATCAAAATCCATCGCTAAATACAATTAGTGACAAATAGCATTTAGCAATTAGATTGTTCTAATAAGGACTCGATATTAGACCAAAGCGATCACATTTACTCATTAGATTGTTCTATGACATATTAGTTATGTCGAGACTTAAATTGAATCCGATGTTGAATTGATGAGATGTCGAACGGATGAGTCCGACAATTGGTTCAACATGATGCCACAAACAAAAATAAAAAAATTAGTTTGGCATAGGAAATAAAATTTGAAATTTTGACTAGGATTAATCTTGGCAAAAATAAACATTCTTCGAAGGTAAAACTTAAGGCTAAACTAGACATGGTAGCTTTCTTAGGAAAGCTCGCCTTTGGGTGATTGATATCTTTTCGGAGGTATAACCAACTCCTTGCTTGAGAATACTAAACTAGTACTCATTTTAGCTTTCTAGTTTTTTCAATACTAGGTGGCGACTTTGAAATTAATAAATAACTCATATCCCCAAATAAACAAGATTTCCACCAAATAAATCATAAATATTAAATTTCGAAAGTCTCGAATATCGGGTATTAACAACTTTTAGTATTCTTCTTTAGATGTATTGCTCTCCTAGTTCATCATTAATATTTTTGCATCATTGATATGTTAGAACATCTTTTCCCCTACTAATAACTAGAGCAAGATTGAATAGTTATACATATGTAAAGGGAAAAAATTTAGGAATTGGACAACACATCATTGCCACCTATTACATGTATGTTTAAAGGATTCATACATTATTAACAAATTGTTGATCCAATAGTAAGCGAGTTGGTCCTTAAGCGAATTTTCTACTAATGTACGTAATTCAAATCCTAAAATTACGTTTATTGAAAAAGATTAAATTTTTTCACTTCTATCCCAAATATGATTAGTATTATTTTTAATATGGGATGCGCATATAACCGAGTAAAAAAAGAAAAAAAGATCCATAAATTAATTAATGCAATTGTCCATATAGTATTTGCAGGTGATATTTTGGATGCCTAGACAAACATCTCAACAAAGAGGACTTGAGTTGTCTCACTTTCACACAAGTTGTTTTGAAGACTATACTTGACATGGTACAAGTAGCTTAATAAGAAGTCATTTTTGTATGGGCGTCAAGCAAGGAAACGAACTATGATAATTATAAATAAATAAATAAAGACAATCAAATTAGCATTAAACCCCTCTACAGTGTAGCACTCAGACGCTTGCTATAGGAGAAAAAGAAGAATAGAAAAGGACAAATAATTTTATTTCTAATAAACTTGTGGTTGAATATCGACCTAAGAACATTTCTTTTTCTTTTTCTTTTAAAAAAAAAAAAAACAGAACCAAATCTTCCAAAATATCTCTAATCCCATGAGCCAATTCACATTCGTTTCATTATTATTATTGTTGTTGTATCATTCATTTAAAATTTTGTTATTCAAATTTGAATAAAATTGTCTAATGTAAAACACATATTTGCCACAATTTATTGACGAGATCACAACCAAATCTCAAGTACTTGAAAGGAAAGAATATTGATTATTAAATCATATAAAAGCACTCATATTCTTTGCTGTAATGGTTTATAACTCTATAGAATGAGTTTTGTAACCGCCAAAAGACGCTAATTGAACAATAACTACAAAACGTTTTACTAATATATTATAAACTAAATATATTCTTAAATTTTATGTATGAAAATTTATGGTAATTGTTAAGGAATTAGTACTTTGATTCATTATTAAAGATTGTGATTTTGTAATTTTCAAATAATAATAATAATAATAATTCTACATGCATCAGAGTGCAGATTCAAAATGGACAAAAGCCAATAGGCTAAATGCTGAAGTAAACCACAATTAATTTCGAATTCATGTAATTGATTAATAAATTTTATCACTTTAATGTCTCATATTATTGATAGTTAACACAAAATATAGCGGTCACCTTTTTAACAAAGAAAACGATTAGTTGGTGTAATTTCAATTCTCTTTGACACAATAACTTCTCTTAAAAAATCCTCAATTTCTGAAGTGATAAGAAACACATGGCCCAAAATGGTAGTTCTTGTTTTGGCAGTGGTATCACCGTTTGCTTTGGTGGAAGTAGTGGCTGTGGCAATAGCAATAATGGAGGAGGTGATGAGGGTGGAGGAGGTGGAGGTGGGAATGGGGGTGGAGGTGGAGGTGGAAACAAAAAGCCTGAAGAGTTGCAACCATATCCAGTGAAAGAGCAATTACCCCGTGTCCAGTATTGTATAAACAGCCCACCTCGGCGGCGTAAGTACTATTTTGCTTTCTTTTACCATATATATATATATTCTTCAAATTGCAAATGAAATTCTTGGCAAAGATTACAAAGAAAAAAATTAAACAATTCTTAAACTACATTATTGATAAAGAATAAAAGTATAATACTTATTGTAGAGCAGAAGAAAAGATTTCCATGTGGATGAAGTGAAATCAATCATTTGAATATGGCTTTATGGGAAAAAAATAAATAAATAAAAGAGGAAACGACATGGGATGAGTAAGGGTTAAGTGGCAGCAAATAATTGGTTGTCAAAATAACATAAAAGCAACCGATAACAGCAGCATAATATGCTCACCTAGGATTCTAATCATTTTCTAAAATAGGTCATAACATAATTGACTAGTTAATAACCCAAAACAGTTCTTTCCTGTGGTGAAATCTTGGCCAAGATGCGTAAAAGTCTTAGGGTTCAAGTTCTATTATTATATATTTTGTGAATTCAAATTCTTATATCTCAGGATGCATCATCAAACAATTTAAATTTTTACATTGAGATACTTTTTGAACTCTAAATAACCTTTTTAGCAATGAAATTAATATACATGTATAACAATTAAAAGGTTAATTATCACAAATAATTCATCCTAATTTTAAATAACCATAAAATAAGTTCTTTAGGCCTTTTCATTTTGCAATTTGTTATAATGACTTTATGGTTTATATATCATTGTTACATGCTCTAATTTCTTGTTTCTTTTTTAGAACTACCATCCTTTTTTTTTTTTTTATCATAGATACTATTGTTATTTGTTACTTGTTAATTTATATTACTTTTTTTTTTTTTTTTGTGAGATTGATACTTGCTTCATGTGAAATGATTGTGACATCCATTTTAATATTGTTAAAGAAAAAAAATGACCAATCATACTTTCTTTATGCACAACTGAAGCTCTTGTAATGGGTTTCCAACATTATATTTTATCTCTTGGCATGACTCGTGTTGATACGGAGCATAATCGTTCCTCAAATGGGCGAGTGGTGATGTAAGACTAATTATCATATTTGCTTTATGTTTCTTTGAATTTCTTAATATTTTTTTCTCGTGTTCTTAACGTTAGGAATTAATCTGTTTGTAAATATTATAGGTCGAGAAGGCTAGGGTGATACGGACTTTGCTCCTTATAACGGGATTGAGCACATTTTTTCAAACTTTATTTGGTACCCGCTTACCATCGGTAGTCGTGGGTTCCTATACGTATATGATACCAACTACATCGATTGTTCTTGCTAGCGGACATTCTTCACTATTGGATAACCAAGAGGTAAAGCTTGATTTACACTTCTTCTTTTTTTCTTTTTTTCTTTTTTAAATTTTTTTTTATTTAAGTTGATTGGTTCTTATCTCATTTTGATATATTTTTTAGAGGTTTGTCCAAACAATGAGAGCAATACAAGGTGCCCTAATTATTACCTGGTTGCTTCCAAATGGTAATGGGATTCTTGGGTTTGTGGAGAAATATAGTGAGGTGAGTCATGCTTGGGTTCATTTCTTATATCATAAAAATCGAGTAGCGTTGTTCGATTGAGATTGTTTTTTTTTTTTTTATAAGGTTCCTTAGCCCCATCTCTCGTTGTTCCTATTTAACTTTTGCTGGACTTGGACTTTACTATCTTGGCTTTCCCACGGTATTGAATTCCAAATTCTTTAATTTATACTTTTATTTTGTTTATATCTAATTAGTGTGTCTATATGTGTGCATATGAAGACGAAATTAAGTTCGATAAGCCTATGAATCGAAGAAATAATAATTCTAATGAACTTCCTCTTTTCTAATTATTTTCAATTAGTTGCAAAATGCATTGAAGTTGGACTTCCGGGAATAATAGTTATGGTGCTTTTCTCGCAGGTTAGTAGCACATTTGATTTTATTTTTATTTACTAATTTTTTCCATCATATATTTATTTTTTTTTTTATTTTTTTTTGCCTATAATGAAACCAACATTACCAATTTTAGGATATTTGATGATAAATTGCTACTTCTTTTTTATTATTATTATTTTATTAATTATAGCGCCAAACAATTTTATAACTAGATAATATTTTTGCGGTATCTTCCTCATTATGTGCAATCAAAGAGGCCTATATGTGATCGATTTGCAGTTCTATTCTCAACTACAATCACATGGTTATTTGCACAACTTCGACCACAAGCACGAGTGTATAATAAGAAATCCGAAATCACACAAATGACTTGTCGCACCGATCGTGCTGGCCTTATTAAGTGCATCCCCTTGGTAAGATTATACAGGAAAATTAACTTAACTCATCTACTTTCTTACGACTTTTTTACAAATTAACTTAACCATGTCCAATAATGGTTTGTATTTCACGATCTACGACTTAGATATGCTTCGAAAACAACATTAATTTGGTTTGACACATGATACCTACACTTGGTTGTCAATTTATGTGACTTGTATAAGTGAATTCAATACAAAAATATAATATTATCCATTGTTGATTTTTTTGTGGTGATTGACATTACTTATTTGATCCTTTGCAATTAAATATAGGATATACATTCCTTTTCCATTTCAATGGGGAATCCTAACATTCAAGGCTAATGAAGCTTTTGCAATGATGGTCGCTTCTTTTGTTTCTCTATTCGAGGTGCATTATTTTCTAAGTCGAGCTTGTTTGATCATAAAAGAGAAGCCCTATGAAAGTAATTTGATCCGGTAAACCTTTTTCTTAATTGAATTGTAGTCAACTAGTACATTTTATGCAACGACAAGGTATGGAAGTGCCACTTCGTACCACATTCGGTTGTCGATCGTGGCACTCGGTTGGGCTGGTAGACATTCTTCTCCGATCTCCGATGTTCACTAAAAGTTGTGATTTTGTTGTAACCGATCCTCTTCTTTTTCAACATAACTTATGCAATCTTTTTCAATTTTCGTGGAATTAGGGTTTTGCTAAATGGCATTTTTGGTTGTGTAACTCGGTTTTACTCGCATCGGTGTAATGATTTAAAACTTTATGCTTCCTTATATTTAGTTAATGTGATCTAGTCTCCAATTATTAAATAATTTATATCATTCAACAACTAGTAATCTTGTATATTCCTATATATATAGGTATTTGTTATAGTATAGTTCATCCATTTATGAGAAATTTGACATTAATCTAACCTACCAATTTAAATAGAGAAAATGCGGGTTTATTGGCATTAACAAAAGTTAGGAGCCGAAGAGTGATTCAAATATCGACTTGGATTTATGATTTTCTTCTCTTTATTTGGTAAAGCCTTTATTTTACAATTCATAATGCAAAGTTTTCAATTTCTTGTCGAAAAAACTCTACTAGAAAGTTATTTCTACTTTCTTTTCGGCTTTTAGATTTCTCATGATTGCTAACTTGATGTTCTTAACCGGGAAAATTTGGAGCATTTTTTGCATCTATACCTTTGCCAATCATAACCGCTTTGTATTGTGTTTTATTTGGTTATGTTTGTAAGTAAATCTTCGTATCATTTTATCGGCATACAACATATATATATATATTGTGCATTGTTGATTTTCATCAACGGAATTATAAACGGAATTCAATGATTGTTGTCTTTAAATATTTTATACGACTTACCGTAGGTCTTGGTTTCCTCCAATTTTGTAACTCGAACAGTTTCGAACTAAATTCATATTGGGATTTTCTTTCTTCATTGGCATTTCGGTGCCCCAATATTTTAGAGAGTATTATCAATATGTGCTTGTGCATAGTAGCTATAGATGGGTAACATTCTTCAACTTGTGGTTATATTGATTAGCCAATTTAGTACTTTAGAACTTTTATCTAACATCTTTCTCTTTTACTCACTTGGAATTGCACTTTCATGATATAGTCACTATCATTTTCATGTCTCATGCAACCGTTGCTCGCTTTGGTTGCATTGTTCTTGGATTGCACACTAGCATGTAAAAGTGATGAGACAAAGAAAGACATTGGTTTAAAGTGGTGAGAGAAGTTCGAACTTATACAATTCGGATGTAAGAAATGATGAATTCTATGCACTAACATGCGAGGCTTAATGAGTTATTTCCCACCCTTTAACTTTAACTTTTGATTCCATATTAGATGCTATGTTATCGTTTTACTCGATGAAAAAGTAAAATGAATGAAACAATAACCATTTTGATTTTATGTTATGCTTAATTCTTTTTATGCATTCCGTAAATTTTTTTTTTTTTTACGGTGGGTAATTTTTTCCTTCTTATCACATAGAATGTTTACATGCTTGATAGTAAAAAGAGTAATTCAAAAATAATACACCATAATCCAAAAGAGTTGGTTTGCTAATCATTTAATCAAGTGGTTTCAAATTCGAATTCTTGTATATGCATAAAACTCTTTAGGTAATTATGCTTGTCTTGTATGCCCAACGGAACCAACCTTAACTCCTCTTTGCTTTAGAAATTTATTGGCCTCAATAGTGTCCAATGAAGAGGAACAGAATGTTAAATTATTGGTAAAAGAATGTTCTAATGGGGCATCATTAAGTAAAATGTGAGGATGTTGCAATGACACGCACGGACGGACAAACATTTTTGAATTAGTACATAATTCTAAACCATACCCTTTTATAAATGCTTTTAAAACCTAGAAAATTTGAATGTTTTGCAAAATTATAGGGGAAGGGCCCGGAGCAATATATTATCAGCCTCCAAATATCCCATTAAACAAGTCTTCTTCAATACTTCTAACTTCGGAATCTACTACTTGTATGGCATCAAATTATAGATACTAATCGCCATGCAAAATGTTTTTTAAAATGTCGGGTGTTGTGAAAATTAAAACCATCAAGCATTTGTGAAATCCGATAGAATTAATAACAAGGGCAACAATAGATACACCAAAACTCGTCATAACCAAGCAAACTTGTAAATAGACAAGTCTAAACAACAACGAAGACATTGGCCACAAGCTGAAAATATTTTCAATTAGAAAAGCTATTATTCCCGTTTCTCGGGATATAAATAGTTCCCCAACTCAATAGGGGAAAGGAAAATTTAATAATAAACTACCAGATTAATAAAACAAGTATTAAAATATATGTTGCAATAGAAGTGCTTCTCGAGGGCAAGTTGGAAAATTCATCAAGCCAACTCCAACCATTAATAGATCATAGCATCCCAACGAATATAACACAATAAATGGGAAGCTAGGAAGAATTTGCTAATAGGGAATGATAAGCACTAGCAAATAAGAATAGTAAAACAAGTATGCCCATGAATAATTTAAAAAAAAAATTAATAATAAAAAGCATACATATGAATAATAAACTATGAACTTGAATAAGAGACTAACCAACCAAGTATGGCTAAATGGAATCACGAGAGGTTCGCAAGAGCCCAATCCAACAGTGGAGATGGTCACAACCAGTGCCACAATCTTCATAATATGCTTCATTGGAAGCTATCAAGAATAAAATCTTGTTTCTAAGGCCGATTAAGAAAGAAAATCTCCTTTTTTTTTACTTTTTAACAAATCAAAATAGATAGTTAAACTATAAGACCTAAGTTCTTACTTCATAGTTAATTGTTTCCGTTTCTCATTGTTTTAAGGATGTTAATCAATCTAGAAAATGGGTCATCTTCAATCCTAAGGAGCAAATTCTAGGAATTAATAGGAGCATGTATCACTTAAGATTATAGATCAAAGAAGTGCCAAAAAAACCAAGTGTAGATAATTGGATACATTGTAAAAACCCATCAAACCGGTGGTTGTTGTTAATCGAAGGTATAATATGAATTATTTCATTAATTCCATTAAAATGGAACATAAATCCCTTGCAAAATATCCTAATCATCATCTTAGCGAGACACGACTATAGCCATCATCTAAGGTCGACACAATGTTACAACAAAAACAATAACAACAAAGCATTCATGTACATAAAAAGGGAGTCTTTGGAAGATAAGGATGATATAAAACAAAATATTAGATTAGACTTTTGCCATCGGGAAAGGAGATATCCAATTTTTACTTTATGAATCATGATTGCAAAGAAAATGAAAACAAAGAAGAGAACTGGATGAATTACGAACTCCGAAAAGAGAGATAGAGACAATTTGTAGCAAAACAACGACAAAGAAAAACAGTAGGTCGAGACAAAAGATAGTAGTAGAATGGTTACTAGGGTGGTAAAGAGGGTAGAATACGGTTGGCAACAAGCCCCGTAGGTTGGAAGCTCGTAGGCTATGGCTATGGATCGATAGAAGAGAGAAGAGACAACGACCGTCTAAATTGGGATTGCATATTTGTTTAGTCGGTTGAAAAATAACAAGAGGAGGACACGGTTGTGTTTTCCTTTTAGGGTGATTTTGATGAACCATCACAATTGCCCTTATACTTTTATTAATTCATCAAATTAGATCCTTTAAGACAGACTTTATCAAAAGTAGCCACTATAAAGTATAATTCAATTTAATCCAATTGGGAAAAGGGTCATTCATTTTCTATCTTCTATTTTTGTTTAAAGGGCTTATCCAACACGTTAGTTGCCTCACCATTAGACTTCTACACTAAATTTTGTACTCCATTTCCTTCACCCTTAGTAATTTTAGTATCTTTGAATGAATTACGTATATCAATCAAAATGAAAATTATAAATTTCTCATGGGCTTCCTTTAGGATGAGAGCCACATCCATATCTTCTACATTAGAGTGTTACACTAATATATTTCCAACTTCAACATTAAATTTTTTCTTTTCCTTTTCAATATATGTAGAATATCATCGTTGTCTCGTCGAAGTCCATGGAGTTGAGCTTTAAGTCGTTCAATTTGGGTTATAGAACCTAATGCATGCTTTAAGCCGTTGAATTTGAGCTTTAAGATGAAGTCAACCTTTGCCATGCTTCTCTAATAGTGGATGCACCAAGCAACATGGGTGGGAACAAATTCGGTTAGGGAGGAAATAATCTAACCTCAAGCATAAGATTTTATTTTTCATAAAGATGTGTTTTTTCTTTTTCTTTCGATCATTATAATTCTATACCTAAAACTCCCAAAATTGTATCCCATGATGTTTTGCATATTATTCCAAATGTTTTTAATGATATACGACCTAAATTTAATAACTTTTTTTTCTCGTCAACGAAGAAATGTATCTTGTCCCCGATATTGTTCCTTCATAATCTATTTCACCTATTACATACATCATGCTTTTTCAATCTCATTCATCTTCTCTAACTAATGCTACTACTCAACCAAATCATGATCTTTCTATACTTCGTTCATGTCAAAAGGAGTACTACAACCACTAAACCTCCTAACTATTTGTCGGACTATCAAACAACTTTATCTTCAAAAATTTCTTATGTTTGCTCTTCTACAACATATCCCATGAATCATTATATTTCTATTGCACATTTATCATCATCCCATAAATATTTTGTTACTTGTCTTTTCAATATTGTTGAATCTCATACATATCATCAAGCTTTGCAATCTACTCATTAGCAAGTAACCATAAAAACTAAACTTAATTCTCTTGAGTAAAATTACAATTGGATAGTTGTTTCTTCCTTATGGTCAGTATGTTGTGGGTTATACAAGGTCAAACTTTATGTTGATGGGACTCGTTGACATATAGAAGGCTAGTTTGTAGCCAAAGTGTTTAATCAAAAGACGAGTTTTGACTTCTAGAAGATGTTTAGTTTTATTATCAAACAAAAAATAGTGAAGTTGTTTTTAGCTCTTACAACTTCTCTCAACATTGGCATTTACTTAAGATGGATATCAATAATGTTGTTCTTAATAGAGATTTAGATAAGATAGTGTATATATACCTTTCTTCGAGTTTCCAGTGTCTAAAGGGAACATTATGCATATATAAAACCTATTTGCAAACTTCAAAATTCTCTATATAGATTGAAGCAAGCATTCAAGCAATGGAATTCTAACTTACTACTTCCTTATTGCCTTTTGGGTTTTTACAATTCAAAATAGATTATTCTTTGTTTACCGAAAGGGTGTCTTTGTATGTTTTTTGTACTTTTCTTGTTTGCATGATAACATTGTTATGACAAATAATTTTATGGAGGTTGTCAAAGAATTAAGAAGTATTTACACTCTCAGTCCAAGATGAAGGATCTAGGTAAATTAAAGTTTTTCCTTGGTATTGAAGTTGTTATATCACTAAAAAAGTTCTTATGTTAAAAAAATTGTTATTGACTTGTTGATGGAATAAGGAATGTTAGGAGTCAAGCTAACCACAACTCTAATAGATCGATGTCAAACCGACACAAGTAGATTCTAGCTTTCTAAAGGATCCAACATTCTATAGAGATTTGGTAAGGAAGTTGTTATATCTAACTTTAACAAGACCTTACAATTCTTTTTCTACTTAGGTTCTTTCTCGGTTTATAGACAAGCTCGCACTCGCAAATATACACTTATAAGTAACTTTTAGATTTTTAAGATATCTAAAATGTTAGTGTAGGTGCCCAAGATCCAACCTTATTTGGATGGGTTTAACTTATTAAATTATTGCATTATTTATATTATTTATAATAAAAGAAGTCTTTCTATTAATTCTTGTCATTTACATTTATTCATTGAATAGAATTAAATAGAAGTCCATATGATATGCATTTGCATTGGTGGTTAATCGAAAGATGTGAGACAAACACTAATACACATAAATGATATCATTAAATGTTCCAAATTGTAGCATTGTCAAGAATAGACATTGACTATATGCAGTTATACTTGTGAGTATTATGTTCATGTTATATGATAGTAATAGGAGATCTCACACCTATTGGCATGATGATGCCAAAGCAAACACTTAGGTGATTTATATTAGAAAACATATCACTAGACTTCACTCACCATGAGAACCCATTTGATTTTGTCTATGGGAATCTCATATGAGATGGATACAACCGGTCCTCGGACTAAATTCATCGCGGTTATCTTATTGAAGGATTTATGTACTTTAACACTCGTTTTGATGAATCCAAGTAAAGGATTATACGTGAGCGATTTGTTAGGTACACTAGGAATCGAATGTAGGTAAGTGAATGACTAAGATAGGACATGTCATTCTTTTTACGCTAAAGGAGTTATCACATTGCACTTTGATGAATGTCTACTCAAGAAATCCGTAGTTATAGTAGGAGTACACCAATATAATATAGCTTGGTTGACTCTAAGAGCTAAGATATTTAGGAATCAAAGAAAAATTGTGTTATCGTGATCGAACAAGATTAATAACCAAGTTCGAGATCACACTATGATAAGTTGACATGAGAACTGAATTGTATGATAACCATACTCATGAAAGATAATTACGGATTAATTAATCATTCTAGAGAATTAGGTAGTCATGATGTCTTACTAGAGGTCAATCTTGACTTATGTATCAAGAGATAAAAGAGGTGCTCTATATTCTTGATACATTGCCAACATATTTAAGAGTCTATTGAGTCACACGTATAAATTTAAGCATTCACATGATTAAAGAGAAGCTAAGATGTTAGAAAAAATTTTCAATTATGAAAGTTTTCTATTTTAGAAATTCGTTTCCTAATTTGGAAGTTAGTTTTAAATTTGAAAGTAAATAACCTAAAATAAAAATTAGTTTCCTAATTTAGGTTTAAGGGTAATTTGAGAAATTATTTTCTAATATAGGCTACTTAAAATTATCTAACTTAATTATTTGGATAATCTAAATTTTTTAATTAGGCCAAAATGATTTTGAGATAATAGGTTTAATTACAAGCTTGAAAAATATTTTGATGAAAGCATAAACATGAACCTTATTAAATAAAGATAAATGTTTTTAAAATAAAATCAAAAAGCCCACATGCAAAATAATCCCTAATCCTTGGAAGATTAGAAAGCAACAACTTAGAATCCTTTAGGGACTCATTGTTGCCCTTCCTTGTCCTTGGAGGACAAGGAAGCCTCTCGTATATATATATATGGGAGAAAGGTGTGGCAAATACAAGAGATAGAAAAGAGAGAAAATTCGACACAATTAAAAAATAAGAGGGCACATAACGTTAAGTCGAAAAAGGAGAAAATAGTGTTCTCCTAAAAACCCTAAGCACACGCCACCTCCTCTCTCTCTCTCTCTCTCTCTCTTTTAGGTTGTTACAAAATTACTCGATTAGATTTTTATAATATTAAACAATCAAAAAAGGTGGAGCTAACACTCTACTAATTTTGAGTGCTTCTTTTGTAATTGTTTGGACTGCGTAGATTATCAATAAGGCCATCGTATTTTACATATCAAAGCAGGTCGTCCTTCATAATAAGGTCATCGTATTTTGCTTTTCAAGGTAAGCCATCTTCATAAAAAGTCCGTCGCATTTTACTTTTCAAGTTAGACCATCATTAACAATAAGGTCATCACATTTTACTTTTTCATGGAGGGTCATCCAAAACAATTAAACTATTTATTCTTGCCACTTGATTTAAATTTTTTTACAAGCTCACTAAGCAAACCCAATATGAAGTTCACACTTTAATTGGCATTTACGTCGTAAGCATTGTAAAGAGGAAACGGTTGTCATAACCCAAAATTTAGATTATATTTAATTTTTAATTTTTTTCATTGATTTTTTTTCCTATCTTATATTTCTACATATTTTATTTTATGTTGTATTTTTAATTTTATAATTGATCTTTTATTTTTTAAGAATAAGAAAAATAAAGGAAAATAAAAAAATAAACTAATTTTTCACTTTATCATTTGTCATATAACTTGTTTATTATCCCATTTTTATTGTTTCTACTTTTATTTTTATTTTATACTTTTTTTAGTTTTATTTTAATTTTACGATACTTTTATCTATAAGTTTCAAGGGTGCAATTGAATGAAAATGGAATACAATTAGAAGTAATTAAGGATACAATTAAAATAATTAAAAAAACTAGAACTCGAAATTGAAAGACACAAGGATCCCATTGAAAAATTAAAACCTATAGGGACCTAAATTGACGAGAGGAAATAAACAATAAGACTAATTTGGAATCAATCCAAACGACCTATCGTTCGAGTCTTCCCAACAATACCCTAGTACGCCTATTCCTATACCTTACCATCCTCTAGTACTATTCATCTTTGTCAATGAAGACAATAATCCGGAGGGAAAAAATCACTCTTGGTTGTCATTTGTACTAGCCAAGAGATGTCTTTGCACCCGCAACACTTACACACACAAACACAACACACAAATTGCATTTGCATTGTAAGTTTTAACTCTGTTCATACCGAGCTAAAACTAGCAAGAGCCTAATCATTGTTTTTTTTTTTTTTTTTGTGGGGAAGGCTAAAATTTAAGTGAATTCGATCCTAGGGTAGATGGGAATTCAGATTCATATGTTGTTAAGCTAATAATGGAATGTAATTGCATCCTTTACGGAAGAATATGTCTCCTCATAATCAATGTCAAGTCTTTATGAAAGTCCTTGTGCTATAAGTCTTGCTTTGTATTATAATTTCATCTTTTTCCTTTCATTTTTACACAAATACCCATTTGTATGTTGCTAACTTGACATCTTCGGGTATGTTGACTATAAGTCCAAAAGCTGCTTGTTTTATGACAGAATTTAATTCTCACTCGGATTGTATTTTTCCATTTAAACCAATTATCTCTATATCAATATTCTTTAATAAATTTAAGCTTAGGATCCTTATTCAAAATATTAATTGCAATATTATATTTAAAAATGTTATCAATGAATGTTTATTTTCGATCTCCTTTTCTCCCTATATTAGCATAATTTATCAAAATTTATTGATTTTTCTCAAGCATTTGAGCTTCTTCTAAAAGCCTATTATCAACAATATCTTGCATCATTTTATCTCGCCTCCTTTACATTTTCATATTAATTATTATCCTTTTTTTCTTTTAGGGATTTTTATCTTTAGAACCAATCGATCTTCCTCTTTCCAAGCGTGCTTTAGATTCATTTTGTTATAGCATTAATAGATTATCCTATTAGGACATCGATTCTAATAGGAGCATTCTCGACGAAGCATGTGATTTAGTTACTCTCTTAAATCGGAGAATATATCTAGTAATTAGTTTGCAAGTTTTTGTAAATGAATTATCCTCTCGAACTTCAAGTTCACATTATTTATGCGAGGATTAAGATGATATAAAGATAAAATATTTCACATAATTTTTTTCAACATTTTCAATCGCTTTTTTTTTTATTATTCTCTCCTCTAATATTAGAAAAATTGTTTCATCAAAATGATAGTCGACAAATCGAGTCGTGAAAATATTTTTTATTAATAGTTTAAGATATTTAATTATTGAAAGAGATTCATATCCAACATATATTCTCAATCTCTTCGATGACCTATTTTAGTTCATTTTAGAAGAGTAATTAGGACATATAATGCATGTCTAAAAATTATTAAATGAGAAATATTAGACTCGTGACCGAAACAAATTAAAAGGGAGAGAATTTGGATAACTTTTAGGCATGATACGAATAAGTATTGCTACATGTAAAGTTACATCTATCTAAACATAAACGAGAGATTTTTTTTTTCATAAGTAAGGTCTAGCATTAATTGGAGGTTTATGTAAATGATTATGCTAAACCATTATGACTATGAACATGAGTAATGGGCTATTCAACCTTTGTTCCAATAGACATGCAATAATCATTAAATACTTAAGAGGTAAATTAGTAGCATCTTCAAAGAGAATTGTTTTAATGGTATAATCTAGAAATTATACTTGTAATCAAATTATTTGAGCAAGTAACCTCGAAAACGCCAAGTTTCGAGTTGATAATAAGAATACATATGACCATATTGTAGATGATCTATTAAAAGTATAAAATATCTAAATGGTTTACATGGTAGATGAATTCATCTACATATATCATATTAAATACGTTCTAAAAATGTTAGAGAGTCAATCTTAATTTTATTTGGGGATGGTTTAATAATAAATTTGCCTTGAGAACATACAAGACATGAAAAATCATTATATTAAAGAATCTTTTGATTCTTTAATGGATGTTAATATAAATTTTTAATATTTTTTTTTTGCATCATAATGAATCTAGGATGGCTCAACTAGTCATGCCACATAATAAAAAAAAATTAGTAAATTTCCGGTTTACTATAGCATTTGTTTTAATCATTTGAATATTTATGTAATAAATATTAGAAGAAAAGTGGGTAATTTTTTCAATACATATTTCTACTCGATGTAATTTTTATAATATATAAGTATTTAGTATTCTTAACATTTGTTGTCTCAATATGATATCCATTTAGATGAATATCTTTTAAAACTCAATTAATTTTTATGGGACTTAGAAGAGAATAATGCATCATTTATAATCAAATTTGTCTCTCTATGTAATAATATATTTACTCTTCCAAAGCCTTTAAATAAATTTACACTATCAAATATTATGTTAACATTAGCATTACCCATCATTAAATTAAATATGTACCTTTTTATTTTTAAGTATAGTATGTGTTCTTGCACTATCTACAAGGCACTGCATTCTCCTCTATAATGTGCAAATCAATTGTGAACTTGATATATATTTCTTCATAAATACAAAAATAAATAAATAAATATATAACAAAAATAATTATAATTATCACGATGCAATTCAAATTATAAGAAAACATAAAATTTCTTTATTTATCAATAGAAAAGTTAACAATAGATTAATTTTAATAATTATCATTAATGTAATGATCTTTTATTTCTAAATCTTCAAAAAAAAAAAAATCAACAATATCTAAATATGTCAAATTACTAAAACCATCAAGAGGAACATTATATCAATTATTATTTTGATATATAAAATTTACCTCTATATTACTTTTTTTTTCAACAAGACTTGATAAAGCTCAATAAGGTGTTTTGGCATATGACAAGTACACGACCAATATCCCTTCATATCATATCTATAATATTCATTTTCAAAATGCTAACTTGATCCACTTTTATTTGTTTCTTGTTTCTTTTCATAATTTATTCACTACTAATAGTGAGGTGTATTATTCTGCCACTATGATTATAATGATAACTATCCCGATCATGACTATAGATATTGTCACAACCATGTTCTTGTCTATGTCTAAAATTATTATAAGATATCACATTCACTTTAGGGAATGGAGTAAACCTAGTTTGGTGGGATTCATGATTTTTCGTCAATAGCTTGTTATTTTGTTCAACCACAAATAAGCATGAAATCAATTTAGAGTATTTCTTAAAACTTTTTTCTCGATATTGCTACCGTAGGAGCATAATCGAGGCATAAAAAGTAGATAATATCTTCTCTAACATATTTGAATGAGTAATATTTTCTCCACATAATTTTAGTTAGGAGCCGATTCTAAATATTACGGAATTATACTCATTTATTGTTTTGAAATCTTATAATTTTAAGTGTATCCAATCATAATAAGCTTTAGGAAGAATTATCGCTTTTTGGTGGTTGTACCTTTCCTCTAAATTTTTTCACAATTCAAGTAGATCCTTTACTATTAAATATTCAGTTTTTAAATCCTCATGGGAGATTATGACGAAGGAAGATCATTGTCTTATCACAATTTTGTAAGGATTCTTATTTGTCCAAGACAATTAGCATTAGCATTTAAATGTATCTCAAGCATCAAGCATATATGATAAATAATTCTTGTCCGAAATGTCGAGGGCCACAAAATCAAGATTTGTTGACATGATAAAAATTCTATAATACAAGATATGATAATAATGTTAGAAAATAAGAACAAGCATAGTAATAAAATTTAAACTTTTCAAACAACATATATTAGATAATTCAAGTTTTTCATGCGCATACTATATGTATAAATAGATTTAAAGTAAAAGATAAATTAGATATATACCTTGTAATAGTCTAAATGATTTGTGTCTTTTAGTAAAACAATCATGCTCGATAACATGTTGAAAAAATAATAATAATCATGGAAGATTATTACAATCATGATAAAAAGGATAAGAGAAATATGATAGAAAAATAATTTCACAATGAAATCAAGAGAATATAAGTGATAACAGCTCTAAATAATTATCTTAATTTCTACAAAATACTTCTCCATAAACTAAGAGAATTGAAAGAGATTATGAACTAAAAATACATAAATTATTAAATCAATTATATTATCTTTTTAATTTCTAATATCAAATGAGAAATTAAATTATATTAAAAATTATAAATAATTAAAATATATTTTATATATAAAAATTTATATGAATATTTATTATTTCATGACGTTAAAAATACTTTTAATCAAAGTTAAAAAGAAAAAAAAACCGGTAATACAATGCTTTGAATGGCATTAAACACGCATCATAATGACCAAAACTGTTGACGAATAGTTGAATAATTCCATGATGATTAGCAGAAAACAATGAAAAGACACCACGTGTTTTACATTCATTAATTACGATTACCTCGTGCACATGGTTCCTTCCTAAAACCCACCATTCTATATCGGAACACGCGTCAAACACCCAGCAAAACCATTTGACACTCTCTCACTCACTCATTCTCCACTCTTGACTCTCCTCTCCTCCCCCACTCTCTCAATCAACAACATAAAACAAATACACGAGCAAAAGCAAACCCTAAAGATAAAAGAAAAGTTTTGATTTTTCAATTTTTTTGGATAGAAGAAGAAGGAATAGAGAAATATTTCAAAATCACATCTTTGAATGGCAGAGATACACCCACCTGACACCCATCTACACAACGGCGGCGGCGGTGGAAGCAGCGGAGGAGGAGGAGGTGGTGGTGGGGCATTAACATCATCTGAAACTGTGGGGTCAAAGAGGCAGCGGAGGCCAAGTGTCCGATTAGGCGAGATAGGCGGTGGAGACCAGCTTTATGAATCTCAACACCACCGTAGAACTGCCAACAATAATAGCAAGCAATGGAAACAACAGCAGCAGCAGATTTTGGGTTTTAAAGAGGCAAGTAAATCATCAAAGACTCGAGCTTTAACGAATTTAAGTGAGTTCAATGAAACCCTTGGTGGGGATAATGATATTAATTTGGATAGTGTTGCAATTGGGAGTTGGAGAATTAAGCATTCTTCGAAAAAGAGAGGGTCCTTGAATGTTAGTGCGAAGCGAGTTAGGTCGAATTGGGTGTCTAAATTTGATGATAGTGGTGGTGGTAATGGAGATGAAGGGGAGGAGAAATATAGTGGTGGTGAAGACGTAGAGGAGGATGAGGAAGAGGAAGAAGAGGATTATAGAGAATTTGAAGTTGAGAATTCAGAGAGTTTGTTGAAAGAACAAAGCCCAATTCACGATTCACTTGAGAATTTTGGAGATGGGAATGGGAGGAATGATAGGGAAGTGTATTACAATAGCATGGTAACAAGGGGGAGGAATGATCGTAATGTTAATCATGATTATCATCATGACGGGGTTGAATTATCAGGTCCATCGGATAATGATGCAAGAGATTATAGGGATAATGGGAGGTGTGGTGGTGGTGGTGGTGGAGGGGAGGATGGAGTGAGGATTTGGCTGAATAGTTTAGGGTTAGGGAGATACGCGCCAGTATTTGAGATTCATGAGGTGGATGATGAGGTTTTGCCGATGTTGACATTGGAGGATTTGAAGGATATGGGGATCAATGCTGTTGGGTCTAGAAGGAAGATGTTTTGTGCAATTCAGAAGCTAGGAAAGGGGTTTTCTTGATGGTTTTTTGATGAGCTTGTAGTTCTGTTTTTTTTTTTTTTTTTTTTTAAAGGAGAAATTCTCTCGGCCATGATAATTAAGATGCATCATGTCTGAATTTAATTTGAGTTATTTTGTTCCATCTACTGATGATAGTAGTTCTTTTTGGTATAAGTAGGATGTTCTGTTTAGTATTGCTTTCTTGCCCTATATTAATGCATTTTTAATTCAGTGCAATTTTTCTATTACATGGTCCTCGAGTTGATTTGCTGAAGTAGTTGTAGCTGTGTTAATGAGCCTGAAGCCATGTCACTTATTCATTTGATTCTTGGAGAAATTGATTAATGGAAAATGCTTAAAAGATGCTTATGAAAAGAATTCAAAATCCAAGCATAAGTGTTTTGCGTTACTTCATTCCTTTTGAGAATGAAAGCAGATTGGTTAAGGTAACAAACCCAAAATTGGATGTGGTTAATCATGCTTACAATTAGTGAAAGGAGGAAAAAATGTGTAATTTTTTATGCAATAGTCATAGGTTATTTGCAGTCCATGCTGTTTGCATATTTGCTGTGCTTGTTCCTTTGATCATCACTCAGGTGGTATTGTCATCTCAAACTGTTTAGTAACTTAAATAAACCTGTTGGAATTAGAGTTCAGACGTGGTTGCCATTCCCCAACACTAGAAGATTGACTTTTTATAGCGCTCAGAGTTGGTGGTTCTTAGAATTTGTTCGGAAGTACATCTTATGAGGTGTGGTTTGCATTTCAACTTTTAGGGTCTGTGAGGTTCCCAGAGGTTCTAGTTAATTTTCTGTGGTGTATAGACAGTGCAGTGTTTGATATACTAAGGTACTCTGAAGTTGTTTGTGGATTACTTTGTGAACTGCGACTAGGCAAAAGAAAGTCATTGCATGAATGATGTCTCAACCTGTAGAGTGGGTTCTGAAAGAGACAGAGATTCTAGAAGAGCAAATGAAGTTCAGTTTTTTTGGAGACTAGGGTTACTAAATTACTGATCCAACGCTTAGTGCCTTTATTCAGAGCATGTGAGTTATTTCTATAATGTTCTGTCATTATTAGTTCTTCTGTCATCATTTTCATTTGATGTTGATTGCCTAATATTTGACATTTCAATTGACCTTCATTTTTGCTGGAAATGAGGTGCCCATTTGAATGTGATTTGTTTTTCATATTTGATTTTGAGTATAGTTTACATAGAGGAAATATTAAGCCAATTGCAAAGTAACTCAGATTAGGATATCCTTGTTCGAGAATCGATGTGGAGATCTCAAGCTGGCAGGACAGTGGCAAAGATCGTGCCTTTGTAGTCAGTTTCTCAGTAATGGAGTATTGGTCAACTTTGTTTTGGTATGAGTTGTTTTAGACGCCCTCAATTCTAAGTTAATGCTAGCTATAGAGCTATCGAATAAATAGAACGATTTACAGATGTTTGCCAAAACTTGTCATTTTATGATTGACTTCAGACATTGGGAGGGGGCGGGGGGGATATCATTGTTTTTTGCTAACAGAAAGAGATTTTGGAGCATTCAAAAGGCAGCATTACATGTCTCTCCACGGAGAATAATTTCTGTTTCCATTGTTTCTATTTCTTTTATGCTTTTAGCTGATACTATTTTTAGAATTTACTACATACCTTGCATAAGCTCAGCCAGTCTCTGCATTGCAGGCGAATTGGTATGCCTTTGATCATGAGCTGAATGTTTGCGGACCAGTTTTTGCGAAAAAAGTCATGTCGAATTTGCATTTGAGCCTTTGGTCTTGTATATCCAGTCTAATAGTAAATTTGTCCTTTGGGGTTCTGCTGGATTTGAGGTTTCATTGGCAGAGGTGCAGGTGTGGCATTCAGTTAACTAGGTTAGAGGTTTGAAGATCTCCCATGATGTAAAAGTCCCGTATCTAGACATAACAGGGAAGGTGCTTCTTGAACCTTGAACGTTGGTCCTCAGAGTACAATTCCTAGCGTATTTCTGATGTCAAGATTCAAGATTGGTCTTCTTTTCTAGAAGTTTGGGCGTTCTTTTTCATCCATACTATAACTGTCCTCTACAGTGACAATTACCTTCTTCCAAGGCCTATGCGTCCTTGGTTGCCCTCTGCACTTTGCCTTGCTGTCTCAGTCTCTCAGAAGTCTCCATTGTTCAAGAATCTGTTGGTGTAGAAGAGGAGGAAAGCAAAGAAATGGATTATTTATGGCATGGCGTGTTTTAGAAAATTAATGGAACCTCTCATTCCTATTAACTATACATAAATAGCAACATGTTTAAAATCATCAGCAGTCATTAAAAAAGTTTAATTAAGATGATACTCATTCTCAATTCTGAAACAGTAATGTGAAGAATCCTCCTGATCTGATGATAATTGAATTGATCTAAGATTGACCATCCTCCAACTGCCTCATCACCTAACACCCCAAGTATAAGAAAATAACGCCATGTACCGTAAGAGTTCTTCAGATTAAAAAAAATGAAGAAAAAGGCCATTGCAAGAAACAGTTGAACCTCCAAGTTTGACCTTGTCCCGTACTTGACCCTTTCCATCTATGTCCTTTCATTTTTCACGCTTCAGCCAACAAAGTCAATGTGACCTAGAGTTGTCGTCATCGCTTGAAACGCAATAAAAAAAAAAAAAAAATTGAATTTTCTTCTTTTTTTGAAGTTTTTTTTATCAAGTTTTCTAACTTCCGCGAGTAATTTCTTGGTGGTTTAATGCATAGACTTGTGATTCGTAGCTTCGGAATATCTGGAGTGCAAACCTTAGATTAGTCCTCTAACTCTATATAGTTTCTTGATGAGTCCCCCAACTACTGATTTTATCAATGGAATCCCCTATCTGTATACCTTATTACAATTAGATCTTTCTGCTCCAATAATTGGAGACAGTGTTAAATATTTTGCACATTCTATTTGTTTTCTAACTAATTCTAGGTCTCCCAAACCATAGGCATGAAAGATACCCAATTTTGCTAATTATTCCTTCTTCTACTATTCTAAATTTCTAATCGTTCCTGCACATGTTTAAATGAGGGGAAAATAGGGTATTTTCTCTAAATCTGGTGGGAATTAGATCTAGCGAGAACACATGAAGAGCGCATACACTATCCAACGTAGTCTTCAATTTGGAGACCCAATTGATAAAATCAGTAGTTGGGGGACTAATCCAAGGTTTGCTCACTTTTTCTAAAAAAGAAATTTAATCTCCATAACCATTGCTAAAGAGCCCCAGGAACAGTGGAAGCATTCAAAACTTGATAAAATCTAACACGCATACACAATATAGTAATTAATTAATAATACAATAAGTCATACACGCATTTGAATTTGGAGATGATAACACCAACAATTACGAGAAGTCCAATGTTGTTGTTGTTGCTGTTGCCGGCTTCCTTCCTGTCTCCTTTACCAATCAGGCATCTATTCCTCTAGAAACTCGGAAACTTCCTCCTCTTTTAAGAATTAGCCATCATCACATTTCTCTTCTATTACTTTAACTCTTTCAAAATCCCTCCCAATTTCTTCCAAATCAAAACCAGACCTTATTAGTTCTCTCTCGAAAACTCAAAACCAAACAATTATGGCAAAAGCACGGCAATATCATCATCTTTTCATGATCAGTACAATTCTTCTCCTTCTCTCACTTAACTCGGTTCCTTTAGTCTCTGCTCACTTTTTTCCTAACATCACTTCAATCCCAGAAGACTTGCTCAAAAACGCCTCCACTAATCCATGGGGTTACTTCCGACAACTAGGCGGCTGCCAGGCCGGTAAACAATACGACGGCTTAGCCAAGCTCAAACACTACTTCCAATACTTCGGTTACATCCCCAATTCCCTCTCCAATATCACCGACGATTTCGACGACTACCTCGAATCTGCTCTCCGAACTTACCAACAAAACTTTAACCTTAATGTCACTGGCCAACTCGACAACCAAACAATGAACCACATCGTCCGGCCCAGATGCGGCAATCCGGATATAGTTAACGGCTCTACAAGTATGAACTCTGGCAAGACCAATACCTCGTCAAGTCACTTTCACACGGTTTCTCATTACACCTTCTTTACTGGGATGCCACGTTGGAGAAAACAAGCCTTAACCTACTCGTTTTTGCCTGAAAATCAACTAACCGACGAGGTGAAGACCGTTTTCTCCCGTGCCTTCGACCGGTGGTCTACGGTGATTCCATTGACTTTCACAAAGACGGATTCTATCAACGCAGCTGATATCCGAATTGGGTTTTTCACTGGCGATCATGGAGACGGAGAGCCGTTTGATGGGGTTCTGGGGACTCTAGCACATGCCTTTTCCCCGCCAAGTGGACGACTCCACCTTGACGGTGACGAGAATTGGGTTGTGGCGGGTGATGTTAGAACATCGTCGTTGACGTCAGCTGTTGACTTGGAGTCCGTGGCAGTGCATGAGATTGGACATTTGTTAGGGTTGGGGCATTCCTCTGTGGAAGAGTCCATCATGTACCCTAGTATTACTTCAAGGATTAAGAAAGTTGAATTGGCCAGCGATGATATTGAAGGGATCCAAACTTTGTATGGTAGTAATCCTAACTATAATGGTTCATCTACAGAGTCTGTTCAGGAGAGAGACACTGGTAGTGGTAGTAGTGGGGCCCATAGTGTTCATTCAAGGTGGGGCCTAACTGGGTTAATCATGGCCTTTGGAGTTGCTTTGCTGCTTTTGTGATTGCTTTAGATTAGGTTAGATAATAGTCAATTTATTATTATTTTTTTTTTTATTGGGGGCATAGTTTTTTAATATTATTCGGTGTATTTCAACAACCATTCTTTGTGGCAACTGCCAAAAAGAACTGCCATTGGCTCTTTACATATTTATAGTTATTATCATCATCTTTACACTTCATATATTTAATCATAGAATATGATTTCCTGTTTGCGTAATTCTCTGTGTGAAAAAAAAGGCAGTTGCTTTACGTACAGTCATGAAATTTGTGGACCTATTTTTCCACATCTTGGGCAGTTGTGCCTTTCAGACACCATAGATGGAATGTTTGTGGACCAATTTTATAAAAGAAGTCGCGTGGAATTGGCCATGTGTATGCAGGTCTAATATTAAATCTTTTTGTTAGGAATTCTGCTGGTTTCTGTTCTCACTGGCTTCTTCAACCCAAGCAGCAAAATAATAATGATCGCCCATGATACGAGGTCCCAAGATATAGGATCTAGACACAACCAGGTAAGAGTACTTTCTGAAACTTTAACATTGGTCTTCGAAGTACAAAAATCTCTCTGTCATACCTAGCTAACAAGACCAGAGAGTTGATCGTCACAGAAACAGCAATGGACGCAAAGTCAAAGCGTTTAACGAAAGTCTCCCTCACAATTGACCACTGGCAATTTAATGAAGCATATCAACGCAGATTGCAGCCTCGGTGCAGTTCAATAATTTGTTGCTGTTAGGCAGCTGAAACGTCTAATTTGAATTCTATGGACGTGGAAACGTTTATATAGGATAGAATCATCTTACATTTGTTTCTGTACATTAAATTACCAAAATTCTCAACTGCGGATAAAAAAAAGAAACAAAATTTAACGGAAGATTACACATGACAAGACCACAGAAAAAGAGCACAAACAAACAAGAGGAAAGCTTCAATGCTAGCACGAGAAATACAACACTATCCAATTCTCAGAGGAAATCTAATCAATACTGCACGAAAATGCTACTCAAATTGTTAGATCAAAGCTTTCAGGTTAATAAACAATTTCAGCACGATGGATTTCTTTAGTCTCATTACAACTTGATTGCACCTTGCTCCTGATGTTGCTTTTCAGAATCAGCAGGGAAGTACTTTATGCCAACAAGGTCACCAACTTGACTGATAACCTATCCAAAACGAAAGAATTTGCTATTATTTTGTCGTCTGCTCAGATTAGTAATCATACAAGAAATTACTTGCTAATTCTGTCGGATCAATGCCATACAACCAAATTAATCAGACAAAATGGATGAGAAAAGAAGTGGATATTTGCCAAATTACAGCCATTGGTTTCCCATTTTAAGCTCAATCAACCATATCCTTTGGTTGATTGGGAGTCTCTAGCCATAAAACTTACATTTGGTTAACAGCCAAATGATGCACGGATCTTTGATAATGATATTCAACAACATAGCAAAACCACACAAAGGAGAAGACATACTGTAATAGAAACAAAGTCCATATTGACAAAGCCCACAAACCTGCAATGCTTTGAGAAGGTCTTCCTTGGTATGAGAGGCAGATATGCAAATACGTGCCCTTGCCAAAAGTAGAGGGGTAGCTGGAAAAGCAACCGTCACAACAGCAATCTGCAACAGCATATTAGATCTTAGTAACTAGTGACGTCTACAACAAAAATGATGATAAATATACAATAATGAAAATCAGAAATTATGAGTGCCCTTACAAGATATAATGAAAATATATTATCAACAAGACTGCAGACATTAAAAAAAATTACAAGGAACTCACGTTCTGCTTTAGACACTCCCGAGAAAATGCAGGGATTTTTGCTGGATTGTAAAGCATTATGGGCATCACTGGTGAATCGTTATCTCCTAGAACCTCAAAACCCATTTTCTGCAGTTCTGACCTGAAAAAGTTGCTATTTTCACGTATTCTTGCAAGTTTTTGAGCCCCTACAGTGAAATAATGTCAGAGCAAAACAAAATTTATGCATAAAGTCAAATTATGAGTAATTAATTTTAGAAAGACTTCTTAGCATATCAGAAAAGAAAGAAGGAATCTTTTTATAATACCTCTACTAGAACCATCCTCTCCCAGAATAACCTTTATGGAAGATATAATTTGTTGAGCAGCTGGAGGGGATATTGATGTTGCATATAAATGAGCTGGACAAGTGTACTTAAGATATTGGATTAGCTCCTGAAGGCAAGAAGCAAACTTCAGCCATTGGACATTTACATAAGATCAATAGCTGAATCCACTAGAAAAAAGCTTGCATATTTTGCATTAGTAAAATGAAAATAATCAGAAAATTGGTAGTAAAGCTCGATAGGGCATAGCAAAGACAGCTGGTACGGTGTTCACAACAACCAACATCCTTTCAGAGAATTTATAGAACTAGTGGAGACAAAAACAAAATAATAGTACTCGTGATATGGCTAAGAAGGATTAGCCACCAACATGTTCTAAACCATACAAGCATAGCAGAGTCTTGCTCGTCGAATGGTGAGTTCCACTTGGTGGTTTCACAGGAAAAACCAGAACATAAACAATGATAGTTTCTTAATGCAGAAGAGAGAATCCAAGATGCCAACTTGGGCACTCAGTATGACTAGATGCAAAGTACTCATGCAAAAGTCCCACCGGTACTTCCCCATGACAACTTAACGACGTCAGGCCCATCCAAGTGGGTAGGTATAAAGAAAATAAAGAATCTAAATCAAGAACTGAAGTTTCATATTCCAATAAAAGAATGCAAAGGCTAGGTCTGGTATTATAAAATGTTGATAATAATTAGGGGTTAAAACAAACCAGTGGTCAAGGAAAGAAAGATAATTGCTATCAAGGACACACATCAACATTAATCTTCCCAGAAAGCTCAAAGCACATTTTATAGAACTCCTAAAATGGAATAGAGATGCACAAGTAACAAACCTTAGATCCAGCAATATAACCACCACAAGATCCAAACGATTTCGAAAAAGTTCCCATCATAACATCGACATCAGCTGTATTCACTCCTAAGAGTTCACAAACACCTCTTCCTGTTTTCCCAACTGCTCCAATGCTATGAGCCTCGTCCAAGTAAACATATGCCTGCAACAAACGAAAAAAAAGATACTATAAATTCTTTCAAGCAGAAAATCAGGGACCTTGGCAATGCAAAAGCATGTGGAATAAGAAGTAAAGCACAAAATAGACCAGAAAATATTTTACATGCCTTTCGGATTCATAGCATCCTTAAATTTTAAAATCAATTTCTTTCATAAAATAGAATCACCTTTCTTCAATTGTGAAACAACAGAGCAGAATTTAAAAACAGAACTTTTCAGAAGTTAGAAATTGTAACTGCATATTATAATAATTCCCTTGTTTTCCAATGCAACTTAGTACTTTGCCTAAGAAAATCAAGACACAAATTTCCAGGTAAAAGTGAATTAGTACAAGGTTAAACTGAAATTACTTGAGATGCACAAAGTATTACAATTTACTACACTACATTCATCACCTTATATTTCTTGCATACTGCAACAATCTCTGGAAGTTTGCAGAGTTCCCCTTCCATACTGTAAATTCCCTCCACGATGACAACTATCTTCTTCCAAGGCCTATGTGTCCTTGGTTGGCCCTCCGCAATTTGCTGTCTCAAAACTTCCTCCAAGTGAGACGGTGCTGAGAGAAAGATGGGCAGCAAGATTCCAATGCATAAGCACACAGAAATATTTATTTCTAAGACTGAAAAGAACGGTCACATACAACTTACTATTGTTTTGGAAAACCCGAATTGTTGCTCCTGAACCTCGAGCACCATTGACAATTGAATTGTGGTTCAATGAATCGCTAATTATCAACCCTCCCTATCAAAAAGCAAAACATAAAAAACAATTCTAACACAATCTTAACATAACAACAAACTCACAACTAAGATTATAAACATACCTTTCCCATCAGAACGGGTAGAATGGCAGAGTTTGTGACATAGCCCATGCCAAAAACTATGGAAGCTGGCTTCCCAACAAAGTTTGCAACACATTCCTCCAGTTCCTTATGCAATGTTGTAGTTCCTGATCAAAAATTTGCATTACTAAATACCAAACACCTGAACATAATGAAGAAAAACACAGTTAGAAATAATATACATATGGCATACCTCCATCAACACGAGAACTGCAAGTACTTGGTGAAAACCTCTTCAATGTCTCAATAACACGAGGCGTACAATACTCATCAGCTGCAGCAAACCCAAGATAATTATACGACCCCAAGTTAAGACACCTAGTTACCTTCGAAGTCCGTCTGCTCAAACACAACCATAACAATTAACTCACAAAATGCCCGAACAGCATCATTATCGCATATTATATAAACTATTTTCATAGTTCTCACTTCAATGTCTTGTTATTGTCATTGGAGTAACGCTCGACAACATCAAACCACGCATCCGGCGCACTCGATATCGGCCGTCCAAAACAATCCTAAACATTACATAATATAAGCATAAAAGAAAAATAAAAAACATCGACATGATCAAACTATACTATTTCTTAACCTAGAATAAAATTCCTCCAAAATAAATAAATTTCGTCTCAAAATAAATCAATCAATTGATTCGATTTGAAAATCATACTCTTAAAATAAATTTTTTTAAAAAAATAAGTACCTGAATTCGAAGATATAAGCGACGAATGTAGAAGTCTTCGAGTCCTAAACAGATAGGTGCATAACCCTGAATTAAACAAGAATTTGATCATTGACACACAAAATTGAAGCATTTACAGCTTAATTACGTCAAAAAAAAAAAAAAAACACTAGAACCCAAAAAAATAATAAAAAAGAAAGAAAGAAAGGAGGACCTGAAGATTGCTAGAGTGCCACCAATCGAAGATTTTACGAAAGAAATCACGGAATTGGCCAAAAGCGAAGAGTAATCCGTAGCTGAAGTAGGTACTCAATGCGGTCAAATATGGAATTTTAATCATTTCTCCTCTCTCTCTCTCTCTCTGATTTAGAGGTACGAGGGGTGATTTTTAGATCTGGTATTTTTTCTTTTGAAGTACCAGATTTTGTTTGAGAGAGAAAAAAAAAAAAGAATCGAGAAGATTATGAATATGAAAATGAAACATTCAAATTTCTTTGGTAGAGAGTGGATCCATTGGTCAATTCAGCGTTTGATTTTTCTTCTTCTCCCTTTTCATTTTCTGTTTTGTTTAGAGAGATGGATCTGTTTGGAATCTGCAAATTTTACCTGGGCTTGACTGAAACCCAATGTTTAAATTTGGATGCCAAGCCCAATTTGATTCAAATAGATCATAAGGTAGGGGAACTTATTTATTTATTTATTTATTTGGCTTTTCTGCATTGAAATTAAGTCAAACCCTACGGATCAGTTTTAGGTAAACTATCCCTATTATTCGGATTACTATATTTATAAATATGAAAAAAGATCTTACTATTATTTAACATTTTTGTATTTGTTGGTTTTTTCCTTTGGATTTTATGTTCGGCAAAGGATTTAAAAAAATAAATTAGTTAAGTTATTCGTAAATTATGCAAGCATTCAAAAAATTTGGTGAGACATATAAATGGTGTGAATTTTGATTAGGCACGTGTGTTAAATTTGACACATGGTTATGATGTACAGTTAAGATTGAATACTTATAATTATATCATAGGATGTATCCAACAATTTGTAACGTTATTGAAGTGATCCTTGATAATGAAAAAAATGTTTAGTTAAGTTGCAAGTATGCCTCAATTTGAATAATATTAGAAAATCTACTTCACGTTAGATAAATAAACAATAGACGAGTAATATATAAAATTAATTAAACATTATAAATCATAAATTTTAAGTTTTTTAAATAAAATTCATTTGGTTATCTAATTTTATATAGTCTTAGAATTATAAAAAAAAATCTAATAAATCATTTGAAATTCTCAAAACATAAACTACAAATGAATAGAAGCGTTAGAAAAAATATCGCGTGTTTTATAAATAAACATCATATTAGTAGAAAACTTATTCTATATTGAACAAAAACACAACTTACAATGCAATGCCAACATTGACTGAAATTGACCTAATAATTGAGTTTGAATCAAACGGCACAAGTTGGGTCCAACTAGCTAGAATCATTTCTAGGCATTTACTTACGTACCTTCTGGTTTGAAACAATGGGCAATCTCTTGTCATTCTTCCCATTCCAGACTAAATGAAAGTGAGCTAGCTTTTGAACTTATATGTGGAAGAGATGCAGGTCTAGCATGAAAGATAAGAGCCAGTTAGGATAGCCAAAGGAGACTGCCTATGAAACACACCAATGAGCTCTGAACCACATTTCGTTCCTTTTTAAAACCCTATGGAAGAAATAGGCAAGTCATCCTTGGCTACCAAACTCTCTAACTCTTCATCTTCATACAAGACCTCTCTTCCTTCTCATGGATACTAATCAAGAAGATGGGATGACATACTGCTCCACCAGAAAGTCTTATTTATAGCTAATGAGGAGTGAGAAGACCATATTCGAATCCCCAAGCAAACATTTAGCTTCATGGGCACTACTTTTCCCTAAAAATATAGCCTTTTTGCCATTTTTTTTGCATCATTGAACACAACACTTATATCAAATTTTACCAAAGAAAGGAGATAGAATATATTCTAGCTATGAGAAGGGACCAAACGATTATCCATTAATGCTCATTATGCTACCTACGTGTTGCTTTCGTAGCTATCTGCATATGGGAAGAAAATTGACTTTCGAGGTGCAAAAGTACGATAGTTGGCTTTGCCTTGTGTCCAACTTGCATTGAATCATTTCATTGACCCTTAATTTTTTTCTAAGGGTACTGCGACAATACGATTCTCTTTATAAACCTTCTTTCTACAAGAATCCCATGCATATAGGACGTGTAAATGCATAAATTTCTTGTACAAATTGCAAGCTAGCTATCCTGTTCAATTCGTAGAAACTATTGAAGTCTTGGTGAAGGAAAATTAATTTAATCATGTAGAAAACCCTGAAACACTTTCCAGTTGCCGCACTAGTATTCTCACTAGCCAGTAGAAAAGACAAAAAAAACTTTGACCTCATGAATCAGCAGATCAGAAGAACCAATTGGTGAAAAAAAAAAAAGCCTGATCATGGATTCATTAGACAACTGAATGGTATATTGAGATTTTGACTTTCATTAAGGTTCGTCTGTGAAATTTTTATGAGATGGATTGAGTCATGAGTCGTTGTTCTTCACTTCTTTTCTAGTAACTTAAACATCAACCAATATTCTAAGCCCACCAAGAAAGAGAAAAAAATGTCAACGCCTTCTATTACCTGTCATTTTTTTTCTAGGTTTTTTTTCCTTCGATTGAAGGATTTTCAAACACTTTAGAATTGCAAATTTATGCATTATTCCAAGCTTCTTCGGTTAAAAAGTGATGTCCCCAGCAGACATGTTAATTTCATGCACAACCTTTTTTATTCTCCTATATAAATAGAATAAAATGGACAGTGCCATTGAATATATCCTTTTTTATCACAATGATTAGGGGTGTGTTTGTTTGGGGAAAAACAAGTTTGTTTTCCCCATTTGCTAGTATTTATTTTGCGTTTAGAAAAAAAATAAACGAAAAATGATTTTCTCGTCAATAAAAAATGATATAGTATTTTTGAAAAAAATATTTTTCGAGTTAAAAAAAAAATATTAATATTTTCTTTTTCTCTCACGAGCTATCTCGTTCTCGCATTATTTATCTCTCTCTTAATATATTTTAACATTTTTCTCTATTTTCTTTTTATTTAAAATATATCAAATTAATTTTTAATTATTTCTTATCAAATATTATTAATTATTTAATTATTTTTTCCTATTTCTCGCTAACATTTGATTTTTTTGATTTATAAATACATTAAATATTCTTAAAAATCATTTTTACACCTTAAAATTATTTTTATAATAAATATTTCAATAATTTATCTCTATTTTTTTACTATTATCTCAAAAATCACCTAAACTATACTTAAATGATTGGAAATGATTATTACAATACTGCAATCATTTGTAAAAAAATTTGAAATTAATTAATTCATTAATAAATATATTATTTTCTCAATATTATTCATTTACAACTAAATCAATAATTTGTAATTGTAATCGATTGTAAAATTTTGTTGGTAATTGTAGTGAAGAATTAGTTACAAATTATTTCAACATTAATCTTTTGAAACCAAATAAATAATTATCTACAAATGATAACTAATAATTTGTAAAACTATTTTTTTAGACTAAATTATTAGTTTAGTTTTCAAAAAAAAGAAAAAGAATTCTTAATTGAGTTACCAAAATAACAATGCTAGGATTACTTAGAAATTTTATTTTTTTACTAAATATGAATATTGACTTGAATTTATCTCAAATAATTTTGATGAATTGGTTTGATGGTTAAAAAAATACATTTTATTTTTTGAATTTAAAATTTAGAGTCGGTATTTATGAAAATTTATTAAAGTTTTCTAAATGCATCTTATATTGTGAAATTGTGAATATGTTTTTTTGAAGTTTTCTCAAAACTCGTTGATGTAACAATCACATACTATTTTTGTATTTTAATTTTCCGTATCAAACAATTGCTTGGAATATATTTTTCACCATTTTTTTCATATAATTGCCAAACGATAAAAAATATTTTTTTGAAAAATATATTTTTTTAAAATAGGTTCTTTATAAATTAATTTTCCTATAAAAGTTGTTTTCCGCCAAACAAACGGAGTCTAGGGCTCCATTATATGGTTTTTCCTTCCATGACTTTTGGCTATAGATAAAACACTTTATTTTTTACACATGTTACGTAAATAAAAACACTTTTTTTTTACATAATAAGAAGAAAAGGAAATTATTACTTGAAATCATTATAACAATCCATTGATATGTATGCTTGGTATAACCCAAGAGAGTTGGTTTAAGTATAAAGAGTTTTAATCGTTTAAATGAATGATCTCAAATTCGAATTTTTATATATCAAAAAATCTTTACTGGATAATTATTCTTATCTTATGCACCTAAGAAAATAACAAATGATTAGTCAAAATTTTTAAATCTGAATCGTTAACTATAGCTGTAATTTTTAAATTTTTATATTTCGTAACGTGTCACGATTAAAATATTTTAATGTTATATAAACAGAAAAAGTAAAAAAAGAAAGTAAAGGATTTTTTAATGAGCTTTTGGTCATGTTGATGTACGGGCTAGTCAATGATGTTATTGACTTTACTTTGGAAGAAAAATGTCGAAGTGGCCGTCTATTTGAATTCTTTTACCTCTTATGCTTGTAAAAAGCTTTCAAAAATTTTAAAGTGATGTTTTGTCATTAAACAGCTAATGACAACTACTGGTGATACGACTTTAAATTTTTTTTTTTTTTTTAAGAGTATTTTTAGAGCCTTTCCAACTTCTATTTTTTTTTCTTATTTTTCTCTTACTGTTTCCTACAAACTTCGTAACTTTTTCCCTTCAGGGAACCTTTCGTGTTTGTTTATTTGGGCCTCTGTATTCTGTTCTCTAATCCTGAAATATCTGTCAAAAAGTTCCTTTCAAAGGGAACTTTATTCATCCCCTACCATTGGTGGCACAAACCACAACTGTGGAAAGCACCTAGCACTGCTAGAATATTAGCACAAAACTAGCAATTTTTAGTTGGCATGGAATCTGGGACAGTGGGATCTGGTTAAGGTTCGAGTTGTACAATCAGGACCTAAAAAAATGCTTCTCAAAATAATTTAAGGCTGAAAAGGCAAAACTTCCTCTAAATTTTAATTCGTTTCAAAATCAATATTTAAATTTTCAATATTTGTATTTTGATCTCCTTTAACTTTTTTTATTTAGATATAATTCATTTTATAATTTTTAGGTATCACCTCTTCTTATATATATATAATAATTCTTAGTATTTTTATAAGAAGTTTTGCATGATGGTTGGAAAAAAATCAAATCTATTTTTTTTAAAAAAAAGATTTTTTGAGATAAAAAATTATATTTTTTAAATATTAAAAATAAAAAATAACATGTAATAATTTCAAATTTTTACAAGCGATTAGATAAATATCACTGAATAATTTTTATTATGGAGTTATTTATATAATTATTTTTAACATAAATGATAAAAGATTAGAGAATAAAGTAAAAAATAAATTAAATACAAGTTAAATTTTTAAATAGATCGGAGTCTAAAGGAAGTTTGGCTCAATTAGTCATAATCTAACAGAAAAGCCTTTTTGTACGGCAATGGCAAACCCAACCGCGAAGAAAGGGCACTTCACATGTTCGTGCAAGCCCACCCCACACGTATACAGGATATCAGCTGGAGCATGGAACGTACACTTTCTGCGGTTCAGCAGAGGCGTAGCCCACAATAGCTCATGAATCAGAAAGGGTGAGCCGACATTTAACAGCAGCTACAAAATTCTATGATTGAGGTGAGAAAAAGCTAGAATTGGAAAGGCATTCAATTAATTCCTAGCTGGAGAACATAATTGCTTGAGAAAATACAGTGGAATTCAGTTCACAGGTCTTTAGGAATCAGTAATCTAAGTTCATTTATTAATTTATTTATTTGTCCTTGGAGATTGTTTCTTCCAGACACGCAGATTGTTGAGCTGGAATGTACTCCCTACGCTAGATTACCATGGCACTAATTTCACTGAAATGCTGTTCAGAAATTACTACCTAAGAAATCACATTAATTAAATTGGTGGAATCTATGATGGGATAGGATCATACCCATATTGAATGAATAAGATTTTCTTCAAAAAAAAAAAAAAAAAAGAAAAAAGGTAAACTTACTGTTAGTTAATTGTGTTCTTTTTCCCAAAAGCAGGTGGAAGATGATATACTTGCACAGATATACTAATGACGTGTTTCTTCTTCCTCCGTTTAAAGACAATTTGGTCAAAAATTCATGTTGAATAAATAATCTCAATCAATAGCCAGCGGCCATCACTACAATGCGAATCCCGTCTGATCCCTGCAAACAAATAGCACAAATGAAAAAATAACTTTCAACCCATTTCGCACACTAAAAAGGCATTTATTTAACAAATACGTGACTGTTTAGGATATTTTTACCGCATTATCATCAATTATAATTGCGTTAATGCCATCAAATAATGATAGTCATTTAAAAGAGTTTTAAATCTTTAAATAGATATCTGAAATTATTAAAAATAAAAGAAAAATTATTTTAATCTCTATTTTATGAAAGTTAATCATATCTTCATTTATATAAAGGTGAGCAAGCCAAATATTACAAATTCTTTTTTAATAAACTTTAAATAGCTATCATTAATTATCTCTTACATACAAAATCTGATTTCTTACACTCTACTAATGTTAAAAAATCTCTATGTAATCTAATTTAATTATTAGAGGGTCCTATAATTCTTAAAGAAAGACTTATTTTATAGATACTCGCTATTGAATCAATATCCATTAAACTAACCACTTAACAATTAGATTAGATTGGAAGCCACCTCGTCAACAATCATAATTTGAGAATCATTACCTCGTCGAGGCGTTATTTATGGAGACTTGAGTAAAAAGCCAACCCCTTATCGTTTTTACTTTTTCCATCAATA
Source organism: Dovyalis caffra (assembly GCA_963924115.1). Classification (NCBI taxonomy): domain Eukaryota; kingdom Viridiplantae; phylum Streptophyta; class Magnoliopsida; order Malpighiales; family Salicaceae; genus Dovyalis; species Dovyalis caffra. Next base: position 4,305,599 of record CAWUPB010001009.1, on the reverse strand, counting down.
AGTTCCCATCCATGGCTAACAATTAGAAAATTTCAACTTGCTTTGATTTTCTCAATTCTAGTATTCTATCGATCGGCATTCTCTAACTACAGCAAAGCATCGAAATCTTAACGAGGCATACATAACATCATAATAACAAATGAGGTATCTAGCTAGACCTTTACCACATCTCAAATACAAAAGCACCCTAATGTGCATCTTCTTTAGAGACCTTTATAATGCCACAAGTTATGCCATATATGGACTAATTTCACTAAAACAAACAAACTTGATACTCGATTAAAGAAGAAATGACTAGGTACGAGTGGAAGATGGCTTAGAGAAAGGAATGTCACCATTCTCCAAAATCATAAAGAAGTCATTCTCACCACTACAAGTAAAGAACCGACTAGCCAAGGCTTTCGTAGAGATAGAGAAAAATAAAAAGATAGGATATTGCTATGATGCCAAAAATTAGGCACATCACTACCATAAAACCAACACGAAAAGCAACATATGAGTAGTTCCTCCTTCTTCCAAACTTCATCATTGATCCCGGATCTTAAAAGCCAATAATCGGATAAAAAACCTATTACCGCCATTCGGTCCAAGCGGACTACTACAATTATAAGATTTAGACACGTTACCCATATCTTGAATGCTAGGCTTTTAAAAGAATTCGTAGTTAGAAAGATAAACTTGGATGTGTACGATATGGCACGACAAATCTACTTGAGTATATATAAAACGTCTAGGAAATCTTGAGCTAGTCATATGTAAGGTACTTCCCACTACCTTTCAATGAGTGGTGAGAAAGTGATATAACAATTTGGACCTTGAGTCGGTCCTAAGTTTTAAGAATCTATGCTCTAAAATAATCATTTGTTTCTCCAATAGCATTCATACTAAAAAAATGTTCTAGTGACCTATTCATAATGTCCTATTGAGAAGAAAGAGTATCCCAACTTTCTTCTATCACTTCCACAAAGAGATGCTTAGAGTAGACAGTTTGCTAGAACTTATCACAAATGAAACCCTTATAACAATAATTAGTTATGCTAATTTATGAAAGAAGATTTATGTTCTTCCTAATAAGAATCTCTATTAGGTAAAGACCTATACCAAGAAGAATTCTTTTAGATCAACAAGAGAAAAATGAGGGCTCTTTCTATCCTTACCATTTCATGAAACCCTATTCCCTAGTATGAATCTATCACATTTATTTTTATAGATATAGAAGGAATAACCTTCCTACATAATGACGTCTTTGTGATTTCGAAGAGAATTCAATCATAAAGTCCATTGCATTCTAATAGATTATGTATCACAATCAACATTATGTCAAATGAATTCTTTAACTTAATGAAAACAGATCGTTTAATGCTATAATTAGTTAAAACTTCTTTAAAAGGAATATAAAGAGAACATGTCCTAGTAGAAGGGGTAATCCAAATTCCAATTACCATAGATGTCTCCATTTGAAGTGTAACAATATAGCCTATGTTCATAGTCACAAAGATGAATCCGATATATCATGTCATATTTAAAAGATCTATTCTCTATAAAAATAAACATCGCTATTAACACTCATTACTTGACTTTGAAATTTCCTACACCTAAAGGAACAACTATAATCAAGAGAATTTAAGTAAACTCATAAAAGTGCTTCCACTTCGGAATAAAGAAAGATAAAAGTAGACAAGATGCATAACCAAAAAAAAAGATCAAGTAACGAACATGAAGGACTTGAAGAAAGAAGACTAGTTGCCAATTCAAACCCTGCTAGACAAGCCAATATATTTTAATAGCAAGTTTTTTTTTTTTTTTTTGTATAAAAGATATGTATATGAATAAATAATCAATAAAGATGTTTTCATATGAAATTTGACCAATCTATCACTAGAATACAAAAGCATATATGTTTTTAAGAATATATTTCCTTTAGGAACACGTGACTATGACCATTACTTTTCTTCCAAGAACGTACGATTGTTTTTTGTTTGGGAACGTTATACCCCACAAGGCTCCTGGATAAAGATGGTCGAGTGTTTACCTTGTCCAAGTATAAAAGCACACTTTACCTAAATATAAAGGTACTTTAGCTATCTCTATGAAACATTACACTTATCTCTTTTAAAATATAGCTAGCCATAAATAAATTCTTAAGACAGAAAAAAGATCAAGGTTATCATCTTTTTTATATATAAAGACATACTTTACCTTATTTTAAATGCACCACCCATATTTTAGGAACCATAGCACTATTGTTTCTTGAAAACTAGGTTTTTACCTTGCCTAAGTATAAATGCATACCATGTCTAGGTTTAAAAACACCTCAATAGTATAAAAAAAAATGACTCTTATCTCTTCAAACTACTCCTATCAATATATATAAATCTAGAACTTAAAAATTCATGGTTTTTATCTTGTTTGGATATAAAAGCACTTCTTGATCAAGTATAAAAGCACCATAAATTTATATTAAAAGATAAAAATCTCTTTTTTCCTAAAAAAAAGTCTTCAAATCTCGCTTAGAAAAGCATATAGGTTTCAAAAAAGTCAAGGTGTTTAATTTACCAAGGATAGAAACATCTTAGTTAGCTTAGGTAAGCAAACGGATCACATTCTAGATAAGATACAACCAACTACTTGTACGAATCTAAGATTACAATGGATCATGGTTTTTATTTTGCCTAGGTATAAAAGCATATCTTACCTAGGACTTAAGGCACCATGACCCTCTTCATGAATAAGATTCTCTTCTAAATTTAAAACTTACCTAGAAGAGCATAGTCATAAAAGTGTCGTTCAAGGTTAGAAATTCATTCTTCTAAAACGAGTCTTGAAAAGGGATAAAAAAATAAACAATCCTTCAATACCAAAAAGGGAATTATATTTGACACTATAGAACTAGACCTATAGTCATCAAGTCTATAAAACTACTCTATTTGTACCAAGTCAACTATATTTCCCATTGAAACTTCAAGAACATTTTTAGAAATCTCTTGAGAAGAAATAATAGGGGAAGGAATAAGGTTAGTATTAGCTTTAGGAATTCTCATTGAAAAGAAAAGTAGAGAAGAATACTAGAAATAACTTTAACTTTGAGCACCTTACCCTTATTAGGGGCGGTAAGTGAGTCCGACTCTTCACCATCTTTACATATAGGAGAAAAGATTATTAAAAAATGATTGCTAGGAACATAACATCTCTCTCTTACAGTAGTTGTCCTAAAGGGATATTTCCCCTCAAAATTAAGGGACAACTCACCATAAAAAAACTTGAATAAGTTAATCTATATGTTCTTGGTCATGTTAAAGAAATAGATACATTTCAAGATTTTTACTAACTCGTTTAGCATAGGTTTGAACAAGCCCAAGAGTTCATTTAAATCTCTTATATGAATCATTAAGGCGATATCAAGTCCCTCCCCCTCCAAAATTTTCCACTTCTAAAGCAGTGACTTTTTTTCCTAGGTTTTAGACATTAACTTAGCTCTCATCTCCTTTAGCTTAGAGGCGGTGGCCCTCTCTGTCTCTTTTAACTTTTTCACCCTTACTCTCTTTCGAGGCCATAGCAAATTTTTTTCAGTACATACCTTATTTGGGGAGTCATTTACCTCTTTTAGATTTCCCTTTATCTCTATATGAAGGGATAATATCTCCTTATCTTTTGTCTAGATGGCAACCCTATACTTGTAGACCAAGTCGGCGACTATAAATGTCTCCCTTTCTAGACCTCCTATTTATGAAGATTTTAAACTTGTGGTTGAAAGGCTTACAAGCATTGCTACATCAAAATTATAAGGAAAAAAATCAAGATAAAAGAGAAAAAAAAGATGAGGGGGTAAGAGAGAGAATGAGAAAGCATTTAGTACTAAAGTTAATTGCATTGTCCTCTTCATTTTGTCAGCTAAAATATGACCCTCAAAATTGAACATGTATTTAAAAAGTAAGGAAACCTATTTGAGCATACCGATAACCTCTTCATTTTCTTTATCCTATAGGGTAGAGTTATCCGTAAAAAGTTTCTCCATATATGAAGCTCCTTTAGTGGAGTAGGAACAAATCTTAATCGTAGTGCAATGAGGGACCTATAGTAATAAAGGATCCATATTGATAGAAAAACCTATATCAACCTCTTTATCTAGACTCGTCGAGGCTGAACAGTTCCATCTAGACAGAGAGGAACCTTTTATGTTAGATTTCTAGATAACTATTAAAGAAGAAGCAACCACTCCTATTAAAGGAGAAATGGTTTAGGCCATATAAAAGGAAAGAGCAAAGGTTTTAAACTTTATGTTGATGAAAACCCTAAACTAAGAGAAGAGGAATCAAACCTCCTTCTCTTACTCATAGAGGTGTAAGTCCCATCAAGTTCTATCTTCCTCATCATTGTGGGCCCTAAAAGATGAATAAGGAACCTAATACCACCAATATTCCTCTCTAGGATAACTCCTTACTAGATTCTCTAAGGTCTATCATAAACCCATCTAGGTCGGACTCCCTTACAAACACTTCACCAACTATAAAAAGAAAAAAATACATCAACTACTAAAATAAAAAATAAGATAGAAAAAATGCTTAAAGTCAGCATATCAACCTTACAGAGTTATGTGTAAATGAAAACCTTTTAGCAAAAAGATTGATTCGGTACTTGCCACTCGTATTTCTTATTTACTCTAAAAAAGCTAAGTTAGCATTAGCCTTCTCTAAAGAAGCGTACATCTCTAAATTAACCAACCTTCACCTATGAATGCATGCCTTTTTATAGCTAATAATAAACTACTCCTTCCTTTAATCATTATCCAAGTCGACGAACCTTAGAAATACTATTTTCAATTGATATATCTTTTTGGTTAGGAAAGTATAAAATATAGCCTTTAGTTTCTTTTTTTAGTAGCCTTTATCAACAAATAAGAATAATAATAATAAAAAAGAGCTTTAGAGATGGGTAACCCCAAATTATTGAAAAAGAATTGTCAAATACAATAAGAATGGACTACCTATTTGGATAAAACCGACAAACACTCATATTACAATACTAAAAAACTTTTACCATAAACTTAGACATAAGGAATTTATAGTTAATTCAATCACTTAAGTGAGAATGGGTTATCTCTATATTCTTGTCCATAACTCTAAAGGTAAGCATCCTTATTTTATCACTTTGGTTAGAGATAACCGTAAGGTAATTCCTTTCTAAGAAATGAGAAAAGACAATTATACTATTCTTATAAATGCTACTAGGATTTCCCTCTACAAAGGACGAGCGTAACCTTATACATTCCAAGAAAAACCACCATGCTTAAGTTAGGGCATGTTATCTCACTACTAGGAATAACCTCAAATACATCTCTCGTTTTTTGTAAATCTACCATTTTTGATCGGACACTAAATGAAGAAAAAGAAAAAAATGCCTCTCAAAACTCCAATAACTTATCAAAAATTAAAGAACTCCATAATAAACTAGATTATCCTTTAAAATTATCAGTTCACCAAAAGATTTCTCATGTTTAGAAAAAAAAAGGATTCACCAAGAAAAGCCCTTACAATAGCAATCTCTTTAAGAGCCTCTAAGCAACAACTAATCTAGTGGTAATCTCTACCAATTTTTTGAAAGAACACTACGATAAAAATAAAAAGTGAGAAGATAATGATGTTATTACCTATTTATAAGTAAAAGAGCATAAAAATCCTTGTACCGAATACTTAGGAACCAAGTCGAGTAGACAACCTAATCTAAAATGGGCAACCACAAGTCTACATCGGTTCCATATGACAACTATGGCGGATGCTACTTGATAAATGTAAAATGATAAAGGCTTAATCTCTTTGACTCTCTCGGATGTCTTCACCTGTAAGTGTTTGGTTTTTTTTTTATATGTCTATATATTTATCAAAGTTATGGGTATTAAATGAGTCATCCATATGTCTATTAAAGTCAAATATGAAAAAAAGGGTAAAAAACACCCCGAATATCGCCAAATATCTCATTGAAAAGCTTGGACATAAATTGAGTATTTTTCAAACACTTATCAAATACTTAAGGTAACAACTAATATATGTAAATGATCATAAAAAATACTTAAGGTAGCTAGTAGTATACGTAAATGATCATAACATGATACATGCCTCCATGCTCCACTTAAAGATCCCTTAGTCAAGAATTTATCTTGAATGAAATAATCTTAACCAACCGTACGTACATATGTCCTAAATATAAAAGATCCATTTACCTATTTGATAGATAAAAAAAACATTTATTTAATAAAGTCATGATTTTTAAGATGTTCTTGTTAGATCGTTACCAATTATGAATGCACATGTACTATCGGACAATAGCCATCACCTAAATGAGTTTCAAAATCTCAAATGAATATCCCGAACTATTGAATTTAAAAAAGAAAAAAATTATTTTAGCTTATACTCCATGTAAGTCGTTCGCGTCTTCCCCTATATAAAGGTTAACAAGCTAAAAGTTACATGTTCCACCATTTAAACTCAAAATAAATATTATTATTTATTTTCTATATATAAAGTCTAATCTTTTATAGCTTACTCGAGCTAAAAACCTCTTTCTACAAGCTAATTTAGCCATCAAAAGCTCCTCTAACCACTAGAAAAGATAACACTATCGTGTATCCTCCTTTAGTATAGCTAAATATTTTAGGCCCTATGGTCAAAGGTATTAGGCTCATATTTTTTAATTTTTATGCTTTATTTATGTAATGTCCATATAGATTAGATTTTTATTATTTAGGTTTTCTTTTCTGTATTGGATTTAGACTAAAATTATTAAATCCTTATTGATTAATTATTTCCTAAAATCTAAGAAGGTAATCGATTATTAAAAGATTGAAAATTCTTATATTTTATGGATTCTTATCTTTTAAGAAATTTTTTTTAATAAGTTCTTGTAATGTAGAGATTTATATGTATTTAAGCTAAATAAGAATAATTTTTAATTAAGTATGGGTTGCATATGTCCATTCTACTTAGGAGAGTGAGATCCACTCTTGAGAGGAGATACTTTACCCTAGTCGAAACTCGTAGGGTTTAAGGTTGAGTATTTAAACAATTTTTATGCATATTTGTAAGAGCTTTTGACTAAAATATTTATTAAGGTTTCTATTGACTTTGGAAGTAATAAATCGAATTATTTCTTTCAAATATTCAAGTATTTTTCTTGGTTTGAACTAGATTAGAATTACTTAAAGCACTTTTTTTGAGTGATCGACTAAGGTGGATTTAGATTATTGTATGCAAGAGTTTGGAGTTGTGGTTTCAAGGCTTTTAACATGTTATCCAATAAGTATCTTTACTCTTCCTTGATTTAGGGACTTGGGCTGGTTTTAAGGTTGATTAATTAGACTTGTATGATTATAATAATGGTAGTTTGGATTGTATGAACTAGGCAACATAATTTTTAGAAATTACTCTCACAATACCTATGTGTTGGAGGGGCTAGAATTATTTGTTAAGACTAAAACTTTATAAAAAACACTCTCCCATACCTTTTTGTATTTGTGTATAAAATTTAAGATTATTTGGACTTGATTTGAGGAGTGTAAGAATTTAAATACCTTGCTAAAATTTCAAACAATGTAGAGATAAATTAGGGTATAGAAGTTTGTTAAACCTAAGTAAAGCCTTAGAGAATTTAGTTTGATCTAATTTTTCTTACATATATGACTATATGTTAGGTAGATCGTGGTAGATTTTAAGCTTGTTTAGACAAGGATAATCTAGAAAACACTTAAACCCTAGTTAGGACTTATTTGATAAATCTGTTTTATGTTTAGAATTGAGTGAATATTTGATTATTTATGGATTCGTAGCATTATAATTGTGTTTATTCAGGTATGACAACCTATTGATGATTTTATTTTATGATTGTTGATTGAGTTAACATAGGATTTTGAGGTATCACATTATTTAGGTAGTAGTTTGGTATCGAGCTTAGGTTCGACTTCTATGGTATGTGATTAGCTAATTAAATAATGTTTCCTATCATGAGGGAATCATTAGTTGTTCGAAAAGTGTTAAATAGTATGGCTATATCCGAAGAAGATTGGATTAGACGAAATATTTTCCTTGCACCGTGCACTTTGTAAGAGAAAATATGTGATTTGATTATTGATGGAAGTAGTTACGAGAATGTGATAGCTTCACAAATGGTAAAAAACCTATAGTTAATTACCTTACCTTACCCCAATCCATACATCCTCATATGATCATAGAAAGGTAATGATATTCATGTAAATAAGAAGTGCTTGGTGTCATTTTTTTTTTCTATTTTATCAAAATGAGGTATGTTTGTCGAGTTTGGTGTGACATTATTCCAATAGATGCATATCACGTATTGCTAAAGAGGTCATGCTAGTATGATCTTCATGTTGTATATAATAGATTTAGGAATATTTATACCTTCTTATTTAAAAAAGAAAAGGTTACCTTGATGCCTTTGAAGAAAAAGGTTTCGGTTAAGCATGTTGTTAATCAAGTTTAGTCGGTGTCTAAGGCTATGTTTATTAAGGTGATGAGGAAAGTAGATTTAGTGTGTGTTGTAGTGGTAATGGGATAGAATGAAGAATAGAATAACCTATCCGAGGTGGTAAAGTCATTGCTAGAATCTTATGCTCGAAGAGATTCCTAAGGGAATACGTCTTATATGCGATATTTAACATGCCATTGACTTTATTTTTTGTTCAATTATTTTATACAAACCTACCTATCGAATGAGTTTGAAAGAATATAAGGAGTGATAGAGATAAGTAGAAAAGTTGGTGGAAAAAAACTTCGTAAAAATAAGTGTGAGTCTATACGTAGTTATAACCTTGGTAGAACCAAAGAAGGATGGTACTTGATGGATGTGTATTGATAGTTGAGTCGACAATAAAATTATAATCAATTCTCAATTTCCTATTCCAAGACTTGATAATTTTTTAGATTAGCTGAATATTGCCATAATATTTTTTATGATTGATTTGTGAAGTGGTTATCATTAGATCAAAATGCGGTTTGGAGATGAGTGAAAAATTGCCTTCAAGACTCGAGATGATCTCTATGAATGAATGGTCATGTCATTTGGGTTATCAAATACGTATAACACCTTTATGAGGTTGATGAATCAAGTATTTTGACCATTCATTAAAAAGTTTGTTATTGTGCATTTTGATGATGTCCTTATGTATAGTCATAGGAAAAAGGAACATCTTGAGCATTTGAGATAGAAGATGATGGTGTTGAGAGAATAAATGCTTTATGCCAATCTTAAGAAGTGCACTTATGCGCCGATAAAGTTATCTTTTCGAGGTATTTGGTATCAAACGAAGGAAATGAGACGGATAAACAAAAAATTAAGGCTATTCCTAGTTGTTTGGTTTCTAAAATCATAACCAAGGTTCGCAGTTTTCAACGCCTTGTATCTTTTTATTGATGGTTAATCAAGGGGTTTAGTATCGCACCTATAATTGAATTATTGAAAAAGGAAAAGTTTGAGTGGACACTTAAAGCTCAAAAGGGGTTTGAGGCTCGAAATAAAAAGTGATCATAGCTCATGTCCTAGCTTTGCCTTGCTTTATAAAAGTGTTTAAGTTAGATTATGATGCCTTTAGTGGGGATTGGGGTGGTACTTAGATAAGAAAGACGATTAATTACCTATTTCGGTAAGATGTTAAATAAAGCTTGACAAAAGTACTCTATGTATAACAACGATTTCGACACCATTATAAGACCATTAGACACTTGGTTTCATTATTTATTGTCAAAGAAGTGCGTATTGTTCTTTGATTACAAGTCTTTAAAACACTTGCATAGCCAAGCCAAGCTCAAAGGGCGACATGAAATGAATCTTTATCTCTTTTCAACCATGTTGTTGGGTTTAGAGTAATGAAAGATTTATACACCGAATATGCTTTCTTTAATTCCATTTGGAAAAAATATGGTACATCTCCTTATAAACATTAACACATTGATAATGGTTATGTATTTAGTGGAAATCATTTATATATTCCTAAATGCTCGTTGCATGATATTATTTTGAGTGAGTGTCATGATGGTAATCTTGCAATGCATCGAAGGTAGCAAAAGACCTTTGAACTTTTGTTTGAACACTTTTTTTGGCCCTATATGTCACAAGATATTGAAAAAGTATGTAAAAATTTATAGGACGTGTCATATAGAAAAAACTAAGGGGCATAATAAGGGTTGTATACTCCATTGCTCATTCTTAAATATCTCGTGGGTGGATGTAAGTATGGATTTTATGCTAAGACTCTATCAAACACGAGAGGTTAAAGGATGTTGTGATGGTAGTAGCGTATAACTTTTTCAAGATGACACATTTTATTACATGTAAGACTACTCATGATGCAATTAATACAGTTGACTTGTATTTTTATGAGGTCGTCTAGCTATGTAGCATTCCTAAACTATCATTTCGAGTTAGAGATGACAAGTTTATGAGTCACTTTTGAAAGATGTTGTGGAAGAACTTAGGCATCGCCTTACATTTTAGTTTGATCACCTATCCACAAATAGATGGATAGATCAAAGTTGTTAATTACGAGTTTAGAAAGTCTTATGAGAAGCTTTATGAGTAAGAACATCAAAGAATTGGACATACCATTTACACGAGTTGAGTTTGTATATAATCGGTCTACATATAGGATAACCAATAAAAGTCTCTTTAAGATAGTATATAATAGAAATCTTAACACCTATTGAACTTACACCAAGGTCAATCAAGTTATAATAAAGTTATGATGCTCGAGGTAAGTTTTAAAGAGATTAAAAGGCTTTATGAATACATGAGAGAGAAGATAGCCAAACAAAATGAGAAGTATTAAGAGCACACTAACCGAAGTAGAAAGAAAGAAGTTTTTGAGATGAGAGATTTGGTATGGGTGCACTTGAGGAAGGAAAGATTCGAAAAAGGATCGTATGCAAACCTTAAGCCCGAGTATTGATGGACCTTTCCGGATAGATCCTAAGATTAATGATAATGCTTACAAGGTGGAGTTATCCGAAGACTATAATGTTTTGGATACCTTTAATATGGTAGATATTTATCTAAATGTCAAGGAAGAAGTCGAAGATTAAGACATCAAGGTTGACTCTTTTCTAACTAAACGAGTATATGACATAAGAGTGTCTCCTTCTTCAACATGGACAAATATTTAAGCCTTATGGCCAAGGTATTAGGCTCTTATCTTTTAATTTTTATAATTTATTTTTTTAATGCCCATATGGATTAGATTTTTATTATTTGAGTTTTATTTTATGTATTGAATCTAGGATAAAATTATTATGTCCCCATTAATTAATTATTTTTTAAAATCTAGGGAGGTGGCCAATTAAAAGAATAAGAATCCTTATGTTTTGTGGATTCTTGTCTTTTAGGAAATTTTTTTAACGAGTCCTTCTAAAATATAGATCCATATTTATTTGGACTAAGTAAGAATAAGTCCTAATTAAGTATGAGTTATATAAGTCCATTCTATTTAGGAGAGTGAGGTCCGATCTAGGAAGGAGAAATTATGCCCTAACCAAAACTCCTAGGGCTTATGATCGAGTATTTAAACAAATTTTTATGCACCCTTATAAAAGCTTTTGATCGAAATATTCAGTAAGCTTTCCGTCGATTTTGGAAGTAATAAATTAGAATCATTACTTTTAACTATTCAAGTATTTTCCTTGGCTTGAACTAAACTAGGATTACTTGGACTACATCATTAGAGTAATCGACAAAGCGGGGTTTAGATCGTTGTATGCAAGAGCTTGAGGTTGTGATTTCAAGACTTTTGGAGTGTTATTCCAAAAGTTCCTTTTACTCTTTCTTGATTTGGAAACTTGGACTAGTTTTAGGGTTGATTAATGAGACATGTACAATTTTATAATAATGATAGTTTGACTTGCTTGAACTAGCCAATATAATTACTAAAACTTGCTCTTAGAATACCTATCCGTTAGAGGAGCTAGGATTATCTATTAAGGCTAAAATTTGGCGGAGACATTCTACCGGACCTCTTGTGGTTGTGTATAAAATTTAGGATTATTTAGACTTGATTTGAAGGGTGTATGAATTTAAATGCCTTACTGGAATTTCGGACAATGTAGAAACAGATTAGGAGACAGATTAGGACGCGAAGTTCATTTGACCTAAATAAGGTGCTAGAGAACTTAGTTTAATCCAATTTTTTGTGTGCATCTACTATTATATGTTAGGTAGATCGTGATAAATTTTTAGCTCATTTTGGATATGGATGAGAACTAGGTGGGTTGATTAGGTGAGTTATTTGATAAATATGTTTTGTGTTTGGAATTGAGTGAGAATTTGATTATATGTGAACTCACCGCATTACCGCTATGTTTATTGAGATAAAACAACCTATCGAGGATTCTATCTCGTGATTGTTGATAGAGTTTATGTACGATTTTGAGGCATCAAGTTGTATCGACATTAGAATAACTTGTTTTATAAAAATTTGTCAATAAATCAATATTTATCAAACTATAACCATTATACGGTCGGTCTAGGTCTAGGTTAGAGCCACTTCATTTAACAATTATAATTTGAGTATAATTATCTCATCATAAGGAATCATGACATTAATGTAATACATTTTTATGATGTAGTTTAAGTAATACTGGATTAACTATTTTGAAGGAATCTATTAACAAAAAGAAAGAGAAAGAGAGGATTTCACTTCTAGATAGTTTTCTCACTTTAAATTCACTTCCTTTGTAATTCATTTGTCATGTTAGCAGTTCAAATAATTATTAGTGCCGACTTAGCACAAGATCAATAATAGAAAGTAGGTTTGATATGATAATGATGTGAAACTACTCTCCTTAGGCGAGTATCCCAACTGTAGATTGGAAATTAAACAAATCATCCCAAATGGCATGCATATGCGACTTAATTTGGCCATGAAAACTACCAGTAAACAATAAAGTCAACCTATTGAAACCGGCTAAACAATTATTTACATGAAGTAGGTTTCACTTAAATATATAATAATAGACTAAATTATTTCCTACTATCTTTAATGTTATATATAGAATAATAGACTGAATTAATTAAATAGCATTCCATCCACCATATCATAGAGGTCATTGACTTGCATCAAAGTACGTTGCATGCTAACGAACTAGCTTCTACGTTATGAAGCATAATTGAGCCTCTGTACTTGCGCAATACATATGCTTGTTAAGCATCACATGATGGTAATTAACTCTCCTCTTCAAACAGCCTTTCCTATTTGATTTTCAACTATTTTGGTGATGAAAAAGTTTGTATCAAATTTTTTCCTGACCATGCAAAACACCTAGAAGGTCACAACTTCTTGATCTAGTCACCATGTGTAAATGGGATTGGCCCTATTTTTCTTGCTTTAAAGATGGTGACGGTCGGCATAGTCTGCCTAAAGTTGAAAGGGAAAGTCAATATCATGTACTTGCACAGAAACTCGAAACTTTTGGAGAGATTATTTTCCATTGTTTCCACTGTGTCACAACCAACTTTATCTTTTTGTTTCTGCTAAAAGAGTACCATTTGGTCAGTGCTTCGTCATCCTCTTTTTTCCTTTTTTTTTTTTTTTTTTTTTGGTACCTGACCTAATTTCTGGTATCAATCAATCTAAACAAGCAAATGGGGTCACTAGAATACTAATAGTTTTCTATAATTTTGGTTTACAAAACTTAATTTTTATGAGCAAAAATTATCTCGAAAATATCACTTAACATTGTTATTTTGATATAAAAATAAAAACCTAGATAAACCCTTTTTTCTTTTAATTTATATCATTCAAATAAGCTTTTTATGCACCGGTATGAAATCTTTTTTCGATCCAGTCTGAAGCACAGCATGCATTCTGATTAATAAAGTATAAAGGCAATAATTACATCCAAATCAAATTGTCACAAAAGCTGGGACCAAGCTCATTTCATTTTTGATTTCCCATTAAATTCATGATTAACAATTCGCGCGTTTATTTCTTTCCCGCTGAAAAAATCAACGCTGTATTGCTTAACCATTGAAGGGGAAATTACGTCCTATTAGAAATATTGACTTGAAACACGCGTATTTAGCAGCAGCTGACCCATGACCAATTAGGACAGGTCAGAGAAACCTAAAACTAAACTCACAGCGATCACAACAATTTCCTCCCTCACAGACCAATAAAGTTGCAAGAATCGGTCACGTGGTTTGCAGTGACCAGTCAACCAACCAATAGAGAAAGGCTGTGAGTTTAGGAAAAGGGCAGAGGAGGTATGGAACTTTCGTTGTCAAAGCTGTCAATTATAAAATGCAGTAAAAGAGACCGTATTATTGTATGAAAAGAAAGTGGGACCCTATAGTAATGGTTACATCTGCTGATTATTAAATGTCAGCCATTGACGCTGATTTTCTGAAAACACTGACTTTCGGCTCAATTCCCAATTCTCTTAGCTATTCCCTCTCTCTCACGTTCGATGGTTGTGCGTGTTAATAAGTGTCCGTTTAACGCGCTACTTTTTATTTTCGTTGAACCCGCCATTTTCGGTTTTTTTTTTGTTTTTCAAATCCAAAATCAATTTTGAATTAGAAAATTTTAAATTTGAGGACTTAATTTTTTTTAATTATAAAAGATGATTGTATTATACAGACTAACTATGAATCCCAACCCGATAGGAGACGTGGAGCTCTTAAATTATTTGAAATTTGAGTTATTATGTTGATATTTAGATTCATCTAAAATATTTTATATATTTTGCTATTTATTCAATCATAAAAAATGATGTAGTTATTCATAATAAATATTATAAATGTATAATGAAGTAATTATATACTTTTATAATTAGATATGATATTTCAGTTTTTTTTTTCATTTGTGTTAATTTAAAAGATGTGTGTTAATTCTAATGAAAATATTTAGTTTTGATAAAAATATTTTTAATTTCATAAAACTTTAAATTAATTTCTATTTGTGTTATCGAATAAAATAAAATAGAAAAATACTCTCTAATCTTTTGCTTTAGAAGATAATAGTCATATTTAGTTCACTTTTTTTATAAAAAAACTCTCTTTTAGACTGATCATTTTAAATTAAAACAAGTTAAATTAGAGTCTTCTCTTTTATTGATGAACTATAACGTTACAATGCTCTTTAAAAAAAAAAGGTACAAATAAATGGGTCTAAAATAAAAATAAATATTATAAAGCTAAAACTATGAAATAAAATTCTAAAAAAAGCCATTAATGTGTGAGTTTTTGTGTTTTTTTTTTAAATATTTTTATTATTCTATCCATTTATGTTACATTCATTTAAATCAAGACATATATACTAATTAACAATAACATATTAAATTAATACAATTTTATTTGCATTTCAATAATATGTATAATATTCGATAACAAAACCTACAAATTGTACTATTCAATTCTCATTATACATATAAAATTAGAGCAACATGACGTTTTTAATTCACAATTAGTTTTTTAATACATAATTATAGTTATATCATTATTTGTTACTATAAATAGCACTTCTTTACTTTATATCACTATCAATTATTCATCAGGAATTTGATTGCTAAAATAATGTTCCTTTGACTTTAATTTTTTTTGTGCATTTAGATTTTGTTTTAATATGTTTGTAAAGTTGATAGAAACAAAATTATTTTAATTTTTTTCTTTCCATAACAATTCACATAATAGTAATATTTACTTGGAATTGACTTTTGATGGAAATCATATATTTTAAAAATAAAAATTCATAAATAATCCAACTATACCTGAAATACAAATTTAAAAATGGTAATCCAACTATACCTGAAATACAAATTTAAAAATGGTACAATAACCCAACTACATTTTAAATTACAAAATTTAAAGGAAACTAAAAAGAAAAAAAATATTTACTAAAATCTGATCAGGGGATAGCCCGAGAGAAGCGAGTGATACCCACTCTAAGAAACCTGCATCTAAATATCCAAGCTCACCATTCCCAACACCAAAACATTGCAAGCATTTCTTCTCACACTCTCTTTGCTCCGTCGTTAAACAACACTGCCTCCTAGCCACCTCCACCACTGCTACAACCCATCAGTACCCTCTTCTCTTTCTCTCTCTACCTTCTAAAAAGCAAGCCAAAAAAGAAACCTTAAAAACCCTATTTTCCTCCTTTTTCTTTCATATCTATCAACTCACCATGAAAATACCAGAAAACGACCCCATAGCTCTCTCAAACAACCTTTTACACTCCCTTTTAGACCAACAAATCCCATCAATACAATCTTTCAGAGGCAAATGGGGTTTGATAAAATCCAAACTCGCTGATCTCCAAACCCAACTCGCTGATTTTTCCGAGTTCCAAACTTCACTCACTAACCCACTCTCTCTTGATCTCCTTCACTCTATTTCACAAACTCTAAATGATGCTCTCCTTTTAGCTGAAAAATGTCAAGATACAAGCTTGACTGAAGGTAAGCTTAAAACTCAAAGCGATATTGATTCAATTTTAGCTAAATTGAATCAAAATGTGAAAGATTGTGAGATTTTGACCAAAAGTGGGGTCCTTCAAGATGGGATTTTATCTGGGTCCGGCTCAAAAAGAGAGCTTGTTAGAGCTGAGTTTAGGAATTTGATAACTCGGTTGCAAATAGGGAGTCCTGAGTCGAAGAACGCGGCTATGGACTCGGTTCTGAGTTTGATTCAGGAGGATGATAAGAATGTAATGATTGCTGTTGCACAAGGTATTGTGCCTGTTCTTGTTAGATTACTTGATTGTAATAGTTGTTTTGATATTAAAGAGAAGAGTGTAGCTGCAATTTCAAGAATTTCAATGGTGGATAGTAGTAAGCATGTTTTGATAGCAGAAGGGTTGTTGCTTTTGAATCAATTGATTAGGACTCTTGAATCAGGAAGTGGGTTTGCTAAAGAAAAAGCTTGTGCTGCACTTCAAGCTTTAAGCTTTTCGAGAGAGAATGCAAGGGCAGTTGGGTCTAGAGGTGGAATTTGTTCATTATTGGAGATTTGTCAAGCTGGAACACCTAGTTCACAGGGTCTTGCAAGTGGGGTTATGAGGAATTTGGCTGTGTTTGAGGAGATTAGAGAGAATTTTATAGAAGAGAATGCTGTTTTTGTTCTTATTGGGCTTGCAGCTTCTGGAACTGCATTAGCTCAAGAAAATGCAATTGGTTGTTTGTGTAATTTGATTAAGGATGATGAAAATTTGAAGCTTTTGATTGTTAAAGAAGGGGTTATTGAGTGTTTGAGGAATTTTTGGGATTCATGTCCTCCGGTAAGGAGTCTTGAAGTTGCTGTTGAATTGATCAGGGAGTTGGCATCCAACCAAGCTATTGCGGGAGGGCTTGTTTCTGATGGGTTTGTTGTTAGGCTCGCAGGGGTGTTGAATTGTGGGGTTTTGGGTGTGAGAATTGCAACTGCTAGAGTTGTTTTTGAGCTTGGTTTTAACACAAAAACAAGGAAAGAAATTGGTGAATTGGGGTGCATTAGTCCATTGATTAAAATGTTGGATGGCAAGGCTGTTGAAGAGAAGGAAGCAGCAGCAAAAGCATTGTCATTGCTTGTTTTGTATGGTGGTAATAGGAGAATTTTTAGAAAGACTGAGGGTGGAATTGTGAGTACAGTTCAGCTATTGGATCCTTTGATACAGAATATGGATAAGAAATACCCTGTTTCTATATTGGCCTCACTTGTACATTCTAAGAAGTGTAGGAAACAAATGATTGCCGCTGGTGCCAGTGTGCACTTGAAGAAACTTGTGGAGATGGATGTTGAAGGATCTAAGAAGCTCTTGGATGGTCTTGGCCGGGGTAAGATTTGGGGTGTTTTTGCCAGGCCCTAGCATGGACATAATTCTTCCATTGGTTCTTGGAACTTGAATTTGAGGATGGCTCGTTAATCTGTATGTACATTGTTTGTGTTTACTTTTACTCTTGTTCTGTGTTCGCTTTTTTTTTTCCCCTTCTTTTTGTTCATATGATTGTTAGGTTGCTTTAGGAGTAAAGAGTTTTTAGCTTAGTTTCCTCTGAAAACCCTCTTATTTGCAGAGAGGAGATCATGGTTTGTTAACCTAACGACACTGGAGTTCATGTTTATCCGACACTGAATGATAGTTTGTAATGTGTTTGAGATCATACCTCTGCTATACAGCACTTATTGAAAATGTTGGTTTCTCATGACAGCTAAATGCAAATCATTAATGATTAAGTCAGGGTTAATTTGTATTGATTACACAAGGCAGTACCTTTTAGTCTATTTTCTGCTGGTGAGAAGAGACTGCATTTTCCATATAATATCTATTTTCTGCTGCTTTGGATGTTGTGAGTAACCCACAGTTTTCTTAAATAAAGATTGTTGTCAAGTTCCTTGTTTTATACGGATGTTTAGCATTCATTTCTTCTCTCCTTCATGCTGGTTAATTTTTCTTGTGGTTGTTGGGTTCTGTATTCTTAAAACTTTTCTACAGTTTGATATAGGTCTCTTTATTGATGTATGTGGATATGGCATTTATTCCAGGACCAGACTCAACTCCTTGCACTCGTGTTGATGTTAACTTGAATGGTTAATCAACCTTACCGGCAACCTTAGAGTGCCATAGGGTTCCAGAATGATTTTCTTCATAGCTATTCCTCATTTATTTTCATATATCAGTGATTGAGATAGTTCCAATTATTTTAGACTAGTTTAAGTAGGTTGATGGATATTGGCTGGATGATTTCCGTATAGTAGTGGGTCTAAGCCATGTGCATTTGTTCTTGACCATGTGCATTTGTTCTATGCTATACCTATTGCACTCTTGTGTTGGCAGTTACCTTAACAGGTAAGCTCTGAGGACCTACCAAAATTTGTTTGCATTTGC
Organism: Dovyalis caffra; assembly: GCA_963924115.1. NCBI lineage: Eukaryota > Viridiplantae > Streptophyta > Magnoliopsida > Malpighiales > Salicaceae > Dovyalis > Dovyalis caffra. The sequence goes on along the minus strand of CAWUPB010001009.1, from coordinate 4,286,746 downwards.
GAGTGAGCCATTGCATAGTTTAAGACTTTCAGCCTACTTTAGACTTTACCGTCTTTGATGGAGAAAATGAGCACAAGTAACAACTCTACGCTCTGTTGCAGTGCGAATTCCCTTGTTGGATTTTGTGGTCCATGATCATATATATATATATTTTTTATACTTCTGTTTTTCAATGAAGTCTTTTCTGAATGCCAAATTGTTCATATACCCTTCTACAGTTCTACTCAAGGAAGGGGGAAAGGGTCTATAAACTGCTGGTATGTTTGTGTTATTTAAATAAACGACATTTCAAAATGAAAGGTTAAGCAATTTGGTTGTCAGTCTTGAACCAAGGAAGATACTGAGTCCACGGTCCACCCCATGAAAGGAGGGAAATGAGAGATGAGAGGTTAGCTGATTTAAGGGTCTTGCACCCAGGAAACAGGAAAGATTTTACTAAGGTGAAATGAAAACCCTTGGTGGGATAAAATGGTCTTGCTTGCTTCCATTAGCTTTCGTAGCAACCGATTCATGAATTGTAGGTTCACATTGGAATGGATGTGCTTTCAAAAGTCCATGACAGCTCCGCAAAAATAACATACAGTAAACCCAAACTTGCCTAAAAAACTTTCAGTTTTTTCCGCAGAGCTCTCTCAGTATCCTACGTAGTTACCAATACAATTTACTATTGCATTTCTGAGCTGGCACCCAAAAGCATAAGCAACGAAACAATTTTGTTTGCTACGATGGGCAGGACAATAGAATTAATGTGTGCATTCTATGGTCGTGGTCTTGAGAAACAACAAGAGAAGCCCATAATCAAGGGTGCAGAGGACTCAAGTGAGGTCCTAGGAATTTTATAATTCTCATTGCTAACCCATTTTTGTAGATGAACTTTTAGACCCCATCCAATTGGGCTCTATTGTCTTACAGGTTTTTCAGCACCCAACTTTTCGTTCATATTTCATATGTAAGAAAGAGTGGCTTGAATATATATATATATAAACCTAGAAGAACTCAACTTTTCATTATTTATTCCCTTTAGCTACTGACACATATCTCTATTCATTGAAGCCTTTTTTTTTTTTTTTCCTTCTTCTTCCTTGCGTAGTCATATGCAAATCATACAACTTTTTAGGTTTTGCTCCCTAATATTTCCGAACCTTTATTTTGATCAAGGTTTTTTATTTTTGGGCTGGTCAGAACCATGGGCTGGAGAATCAGGCCCAAGTGAGGGTAGCCTCGTGTGCAGCTTGCAGAAGAAGGCCCAGGCACACGGGGCTAGCCACGCGTTCAGGCCTGACCAAGTAGGCCTAGACAGGCTAACGTGGCCCAGGCACACGGGGCTAATATTTCCGAACTTTTATTTTGATCCAGGTTTTTATATTTTTTTATCATATATATTATATTTTTTAAGATTTTAGATTGAATATATATATATCAAAGTATATTACTCTTATTGTTTAAAATATATTTCTTCAATTTATCGTTTCTTATCAAAATTCTTACAAATTTAATTTTTTGATATAATTTTATTTTTTAATAAATGTGGTTTATATATATATATATATGGATTTTGAAATAAAAATTTAGAATGTGATTATTTTATAATTTTTAATATATTATTATAATTTATATAATGGATTTTTATGATTTTTAAATGAAAGTAGCGTAATTATATATATATATATATATATATATAGAGAGAGAGAGAGAGAGAGAGAGAGAGAGAGAGAGAGAGAGAGAGTTTTTTTTTTTTTTTTATATATATATAATCAAATTTTATCAGAACCAATTTTGTAGTAGTTTTTATTTTAATCTTTTGATTTCAATAGATTCCATGCAACTTAGGCGGTATATATATATATATATATATATATATATATATATATATATATATATATATATATATATATATATATATATAGTTTTGTTGAAAATTAAGTATGTGCACACATTACATAAATATTTGTTATTTATTCTTTTTTTTATGTTCTAAAATCAATATTTTTTATATAAAATAATTGAAATAATGTTTTGAAAAAGCCTCATAATTATTGAAATATATTTTTTCATGCTAATATATATATATCAAACGATTTTGTTTAACAAATAGATTTGATTTATATTAATTATCGAAAATAAGACTTGTGCATGCACTGCATTATACAAATTGTTGACTTTATGCATATAATGATTGTCCAACTGCAATATAACATGGATATACAACTAGTTTCTACTATAGAAAAAGTACATGATATGTACATTCGAAATGTTAACCTTTTATATATGTAATAGCTGTCTAACCGTAATATAACATATATATCCAACTAGTTTCTACTAAGGAAAAAGTACATGATGTGCACGTTCGATTTGTAGTTCCTAATTTAAAGGAAAAATCTTTATAGTCGAGAAAGAATCAAAATGATAAAATATTAAATACACTAGAGATGAGATAAGGGTTATCTTGGTTTAGTTGTTGCTTGCCTTGATAAAACTTTCATCTGTTAGTTGCGGACATGCCTGTCCTACACTTTTTAACCCTCTCTCTCAACAATAACAAAATCCTCATACTTCCTGCTGCAAACGTATGAGAAGTGCATGCTGCCCAAAATCCAGTTTGTTCGCAAATGAAATGAGGATCTCACTTTTATGTGCCCGAGGTGGGCACCTCCATGTGTGTCCCGTATATGCTCGTGTGGGTGAGATCACAACAACTGTCTATGAGCAGATTTCCCCACACCATTTTGCTAATTAAATGTGTTAAGGCTTGATTGTATTAGTAACCAAACTCATGGAGTTCGCCTTAGTTAGGTTAAAGTCATAAACACACACAAAGATGGAATTGCTGTCAATGGGGTTTCATTTCATATTAGCAAACCTGCGGTTAGTTGAACCATTTGTGATCTGTTTGATTTATTTTAATCAGATGGGAACAAAAATAAGGAAAAATACCACTCTGCTACTGCATTTAATGAGAGAAATGAGAGATGAGAGGTTAGCTGATTTAAGGGTCTTGCACCCAGGAAACAGGAAAGATTTTACTAAGGTGAAATGAAAACCCTTGGTGGGATAAAATGGTCTTGCTTGCTTCCATTAGCTTTCGTAGCAACCAATTCATGAATTGTAGGTTCACATTGGAATGGATGTGCTTTCAAAAGTCCATGCCAGCTCCACAAAAATAACATACAGTAAACCCAAACTTGCCTAAAAAATTTTCAGTTTTTTTCCGCAGAGCTCTCTCAGTATCCTACGTAGTTACCAATACAATTTACTACTGCATTTCTGAGCTGGCACGCAAAAGCATAAGCAACGAAACAATGTTTTTTGCTACGATGGGCAGGACAATAGAATTGATGTGTGCATTCTATGGTCATGGTCTTGAGAAACAACAAGAGAAGCCCATAATCAAGGGTGCAGAGGACTCAAGTGAGGTCCTAGGAAGTTTATAATTCTCATTGCTAACCCATTTTTGTAGATGAACTTTTAGACCCCATCCAATTGGGCTCTATTGTCTTACAGGTTTTTCAGCACCCAACTTTTCGTTCATATTTCATATGTAAGAAAGAGTGGCTTGAATATATATATATATATATATTTAAAAAAAAAAAACTAGAAGAACTCAACTTTTCATTATTTATTCCCTGTAGCTACTGACACATATCTCTATTCATTGAAGCTTTTTTTTTTTTTGTCCTTCTTCTTCCTTGCGTAGTCATATGCAAATCATACAACTTTTTAGGTTTTGCTCCCTAATATTTCCGAACCTTTGTTTTGATCAAGGTTTTTTATTTTTGGGCTTGTCAGAACCATGAGCTGGAGAATCAGGCCCAAATGAGAGTAGCCTCGTGTGCAGCTTGCAGAAGAAGGCCCAGGCACACGGGGCTAGACACGAGTGCAGGCCTGACCAAGTAGGCCTAGACAGGCTAACGTGGCCCAGGCACACGGGGCTAATATTTCCCAACTTTTATTTTGATCCAGGTTTTTATAATTTTTTTTTTCATATGATTGGCTATGAAAATTACATAAAACATATAGTTATTTTTTTAGTTTTTACGCATAATGTGAAGAAAATAAAATATATATTATATTTTTTAAGATTTTAGATTGAATATATATATCAAAGTATATTACTCTTAATATTTAAAATTTATTTTTTCAATTTATCGTTTCTTATCAAAATTCTCACAAATTTAATTTTTTGATATAATTTTATTATATAATTTTGATATATATATATATGGAATTTGAAATAAAAATTTAGAATGTGATTATTTTATAATTTTTAATATATTATTATAATTTATACAATGGATTTTTATGATTTTTAAATGAGAGTAGCTTAATTATATATATACAATCAAATTTTATCAGAACCAATTTTATAGTAATTTTTATTTTAATCTTTTGATTTCAATATATTCCAGGCAACTTAGGCGGTTATATATATATATATAATCAAATTTTATCAAAACCAATTTTGTAGTAGTTTTTATTTTAATCTTTTGATTTCAATATATTCCATGCAACTTAGGCGGTTATATAGATATATATCATTAGTTTTATTGAAAATTAACTATGTGTACACATTACATCAATATTTGTTATTTATTCTTTTTTTTTAATGTTCTAAAATCAATATTTTTCATATAAAATAATTGAAATAATTTTTTGAAAAAGCCTCCTAATTATTGAAATACAGCTTTTTATGCTAATATATATATATTAAATGATTTTGTTCAACAAATAGATTTGATTTACATTAATTACCGAAAATAAGATTTCTACATGCATTGCATTATACAAATTGTTGACTTTATACATATAATGATTGTACAACCGCAATATAACATGGATATACAACTAGTTTTTACTATAGAAAAAGTATATGATATGCACATTCGAAATATTAACCTTATGCGTGTAATGATTGCCTAACCGTAATATAAGGTAGATATCCAACTAGTTTCTACTATAGGAAAATTACATGATGTGCACGCTCGATTTGTAGTTCCTAGTTCAAAGGAAAAATCTTTGTAGTCAAGAAAGAATCAAAATGATAAATATTAGATACACTAGAGATGAGATAAGGGTTATCTTGGTTTAGTTGTTGCTTGCCTTGATAAAACTTTCATCTGTTCGTTGCGGACATGCCTGTCCTACACTTTTTTAACCCTCTCTCTCAACAATAACAAAATCCTCATACTTCCTGCTGCAAACGTATGAGAAGTGCATGCTGCCCAAAAATCCAGTTTGTTCGCAAATGAAATGAGGATCTCACTTTTATGTGCCCGAGGTGGGCACCTCCATGTGTGTCCCGTATATGCTCGTGTGGGTGAGATCACAACAACGGTCTGTGATCAGATTTCCCCACACCATTTTGCTAATCAAATGTGTTAAGGCTTGATTGTATTAGTAACCAAACTCATGGAGTTCGCCCTAGTTAGGTTAAAGTCATAAACACACACAAAGATGGAATTGCTGTCAATGGGGTTTCATTTCATATTAGCAAACCTCCGGTTAGTTGAACCATTTGTGATATGTTCGATTTATTTTAATCAGATGGGAACAAAAATAAGAAAAAAAAATGCCACTCTGCTACTGCATTTAATTCTCCCCTTTCTAAGCAGAAAAAAAGGCCAACGGAAGACAAGCAAAGAGAGATAGAGGCTGTATTTATTTAGAATAAAGCATTCATCAGAAAGCTGTAATAAATTCACATTTACTCCTCGTAACCCTTTTTATTTACACTTTATTTCTGACAATTCAAACTGCATTTTCTTTAAATTTTCTATGAATTTGCAAAGATTTGCTTGCAGATGTGATAGCAAGCATCAGCAAGCTAAGTAATGACAAATTACACAAAGCAACAGAAGTTGTTGCTCGATTACATAGTTTGCCTAAGAGGAGTGCTTGTCCGTATCAAAATTTTTTTATATAATTTTAAAGGTAAACAAATAAATCTGGAGTATTTTAATTTTTTTACATAATATGAGATATGTTATAATTTAAAAATTTTCCAAGAACATGAGATATCAATTATCATTTATTTGTTATTATTTGACGTATACACTTTTAACGAACAAGTGTTTAAAGAAAAGTATCAGAGAGTCGCTAGCACTTCTCTTTGCCTAATGCACTTTTTTTTTTTTTCCTGACAACTCAACTGCATGCATTCAACTTCTAAACTTGAATCTGTCTAGATTTGTTTGCAGATGTGATGGTAAGAACCAACAAGCAAATCATGGTCAAGTAAGAGAGAGTCAAACAAGTTTTTGCTCTATCACAGAATTTGCCTAACTGATCACAGATTTGCATCCAACCAATGTGAGTATTCCCATGCTTCCCCAATAAACCTATTGCTGTAGCAGCCGCACTTCCACCAATGACCAAAGACAACAGTGCCTGTCAATTACCATTAAAGCCACACAGAAAACATAAAATAAAATTGAATATTTGGAGGGCTATATCTACAAAAGAGTGTTAGAAAACCAAGTATACCAAATCAAGAAGGAACAAGGTGAAATAGTGGGCAGGGTTGGAGCCTTGACGACCAACAAGGACAAGAAAAAATATGGACAGGAAAGAGAAGACGCCAACAACAATACTTGCATAAGCCAAAAACCTGCAAAATAAAGGATTTTTTTTAGTGATTTTAATATAATATATTACATACAGCCAAAAAAAAAAAAAATCTCAAAAGATTTAGCAGCAGAGTGCTTGTTTATGTGTTTTTAGTTTATCTTACTTGAATTCTGGAGAGTAGCTGTATTTTGCGTCGAGTACAAATCCTCCAATGTCAATGACTTGCTTGTTGGTCATCATAAGCCATGACGAGGCCAATGCGGCTGCAATTACCACAATTCTGAGAAAAAATTGTGCTGGAACGAAAAGTTTTTGAGTTTTCAAAGGTTGGTTTTGGGAGAACTTGGCTTCAACGTTTGCCATTTTTTTTTTTAATCTTTCACGAAGAAAGTAGCTAGAAACAGGGCAAAACACAAGAGCAAAGACAGGGTGCAGAAACAGGGGACATATAAAAGAAGAGCAAATGAGAAAGGATACGGAGGAAAAGCTTGTGAAGGTTATTTATGGAAGGGAAAGTTTATGAATCTGTCAAGGAAAATAAGGATGGTAAGGATGATGTTGGTGATCTCCTGTTCAATAGCAGAAACGAATGGAGTCTTTTCCATTTACAACACACAATGTAAAGATTTGTTGCTAAATGCTTGCAATGTTTAGAAAACGTGAGTTAGATGTTGATATTAATTTTGTGTATGTGGTGAAAATCTAGGCTGTTAATTTTTGACTTTATCATGATTTGGATCAGAATTAGGCTCATCATTCGGATTGGTTTAGACCGAGTTAAGGGGGCCTTAAAAACGAAAACAACTTTTATTATTAAAATGAATGCTCTAAGTCTGCAACCAATAGTCCTGACTCTGTTGAATAATACAAATTCCAAATCAAAGATGCAAACAAGATTAATTAATGGTATATGTCATCAGCTTCCATTGTCAGTGCTATTAGCAAAGCATAGTTAAGTGCTTTCCTCAAACCAATGGCTGCAATAAGTCACATAAGGCAATGTTATTGGGCACAACATGTGAATATCTTAAAAAGTTCAATAAGCTTGCATTTTTCTTTATATATATATATTGGGGTACATAATTGTTGTAGAATTTTGTTAATGATGCAAAATTGACTAGATTCATCTCATAATATTTTGTAATTGCCATCATTCATTATTTATGAATGTATTTTAATAAGATTCATTTAATAAAATACTTGTACACGAATTCAATACACAAAACGCATTGACGTGAATTCGTTCAATAATACATTTTTTTTTTTTTTGCATTAATGATATATTGAGTTTGATATTGAATACAATTGACTGGTACTCCAATAATTTCCTCATAATATATCAGAATTACTAATAGGATAAATAGCTCAATTTATCTTTATATAATTCTTTAATTTTTTTTTATGCTCTTAAATTTTTAATTATATTCCATCTGTATTTGAAAATTTTTGAAATATTTTTTTTATCATTCTGATTAATTTTTTTTAACTGAATTGTCTTTACTAAAATGCATATAAAGAATTTAAAACTACAACATAAAGGTCATGTGATTTTATTTTTGAAGAGGAGAGATAATTTTGCCCATCAAACATGTAAAGATTTGACTACCTTCCCCACAAGACGGAGAAAAACCATCAATCTGGCAAGTACAACAACATTCATAGATAAGATCTTGCTTATTGAACAAGAAGTATTTTTTATTATGTTCATGCCCTAAAAAGAGTTTATCTTATGAACAAGAACAAGAAAAGCAAACAGAAGCTCACAAACCTAATTTCTTTCTATAAGCCATATATATTGTAATCAGTTCACATACTAGTTTATAATTTATCATCAAATTTTCAAGGGGTTTTTTTTTTTTTTTTTTTTTTTTTTTAACTATAAAATTTTAGTATGCACATGTAAAGAAAGAAAAATACTATTTGGAATTTAGTATTTTGAATATGGCCCACTAGATATCAGTCTCTTATTAGAGGACATTTGCAGCGTGGTATTTCTCAGAATATGTAACAGCCAAATTTCTTTTTCTTTTTTGTTTTTTTTAGAGCTTAGCCTCTTCTTTTAATTAAAAATAAAAATAAAAATAAGATGCTGCATTTAATTCTCCCTTTTCTAAGCAGGAAAAATGGCAAAGAGAGAAAGTAGAGAGAGAAGTTGGCTTTTATTAGAACAGATACACATCCACTAGAAAGTTTACATTCAATCATGTAACCCTTTTTATCCCACTCCATTTCTGACAACTCGAACTGCAACTTTTCAATTTTCTGAACCTGAATTTGCCAAGATTTGCTTGCAGATGGGATAGTAAGCATCGGCAGGCAAAGTAATGACAAATAACACAAAGGAACAGAAGCTGTTGCTCTTTACATAATTTGCCTGATACACATTTTATTTCTGACAACGCAACTGCATTCATCCAACTTCTAAACTTGAATTGTTCTCGATTTGCTTGCAGAAGTGATGGTAAGAATCAACAAGCAAACCAAGGACAAGTAAGAGAAAGTCACGGAAGTTGTTGCTCTATTACAGAATTTGCCAAAGTTATCGCAGATTTGCATCCACCCAGTGTGGCTATTCCCGTATTTTCCCAAGAAACCTATTGCAGTAGCAGCAGCACATCCACCAATGACCACAGACATCAGTGCCTGTTAGTTAATTACCATAAAAAACACAGACAAAATCAAATAAAAATGAATATTTTGAGGACTAGATGCTATACAAGATGCTAAAAAAGAGTGTTAGGAAACCAGGTTTACCAAATCAAGAAGGAACAAGATGAAATAGTGGGTGGGATTGGAGCCTTGACGAACAACAAGGAAAAGAAACAGTATGGACAGGAGAGAGAAGACAGCGACAAAAATATTTGCGTAAGCAAGAAACCTGAAAAATAAATAGAGCAAAAGGATCAAGAAAAAAGAAAAAGCTTAAAAGATTTAGCAGCAGGGTGCTTGTTTATGTGTTTTTAGTTTATCTTACTTGAATTCGGGAGAGTAGCTATATCTTGCGTCGAGTACCAACCCTCCAATGTCAATGGCTTGCTTGTTGGTGATCAGAAGCCCTGATGAGACCAACGAGGCTGCAATTGCCACAATTCTAAAGAAAATTTGTGCTCCAATGAAAAGTTTTTGAGTTTTCAAAGGTTGGTTTTGGGAGAACTTGCCTTCAGGGTTTGCCATTCTTGAGATATTTCAAAGAGAAAGTAGCTGGAAACAGGGCAAAACACAAAAGCAAAGACAGAGTACAGAAACAGGGGAGATATAGAAGGAAAGCAAATGAGAAATGATAGGGAGGTAAAGATTGTGAGGATACTGAGGCTATTTATAGAAGAGAAAGCCGAGGAATCTTTCTCATATCTAAATTATTGATATGAGAAAGACATTGTTTATTATGCATGCTACATAATCAATCCGTTCTTAAAAAATTGTCATACTTTTTATTATTATTTGATTCAAATATAATTGTTCAAGTTACCCATTATTCTACAATAAGATAATTGTTCGTGCATATACTGTTGTTACTAGCACAAAATAATAATAATAATAAAATCCAGACAATTAATAAAATAAATTCATTATAAATTAAGATGAATAAGAAATTGAAACTTTTTTCCTTAATCTTCAAAGAATTTGAGATTAAAATCACATTACTATGTTTTATGGTATAAAGATAATTGAATCAACAAAATAGTCCTACCAAAATTTTAAGCAATTGACTTGAGGCATAACCATATTGCTTTCTTAAAACGATACGTCATTTGTAAATTTATTTGTTATAACGGATCAAAAATATATTACACGTCATCTTAGTGATACAACAAGTTTAGCCACCTTGTCATATTTTAAAAAATTTACACTATTTATAAGACTTAAAAATATAAAAATAATAGCACTAATCTTATCCAAAGATAAATAAATAAGTATTATATGACTCTATAGTGGGAGATTAAAAAAAGAAAATTGAAAGAAATATTTTTCTTTTCAAAAGAATGTTGCTATTCTTCTCTCCCTCTCTCTCTCTCTCTCTATATATATATATATAAAATGTTATTTGCACTAGAATAAAAAAGAATAAAAAAAAACATATAGCAACATATATATATATATATATAACATAAAGGAAAGGTCTTATATAGAGATTATAGGAATAGAACTATTTGGAAAATGAATACAGCTATTCAAAGTTTTTAAAACCAAACGTTATAGATTTTTTTTTAATAACAACAAATGGTAAAATTATGTACTAATGTCCATTGAATGTCCAAAACCTCATAATTGAATAAAATATAATAAAACTTTCAACGTTTTTCAAAATGGTAACATATACTTTAATTATTTTTGTTAGCCATTAGTTTAACTTTTAATATTTTATGAAAAAATATACCAACAATCCTCCACTTGTTTTTTTTTTTAATAAAATACTAACCATATTTTTGGATAAAAAAATGAATATAATATATAATAAGGGTGTCAATGACTTGACCCTTACCAATGGCTTGAACCCTTAGTATTTCAACAATATCTCTCTTAAGCAAATAATGAACATTGTCTTGAACTAAGACTTTTTAAGTGAAACAAATATTGTATCATACATATCATATTTAAGTACTTTTGTGAAGAGTTTCGAGCCGACACATTAACGATCTTGTGCTTGATCTTGGCTTTTATGAGTGTTTCAAAGAATTAGTCCGATTCTCATAGGAAGTGACCCCACTTTCTCACTCATATAGGTGTGTCTATCAAGGATGCTCCCATAGCTCTAACATTCCATTTAAAAAAGAACTATAGATCACATTAGAAGTTTCATTTAAAGAAACTTGACATCTCTTTCATTATAAGATTCATGCACTATAGTATAGGGATAAACATATGAGTATTGTAACTCAAATAAATTTACATGTAATCAAACCACTCTATGATTGTTTTTCTCCTTGAACCTAGTTCTTGGGATCTGCAGTCTCTAGATAGAGTACTTACATAGGTGATTTTATTAATTTATGGGCTTAGTCTTATCCCTCTCTATTTATAATCTAATCATTTGACTTTAGCTAAAGATTTACTCATAATATTTAATATACGCCCAAATGATTAGGAAACTAGCACTTAATCAATTTATTAGCGTTAAAACAAGTGGTAGGAATTTTTCATCGCTACTATTTTTTCTTTAGACAAAGCATAACATCTACTTGCTTCTTCATTGGCTTGACCTTTTAGCCAATTTAAATTTCACTATACATACATGGACCAATAGTAATCATACTTTTATTTATTTCTCGTGTATCATCATCATGTTAAAGCATGATGACATTATTATATCTCTTCTAATACAATGAAAAACATTTAACATAATCACATTAAGGTGAATAAGGATATTTTTTGATCTCTAGTTTCTCATACAAATATGACATTATTGTATATCATCTATACAATAGGAATGTCAATATTTAACTAGAGATTTAAATTTCTCAATTATCACCAATTATCTTATTAGACAATATTATTACAACACCAATGTATCTTAATTATACAATAGGAGTATTTCTAATTTTACTTATCGGGTAATATCATCAAAACACCATTGTGCCTCAATTGTGCGGTTAAAGTGCCATTAATTCCATTAATTGTCTCAATATTTTTGCCAAATATTCCATAAGCATCATTATACCTTTTGTATAATAGGAATGTTTTTACCAAATATATCATAAGAACCATTATACATTTTGTATAATAGGTATGCTTTTATAAGTATTTCCAATAGCATCATATTAAAAATTTACATGTAGCAAAAAATTCAAATATCACAAGAAAAATTATGATAATTTATCATCATGAGAAAATTATGATAACTTATCTTGAATTACATAATAATTTTCTCAAATAAAATTTTAATACAATAGCATTTTTTATGCCCCCACTATTCACATAATAAATAATTTTCTCGCTACCATTGTAGACAAAGTGATGACATGAATTATTCTATTATTTCATCATTAACATTCACAAATTATTTCTTGTGGCCTACCAATCAATAAGATATACTTTTTTTTTAAAAAAAAGATAATATATCAAATTTTATTTTCAACATAGAAAATAATATATGAAAAAAAATCCTTTATTAAATCATGAACCTTTATTTTACTAATAATCTGCTAACAAGATTAATACGTTCACGATTGTTTATATTGCACAATTTGGTAAGGGTGTCAAACAATTTCAATATGAGTCACATAAAAATAATTGACATTCAAAAGACAATTGATCTTAATTAAATTAATATGTGACCTTTTCAAGTTTTAATAAAAAAATTATGTGAATAAATATTAATTTACAAGCGTTTAATAACAATTTTTTTTTAATTTTGAATCATGATTTATAGATTAAAAAAAGTATGGACCAATAACTATTCATACAAGAGTCTAATTAAAATCACTTGCAAATATAAGTATCTCATACTTTCATCAAAAGTAAATTTCCAATATATAGAGTAATAATAATAAAAAAAACTTCAATAATTTGACTTTAGAATACTTGACTTTTTATAAGTACCATTGGAGACTTGAAATACTTTTTATTGACCAAACTTCCATTGCCTCCAAATGCCACATCATTTTGGTTTTCATGATTTTGCATCCAATATAATCAGTATATCCATATAAAAATTTTGGATATATTTTCATTATTGGCTTCTCGATTATCTCGGTAACATGACATCAACAAATAATTTCAATTTCAATTATAATTTATCAATATAAATAAATTTATAAATCAATTGTCATTTTATTTATATTTATTTCAACAATAAAATTTAAACAAATAAATCAACAACATGGTTAATATCATAGATATTAACTTTCAACAATATCAACATTCTTAACTTTTATTAATAATATTTAATAAATAATCGTAAGTTACAAAATACATTACGGACCAATATGTAAATAATCTCATAAATATGCACATAAAATATATTAGCAAAAAATAATATTTATTTTTCATCAAACATGATCTTGGTATCTCATTAGCCACATGGTAGTGATAATTTCATTATTATTATTATTATTATTATTATTTCAACGACAACGCAATCATATGAATAGAGGACTAACATAGAAATAAGTTTATTGTCTTTAGAGCTCAATAAAATAAAAAATTAACAACATATGTATATTATCACATATAAAGAATTATCAATTCACCCATAATAACATATGATCTGGATGTAAGACTAAAACAAGACAATAAGCAATTTTTTTTTTCACATGGCTAATTAACATCTACAAATTTATTTTCAACTAATGAAATTTGCTAGATATATACAACCAACTAAGATGTCAAAAAAATAATATATATATATATATATATATATATATATATATATAGCATCATTAAACACCAATAAAAAAACCACAATAGATAAGTAATGACATTGATATTATAAAAAACATAATATTAAAATTTTATGCCTAATATTTTGATTATTTTAAGCATTAAATCATGAAGTGAATTCAAGAAGTGAATTCATCTCAAATTGTTGTTCTTAGCACACAAAAGGAACATAATTAAATAATAAAATTTATACAATTAATAAAATAAATTCATTATAAATTAAGATGAATAAAAAATTAGAACTTTTTAACTTAATCTTTAAAGAATTCGGGATTAAAATCTTGTTACTATGTTTTATAGTATAAAGATGATTGAACCAACAAAATAGTTGTATCGGAATTTTAGGTAACTAACTTGAGGGACAACTAGATTGCTTTATTGAGACGATACACGTTATCCATAGATTTATCTAATACAACGGATCAAGAATCTATTGTATACCATCTTAGGGATACAATGAGCTCATGCTCCTTATCGTGTTTTAACAAATTTGTGCTATTTGTAATATTTGAAACTCTAAAAATAATAGTACTACTCTTACCCAAAGATAAAGCAAATAAGTATTATATGGCTTTATAATGGGAGATTAAAAAATAATAAAATTGAAAGAAATATTTTTCTTTCTAAAAGAATGTTGTTATTCTTTTCTCCAAACAAGTGAATACGAATATTGCTAAATGTTTTTTTTTTCTTTTTTATTCTAGTACAAATAACATAAGGGAAAGGTCCTATATATAGACTATAGTAATAAAACCATTTGGAAAATAAATGTAGTTATTCAAAGCTTTTAAAACCAAACGTTATAGATTTTTTTTGTTTAATAACAACAAACAATAAAATTATGTAATAATGTCCATTGCATGTCAAAACCTCTTAATTGAATAAAATATAATGAAACTTTTAATGTTTATTGAAATGGTAACATACACTTTAATTATTTTCATTAACCATTAATTTAAATTTTAATATTTTATTAAAAAATATACCAACATATACTACTTTAATTTGCATAAAATTTTCGAGTTCTATTTAATTATTTAATCTTTTACTATTAATAATACATAAAATTTGTACTCCTTCACAAAGCTTATCAAAGCTAGGCCTTCATACAATCAAGAGCTCTTTTCTTGAGATCACAAAACAACTTATCCCAATACTCCAAAAATATGCCTATACTAGTCAATTTGCCCACGTTATACCTGCGAAAGAGTATATGAGTCCGAATGCAATAAGATGCATCTAACGAGTTAAGTTTGGTTATTTGCAAGTGTTGATATTGTGTATAGTGGTAGAATTATTATATTATTTTGTTTGTTATTGAAATAAAGAAGTTTATAGTTTTTTTTTGTTACATTATTTTTAGAATTGAAATACAATAGTAGAATAAAGCCAAAGTCTTGATTGGTGTGTGTGTATGAGTTTGAACAACAAATGTACAATCATTATTTTCATAATTCTTAATATTTTATTTTCAGTTTGATATCATCTATTTTTTTTTTAAATTGGACACCAAATAAAAACCTATAATAAAGTAAATAGAAAATTTAATATATAAAAAACATCTTAATATATATATTTTTATAAGATTGCATCGAAAAAATAAAGCAACAATCAATATAAAAACTTGTATAAAAATTAAATAACAAATATTTTTTTTTAACTTTTTGAAACTATATAAATTTGATTTATACATATTTATTTATTTTTTTTAAAAAAATTAGTATAAAAAGATGTATTTGAATGATTAGTCGATTCTTTTAAAATATTATTTTAATTATTTTATTGAAAAATTAATTTTAGAATATTAAAAAAATTAAATAATAAATGATTTGTATTATGTGTGTAGATGTAAAGTTAATTTCTAATAAAACCAATGATCTCAATATTTTTTATTATGTATCTTGACCGTAATTAATGGGTCGACGGTATAGTATAAATAAAAAATATATATTTTTTAAGAAATTAGTTGTAAGAAATATATTGAAGTTAATAGAGTGCAATAAAATAACTAAAAAATTGATTCCAATAAAAGTTTATTATATAAAAAATAAGCAAATAAAAAATGTGAATTTTATTATTTAATTCATGTTTTTTTTAAAATACTTATTCAAAAATGCATACATAGAGAAAAATAAATCGTATTTATTAATGAATAAAATTGCATAAAAAAGAAAATAAAAATTAATTTGATAGGAATTGCTATAAAAATGGCAAAGTGAATAGATCAATTTCATATATATATATATATAGTATAATCAATATTTTCATAATTCTTAATCAAAATTTTGTTTTTTAGTTTGATAGCATGTATGTTGTTGTAAATTTGGTACTTAATAAAAACCCGTAATAATGTTAATATGAATTTTCTTAAAAAAACATAATATATTTTTTCAGAAGATTGCATTGAAGAAACAAATCAACAATCAACATAAACATTTGTATAAAAAGTAACTAAGAAATCTTTTTTAACTTTTTAAAAATATGTGCATTTGATTTATATATATTTGTTTTTGAAAAAATAAAAAATATTAGTATAAAAAGATGCATTTGAATTATTAAGTGATTATTTTACAACATTATTTGAATTATTTTATTCAAAAAAATTAATAACAATTTTTTTTTTTTATGTGTGTAGATGCATTGTTTATTTCTAATAAAATCGATGATCTTACTATTTTTTTATTATACATTATGACCATACTCAATAAGTCAGAATATGATGAATAAATATAAAAATATATTTAATAAATTTTAATGATAAGGAATATATTGAAATTCATAGGGTGCAATAAAAATAACTAAAAATTTGATTTCAATAAAATTTGATTATATCAAGAATAAGCAATTTTTAAATTATTCAAAAAACCATACATAAAAAAAATAAATTATATTCATTAACAAATAAAATTACATAAAAAGAAGAATAAAGAACTAATTTGAAGAGAATTTCCATAAAAAATGACAAATTGAATAGATCAAATTTAAATAACTAAAAATAATATAATTCGATATATATATAGGTATGTATGTATGTATGTATGTATATATATGTACATGTAGGTATGTATGTTTGTATATATGTATGTATAATAAATCATCAAACCAAGCAAAGCATAAAAAAAACCCTAAAATTCAAAATATGGGCCGAATGCTTTCTCTCTCCTAACCTTAGAAATTTTTTATTTTTAATCATCAATTTCAAGCTCAATTGACATGTTTTAACTTCAATTGCATGATTTTCTAGCTTAAATTTATTTTCTTCAATTTTTCCTCATCAAGAACAATAACCTTAATTTTTAAAATTAGGGCAATTAAACATAAATTAAAGCTTCCAAATCATCAATTGACATCAAATAAACATTTCTTGTGGTGTAGGTGTAATTAACTTACTCAAATAAGCTCTAATTTGTCTTTGAAAGATTGAATTGTTTGAAAATTCCTTCCTCCTTTTCCCTCTAAATTCGACCCAAACTCAAATTTTTCCCATTGATGAATCTTGACCTTCCAACTTGAATTCCTTGCTTAATTTGGTGGTTTAGAGTGTTTAGTGGTGGTTAGGAGAAATTTGGGTGGAATTTCTATGGAAAATTTTCAAGATTTTCCCTTATATTTTTCTATTTTTCTTGCATTTAGCTCATTTTCTAGCACTCATATTTATAGGCAAAATTTGGTGGACTTTTGACTTAATCTTCACCCTTAAATTGGTGCAATCCTAGCCCTTAATTCATCTTTAAATCTTGGCCTTTCAATTGGTTTAATTTTAGCCTTTAATTCTTCTTTTAATTTTAGCCCTCCATTTAGCCTAATTTTTAATCATCCTTTTAAGCTTAGTCAAACCCTCATTAATTAACCCCAATCATGCACCCTAATTCGGCAAAATAGGGAGGAATCTCTCCCAAAACTTTACTTAATTTTGGTCCTTAAAGGTATTAATCTTTTCTCTAATTACTCCTCTATAAGTCTCTCAATTATTCAATTGATTACTTTAGGTCCTTCCTTTAAAGGTTTCTTAACAACTTTTAAATTCCTAAAGTTCATATCTAATTTAATTTGAAAGCTCAAACTTTTAAGTTTATGCAATTAGGTCTCTAATTCTAAAATTTTATTCCATACCTTTCCAAAATTCAATTTCTTTTCATAATAAATTTAAAAACCTCTTAAAAGAATTTAATCATCATTCATATAATTTTTTATACACTAATTTTAGCCTTCAAATTAATTATTTTGTGTAAAAATACACTTTTTCCTATAGAAAATATTCCTTTTGAATTGAAAAATTCATCTAAGTTGGAATATTCCTACACATCTTATATGATTTTTCTATATTAAATTGGGTAATTTTCTTACACCTTTAAAGCACTCAAATTAATTAATTTACCTTAAAAACATTATTCATGTATAGTAAAGTTCACATAAAATAACAACGAGAACTTTAAAAAATTCATTCAATAGCATCGAATAATCTAACACCCATCTAGCAAATATTCTATGCAAACAAAAAAATTTTCATGCACTTTCATCTTGGTTAAAATAATTATTTCATATAATATGTCACTATTCATGCATCGAAAAATCAACAAAATATTCATTGGGCATGGAAAAACTATCTTAACTACTCTAAATGTTCTAGCAACCCTTTAAGAACTATTCCATGCCCACAAAATATGTTTCATGTGCCCATAACATTCTTGAATTTATTAAATAATGATTTTACGAGTGTCGGGTGTTATATCTTTAGTGCATATGACATATTTTTCATATGCACCAACCCATTTATGTGGTTTACCAAAAAAGTACGAATAAGTTAGGTGGGTCTAAAATCCTAGAAAAAAGGTTCTTTTTATAAGTCGGACGAGACGCCCCCTCCTCCAGGAAGAATTTGAATGACCTCATACTTGAGGGTGCTCCAATTTGAAAAAGATGCTATTTCATTTGGAGATAAGATATTTAATGAGGAATTTTTAATAATGACATCAATTAGATTATTAGATATTGTAATTGCAATATTGCAATCATATAATTATCTACAATGTCGGCAAGACACCAACATATGTCGAAAAATCCACCGCCCACAAAAAGAAAGGACACTCTTGCCCTTTCTATTGCATAAGTGGTTCTCACAATTGTCTATATAAAAGCAAGAATTCTCATACAAAGGAAGAATTTTAGATCTTATGCACACTTCATAAAAATAACCCGAACAAGTTTGGCAAAAATACTCTTTACACATCTTTATTCAACACACCTCCCACGAGTCTTACCAAAACTACATGCAAACCTATACATACTAGCACACAAGAGCCTTTTTAGGATAATTTGCCACCTTCCGACCATTAACTTAGCATTGGAGGATCCTTCACCCAACTATAAGTACTTGTTTTGTTGATACATGACATACATTATAGATAGACCTTGTATGATTAACCTATTATGGAAATCATTCTATTTTAGGGAGTAGATAATTAGCCTAAGTATTTAGGGTTAATTTTCTAAATAGTAGTTATCACGATAATTTAGGGATTTTTATGTTTTTCCTAAAGAAGAAGAGTAAGAAAATATTTCTACCTATAAATATGCATAGTCTTACCTCAATGTATAATTGAATAAAATATTTTTCTCTCTTAGAAACTTTCATGGTATCAAAGCTAGGTTGTCCTATTCAGCTATTTGTTATTTAGCTGAATGTCTCTTACTTAACTCTAAAAAAAAAATCTTTATCCTAGTGTCTTATCTTTGAAGCCACCAAACAATGAGTTTAGGAAAGGATATTTTGAATGTGTCCTCATCTAAATCCGCTCGATCATAAGTGGTTTCATAGTCCTTCGAAGGATCGACACCGTAAATCACCAATCATAGGTTGGATGCTAAGAACTTTCTACGGTGGTCCTAGTCGGTTCTCATGGTTATCCGAGAGAGAGAAAAGTTAGGATACATTACTAGAGAGACTCGGTGACCCAAAATAGGGAGCCGACCTATTCCAACCGGGAACTCAATAACTTACCTAGTTATGGCATGGCCGATCAACTCAATAGAACCTCACATTAGTCGTACGTTCCTATTTCTTCTAATTGCTAAAGCAATTTAAGATATTGTCAATATGAACTACTCCGACCTTGAAAATGCATCTCAATTCTTTGAGATTAAAAATCAACTAAAGGAAATATGACAAGGTAGTATGGAAGTAATCGAGTATTATAATGAGTTATAAATACTTTAGCGTGTGTTGGATATGCATTATGAAGCGGATTGGGGAGATCTTAAAGGTAATTTGAGGTTTAAAATGCATTTAGAGAAGGAAATATTGTATAAATTCTTGATTGGCCTTACATAGGTGTTTGATGATGTGCAAAGAAGGATACTAAGGCATAAAGCATTAGCCTTTATTGATGAAGCATTTGTAGAAGTAAGATGATAAGCTAGTAAGAGATGTGTTATGCTTGGTGGAAAAAAGGACTTCATGTTTATCTTGGTTAGAGAAAGGTCGATTGATATAGCAACTCTTGCCGTACACAATTCCTATGACATGATTTAGTGGAGATAAAAAAAAATCAGAATAATCAATGAAGGAGACATCCTTGGTGTAACCACTAAAATAGAGTTGGTCATACCCGTGATACCTATTGGGATATCCATAAAAAAAAAAAACAAATTGGAAGCCTTAAGGAACAATAAACATGGTTTTCAAGTAATAGTAGAGAAGAAAACCGAGGAAACTAGTACTTGCAATAAGTCAAATGGTGTATTCCTAAGGAGGTTTCAACTAGAAAAATTATCGAAACTATTTGGTCAATCGACAATAACTAATACAACTCGTTAGTGGTTCTACTCGTAAAGGTATAGTTCTTCATGCAAAAAAATACAAATACTTAGATGTTTAACTTTGAGGCATCCGACCATATGATAGGTAACTTATATATCTATTTTTAACCCATACTCCTTATCATGAGAATTTTAGAGTTAAAGTAACGGATGGTACCTTTCCTCCTATCACTAAAAAAGGCTTAATCCATCTCTCAAAGGATATTTCTTTGAGTTCTATTCTTTATGTACCAAATCTTGCTTATAACTTGATCTTTATTAGCAAGATTATGCATAAGCTTAACTATATTATTATCTTTTTTGGCAACTTTTGTATGTTGTTGGACTTGGAATCGAGGAGGATGATTGGCGATGCTAGAGAAGAAGGTGGACTCTACTATTTTAGGGATGAAAAATGGGTGACTAAGCAACTTACTATGGTTGAGAGTGACTTTACTTCTACTCCCAATAATAATGTAACAATGTTGTGGCATCGTAGGTGAGGACATCCAAACTTTGATTATCTTAAACATCTATTTCCAAGTTTATTTATCAATAAAAATCCTAATTTTTTTAGTTGCAAAATTTATCATCTTGCTAAATATACTCATACATCCTTCATAATCCAATCATACCAAGAGTCTTATCCATTTTCCTTGATTCATAGTGACATATGAGGACCCTCTAATGTAAAAAATATCTTTGATACATGGTGGTTCATCAACTTTATTGATGACCACATTTGAGTTTGTTAGGTTTATCTACTTAAAGAAAAATATGAGATTGTAAAAACATTTCAAACTTTTCACTCAATGATAAAAACCCAATTTCACACCTCTATCCAAACATTAAGAACTGCCAATGGAAAGAAATATTTTAATGCAATTCTTGGACGAGTACCTTCAAATTGATGGAATAATCCATCAAAGGTCATGTCCAGACACACCTTAGAAAAATGGTATGGTAGAAAGGAAAAATCATCACCTCCTTGAAGTTGCTTAGAGCCATAATGTTTACCATGCATATACCAAAATATCTTTTTGGGGGGAGGGGGGGAGCTATTCTAATAGCTTTTTATCTCATAAATAGAATGCCCTCTTGAGTTCTTAAATTTGACTCCTCTTTGTCAACTTTGTTAAAAACCTACATAGCCTTCGTTATATTTCCTCTATACCACTTAAGACTTTTGATTGTACAACTTTTGTACATGTTCAAAATCATTCTAAATTAGACTAAAAATGAGTTAAATGTGTCTTAATTAGGCATTCGCCCACTCAATATAGGTACAAGTGTTATTCTCCATCACTTCATTGTGTTTTTGTGTCCATAGATGTCTCCTTTTTGAGTCTCAATCCTTTTTCTAGAATACTTATCTTTAAGAAGAGATTTTAGAAGAAGATAAGTCATGGGATACACCTAAAATAGAATCCTTATCCCTATCTCCTCTTCAATTCTAACCTTAATTCCTACTATTGAATCTCAACCTATTGTGCCACTTAATACACACAAGGAAACATTAGAAATAGGGGAGAGAAATCCTAATCATAATCACTTATTTATTCATGCAAGAAACATTCTTAAAAGGGGAGAACCTTGAAGCCGAGCAAGGTTAAGAGTCCGATCATAATTTGAGTCATATTGTCGAAGGTACTAATGAACCTATTCAACATGATATTGAGCTTTAAAACCACACTTTAGACCTAGATATTCCAATTACTCATAAAAAAAGAACCAAGCCCTGTACCCGACATCCTATATCTAGGTTTGTCTCTTATGAAAGGTTGTTTTTTGAATTTCATGCTTTTACTATTTCATTATCCGGAATAGAGGTACCAAAAAATATATAAGAAGCAATTGTCGACTTGAAGTGTAAAGCAACTATATAAGAAGAAATAGGTGCCTTAAATAAATATGTCATATGGGAAATTGCAAAACTCCCTAAAAGGAAGAAAACAAGTGGGTTGTAAGTGGATTTTTATAGTGAAGTTCAATGCTTATAGTAGTATCAATCAATAAAAAGCTAGGCTTATGGCCAAAGGCTTTACTTAAGCACATGGAATTGACTATCATAAGATCTTTGCTTGATTGGCCACTACAATAATTGAATGTAAAGAATGCATTCCTAAATGGTGATTTACATAAGAAAGTCTATATGGATGCACCTCCCGAATTTGAAAAAAGGACAACCTGGTGTGTAGATTGAAAAAATATTTTTATAGGTTAAAACAGTTTTCTAGAGAGTGGTTTGAAAAATTTACTTAAGTTATCAAGAGTATGGGTTTTGTTCAAGCCCAATTTGACCACACATTCTTTAATAAGCAATCTAAAGATGTAAAAATAGCCATTCTCATAGTTTATATGGATGATATTATTGTAATAGGAGATGACAATATAGAATTGAATTCTTTAAAGAACTATCTAGCTGGAGCATTTGAATTGGAAGACTTAAGGGACCTAAGGTACTTCCTTATATGGAAGTTGCTATAAGCAAATCAAAGATTATAATTACACAATAAAAGAATGTACTTGATCTTCTTTAAGATACATATATGTTGGGTTGCGGACTAGTTGAGACACCTATGGATCCAAATAATAAGTTGGATATTGAAGGAGGTAGAGAGGTTGATCGGGAACAGTATCAAAGGCTTGTAGGGAAGCTAATTTACTTATTACACATAAGATCAGCAATAAGTGTGATTAGTTAGTTTATACATTCACTTAAGGAGACAAATCTTAATACGATCTATAGAATTTTGAGGTATTTAAAGAATACTCTAGGTAGGAGTTTATTCTTTAGGAAAGGTGAACATAGAATGATGTAGGTTTATATTGATGCAAACTGGATAGGTTCTCGCTTAGATAAAAGGTCAACTTTGGGCTATTACACATATGTCCGGGTTAATCTTGTAACTTGGAGGAGTAAGAAGCAACTTGTGATTGCTAGAAGCGAGTGTAAAAATCAAAATTTGGGCTTTAGCTTAAGGTAATTGTGAAGGAATATGGCTAGGGAGATTGCTTAGTGAACTGATGATATTTAACAACTTTCCCACGAAGTCGTACTTGTGACAATAAGGCAGCGAGTGTGTATAGCTCAAAATCCTATCCATCATGATCAAACAAGATACACGGAAATTGATCGACACTTCATCAAGGAGAAGATTGATAGTGGAAGTCCGTGCATGGTTTATATCTCTATGAAAATTCAAACAATTGTTATTCTAACCGAAATCTTGCATAAACCAAGCTTTGAAGATTTAGTAAGCAAACTTGGAATGATTAACATATATGCCCCAGCTTGAGGGGGAGTGTAGAAAGATCTTGTATGATTAGCCTATTCAAGAAATCATTCGATTTTTGGAAGTAGATCATTAGTCTTCTAAGTATTTAGGGTTAATTTCATAAATAGTATCTATCACTATAATTTAGAGATTTATATGTTTTTCCTAAAGAAGCAAATTAGAAAAAGATCTCTACCTATAAATATGTACGAGTCTTCCCTCATGTATAGTTGAATAAAATATTTTTCGCCCCTAGAAACTTTCCCACATGAACTTTTGTTTAAGCTCCATGAATGCTCTCCAATCGCCATCGTCATTAGGAACCATGTATTCCAAATTTATTAGTTGAGTCCAATGACGACTCATCAACTATAATTAATTTATGGTTGAGATTGTAAAAGTTAATTAAATATAATTATGGCTATTAAAAGAAAGAAAAAATAAAACAAAATACCTATTTAGTAGTGTGCAATGAAAAAATACATTTGAAATTGAAAAATAACTTAGATATTAAATGATTTAATATAAGTTTTGCTACTAAACTATTGAGGTCTGCTAACACATTTAGATTTGTACTACCAATTTGGTATATTGTGTTCTTCAATTATTATCTTTAGATAAATACTTCTCTTACATCATTTTCTCGTTTGATTTCATTATTCAATCAATGAAATAAAATTTAATGTTGTTTAAAACCCTAGTTAAAAACTTCATATTTTGATACTAAAATTTTTGTATCAATAATATTTAGTTTATTTTAAATAGAATTGGCTAGTACTTCAATAATTTCCTCATAATGCATCCGATTCTTTGAATTCAATTAAGAATCCCTCTCAATCCTCTTAATATTATTTCTATTCAAGCAAATTAAAAGTTAGCTAAAACATGTTGAATATGTACTTTCTAATTTTCATGTAATTTTTTTTAGGGTGCTTTTTTAAGAGTTTAAATTTCCCAAACATATTGAATTAAGTATGATAGTTTCAAGGTGAAGTCACCCCTATTACATCCAAAGTTGGCGAAGAAAATATATTCACCGATGGACTATTAAAAATAAAATTCATTAGCCAAATTATATATATATATATATATATATATATATAATGGGAACTTTCCATGTCATGCCAAGGAAAGTTAGAAATTTACATATAAAAACAAAGCTAAATAGGTCTAACAACTCTTAAACTTTAACTCATTTGAGTTGAGTTTTTGAATTTTAAACTTTTTGATTTCTAGTTCATTTGATAGTTTTCCATAAAAAAGCTAGAAAAAAATCTTTCAAAAATAAAAAAGAGAGCATTAATAGTGGGGTGAGAGAGGGAGAGAGAAAGAGAGAGGAAGGAGGGAGAGAGAGAGAGAGAAGAGAAAGAAAGGGGGAGGAAAAGAAGGAGATAGAAAGGAGGAGAGGGAGGGGGAGGGGAGAGAGAGAGAATCGGAAGATTTTAATTCTAGATTTTTTGTTATTTTTTTATGAAAGACTAACCGATGGATGAGAGAGGGGGAGAGGGAGAGAGGGAAAGAGGAGGAGAGAAAGAGAGATAGAGAGAAAGAGAGGAAAAGAGAGGGGGGGGAGAGAGAGAATTTTAATTCTAGTATTCTTTTTGTTATTTTTTTTAAAAAATAACAAATGGACTACATAAAAAGTTGAAAGTTTGGGGATCTTTAAAAACAAATTTGAATTTTAAAGACTCAATTTCAAAAGCGTTGAAATTTAAAAATGGTTAGACCCATTTACCTATAAAAAATGCAAAGACTTGATCACCTCCCACACAAGACGGAGAAATAACATCAATATGAATCCAAAATTGTAATGATACTAATAGATGGTCAACCAATAAATTTTTTTTTCCTAAACTTTAAGTAATTTAAGAATCAGTCCTTCGATTGTTATTTCAAATTAGACCTCCTTTCAATTATTTTTATTTGAAATAATGTCTTTTTATTAGGTTTTCATCAATTCTAACATATAAGTATAATTTTTTAACGATTAAAAATATGCCAAAACTTATCAATATTTTTCTTTTTTCTTTAAAACTTATATTTTTCTTTTTTTGCTTTCTTGTTATATGCTAAGAAATTAGTAATTAAAGAATATTTTTAGAAAAAAGAGAAATTTTAAAAGAAGAAAACAAAGTATCCATATGTTTTGGCATATTTTTATTTGTTTAGAAAGTTAAAAAATCAATCACGTACAAGTCATGCATACTTCTACTATTAGAATTTGTGAAAACTTAGTATAAGGACCCAATTTTAAATGAAAAGTAATTAAAAAAAGGTCTTATTCAAAATTAAATGTTTTGAGATTGATTCTCAAATAATTTAAAGTTCGGAAAAGGTTTGGACCATTCAACTTTAATAGATAAGATATTTCTTATTAGGCTCTTCTTTCTTTTTTTTTTTTTTTTGTAACTTTTCCCTTTCATTCCTAGAAGAATTTAACATAAGAATAGGAACCAGAAAAGCAAAAAAAAAAAAAAAAAAGCTATTCTTGAAGAAGTCTATAACTAGATGAATTTTACACATTTCTAGTTTTTATATATTGGTCCTCAAATAGGTTACAAAGAGTGATATAGTTATTATTCAAATATTTGAAAAGGATCATATATGATCCATAGGATATTTGAATATTGATTATCTTAATTAAATTATCTTAGCTCATTACCCTTCCTCAAGTTGAGTAGGGAAGCATTAAGCGGTCAACTTGTCATGAAGAAATTGAAATCAATGTACTGGACATAGCTTTAATTAAGCAATCCATAATTTAATCCTTAGTTAAAATATAACGGATAGTGAATTCACCTACCCCAACTCTTAAACAAAATGAAAATCAATCTCCAATTATTTTGATCGAGAGTGAAATATCGGATTGTGAGTAAGATAGGTAGCACTTAGGTTATCACACCAAAGGATAGGGGCAACAAATGAGGTCAAATGTAATTCACGAAGCGGAGATTGAAGCCAAAAAGCTTCAAAAGATGCCATAGTTAAGGCCTTATATTCATCCTCGGTGGAAGATTTTGACACTCGCTTGTTGTTTGTCGAGCTCTAAGAAATAAGATTAGTGCTAAGAACTACAACATAACTCGTAGTAGATTTATAGTCGTCAAGACTACCTATCCAATCAACATCACCATAAACGAGATATATTTAGAGTAGAAGATGGATAAATGACTAGACCATGTGATCGAGAGCTTTCAAGTAATGTAAAATCCATCTAACAATTTGCCAATGATCGATTATAGGAGAGTGCATAAATTAAGCAACCTTGTTGATAGGATACGAGACATTCAAATGAGTTAGTTTTGATATTGAAGACTTTCCACAATACTATGATACAAAAATGAATCAAAGAATGGTTCACCCATAGAAATAGTAAAGCAAAGCTTAAAACAAGCGAAGTTGTAATGGGATTGGTTTCGTATAGACAAAAGTGAAATAAGATGTCATCAATATACTTGGATTTAGTAAGAAGAAGACCCATAACAGTCCAAATGGCCTCAATACCAAGAAAATGATAGAGTCTACCTAGATCCTTGAGTGGGAACATACGAGTGAAAGATAAAAAGGATGAAGGGCTTTCTATCAAGCACAATATCATCAACATAAACTAGGCAATAAGCATGAATATCTCATGTTTGATAATAAAATAAGGAGTCAACTTTAGAACCTAGAAAATCAAGACCAAATGAGGCATTAGAGATACAATGGAACTAGAATGCGAGAGCTTATTTGACATCATAAAGTTTTTCTTCGGTTGACGAACATGATCGAGTATGGTTGGATTAACGGATCCTTGTAGTCGAGTCAAAAAAACTTATTCATCAATGTGCCATGAAGAAAAGCATTAGAAAAATCCAATTGCTTAATATCTCAATGTTTTCAAACGAGTAAGAGATAAAATAAATACTAATAATGGTTGGTTTGATGATTAGAGAAAAAGTTTGAGTATAATCTAGACAAGGGCACTAATGAAAGCCCTTA
Organism: Dovyalis caffra; assembly: GCA_963924115.1. NCBI lineage: Eukaryota > Viridiplantae > Streptophyta > Magnoliopsida > Malpighiales > Salicaceae > Dovyalis > Dovyalis caffra. The sequence continues at coordinate 4,258,745 of CAWUPB010001009.1, read as the reverse complement.
GCAACAAGACGAGCTTCGTAGTGCTCAATACTTTTATCGACTTATTGTTTAGTGCGGTATGTTAGTATAGGTGTCGAAGATCCAACCTATTTGGATAGTTTGAATATTATATTATTACATTGTTTATATTAATAAAGAAATCTTTCTATTAAATCATATTATTTATAACTTGATAGAATTATATAGAAGTCCATATGATATTCATTGTCTTGATGATTGATCAATAAGATACAAGATAAACCCCAATAGACTTAAATGATATTATTAAATATCCCAAGTCATAGCATTATCAAAATTAGATATTGATAAATATATGATAAGAATTATGTGTTCTATGCTTTTGCTATAAGATAGTAGTAGAAGATCTCACATCTATTGGTATAGTGATTTCAAAACAAGCACACATGTGAATAATATTAAAGAACATCATATCACTCGGATGTGACTTTTCATGAAAACTTATTTGGTATAGTCTATGAAAATCTCATATGAGATGGGTACAAGTAGTTTTTTAACTTAAAGTTATAATGATTATCTTTTTAGAGGATTGATGTAAATTAACATTTCTTTCGATGGGTTACGTAAAAAGTTGCATGTGAGCGATTTAATAAAGATAAGTGGATAACTAAGATAGGATATGTTATTCCTTACGTATTAAATGACTTATCACATAGTACTTTGATGAGTGCTTGTTTAAGAATTCATGACCATAGTAGAATTTTACCAATAGAGCATGATTGGTTTACTTAAAAGCTAAGACATTCGGAGATCAAAGAAAACTTGTGTGATCATAATCAAACAAACAACAAATTGAGTTTGAGATCAGACTAAGATACATTGATATGAGGATTGAATTATAGGGAAATCATACTCATGAAAGGTTATTGTGGATTAAGTAATGATCTAGATAATTGGATAGTCATGACGTCTTGCTAGAAGCTAATCTTAATTTATGTATCGAGAGATAAAAGAAGCTGTCTTTTACTTCTAAATACATTACCTACATATCTAGAAGCCTATTGAGTTACACGCATGAGCTTGAGATTGACACGGATAAAGAGAAGTGAAGAATTATGAAAGAAAAATGGGAATTGATATGATTAATTTCAATTCCTTAAGAACTAAAAGAATTTTAGAAATAGTTTCTTAATTCGAAATTAGTTTCCTAAAATCGAAATCAATTTTCTAAAATGAAAATCAATTTCCTAATTTAGGTTTCCTAAACTCATAAGAGTAATTTAGGAAATAGTTTCTTAATGTTGGCCTTTCTAAAATACCTAACCCGACTTCATTTGTGTGGTCCATTTAATGATCGGTCATTGGCCAAAGGTGTTTGGGCCAATAGGCTTATGTGAAGGCCTACGAGGGGTATTTTAAGTGAGGGGGTATTTTTGAGAACTTCAAGAAAAAAATTCATTAAACCTAATATAGTGTTTATAAAGATAAAAAAGATGTATCAAGCCACATAACTTCTATCAAAAGAGAGTTGGTCAAATTACCTAAGGGAGAGAGAGGCATAATCTTCTTTATAGAAAGAAATTACACTAACTTCTATAGAAAGAATTACACCATCCGAAGGATAATGCATCCTATATAGATACAAAATAAATAAAAAATTTTATTCTACTCTATCAAAAGTTCCAAGATCAACCATTGAATCAGCTAACTATATATTAAAAATATGAATTAGATGTTACCTTTTTGTAGTGCGGAATCAAATTTATAAATTAGAAGCATCCAAGCATTTGATCTCTTTTGATGATAAACATAGTTTAACACCCCTACAAGAAGTGGTAAAATTCATAGAGTGCTAGCTCAAACCTTGTTTGCTATGCATAATTTTCTCTAAAAGAAATCTCTCTAGGGTTGTGTAAATTATACTAAGAGAGAGGGGTTGCAATTTTATATTTTTTAGAGAGACGTGTAATATTTTCTCTTGTTATTTTAGTAGTAATTTTCATCTCTCTCTCCCTCTAACTTATATAGGTGGCAACATCTCCTTTTAGGACAAGAAGTTATGACTTTTGTGGGATTTTTTTAATCTAATCCTCATAAATCTTTAGCCTTATCCTTAACTACTCAAGATTATCCCTCTACTTAAAATACCTAGTAGACTTTTAGTTAAGCATGTTGGCCTAATAACTCAATAATTAATTTAGATCATTCAAATAAATTAGATCAGATATTTTTAGGGAGGTCCACATTAGGAAATAATTTCCTAAGTTACTCTTGCATTATATTAAACTAAAACTAAGAACACTGATTTCTATTTTAGGTAACTAACTTATAAATTAGGAAACTAATTTCCAAATTACAAAACTAATTTCTAAAATAGAAAAATAATTTTTAAAATAAAAAATTGGTTAAAAATATGAAACTAATTTCCAACATCTTCACTTCTAATTTTTCATGTAAATGTTTAAGGTTATGCATGTGACTCGATAAGTTCCTAGATATGTTGACAATATATTGAGAAGATAAAAGACACCTATTTTTCTCTTGATACATAAATCAAGATTGGTCTCTAGTAAGGCATACCTAATTCTCCAAAAGGATTACTGAATTCGCAATAACCTTTCCCGATTTTCATAAAATTTAGTTCTCATGTTAATTTATCATAGTGTGATCTTGAACTTGGTTTATTGCCTATTTATTATGATCACACAATTTTCTTCGATCTTTATATTTCTTAGCTCTCAAGTAAACGAACTATGCTCTATTAGTATACTTCCACTATGACCATAGATTCTTAAGCACACATTCTTTGAAGTACAATATGATGAATCCTGTAGCATATCGAAATGACATATCCTATCTTAGTCATCCACGTATCTCCATTAGATTCTTAATGTACCTAACGAATCATCCACGTGCGGCTCTTTCTTGAACCCATCGAAACGATTGTCAAAATACAATAATCCTCTAATGAGATAACTATGATGACTTCAATTCAAAAGACTACTTGTACCTATCTCGTATGAGATTTTCATAGACAATACCAAATGAGTTCTCATAACAAGTCACACCCGATGATATGTTTTCTAACATTATTCAACTAAGTGCTTAGCTGCGGCATCACAATGCTAGTCGATGTGAGATCTACTACTGCTATCTTATAGTAAGAGCATAACACTCACAAGTCTTATCGTATATTGTTAGTGTTTAATCTTGACAATGCTACGACTTGGGATATTTAACGATATCGTTTATATGCATTGATTTTTATCTCACATCTATTGATCAATCATTAATACAACGCATATCATATGGACTTTATCTAATTCTATCAAATTATAAATAACAAGAATTAATAGAAAGATTTTTTTATTAATATTAAAAATATAATGATACAATATATTAAATTATCCAAACAAGTTGGATCTTGAGTACCTACATTAACACTATTTTCTTGTAGAAAGATTTCTTTTGTGCGAACTATATAGCAGAAAGAATTAGAGCTAACACTCTTAATCTTACGTTGCTTTTTTGTGTTGGTGTCTAAGTCTGTATAAATTATCAATAGAGACCAAATGTTTAGATGTTCAATTTGCTAATTTCATACCGCACTTAAAGAGATAGCATTTAAATGATCTTTGTTAATATAATTAATTGATTTAATGGATGATCTTGGGGCTTTAGAAAGAAGAGAACAAAATTTTTATTTATTTGCATATCCATAAGATGTTTTATCCTTTAATTGGTAGTTGAGTTAGGTTGAATATTTGATTATATTACTATTAATTATGATTAATTATGATAAAATATGATTAGTTTATTATAGATTTATAGTTTTTGGTGTTTCATAAAAGTGAAAACTGATTTTTAGGACAATGAAGAGGGCACGCGTGAGCCCAACGCTAGGCGTTGGCTAATGTGTGCACCGAGGCTTAAGGCATTGGCTAGTGTACATGCAAGGCCAATGCTAGGAGTTAGCCAATGTGTGTGCTTAGGCCAACACTAGGTATTGACCAACGTAAGGCATTAGCTAACGTTCACACCGGGTGAACGCTAGTCATTGGTCAATTCTTGTGCAAGGCTAATGTTGGGCATTAGTGAGTGCCTACACAAGGCTAATGCTTGGCATTGGCCAATGCATGTACTAGGATAATATTAGGCATTAGCCAATGCCTATGTAAGGCCAACACTAGGCATTGGCTAGTAAATGCGTAAGGTAAACTCTAGGTGTTGACCAATTCGTGTGACGAGCCAATGCTTAGCATTGGCCGAGAGGTTGCAAAAGGCCAACACTTAGTATTAGCCAATGCAAATGCAAGGCCAATGTTAAATGTTGGCCAATATGCTCCGAGCCAATGCTTGGCATTGGTCGATAGATCGCACCTAATGCGAATGTGAGGCTAATGCTAGGCATTTTCCAATAGGCGTTCTAGGCCAACACTAGGCATTGGCTAGGAGGCATGCTAGGCCAATGCTAGGTGTTGGCCAATGGGCACATCCATGCATGAGGCTAGGCATAGATCCGGACCATAGCTTAGCCGAGCTAACTCTGTGAGCTTGAAAAGCCCAAAGCCTAAAGCCCAAATGATTCCAAGGTCCAAAAATTAAATTTGGAAAATTTTAATATTTTTATAAAATGAAGAAAAAATCATAAATTTATAATTATTATAAAATGAAATATGTTTTATTAGTTATTATGACATGTATCAATGTGATTGAAGCATGGATGAATAGTAATGATGAGTCGACCTAGTTTTTAGGAATATATGCTTGTAAATTTTTGATTGAATAGGGCCTACATGTCTTACCTTTTCTATGATTTTGTTGTACCTTCTCTTCTCATCTTCCTTCAAATGTAATTTAAGGTTTCGATTCAAAAATTAAAAAAGTAAAAGATAGATTAGTAGAATAGGTATAAGAGAAGATGTTAAGAAAGGAGATGAATCCAAATAAAGACTTAAAAGTTCATCGTTTATGGCTTAAGGAGACTAATTTTAGAAATCCAATAATATTTATCGATCCTTGAGTTATATATATGTATAGTATGCATGATAGATTTAAATATGAGATTGATGTGATTGAACTCTAGTATTTATGATAAGATTAATTTGATTAATTAAATGATGATGCCTAATAATATAAAATCCTCAAACAAATATCAAGTTATTTTCCTTCTAACATTATGAGGAGAGAACTCTCTTGATTGTTATTGACTTATTGAGATAACTCAAGGTCATTTCTTCTTCGAAGGAATCAAATCATGATCCAGGTGATGTCTCCAAGTATTTTGGTCTAACTTAAAATGAATTGTTAGGTTTGTTGAGATAACTCAAGGTCTAACGAATTCATAGGTAAAGATTAGTATTCATATAAGATGTGAGATAATAAAGAGTTTTCATAAAATAAGATTAGGGATTGCATTGGTTGTAATTGGTAAGGAGTTACCTACCTAATCCTTTCATTTATGATTTGTTAAGATAACTCATGATTAATACATGTTTTAGAGGGATCTTAACCCACTAAGGAAAATGATTGATAACTTTTCTCGAGTCCAATATTAAAGGTTATAGAATTTAAAAAGAAATAGTAAGAGAAAACATACACTTTTACTTCTTAAGTTATGCTTTTGCTTAAAAAAATCAAATCAATAAAGTAAACCATACGTTTTTCTATCTTATCTAGTTGTTGCATAGTATGATTGAAAATACATCGATACGATTGATAATTGATAGAAGTAATACATTCAATTACCCAAATTTCATTGATTAAGGAATGAATCTAAGGATTGTTCTTCAACATGAGAAGATATTGTATATGATATAGAAAAAAAAGATGCGGTCTATTTTCATTGCAACAAAAAGAAGCATTAGAAGCGTTACTACGAGTACTAGAAGAGGTGCAAAAGAAGACTTCTACTAGCACCTCGAGTATTTATGTCATTGAAGTCAATTTTTCTACTTCTAGTTGCATATTATGCGTATTTGATACTAGATGTGGCACTCATATTTATACAAATGTGCAAAAATATAGAGAATTAAGAAAGATTGCTTTATGGGAGGTTGACATCGCTCATAGGCAATAGATCAAGAGTTGTACCATTAGTTATACGCACTTATGAGTTAGCATTGTCATTTGGGCTTATGTTTAAACTTAAAAAATATTATTACATTCCTCGTATTAATAGAAATATTATTTCTATTTCTTGCTTAGACCAAGATGATTTTTCATTTTTATTCAAGAATAATAGTTTTTCTTTTTATAAAGATGAAGTTTTATATGAAAACATTATATTTAATGATGGTTTGTATGTTTTAAACATGGATACACTCATATATAACATAAATTCCTAAAGACTCAAATTACATGATTTAAATAAAACATATATGTGGCATTGTCAATTTAGCCATATAAACGAGAATTGCATATCCAAACTTCATAAAAATGAATATATAGAATCATTTGATTATAAATCTTATGATATCTATGAATCTTGTTTACTTTGAAAGATAAAAAAATCTTTTTTTACTAGAAAAGAGAAAGGATTGTTGACTTGTTAGGCTTTGTACATACGATGTACGTAGGACCATGTCCGCTTAAGCGAAGGGGATATGATTACTTCATAACCTTCACTCATGATATATCACATTTTGGTTATGTATATCTAATGAGACATAAATCTAAAACTTTTGAAAAGTTTAAAGAATTTAGATTTGAAGTCGAGAAACAAACTTGTAAAAGTATTAAGGCATTTTAATCGATCGAGGTGGTGAATACATAAGTGGTGAATTTTTAGATCACACGAAAAAGAATGGGATTATCTCTTAATGGACAACATAAATGAATGGTATGTTGGAAAAAAGTCTTAGGACGTTGTTAGATATGGTCCGGTTCATGATGAGTCTTACTAATATCTCTATTTTATTTTGGGGATATGCACTCTTTATTGTAACTTTATTTTGAACATGGTTCGATGAAATCTATTAACCAAACTCGCTATGAGATATGAAAAGGAAAGAAAGCAACTCTATATTTCTTTAAGATTTGAGGTCTGTAAAACATATGTCAAATGTTTAGATGAAGACAAGCCGACGACCAAATCAACAAAGTGTAAATTGATACGATATCCAAAAGAAACAAATAGATATTACTTTTACCACCTATAAAAACCAAAGGTGTTCATGGTTAAGCATATTGTATTCCTTAAGATGGAATTTATAGATGCTTAGAACTAATGAGAGAAAACTTGAACTCGATGAGATCTTAGCGAGACTCACAAATTGATATTCACCTCATGAAACCCTAAGTAGATAGATTACAAAGTATTTTAACTATCCTATAAATAAATACATAAGAACTCTATAGGTCTAAACAAATTTGTCAAGAGTTAAAAAGATATGATCTTCTTGTCTCTATACTTAATGATATGTCTCTTATAAAGGATGACGAACCTAATACCTATGAAGCGACAATGTTAGACATTAATTTCAAGAAATGAGATAAAGCCATAGAATTCAAAATGAAATCCATGTACACTAACCAAGTATGAATTTTGGTTGATCCACCTAAAGGTGTCAAACCTATTAGGTGTTAGTGGGTCTTTAAGATAAAGATTGACATGGATGGAAATGTACATACGTACAAAGCTAGACTAGTGGTAAAAGGCTATCCTAAAAAATAAAGATTTGATTATGATGAAATCATTTCACCACTAAATATGGTAAAATCCATTAGGATTATACTTGCAATTGTCACCTATCATGATTATGAGATATGAAAACTGAAAAATAGCTTTCCTTAATGGAAATTTATATGAAGATGTGTATATGACACAACTTAATAGTTTTTTTCACCAAAAGGCATATAAATAAGATTTGTAAGTTTCAAAAATCAATTTATGAACTTACTGCAAGCATGCAGAATTTGGAATCAACTTTTTGATTAAAAGATTAATAAGATTGACATTTCACAAAACAAAGTTAAATCTTGTGTATATAAGAAGGTTTGTAAGAGCTTAATAGTCTTATTGTTCTATATTTAGATAATATATTACTACTCGACAATAACATTATCATGTTGTAATCTATAAAAGATTGGCTATCCAAGAATTTCTACATGAAAGACATGGGATAGGCGATCTATGTTTTAAGAATCAAGATCTATAGAGATAGATTACGAAGAATGTTAGGACTCTCCCAATGCACATACGATAATAAAGCACTAAAGAGGTCTAGTATGAAAGAATTAACGAGGGAACTTCTTCTAATGTCATATGGCATAAAACTCTTTATGATTGAGTGTTTTAAAACACAAAGAAAAAAGGAAAAAAAGAATCATATTCCCTATACATCTATCATAGGATCAATCATGTACACCATGTTATGCACGTGACTTGATGTCTCTTATGCTTTGAGCATTTGTAATAGATATCCGGATGATTCAAATAAGAAACACTAGATTATGTAATGAGCATTCTTAAGTACTTAAGAAAAACTAAAGATGTTTTCTTAGTCTATGAAAGAGAGAAACTAGTTGTGAAAGGGTTCACGGATGCTAGTTTTCAAGCTGATCATGATAACTTTAAGTCACAATCGGGATTTGTTTTCCTATTATGGGATTGTAAGTTGGAAAACTTCTAAGTAATAAAAAAATCTAACTTAACAACCGAGACTGAATATATTATAATCATAGAAGAAGCTAAAGAAGTTATATGGTTTCACAAGCTTTTGTTTGGATTATAAGTTAATCCAACCATTATTGATCCCCGGTATTGTATCGTGGCAGACAACGGGGCCATAATGCAAGCTAAAGAACTAAGGTTTCATAAATGATCCAAGCAAGTACTTGTGAAGCTACCATTTGATTAGAGAGATTACCATTCGTAACGATATAAGGATAGAAAAAGCACACACCGATGACAACATAACGGATCCTTTGACTAAGCCTTTGTCACGGTAGAAATATGAAATCCTTGTTCAATCTTCTAGCATTAGGGACATGATTGCTTGGTTCTAGTATAAATGAAAGATTGTTAGTACGAGTTTCCAAGATCTAACCTATTTGAATGGTTTGAATATTGTATTATTTTATTTTTATATTAATAAAGAATTCTTTTCATTAATTCATGTTATTTAGAACTTGATAGAATTAGATAGAAGTTCATACGATATTTATTACCTTCATGATCAATAAGATGTGAGATAAACACCAATTTACTTAAATAATATAATTGAATTTGTCAAGTCATAGCATTATCAAAATTAGTATTGACAAATATACAATAAGACTTGTGTGTACTATGCTCTTGCTATAAGATAATAGTAAGAGATTTCACACCTACTCGGCATGTTGATGCCAAAGCAAACACACAGGTGAATAATGTTATAGCACATATCATTACACATGACTCGCTATAAGAACCCATTTGGTATAGTCTATGAGAATCTCATAGGAGATGAGTACAAGTAGTCCATTGACTTAACTAGAGGATTGGTGTACTTTGACATTCATTTTGATGGGCTCGGTGAAAAACTACATGTGGTCGATTCGTTGGGTACATCGAAATCTAATAGAGATAGGTGGAAACTAAGATAAGACATGTCATTCCTTATATGCTAAAGGAGTTATCATATTATACTTTGATGGATGTCTCGCTCGAGAATCTATGGCCATAGTAAAAGTAGATCAATAGAGCATGATCGATTTACTTGAGAGCTAAGATATTCGGAGATTGAAGAAAACTCATATAATCATAATCAAATAGACAACAAACTAAGTTTGAGATCACACTATGAGAAATTGATATGAGGAATAAATTATATAAAAACCATACTTGTGAAAGTTATTGCGAGTGAAGTAATCCTTCTAGATAATTGGATAGTCATGATGCCTTGCAAGAGGCTAATCTTGATTTATGTATCGAGAGATAAAAAATTATTTTTTACTTCTTAATACATTACCAATATATCTAGAAATTTATTGAGTCACACGCATAAGCTTAACATTGACATGGATAAAGAGAAGCGAAGACTTATGAAAGAAAAATGGAAATTAAAATGATTGATTTCAATTCTTTAAAGATAAAAGAATTTTGGAAATAGTTTTCTAATTTAGAAATCGAGTTTTCCAAAATAGAAATTAGTTTCTTAATTTAGGTTTTCTAAACTGATAGGGGTAGCTTAGACAATAGTTTCTTAATATGAGCCTCTCTTAAATACCTAACGAACTTATTTGTATGGTCTATTTAATTATTGAATTATTGGGCGAAAGATGTTTTGGCCAACGAAGCTTAAGTGAAAGCTTACAATGAGTATTTTAAGTGGAGGGGTATTTTTAAGAACTTTAGGTAAAATTTTATTAAATCTAATATAGGATTTATAAAGATAAAAAGATGCATCAAGCCACATAACATCTATCGAAAGAGAGTTGGTTAAATTACCTAATAGAGAGAGAGGTGTAATCTTTTTTTACTGAAAGAATTTACACCAACTTCTACAAAAAGAATTATGCCATCTTCTTGTAGAAAGATTTCTTATGTGTAATCTACATAACGAAAGAATTAGAGCTAGTGCTCTTGATCTTATATCACTTTTTTGTGTTGGTGTCTAAGTTGTATTGATTATCACTAGAGATCGAATGCTTAGATGATTTAATTTGCTAACTTGATACTATGCTTTAAGAGGTAACATCCAAATAATCTTTGTTAATATAATTAGTTGATTCAACGAGTTGATCTTAAGACTTTAGATGGAGGAGAATAAAATTTTTATTTATTTTGTACCTCCATAAGATTTTTCATCCTTCATGATAAACCCATTTATACCCACCATATTTCGAAAGGAAGTTGGGGGCCAAAGACCATGTATCATTAATTATTAAAGCATTGATTTCCTCCACCATAGCTATCCATTAGTGAGCATCCTTGATAGCCTATGAGAATGACTGGGGATCTAAAATTAGGGTAGTAGTACTTATATATGTTTTTGGCTTCAAGTTTCCAAATTAGGACCTAGTAATCATAAAGTGATACTCGTTTAATGGATGGTGTATAGGTTGAGAAGAAGGTGGTTGGGCAACGAGATGGAACTGGATCTAGAGAGGATAATAAGAGTCGTTAGGTGTACAAAGCAATCTACCAAAGGACTAATGGGCTAGACAACTTGTTCTTAGGATGGAACATATATTATGAGCTACACAAGAGAAGTCACTGGAATAGATTGTTGGGCCATGGATGGAAGGAAAGAGTGGCTCATAAAATGTATAGTGAGGTGCCTAGAATGTTAGGCCTTTAGAGTGATGGCATGTCGTATCATCAACAAATTAATGATTTATATATTTTTCTTACTGAATCCAATCACAAGACTACGGTTAGGGTAGGCAAAGGTTGAACCCATAAGGAAAGAGGCTAAATGGATCATTTCTTTTGTTTGAGTGTTTATGTAGTGTAAAGGGAGGTTTATGCATTTAGAATGTTTAGAAATAATTAAAATTAATAAAGAATAACAATATTAAAGAGGCTCGGGTTGAACTTTAGTATCCATTTTTAATTTGGTCACTGATCATAGATTAAATAATTAACTTATCCCTAATATGAATATTCGTCGTAAGATAACAACATGTATGTTGATCCTAGTTTTTTCTTATTAGTCGTTAACCGAATATATGATACCCAATTAATTCTCTAGCTATTGAACAACCTCCTAAGTGCTAGAGAGATTTAATCCAATAACAACATTAAATAGAGAAAGACAAGTGAAGCTAAGCCACCTTCCTAAGCACTAGAGAAGATATAACCTAATTCTATGTTTTCCAAAGAATTGAACAAAAAGTGAAAAATAATCATCAATCCTTAGTTACTATCTCATGCAAGTTTAGACAAGCAATTGCATGAACTTAAATACCGAGCTAGCATTAAGTTAATATGACTAAATAATTAGTATACACTCTAATCAATTTAATCACACAACTATGAATTAATCATACGAGAAAAACATAACATACCTAATAAAGATAAGTTTAGAAATAAAACTCGTAATCTTGTAATGATTAACCAAAAGATTCAAATTGATTCAACCAAGAATAAAGTTTATGAATGGATTACATGGTGGCTACTAAAAGGAAGGGCCCTCAAATAATACCTTAGCTTTATTATTTATACCTAAAAATAGGACTACATCATGTATATGTCAACTCCACATGACCATAAGGTTTAATACATAAAATTACATGATTTGTTACTTAGTGTTACATGGTTTGGATCCCTAAAAAATCAATATTACATGGTTTAATAACTAGGGCATATGGTCGTATGCTATTGTTCTTCATTTCATGTTGCTTCTTTTTGTCCGTGTAGACTTCTTCTTCAAGCCGTATTGAATCTCTTCTACCTGTATAAAGTTACTTTGCCTTAAAGACACGGATGTGTGACTTTGTACTAAAAACCATATGTAAGTCTATTGCCGTGTGATCTTCTTCTTTCCTTGGTTTGTGCTAGGTCGGGACACCTATACGGTTGTGTGGGATTTCTTCCTTTCGTCTGTGTGGAATGCTTCTACGCATGTGGCTTGTATTGCTCGAGCAATCCTCACTCGTTTCTTCCTTTAAGTCACATGGCTAGTAGCTATTTCTTTTGTTATTTCATATGGCTATATAACTCTTCTAAGCCTCTTTGAATTTTTCTCTCTTTCTTGCTTTGATTTATCATTTTTTTTATAAAACCCGAAATCATCATCTTATTCTTAAATAACATAACATAATACAATAAAGACTAGAAAGTTCAATATAATAAAGTATAAAATCACGTTAATTATGTACTTATCATAGAGCCATCCAACGAACCTAGGAGGTCGTGAAGCAAGTGAAACGAAAAGTGGAGCATAGGATGTGGTTGGGCAAGAGCTGGCTAAAGAATTATGGGTCGGGTAGTGTTACGGCTAGAGTTGAAAGACGGGATAAGTAGTTGGACTAAAGAGTGGCTACCCCATCTCGCTATTGGATGCTATTTTTGTCAATAGGCATATGAAGATGAATAATAACGAAGGAGAAGAAAGCATAGGAAGAGCTAATAGGGAGCTAGAAAGCTGCAAGTGGATTGTTGAAGGAGGCATGCATTTTTCTCAACAAAGGGGAACTCCTATTCAAAAAACAATACATAGTGTGAGATAAAAAGTTTTTTCATTAGTAATATCCATGAAAAATAGCCTTTATGAAGCTTGCTATAACTCATAAAAACACATATGCGAGATCGAGGTTCTAGTTTATTTCTAGCATAGGGCCTTAACCAAGGATAACAAGCACAATCAAAAATTTTCAAAAAAAAATCATAATTAGCATATTGTTGAGATAACTCTTCATAAGGAACTTAATGAGATAGAATTAGTGTTGGAAGCTAATTAATAATATAGACTACTCGCATCAAAAGCATATGTCCGAGTACTTGAGGAACTTATGTATGATTGATTATAGCTAAGCCAATTTCAATCATATATCGATGTTTGTATTCAACACATCCATTTTTTTTAGGGTATGTAGGTAAGAACTTCTCTCTATAATTCTATTATTTGTAAGATTTGGTGTGATCGCCTAATACTCACCACCCCAATTAGCTCGAAACAATTTAATAGAGCATCCAAATTTTTTTTCACAATATGTCAAAATTTAATAAAAGTGCTAAGAACCTTAGACTTATATTTAATAAAAAAAATATTCAAGCGTACTTGCTGAAATGGTCAAAAAATAGGAAATAATATCTAGCACTAGTTACAAAAGCAACAATAAAAGAACCCCCATACATCCGAATATATTAACTCAAATGGTGACTAAGCTTGAAAATTAGAACTAGTGCTCTTCCTAATGCTACAAGCATGACATATAGGGAAAAAGTCTTTATTAGATAAAGGGATTTTGTTACGATAAAGAACTTGAAGAACGATTCAAAGTGAGGCATGACCCAATCTTGTATGCTAAGATGATAAAGGTACCGACGTAGTATAAGCCAAATAGGAGAGGAACCAATACTGGTGGTGCTATCGGTTGGCAAGACATACGAAGCCTTGCTTATTCAACTTGAAATCCTTCATATGGATATCCTTAATCATAAAGTAATTAGAAAACAATTAAATAGAAATAGTATTAGCTTTTTTAAAAGAACTTAAAAATAAGAGATTCCGAGATGCGGTAGGCACATATGAAACATTATTCAAAGAAAAATTATGATTATGAATTGGAAGAAAGGATCGTCCAATATGAGAAATTGAAAGAGTTTTACCATTGCCAATAGTCACTTCTTCGAGTCTAGCCTATTCCGAGGAATAGGCTTAGTTTCCTATATTTATCGTAAGATGATACATAGCCCCTAAATCAACAATCCACGGTAAAGAAGCTATGGGACCGGAGGTAGCAAGATGGGTAGTAGGCTAAAATTTTGAAGACTATCAAGTAGAAGCTTGTGAACAAGAAGAGGGATACCGATAAGCAATATGGCTATTGCCCTAACAATTGCAACACATAATGGGACTAGTATTGGGTGTTGAGTAATCTAGAAAGGAAAAAAAATTTAAGGAACGAGAGGGTGTTTGAGTTTATGAGCTAGAATAAAAGTCATGACAACGCTGTCCATGGTCCTGTGGGCCATGACATAGCCTCGATGAAGATCGCCACCATGCGTAGAGAAGTGAGTCAAAGGAGTAGAGATATTGTTTATCATTATGGAATCTTGAGAGAGTCTGTCATTCCTCATTAAGGACGAGACCAAATAAGTCATTGAAGGAAATAAAAGTGAGTTTAGCTTTTAGAGAGCAATCAAAAGGCTCGTTCAAAGTGCTAAGGCCAGCAAAAATAGTATGAACCATGTCATCTTCGGAGATGGGATTACCCAAGGATGCTAGATGGTCGAATAGGCTTTTTCCTTTTGCATATAAACATATATGTCATCATTATCTCAATGGAGTCTACGTAGTTAGTCTTTTAGGTAGTAAATTTGGGTTTTGAAACCCAAAGAATAGGAGGAACTCAAATAGTGTCATGCATCTCTAGTAGTAGAGGCACCAATAATGTGAGTGAGGACCGATTCAACAAGACCAATTGAGGACCAACTTGTCTTGACAATACCGAGCAACATAGGCAAGATTGGGGATATTATGTTCAACGGTGGGGGCTAATGGTGCCATGGTTCCATCAATGTGATGAATAAGATCATGGCCACGCAAAAGTGGAAGAAGTTTGGTCTCCTAAAGAAGAAAGTTTGTGGAGGTTAATTTAACGAGTGATTGTATGAGAGATATTTGGATAAGAGGAAGATTGTATGGTAATGTGTGAGTGAGAGGTAGTAATATTCGAATGAAGATCATCAACACATTTAGGTGTAGCGACCATGGTGGACAAGAAGGTCCGGTGAGGAAAAGGGAGATAGGGATAAGCTTGTTGGTATGAAAGAGAGGAGAAGAGAATATGTGATATAATGGTAAGTAAGTAATGAAGGATCATGCATCTTATAGAGGTACGGAATAAACAAAAAAAAATTTCCTCCATCTAAAGGCCCAAGATCAAGCCGTTGAATCTACTAACCATACATGCTTGAATTTAAACCAATGAATAAGAATTACCTCTCGAGGTGCAAATCTAAATTCTTTTACCGGAAAATCCATCTAAGTGTCCGACCTCTATTGATGATTCACGCAATCCAAGTATCCATAAAAAAACACTTAAAATCGATAGGGTGTTAGCTCCACTTTTTTTTTTATTTATGTAGTGTTTCCTATAGAAATCTAAACTGGGTAATTTTGTGACAACCTTAAAGGAGAAGGAAAGAGTATGGCGTACTAAAGTTTTGGAGAAAACTATTTTCTCCTTTTTTTCTTTTTGTAGTGTGGCCCAATGGCCTTTTTCGGTTCCGATTGAATTTTCTTTTCGCAATCATTCACTCTTTATGCCGCATCTCTCCTCCTATTTATTGGGGGAGAGTTTTTTTATCTTCCAAGGACAAGGAGTTATTTTTACATGTGGACTTTTTTATCTTTATCTTTAAAACATTCATCTTTATCCAATAAGGTTGATGTTTATCCTCCCACCAAAATAGGCTTTTAATTAAACCTAATGGAAAAAACTAGTTTAGCTTAATTAATTTATTTGGACTATCTAAATAAATAATCTTAGATTATTTTAGGTGGGTCCACGTTAGGAAATAATTTTCCAAAATACCTTTTAACCTAAATTAGGAAACTCATTTTTATTTTATTTTATTTATTTTCAAATTTGGAACTAACTTCCAAATTAAGAAATTGATTTCTAAAATAGAAAACTTTCCATTTTAAGAAACTTTCGATTTAAGGAAACTTTCCATTTTTAAACTCTTTCCAAAACGAGAAAACTTTCATAATTCAAAACTTTTTCTAATAATTTTTGCTTCTCATTTATAATGTGAATATTTAAACTTATATGTGTGACTTAATAGGCTCCTAGATATGTTGGCAATGTATCAAGAATAAAAGACTCATCTTTTATCTCTTGATACATAAATCAAGATTGGCGTCTAGTAAGGCATCATGACTATCCAATTTTCTAGGGGAGTAATTAATCTATTATTACCTTTCACGAGCATGGTTATCATACAATTCGGTCCTCATGTCAACTTATCACGAGTATGATCTCAAACTTAGTTGTATGTCTTGTTCGATTATGATTACACAAGTTTTCTTCGATTCCTAAATGTCTTAACTCTTAGAGTAAACCAACTATGCTCTATTGGTGTACTCCTACTATGGCCACACATTTCTCGAGTGAATAATTATCGAAGTGCAATGTGATAAATCATTTAGCATACAAGGAATGATATATCCTATCTTAGTCATACACCTATCTCCATTAAATTTCTAGTGCACCCAACAAATTATCCACGTGCAAACCTTTAATGGGTCCATCGAAATGAGTGTCAAAGTGCATAAGTCCTCTAATGAGACAACCATGATGACTTCAAGTCTAAGGACCATTTATACCCATCTCGTATGAGATTCTCATAGACTAAAATCAAATGGGTTCTCATAGCGAGTTAAGTACGGTGATATGTTCTCTAACATGAATCACCTAAGTGCTTGCTTTAGTGTCACCATGCCAATAGGTATGACATCTTATACTACTATCATATAGCATGAGCATAGCACTCACGAGTCTATCCACTTATAGTCAATTTCCATTCCCGACAACGGTATGACTTGGGACGTTTAATGATATCATTTATATGCATTAGTGTTTGTCTCACATCTTTTGATCAATCACTATTACAAATACATATCATAAAAATTCTATCTAATTCTATTGAATTTACAAACATAAAACATAAGAATTAATAGAATAACTTCTTTATTATTATTATTAAAATAAATAATGCAATAATACATTAACTCAAGCATATCTAAACATGGTTGAAATCTTAGGCACCTACACTAATAAGTAATGGTGGGTAAATAAGTATATGGTAGTAGATATTAGTGCGGTGATAGATCTATAATGGGGCATAAGAAAGCCGAGGTAGCGACAGGTGGGGAAAAAAATTGTAGTCACAAACAATGTGGTGGGTGGAATAACACACTTTTGAATGTTAAGCCTAGAATAGCTCGGATACCATGAAGAAGTATACAACTAGATGAATTCCACACACTTGTGGTTCCGTATATTGATCTATAAATAGGTTACGGAGAGTGATACGATTCATTGTTTAAATATTTGAAAATGATCATGTCTGATCTATACGATATTTGAATATTGATTATCTTAACTAATTATCTTAGATTATAAATTTTCTTACGTAACTAATTTCTTTTGAGAAGTCTGATATATACCTAATTAATTTGTACGGAAAAAAATGTCTTCTGCCTATGCTCGTTTAATTTGCTTCAAATATTTCAAGTATGTTAGTTGTTAAACCTTTTACTATGGTTAATTTGCGGTTGAGATTGTAAAAATCAATTAAAATGATAATTGTGGCTTATAAAATAAAATTCAAAAAAACTATTTGGTGCAATGTGAAATGAAATAGCACCTTCATTTTCAATAATAAAGTAAATTAAGGGCTGTTTTTTCTTTTTGAATCAGCTTCATTTTCAATAATAAAAAGCACCCCCCTCAATTTCAAGAAATACGTAAAAGAAGAATATTTCATCATTCCAAACCAATGACGGATCCTTGTAGAGATGGAGGAAGGCAACAATTTCTCCTAGGATTTTAATTTCTATTTTTCATTGGTATTTATTTATTGAAGTCCCTTGTCAATGCATTCAATCTAATCTCTGTATCCTAAATTTTATTTGCAATTGGATCCTTAATTTATAATTTTTCTTTTCTCAAAGCTGAAAGTCTCTCCCTCTATCTCGGGTGTTTATATATATATATATATATATATATATATATATATATATATATATACGCATTCTTTAAAAAAAAAATGTTTTCAAAATAGTATTTTTCTTTTTCACACATAAAAGCTAAAAATAAAATTTATTCATTCCTTGTATGAGAACATCTAAATAATAATAGAAATTACTTAGTTGATTATGTTCTCTCTCTATATTTATCCAAACATTCGTATCATCAGAGTCATTGGTCCATACAGGAAACCATAAGTATTGCAATTCTTTAGTGAAATCAATCAAATATGTGCTGGTTTTATTTTACTTTCCAAATACTTGAGATAATGACTTTGAGCCTCCAAACGGCCATCACAAATCTTGCAAATAGCTACCAGTACAAGCTAAAGGAAATTGACACGCAAAGGGTATTTGACCTTTAAGCTTCAGCTTTATGCCATGCAAATTCTTTCCCCAATATTAAATGTCACGGTTTTGGAAGTTACAATTTTTGTGGCTGCCCCACTCCCTTTCATATAAGAACACTCCTTTATGTATATGGGTGCTTATCTTTATCAAGATAGCTTTTCTTTCATTTCTTTCTTACCACCATTGATAACGTACTAATCTACGTACTTCCATTTTTATTTAATTTCTTTCTCAAAAATTTCAAATTGAATTCTTTTTACTATGAAAAAAAAAAAAACAGAGTGAAATTGAATTCTTAGTTAGGATGGTATTTTTGTTGCACTTAAATGTTGTATTTACTAGCAAGATTTGTAAGATAAACTAAATATGTTCAAGTATATAAGCATAGCAAAAATTAATAATACTTCATGTGTATGAAAAATCACGTCAATCTATAAGAATAACATAAAAATGTCTAGACAATCAATAAAAATAAAATAAAGTCAAACATCAAATGGTTTAGCTAGACCCATACAATCCACATGATCACTATACTATTTTGTCAATGGTGCTCTAGTCATAGGATCCGCAACCATTAGCTTAGTGTTAACTTACTCAATGAGCGTTTCATGTTCCTTCACTTTCTCTCTCTCTAATGAGATACTTTAGTTGATATGCTTGTTTTGACTTTCACTCTTATTATTTTTAGAGAAGAAAACTACATTTAAATTATCACAATAAATCTTTAATTGCTAGTTTTGATATAAAATTGATAGTTTCTATATAAAAAATAAAATTCCTTAACTAGATAGCATGTGTTGTTTCTTCATAGCATGCAATGAATTTTGCTTTCATAGTAGACAAAGAAACAACAACTTGCTTAGTACTTCTCCAAGATATACAGCTCCTCCAGGTAAAAAGAAATATGTATCGGGAAGCGGGCTTTCTTGTGTCTATACAACCAACAAAATCTACAATTGAACAATTAACCAACTCAAGATGACTAGTATGTTTGTAAGTTAGTTTGTAATTCTTGGTTCCTTGTAGATACTTTATGACTTTCTTAGCGAGCTTTCCAATGTTCCATTCTAGAATTGCTTTAGAAACTTTCTAACATTCTTATTTTAAATGCCAAGTCAAAGCTTGTATAGACCTATGCATACATCAAATTGTCAACTATATATGCACATGAAATGTTACTCATTTGCTCTTTTTCTAATACATTTTATGGATATTTATTGAATTTGTTTCCTTTGACAATGAGTGCTAATAAAGATGCACAATTTGACATTTTGAATCTTTTTAAAACTTTCTCAATGTAGGTCTTTTGAGAAAATTCTAATATTCTTTGAGATTTATCTTTATGAATCTTTATGCCAAATACATAAGAGATTTTCCTAAATTCTTCATATCAAAGTTTTGAGATAGAAATTATTAAGTCTCATGAAGCAAACCAAGGGATTAGAAATTGATTGTCTCCTTACTCTTAAGGATCTCCTTAATTCAAGTTCTTCTTGTGAGTTTATCTTATTAAGAGATAGTTACACTTGAATTGGTTGTTGTTCAATACTATCTTTTCTCTTTGAACGAGAACCAATTATCTTATATCTTTATGCAACTCGGTTGAATCTTTTTTTTTTTTTAATTCTATCTTTCGAGAAAAATACTCCTACTAAGATATATTAAAATTCTCAATAAAATTAGCACTTTTTTCCTCTACTATTCTTGTATTATAAGAAGGATAATAAAACCTATATCCTTTAGAGTTTACTACATAACTAATGAAATATCCATTAGTTGTTTATGATCTCATTTTTTTAATTGAGAATTTACAAAGCCTTACACCTCAACAAGAGAACTCCATACATGTGTATGATTTAAAATAGGTTTCCATCCATTCTATAACTCAAAAGGTGTGTTAGAGATAGCCTTAGAATGTTGTTTAAAAATACACAATAGTCTTTAATATTTCACTCTATAAAGATAATGGTAGACTAGAATTACTAATCATGCTCCTCATTATATCCATACGAGTACGATTCTTTCTTTCAGCTATACTATTTTTTTTTTTTTTTGGTGTGGCAAGCATCGTGTATTATGCAATAATGCCCTCTCTTCCAAGGAACTTTCTAGATGGACTTGACATTTGTCTCTTTTTTGTTTACCTACCATAATACTCTACACCTCTATCTAACCTTACAATCTTAATGATCTTTGTTTCTCTCTATCTCATCCTTATAGGTCTTTAAAACATCAAGTGATTCAATCTTATCAATGAATAAGATAGAGAATCTATGACCATTTAGGCAATGAGTAAATGATTCACAAATATGAGTGTGTATGATTTTTAAATTCCTAAACTCCTCTTGGCATCTTTAGTGGTCTAGTTAGTTTGCTTTACCTTTATATAATCTACACAAGTATAAAAATTAGTAAAATCAAGAGTGTTTTAAACTTCATCATTCATGAATATTTTAATTTTTTCAATAGAGATGTGACTCAACCTCTTATGCCATAACATGGAGAAATTCTTATCAATTTTGCTCCTTTTAATATCAATATTAGCATGCATTGATAAATAGTTAGTGTCAAAAGTGAGATCTATATCAACTTTATAGAAACCATTAATTAATATTTCGCCACCAATAGAAATTTTATTTTTCAAAATACTAAAAATATTTTCATTAAACAAAGCATAGCCAATGCTATAGAGTCTAAAAACTAAAATCAAATTTCTAGAAAATGATGAAACATAAAAGATGTTTTTGAAATCCAAAATGAATTCAAATTTTAAAATTAATCTAAAAGTCTCCACGACTTCAATTTTAGAGCACATCCAGTTTCTGAATAGCTTTCATTTTCTTTCATCTTTCTTGGATCTAAAAAGCCTTGTATGGTATTCATAATATAGATTGTAGAACCTGAATCAATCCACCATTCACAATATAGATTGTAGAACCTGAATCAATCCACCATGTATTAATAAGAGTCTCATTGAAAACAGATTCATGACATTTTAAAAAGATGAGTTCACCTTTCTTTACGAGCTATTTTTTATGCTTAAGGCAATCTTTTTTCACATGTCTTGATTTTCTATAGAAGAAATATTTATTGTTATTTTCATTTTGCTTTATTGCAATATTTTTCATGTTTCTTTACTTTGAGGATATTTTTACCCTTCATGACATTTACGTTAACTAGAGAAACCAACCGAGCACTTTCGGATTTCTTAAGTTTCAATCTCTCTCTCTTTTTAACTCGGAAGGTCAATAATTCATTAATGACCATTTTTTCCTTATGCATGTTGGAAGAAATTTTAAATGAATCATATTTTGTAAGGAGAGAGTTTAAAATAAAATATACCAAAAATGACTCAAAAATATCTACTTCTAAGGACTTTAATTGAGCGATAGTGTCTCTCATTTCTATAATATGCTCAAGAACACCCTTAGAATAGTCAATTGACTTATCCAAAAAAAGCTTCTCTATTAAGGTGTTGACTAATGCTTTATTACAATGAACAAATTGTTCTTCTATGACCTTCGAGAAAATCTTTCACGTTAGGGAATTCGGGGATAAAATCCTTAATACTTTTATTCATACAAGACTTTATGAACATTAAACTTAAGTGATTAGATTACTTTCATGCTCATAATTAATATTTTTCTAAATATCACTTGAATCTGTAAGGTTGTTGGTTCATCCAGATTGAAGGCTAAATTCAAATCCACACATCCCAATACAAAAAGAATGTCTTTTCTTTCGATCAACAAAATTATCACCACATATCAATAAAATACTAGTCTGTATCAATAAAAATAGTAGAAATAACCAAGAAAATACTTTAATGCTATGAAAAAATATTTTATCTAAATTAATCAATGTTAGTTTAGTATTAAATTATAACCTTTCATGTGGGTAAAGGTTGCATTATGTATTCACTCGTTCTTTAACAATAAGACTGATAAATAAAATATCAAGAATAAATTTTATTCACGGATAAATTACTAGAATAAAATCCATTCTTAATATTGATTTATTATTTTATTCTAATTAAATCATAAAAATAACATGCCAAAAATGTTTCTTTCAATAAGCAAAATTATCACCTCATATCAATAAGATACTAGATGTATCAATAAAAAAGTAGAAACAATCGAAATAACCAAAAAAAATAATAATACTTTAATGCTATGAAAAAGTATTTTATCTAAATTAATCAATGTTAGTTTATTAGTAAATTCTAACCTTTCGTGAATTATGTATTCACTCATTCTTTAATAATAAGACTCGATAAATAAAATATCAAGAATAAATTTTATTCCCGGATAAATGCCTAGAATAAAATCCATTCTTAATTTAAATTTATTAGTTTATTCTAATTAAATCATAAAAATAACATGCCAAAGTCATTTCATTTATAAAATAATTGCAAATTAAGCTATTGCAAATACTTGTAAAACACAAGTATGTTTTATTGTTCATTATTATTGTCCTTTTCACCGTTCCATGAATAGTGTTTTCCAGCTAGCTTTTATTTTTTTAACTCTAAAACACTTAACAAGCAAAAGTTTTTCCAGCTAGCTTTCAACCTTTTTTTTTTTTTTTTGCCCCTTTTCCGGCCTTTCTTCAACTTTTTACAAGCCTTTTTTTTTAAGTGCTTTGGTTTCACTATTCCTG
Organism: Dovyalis caffra; assembly: GCA_963924115.1. Taxonomy (NCBI): domain Eukaryota; kingdom Viridiplantae; phylum Streptophyta; class Magnoliopsida; order Malpighiales; family Salicaceae; genus Dovyalis; species Dovyalis caffra. The sequence goes on along the minus strand of CAWUPB010001009.1, from coordinate 4,235,367 downwards.
TAGCAAGTGTTTTTTTTTTTTTTAGTTTACTTTCACTACACATGTTTTTTCTCCTTTGCTTTTTTTTTTTTTACATCAATTTAGGTTCTTTTTATGTAATTTTTTTTTAAAAATTTTGAGGTTTATTTTATTTTAATCTATAAACTTTTAAAATAAAAGTTTTAATCCCCTAACCGATGCATTACAAATAGTTTTTTTCTTTTACTTTTTTTCATCAATTTACGTTATTTTAAAAAATAAATTTTGCTTTTTTTCATCAACTTATGTTCTTTTTTTAATTTAATGAGGTGTTAAAATTTTTAAAAATCAATCGTTAATTTTTTTTTTACACAAATTGACTATTATATAATATATACGATATTTTTTATATTTATATGATATATTCTTTTTTTACTTAGGTGTTCTTTTTATAATTTTCATAAATTCATGTTTTTTTTTATTTAATTAGGTGTTCTGTCTACCTGTAGCGTTGCACAAGTAATTTCAAAAATTAATCTTCTCATCAATATTAACTAAGATTTTTTTTCTCATTTTTTAATTTTTGTAAATGTCTATCCATTAATTATAACTTTATTTTTTGGAATAAAATATTATGAAAATTATCTTTTAAAAGGTTTTTTTAATTCTTGATTAATATTTTACTTAAAATTATTATATTTTTTATTTTAAAATAAATCCATAAAGAAGAATGATTAATATTTTTTTAAGTAAAAAAATTATTAAAAAAATTACAAAAATTCAATGAATAAAAAATTATAATTAAAAATTTTAAAATTTTAAAATAATTTTTTTTATCAATCTGTCTGCGTAGCGCAGGAAAGTGACTAGTATATATCTATATACTTTATGAGCATATTAATATAATAAACCTTAATGTGATAATCAAAGTAATTTAAGATGTAACGATTATTTCTACGTCAATTGACATCGCTATCGCTATTTCAACATAAAATTGCTTTAATATGAATTGAAAACTTTATATATATATAATAAGACCCAAGGATCTAACGAATGGTGCAAGGTATGAAATGGAAGATGTATGAAATGCAGATTGATAGATGGGTGGCGAGAGCCGACCACGGAGATGCGAGATGAACAAAACAAAGAAATAAATGAACTTTAAATTAAAAAAAAATTAAAATACATGGGCAGCAGAGCCAGCCATCGAAAAAGATAGAAGAAAGGTACGTGGCATTGTTTTACCACAGTTCGGCTACGATAGTACCGAGTACCGTTATTGAGCCGAGTCGTGGTATTCCAGTCGATATACCTCAAGAAAAGAGAGAGAGATAAACATAAATGAAAGAAACTTTTATTTATTTACAAAGGAAAGTACCTTACGGGAGAGGTTTTCGGAATCTCGAAGGAGGAAAAGAGAAATCTTTCTTAGAGAATGTCCGAAAACTAGAGAGAAAAATTCTCGAAAAGGAAAAATTACGCCAAAAGAAAAATTCTATCTTACAACTGAAATGAGCTCTCTTTATATAGAGAAAGTCGTCATGAACGAGTACATGTGAATAGTAACTATGAATAGTAAAAATAAATAGTAACTTGCTACGGTGTCTTCACGTGTTGATGAACGAGTAAGACGTCGAAAGCAATTTTGTCTTATTGTGTCACGTGGGATGAACATTGACGGTCTTGTGAATTCTTGTCTCCGGAGAGAGCTGTTTTTGTCGGTCGATAAGAAGATGCCCGGAATGTGCAATTTTTGTCAAAGTTCACGGGTGGTGAACTTGGGAGAAGATGTCATAGGATTCGTCTTCGTCATCATTTCCCAAATGTATCATGGGTTCGACTCGAAGCCGAATCTGCTTGCATGTGAAGAATTGGATCGATTTTGAACCATCTCGGACATGATGGCGAAGTATTCTTCTTCGATTTTTTCGCTGCGAGTCCGGCATTCACAACGGATTTTTGTGCAAGGAAATTGGTTGTTGAGGATGATGGCTTGAGAAATCCTTGTTTTGTAAGCCATTCTTCAATACTTGTTTTGGAAATGGATGATGGAATGCGGAAAGAATCCCACCATTTGACTTTGAACCTTCGAACGAGGATTAAAGCCTAGCTAGTGATTTTGTGATTCATAATACCGGGAACAAACCCAAGGAAGGAAGAATTTTGTGCGAGAAAAGGAAAAGAGGGGTAAATCTTTTTTCTTTTTCGAAGGTTTGTAATGGGTTTTGAAGAGAGTGTAACTCTCGGTGATTGCTTGGAGTAAGTATGTCGGGAGTAGGACCAAAGTAATTCCACCATTGGGTGAACCACGTAGGTATGTTTGTAAAGACGAATTTTGTATCGAAATAGAATAGCCAAGAATGGCTTCCTTTCTTGTTTTGGAGAACCATAGTATTTAATAAATAATTTATTATTATTATTCTTTTTTTTCTTTTTTTTAACAAAACGTGATCATTTTTCTTGCACTTTTACATTCATAAAACGAACCGCATAACAAACTCGGTGTACGCGACCCTTAGGTCATGGTTGCGGTTAGATAATCTCTTCTCTTCGAGTCGTTTTTTTTTTTTTCCTTTTTTCCTTTCTTCCCCATAGCTGGATAAAGTCTGGTTAATCTGCGATCCTATAATTTTAAATCCCAAGATACTTATGCAAATATTTGCGGATGTGGCCTTCTTTAATAACCAAAGCTAAGGTTGGAGGCATAGATGTTATACAAACCTATGTATTTTGGAACTCGCACGAACCACAAGAAGGGCGGGTAACTCTTCTTGAATGAGTGAACTGTGGAGTGCCCCTTTAATTTCATTTGATTGACCAATTGACTTATGGTGAACTAATCGGTTTAACCCAAAAGAAGGTCTTAAGATATGTCAAGACTTAAAGCTCCGAAACATCTTAAGTGGAAAATGAAAAAGACTAGACGAGAATTAGGAAGTTTACGTAAACAATTTGACATTTCCACTTCAACCTTCGAAGTTGCCAAGGTAACTCGCCAAGACAAAACCCACGAATCTTACAAAAAACCTTATAGAAAACATTACCATAGGGATCAACCCAAAGATATAGAACCTTTCTATAAGAAACCTTCCAACAAAACCCCCAAAAAACCACTTTAGAAAAACCCGAGTTTAGATCCCAACCTAGAACCGAGCTAAAGGATGTTACCTGTTTTAAATGTGGACAAAAAGGCCATACGGTAAGATATTGTCGTATGAATACTAGATTACAAGAGCTTCATTTAGATGAAGATGTTTATAACAAAATCTCTCGCTTTGTTAGTCGATTCCTCCGATCCTTCGGACTATTACGGTAGTGAAGAGACTTTTCGAGTAGATGAACTTGTTACGTCCTCCGAGTTCAAAACCCGGTTCGATAGTGAACCGGATAACAAAACCAAACATGCCGGTGTCTTAACCAAAGACCAAGACCTCATTTTAGACATCGTCAAGAGAATTGATGATCCTCAATTACAAAAGAAATATCTGGATAGACTCTTAAAGTCCGTAGAAGAAAACCCTCATGACAAACCAAAACCTTCTATCTTGCCTTCAACTAGTACTAGCACGTATGACCTTACTCGCTATCCTAGATAGGAAGAAGAAGACCAAGAAACATATAACCACAATTCGGGACCTTCGATCCGAGATTAAGGTCATCAAAATAGAGCTTAAAGAGCTCAAAGAGAAACAAACCGGAGACTCCGGTCTCTTGAAAACCCTGTTGGAAAAACAGGCGGATGAAGAGCCGGACTCGACTGCGAAAACCATGATAATGACCAAGAGTTACCAAACCTTGAAAACCTGGAACACGTTCCAAAAGATTTCCTGTTTGTACTTCGTGAAGTTACTTCTAGGAAATACTTGATTAAGATTACTCTTGTGTTCCATGATAATTATAAAATTGATACAATTGCCTTGTTTGATACTGGTGCTGATCTAAATTGTATTAAGCAAAGCATTGTTCCAAAACGTTTTCATATGCACACACATGAACGTCTCTGCGAGCAAACAATTCCAAAATGACCATACATGGTAAGACGAAGCCTCCGTGGTCGGTGGTCGCATTGCAATCAAAAATCATTTTCACGCTTGTTGAGAATATGCATCATATGGTGATCTTAGGAACACCTTTCATAAATCTTGTTACTCCTTATTCCGTGAAGCATGATTGCATATTTTTCAAAACCATGAATACAAAACTTGTTTTCCCGTTCATTGAAAAACCTAGAATCGGGAATTTGAATATTATTAAAACATGTTCTATTTCGAAATTAATTCCATAATTCTATGTACTCCTTTGCCTTTAGTTTCGCATATCCCTTCTACAAAACTCATAGGATCTTCTCCAACTTATCATTTACGGATGGGTAGATTTTATGAACAAAATGAAAATTATGCCCAGAAGAAGCTATTGACTTCAACCAACTGCCTATTCTTAAAGAAGATATCCTAGAAGACATTATGGATATAGTGGGTCTCAATACCGATCAAACGGAAGATTATTTAACGAGTTAGAGCCTTAGATAGATCTCCCGAGACCTTAGAAGCATATGCCTTAGATGCTATTGATGATTTCAAAGACGATCTCATCAATGAAGCACTCGGCAATATTGAATATGCCACTTTCAAACGAGTTGACTCCATAGAAAGTTACCTTGATGATGAACTCCAAAGAGGCATAATCAAAAACAAAATCCTACCCCAATTCGTGAATTTGTAGCCATTATTGCCACCGATCCCGAGCATTATAGATGGCTAGTTAATTCATAAACCTCATAATCGCATTTTGCATTTTCATATATATATATATATATATATTCACGAACAATTTTACGTGTATAAATATATTAACGGATATTTAGAATATTTATATTACCTGGATAAAAAATTTAAATATGTCAAATAAGCAAATAGATAGATTTACCTAAAAGTTTGTTTGATAATTAAATAATACGGCACCAACAATTGATAAAATAAATGTGTTGATACAGGTCCAAAATACCAATTGTTCATGATATAATAACTGCCAAAAGAACAAAAAGGCATAATAATGCTAAACGTGCACCAGAACCCAAAATTTTTTAACAGAGATTTCATCTCAGTCAGCCAAAAAGAAGACAAGTTATCTTGTTCGTAATAAATTTTTTAGCCGACAAAATTTTTAACCGAGTTTTAGTGGCAATAGACGTTACAATGTCAGTCAGCTTTTCAGTGTATGTTTGGAATGAAATGCTTCTTGGCACCCCATGTGATAGAATGTTAGACAGTAGATGAAACTGGAGAGTCAATGAGATAATGCCAGTCTACAAGTCTTTTGCATTTTCCTTTGCTTTTAAAACACACACACACACCAAAACCTATTAAGGAGAGATAAAAGCAATCATGATATTCATCATGATTGCTTTTAAAAAAACCTATATTCTAACTCTTCGTATAGGCGTTGAAAAATCCCTGATCAGATACTTGATAAACCCATTACAATTAATTGAAAAAAAATCTATGTATTGATAAATATAATAAGAAGGTGGTTATAATACCACATGTAAAATAAATTAATTATTCCCAAGTGCATAGATACAGTAGAAATTAATAAGATACATGACTCTTGTGATAGTAAAGTAAGTACCCTAAGAGAGAGAGTACATCTAATATATACTAATACTTTAAGATTTTATATACATGTATTGATAGATGAAACACAAGTTAACTTAATATTTATATGAGTAGGGTAAAGATTTTTTCTTTAACTTAATTTTGTACTTTCATATCTGCCTACCCCATCACTTAGAATTCAATGAATTCTAAGCCATTAATTATCATTTATAGATTTTATTTGAATTCTAAGCCTTTAATTATCATTTAGAGATTTAAAATAAAATATGACACCAAAGTAACACTGAGCCATATTTATATGGCTACATTAATGACCTTTTCTTTAATATAATGTTACATTTTTATTCATCATGGATTTGTCTAGCCACCACTATTAATTCTAAGTATTTAATTATCATTTATAGAATTAAAATAAAACTAGTACATAGAACACACTAAGCAATACTTCTTAATTATCCACTAAGTAATTATTTGGCATAACTCTTGGAATTAGAATCAACTCTAACATTAGACCTAGAAAAAAAAAAGAATTCAAGGAAAGAGATGGTGCTATTGGGTGGTGTTATATATTCCCATTCCACATTTTTTTTCCTATATAGTTGTTATAACCTTCTCTAATATGTTTATTTAATAATTATTTGTTAGTAATTATGCAATTTTAAATATAAAAAAGTCCTTAAACCTGAAGTACTAACGATCGATACCCACAATCAATTTGCAGTTTAGATGGACATAAACGCAAGATCTATTTAACTTGTAGTGATCTAGGCATAGATTTTTTTTTTCCTTGTACTGTATAATATGTATAATGCATGCTCCATTATTTTACTGGTGCTGGTTTATATATATATATATAGAGAGAGAGAGAGAGAGAGAGAGAGAGTTACTATCATTAACAAAATATGGATTGAGAATAACATCATTTTAACTGTGTTCTGTAATCTAAAATATATCATTTAATATGTTGATGATGATGATGATGATGATGATACAAAAACCTTTCATTTACCATGCGAACTTTTAGAGTTTAGACCACAAATTTGATTTTTTAGAGCTTAAAAAGAAATTATTGATTTTCTCTCTTTTAAATCATCATCCTGAGTTTATATCTTAACAAATAAATAAACCTATCCAAACGGTTGACGTACAAGCAAAAGCATATGTGAAACGCCCACCTGAATCTGAAATGATCTTCTGGTCAGGGTGGGAAAAAAAAATCAGAAGCAATATTACGAATTACCTATCTATCTTGGAAAGTTGAGCGGTAAAGATGTCATTGAATTAGTTTTTAAGTATTCTAAAAATAAATTTTTATAAATACTGATTATAAGAATCAAATCATGGATTAAAAAAAAAATTCAGAAGCAATACTACAAATTACCTATCTATCTTGAAAAGTTGAGTGGTCAAAGTGTTATTGAATTAGTTTTCAAATATTCTAAAAATAAATTTTTATTAATATTAACAGTAAGACTTCAATCTTAAACTTCCTTTATAAATCAATACATGTTTGTCATGACACCTTTTGGTTATTTTAAATGATGATTGAGATGTTGTGTAAATCAACAAAGTCTGATTATGGTCCTTTTCTTGTTATTAAGGAAATAATTATGATTGGTTAGGGAACAATGTGACAGTTCGCTTGTCCCAAAGAGGATTCTTAGGCTGTTAATTACGTAAAACGTGTTGGGTCTATTTTCCATTTTGAAATAATCAGTCCTTTTCCTTTCTTTAATTTATGTGGACGAATAGCACCAAATATTAGTGAACAGTCACATTATTTGGTGCTAGTCGTCCGCATAAATTAAAGGAGAAAAAGACTGTTCACTTATATTTGGTGCTAGACGTCCACATAAATTAAAGAATCGGACCATAAAAGAGAATAAAAGAACAATAAATGAAAATTGCGATCAATTGATGACTGGAATATAAATTGAATGAAATGCAATGTAAATACAAATTTAAAAATATAGGTGGCAGAGTCAGTCACAATTAATGCAATTTTAATAAAATAAACGGACAATAAAATGAGTCACAATTAAGCAATCAAAATTATATTAAAAATGAAATACTTACAAGAGTTGTATAAAATTTTGTTTAATAATAAGAGTTACAAACTCTGGGTTTGGTGAAGTGGCAAGGTGATTGCTCAACACATGAGCTTCCTATTTTTCTAAAAAGGGAAGGATGTTTGTAGAAAGCTTTCCTAGGGTGGAAAACTTTCTATTGGTACTAGAACTTGAGAGGGATTGAGATCTGTATTTTAATTCATGTTAGATATTTTTGAGTTGTTTTGAAAAGAGTGTTCTTATTCGTAAGTCTCTAAGAGATCGTAAATTATTGGTTTAGCTCATCTTATTATTGAAAATGTTTTGGATTAAACTCTTTAAAATATAGAGTTTTTTCTAGAACTCAATCTATCTCTAGTTCTTTTACCTCTAGAATGAGAGCGAACACACCGAACGACAAAAAATTAGTAATTGAAAATTTTTTAAAAATATTTGTTGATTGGGAAATCCTTAAAGTACAAAGAGAGCAAATTTGCAAAAAGCAAATTTAATTTATTTTCAAAAAAAAATTATATAATTAAAATTGAAAACAAAGATGCATTTAACAATCATTTTGAGACAATTAAACTTTTCTCAAACATCTCTTAATAAACACGAAGAAAAGAAATACAATTACATCCACATTGGTTTAAGGTAGGTATCAAATCTCATACAAAAGAAGAATTAAATACATCAATCCGTATTATTTTGAGAGATGCCCGATTTTATGATTTCTAAGATTCTTTAGTTTTGTAGAATCCATTCTTTACAATGACCCTTTTTTTTTTTTTTTACTACTATCCAAATTTAATAATTTTTTAAAAGACAAACTATTATTGATTGTCTATATTACAAATCAAAACCTATAATTACAAAATGAATATAGGTTCTATACCAGCTTGCCTCAATTTTTGTAAACTTCACTATGAAGCTATGGTTACAGCTTTTGCATCCAAAGCCTTTTTCTAAATCCAAAAAAGAGAAACCATGCTCCTACAAACTAATTTAATCAAATCCAATACCATGATTCCACAATCCATTAAGTAGAAATACTTTTCCATTCCAAAAGATCAACCTTTTTAAAAGAGTCACAAGACCATAACCACCAACTCTTATAAGCTCAAATACAATTTTTTTTAAAAAAAAAAAACCCAATATTCTAATGAAATAGTTCAACTTTCATTTTCTAGAAAATCTACAACTTCTAGATATTCATATGATGCTTCATATTCAAATACCATTAATTTAGGAAAATTTTTAGAACTTTTTTCTATATATAACCCCCTTGCCATTGAAAAAAGTTAAACTTTCATTTGCTAGAAGATCTACAAGTTCTAGACACTTTATTTTTCAAATTTCAACCACACTCGCAAAACATTAATTATACAAACACCATCCTCATATCCATTTACACAACACAACATAAAAAAGTCCTTTGCCACTCACATCTTTATTTATTTCTTCTATTACTGAAAATATCAATGTTGAATTAAATCTTCTAGAAAAAAAATTGAATCAGATAAAATTCATTTACACAAGGATTTTTATTCTCCTCACAATGAAAAAAAAAGATATGATTTTTTTTAAGTATTTTTTTGAACAAAGACAACATATTCAATAATGTTTTTTTTTATTTTATTTAAAATCATTGTTTTCACATTCTATTTGTTGATTGGTTTGAAATTTATGCTAAGAAAATGACAATCATTACTCTTTTTGAACAATCCAAAAAAAAATAGAAAACAACCCAAGGATAATAAATAGAGTCTAAACACCCACTTCTAATATAATTAAAACTCTCATATCATCAATGCACAATCATTGCAATACCTTTTAACGTCCATGAACTAATCATATATCTCCTAAAGATATTAAAAATATTATGAAACATAACAATTGTACCAATAATCATCTTCATACAATTGGTAATCAACTTACTAGAATTGAACAAGGTGTCATTATATGAAAAGCTCTTAAACCAAAACTTAAAAATCTCATATTTAAACCCTATGACGTATATAATGCTAGTAGAAATCAATTCCAAAAGCCAAAAAATTAGAATTTCTCTAAGCCTTCCAACAATAACTTGACAAAATAGAAGAAACATAGTCAAACCTAATCACTCTAGAAACTTCACAAGGTTTCCTCACTATAAATGCTCTTGAAATCACATCGGATGATGATAATGCTTTTTAGAAAGAAACAAAATCCAATTTTTAGAAGTCAACAAAATACATTGAAAGAAAAACACCCAAAGGCCTTATTATCCAAGAATTATTACACCATACATTGACATTAAGCAAAAATTAAATATATTTTCAATACACCATTACAATGCCACCTTTGTCTATGAATGGAGCATAGATGGAATGCTCAAGTAAAATACCCCTAGGTTGTTTACAACAAATAATCATGGCAACAAATGCTTATAAAATATAATATGACATTTCGACCAAGCCATTGCAAACTAGCAAGTTTCATTGGCCAACTCAAAGAATAGTGGAATTATCATCTTACACCGCAACAATAACTTAAAATTCTAAAGTTCTTCTGTCTAGAAGAAAATGAACAACCCATCCTAGATGAAAACGGTGAGCCCATACAAGATGTAGTAGCTAGCCTCATTTTAGTTTTTTTTTTCAACATTTCATGGATCGTCAATCTCATCTCAAAAAGAAAAATGTCGAGCTTATGTCAAACCTTAGTTGTAAAAAGCTTAGTGATTTCAAATGGCATAAAGATACATTCCTCACTAGAATTATGTTGAAAGAAAATTCAAACTAAATTTCTAGAAAGAAAAATTCATAACTGGTTTTCCTTTTCTTTTATGAGAAAAAAGGTTAGAAACAAAATTAGAGAATGGACAACTTATTACCTTTACACAAAAAGAATGATAAAAAAAATCTACCTGGATTTAAAGATATAAAAATAATTAAAATGGAAACTGCACAAAACTAGAAAGAAATTAGGATTGTTTTGTCAACATTTTGACATCTCTTCCCATCCACCTTCTTCTAGTTCAAAACTTTACACATATAGTAAAATCAAGTAAAAAATAGGATACAAGTAATAAAAACATTTCAAAAAACATCATAAAAGAGACAAGACTTCTACATCTATCAAAAACCCTCACAATAAAAGTTCAAAATCCTATAACAAGTCTAATTGATAAAACCGTAACCATCTTTGATTTTAAAATGGAATCTGAAAAACAAATCAATGTACACACCAAGGACAAATTTTTTTTATTGATATCATCAACCATATCCAAAACCCATAATAATAATAATAATAATAATAATAATAATAATAAAATTCCTCAACAAATTACAACAAAATTTTGAAGAACCACCACCTTTACTTCACCTTCAATCAATACTTACAATTTACCACCATTTTGGACAAAGACAAAAAAAATAGAAAGCCATATTACCACCATACAAGATCTTTAAGCATAAATCAAAGCCATAAAATATGAACTTCACCAACTACAATAAAAGCAAAAATAAAGTTTTGAAACAATATAATTTCTTTTATCTAACCACCCATATGTTACAAAGATTGAAAAAGATTCGATAATGACAATAATGAGCAACCTTAAAACTTTCTAACATATAAAAAATGCTTGAAGATTTTCTTATGCGTTTTAAAACAAATTACCTCCAAAAAGTATTTGGTAAAAATCACTTGATTTTTTCACATGATTTTAAATTAGAAACTATTGCTCTCTTTGATACAAGAGCATATCTCAACTATATTAAAGATGAAATTATATGTAAAAAATTTCGTTGAAAATACAAATGAACATTTAAAAGATGCAAACAATTTTTCCCTAAAGATCAAATGAAAAATAGATGCATAAATCCTTAATAATGATCTTCTCATTAATATCATTTTTTTATTATAAAGAAAATACAATAAATTGAATCGGGATCACATTTTTAGAAAAAATTAGAAACAACAAGCTAGTTTTTTCCTTCATAGAAAAATAAAAAACTAGAAATATTAACATTATTAAAGCTCACTCCATTTATGAAAAAAAGTTATCTTATTCAAGAAAAATAAAGACAAATCCATTTTTTACAAAAAAAAAAAAAAATTATTATTTTCATATGTTGAAAGTTCTTTTATGATGACCTCAATTAAGAAGAGTTTGAAAAAAAATACACAAAGTTTTAAAAAAAATTATTCATTAATGAAAAAAGATGCTTACAAGTTAGGATTCTTCCTCCATATATGATATTCACGTAGGAATTCAGTTCTTAAGGATCATAACATGAGTTGCAGTAACAATATAGTATCAAAGAACAAATCTATCATCTACAAATTTATTAGTCCACTTAGATTATTGTCTACCAACTATTATTTATAATCTACTCCCTAATAAGTTTTAGAAGTCCCGAAACTTGAGAGAGTTTTCTTACTTCTTTTAAGTGTTGTTGAGTTGATTATTGATTTTTATGTTTGTCCTTCTTCCTTTCCTTTATTATAGCTAGTATTTATAGGTTTATGGCTCCTCCATGATCTTCCGTAGTGCTCCATGTTCTATTGTGGCATTCTATTCTTATGCTACAATCCTTCACATTTTGTTATTTCTTTGATCATGTCTTTTTTTCTCTATAATTATCCATTTTCTCCTAATAATTAGGATGCATAACCCATGTAGTTATCTTGTTATAACTAACTCCTCTATTTATTAGGAAATACAAATGATAGGTATAACATTTTCCCTCTTCTTTCCATATGTGGGTATTTACCTCATGTGTAGAAAGAAATCTCATTATAAATTCTTCTTGTTCTCTAAAGTTCCCTTTTATCTTTTTTTTTTTTTCAATGCACTTTCTTCATCATTCAATCTTAAAGCCTTCTTGAAATCTACTATTTAGGATTGTCACTCCATAAAACAAAGCTTTAAGGTGAATACGAAGACCTTGTAACTAACGTCGTGATCTCATATGAATCGTTGTAATCTATTGAGCTAACTTCTTATAATAAAAAGGTCAAACTCCCACAATTTCAACAAGATTCTATAACTTTACAAGCTCAAATAAGAGTTCTCTCGTTATGTGAAAGAGGATCGGTCACTTTTTTAGGTCTTTTAGTAGTTTTTTTAAAGTATTTTTATAACATGCATTGTTTTTTTGCAAATGGATGGAACCTATATGTCTTTACACGTCTTAAATGCCTTACAAACAAAGAACATAACCATAATTAATCATTGTAGAAAATTAAAGATCCTTCATATATACAAAATGTATTGCCTGGTACCCGCTAAAATAGAAATGTAATAAAAGTTTAATATTAAAACCATGTGAAAATAAATAAATAAATATTTTTGAGAATGAGACATAATTATTAGAAACTTAAAAGAATATTTAGAAGGGTCAAGATAGTTTTCCATGCTTAAAGAATATTTTAGTGATTTTTCGATACATGAATAGTAGTTATTGCATGAGAAAATTAATTAAAGCATGTTGTTTGTGTATGAAAAATATATTTTTATTTAGAATAATTTTTAGAAGGGTGTTAGATTATTTTATATGATTTTATGAATTTTTCTACATATGGTGAATATTTCATTTAATTTTCTAAGTGCGGGAATAGTGTTTTTAGAGGTAAAGAATTTAATTCAGCACCTTACAAGTATGAGAAACTTTTTAGAGCATAGAATAATCATATAGGATATGTGAGAGTGCCTAGAAAATTTAAATTAATTTTAGTAAGTATAGGAAATATTTTTATAGGAAATAGTGTAATTTTCACACTAAATAAATAAATTAAAGGCTCAAATTAGGTCCAACAATTATGAAAATTTAAATCAAACTCCCTCAATGAATGTTTGAATTTATTCTGGAAATAAATTTGATTTTTGAAAAGTATAGAATGGGATTTTAAAACTAGGGACTAAATTGCATAAAATTAGGGACTCGATTGCATGAAATTAAAGTCTAATAATCCAAATTAAATTATGCAAGAATTTTAAGGTTTAAAAATTAGTCCTAAAAACTAAAAATCAAGGATTACAAGTGAGTTTTTGCATAAAAGAGGGACTTAGGAAAGAATGGGCCATGGAAAAGTCTAGAAACTTGAAGGACCAAAATTTATCATTTCCCTCCCAAATTTGGCCAACCTAGAGCATTAATTAAGTCTCACTTCCAGCAAAAATTATGGAAAAAAAAAAAAAAAGCAAGGTGGAAGGGTTAAATAAAAAGGTGGATGAATGGCTAAAAATTAGGACAAATAAAATGAATGATTAGAAATTGAATTAGGTTACGAGATTTTTTCAAATTAAGGGTGGAGATGGGGTCAATGATTTCACAAAATTTTATACAAACAAGGGTGCTAGAAAAATAAAACGAAGAGAAAAAATTAAAAAATATAAAGGAAACTCGTACAAAATTTTCACTTAAAAGTCACCCAAAACATTTTTAATAAATTCTATCCATCTCCAATCGGTGGTTGGAGCTTGAATTTTAAGTCGGAAGCCGAAAATCTCAAGGGAAAAATTCAAAGATCAAATTTAAAAATTTAGGGAAAAAGAAGAGGACGAGAAATCCTTCACCATTCTACCTTTTTAGAGTCTAATTAGAGCTCAAACAAGTAAGTTAACCTCACCTACACCACAAGCATGCTTAATTTCAAGTCAATTTCTTATTTAATTGTTTGATTTAATTTAATTGCTCAACTGATAAAAATTAGGGTTACGGTTCTTGATGAACCAAATTTGGGGGTTTTGAATTCTTTTATTTAAATGGTGTTTTGGCACTTGATTCGACTTATTTGAGTATTAATTAATGTTTAGGAAGGAAAAATTTGCTAAAAATTAAAGAAAATGGGTAATGAAGAAATGTGTTTTTCTTGGAGACAAGTGAGTTATACTCGCCTCTCACACGGGTGTGTCCTTGCCTATGTAATAAGGAAATGTGTTTCTCTTGAAGGCGAGAGAGTTACACGGCATCTCACACGGGTGTGTCCTTGCTCGTGTAATGAAGAAATGTGTTTTTCTTGGAGGCGGAGAGTTACACGGCCACCCACACGAGCATGTCTTTGATCGTGTAATAAAGAAATGTGTTTTTCTTGGAGGCTAAGAGTCACACGGCCTCTCACATAGGTGTGTCCTTGCCCATGTAATGAAGAAATGTGTTTTTCTTAAAGGCGAGAGAGTTACACGGCCTCACACACGGGCGTGTCTCCGCCCGTGTAATTTACTTATCACTTAAAAGTCACTCTTTAAGTTTCATACCCTAAATTAGTTCATTCATGCTCAAGATAATGTAAAAAGATGGTTTAGAATAAAAGTGTTTACGAAAATCTAAAGAAAAACTGATTTAGGAAAAATTAGATCTTATGCCCATTAAGGCCCAAACCAAAATTGAACCTCCTAAATGAAGAAAATGATACCTATTTAGGTTGGAACATGAAATGATACTTAATTTGATAAAGACCAAATATGAAAAGATGATTAAGAACTTAAGGAAAAGAATTTAGGTAAGCAAAGTGAAAGGTAAGTTTAATGAACCAAAAAATGGAACAAAAATGTTAATCTTCTTTTATGTTATGGTTATGTTCTTTTAAATGCTACATGAATGCATTAGATTATGAATAATGGTTATGCTTGAATGTGATTGATAATGAGAATTAGGTTATGATGATTGATGTGCCAATGACGACGGTGTTGGTTTATATTGGATTAATATTATCTATCTTCGTTATGTCTGTCCAATTTTATATCGATTCTTATGACTTGGTTACTTAACCATTCTAAGTCGGCATTCATGAATTCATACGACTTGTTGATTCATTGCAAATTGTATACACATGCTTAGCTCATGAATAATGTTTAAGTCATGGAAATATATTTTATGTCATGGGTATCCGATAGCAATCGAAATGATTTCAAAGGAAAAGATTTCCATGACTTTAAGGTTTTGAGAAAAGGACTCCATGAGTTTTTCATACAATGATGGTAATGGTTCGAGACTGGGCAAGTACGGACGTGCACTTTTAGAGGCTCGTAGGGCGCGTCCGTGGATGGGTCCGGTTCGCCAAACATATGTTATGGAAACCCTAAAGTACCTAAATGGGACATCTCCAAAGACAGAAAAAGGATTTTTAGATTGTTTATGAAATGTTTTATGACATAAGGAAAAAGGATTCATTATGCATATCGAGTGTCTTATGCATACATATACATGCGGTTACACTACATGCATATGTTAACTTACTGAGTCTGTAGCTCATACAGTTCCTTGTGGTATAGATAAATAAGATACTCACTTTTCTACAAAGCTAACTATCGAGGGAGGCATCGGACGCATATAGCTTGGATAAGGGTTTGGCTTCGGGTAAACCCATTACACGAGTAGTTGATATAGAATCGATCATGTATGTAAGTAGTTAAAGTGTGTAACCGAATCATTAATAATAAATAATAATATCATAATAGTAGTATAATTACTTTAAATTATCCACTCGCATATTGACATGATTAGAAGCTTAGAAAACATGTAAAATCAATAAATTAAAATAAAATATCATGATAAATAAATGCTACATGAACGAGAAAAATTTATAACGAAGTTGAAGTAAGAAATAGGACTCGAACATCATTAAAGGATTTTTGCCACGTAAATATTCTTACATACGTTACAATGAGATCATAATGCTTTGTTAGCTTACATTCATTGCATTTCGAATGTGGCTAACGATGGTAATATTCTCAACTTATTAGGTCCTAGGTTGGGGGTGTTAAAAACATGGTATCATAGCAGTTATGTCCAACTACATCCAAGTTACGTGGATGGTGCCTCTTAATAGCCTCTCGGTAATTAGTAAGTATGTTTGATAACCGATGATTATGACTGATTGTTGTGTATGTTATGAATGAAACCGATGTGATGTTATATAGATAGTAAATTTATAATGTGATATGGATGACCTAATGAATATTGTGTATGTGTGAATTTAAAAAGAAGGGAACGAGTATGCCACCCAAACGGGTTAATAGTAATATCACTAGTGGTAACGCGAGGTCGAGCCGAGTGTCGGGAGACCGAAAAGGGAATTGATGGAACTCGCTAGGAAGCGAGCAGGAGAAGATGGAATGGCGGCAGGAGAGGCATAAGGAATAGATGCAAAGGATTTTGGAAGCGACCCAACGAGGTCTAATCGAAGCTCGTCAACCACAAAGGAGCAAAATGGTTGACCGATTTCAAAGGTTAAATGCGAAAGAATTCAAAGGCGGGCCAAATCCTAATGTAGTAGAAGGATGGATTGAGTCAGCGAGAGGTTATTTTTTAGTACTTGGACATGAGGGATGCGGACCGGGTAGCATGTATCACCTTTATGATGATTGCGAATGCACGTAATTGATAGGAAACTATAAAAGCAACACTAGGACATGAGGGGCTCACCTAAAGCTAGTTTAAGGATATGTTTAATGAGAAGTATTTTTCCGACACGGTGAGGTCCCATAAACTACAGGAGTTCCTCCAGCTCGGACAAGAAGACATGTCGATCATCGAATATGATCGTAAGTTCGAGCATGGTCGTCGTTATGCTACTTTCATTACCGAAAGCGAGGAAAAGAAGAAGGAACATTTCCTTCATGGCTTCACATCCGAGATACGAAGTTTTGTTTGCATGTCGACCAATACTTAAAAGGACATGGTACGGAAGGCATTTGGAGTCGAAGTGGACCGGAATGAGACCACTTAGTTATCACCGCCAAGCATGAGAAGGGGAGGAATCCCTCCAAACAGATTTGGAGGACAATCTAGCAAAAAAGGCCTTTCAATGTAAACTAAAGGAAAGACAATAAGAAAGGCAAGGCACTCGTCAAAGTTCTAAGGATCGAGGATCGTGGTATCCTAAAATGTTGAAAATGTGGATGCACTCGTACGGAAGATTGTTTGATGGGGACCAATGTTTGTTATTTCGTCGAGAGCCCGGACATCTAGCAACTAACCTGTTCCAAGAAGAAGCCACCCGAAGGATGATATGTACATGGACGTGTGTAGACCACGACCTAGGAGGAAGCGAGATAAAGAGGATACAAATGTTATATGCAATAATATTTTAATTCTCAACTATATTCATATGCATTAATAAACTCGGGTGCCACACATTCGTTTATTGCACGTTCATTGATGAGACAGCTTAAGCATGGTCCTAGAAATATCAAATGTGACTTATCGAGTGGCACTCTCATCCGGAGAGTCACCGGAATCCGATACTCGTAATTATGGATTGTGAAATAAAAATTAGAGATTCTACCCTACACGTGGACCTTATAGTCTTGAGCCTTCGAGACTTTGATATTATTCTTGGTATGGATTTCCTATCCAAGAATAGAGCATTGATCGACTCGTACGAGTAAAAATGTGATATTTCACCTATCATATGAACAATCTATTGAGTTATATGTTAGGACTCGAATAAGACCCGTAACTATGGTGTCGGCCATGACGAGTTTAGAAGTTAATAAAATGAGGTTGTAAAGGT
This sequence comes from Dovyalis caffra, assembly GCA_963924115.1. Taxonomy (NCBI): domain Eukaryota; kingdom Viridiplantae; phylum Streptophyta; class Magnoliopsida; order Malpighiales; family Salicaceae; genus Dovyalis; species Dovyalis caffra. The sequence continues at coordinate 4,217,243 of CAWUPB010001009.1, read as the reverse complement.
TACTTAGTGAATTTGGTTAATACTAAAAAGGAGGAAAGCCCAAAACTAGAAGATATTAAAGTAGTTAAAAGAATTCTCGGATGTTTTTCCCGAAAGTATGTCGGGATTATCATCGAGAATGAAGGTTGATTTCGAAATTGAATTGAAACCGAGAATAGCATCGATATCTAAAGCACCTTAACGGATGGCTCTAGCGGAGTTACATGAGCTTAAGTCTCGGATACAAGAGCTCGCTGGATAAAGGTTATATCCGATCTAGTTGTTCATCATGGGGAGCCCCGATACTATTTGTGAAAAAGAAAGATGGGTCACTACGGTTATGTATTGATTATAGAGACTTAAACTCGGGTGACTATTAAGAATAAGTATCCTCTTTCATGGATTGATGATTTGTTTGATCGATTGAGGGGAAGTTTGGTGTTTTTCAAAATTGACCTTTAATCGGGATATCACTAGCCGAGAATTAAAGAGGGAGATATAAAAAAGATGGCGTTTAAGACTCGATATGGGCATTACGAGTATTTGGTGATGCCATTTGGGTTAACCAATACTCCCGCTGTATTCATGGATTTAATGAATAGAGTATTCCATGAATACTTAGATAAGTTCATCATTGTGTTTATTGATGATATCCCGATATATTCTAAAAGTCATAAAGAGCATAGGGAGCATTTGAAGAAGGCATTGCGGACATTACGAGAGCACAAATTGTACGCTAAGCTTAAAAAGTGTGCATTTTGGCTCAAGCAAGTAGCATTCATTGGTCATGTTGTGACTAAGGATGGGATTATGGTAGATCCCGACAAGGTGTAAGTAGTGCAAAAATGGAAGCAGTAGAAGAATGTTTCGAGATATAAAGTTTTCTTGGGATGGCGAGCTACTACCGAAAATTCGTGAAAGGATTTTCAAAGATAGTCGCGCCACTTAATCGATTAATGAGGAAGAATGCCAAGTTCAAGTGGGATGATCGGTGGGAACGAGCTTTCGGGAGTTAAAGTTCGGGCTCACCACGGCTCCAATATTAGCTCTTCCAAAGGACAATGAAGACTTCATGGTTTACACCGATGCCTCTTGAATTGGTCTAGAGGCGGTCTTAATGCAAGATGGGAAGGTGATTGCCTACGCGTCTCGATAATTAAAAGACTATGAAAGAAATTATCTCACTCATGACCTTGAGATTGGTCGTAGTAATTTTTGCCTTAAAAATCTAGAGGCATTACTTAGATGGTGTTCGATGTAATATCTATACCGATCATAAGAACCTCAAGTATATCCTTACTCAAAAAGAGTTGAATATGAGATAAAGAAGGTGGCTCAAAGTGCTTAATGACTACAACATCGTTTTCCATTATCATCTCGGAAAAACAACCATTGTGGGCCGATGCATTGAGCAAGAAGTCCGTTACTGACCTTACAAGCACAGATTATGCAAGATATGGAGAAGCTTCAACTCGAAGTTATCCCGAAGCAAAGTCGAAACAACCTTTTAGGTGTGCTGACCATAGAGCCAAATACGAAACGAGAGGATTAAAGAAGGACAACGGCGAGATCTAGGGTTTCTTAAGATTTGACGAAGGTAACTAAAAGAAAAATGATAGATTTTGCCCTAGATAATGAAGATATTTGGTGCTATCGAATAGATTATATATTCCTAATAAAAAGAAGCTACGGGATGAAATTTTAAAAGAAGCCCATGCTACACCGTATACCATACATCATGGAGGTACGAAGATGTATCGGCATCTTAAAAAGACTTATTGGTGGAAAGAGATGAAATGGGATGTCACTAACTATGTGGCAAGATGTTTAACATGTCAACAAATCAAGGTTTAACACCAAAGGCCATTGGGATTATTAAGACCTTTAGATATCCCGGAATGGAAGTGGGAACATATATCGATGGACTTTGTATTGGGTCTATCGAGATCGAACGGGGAGCGAATGGTATATGGGTCATCGTAGACCGATTAACCAAGTCAGCTCATTTCTTGACCATTAAGACGACTTATTCCATACAATAGTATGCGGAATTGTATTTAAAAAAAATTATCCGACTACATGAAATTCCTGTCTCAATCGTATCGGACGGAGACCTTCGATTCATATCACGATTATGGAAAAGCCTCCACAAAATGATGGGAACACAACTAAAGTTCAGCACGGCTTTTCATCCGCAATCGGATGGACGGACGAAACGGGTGAACTAGATACTAGAAGATATGTTAAGGGCTTATGTGCTTGGATTGGTCAACAAGTTGGGAAAAATATCTATCACTAGTCGAGTTCGCTTACAATAATAGCTACCAATCGAGCATTGGGATGGCACCCTATGAACCTTTATACGGGAGAAAATGCCGATCGCCAATACATTGGGATGACGTAGGTGAATGAAAGTTACTGGGACCGGACTTGATCCAACGAAACGGCTAGTGTTGTTAAGCAAATCGGATCGAGAATGAAAACGAGCACAAAGTTGACGAAACGTTATGCCGACGTAAGGAGAAAAGAGTTGGAGTTCAAGGTAGGTGATAAAGTATTTTTTAAAGTAGCCCCTATGAAAGGGATAATGAGATTCGGACAAAAAGGAAAATTGAGTTCACGTTAGATAGGACCCTATGAAATACTAGAGAGCATTGGTGATCGAGCCTATAGGTTGGCATTACCACCTTCGCTCTCATCAATCCACAACGTATTTCATGTATATATGCTTCAAAAATGCTTGGATGACCCCAATCACATATTGAGTAGCGAACTCCCCGACCTTCAAATCGATCTTAGTTATGAAGAAGGACCGGTGCAAGTCATGGACCGAGAGGTTAAGAAATTACGAAATAAAAAAATTCCTCTAGTCAAAGTATTATGGAGGAATCATGAAGTGGAAGAGATAACATGGGAACAAGAAGCGAGAGATGCGGGCGCGGTACTACGAATTATTCTAACAAAAATTTCGAGGATGAAATTTTTTGTAAGGAGGGAAGGATGTAATGCCCGGTACCTACTAAAATAGAAATGTAATAAAAGTTTATTATTAAAACCGCATGAAAATAAATAAAAAAATATTTTTGAGAATGAGAAATAATTGTTAGAAACTTAAAAGAATATTTAGAAGGGTCAAGATAGTTTTCCATGCTTAAAGAATAATTTAGTGATTTTTCGATACATGAATAATAGTTATTGCATGAGAAAATTAATTAAAGCATGTTGTTTGTGTATGAAAAATATCTTTTTATTTAGAATAATTTTTAGAAGGGTGTTAGATTATTTTATATGATTTTATGAATTTTTCTACGTATGGTGAATATTTCATTTAATTTTCTAAGTGCGGGAATAGTGTTTTTAGAGGTAAAAAATTTAATTAGGCACCTTACGAGTATGAAAAATTTTTAGAGCATAGAATAATCATATAGGATGTGTGAGAGTGCCTAGAAAATTTAAATTAATTTTAGTAAGTATAGGAAATATTTTTATAGTAAATAGTGTAATTTTCACACTAAATAAATAAATTGAAGGCTCAAATTAGGGCCAAAAATTATGAAAATTTAAATCAAACTCCCTTAATAATTTTTGAATTTATTCTAGAAAGAAATTTGATTTTTGAAAAGTATAAAATGGGATTTTAAAACTAGGGACTAAATTACATAAAATTAGGGACTCGATTGCATAAAATTAAAGTCTAATAATCCAAATTAAATTATGTGAGAATGTTAAGGGTTAAAAATTAGTTCTAAAAACTAAAAAGGAAGGATTGGAAGTGAGTTTTTGCATAAAAGAGGGACTTAGGAAAGAATGGGTCATGGAAAAGTCTAGAAACTTGAAGGACCAAAATTTCTCATTTCCCTCCCACATTTAGCCAACCTAGAGCATTAATTAAGTCTGACTTTCAGTAAAAATTATGGCAAAAAATAAGCAAGGTAGAAGGGTTAAATAAAAAGGTGAATAAATGGCTAAAAATTAGGATAAATGCAAATGACTGATTAGAAATTGAATTAAGGGTTGAGATTTTTCCACATTAAGGTGGAGATGGGTTCAATAATTTCAAAAAATTTCATATAAATAAGGGTGCTAGAAATAAAAAAAAGAGAGGAAAAATTGAAAAATACAAAGGAAACTCTTAAAAAAAATTTCACTTAAAAATCACCCAAAACATTTTTAATAAATTCTATTAATCTCCAATTAGTGGAAGGAACTTGAATTTTAAGTGGGAAGCCAAAAATCTCAAGGAAAAAATTTGAAGATCAAATTCAAAAATTTAGGGGAAAAGAGGAGGAAGAGAAATTCTTCACCAATCTACCTTTTTAGAGTCTAATTGGAGCTCAAACAAGTAAGTTAACCTCACCTACACCACAAGCATGCTTAATTTCAAGTTATTTTCTTTTTTAATTGCTTGATTTGGTTTGATTGCTCAACTAATAAAAAGTAAGGTTAGGGTTCTTAATGAACCAAATTTGAGGGTTTTGAATTCTTTTATTTAAATGGTGTTTTGGCACTTGATTCTGACTTATTTGAGTATGAATTAATCTTTAGGAAGGAAACATTTGCTAAAAATTGAAGAAAATGGGTAATGAAGAAACGTGTTTTTCTTGGAGGTAGTGAGTTACACGGCCTCTCACACGGGTGTGTCATTGCCCGTGTAATGAAGAAATGTGTTTTTCTTGAAGGCGAGAGAGTTACACGGCCCCCACATAGGCGTGTCCTTGCCCGTGTAATGAGGAAATGTGTTTCTCTTGAAGGCGAGAGAGTTACACGGTATCTCACACGAGTGTGTCCTTGCCGTGTAATGAAGAAACGTGTTTTTCTTGGAGGCGAGAGAGTTACATGGCCACCCATACGGATGTGTCTTTGATCGTGTAATGAAGAAATGTGTTTTTATTGGAGGCGAGAGAGTTACACGACCTCTCACACGGGTGTGTCCTTGCTCGTGTAATGAAGAAATGTGTTTTTCTTAAAGGCAAAGAGTTACGTGGCCTCTCACACGGACGTGTCTCCGTTCGTGTAATTTATCGATCACTTAAAAGTCACTCTTTAAGTTCCATACCCTAAATTATTCCATTCATGCTCAAGATAATGGAAAATGATGATTTAGAATAAAAGTGTTCACGAAAATCTAAAGAAAAATTGATTTAGGAAAAATTAGACCTTATGCCCATTAAGGCCCAAACCAAAATTGAACCTCCTAAATGAAGGAAATGATAACTAGTTAGGTTGGAACATGAAATGATACTTAATTTGATAAAGACCAAATATGGAAAGATGATTAAGAACCTAAGGAAAAGAATTTAGGAAAGTAAAGTGAAAGGTAAGTTTGATGAACAAAGAAATGGAACAAAAATGTTAATCTTCTTTTATGTTATGGTTATGTTCTTTCAAATGCTACATGAATGAATGCATTAGATTATGAATAATGGTTATGCTTGAATGTGATTGATGATGAGAATTGGGTTATGATAATTGATGTGTCAATGATGACGGTGTTGGTTTATATTGGATTAATGTTATCTATGTTGTTATGCTTGTCTAATTTTATATTGATTCTTATGACTTGGTTACTTAACCTCCTAAATTAAACCTCCTAAATGAAGGAAATGATACCTAGTTAGGTTGAAACATGAAATGATACTTAATTTGATGAAGACCAAATATGGAAAGATGATTAAGAACCTAAGGAAAAGAATTTAGGAAAGTAAAGTGAAAGGTAAGTTTGATGAACAAAGAAATGAAATAAAAATGTTAATCTTCTTTTATGTTATGGTTATGTTCTTTCAAATGCTACATGAATGCATTAGATTATGAATAATAGTTATGCTTGAATGTGATTGATGATGAGAATTGGGTTATGATGATTGATGTGCCAATGATGGCGAGTGTTGATTTATATTGTATTAATGTTATCTATCCCGATATGCTTGTCCAATTTTATATTGATTCTTATGACTTGGTTACTTAACCATTCTAAGTAAGCATTCATGAATTCATACGATTGCTGGTTCATTGTAAATTGTATATGCATGCTAGCTCATAAATAACGTTTTAAGTCATGGAAATATATTTTATGTCATGGGTGTCCGATAGTAATCGAATGATTTCAAAGGAAAAGATTTCTATGAATTTGAGGTTTTGAGTAAAGGACTTCATGGGTTTTTCATACGGTGATGGTAATGGTTCGAGGTCGGGCAAATGTAGACGTGCACTTTTAGAGGCTCGGTAGGGCACGTCCGTGGATGGTTCCGGTTCGCCAAACATATGTGATGGAAACCCCGAAGTACCTAAATGGGACATGTCCAAAGATAGAAAAAAAATTTAAACTGTTTATGAAATGTTTTATGACATAAGGAAAAAGGATTCATTATGCATATCGATGTCTTATACATACATACACATGCGGTTACACTACATGCATATGTTAACTTACTAGGTTATAGCTGATACGGTTCCTTGTGGTGTAGATAAATAAGATACTATGGCTCACTCTCTACAAAGCCGACTACCGAGGGAGGCATCGGACGCATGTAGCTTGGATGAGGGTTTAGCTTCGGGTAAACCCATTACACGAGTAGTTGACATAGAATCGATCATGTATGTAAGTAGTTAAGGTGTGTAACCGAATCGGTAATAATAAATAATAATATCATAATAGTAGTATAATTACTTTAAATTATCCACTACATATTGACATGATTAGAGGTTTAGCAAATATGTAAAATGAAATAAATTAAAATAAAATATTGTGATAAATAAATGCTACATAAATGAGAAAAATTTATAACGAAGTTGAAGTAAGAAATAGGACTCGAATGTCATTAAAGGATTTTTTCCACGTAAATATTCTTACATACGTTACAATGAGATCACGGTACCTTGTTAGCTTACATTCATTGCACTTCGAATGTGGCTAACGATGGTAATATTCTCAACTTATTAAGTCCTAGGTTAGGAGTGTTACATAAAAAATTAGGATTAACACAATGTATATGGCTTTCAATTGATGTGACCCTAATAATCAATTAGGATGATAATTCTCATAAATGAATAAGATAGTCATATGGACTCTTATTGCTTGTTTTCTATCTATTTAATCATGGATATTAAAAAACATGGTAGGATTCTTATTTGGATCTATATTTCTAGATGATTCTACCCTTGCAATATTTACATCATGATCATTCATCACAATTTTGAGACCCAAATATAGAATTTTTCTTAAAGCATTATGGTGATTTTTCTAATTCAAAGCTTTAACCATTAACCATGATTTCATAATCCGAATATGAATTTTTCTTAACATGCATTTATATTTATAATGCTTATATCATAATTACTCTTGGTGATCTTAAGATCTAAGTTAGAATTCATATTATGAACCCATTGTATCATAGGTCGATAGGCTTATCTTATAGTCACTAAAATGTATTGAAGTTCGAGTGTAAGGATTGATTGTTTGCTCTTCTAAGTTTTTCATTTGTAGTTTTGCAATTATAGTTTCTAGTCTCTACAAACCTCTAATTAAGATCTCTCGGTCTTTCTAGAATCAATAAATGCGGACTTATAATTAGAGCTTTTATTTATTACGAGTCCGCATCCGTAGACTTGCAATTAAAACTTCTAGTTCCCATAGAGTTTGTGTCTACAAACTCGTAATTACAATTTCCATTCCTTACGGAGTACGTATATGTAAACTAGTAATTGTAGCTTCCAACTACTAGCAAAATGAATACATGTAGACTTATAATTGGAGCTTATAATCTCTCCGAGTGTACGTATCTACGGACTTATAAGTAGAGCTTCCAATTTTTGTAAAATTAAAACATGTAGACTTGTAATTAGAACTTCTAATTTTAGTAAAATTAATACCTAAAGACTTGTAATTGGAGTTTTCAACTCTAGCAAAGTTTGTAACTACAAATCTATTATTAAAGCTTTCAAATTTTATAGAATTAATACTCGTAGACTTATAATTAGAGCTTCCAACCCAAGCAAAATTAATACCAATAGACTTATAATTAGAGCTTTCAATCCCAACAAAATTAATACATACAAAATTGCAATTATAGCTTCCAACTCCTATAGAATTATTATTTATAGAGTTGTAATTAGAGCTTATAACTTCAACAGAGTCTACATCCGTAAACCTATAATTGGAGCTTTCAATTCCTATGAATTAATACCTACGGACATATAATTAGAGCTTTTAAATTTAACAAAGTCCGTATCTAAAAACCTAGAACTGGAGCTTCCAATTCCTATAGAACTAATACATGTTGACTTGTAATTGAAGCTTGACCCTAGTAAAATTAATACTTTCATACTTAAAATTGAAGCTTCTAACTCTATCGAGTCCGTATCTATAGATGTATAATTAGAACTTCCAATTCCTATAGAATTAATACCTGTAAACTTATAATTTAAGCTTCCAATTCTAGCATGCATACTTCTAACTGGAGCTTTAAACTCCTACATAATTAATATTTACAAATTTTTAATTGGAGCTTTTAACTCTAGTAGAGTCTATATCTACGGACGTGTAATTAGAGTTTCCAATTCATGCAGAATTAATATCTATAAACTTATAATTATAGCTTCTAACATCAACAAAGTACGTATCTACAAGCCTATAATTGAAGCTTCTAATTCTTGCAAAATTAATACATGTAGACATATTATTAGAGCTTCCAACCTAAACGAATTACATTTCTACATGTCATAAAAAAAAATGAATTAGCTATTTTAAAATCTAAAATCTTTTTTGTTTTTTGGAACGAGAACGATACACTAAAAAAATAATAAAATAACATGAAAAATATAAAAGGAGACAAAACCAGACCTAGCCCAACATGTTAGGAGGACAAGGTTGCATAAACCCCTAAACTACAAGTTAAAAAAATTACAAAACTACCGGAGGATCGCATGCCCATTAATGAATAAAAGTTACGATCCTACAAAATTCAATCTTTGTTTGAGACTTAGACAGGATCCTATCCACCCATGTAATGACAGGAATAGGACCTCGGAATCATCTTTTCCATATAAATTCACTAAACAAGTAAAATGTATTGAAATTTTAACCAAATAATTTGGTCATAAATATTTGTAAATGGGTGATAAAAGGAATCAAATCCAATTTCATACAATGTTTGATTATCAAAGAAAATACACGACTCAATCTGAATAAGTCAAAGGTTACTAAGGGAAAGTAACTCCATCTTTAAACTAATTAACAATCAAAAGCAATACCTTATGCTGGAATTTTTCAAAGATTACTAGTGAAATTTTAAGTTCATCTTTAAACATACTTGTGCAAAAGGATCGAAGAATCGATGACTAGATACTCTTATCACCTTTACATAAAGGCTACTCCATATCCGAGTCTCAAGTGTCTTTAGTTATATTAGTATGTTATTTATGTTGTATTATTTTTTATTTTTTATTTTTTAAAAAAAAACATAGAAGCATAAATCATCCTGCTAAAATTGTATTTTCTCCTAAGAGTTGATAACTTAAGATAAAGTAAAAAATCAACAATGAAGAAAGAGCTTAACTCGAGTAAAATCATCAAAAAGATTTAAGTGCTTTAAAAAGAGAGATGTTTAGGCTAGTTGTTTTAGTTAAGAAAATTTTTCCAAGCCCACTCACCTACTCGAAACACCTTTGAATCGAGGAATGGCTCAATCATTTGCTATTTTGGGGTGTTCACTACTATGCCAAGGTCTACTTGTTCAAATGGTGTCTTTATGGCCATCTCTCTTTATGCCTAACTCGGAAAGCTATAAGCACTACAATCTATATGGTCGATACTATGCTAAGGGGCACGTATAGGTCTATTCATCCTAAGATTCGTAACCTAGCCTTGTCCAAAAAAGGCACAAAACTCTCGATCATTTAAATACTAGCAAAAGTCATTGAAGCCAAACAATCAATAAAACTCAAGTTGCAAGACATATAGAAAGTTATTACCTCATTTGCCAATGTCATTAAGTGATCTCTTTCAACATCTCATAATTATCAATTAAGTAACTTCTATGAAGACTACTCCATAACAACCTCCATTCCCTTAATGGTATAATCTTGATGAGTTTTATGAGTATCATGGTGGCACAATTGGTCATTATATCAAATATTGTCTAGGCTTTAAAAAGCTTGTTCGCTCATTAATTGACTAAGGTTTTATTCTATTTAAAGGTACTCTAGTCATTATAAATAAGAAAAATAATCATTTTTCCAACTATTTTTCCATTAATAGAGTGAATATTCTACTACTAAATGACATAACGGACCACGGTCATGGAAGAAAGATAGATTCGTTGCTACTTTTTTCCATTTTGTTTGGAGATCTCTTTAAGCATCTTAGAAATATAGGTCAAATGACTCCTATGACAATTAGTCCATTCTAGCCTCCATTCCCTAATTGGTTTAAACCTAATTATGAAACATGTGAATACCATATTGGGTTTTATGGTCATAGTATCGAGAACTATACTAGTTTTAAGAAGTGAGTTCAATAATTTGATCAAGGCATGATTTCATTTGAGGATGCTCTAGGTACTCTAAATGTAAAAAATAATCATATTTTCAACCATAATGGTATCGATAAGGTGAATACGTGGCAAGCAAATGACATAGGAGATGATAAAAAAGAGTCAATCTTGAAAGTCTCTATTTCGACTTGTTTGATATGATAAGTGATGTCAACTTCAAATAAAAAAATCTATTGAGTTTCAAGCTCTTGTCCATACCAAGTATTTCTATAAGTTCCACAAAGAGAATGGATATGATATTGAATATTCTCATGAATTTTGTGAAACGGTGCAAGCTCTACTAGCCTCAATAACTCCCACGATAATATAAAAGAAGGAGAGATCTAAAATGGCTATGCCAACAATAGGGGTTTAAAGAAAAAAGTTGAGCCATATGGATACCATATGGATGTATCCGAGTTCACAAGAGTAGTATATTTAGGAGCTATCAATTATCAAATGCCATTGTTTAACTATATCTCAAAAGCTATAAAAACGGTAGCAAAATACTTGACAAAGCATGGACCATCATCGTGTGGTTCGGGAATTAGATCTTCTAACAAGGTAGACCATATGGAATCATAAAAGGTCGATCATAATTTTTTATTAGGTTTCACGCCAATAAAGAAAGATTATTTGAGAATTGAGGATCGAAAAAGATGGCTCATTAGAATGGTCAAGATTTCAAGGATGAAATGATTGATATTCCTTCCATCTACGTCACTTTTCTAAAGCTTGTATATGTGATTCATACTAACGAGCAAGACCTTAAAGCCAAGACCTAGTTCAAGATCGGCTTCTTTAGAATAAAACAGTGAACACTTCAAGAATAGAAGGGAATGAAAATGAAAACTTTTATATTGAGATAAGATTAGAGGCTCTCGAAATACCAATTCTCCTCTAACTTACTACTAAGGCACTTCATAATACCTTCAATGTCAACCAAATTGTCTAAAAATGCAAGAAGATGAAAGAAGGAAAGCTGAATAGCTAGATTTATAAGGAAACACCTTTTGTTTTTAAGGTCAAGTATGTTTATAGCAATCGGCTTTGCCTTTCTACCATTATAATTTATGAATGTATTGTAAAATATCTTTATCATGTTTTCATACTAATAATAATTTGTAAGATCGTGCAAATTCCTTTTAATCACCCTCTTTGTTGTCTTTTACTACTCATTTCATTTTCATTTTCACCATATCTTTGAAACATTCAATCTGATCATATCTTAAAAACAAAAATATCAAGTGATTTTTCTATTAAAAAAAAAAAAAAAAGGGTTAGCCTAACTGCGAATATAATGGACAAAAAACAAAGTATGAAATATGAATGAGAATGATATGCGAGAATACTTAGAGCTCATCAACGAAGCATGCACGTGTATTGATTTGGTGAATGGAATCTTATCTTTTATTGAATTTTCAAATTTTATCATAACAAAGTGTTGCAATTTTCATCTATTGAATTTTTTTTTTAACAAGAAAATTTTACTATCATAGCATTATTTATTATTAATTTAAAATTTAAAAATGTTTATTTAAAAGTATCATTTGTCATTCAATATCATCCAAATCAAAATGAAAAAAATGAAAAACTCATTCAAAATCTTTCAATATTGATCAACTTTTAAAACATATCGTGCAAATACTAAGAGGCGAGTCCCTCCTTTTGAAACCAAAAACATTCTTTTTCCTATTCTTAATAAACCTTTGAGGATAGTCTTGCCTAAGACAATACATTGATGCCCAAGATTAAAAAAAATGATCCGATGTCATAAAAGATGATGAGTGGTATATATTTGGGTCATGATCTCATCTTATCCACCACTCCTTCTCTATAAGTCAATCATAGTTTTCAAATAAAACTAGAACCTATCAACTCCGAATAAGATCAGATTTGAGATAAAGAAAGGCCATTTTTATAGTTTTTCACAAAAAAAAAAGTCTTTTCCCTTGTTGCCTAAATTTGAGCCTAAAAGATTTATTTTGATAATGACCTAGAATAGGATTATCCCTCACACTGAAGGTAATTTTAAAATTTCATCAATAATCGAAGATGTTTTCCTAAAAAAATGAAAAGAGAAATGATGATGACTGTTCATAAATAAATAAAAAATATCAAGAAAACCCTTAAAGAGAATTTGAAAGAGAAAATGAAAGTGAAAGCATTAAGACAAGCACGAAGGTATTATCTAAAGTGAACCATATCATGATTTAAAGTTAGAAAAGAGTTAAAAACCCAAAAAAAAAAAAGACAAAAGTGATGATGAAAGGAGATCCGAGCTTAAAAAATTAAAGATCAATTTTCAAAATAGTAAATTCATGATGGTATACCTAATGTGATTCTTTAGGATTACATGAAGAGTTGAAACCAATTGTGAAAGCGACAAAGTCAATGTGACATATCTAATGCGATTGATCAACAATTAAGTAATTCTTAGTCTTTATACTCTTGAACACCTTTTGAGCTTTTTATATATCCTTTCATTAATAAGCTGAAGCCTTAGCCTTCATTACATATCTATAAAAGCCTTTTTTTTATCAAAGATGACTTATTTATGTTGATGGGTTTAGTTTTAAATGAGAAGAAGAAAAATATTTTTTAAATAAAAATTTGACTTGTATGTGCATTATATATCATCATTTATGATATTAAATCATGATTTTTTATCAACTAATTGGAGGAAAGAAAGAAATGAGTTAAGTATTTCTAGGCAAGACTACTTATTCGAGCCGATTCCCTTTAAAACTCTTCAAGTTCATGAAGTTCATCGAGTGTGCTATGTGAGCCAAATTTTAAAAATCACCTCCCAAAAGAGATGATTTCTTTTCAAAACTTTTATGTGATCCTAATACTTTTAACTCGCTAGCCTAAAAAAGGATCACTTTGAGAATTGCATCATGGCATTTGCATGATGAGTTTTGGTTTTTGACCAAGTAAATCAAATAGTTTCTTGAATAAGATTACATTCTTGTGAACATCTCTATAATTTTTTTGGATAATTCAACTTGCCTTAATGAAAATTTTTCAAATAGATGGCTTAATCTATGAAACTCAAAACAAACAAAAATGATTTTTTAAGAGTTTGAAAAAAATTCAAAGACATATTCACATAATCAAGCCCAAAACATAAAAAAGAAGATAGATTACACAAGCAATGAAAATGAGATGTACATGGAAAATGATAGATCATCACCAATATTTAGAAATATGCTATGATCGACCAGGTTACAAAGTTATGTCAACACTAGAGGACCAAATGTTTCAACTCTCCTCTTATCTAGAGCAACAGGAAGATAATCTGAATTGTGGTGAAATATTCATTAGAGTAATTACTTGACTTTACTTCTTTTATTCTTGATTCACCCAACATAATATGATTCATGATCTTTTACCTTTCAAAAAAAAACACCTTTGTTTTCACAAGTATGATCAATCACTAAAAAAAAAAAATCCTTGGTCTCATGCATAATCATGTAATTTATATTATTCATATAATATTATATTGCACTAAATTAGCATATGATGACATGATAAAGATCTTACCTAGACTTGGTTAACAAGAGATCCTCCTCTATGAAATTGTTATAAGTATTTTTATGATGAATTATGGACAATCGAGGTAAAAGCCCACCTCAACCATTTTGGAGCTAAAATTCTTGATTGATGTTAGCAAAAGTCTAAACATTTAGGGACAATACCAAGAAGAGCATAAAAGAATAGTGATTTATCGAAGAATAAACACCACCCAAATGATATAAACAACAGTCCAAACAATCCTCTTAATGAACACAAAAACAGAGGACATGATCATAAACGTGACAAATAAGTAGACAAGCTCATGAAAGCAACCATCCTAGAACTTTGAATCTATTCAAACTAGACAACACATAAGTGAAGAGAAAAATAGTAGAAATTTATATCTTGGTAGTGATGACCCATGCTTCTCAAAAGATTGCTAGGTTGTTCTTTGTGTTTTGTTTTTTTTTTTTTAACTTTCTATGGTATGTCACATTTTTTTTAAATCAATATGGTCGGTCACATCTTTTAAAATCATCATGGTCTTTTATATCACATGTTTTTATTTCAACTTTTTTGATCGAATGGTCGATCATCATTTGAATTTGATGATTGCCTCTTTTGTTTATGTGTTATTTGCATTTTATGCATTTCTTTTCAACTTTTTTTTACAAAGATTTTTATGCAAAGCCAAAGAAAAGTATTTTTCAAAAACTTTACGACGAAAGCATTGTAAAGAAAGGATAGTCGTTAACATTGAATTTTGTCTCCACCTAATTTTTAAAATTTTAAAAATACAAAAAGAGAGAAGAAAAGAAGATAAAGAAAGAATAAATTAAAGAAAATAATTTAGGGGTCTAATTGAAAAAAAAATATGAGAAGTGAGCATCAAAGAAAATCCAATTAAAGATATAATTAAAAGAGTTTAAAACTAGAAGCCCTTAATTGAAGATAATAGGGGATAAAATTGAAATAAATTAGATAAACAAGACTTAAATAATTTCAATTGGGGGCAAAAATGAAGAAAAAATAAAGAAATGTAGATGGAAATTGAAAAAGGTAAAGAAATTAAAATCCAAATTAAATTTTTTTTCATTAAAGTAAGGCTTAGACCCTTCATAAAAACTCCTTCTCCCTAATTTTTCATGTCTTAGCGATTGTTCACATCTACTAAAAAACTCCGGATATTAAACACTACCCGAAAGACCACCAAACCTTGATGGATCTCAACCGAACTTCTTCGACCACACCCTCATTACCCGAAACACCAACAAACGCCCTACTTATGTAGATAAAATTATTGGTGGCTTCTAAATATTTTATTGGTTTGTTATCCGTGTGAAACAAAGCTATCGGTAGAGTCCCACTCATTTGAATGAAGTTATCGATGGCTTTTAGATATTTGAATGACTTATTTTTTATATGAACCGAAGTTATTAGTGGCTTTCTACTTATATGGACGAAGTTATTAGTGGCTATTAAATATTTGAATAATAAGTTATCCGTGTGAATCGAAGCTATCTATGCTTCCCACTTGTATGGATGAAGCTATCGATGGTTTATAAATATTTAAAATGACTTACTTGTTTGTGTGAATTGAAGTTGTCGGTGGCTTTTCACTCATGTGAATGAAGCCATTGGTGGCTTTCAAATATTTGAAATAACTTACTACTCATGTGAACTGAAGCTATCGGTGGTCTTTCAATTATGTGGATGAAGCTATCGATGGCTCCTAGATACTTGAAATTACTTGTTATCAAAATGAACCAAATCTATTGATGGTTTTCCACTTGTAGGGATGAAGCTGCTAGTGGATTCGGTTATTTAAAATGAGTTACCTGGTTGTGTGAATCAAAGTTATCGATGGCTTCCTCCTCATATAGATGAAGTTGTCGAAGGCTTTCAAGTATTTAGATAATTTCTTATTTTTATGATTCTAAAGTCGTTGATGGCTTTCAAATATTTGAAATAACTTGATGTCTATGTGAACCGAAGTTATCGGTGGCTTTCTACTCGTGTTGATGAAAATGTCGATGACTTCTAGATATGTAAAATGACTTCCGCTTGTATGAACCAAAGATATCGATGGCTTTCCACTCTTATGAATGAAGTTATCGATGGCTTTCAAGTATTTGGATAATTTCTTATTTGTTTGAATCTAAAGTTATCGGTGGTTTCCCGATGAAGTTGCAAGTAGCTTTCTAATCTTATGAATTAAAGTTATCGATGACTTCCTATTTATTTAAGCAAAGTTCTGTTTGAGTGTCCAACTATTAAATCCTTATATTTAAATAACTAAAGTGTTTATTTATTTATTTATTTCTTTGAGTGTCTACAATACCCGAGATTGAAAAATATTGATGTGTCCGAAGTGAACCGTCATACGATAAAAGTGGGTTCCATTTGAACTAATTTAGAAAAAAAGCTGCAATATAAGTGTCTAACCCTTGATTATAATTTTTGTTTGAATGTACTACTTGTATGGGCAAAACTACCGATGGCTTCTAAATATATAAATGATTTGTTTTCATGTGAATTGAAACTATTGATGGCTTTCTAGTTATGTAGATAAAGTTGCCGATGGTTTTTAAATATTTGATTAATTTGTTGTATGTGTGAAACAAGGCTATTGGTGGATTCCTACTCGTGTAAACGAAGTTGTCGATAGCTTCTAAATGTTTGAATGACTTGTTATCCGTATGAACCGAAGCTACCAATAGCAACTTATATGGACGAAGTTGCCAATGGCTATCAAATATTTAAATAACATGTTGTCCGTGTGAATTGAAGCTATATATGGCTTTCACTTGTATGGACGAAGCTATTGGTGGCTTCTAGATATTTGAAACTTACTATTTATGTGAACCGAAACTATCGGTGGCTTTCCACTCATGTGAATGAAGCCATCGGTGGCTTTCCAATATTTGCAATGACTTGCTCGTCCATGTGAACTCGAAGCTATCGATGGTTTTTCACTTGTGTGGATGAAGTTACCTGGTGGCTCCCGGATACTTAAAATGACTTGTTGTCCATATGAATCAAAGTTATCGTTGGATTTTCACTCGTGTGGATGAAGCTGCCGATGGATTTCGGATATTTAAAATGACTTACTACTTATGTGAATCGAAGTTATCGATGAGTTCCTACTTGTGTAGATGAAGTTGTCGATGGCTTCTAAGTATTTGGATAATTTCCTGTTTTTATGAATCGAAGTCGTCGATGGCTTTCGGATATTTTAAATGACTTGATGTCCGTGTGAATCGAAGCTCGTTAGTGGCTTTCTACTCATGTTGATGAAGATGTCGGTGACTTTTAAATATTTAAAATGACTTCCTGTTTGTGTGAATCAAAGTCGTCGGTGGTTTCCCACTCTAGTGGATGAAGTTGTCGAAGGCTTCTAAACATTTGGACAATTTCTTGTTTATTTGAATTTAAAGTTATCGGTGGCTTCCCGATGAAGTTGCGATTAGCTTTCTAATCTTGTCAATCGAAGTTGTCAACGACTTCCTATTTATATAGACGAAGCTCGTTTGAGTGCTCAACTATTAAATCCGTATATTTAAATACTCAAAGTTTTTCATTAATTTTTTCTATCCGAGTTTCTATAATCACTCAAGACCGAAAAATATTGATGTGTCCAAAGCAAACTATCATATAATAAAAATGGGTTCCACTTGAACTAATTTAGGGAAAAAAAAAACTATAATATAGTGTCTAACCCTTGATTATAAATTTTGTTTGAAGGTCTAATATTTTTTTTCTATTTAAGTTCCTTCGTTCGCTTGAAACTAGAAAATACTAACGTGGTGGAGATCCACCGACATGAGAAAAAAAATGAGTCTAGCTAAGATTTATTGAGAAGACAGATTAGAAAACTTTATAAAAGAAAATAGCTAACAAGAAATTATAAAAAAAAAATCAAAACGAATTATTGTTAGCCGAATGAACTCGACAAATTTGGTGACAAAATTCTTAAAATAGTTCCAAGATATCATATTTTTCTTTTCTTTTTTTTTTCCTAATTCAAGAGTTTTAATCTTGGCTCATCTAAAAAATTCGAGTTGATTCAGCTAATAGTAATTAATTTTGATTTTAAAAAAAAATTCTTGCCAACTATTATCTTTTATAAAAAGTTATATATTTTTTTTCTCAATAAATTTGAGTAGGACCTACTTTTTATTACGTCGATTAAAAATTATCGTATATAAATGGATCTCGACTTCGTCGAGTACTTTTCAGTCTCAAGTGATTAAAAAAACTCAAATAGAAAAAAAATTAGGCACTCAAATAGATAAAATAAAAGATTGGATACTTAAAGTGCAATTTTTTTAAGTAAGATCCATTTTACCGTGCGACAGTTCATTTTGGAGATGTCAATATGTTTAGTTTTAAGTGATTCTGGACACTAAAACAGAAAAACCACAAAATGGCTACAGGTTTTCAAAAAAAAAATGCGTGTAAGAATAAACAAGAAATAAATTTCAAGAAAAATAAATAATCAATAATTTGATAAAATCAAAGTTTGGACATTTAAATAAAAGGATTCAATGGATGGTTACTCAAATAGAATAAAAATAAAAAGTTGTACATTCAGATTGCAGTTTCCTTTAGAAAAATCCTTCTTGTTTTTATTTTTTTGGTTTTCTGCTCCAAGATTAAATATCTTTCCCATTTAGTCTTAAATGATGTGTCAGAACATGATTAGTGATTCATTGATTAATACATTCTACAATTATCATTGCATCATTAAATGTGTACATGATTTGAAAACATTTCCATGTAACAAATATCACACCACTTACTAAAACAATTTTTTTTTTAATCTAAGTACCTCTAGTATTGTCCATTTACAAAAACTTTTTTTATTTTTTTTGGATAATACTAGAGTTACTATGGTTTTTATTAGTTAATATATTTTATAATTATTATTGTGTCATTAAATTAGAGTCACATTCCATGATTTGAAAATACTTCCAAATAACAAATACCACGTCATTTAGTAAAAAAATTTACTTAAAGATGCACGCCAGATTAACTTTGCTTGGTAAGCTAGCTAAATATCATCACATGCAACGAGGGTGTTCATAAAACTGATTTCTGCCCACTCAAATAAGTAGGATATATAAAGAGCTGCCCTTGTCCAGTCCTTGGCCGCTGTAGTAATAGTTACAAGTAAACAGACTGAAACATCCTTCTTCTTTTTGGAGGCAGAAAGAAGTAGTGGAGGGAAAAAAGGAAAGTTATCTGATTAACAACAGTATGGAGTCATAACAAGCATGGTATTCATAAACTAAAAAGAAACATGTGCATGGGGATGATGAGGATTCAATAAAGTGAAACGGATGGGTGAAACTGAGAAAAGTAAAAGAAAAAGCCATTGGTGGAATGAGAAGATCACAGTTCTCACAGGAGCTAATTGCTACCTATAGGCCCATAGCTTCGATATTTAAGAAATTAAGGAGTCACTGCAATGCAGGCATCTATAAAATTGTTTGGTATTATTTCTATCTTTTTTTTTTCTTTTAAAAAAAAAATTGAAAACAAAAACAGAAATGCTATAATTTGTATACAGGATGACAAGGGGAAAAAGAAACACACTGGAAAATATATACTACGAAGGTTTTGCTGTTGAACAGTACATGTTAAGATAGGAAAACACTAAAATGGACGTGTCTGCTGGTCCTATTTGGATCTAGGCTTCTCCGAAAAGTATGAAGTGACTGACAAATGCGAGATGGCATAGTGGAGTTTGAATGAGAAAATATGAACTGCAGTTAATGCATCCCAGTCCCACTTCAACTACATCTGGTAGCAAATCACATGGTTGGGTTTGAATTGCTAATTGTCATAAATTCCATTAGGCACCATGAAAAGATTTGAATCCACCTAAGAAGATTTACAGATATAGGCAGCTTACTTAGTGTAGACCACACACTGGAAAATATGTACTACGAAGGTTTTGCTGTTGAACAGTACATGTTAAGATAGGAAAACACTAAAATGGACGTGTCTGCTGGCCCCATTTGGACCTAGGCTTCTCCGAAAAGTATGAAGTAACTGACAAATACGAGATGGCATAATGGAGTTTGAATGAGAAAATATGAACTGCAGTTAATGCATCCTAGTCCCACTTCAACTACATCTATATAGATTCATGTGCAGGACTCCAGACACAAATCATTGTGGATACTGTTGGGCACTTAATTCCTCTGAAACTTATGCCTAATTGCTGCCCTTGTTGCTTCTTTTGGTCATTATTGTTTGTTGGACTTTTTTAACCAATTCCCTCCTCATCCAATCTTGTGTTCAACAAACATTTACTAGGTAATGTTAGAACACTGTCCTCAGGCTGTCTTGATTTGGCAATTGGTAATCATTATAAATTATAATTCAGCAGATGGCATGCATTTAAGTCTTACATCCCAAATTTTAAAATATTCTGAAAACTCCAGCGAATCAAATTTAACTGAAACAAAGCAGCTTCTGCCAAGATTACAAAGTGGTATAGGCACAAATCATCCTCCTTTTTCGGGCCACTTGATTTGGACCAATAATCTCCAGTGTTAATCTGTCGATCACTTCAAAGGATGTTGGTCCTAGGCAAAAGTTTGATGAACTTACATCTGGTAGCAAATCACATGGTTGGGTTTGAATTGCTAATTGTCATAAATTCCATTAGGCACCATGAAAAGATTTGAATCCACCTAAGAAGATTTACAGATACAGGCAGCTTACTTAGTGTAGACCATTTTCGATCTTGTTTTGGGTGAAAGAATTCTTCATTTGTTCATCACAATCTCTCCCTCACTTTGTTGTGGAGAAGGTAAAGAAAGAGGCAAACAAAACCAACTGACCATGATGATCATTAAATTAAATCATTTTATTATTAGAAAAATGAAAAAATCTGTACAAATTAAAAGGGGTTACTGCCCCATCAGAGAATGACAATATAACTGTACAAATATGTACAAGAATGTTATAACCAAAATTTGAGAAGACAACCTAGGGGGGCATTTTAAATGTCAAAGTACTTTGGATCTGACGGATAATCATATTCCACCTTTAGCTGCAATGCGAAATAGAATGCCTTGTTAGACAGAACCACAGTGAAATTCGATTTTTCTTACAATTCTAGCACAAGGATGAAGCAATGTGGTTGTACCTAAGTGGTATTCTAGCAAAGGTGAGAGATCTCCGGTTTGAGTCCCACCTCTGTTAATCCATCACTAATATCAACATAAAAAAGTGATGCATATGCCAAAACCATATCCCAATTTCTAGTAGTGAAAACAACATCAACCATGTATAGGAGGCTATTTTCAAAGCTACGTACATGGATCATTGATTCCTAAGGTAATTGCTTATTGTTAGGATGCATCACAACCATGCCTATTGTTTTGTTCACAAATAGAGATTGCATTTTTAAATTAGATACGGAAAAAAGAAAGGGATGGCTAAAACAGCATAATTAAATCATATGGAGAAAAAAGATAATGAAACTAAAATGCATGCCCATGGATGCTTACCCAGCATAAGTATCATTCAAGAGAATGAACAATAAGCAGATCAAAGCATGCATTTCGCAGAAAGAAGATTTCTTCTCATTAAAGGACAATAACAAACTCCAACAAGATATACCTTGCCCTCATCTGAATCCGAATGGCGCTGTGGGAACACTACCCTCATATTGCTATACAAGTAGAAGCGTCGCTCGCTGTCGATGTCCATATTGTCTGCTGCTGGTACAGATGAAGGATCAGATTTGCACCTCTGGAATGACCTTGAACTTTTCTTTGGAAGAGGACACATAAATTGGAGCTGAAGAGCATAACGTAGAACACCAGCTCCAGTGGTGTTCGCATTGACCTTTGAAGAACCATGTACAGACTTGCTTATGCACAAACGAGACGAATTTGGAGGGCTGCAGTCCTCCACATCAGTAATTTTACTTTCATTATTACTGAATCTACTATAGTCAGAAGATCTAGTATTATTTACAGTGTCAAGTCGAGTTGAATTGGTAGCATCTCTTCCATGAGGTAAGGAATTACTAGTATTTGGGAGTGCCGATGGCTTCGCACCATTTTTCACGTCAGAATCTCTGTTCCTTCCATTCACAGGTAAAGAAGCTGGTGCTGAAGAGGATAGGGTGATCTTTTGGCGCAGACATGTCTTTTGAGAAATGCATAGAAGCAAAGAGGAAAAGGAAGGAAAAATATAAAAAAGAAGTCACTTTGGGAATTTCAATGCACTGTGATCAACTGAATTAAACAATGTAGGAAACAAATAGTTTATACAGAATGGATATAGAAATGGAATTCAGAGCTAAGGGTATATCATCGTCTGCTTTATGCATCATTTTCGTTAGAACATCCCAACCAATGCTCAAGCCAATAGGGGGGCAAACATGATACAAGGCATCGAATCTTTCCAACACAGCCCTTGGTATTTGTGGTCTCAATTTGGCATGCAAACCATGGCCAGGTTACTCCGTATAATCTTGTACTCTTCAGATTATATACTTTATATGCATTCTAAAAGATAAGCACTAGACAAAATAGCGCAGCAGTAAGGAAATTCACCTCAAGCAAGGATTTCAGGTCTTTATCATCACATAGAACAGATTCGTGGAGAACATCACGTCATACAAGCATAAAAACATCATACCATCGGCTCATGTAATAGGAGAAAACATGCAAACACAGGTGTTGATGAATAAAATTAATGAAGTCAATTATCCATCTCTCATTGAAACCTTAACACATTTCCAATGATATAACCATGTATTGTTTTATCCTCAATTACCTTGGTACCAGCTGGCATGTCACTTAAATCATAGCTACAACAGAAAGTATGAATAGGTGTCTTTTCTGGATTGCTGAGAACCTGCCAAAAACCAGTTCAATCGGTCAGTGTAGTCTCTTTGGGTAAAGAACCAACAGATATATAAATGCACATAATAAAAGCTGCTACAATCATGTGACAAAGTTCAAAAGTATCAGCACCATAATTCCCCAAATTTTATTTTGTTGACAAGACAACTGAAATATGAGTGCAGTGGCATCATGTTAGCAGTCCCACCAGAAACAGAAACCTACTCAAATATAATTGTATTGTTTTCTTTATCCTCTCAGATCCTGCTTAAACCATGAGATGTAGACCTTCGTTACGACACATAATCAATTATAGGTAACAACATTTTCAGGCAGTTGGCATCGCATGGCAAACACACAAAACTAATTCATGCTACACCTAATTCAAAAGCGCTTTTCTTTGGGGAAAGAATAAAAATGGAGTTCTAACTCGATTAACATTACAAACTTGGAAGAAAGAAGGATAAGTTACCAATTGTATTCTCCCTTTCATTGGTATCCGCAGTCTGCTTCTTTCGGATCGTGAATCATCAATGCTAAGGCTCCTCCTCATTTTTTGGTCACTATACTTGTTTCCTTGCACATTCGCTGCTAGATCTATCGATGAATAGTAGAGTAAGTAGTTATTTCCATCTACGCTAGTTACTGTGAAAGGAAGTTTTTGTGTCTTCGGAGAGAAATTTCCTCCAGTGACATTTAGAACAGCAAGGAACCCATCAATTCTCTGAAAATTAGAAATGACAGAGTTAAAGTTACTCTGATAGAATATCTTTCCTGAATCAAACAAACAAAAAGATACTTCTAGCCTAAGATTGAGATGCTAACCTGACTGACTTTACCAGATGATAACCGACCAGATAACAGGGACTCCTCAAACGAACCAACCAAAGACCTTCTAACATGCACACCAGTAAAACTTCTACATAATTTGACATTTAGAGAACCAAGATTTGAATCCTCACACCAAGGCTGTCCAATGCCACTGGTAACCTCAGAAGTAAACGAATCAAATTTTGTGTGCAGATTATCAAAACCATTTAATGATTCATCTAGTATTTTAAAACCCCCATCCTTCGGGGAAGATAAAATGCCAGAGACAGTTCCATCAAGCGACTGTTCTATATCCGTGAAGGTAAGAAAGCCATCATCGACCTTTCTGGTGATATTGCTGCGCACTCCTGGAGATTTTATTCCTTCAGCGAGTTTTGGACCAAGAGGAGACAATGACAAGGGAGGTGATGCTGCTTTTGTTAAGGGAATTGAAATAGCACTGGTTTGACGTTTTACCTGTGTTGTTTCTCCAAAATAATTAAGTCCAGGTGAAGACATAAATTTATCATGAGGCTTGAACCCTGTCTGAAGCACAGGGCCATCAGAAAAGAATATGGAGTTTGCCTCGCAATTATCAACAGGTGAATTCTTCCATTCTGGAAGACAAGATGCCGACCAGTTTGAACAATTAAAATAACTGGAATTTCCAATATGAGCCTTCTTGTGCTCTTGTGACATAGGAACCTTGTAATTGTCCTTGCTACCCCATAGATTACTCTTACAAATACCATCATCAATGTCTAGGGAAGCACCATTTAATTGATCAGGGTGAAGCATCCCACTCAGAGGAGACAATAACCGCTTCTTGTCTGATGCAGTCGACCCGACTGCATTAGCTCTGATGGTAACTACAGTAGAAGCAGTTTGTTTTCCATTAAATACACCAACAGGAGAATTCAATCCCCTTGACTCAAAACCAACAACCCTAGGAACAGGTGTATGGACATTCTGTCCACTTTTATGACTTAATAAGCCATTCTTATTCTCTACAATGGTTTGCTTTTGGAAATCTGTAAGAGAAGTGCAAGGCATTTCCATCTGCATTCGATGTCCAAGGTTTCCTCCATGCATCCCACTCAAATCGCAACTGCTCACACCAACAATTCGAGGTGAAGTTTGCACAATTGTGCTCAAAGATGTGGCTACTTCCTCAGCAATGCTGCTGGAGGAGAACTGAGGCAAGCCCATCCTTATGGTTGAGTCTATTTTCCTACCAAAAGTTAATAGGATCCTCTTTTAGTTCCTTTGTTCACCGCACTCTATCCCAGTATTCCTCACTCTCTTCCAAACACACTTATATACAAGCATCAATTATGGATGTCTCATGTTCAAAGCAAACCAATGCAGTGCAAGTCCTTCAAACCTACCTGGAGCACTAAAGAACATCAAACGTTCAAATGTGCAACATCTCATCTATCAAAGAAGCAAGCTTGACTTGTATGACCAACACCACTGCTCTCTGTCACCAAAAGCAACTCCATCTCAACTACAATTCTTCCATTATATTTTGTGGAAAAACTCGAGCAAACCAGATATCCAACATAATTGACAGCAATCAATCCCTGGAACAATATGCAAAAGTACATAAGCTCTATAAGACTACCATGGTCCAAAATATTAAAGAAGGATGACATTAACATATGCAGAGGGCTCATAATACCAGAATAACCCAACAGAATGATAGAAATAAACTTCGAAACATAATATGATCCGAATTTACTCATAAATGATCAAGGCCACGAAAAATTCTGAAAAAAAAAAAAAGTACTTTTATAACCACTAATTGAAAGAAGATCATTTATTTCCAGATAAAAAGTGAAAGCTGCATTTAACCGTCACCAATATAACATTTGTTTTCAGTTTGATGTTTTAACTACTTCAAAACCAAAACAACAAGAACCTCAATACCTACTTCTTAATTCCATTTTCACCTCCATTCATTTTCTGGGCAAACAAACAAACAAAAAACCATATCAAAACCATGAAAAGATCACAACTTGAACAAATGGTATTGACTTTACCAAAGCCAATCATCAAAATCCAATTCAAAAAACAAACAAGTCCATGATCATAGTACTTACTTAAAATTCATCTACTGATCAAACCCACAAGCATCAAATGCTTTGAAAGTCAATGAAGCAACAAAGGAAACAAACAAATAAAAAAAACCCAATTCTTTATTGTTTCTAAATCTTCTTCTTTTTCCTTCTCCTTGGAGTCTCTTCTCTTCTCTTTGAAGTTCCTGCTGTTTCCATATATATCTCTCCTCCTCTCTCTTATTCAATGGGTTCCCTTCTCTCTATCTAACACCTGTAATTCTATCTTTCTCGAGAGTCAGTGGTTGCTTTAATTAACCAGAATTTGCTGGCTGGTTGAAAATTTGTGTTGTTTTGTTCAGCTTTGTACTTTTTGAATACCACAACTTGCCTAATAAAACCACACGTCTGCGTCTGTGTTCAAGTTGCGGTTCTCTTTTTTCCCCTTGCATGTCTTTTTCAACCTTTCATTCTTTAATCGGTTGCAGTATTCCCTCTACACTTTTCTTCTATCTTTATCATATTTTTTATTTTATTTTAAACTAGTTTTTTATATTTAGTTTTTATCTTAATCTCATCAATTTACTTATTTTTTTGAGTTAACAGTGTTTATTTGCATAGTTAGGTATACAAAATTACAACATGTGTCAACTTGTTTTTTCTTTAATCTTATCCCTGCGGTCTTTTCTTCGTCTGAATCTTTTTTTTTTTTAACTAAAATTGAATAAATAAATTTTATAAAAATAAAACTGTATTTGATCATTTTCTCTAAAAATTAAGAAATAAAAAAATAAAGGTAAAAAATATTTTTTATTCAAAATATTTTTTATGAGTTTATATATATATATATATGATGGTAAATAAATTTTGAGTATAAAATAAAATATTTGTATAATTTTTTTAAAATATGAAGATAGTTTTAGTTAAATTTTTAAATTTTTGAATGGCATTTATAATTTTATAATACTTCAAAAGAGTATATTGTAACTTATTTATTTTGATTTTATAAATTCTTAACTTGATTCGATAGTAGAAATAAAAATTTTGGTTTAAATTTTAGTCAAATTAAGAAATTTATTGGTGTTGAGTCCAACACTAATAAAAATTTATATTCAAATTTTTTAAAATTTAACTAAAAATCTCTTTATATTTGTACAAATAATATAAATATTTTATTTTATATTTAAATTTTGCTTATTGTCATTAAAATAAATTTAAACTCATAAAAAGATATTTTAGACAAAAAAAATTTTTATCTTCTCCTTTTTGTAGTTTTTTTTCAATTTTTAAAGATACTGATCGAAGATATCTTCATTTTTTATTTTATTTATTAAAATTTGATAAATAAATAAAAAAGAGAGAAGGGTAAGATTTTTTTTAAAAAAAAAAAAGGAATAAAGGAGCGAGAATGAAATAAAAAATAATAATAATAAAATCACATGTGTTGCAATCTTGTGAGGCTAATAAAGCGATTTAATATTGTCAGTCTAAAAATATAATGAAAGAACGAGGGTAAGATGGAAACTAAATGTAGAAGGATGATTTTAAGTCTAGCATAACTAAAAAATAATTATAACTAATTATTTGTAAAATAAAATTTAAATCTTGATTTGGTCAAATTATGACAATCCTTTTATAACTAGACTAAATCTTTGATGATGGATTAAATGATTATTTATTGCATTTTTATCATGGAATGGTATTTTCCATATAGGTAGTATCGTAAGATAAAATTTAAAATTTAATACCTTAATGTTTCCTAGACATAAATATAATCATTTGTCTAATTCTTTGAATCTCTACTAAATAAATAAAAAAATTAGTGCTTGCTTGTTTCAATTTATGATTTATTATGACAAAAAAATATTAGGTTATTTTCATTTTCAATTTTTTTTAAAAAAAATATTAGGTGTTTTTATATATAAATTAATAAGCTGTACCAATTTAGAACAAATTGAAAGAAAATGATTGCAAGTTAGCTACAAAAACATGCACCATTTCTAAAAAAATAATAATAATAAATAAAATAATAATGTTAGTTGACGAAAATAAAAATGGTTTCAAATAATTTACATCAACGTGGTTTAAAATAGTAAATTTGAATATAATGTTGTTACATGTGATACTAGAAGCGATTAACAAAATTTGAATCGATGTCTGTTGTTGGATTGGGTTCCGTACTTTTAATTATAATATAAAAGGGGTATGCTAATGACTTTTCCGTTATTCATGGCGTGTGGCCATAACATTCAATATAATGTTGCGTGGAATATTAACCTGTTCTGATTTTCCAGGAGAATTTTGGACCGTAGATTATAAAAAAAAAAAAAAAGTAAATTTGAAGGATAATGGTCCTGGGAAGCTGCCAAGGTGTGCACGTTTCTTCTGGCCAGGAAACTCTTCCCATCAACCTCATACCCTACTTTTCTTCTCTGCAGGCTATTATTATTATTATTATTATTATTATTATTTGTGGTGGCAAATGGCAAACCAAGAAGCTCAATTAGCTCCACGTATCATGTTGGGGAATGCAAATTGTTGAGTCATCGTGCCAATACTGGTCGGTTAGACGTGCTGATATTATGACACATTAGTTGGTTTCAGCGTTGCGAATTAAATTAAATATATTTATTTTAATTTAATTATATATATAATAATATTAGTTAATAAAAATATATTAAATTAAAAATAAAATTTACTGTAATTTTATAATTTTTAATCAAAATCTTTCATCTATTTTTTGTTTATTTTCGATAATTTTTGTAGTTAAAAAAAGATTTACTCTTTTTATGTATTTATTTTTAAATAAAAATTCATAATAATCTAAATATAAATAACATTATATCAAAGAAATAAAAAGACATAAAAATTAACAAATAATTTTTTTTATTCTAGTTTAATACTAATGAGAAGATTTTTTTTTTGTGTGTGTGTAGGAAATAATGAATAATATTAGTAAAAAACATTATATTTGAATTATTAGGCGGTTCTTCTAAAATATCATTTCAATTATTTTATTTAAAAAAATAATTTTAAAATATAAAAAATAATAGCACCGGTCGGTGTTATGAGTTTAGATGATAGTTGATTTTTAATAAAATAAATAACTTTGATATATATTTTTTATACATCATAATCATACTTATTGGGTCGAGTGTGCAACATATGCTGATTTTTTTACAAAAAAATAAGTTGTAAAAAATATATTAAAGTTAATATGGTGTAATAAAAACAACAACAAAATTTATTTCGATAAAATTTAATTATATAAATAGTAAGTGAATAAAAGTAAATAAGACACATGAATTCTATTTTTAAAAATTAGATTATATAAAAAATAAGAAAATAAAAAAAAACTAAAAAACTTATTCAAAAATCCATACATAGAGAAAATAAATCATATTTATTAACAAATAAATTTACATAAAAAATAATAAAAAATTAATCTCATGAGATTTTTTTATAAAAAAATGGCAAATTGAAGACATCTATTTTAATATTTTTTTTCATAACATTGTATTGAAGAAATAATACAACATAAAAATCTAAATAAAAATTAACAAATATTTTTTTTACTCTTGTTTAATACTAATGAAATGAATATTTTTTTAAAAGTATGTAGATGAGAAGAATTTTTTTTTCTTTTTTTTGAAAGTACGTACATTTTATACACACACTTGGTGTACTAGTATGGAAAACCTTCCACAATGCACTAGCAGTTGAGAAGAACAGTAGGATATCGTTGGCTTCAAAATGTAAATGTTCCAGTAGGCCAAAAGAAGAAACAGTTATGCATTTGTTCTTGCGTGCGGATGTAGCTAACGGAATGTGGAGATATTTCGGTAACTTGCTAGATTCAGTAGGTGAAGTTAATACCATACAATAGTTAACAAGGCAATGGTTCCCAAAAGGCAAACCGCATTCACAGAAACAATTAGCGAAAATGGTGGTATACAACTGTGTTCTTTGGAAAATATGGTTGGCAAGAAATAATTCAGTTTTTGAGGAGGTCAGTGTATATGGTAGCTAAGTTTGTAGGTTAGCTTATTTAATTCCTACTTATTTGTACTGTGGAATTACTAGCAAAGCAGTAAATTCCCTAATAATCTTCAGGGGTTAGACTTTCTTGTCCTCCCAATCTATTAACAATAAGTGAATATGAATTTTAGACATACGAATAGTTCGGATTCTCACGTTAAGTTGCATACCAAACTAAACATATTTATTTCAGTTGTATAACATATACTATGCTATCGGTTAATTAAAATATATTAAATTAAATATAAAAGATAAAATTTCATCTAATTTTACAACTTTTAATCAAAATTTTGTGTGTCTATATATTTGTGTGTGTGTGTGTGTGTGTGTTTTGAATAAACTTTGAAGTAAAAAAAAATAAGATTTGTTCTTCCTTATACATTTATTCTTAAATAAAACCCATGATAAAAAAATTTTAATATAAAATTAAAAAAATATCTTAATATTTTCTCATTACTCTACATTGAAAAAATAAAGTAACAATTAATATAAAAACTTGTATGAAAATTAAAAAATTATTATAAAATAAATAGAAAAAAAAAAGGAGAATTGAAGAAAAGGATGACAAGAAAATGAAATCACCATAATGTGAATATAAGTGATAAGAACTTTAAAGTTTTTCTTATTCTCTTTAAGAAACTTGTACACCAACTAATGAACAATCAAGCCTATTTATAGGCTTCAAAATTGAGGAGAGAATTGGAAGGGACTATGAATAATCAATTGCATCACCCTTTCAATTTCTCATATTGAATGATGAATTGAATCATATTAAGAATCATGAGTAGTGAGGATATGAAAAGTGGATGAATATGATGATGGGCATTTATTATTTCATAACACTCTTCCTTGAATGTCCATTGTACAAGGAACATGCCTCGTTAAAACCTTATTAGGAAAAAAATCCTAGTGAAGGAAAAAAATACAATATTCCTTGCATACATTAATCCCCATTTTGGTCTCCCCATATTGAAGGCATTATTTAAGATCTCTAAGACGACGCATTCCAATCTTGTGAATCATCTTCTCAAAACTTATGGTAGGTAATGCTTTAGTGAATAAATCTATCTGGATTGTCACTTTGATGCATTCTTCCTTCAATGGAATTATGCAAGCGAGCATTATCCTCATATGATATTGTTGAAACTTCTTTTGCTTGATAGATAAACCGCATGTCTCTCGGATACGATGGATCATTGATCTTAGCCAAACACATTCTCAACTTGCCTTGTGAATTGATATTTCGCATGATTTGAAGATGTGGTAGCTGTAGTTTGCTTCCTAGAATGCCAAGATATAAATGTATCTCCATATGTAAATATATAACTAATTGTGATCGAGCTTTATGTAGATTAGATAAATAACTCGCATCCGCATAGCCAATTAATCTTATCTTTGATTTATTGGAGTAATATAAGCCCATATCAATTATTCCTCAAAGATAACGTAGTATATATTTAACTTTATTTCAATATCTTCGTATTGAAACAAAACTATGACTTGCTAATAAATTTATAGAAAAGACTATATCGAGTCGAGTATTATTAGCAAGATATATCAATGCATCGAGTAGCACTAACACATGGTACTTCGGGACCAAGTAGTTCTTTGTTATCTTCTTGAAGTCAAAAAGGATCTTTTTGATATCAAGTGAATGAACTATCATTGGGCTAGTCAATGAATGATCTTTATATAGAATCATTGTTGAACTTTTTTCTAGATAAATTGATTGATGAATAAAAATCTCTTTCTCCGAGTGCT
This sequence comes from Dovyalis caffra, assembly GCA_963924115.1. Lineage (NCBI taxonomy): Eukaryota > Viridiplantae > Streptophyta > Magnoliopsida > Malpighiales > Salicaceae > Dovyalis > Dovyalis caffra. The sequence goes on along the minus strand of CAWUPB010001009.1, from coordinate 4,185,677 downwards.
CGAACTGCGAGTCGAGATAACATTTTATTTTTCCGAGATATTCACATCAAATTCTCTTTTTAGGTAAATTATGACATTTGGAATCTCTTCGAGAGTTCCAATAATATTTAAGTTATCAATATATACAATAAATCCATTTTCAAATAGAAACATATGAACAAATAGAGTTTTTTTTTATAACTTTCTTTCAATAATTATTGAAGTGATTATATCATATGCACACGGGTTAGTAATAAAAAGTAGATATAAAAATAAAATATAAAAAGTATAATATAAATTGAATTTCTAAAAACTAAAATAATAAAATAAATACTAATAATCCTAATAAAGATCTCAATAATTTAATTGAATTCTTTTCTCGAGAATATGTATTACATGCTTCTAGCATGTTAAGTCCTTCTAGGACTTTCATACCGATTCATCTCAAATGAATAAATAAATTGTGATCTCATTCATTAAATACATGCATATGAAGGTTTTTCATATATTTTTCCAGAGCTAATGAGATAATAAAATATAATTGCATCCATTACATGAGAATATGTCTCCTCATAGTCAATGTAAGTTCTTTGCAAAAACTCTTATGCTGAAAGTTTTCATTTGTATCTTATAATCTCGTCTTTCTTATTTTGTGTCCTTATAAATACTTATTTGTACCCCATTAGCTTAACATTTTCGAGTGTTTTAGCTATGAGTTCAAAAAACTACTCTTTTGTAGGAGAACATAATTACGTCCGGATTGCTCTTTTCATTTAAGCCAATCATCTTTATGTTGACATTCTTCAATAATTTAGACTCGGGATTCTTATTTTCATCCATAATATCAATTGCAATATTATATGTAAAAATCTTATCAATAGATGTTTTTTTCGATCCTATTTTCTCCTCGCATTGATATAATTTATCAAAATCTCTTGATTTTTCTCCGGTATTTAGACTTCTTCCGGAAGCCTATTATCATAAATATATTGGACCATTTTGTGAGTATTTTTATTTTGTTCTTTTCTTTTAAGGATTTTTATCCTTAGAACTGATCGGTCTTTCACGCTTCATGCATGCTTTAGATTCATTAGCTACAATATTAATAAACCGCCCTTCTAGGGTATCAATTCTAATAGGAGCATTCTTAGCGGGGACATGCATTTTAGTTACTCATTAAGATCTAAGAATGCATCCGGCGGTTGGTTTCAATACACGGTAAATGAATTATCGTTTGAACTTTTAGTTCACATTATATTCGACAAGAATCAAGGTGATATAAGATAGAGTACTCCGAATTTCTAATAACTTATGGGTCATATGCGAATAAGTGTTGTTGTATGTAAGATTGCATGTCCCCAAACATAAACGGGGAGTTTTATTTTTAAATAATGGTTTAGCTATCAATTGGATCCTTTTGATAAATGATTTTGCTAAACCTTTTTGAGTATGAACATGAGCAACATGATGTTCAATAGCCAATCAATAATAATTTAATGCTTGAAAAATAAATTCATCGGCATTATCAAGGTGACTTGTTTTAATGGCTTAATTTGAAAATTATGCTCAAAATCAAATTATTTGCTAGCAATCTCGAAAACTTCGGGTTTCGAATAGATAATAAGCATATATGTGACTATCTTGTGGATGCATTTATCAAAATTGTAAAATATTTAAATGGTCCACATGGTGAATGAATTGATCCACATATATCACCTTGAATACATTCTAATATATTGGAGATTCAATCTCAATTTTACTTAATGATGGCTTAATCATCAATTTGTCTTGGCAACATGCGAAACGTGAAAGTTCATTAAATTGAAGAATCTTCTAGCTTTTTAATAGATATTTATATAAATTTTTTAATAATTTTTTCACATCATGAAAGATCCAAGATAACACAATCTGGTCATGTTACATAGTAAAAGTATTTGAATTAGTAAGCTTCGGTTTACTATAATATTTGTTTCAATTATTTCAATGTTTGTAATAAAGACTAGAAGAGAAAACGGATAAATTTTTTGATAGATATTTTTGACCCGATATAATGATTATAACATATAAGTATTCACATTTGCTATCTTGATATGATATCAATTCAGATGAATATCTTTGAAACTCAACAAATTTCTATGAAACTTTGAAGAGAATAGTATATCATTCATAATACATTTATCCTTTCGGATAATAACATATTTGCTCTTCAGAGCCTTTAAATTAGTCGCTTCAAGTAATAATATATCAACTCTTCTAGAGCCTTTAAACATTTTCTCTTCAAGTAATAATTTATTCACTCTTCTAGAGCTTCAAAAATTTGTCTCTTCAAGTCATAATATAATCACTCTTCTAGATCAATATTCATTCATTCCACATATTTAATATTTATTTTTTAGATTACCGACTTTATCTATTTTTTTTATATATAGTTATCCACTTCGGTGGTGAGATGTAATATTATGGTCATTATGATTATAATGATAATTATTTCGATCATATCCATGGCTATGACCACATCTTCATCCATGTCTAAAATTATTATAAATTGTCACATTCACTTCGGGGAATGAAGTAGATCCAATTGGATGAGATTTATTCTTTTTCATTTTATTTAGCCACTAACAAGTATAAAATCGATCCAAAATATTTTTTAAACTCTTCTTCTCAATATGCTACTGCAGAAGCATATCCAAGACATAAAAAGTAGAGAATATTTTTTTTAAAATCAAGCACTCATAATCAATAATTCTTATTTAAAATATCAAGAGTCACCAAATCAAGTTTATGAGGTTTGATATGATAAAAATTCTATAATATATAATAATAATATTAAAAAATAAGAAAAAATATAATAATAAAATTAAAGCTTTTCAAATAACATATATTAGATCATTAGTAGATCATTTAATTTTTTTAAATATATATTTCATGTATCAATAGATTTAAAGTACATGAATAAATTAGATACATACCTCTTAATGATCTAAATAATTTAGATATTTTGGTAGAGCACTTGTGTAGAAGAAATCCAATTATTGAAACAATTGATTAAATCTTATGATAAATACATACCTCATGGTCTATTGTCTCGATTGGTTAGAGCTTCGTGTCGATAACGTGTTATAAAATAAATAAATAAAAAATAGGAGAATTGAAGAAAAGGATGACAAGAAAATGAAATCACTATAATGTGAATATAAGTGATAAGAACTTCAAAGTTTTTCTTATTCTCTTTAAGAAACTTGTACACCAACTAATGAACAATCAAACCTATTTATGGGTTTCAAAATTAAAGAGAGAATTGGAAGGGGCTATGAATAATCAATTACGTCACCCTTTCAATTTCTCATATTGAATGATGAATTGAATCATATTAAGAATCATGAGTAGTGGGGATATGAAAAGTGGATGAATATGATGATGGACATTCATTATTTTATAACAAAAATGAAATTTTTTTACTAATGAGAAGATTTTTTTAAAAAAAATATACATTTGATTTATATATATTTATTTACAAAATAATGAATAATATTAGATACAAAATTGTATTTTAATTATTAGACGAGTTATTCTAAAATATTATTTCAATTATTTTATTTGAAAAGATCAATTTATATATTAAAAAAATTATAGAAAATAGTTGTTTGTGTGAGTACATGCATAGTTGATTTCTAATGAAATCAATGGCTCTAATGTTATTATTTTTCTAATGAAATCAATGGCTCTAATGTTATTATTTTTGACGCATCATGATTGCATTCAATAGGTGAGAATGTATAAAATAAATTAAAAAAATATTTTTAAAAATAAATGATAAAATATATATTGAATTTAATAAAGTGTAGTAAAAACTTTAAAACTGATTTCGATAAAATTTGATTATGTAAAAAAAAAGAAAATAAAATACATATATTCAATTTTTAAAATTTGATCATATAACAATTAAGCAAATAAAAATTGGTATAAAAAAAACTTATTCGAATCCATACATAGAGAAAATAAGTCATATTTATTAATAAATAAAATTATAAAAAATAAGAATAAAAATTAACTCGATGAGAATTTTTATCAAAAAAATCATTTTAAACAACAAGAGTAGTTTATATTTATTCTAAAATTTAAAAATATCATGTGTATATATATATATATATATATATATATATATATATATATATATATATTATATAATCGTCGATTTGTGAGAAAAAAATAACAATTGATTTGATTTTTCAAAAATTTTAAAACCTAATTAAATAAAAAAAGAACATAAATTAATGGAAAAAGGCAAAGGAAAAAAAAGACAAGAGTAATGTTATATAATCGTCGGTTTGTATGAAAAAATAACGAGTTGATTTTAAAAAATTTTAACGTCTAATTAAATAACTACCTTATAACCTTATTTAGTAGTATAGTTACGACCAACAAAGTTTTCAAAAATCAAGAGCTTTAACTTTCCCTCTTTGCTATTACAAAACGAAGCAGCGCCTAAATTTTCTATCAATAAAAGTACGTCACTTCAAAAAAGAGAAGGGAGAATTAAGGTGAGAGAGAGAGATAAAAACATAAGATTATATTTATTTCACCTAGAGGTGTTTTGAATTTCAAGTTCTGGCTGCCAGGAGTCGAACTTGGATTTATTGGTTGGAAGGCAACAATCCTAACCATCAAACTACAAACGTTTTTATGTGCTTGAATTACAAAACATATATATAAAAAAAAAACAAAAAACAGAGGTGAATAGAGTCGTGAACAGTCAAAACCCTATGTCTTTTAGATTCTAAAATCTAAAAACATATCATATAAATATAAAAAAAATATCGCATATCTTATATAATCATTAGTTTGTGTGAAAAAAAATAACAATTGATTTTTTAAAATTTTAACACCTAATTAAATTAAAAAAAGAACATAAATTGATGAAAAAAAGAGAAAAAAGACAAGAGTAATGTTATATAATCATCAGTTTGTGCAAAAAAAATTACAATTGATTTTTTAAAATTTTAACGTCTAATTAAATAAATACCTTATAACTTTATTTAGTAGTATAGTTACGGCCAACAAAGTTTTCAAAAATCAAGAGCTTTAGCTTTCCCTCTTTGCTATTACAAAACGAAGCAGAGCCTAAATTTTCTATCAATAAAAGTACATCACTTCAAAAAAGAGAAAGGAGAATTAAGGTAAGAGAGAGAGAGATAAAAAAAAAAGGTTATTTTTATTTCACGTAGAAGTGTTTTGGGTTTCAAGTTCTGGTTGCTAAGAGTCGAACCTGGATTTATTGGTCGGAAGGCAATAATCATAACCATCAGATTACAAACGCTTTTATGTGCCTAAATTACAAACATATATATATATATATAAAAAAGAGGTGAATAGAGTCGTGAACAGTCAGAACCCTATGTATTTTAGATTCTAAAATCGAAAAACATATTGTATAAATGTAAAAAAATATCATATATATTATATAATCATATTATATAATCGTTAGTATGTATGAAAAAAATAGCAATTGATTTTTCAAAATTTTAGCACCTAATTAAATTTTTTAAAAAAAGAACATAAATTGATTAAAAAAAAAAGCAAAGGAAAAAAAAAAGACATGAGCAATATTATATAATCGTCAGTTTGTATGAAAAAAATAACAATTGATTTTTTTAAATTTTAACGTCTAATTAAATAACTACCTTATAACCTTATTTAGTAGAATAGTTACGGCCAATGAAGTTTTCAAAAATCAAGAGCTTTAGCTTTCCCTCTTTGCTATTACAAAATGAAGCAGAGCCTAAATTTTTTGTCAATAAAAGCACGTCACTTCGAGAAAGAGAAGGGAGAATTAAGGTAAAAGAGAAAGATAAATAATAATAATAATAATAAGGTTATTTTTTATTTCAAGTAGAAGTGTTTTTGGGTATGAAGTTCTAGCTTCCCAGAGTCAAACTTGTATTTATTGGTGGAAAGGTAACAATCTTAATCGTCAAACTACAAATGCTTTTATGTACTTAAATTACAAAACATATATATATAAAGGTGAATAGAGTTATGAATAGCTGGAACTCCATATATTTTAGAATCTTAGTAACGACGAGAACGTTGAGGACATGCACGTTGAAATTCACACCCAAAACTTTATTAGACATGTTTAATTAGTTGAAGTTGATTGGTTAAAACAGAATCTCCTGAAAAACATTGAAATGACTCTTCATTTCGACCCAAAACTTTATTAGTCATGTTTAATTAGTTGAAGTTGATTGGTTAAAACACAAAGAAAAATATCGACATGACTGGTTCATTCCGAATCTCTTGCACTTTTCCGAAAACGTATTAGCGGATCCAGGTTTCGATCCTGGGACCTGTGGGTTATGGGCCCACCACGCTTCCGCTGCGCCACTCCGCTTTGTAGATACTGTTTCAAGTAAATAATATAAATTTGTAGTGTGTCTTATTCCCCGCTACGTCGACAAGGTAGTTTCATACAGTACAGTAAATATTGGGCTCTGCAGTCCACAGCTCACTAATTTGCTGGGCTTGGGATTGTTTTCTGGCTTTTCCTATTCAAACATATTTTCAAATTCAGAGTCAAAAGGAGCTACTGCTCCTTGTTGCTCTTGGGTAGTTAATTAATTGTCATTATTGAAGATAAAAAAAGTGGTGAGATCCTTACAAAGGATAAATGATAAGAAACAAGGGATGTCTTAACCTAAGTTATCCATAAACATCAACTAATGCAAAATTTCTAAGTCCAATTGGCAAAATTATTAAATATTTATTTTGAGTTACTATAATTTTTCTTTTTTTCACGCCTAACCTAAAAGGGAGATTAGAAGAAAGAAGGACGGGGCTACTTGTGTTATGCAAGTTAACAGTCGAAGAAAACATGAACATTGGAAATTGGAAAATGAGTCATCAAAGTACAAAAATATATATATATATATATATGTCCAACCATTATTCTTCTTCTTATAGTGTTAGGTCCATCTAATCTTTTGCACTAATGTTATTGATTCGCGCATCCTTGTGTCAATGCATTAAAGCCACGGAAAGGTCCTTTCTATCCTCTTGAACAGGAAAAAAAAACACAAGGGTTTGTTATCAAGTTTTCCTCCTTTTGAAGTTTATAAACATCACATCATCAAGTCCTTAATCACTTTTTATGGCAGTGCTTTAATCATGATTAGTACAATGGTATAGCATAAAATAAAATATTAAAGTAAAGGCAAAATCTCTAAATTTTACCTTATGTTTGTGTCGCTTATTCATTTTTACGCATGTGTTTTTGATTCGGTTAATTAACTTTTATATTCTTTGATTTTGTTTAATTAACTCTCTTGTTCTTAATTCGGTAAACAAAACCACAAGGGCATTTTAAATGGGCACCTTAGACATTTTCAAAAAAGTTAGTATAGCCTTTACAACTAGACAATAATTTACACCAACCTATATCTTTAAAAATTTTAGAGATTAATTTTTAACTTTCAAAAAAAAAAAAAAACTAATTATATAGTTCACAATTATATATAAAAGCAAGAATTCTATTAAAAAAAAAAAATTGACTGGCTATTGTACACTCCATACAACACTAACTATAACACACACACACATACCAAATTAATAAGCAAATTCAACACCAAGTTTAATTGAGATAACCAATATTGATAAAATTCTTAGAAAGAAAATTATTAATTCCTAAAAAAAAGTTATTTTTTTAAATGAATCTTAAAATATAAGTTAATTTCGTTTTATAATTATTTTTTTATTTATACACTACATAAAACCATAAATAACATAAATAAACAACTTAAATCACTCCTAAAATATATGGTATACTATATTGATATGTTATTTTGATTATTAAAACTCTAAAAAGGCTTTAAAAAAACGGATAAAAATCATAAAGTATTAAAATTAAAAAATAATTAATTTATATCAAAATTCTTCAAAATATTAAATTGAACCATTAGTTAATTTTTTATAGGTTATTTTTGTTATTGTTTTACATTAATTTTATTCTTTTAAACAAATAATTACAATTTTAAACAAAAAGACAAGATTTATTTAAAATATAAATTATAATTTTTTTTAATTCATGTATGTATTGTAATTTAATATCATTTGACGTATAATTGAAAAGAGCTTTTTAAAAATAAAAAAGCTTCATAATATTATAATATTAAGTGATTTTTTTAATAATATTTATTTTTAATAGTCACGTATATTTATTCTAACTATTAAGTATTATGTTTTTTAAATAATTCAATCATGTCCCTAATTTTTAATTAAATACAATTATAAATTATATTACATGGTCCCGAAATTAACAAATTAATTTAATCATCAAAATTAATATAAGATTATATGAAAAGGGAACATTTTTATTTAACAAATATTCAAGTTTTTTTTATTTATAATAATTCTAAACAATTTATTTTTTTATAAAAAATAATAGATTTTTTAGAATTATTTATAAATAAAAAAACTTGAATATTTAATTTTTTAAAAAAATACTATAAACTAGTTAAATAATATACCTGCTAAGAAAGTAATCATAAAAAGGACGACGAATAAACAATAATTTATTCCCATAATATTCTTAAAAAGGAAAACATGTTATGAAATAATGAATGTCCATCATCATGTTCATCCACTTTTCATATCCCCACTACTCATGATTCTTAATATGATTCAATTCATCATTCAATATGAGAAATTGAAAGGGTGATGCAATTGATCATTCATAGTCCCTTATAATTCTCTTCTCAATTTTGAAACCTATAAATAGGCTTGATTGTTCATTAGTTAGTGTACAAGTTTCCTAGAGAGAATAAGAGAAACTTTGAAGTTCTTATCACTTATATTCATATTATAGTGATTTCATTTTCTTGTCATCCTTTTCTTCAATTCTCCTATTATTTCTATTTATTTTATAACACGTTATCGGCACGAAGTTCTAACCAATCGAGATAATAGACTATGAGGTATGTATCTACCAAAACACTTAATCAATTATTTCAACCATTGGATTTCTTTTGCACAAGTGCTTCTACCGATTGGATCTAAATTATTATTTAGATCATTAAGAGGTATGTATCTAATTTATTATGTATTTTAAATTTAATGATACATAGAATATATATTTGAAAAATTTTAATAATTTAATTTATAGAATGTAATAATTTAATATATATTATTTGAAAAGTTCAAATTTTATTATTATATTTATTTTTATTTAAATTTTATTATTAAATTTTATCTTTATTTCCTAACATTATTATCATACTCTGTATTATACAATTTTAATGATATCTTATCAACCATCACAAAACTTGATTTGTGACCCTTGACATTTTGGGCAAGAATTATTGATCATGAGTGCTTGATGCTAAGTTAATATCATCTACTTTTCATGCCTCGAATATGCTCTTGCAGTAGCATATCAAGATCATCTACTTTTCATGCCTCGAATATGATTTTGCGGTAGCATATAAAAAAAAAGAGTTTAAGAAATATTATGAATCAATTTCATATTTGCTCATGGCTAAATAAAATGAAAAGCTATTGATGAAAACGAATAAATCTCATCAAATTGGATCTATTCCATTCCCCGAAGTGAATGTGACAATTTATAATAATTTTAGACATGGATGAAGATGTAGTCATAGCCATAGATGTTGTCAAAATAATTATCATTATAATTGTGATGACTATAATATTACATCTTACCATCGAAGTGGATAACTATGAAAAAGAAAAAGAAAAGAATGAAAATAGATAAAGTCAACATTCCGAAGATGAATGTTATAAATATGGTATGAATGGACATTAGTCGTGTACACTGTCGTACACCAAAGCACCTCATCAAGCCTTGTCAAAGCTCGTTGAAAAAAAATATATATATAGAGGCTAATTTTATTTATCAAAGTAATAGTAATTGAAATTAATTATTTGTTAGTTTTTCTATTTATAAATAAAATGTTTTAATTTCTTATAATTTATGTTGTATATTAATGGTTACAAATATATTTTACTATTTATTTATTTATTTGTGTTTATGAGGAATATATTGATTTATTTATTTGATTATTTATTTTATTTTAATATTATATATGATAATATCAATCTAATAGAAAGCTCTAGAAGAGCGACTATATTATTATCTAAAGAGATAGATTTTGAAGGCTCTAGAAGAGCGATTATATCATGACTTGAAGAGACAAATTTTTAAAAGTCTAGAAGAGTGAATAAATTATTACTTGAAGAGAAATGTTTAAAGGCTCTAGAAGAGTCGATATATTATTACTTGAAGTGACTAATTTAAAGGCTCTAGAAGAGCAAATATGTTATTATCCGAAAGGATAAATTTATTATGAATGATGTACTATTCTCTTCAAAGTCTTATAGAAATTTGTTAAGTTTCAAAGATACTCATCCGATTTGATATCATATTAAGATAGCAAATGTGAATACTTATATGTTATAATCATTATATCGGGTAGAAAATATCTATCAAAAAATTTATCTCGTTTTCTCTTCTAGTATTTATTACAAACATTGAAATGATTGAAACAAATATTGTAGTAAATCGAAGTTTACTAATTCAAATACTTTTATTATGTGATATGACCAGTTGTTCTATCTTGGGTCTTTCATGATGCAAAAAATTATTAAAAATTCATATGGATATCTATTGAAGAGCCGGAAGATTCTTCAATTTAATGAACTTTCATGTGCTTACATGTTACCAAGAAAAATTGATGATTAAGTCATCATCAAGTAAAATTGAGATTGAATCTCCAGGTATTTTAGAATGTATTCAAGGTGATATATGTGGATCAATTCATCCACCATGTGGACCATTTAAATATTTTATGATTTTGATAAATGCATCAACAAGATGGTCATATATATGCTTATTATCTACTCGAAACCCGACGTTTTCGAGAATGCTAGCGAATAATTTGATTTCAAGCATAATTTTTAAATTATACCATTAAAACAAGTCATCTTGATAATGCTTGATGAATTTATTTCTCAAGCATTAAATTATTATTGATTGGCTATTAAAATAAAGGTTGAACATGTTGTTGCTCATGTTCATACTAAAAAAGGTTTAGCAAAATCATTTGTCAAAAGGCTCGAATTGATAGCTAAACCGTTATTTAAAAATAAAACTCTCTGTTTATGTTTGAGGACATGCAATCTTACATGCAACAACACTTATTCGCATATGACCCATGAGTTATCGAAATTCTCTCCTCTTTAATTGATTTATGGTCATTAGCCAATTATTTCTTGTTTAAGAATTTTTAGCATTACGAGTGTATATCCTTAGTGCTCCTCTATAATGAAATAAAATGAGCACTTAAAAGAGATTGAGAATATATGAATCCTTTTCGATAATTCAATCTCTTGATTCATGAACAAGAGGAAATTTTTACGGCTCGATTTATCAACTTGTCATTTTGATGAAATAGTTTTTTTAACATTAGGGGAGAGAATAAGCAAAATAAGGAGTTGAAAATGTTGAAAAAAAAAGATTACATGGAGTACTCTATCTTATATCACCTTGATTCTTGTAGAAGATAATGTGAACTAGAAGTTCAAAAGATAATTCATGTACAAAATATTGAAACCAACTACCAAATGCATTCTCGGATCTTAAATGAGTAACTAAAATGCATGTCCTCGCGAGAATGCTCCTATTATAATTAATGTCCCGGAAGGATAATCTATTAATATTATAGCTAACGAATTTAAAGCACGCCCGAAGCGTGGAAGACCGATCGGTTCTAAAGATAAAAACCTCTAAAAGAAAAGGGCAAGATGAAAATATTTACAAAATGGTCCAATATATTTCGATCATAGGCTTCCGAAGAAGTCCAAATACTTGAGAAAAATCAAGAGATTTTGATAAATTATATCAATGCGAGGAGAAAATAGGATTGAAAAGAAATATCTATTGATAAGACTTTTGCATATAATATTACAATTGATATTATGGATGAAAATAAGGATCCCGGGCCTAAATTATTGAAGAATATCGACATAAAGATGATTGGCCTAAATGAAAAGAGCAATCTAGGTAGAATTATGTTCTCTTATAAAAGAGTAGTTTTTTTAAACCCATAACTAAAACACTCGAAGATGTTAAGCTAGTGGGATACAAATATGTATTTATGAGAAAATGAAATAAGAAAGATGAGATTATAAGATATAAAGCAAAACTTTTAACATAAAAGTTTTCATAAAAAATTGACATTGACTATGAGGAAAGATATTCTCCTATAGTGGATGCAATTGTACGTTGTTATCTCATTAGCATGAAAAAATATATGAAAAACATTCATATACATGCATTTAATGAATGTGATCACGGTTTATTTGTTCATTTGAAATGAAATAAGTATGAAAGTCCTAGAAGGACTTGACATGCCGAAGCATGTGATACATATTCTCGAGATAAAAATTCAATTAAATTATAGAGATCTCTATTAGGATTATTTTAGTATTTGTTTTGTTATTTTGGTTTTTAGAAATTCAATTTATACTTTTTATATTTTATTTTTATATCTTCTTTTTATTACTAACCCGTGTGCATATGATATAATCACTTCAATGATTATTTGTTGAAAGAAAGTTATATAAAAAATAACCCTATTTGTTCATATGTTTTTATTTGAAAAAGGGTTTGTTTTATATGTTGATAACCTAAATATTATTGGAACTCCCGAAGAGATTCCAAGTGTTACAAGTTACCTAAAAAGAGAATTTGATATGAATATCTTGGAAAAATAAAATGTTATCTCGACTGCGGTTTGAGCACTCGGAAAATGAGATTTTCATTCATTAGTCAATTTATATCAAAAAAGGTTCTACAATGATTCTATATAAAGATCATTCATTGACTAGCCCAATGGTAATTCATTTATTTGATATCCAAAAAGGCCCTTTTTGACTTCGAAAAGATAACGAAGAACTACTTGGTCCCGAAGTACCATATTTTAATGCTATTAGTGCATTGATGTATCTTGCTAATAATATCCGACTCGTTATAGTCTTTTCTATAAATTTATTAGCAAGTCATAGTTCTGTTTCAATATAGAGACATTGAAATAAAGTTAAACATATACTACGTTATATTCGAGGAATAATTGATATGGGCTTATATTATTCCAATAAATCAAATATAAGATTAATTGACTATGCGGATGCGGGTTATTTATCTAATTTACACAAAGCTCGATCACAATTGGTTATATATTTACATATGGAGATACAACTATATCTTGGCGTCCTATGAAGCAAACCACAGCTACAATATCTTCAAATCATGCGAAATATTAATTCACGAGGCAAGTCAAGAATGTGTTTGGCTAAGATCAACGATCCATCATATCCGAGAGACATGCGGTTTATCTATCGACAAAAGAAGTTCCAACAATATCATATGAAGATAATGCCGCTTGCATAGTTCCATTAAAGGAAGAATACATCAAAGTGATAATCTAGCAGATTTGTTCACCAAGGTGTTACCTACCACAACTTTTGAGAAGATGATTCATAAGATTGGAATGCGTTGTCTTAGAGATCTTAAATAATGCCTTCAACAGGGGAGACCAAAATGGAGATTAATGTGTGCAAGGAATATTGTACTCTTTTTCCTTTACTAGGATTTTTTTCCCACTCGGGTTTTTTCCTAGTAAGGTTTTAACGAGGCATGTTCCTTGTACAATGGACATTCAGGGGAAGTGTTATGAAATAATGAATATCCATCATCATGTTCATCCACTTTTCATATCCCCACTACTCATGATTCTTAATATGATTCAATTCATCATTCAATATAAGAAATTGAAATGGTGATGCAATTGATCATTCATAGTCCATTCTAATTCTCTCCTCAATTTTGAAGCCTATAAATAGGCTTGATTGTTCATTAGTTAGTGTACAAGTTTTCTAGAGAGAATAAGAGAAACTTTGAAGTTCTTATCACTTATATTCATATTATAATGATTTTATTTTCTTATCATCATTTTCTTCAATTCTCCTATTATTTCTATTTATTTTATAACAAAACAAAAGAAAAAAGGGCGTACAACTAAAAATAACCCAAAAAAAAAAAAAAACTGAAATAGAAAGTACAACTACATAATAATAAAAGCCAAAGTTCAAAACAGAAACACTGACACATTACTTCACGGCCTTTTCCTTTCCTTATTCTCTCCGGTCTGCTCTCTCTAAAGCGGATATAGGTGGTATAAAAGACATCATCATCCATCAATTAGAGAGAGAAAGAGAGGGAAAGCAGCAGTCTTTTTCTTTATCTATTCTCTTCTCTATTAGGGTTTTGTGTTTCAAAAACAATGATCGATTTTGCTCGTGTTCAAAAGGAGCTTCAAGAATGCAGCAGAGACATTGAAGCCTCTGGAATCAAAGTGGCAACTAAGTCCGACAATCTTGCTCGATTAACCGGAACTATTTCTGGTCCAATCGGCACTCCTTATGAAGGTGGCACTTTTCAAATTGATATCAATCTCCCAGGTAACATAATTTCCTGACTTAAAACAAACACTCTCATACGAGAAATTTTGATTTTCGTTTATGTTTAAGAGATAATTGATAGCTGAATTTTGATGGGTTGTTTTTGTTTTTATGAAATTGAGCTGCATTTGAGTGTTTGCTTATTGGATGAAAAGGAAAGTTGGGAAAGAAAAAGAACATACTTGAAGATTGAAATTGAAAATTTAGCTCATTTGTTTCCTTGTTGTAAGAGCAATTTATGAGGCTAGTTAGGGTGTTTAAATGTGTATCCATTGTTGTTATTAGGAAGATAAAGAAGAATTATAATGTGGGTTTTGGGGGGTTTTGATGTGAGTGTGTGTTTTCTATGTATTTGATATGGTTTTTTGTGGCAATCTGTTGAATTTCTAATGTCTTGTGCGTTCTTTGTGTCGCATTGTTACTAGTAGCTATAGTTGTTTGCCAGGGTGTTAGTTTAGCTGTTTTTGGAGTGGAGGAGGATATAAATACATGTTTTGACGTGCATTTGTAATGGTTTGTTCTTTTTGTAGATGGATACCCTTTTGAGCCTCCTAAAATGCAGTTTGCAACAAAAGTCTGGTAGGGCGAAAAGTTGGAGTAAGCTGATTTTATTTTCTGCAGTTTTATTTAAGAAGTATGTTAGTTTGTTATCTGCAGTTGTGCTATGAATGGTAGTCTTGAGAATGCAATATAAGACAATCTTATGATCATAGGGCTTCTGTGCTCTCAAAAACTAGATTTTTATGGCTTAAATTTCAATTGACATAATGAAACCAGATAAGGATGGTGATTCTTTTTATTTAAGTGAACTGAACAATACCATCACCTTTTAAATATAAATTGCTGAAGTAAATATCTGCCTGTTATGTATATGTTTGCTTCGATAGGTTCTGTTGGTTGTTCATTGATATAATCTTTAACTGCTATAGAACTCGTGTATGGTTTTTTGTTAGGGTATATATATTGGTTCATGTTACTTCAATCCCCAGCGTTCCCCTTTTCTGGTGGGTTAGCTTGAATTTCTTTGTCTGCATTTGCTTTCTTTTCCTTCATTTTTGGTGTTTTTGGTTTTCATCGCATCTTCCAAAAGCTAGACTTAGTACCATTGACCACCACCAAAGGGCTTGTAGCCCAATGGTGGGGGTTCCTTGTAACAAGAGGTCACGGGTTCAAACACTAGCAGACTAGTTCTGTTAGGAGCCTTGAGTGTGTGAGTTTTTTTTTTTTTTTAAAAAAAGTACCATTGACCACCTGACATCAAGGATTCAACTGGTTTTGTTCACTTCATGGTCCTAATTTATAGGCAATTTGCAGCTGGTTGGCTAGCATATGTTTTCATTAAATGTTGCATGGCCTTTTAGAAAGCTCTTTTTAAGCGAAGGTTTTAATCACCAATATTTAGGTGGACCACTCTCCTAATTAATTGGAGCGAGGAAGAAAGCAAAATATAATTTAAGCGTTGTTCATCTGTGTGAAATATGTGGTCTTCTGTTACTGTAAGGTCTTGATAACTTAAATCTCAATTTAGTTTTGTTGTTGCATCACGATGAGCATGAATTTTGAATTACCTGTATAAAGAGTTTTATTTTGCTTCAATCCAAGGGTTATGTGGCACACTAAATCATTTTTTGATGTCAATGCAGGTTGAAACTAACAATTTTTTAACTCTGATTTTAATTGGATCTGTCTCTTGAAGCATACCTAGGTTAATTTGCATCGATTCTCTTGGACACTGTAATAATCTATCTTTTGATCCCATTCTTTCCAAAACCCTTGCCTTTCCTTAATACTATCTTGAATGTGCTGTTATTAAGGAAAACTCTGTAGACAATGATAGGATTCTAAGCCATATCTGAACTGTGCCAAACCAAACCCAAATGCTTACTTCGAAAGTGCTCTTAATCACTTCTTTCTTGGCCTTCTCTCTCTCTCTCCAATCCAATAGCTAGAGAAGGTAGAGGAAGAAAAACCTTATGCCAAAGCTTCATGCTCACTTAAATACTCTTTTCCAAATCATGCTTTACCCTACTTCCTTCATGCCTGATCTGAATGCCATTGATTACCGTTACAACATGGCAAAACTCAATAGTTCGAATGAAATCCAATGAGAAAAAAGCTATTTGAAATTTAATATAATATGGACCTTATCTCCAGTGTATGCTGAATTTGGAGCTGCTGGGTGGCATTTTTTGTTCTTGACATGATCAGTCTTTACCTTTTAAAATTATCAGTTGGTTGCTAATTATTTATTAGTTGACACTGATAGTTGCACACCTTTTATTCGGTTGGCATTTGGCCTGATTGGTACTTTAATCATCATTTATGTTGTCATTTCCTGCTGAAGGCACCCTAATATTAGCAGTCAAAGTGGGGCAATCTGCCTGGACATTTTGAAGGACCAGTGGAGCCCAGCACTTACTCTAAAGACAGCACTTCTTTCTGTCCAAGCATTACTCTCTGCCCCTGAACCAGATGACCCTCAAGATGCTGTTGTAGCGCAACAGGTCTAGTTCTGCCATTCTTTCCTTCAAAGTCACTGATTATGTATTAAATACATCTCTTGGGTTTGGTTTATTTGCTTCTTGGAATGCAATATCTCAGAGGCTATGTGATTTTTTTTTTCATGGCTGCTATTCTGTTCAGCAGATTTTCTTCCCTGTTAAATTTCTTCTCATATTTAACTTGGTATCTGTGGATATTGCAGTATCTTAGAGACTATCAGACATTTGTTGGCACAGCTCGCTACTGGACAGAAACTTTTGCCAAGGCGTCATCGCTTGGGGTTGAGGAAAAGGTAACAATGTTT
Source organism: Dovyalis caffra (assembly GCA_963924115.1). Classification (NCBI taxonomy): domain Eukaryota; kingdom Viridiplantae; phylum Streptophyta; class Magnoliopsida; order Malpighiales; family Salicaceae; genus Dovyalis; species Dovyalis caffra. Next base: position 4,168,357 of record CAWUPB010001009.1, on the reverse strand, counting down.
TAGTTTATATGCTTGTCTCTCCAATCCTGCAATTCCTCTAAATTCAAAGCAGGTAGCATTCCTAACATTACACATTTTTCTTTTATGTTAGAAACAATCTCTGTATATGTCTGTTAATACATCCAGAATGGCTGTTGTTAACCTAATATTTGTTGGCACAGGTTCAAAAACTTGTGGAAATGGGTTTTCCTGAAGCTTTGGCGAGAAGTGCACTAGAATCTGTTGGTGGTGACGAAAACTTGGCTCTTGAAAAGCTTCTTTCTGGTTAAAGATGGGACAGAACTGTCGGTGCTGAATAATTATACCCACATATAGTTTTTACTTAACCGGTCCTTTTCTTTGGTGGGGGAGGGGGGATTTGTTTCATCCATTTTGCCTGCCTTCTTGAATCTCTTCTACTGATATTGAATCTGCCTTTAACTTTATGGACGGAGTTGCTAAAAACAACTGTATTAATTACTGTTTAATCTATGGAGAAATCTTGGTTTTTGCACTTTCACGTTGGAATATATTACCTGGTGTTTTTTTCCCTTTCCTCTCTTGGTTCTAAGACACGCAATCACTTGACATACAGAATTCCTTCTACAATGGATCAAAACATGAGCTGCAACGTGGAGAGCACCCATATGTTGTCATGGGAAAAACTACAAGGGTTATTTTTGGTTTTCATAAGAGATTAAAATTTCAACTTGCAGTTGAAATGATGATATATCTATGTCAGGCTGAAACATGTTTACCAGGATGAAATAACACAAAATTTCAATGAATTTTGTTCACTTATGGAAATGAGCCGGAGTTTCAGAATTGTTCATCATATTATCTCGAGCTGACAATTTTATTTACCAGACACTGTCGAATTTCTGAATTTCAAGAGGATGACTGAAATATCATATCCTTTGAACCTTAGTGAGGTTTTTAATTTACCAATTTGTTTTGAGGATGCAATTGTGAACACCCTGTGGACTGAAGTCATGAAAGTTTTTGCAGATTCCCTCGAGAGTATAGTCAGGGGAATCATTTCCTTTTTTTTTTTTTTTTTCAAAGGGAAAATGCTCTCTCAAGAGTTATATTAGCATAATTTAATGAAAAAAGCATTGCGACTAAAAAAAACATATATATTTTTTTAACCAATGAAAAAGATATATTGAAATCCACAATTTAATGACTATTTTTTATTTAAAAATAAAAATATTTTTTAATAAAAATAAATTATTATATATTAATAAGATAAATAATAAATATTCATATTTTGAAATCATATTAATGAATACATAAATTTTTAAATTTTTTATTCTTACTCATTTTAATATTCATTAAAAAAAATTAATGAGTGTTTATTGAGGAAAATGAACCGGACACCAGCCAAAAGCCTGACCATTGCAATCCCTGTTTGGCCCATAACTACAGATACAAAACTTGAATCAGGCTTTCTTGAACTCTATAAATCTAAGAGCCGAACCTCTCAAAGACCCACCCTCCTGCTGCTAATCAAACTCGTTTTCGAAACCCTAACTCTCTCTTTATCTCAATGGCATCAAAACGCCTCCCTCCCGTTAAAGATCCACCTTCTGCTTCTAGCTCTGAATAAGAAGAGGAAGAAAACCGATCTCTCATTCGAAACCCTAACTCTCTCTCTGTTTCTCAATGGTACCAAAACGCCCCCTCCCGTTAAAGATCTACCTTCTGCTTCAACTTCCTAGTGGTGAAGAAGAAGAGTTATCTGACGATGAACAAACCCAACCCTCTCCTCTTCAACCACAAACCAAAATCAATCGAACCCAAAATTCAACACCCAAAGAACCCGAACTTACCACTCAACAATCGAATCTGAGGCCGAAACAGAATATGGGTTGGATTCAGAATCCGAATCGAACCAGATTGTCAAGCCTATAACCTCTAAACCCATGGAGTTGACCCCAAGAAAGGAGGCGGCAGCAGCCAAGGAATCCGAGTCTGAGAAGTCCGAGTACTCGAAAAAAGCGCTGAAGCAAAAATGGAGGAAGTTGCATGTAGCTGAATTGGATTTGTATTTCAATCAGAATGAATTGAAACGAGAGCAAGCAAAGTTAATGATGTCAGAGTTGAGTTAACTGACAAGGATTAGTGTGGTTGAGAAGATACATGTAGGTAAATGGGTAGTTTTGTTTAGGATTCGTTATTAGCATTAAGTTTGGAATGTTTAGCTTTTTGGATGCTTAATCTTCTTGGACATTCTGAACTTAATTCCAATAATGAAACTTAAACAAAAAGGAACTACTAACAAGACCATTTACTCCAACAATAAAAAAAACCCTACATGTACTCAACTTTAAAACTGACATCATTAACTTTGCTTGTTCTCGTATCAATTCATTCTGTTTTAAATGTAACTCCAATATTCAGCTACCCGCAACTTCCTCCACTTTTGCTTCATTTCAGCCTTATTCGTTCCATGGATGAAATTCAATCCACTCCTCACAACATAATCATCATCAGAAATTCTGGATTATTTCGACTATTTTGTTATCAATGAGTTGCTAGTTTTATTATTCTTGAATGTAGTTGCTAGATTTCTTATGATGATTTGAACATGTGGGTGATTGATCAATTCTATTAATGCAATTTGATTATATTGGTTTTCAATCTTGTAAGTAAATGGCCATTATTTATGTGTTTAAAGAATTAAATGATGTAGCGAAAGTGGAAGTTTAATTTTATTAACGCAATTAGGGTGTAATTTGATGATTTTGGTTTTCAATTTTGTGAGTAACTGGTCATTATTTTGTGAGTAAACGATGGAGTGAAAGTAGAAGTTTAATTTTAGTTCATGAAAGCATCAAATTTTGGTAGTGTTATTTCTGTGATCTAATTGATAATTTTCATTGAGCATAATGAGCTTGTGTTAAAATCTATAATCACGAATGTAAGTATGGTTGTTGAGTCTTGACAGAGATAATCATGTATGTCAGGGAAATTGATCATTACCATTGACAAAAATGGAGTCACTTAATCTGGTTTGGAATTCATTGTAGGGGTTTAATTAACGAACTCTGAGTCCTAGAACTCGTAAGTTTTAAAATAATCTTGGTTAAATCGGTTCATCGAGATAATAGGGCATTGGTACTTGAATATCTTCTTTGTGAAAATGATAGGCTTACACATATGGAATACATATTTTCTTAAAGAGACAAAAATATTAACAATGTCCATTCTATTTTTGGATAATCATTTCCATTTTATTAAATTCCTACTTAGTAGCATATGTTTATTGTTGAACTTAAAAGGGTTACACGTACGTACAATGGCATTGATCAACCCACAAATGGGGATAAACATAATAATTCAAAAGACACTAAGCTTCTGCAGAAGCATAATTTACCTGTAAGACAATTCAAGAGCAGTGATAAATAGTGACTCTTCTTGGATGAGGTGGTTGACAAACAATGAACAGCATCATTGCCATGACAAGAGCTAACACGAGCCCTAGCATCATATCTTCTGATGCGAAGCAGCACTCCATCTCTTACACCTTCAAACTCCAATTCTAGCTATCACCTCACTTACAATGGAGCCAAGAAGTGATCTTAAAAATAGCAGAAAGGTTCGAGGCATTGATTCATATCCACGAAAAAACCAAGAGATCAATGGCATGTGTGTGGCTCCAAATGTGGCTCTTTCGCTTCCAATTATTTGGCTTTGGATGCTTGTGATCCGTTTCGTGCTTTTTGTCTTAACCCTGATACTGGGGACTGGAAGTTTCTACTGCACATGTGGTTGCCTCTGCACACACAAAATCTTACCATCTAAGAAAGTAGTATTTTTAATATTTTAATTTACTTGTCTCTACAGAAGAAAAATAATAACCCTTCCTTCCTTCTAGCTGAGTGAGGCCCAGTTCATTTTGATGAAAAAAAGAGAGGCCCAATTCACTGCTAATGGTGATAATTGATGCAAGTATAAAGGCATGATATAGGGCCATTCAATTCAACTTTCTATAAAAATGTAAGAATTATTAATTGAAAGCATGAAATTTATAATATAAAGAAAAGAATAGCCTACAGATCATCGAAATTAAGAAGCTAAAACTGATGTTTTCTGGCATGATTAAGCTGTTAGAATGTATTAATTTCGTGGCCGCTTTAGCACCAATTTGAAGTAGACGTTCAGTACATTAATTATGCAAAATACTGCTAAAAAAAAAAAAAAAGAGAGAGGCTAGAAATCTTTTATGATCTCTCCCTCGCCATTTAAGGTTAAGACTATGGTTATTTATGTCCTCATCAGAAAAATAAAAGAAATTACACTGTGTGAGATTAGAAGAAGTTCCATGAATTGAGGTCAATTAAAATTTAGCTGATGCCATAATCTAATCAGACACGAGAAAAGTACTAATGATAAGTTCAATTTTAACAAGTAAAAGACCAATTAGTTCTACCTTGTATTTTTTTTTTTCCTTCAATGATTTCTTACCAAAGAGTTCAATTGCTTTTCTAAACAAAATAAATAAATAAAAATAATATAAAGAGTCCAATTGCTTTTGTACTGTCTAAGATACTCCATCAAAGAAAATTATTTGTTTACCTCTTAATTACCTACTTTTATAAGAGAATTTTTTATCTTCTTTTAGCACATTCTCCAAGTTCTTTAGCATAAAATCTTATCCAGGACTTGTAACTCTGTTTAATTTCCTAAAAAATAATTATTAAAAGTAAAAAATTCCATACTAGAAAAAAAAAAAAAAGGAATATTCAACAGCAACTTCACTAACACAATTAATACTGTTTTCTATAAATGACATCAGATTTGTTTTAATAAGGAAAGTGAGTACATGAACAATTTGAATAAGAGTAGTGCTATATGACACCAATGGTGTAAAAAAAAAGTCACCATAGTTTTATAAGGGTAGTGTTTTTTTGAAGAAATACAAGAAAGAGTACTTTATTTTAATGGATAGTATGTCATTTAATATTTTTATTTTCTCAATTTACCTCTAAACCTTTTCTATTTTTAGAAATGTCATTATGATGTCACTAAACATTTTCGTTTGAATAAATATTGGAAGTTAATATTTTTGAGCTATTAATTACTTGAATATTTATGGGTAAGAGAATCAATTCAAATGGGTTTTGTAATCAAGAAATTAAGCATCATCTAATTAATGTGCGCGAATATACGAGTATGATCAATATAAAGGATTTGGCCACTTATTCATGAATACGTCAAGCTTGAAACGAGTGATACTATAAAGATACGGGAACCAATGTGTTGAGTTTTTTTTTTTTTTTTTGCTCGAAGGAAATATATATATAGATGGTAAAGGGCAAACTGTGTACAAGAGGGTATTCTAGGAAATAGAAAAAAAAACCTTAATTAATAGTGAACTTATTGGAAAAAGTATAGGGATAAAGCTAATGGGAATTAAGATCTCGAATTCGAGTTATCAAAGTATCAATTCTCTTTTTTGTTAATACTAGGTATAGGTATTAAAAATTTAAAGTTTTAATTTATTGATTCTCACATATAATTTTCAATTTTTTAAAAATAGATTTAAGCTATCCCCCCAGATATATATATAATTTAAATAATCTTTTCATAAACTGTTTGTGAAAACTAATAAACTCAAAATTATTAAAACACAAGTATTTATAAGTCACACCAAATGCCTTTTAAATTTGGTAAAAAAAAAAAAAGAAAAGAAAAAGTGAAGAGCAAATTTCGTTCTTTTTTACTAATTCATTTATCATTGAACTTTTCCCATTACATTTTCAATTAGCAATTTTTTACGCCATCGTTTGTTTTACGTAAAACATTTTATAATTTTTCTGTATTTGTTTCTCGTAAAATGTTTTATAGAAAAATTGATAGATATAAAATATTTTATAATTAACTTTTGAACTTAGCTTATTTCTTGATAAATATTTTCAATTCATGAAATTTTGTAAAATATTTCAAAATAATATTATTCAATTATTTCAATAACCACCACTGTCACTATTTTACTGTGGTTACGAATGGCAATGGTGCGGGGGCGAGGGTGGGGATGGTCATCCCCGTCCCCACCCCTTCCTTAAAAATTTTGCCCCATCCTCACTTCGCATGCCAAAATTTGTCATACCATCCCACGAGCCACTAGTGCCCCCATTTAATTTTTTTTCTTTTTCATTTCGTCTTGTCGCATTCTATTGTCAAATTTCAAATTATAGCAAAAAATAAAATGATAATTCATATAGAAAATAAACCTTAAAAGTCAATAGTTACGGATTTTATAAAGAGTATAATTATAATTATAGGGATGAAACGGGGCAAATGGAACGCGACGGATAAATACCATCCTCATCTCATCCCCATTCAAAATAAATACCTTACCTCGTTCCTCGATCAATATAGAGAATCCTCACGTTGATCCAAGCATGGTGGGAGCGGGGCTTCGTCGGAGCAGGACAAATTGTCATCCCCTCGCCGGCACGTCATAACTCTGCTTTCACCCCTACTCTCACAACATCTTCACTACTAACATAGCCCCACCACAATTTACCTCATCACCACCGTACATCATAATCATTTTATTATTATGGTATTTTTTCACAACATCATATGCCTAATGATAGGGTTTAATTCGTATTTATTTTCTTGCAATTTTAGTCTTAAGTTAATTTGCCTAATTAAAAATATGATATCACATGATCTTTTATGATTTTTGTAAGATCAAGCAAAGAAGACAAAATTTAAATGAGCTAAAAAAAAAAAAAAGAATAGAATAGAAGAATCATGTCAAAGAGAAAATCAGGCTATCTAATCAAAGAATCAAACATTCAATTGAAGAAAAATCAAGTTAGCGAGAAAATCAGGTCAGCAAGTACTTTAAAATCAAACATTGAATTGAAGGAAGAGTAAGTCAAAGATTTCCTAATCAAACATTCAGTTGAAGAAAGATAAGGTAAGGTAAAATTCAGACCAGCTAAGATGAGAAAATGGAGCAAAATTAGGAGAGAGAGTTTTATTTGAAGAAAAAGACATAACTAAGAAAGAATAAGAGAGAAGTTTTGGCTGCAAAATCAACCAATAGCCACACAGAAATAATCTGTTGTTTTATTTTATGTTTTTGATACACTCTAAATTCTTCATGTCTTTGATTGCTACTTCGAGTTTTGTTGCTTTGTTTATGAACTAAATTTATTAGCTAAGACTATGGTGTAGCCGTCCAAAAATTATGTAGAATTCATTGATTTTATGATTTTCAAGACTTGGTTAATTTCGTGATGAGTATGCGTTTTTGCTTTTAATGATTAATATCCTTTTGAATAAATTGAAGTACATAAATGAGACAGAGAGGCAATTTTATATAAATATTTTTTGTAATGTATACCATGAATTTGAATGTAATATAGAAAGGCGCAAATTTGATTCATGTGTTAGTGATAAGTTGAATTAAAAGTTTTTATTTAAATTAGAGTATTTCATAAAACTTCATATATATACGTTTTTATTTATTTAAATCTATATAGAGATATAATAGATTGATAGGTCAAAATAATTTCAATATACATTGAAAAATGATATTAAATAGTAAAGAAAATTTCACTATCACATAAACAGAATTTAGTCTCCAAAACATCTTAATTAGAATTCTATGTTAATTGGATTGGTAAACGGAAAGCCTTATTGTTTTTCTTTTAATTTAAATCCCATTCTCATTGTTTTGATTTTTTTTTAATTTAGTATTTTTATTTTTTATTGCATAAATATATCTCTCAAACTTAATCATCTAAAATAAAGTTTTGAATTATTGATTGTTTTGGTACTTGTTTAATTACAATCTTTGTGGGGCGATACTGTACTTAATTACTGTATTACTAGAGTGATTGGTGCACTTATCCATTTTTTTTTAAGTTCGTTTTCTTATAACCGTAATTTATAATCAAATTAAATGTGTGCATACATAGGTATTTTGATTAGATCCAGAAAACATATTTGCATGTGAAATGTTGAAGGTTTGGACATGGAGAAACCTTAATTTAACCTCTAACGTGTTATCAAATTATCAATTTAGTGTTATGTTCTTTAATTTAATCAATTTTGTCCTAAATATAATGGACATTAGGCAATATCATTCTTTAGTTATATTGAATATTCTATCTAATTTATTCGTGTTCGTCGAGTGTTTTCTTCTAAGACATCATAATAAGTTCCAATGTGTCCTAAAAGACAATTCTAGCATAGTAATTTTTTTCTCTTTACTAGTTGGTATAATAGAGAAATGTACTATGATTTTACTTTAAATTATTCTTTATTGAAACTTATTATGACGTTTTTAATGAAAAATACTTAACGAATACATGCAAATTACACAAAATATTTAGTTATCACTAACAATGGATGAATTGAGATGTAATATTGCTTAATCTTTATTATGTGAGGGGCAATTGATAAAATAAATATAATTAAGTTAGTAGTTAGATTGATTAAGACTAAGTTAATAAATGGGATGATAATTTAGGGGCCAGATTGATGTTTTCCCTTTGGATTTTGGAGAAGCAACTTATGTGGGGCTAACCCCGTGTATTTATATTGGGGTTAGCTCTTTAATGGTACAGTCAAATGAAATGTATGATAAGAAAAATAAAAATAGAAGTCATTTGAAAGTGACTAGATCTATGATCAAATCACGTCCCTATTAAAAATGGAAAACATAGCGACAAGCCAATAATAAGATACTATATATTTATGTAATTCAATAAAGTCTATTAGACTCTTTCAATGTGCCGAAAGAAGATACATCTATTTGTTTTTTTTTTTTTTTTGAAACACTATTTTTTATATTAATTAATCTCCTTTCATGATTAAGATCTCATGTATTGAATAAATCATCACCAATAATATATCATTTATTAAATGAGTTTTTCTCATTTAAATTTCGTACTTTTCAAATTTTTTCAATTGAAACATTTTATTATTTTTTAATTTGATCGAAGCTATTTATTCTTTGATATTTTTTCTTTAAACTTTTTATTATGATACTATCAATAAGTGATCGACATGTAATGTTTAAAAAAAAAAAAATCTCAAAGAGCATATGTGATTTGCTCATCATTAATTGATGATATTATAATAAAATGTACGAAGCAAAAAAATCTAAAAATAAAAGATTTCAATTAAGCAAAAAAATAGTATAGAATTTTAATTAAAAACAAAGAAAAATATAGGATTCAAACGTGGGAAAAATTCTTTATTAAAATGGTGAATGGGATTTACTTTCTCTTTTAATTTTTTAATCTCGAATTTAAGGATAAATATGTGAGGAAATATATTATTTTGAATGCATAAAGCCGATGTTGAGAATATATATATATATATTTATATATGCTTAAAATCATCGGCAGAAAAAAATTCTAAATTTAATTAACGTGCAATCTATCCTAAATATCCTTATAAAGTATCGTTTATTTGTTGGTGAGACCCCCTCTTTACTTTCCCTACGATTAATATCATCGAGCAAACAAGGCCATCGATGGAGGCAGTAGGGTAAGTGGAGGGAGCATATGCTGTACGAACAAGCATTAATCGTATTGGAAAAGTTAAGAGTGAGTGAAGGAAAAGGACTTTAAGAGAATAGAAATGTCAGGTCGTGGAAGGTTGCCATTAAATAAGGGGAATTTAATGGCAATGGGCTTGCAGATTCAACACGTTCAAACTACCGTGCTTTTTATGTGTTGAAAGGTTCGACAGATTGACTTGTGTTTGTTGTAGCTGCTTAATCCTTTCCCCAAAAATCAAACTCTCCTTTTCATTCTCCCTTTCTTTTCTCCGATTTTGGTGAGAATTTTGGTTTGTACAGTCGTCTCATGCCCATAATTGTTCAACACAGTCGTCATCTCGATAATTCTTCCAAAGTCACACTCATTCCTTCTAATTATACCATCTAATTGGCCACCTTTACTTGGTCAATTCATTGTTCTGCCTCGGACTTGTGTCTCTACGGATTCTCTGAATCATGTTTCTCTTATGAAGACTTTTGTTACTATCCGTAAAATACAAATATGCCCTGTGCGAGCTTGCAAAGACAACTCTCCAATTATGTTAGACGTAATAGGGTCAATGAGCTTTTAAATGCTTTGCAATCACTTTTCTTGGTTGGGACTTCAGAATAATTAATTGCCCGTGCTACTTGAAAGGGTGCTAGATTCCTTGAGTAAATCTAAGGAAGGAATCAGTGCTTCATCGTTGTTCAAGAAAAAAGGAAAAAGAAAAGAATCAGTGGTGTACTTCATCTGGTGGGCAATTTCTGTGTAATGACACATGTCTTCTTGATCCAAATCCCAAGTTTTCAATGAAACAATACTATAATCTAAAGGGTTTTTGCCTTTAGAGTCTCTATAAAAAAAAAAGGGGCAGTACCGTATGGAAGTGTGAATGCTTTAACAAAGATTAAAACACTACTTGGTAAGGGTCATTTAATTGACTGAACGACAGAAAGTTTGTTGAAAATTAACATAAATATCATTGTATAAATGCTATTTATTAAGTTAATTAGTAACATATTTGCATTCGAAAAATTTTTTACTGCTGAACTTACAAAAAAAAAAAAAAAAAAACATACTTGCATCTATTTTTAGCGTAGATAAATTAAGGAGACAATCTCGAAACTATTTCCCATGTGGATAAAGGCATAAAGCTAATGAGGCTACAATGTGGCACTTTGTCAAGGAGCATTAACCAACATAAGGCGTTGGAAAACAAGAATTAATGTATGTTTTGTTAGGGTTATATATACTTTAAGACTATATTAGTTTTTTTGTCCGTGTTACACTACAAGTTGGATAAAATATATAAAACCGTTCAGAAAAATATATGAAATCAAAGGTGAAAAAAATTATTTATAATTTTTTAATAAAAAATTTTATATTTAACTATTTTGTATTTGTGCTTTTTCATAATTTTTCCTTTTAGAAAAATGATTTATCCTTGTTAATCCATGGATTATTAATTAAAAAGAAAATTAAATAATTTTTTTTAAAAAAAGCTTTAGTATTTCATAAGATTGTATCGGAAAACATAAATAACAACTATTAAAAAGCTTATATAGAATTGGACAATTATTTTTTTATTTAATGTTGATGGGGATATCGATTTTTAAAAAAATATGAATTTAATTTTTATATATTTATTTACAAAAGAATGAATAATATTAAAATAAAAAACTATGTTAATTTGAAAAATTAAGTGGTTAAGCAAAAATATTATTTTAATTATTTAATTCAAAAATAAATAAATAATTAGTAATTGCTTAGTGTAAAAAAATAATAATATTAATAACATATGACTATATTAAAAAAATGATAAAGTAAAATTTTAAAATTTAAATAATAAAAATAATTAAAAGAAAAGACTAAAATAAAATGAGATCAAATCACAATATAATTAAGGTTTGAAATTGAAAAAAATAACTATAGAAAAATTGAAGATCAAAGTGCTAAAAAATAACATGAATAATAAAAGAAATAACGATTTGTGAATGCGTTAATAATAATTTATAAGTGTATAAATAGTGTTTTAAATAATGAAAATAAATGATAAACTTTAGTTTTATTTTAGTAATGCTGTGGGACTGTGATGCTACCCTGTCCATGCTAGGGTGCATGTGCATGTGCATGTATTGAGGGAAGAAGTCAACATGTCAATTGAAATGCATTGATGTATCACGTTGGTATATCAATCTATTTATACGAATATACCTGTTGATGTTTCAACAGATATGTTGCCGTATAGATTTGTTAAAATGGACCTGGTAATATATTACCAACAAAGTAAAAAGTAATTTAGCGGTAGAAAATTATTTTGATTTCATCAACATCAAAATTCAATTTCCACTGTAAACTTATAATTAATCATAATTATCATTTTTTGATAATATTTTTAAGGCTCATTTGGTTTGGTTTAAAAAGAATCAAGTGGTTATTTAAAAATTTAACGTAAAAATAGCTGATTATATATATATATATTTTTTTAAAACCTATAAAATTTTATAATACACAAAGAATAACTAATGATATATATAATAATTATTTTTTAAATCTATTTTGAAAAAAGAGATAGATATATATTAAAAAAAATTACATTCGCACCTATTAAAAATGATAAAAAATTTTTTACATCTATTTAAATATATATATATATTTTTTATTATTATTATTTGTATGTTTATCTCTCTCGTTGAGGTAGATCTATAAAATAACTGTTTTGAATGCTATTAGTCAAAGGTTGTATATTATAAAATTTCTACTCGAACCCTGTTCCCTCTGTATGTTTCTTCAATAAATGCAGTAGACAACTTAAACAGAGCTTGGTGCGGTGGGTGGAATTAACTTCGTATATTTGCTGCAGTTTGGCAGGACGATTCCTCCTTTTCACATGAACCTATGCTACTTAGTAGCTTGAATGAAAAGCTTTTTGAGGTCCTTATAAATAATAATAATAATAATAATAAACAAGAACTCAGCATAAAAAACATAAAAGAAATAAATGGCAATGCAGATGCTATGAGAACACAGTACAATTTAGATATGTGCAATAAAATTGACTTCCACCGCTTTAATGTCCCAGCTGCCACCCCTTTCATTTCAAAACGAATGCAGCTAGAATTTAGGACCAGCACTGCCATTTCCTTTTAACTCGCTGCTTGCCCCTCGTCCCATCACTTATTAACCAAACTTTTGATTTAATTTCACTTTACCATAAACATATCCAAATGTATCTATATTTAAAACATTCAATCTATCTTTCATTTTTAATTTTTCAATCAAATATCTTTTTTAACAAAAATATTTTTGATTAAAATAAAAAAAAATTAAGTCGTGTGATTTTAAATATTTTTTTTTAATTTTTTTTATATATTTTAATAAAAGATATTTCAATAAAAAAAATTTTATGAATGACAAATTTAATAAAAATAAAAGACTGAATATTTAAAAAATTTTAAAAAACAGAATTGATGAAATTAAAAATCTAAAACAAATAAGAGATATTATGTATTGTATAAATATAAATAAATTTATTTATTTTTTACTTTATTATGTTATACAAGGAAATAAATGTGTGTATATTTTTGTGAAGAAATATTCAATGAACCTTGTGATTCATTAATCCCCGCGATTTATTATATCTTTATCTTATTCAGCTTATTTTCAACGAATGATGATAATTAGTCAATCTCACGAGCATCAGACGAGGGAAACTTTTGTGACAATTCAAAGTTTTTTTTTCCTCTCCAAATAACCTATTTTTAATCGTAGCAAAAATATAGTAGGGTCTATAGATAGATTTCATTATGGGAGGGACACTTTCCATCCGAGAGTAAACAACATGAGACCAGATCCAATAAGATGGTTCCAAATGGGTATACTTTTGGGAAAGGCTCCATGCTTTTCTGCCCTTAGATTTTATTTTTCCCCTGCTTTTTCAAATCCTGTGGTTCAGAGCTACAAAAAGAACACACCACTCTCCTAATTTCAGTCTCCCAAAAGTAACTTTCTATTTCTCCTTTGACTTTCGATATCCCTCACCCAATGACGTCATTCGTAAAATCTACCCTTCCCAATGTAAAATGAGTTAGAGAGTAGTGACATAAAATTACTGAAAAGAAAACAAAAATCCTGTCCACCTTTGAACTGACAAGCGACAACTCACTCACCTTCTCAGTGGCATTCCTGTAAATATTCAAATCTCCATGTCTTAGTTCTTATATCCAATTCTCAGTATCTTCACTGTCTGTCTGTCTCTCCGAAAAACATAAGCTTACACCTTAACTTCTTCGCGGGCTTAAAATTTCTCTCTCTCTCTAAGTTTCTTTTACCGTTAATCCGCCGTTCACGTTCCGTTCTATCTCCGTGAACTAATCCAAACGTTGTACCTTTTCCTCTTTTTTTAAAAAAACTTCACAACGCTGTCGTTTCGAATTCAGAAGTTTTTACAGAATCTCACCGCTAGCGGTCTGCCGTCACCGGAAAACCACTCATTTCTAGTCCCCGATGTACAGAACCTAAACTAATGGGTTGTATTCTTGGCAAGTCCACCGCCAGGGATCGCCAGAGTCGTGGAGGATCCTCCGACCGTGGCCGGAGCTCCGATGAACCATCCGTTACTGTCACCGAAACCGTTAACGCTGCAGTTAGGGTTAGGAGGGAGAAAACAACAACGATAGCAAAAGCATCAACGCAGAGGCAGAAGGCAGTACGACACACCGGCGATTTTCCCGCGGCGGATGTTCAGGGGACGGCCGAAAGGCGGAGGCCACGGCCGGAAGCTAGTCTGAAGTGTCAGCAAGGGTGGCCATCGTGGCTAATGGCGGTTGCCGGTGATGCTATCGGCGATTGGACACCTCGCCGAGCTAATTCATTTGAGAAAATTGATAAGGTAATTAAAGAAACTAAAACCCAAGTTTAATTAATTTTAATTGCATTTATTGAGTTATTAACATTTTTTATTTTTTGGATTTTTAGATTGGGCAAGGGACATATAGCAATGTGTATAAAGCAAGGGATTTAATAACAGGAAAGATAGTGGCTTTAAAGAAAGTGAGGTTTGATAATTTAGAGCCAGAGAGTGTTAAATTTATGGCAAGAGAGATTCTTGTTTTACGAAGATTAGATCATCCAAATGTGCTGAAGCTTGAAGGGTTGGTTACTTCAAGAATGTCTTGTAGTCTGTATTTGGTTTTTGAGTACATGGAACACGATCTTGCAGGGCTGGCGGCACGCCAAGGTGTCAAGTTCACTGAGCCTCAGGTACATTGTTTGTTAATTTAAGATTGGATGTCCTGTGGGTCGATTTCAATATTATTGTAGTTTGTTGTGTAATGTGAGAGTTAATGAGATTTATGGGTGTAATTTTGGGTTGTTTGGTGTTGATGGATTCTGCATGACGGCATGTGCTGCTATTGGACTGTTTTGGGTTGTTTTTTTTAGCCTTCGGGGGTGTTGTGCTTTTTTCATCTTGTTGGCTTAACTAGGGTGCTTTGAGGTTGTGGACATGTTTGTCTTTTTTTGATTTGCTTGGGAGCTTTGATGTTACTTCAAGCCATCTCCAAGGCTACTGGGTCCCATCATCTTGTAGTTTGCATGCCCAACTTTGTGTATTTGTGATCTTATGGTGCATAGAGCTTTCATACGATCAACATGATGTTTGTATTATTTTGGGCTTGAAGATTCATGGAAAGTCCAAACTTTACATCACGACATTTATGAATATAGAAATCTCCTTTCTTAATTAACTTTTCATTTTTTGAGAGGACTGATCAGCTTTTTATCTTGGAAGTGAGTAAATGCAAAAATAGAAGAGGTAACTCCCAAGATTTGCTACTTTTTGTGGCATGAGATAATTTGATTGTTTTGTCACTCTGATAGTGTTGGACACTTTGGCTTTGTTTAGTTGAATTTTTCATTTCTAGAAGCTCAATGGAAAAGTAAATGTCATTGTTCATCATCAATTATTTGTCAATGTCTAAAAAGTATTGATCGAAACTAACTGATAGTTTATGGATGCTGAACAAAAAATAGTAACCCAGAATGTTAGTTATTTTCATGCTATATATGTTTGTGATCAGTTTGGCTGTTTAAATTAGGAAAGATCCAGTGCTTCTTACTATTGGTGGAAATGCCAGCCCAAATGAGAAGCTTACCTAGGATAGAAACTTGTATATAATGTAACCAGTAGCACCATAGTAACCATTCTTATATCAGGTCTTTAATAGCATAAGGAGTTTTTTTTGGTGATTGTCTATGCCCAGCAGTTTGACATCATGGAAATGTATCATATAACTGACTCGTGCATTTTTTTCCATCTATTCCCTTTGGCAGATCAAGTGCTACATGAAGCAGTTGTTATCTGGGCTTGAGCATTGCCACACCCATGGTGTTCTGCACCGTGATATCAAGGGTTCCAATCTGCTTATTAATAATGAAGGAATTTTAAAAATTGCTGATTTTGGACTGGCTACTTTCTATGATCCTGATCGCAAGGTTACTATGACCAGTCGAGTCGTCACCCTCTGGTACCGCCCCCCGAACTTCTTCTTGGGGCCACTTATTATGGTGTTGGTGTGGACCTCTGGAGTGCTGGCTGCATTTTGGCAGAGCTACTTGCTGGGAAGCCAATAATGCCTGGACGGACAGAGGTATTAGTTTTACTTGCATACTAGATTTATAGATTTGTATGCAAATTCAGTTGTTCTGGTTGAATGATGAAGTTGTTACAACTAGAATCTTTACAATATATTTTAAGTCTTCATCAGGGCTGCAAATGATAGTGTGGATGTGCATCGATGCCCTAATTAAAATGAGGTAGTGATGTTGAGTCCTATGCTCAAACATGGGAGCTAGGTATGAAGCAGTAGCAGCAGTAAGATAGAAGAAATAACCCCTACCTTATCTTGGGTTACATGGTAATATAGAATGATATGGTATGCTAGTCTATGTTATATGGATATTGAACATTATTAGGGAATTGATAGCGTCAAACCAATTAATGTAATGCCTGGATAAATCTGCAGTCATCTGAGCTACCAACCATGGAAGCCTTTTGTTATCATGAAACATTAAGCATAGTATGTTAATTCAGTACACCGTCAGCAGTTGTACCTTGCATTATTGGTTTTGGAGTTTGTATTGCTTTTATTGACGAGGTAGTATCGTCTCAACCATTTGTGGTTTCCATTGATGATATTTTTGTGTTAGTTATTTTCTCTCTCAGTTGCAGGCTCACTGCTCACAGTTGATTTACTTTTCAATTCTTTCCCTGCTTAGGTCGAACAACTGCACAAGATATTTAAGTTATGTGGCTCCCCATCCGAGGAATATTGGAAGAAATCCAAATTGCCAAATGCAACACTTTTTAAACCACAACAGCCATACAAACGATGTACAGCAGAAACATTCAAGGATTTCCCCCTTCTTCTCTGCCTTTAATTGAAACTCTTCTTTCGATAGATCCTGATGATCGAGTCTCTGCCACTGCTGCTCTAAATAGTGAAGTGAGTGATTTTAACTCAATTATTTGCCAATTTAACTTATATATGTTTGAAAATGGCTTTATGTTTTGCAAACTTCAAACTGATATTTACTGTTTGACACAAGGACTTGGGTGATATATTCTTACTTCTCCATAAGTCTTTATTTTCCCTGAACTTATTTATGGCTTGATATATATTTTTTGGCGTTTAATCATGTAATTGGTTTTCTTACTACAGTTCTTCACCACTGAACCTTTTGCATGTGAGCCATCGAGTTTGCCTAAATATCCTCCCAGTAAAGAATTGGATGTGAAGTTGAGAGATGAAGAAGCAAGAAGGTTAGTTTATTCTTCATTCTTGTCAACCTATTTTGGTTTTAAGCCAGTACACTGGGCTACATGCTGAAAGTTGATCTTTAATTATCAATTTTCTTCTCAGGCAAAGGGGCCTTAGTGGAAAAGCTAATGCCGTTGATGGTGCGAGAAAAGTAAGGATTCGTGATCGGGCTGGTCGGGCAATCCCAGCTCCAGAGGCCAATGCAGAGAATCCAGCAAACCTAGATGTATGTGAAAGAGTTCTTCTTGTTACGTTTATATTATTTGTTTTCTCTATTTAGCTCCTCTTTTTGCTACGAGATAGCAGAAACCCAACCACCCCTGAATCCATCCATCTTTAGAATTCTCATGTTCTATATATGTCATTGCATTATTGATGAGTTTCTAGGTATATATACTTAAGCTGTATCTCTGTAGACTTGCTGGGCAAGTCTAATTTTGAGAACTCTTTTGTGATATCCGTTCTTGATCTCTCTTAGTTTACTCCTCCTTCCCTATCATTAGAAAACTGTGGTTGGTCACAGGTCCTTGTTATATGGTGAAATCCACTTTGGCTTAGGTATCTTAGGCCCACAGTTGTCAAATAAACCGGTCAGAATTGTCAACTGGTTAGGTCTTTCACATCATGATCTGCAGCAGATGTCATACGTTCTCTACTCTCTTCTTGGTTTTTCAAAGTATAGTTTGACTTGAAATTCTCATTTGTTTGATACTATCCAGAGATGGAGAGCCATGACACAAGCAAACGCTAAGAGCAAGAGTGAGAAATTCCCACCTCCGCATCAGGACGCAGCAGTTGGGCATCCTATGGATGCATCACATAAAGGTGGCCCTGTTTCATTTGGTACATCAGATACTTCCTTTAGTTCATCAATATTCGATTCAAAATCCTCTATTAAAAGTGCTGGAGCCATTGGAGGTCCTTCCAGAAGAAGGAAAACCAATAAAGAAGACCCCCAGGTGGCTCCATCTCGGAGATTTATCCGTCCGTTTAATCCATCATCAGTAGGCCTATCAATGAATCTTTTATTCAAGGGTAAATCAGAGGTTTTTGGCAGTCGGAGGTAGCACAATTATGAATTGAAAGTTTTCCTTTTGAATTAGGTGCTTAGCTTTCATTTGGTTCAAAGAAATGCCTTCCATTTTTGTTTTGCAATTATTGCTTGTATTGATTGTACAACCTCATGATATAAAGTGGATAATCTACACAACAGAGGCCACGGTCAGCCAGTGTATAAATCCACCCCCACTTTTCTTGTACAGTTTTTGAAGTTGGAAGCTTTCTAAATTATGATTAGAAGTGTTCTTCCTATAAATTGTAAACTTGATTCATCCATAGATATTTTGCACCTTAGCACTGGATAGTGTCTGTATTGCACGTAGTTTTCTTTTAGGTGTTACCTGCCTAGGACTTGGAGATTTGGACATTGTTTGCTATTCAGTGAGTTCCAACTTTTGTGCCAGCCATTTCTTGTTCATCCTGCGTAGCCTCGGCTTAGTGGGATTTTCCTTTCGGTTCTTCACAGCCACAGAAGGCATCAGGTTATACGATACAGATGCTCTCCCTCCGAGAAATTTTATATTACTTATGGAGAAGCTATTAATATTTATTCTGTAAGGAGATAGACCGTGGTTGGGGGGGGGGGGGGGGGGGGGACAATGGGGAGAAAATTAATAGAAGAAATTTGGTTCGAGTGGGAATATTTTTACACTGTTGATTTTGGATGTGATTTTTTTTCCTTTAAAAGTGAGTCAATGGAATAATTGTAATAATGTAAAAAATAATAATTAAGAAATTGATTTTACAGTGTCGAAGCGACGACGTTTTAATTGTTCTCTTTTTTCTGTCTATAAATCTCCTTTGAAGTAATTGTTACTTATTACTCTTCAACACAGAATTTTCCTACCAGGATGTAGTATGTTGTTTGTGGGAAAACAAATCTAGTATTTTAGGAGTATTCATCGTTTTATGCATCTATTGAAGGTGAACGTAGTGGACCACATTGGCGATCACACATTAAATTTGATATGATTTAACTGATTTAATTAGATATGAGACTTTTTATCGCCTTTATTTATTTGTCTTTTTTTTTTTTTTGGATAATTACTGGAAAAACTTTTTTTAAAAATCTTCTATCTAAAAAACCAATCAATTTATTTTTAAATTTCTCAAATCCAAAACTGTATTTTTCGACCAAAACATTCTATAGTTAACCTCCAACTTAACACTAATTAACCATTTGATGTTTTGGTATGAAAAATATTGTTTTGGGTTTGAGGGATTTAAAATAAATTGATGGGTTTTTTAGATAAAATTTTTTTAGATGGTTTTTTAGTAATTAGTTAATAATAATCTCATTTCATAGTTTTTGATAAGTTTGGTACTTTTTTTTTTTTTTTTAATCAAGATCAAATTCAGGTTCTTTCTGGTTGCAATCCAAAGGAAAAAAAATTTCTCAAGTTCTTTGATTGGTGACACATTAACCTTTCGGGTAATATTTTCGTATTATACTTTTTTTATATATCTTTTTTTTTTTTTTTTTGGTATTGATTGTTTGTTTGTTTCATCAATTAAGAAATTAGTTTTACTATCTAATAGCTACAGTAGTAGATGCAATTCAACTAATTGATGTTAAGGAAATGATACTCATGTTATCCTCATGTAATTTAATTAAATGGATATAATATAAATAAGAAAATTAAGAATATGCATGATTATGAACATTAACGATATCCTAAATCCTAATATATTTAGAAAATCACGTATAACATTAGCGTATTATACTTTTTTTATATATCATTTTTTTTGTATCGATTGTTTGTTTCATCAATTAAGAAATAAGTTTTACTATCTAATAGCTATAGTAGCAGATGCAATTCAACTAATTGATGTTAAGGAAATGATACTCTTGATATCCTCGTGTAATTTAATTAAATGGATATAATACAAATAAGAAAATTAAGAATATGCATGATTATGAATATTAGCGAGCTCCTAAATCCTAGTATATTTATAAAAAAAGTACAATTAGTAGTACTAGTTTTTAATTAATCAAAACTTAACATTTTTATCAAACAATTAAATTAAATTAAGTAATGACTCTATAATATATCTTAGTATCTTGGTTAAATAGAATATAGGCATCCACAATAGAAATACATAGCTTAAAAAATAATTATTTTATTTAAATTAAGGATAATTACCAAAAAAAAAATAAATAAAAAATTTTATCTAAAAAACTCATCAATTTATTTTTTACATCTCTCAAATCCAAAACAATATTTTTTATTATCAAAATATTCGATAGTTAATCGGTGCTAAGATGTGGGGGTTCATAATTAGGTGTTTTGACAAGAAAAATATTGTTTTGGGTTTGAGATATTTAAAAATAAATTAGTGAATTTTTTAAATAAAATTTTTTAAAAAGGTTTTATGGTAATTATCTCTCTTCTTCTTTTTTCTTCTCTAATGTAATATCACTAAGCCCCACCGTAAACTCCAATACAATCATCATCTTATTGTCAATATAACCACCATTCCATTATAACTTGCTAACACTACTACTACCATAACAACAATTACCTCCTCATTATTGCCACCACCACAATAATAACAATCACCTCCTCATCAACAACGACGAATGCTAGTACAACCATCATCTTATTGTCAATGTAACTACCATTCCATTATAACCCTTCGACACCGCCACCACCATAACAATAATCACTTCCTCATGACTATCGCCACCATCATAATAAAAATCATCTTCTCACCACCAATGGTAGTACCAACACCTTTCGTCACCACCATTTGGTTATGTATGTAATCTCCTCATTTTTACCGTCATAATCGTCACTCCAACACTATTACTATCATAAAAAACAATTAACACTACTAATTGTCGCTACCATCACCAACATTACCATCTTATTATTAAACTAACTATTATTACAATCATTATTTTATCACCGTTAGTATCTTCATCATCATTACAACAATCATCATCTTATTATTACTAACATTATTACAACCACCATTATAATCATCATAGTTAACACTACCACTATTTCTATTACAAACGAGTACAACTTTTTTCATCTTGTTATCATTATTCAAGAGCAACCAACGAAATATAATATATTTTACATAAAATTATTTTCCTTAATACATCAAAATACTGAAAAAATAACTATTTTTCAATATATATATATATATATATATATATATTCTCGATTGAAGTACCTACCATTATAATCATTATTATCTTCGAGGCCTCGATTTATATTTATATAATAATTTAATCCTTCAAGTTGTCTTCATATTTTTAATTATATTTATTATATTTTTGAATAATGTTTAAATCTTTCATTTGTTTTTTCGATTAATTTTTTTGACCGTAAAAATTTTTTTTATCAAAATATTCTTGATTGAAATGAAAAAAAAACCTTAAAGTCATACAACCTGTTTGTTTCATTTTTAATATATGTAATTTTTTTTATTTACATTTCAATCAAAGGTATTTCGATTAAAAAATTTGCTCGTAATAAAAAAAATTAATCGGAAGAATAGATTGAACACTTAAATATTATTTAGAGACATAATAGATATAATTAAAAATATAAAAATAAATTAAAGACTCATACTATCATATAAAAATAAATTAGGCTATTTGTCTTAAAAATAACTTAATGATCTCATATTTTTGTGAAAAGAATTGATAAAATTATCAAAATACTAAATAATTCCTCCATAGATCGCAAGTCTGCATATCTCCAAATCGTTGCATAAACGACAAATGTAAAGAACACGTTGTACGAACTCCTTGTAGGCACGCCTAGTCGCCTACCACATTAGTAGATGCACAGTGGACAAAATATGATGTTCTTAATTTAATCCCTGTGATTGAAAATGAAAAAAAAAGTAATTTAAACATATTCTCTAGTTTTGAAATTATTATTATTATTATTATTTATTATGATATTGTATTAAATTAATATCAGATCTCATGATTAAAAATTGCATCAATTTAAAATCGGATCCAATTACATCATGACATGATTGGCATGTCGAGAATGACTTAATTAGCTAAAGGTGTCTAAAACGATTTGTGTCTATTCTAGCTATTTATTTATTATTTTGATTGCAGATCGAGACCAACATCAGTCCCTATTCAAACAGGAGACTCATCGAGTCGACCTAAATTTTCCTAATTATCCTAAGATGACGTGTTTTCTAATTGCAAAATGAGATTGTCATCAATCCCTAAAATTTAGTAGACTTCACGATCTCACATCTAGCTAAATGAATTGAAAAACTTTAATAAGTAAATTAATTATAAGCGGGACATAACAAAAAAAATAATGAAATAAACAACAAACAAAATCTAAATTTAACAAAAATTTGTAGACAATCTATTAGTACATGCCTTCACCTCCCCTAAAATTTTCAGATTTAAATGAAATTGGATAATGGACTGAATAATTAAATTTTAATACAAACCTCCCTAATAATTAAAATAATGGTAGGATAACAAATGAATTGCAAAAATAATAAAAAATGGACTTTGAAAATATACCAAAATTTAAAAAATAAGCTAAAACTAGATATGTGAAATAACCCTAAAAAATTTAGATTAAATTAAAATGGGACACTAGACCTACTAATTAAATTTTGAAACACATTCACATTAATAATTAAAATCATGGCAGAATGGTAAATAAATTACAAATAATAGTTAATATACTCCAAAACTTACAAGATTTAAAAAATATTCTAAAGGCATACACATGAACAAACCCTAAAAATTTCAGATTAAAATAAAATAGGATATTGGACTTAATAATTAAATTCTAAAACAGATATATGTTAATAATTAAAATAACGGTAGAATAATAAATAAAATTTGAAATAATAGTCAATGGACTTTTAAAATTACAAAACGTAAAACACATGCTAAGAATAAACACATGAACAGACGCTAACAATTTCAAATTATAATAAAATTAAACATTGGACTTAGTAATTAACCTTTAAAACACACTCACATTAAAATAATAGTAGAATAAATATATAAATTGTAAAATAATAGTAAATGGACTCTTAAAATTACAATTTTTTTTAAAAAAGTCTAGGGACACGTGAATAGACCCTTAAAATTTTAGATTATAATAAAATTAAACACTAGACTTAGTATTTTAACTTTAAAACACACTCGATCAGATTAATAATTAAAATAATGGTAGAATAAAAAATAAATTTCAAAATAATA
Source organism: Dovyalis caffra (assembly GCA_963924115.1). Lineage (NCBI taxonomy): Eukaryota > Viridiplantae > Streptophyta > Magnoliopsida > Malpighiales > Salicaceae > Dovyalis > Dovyalis caffra. Next base: position 4,144,772 of record CAWUPB010001009.1, on the reverse strand, counting down.
GTGATTGGACTCTTAAAATTACAAAATTTAAAATAACATGCTAAGGAAAAACATATTAAAAAAAATCTAAAAATTTAAAATTATAATAAAATTAAATACTGGACTTAATAATTAAATTTTCAAACACACTCACATTAGCAATTAAAATAATGGCAGCATAATAAATCAATTTGGAAATAATAGTAAATGAACTCTTAAAATTACAAACTTTAACAAACAAGCTAAGAACATGTATATTTACAAACATTAAAAATTTCAGATTTAAATGAAATTAAACATTGGACCAAATAATTAAATTTTGAAACAACTCACACTAATAATTGAAATAACAATAAAATAATAAACAAAGTGCAAATAAATAGCAAATAGACTTTAAAATTACAAAATTTAAAAGAAAAACTAAGGACAAGCATATATATGAACTCTAAACATTTCAGATTAAAATTAAGTCGAAAACTTGACCAAATAATTAAATTTTGGAACTACTCACACTGATAATCAAAATAATGGCGGAATAATAACTAAATTGTAAATAAATAGCAAATAGACTCATAAAATTATGAAATTTAAAACACAAGCTAAGGACAAGTATATGTACAAATTGTGAAAAATTTAGATTAAAATAAAATTAAAAACTGGATCAAATAATTAAATTTTGAAAGACGCAGCTCACACAAAATTTTGATTTAGAATTTAAAGGATGATTTAGGGATTTTGTTTGGCTTAGATTGCGGTGGCCATAGATGATAAGTGAGTTTTATTTTTATTTTATTTTATTTTTTGGTGGCTTTTGTGGGAGAGGTGAGTGGAGAGACTTTTTTGTTGGAGAGTGAATTGTAGCTGCCTCTTGAAAAAAAGAGAGATTTTTATAGTAGTTTTTTTTGGTAGAATTCAGCTTGGTCCTTTATTTTTCTATTTTTTCAATTTTGGTCCTCATCTCATTTTTTTCTCATCAATCACGCCCCTAATTAAAATTATTTAATTCTTTGTCTTTTAATTTTATCCTAAATCATTCTCAATTAAGACCCTTGATTTTTTATTCTCTTCCAGTTATACCTCTAATTAGATGTTATTTGGTCCACACCTCTCACATCTTTTTTCAATTGAACCTCAAATTATCTTTTCAAATTATTCTCCCTTTTTCTTTCTTTTCTTCTTCTTCTTTTTTTATTTTATTTATTATTTTTTATTTAATTAAAATTAGAAAATAATCCTAAGAAATTAAAATCTTAAAAATTCATAAAAGTACCTAAATATTATGAAAAGATCAAGAAAATATACATGCAACATGCAATTTTTAAATTTTGTATAAAAATAAAAATTTATGAGCGTAAAAAATGGGTTATGACAGCACTTGCAGCACACGTTCCTCCAACTAACCTGCCCACACGGTCTCCCATCCAACCCTAGAGTGCTCCAACCATCGACGGTCGACTACTCCCGATAAATTCAACAACCGAAAGGCCTTCCACCAAGAGTGAGTAGATATTACACCCCAGCACAAGAATTTCTTCAATCTTAGTGCATTGTAAGCCACGAAAACTAAGGAGGGCAACTAATGTACTTAGAGAACTCGCGTATCTATAAGGTCGTACTACACGCATAATTGTACAAAGAACTCTGTGTCACAACCAAATTCATCCGACCATACTCTAGGCGGATGAGTAGACTAGCTAATTACATCATGACGGCTAGGCTTTTGTCCTATATCTTTTTGGGCTCTTCTTTTCATATCCTGGACGGATGAGAACACTCGAGTTAATCATATTTATCTCCCCCTAATCACAATGTCAAGTAGTATATGTAATAAATGCACTTGACTGCATCTGTCAAGTAATAATGTAAATGACATCAGTATCTACACTTATGAGTGGACAAAGGAAATTGACTTGCAAGTTGGTAGCGCTTATTGGTAATCCATGGTTTCCAGACGCCTATCTCCCAAATCAAACTCTAAAATTATGAGTGGACAAAGGAAATTGACTTGCAAGTTGGTAGCGCTTATTGGCTACATAAACAGTCGTGAGCCTTAGGGTAAAAGGTTCATAATCTGTGATATCTCGTTCTCTATTCATCTTCTTCTTGCACTTGCGACATCGCTTTCTCAGGCTTATTACCTTCCAACATCTGCTAACTTAATCCTCGGAGAGTTCTCGCTTTTCGTCAATATTGAGACTTGTTTTGCAGGTGTTTCAATAAATCCTGACACCATTCTCCACCGGTCACCACCACAATTCAAATACATAAAAACCCACCTCATCTTAATAGGTTTTCCAACCTCATCGCATGATTGTGTAGAAAAGCCCATCATCAAACCGTTAACTCATATATGGATCACACGATCCATTCCATCTATGAGTTCTACTTGAGATTCGCATTTTTTTTTATAATTTTTTTTTGTTTTAGTTTTATGGGTAGATGTTATTCTCAAGTTAGTTTTTCCATACCAGGATAGTTCATTTCTCTAATTCACATCTAGGTTAAAGAGTCCACAAGAATTTTATATAGTTCATGTTAGGCTACTCTGTACGTACATGCTTGTTTGTACACCACGCTATAATTTCCGACGATACAAATCAAACACATATTCTTCACATCGATCGGATACCATTTTTATGATCATCATCATCAAAGGATACAAGCTAGCCACATCGAAACTGTTGCGTTATTCTTTATTGACCTTTTTCTTTACAAAAGGGGACTGCCATGCATGACTTGAAGAGGACTTTAGGCAGTCGAATCAGAGTCTAAAGGAAACATTCACTTATGAAAAAGTCTCATTCGTACGGACAAAGCATATAATCTAGCTACGTAGGAAATCTCCGCTTTCTATATACTTTTTCCCTTTGCTTTCAACTGTTATATGCTTTTTTAGAAAGTCTCTCTCTCTCTCTCTCTCTCTCTCTCTCTCTCTCTCTCTCTCTCTCTCTCTCTCTCTCCTCAAGCCCATTAAAAAAGATCTCTTCCTTCGTTATTAGGTAAAGGAATAAATAAAAAAAAAAAGAAAATTATAAATTTGTATGCATGCTTAATTTACATCGGAGGGGAAATATGGAAAATTACAATAAATTGCAAGAATAATATGTGGGCCATGCTTTATACCGACTGCTTTCTTCTTTCTTGATTAAGTACCAAGATTGAAACCTCCAACCAATATTACAACAAATATTTTTTTTGACATTTTAGCTCTGATGTATGAATAGCTTAATTTTGATTGAACTAAAAAGGTGATCTCTTAATTTGAAAAAATGGATGAATACTAGTACTCTTAAATGAAAAAAAAAATAAATATGTTTATTCAAGTTTTTAATCGTATCATATTTATTTTTAAAAGTATTTCAAATATTGAATCTGTCATTTTGATTAATTTTTTCGATAAAATAATTTTTTTTTATATTGAAATGCCCTTAATTAAAATGTAAAAAAAAATATTCTTTTTGAAATATTCAATACGTTATTCTGATTATTTTTTTTGATCAAATAAATTTTTTTGATCGAAATGCCCTTAATTAAAATGAAAAAAAAATCTATAAACTTAAAAAATAAAACAGGCATGTCATGTGACTTTTATATGTATATATTCAAAATTAAGTATAGTCAAAATTAATTAAAAAATCTATTTTTATTAAAAAAATAGATTATAATATTCAAATTAAAAATCTGAAAATTCAAGATTTTTTTGAATCATTTTGTTCAACATGCTACTCACACTCTTTAAGTTTCCTTATTTCTCAAATTCTTAAATTTTAAGTAGAAAAAAATAAAATTATTAAAAACAAATAAATTAATGTAATTCGATTATGATAGTCTATTCTATATATATAAAAACCATAAAAAGTTAAATACAATATTTTAATGGATTGATGTTTAAAAATATTAAAAATAATCTATATTTATAATGAGTAATATGTAAAAAAAAAAAAAAAAATCAAACATTTATTACAAAATAAATCAACTAATCTCTTTAATTACTCCACTAAATCTTGTGATTTATTTTGATTGATCATTGTAATTCTTTGAAAATTAATATACTTTTCAACACAAAGAAAAACAAGAAAGGAGTGTGGGACTGTCCATTCGTATGCCTTTATTTTCGTTTTAAAGTCAATTTCCTCTTCTTTTTCTCCCTGGTCCTTTACATGTTTCCTTCCCATGAAGAAGTCTTTTTAGTCTCCTCATTTCCCTTCACTTCACTGCTAGTCACTACTGCTACCCCTCTTTTTCTTTGTTTCCTTCAAAACCTGATCTGCTTTCTTCTCTCTGTAACTACTCAACTTCTCGTTTTTCTATCTTTTTTTTTTCTTTTTTTTTCTGGGTATTTTTTTATCTTTTCTGTTTGCAAGAGCAAGAATGGGGACTCCAAAAGAACACATAGAGCAGATAAGAAAAACGACATTCTCGATAGGAGGAGAAAAGAACCCTTTGGCTCCTATGCTGGATCAGGCTGTCAAGTTTCTCTCTGCTGAACTCTACGCTAAAGATGTCCACTTTCTCATGGAACTCATTCAGGTTGTCTCACAAAACCATCTTATAAATGCAGATCTCTGTTCCTTAATTTTCACAGTTAAATTTTTGGTTGTGTTACAATTTACTAAGTGCTTAATTAATTTTCATTCTCAGAATGCAGAAGACAATGAGTACTTGGAAGGTGTAGACCCTTCGCTAGAGTTCGTCATAACATCTCGGGACATAACAGCCACTGGTGCACCAGCCACTCTGCTGATTTTCAATAGCGAGAAGGGTTTTTCTGCTAAAAACATAGAGTCCATTTGCAGTGTTGGGAATTCCACTAAGAAAGGCAACAGGAAACGTGGTTATATTGGGGAGAAAGGTATTTTCTCCATCACTCAATTCCACTAAATTTCAACTAGTAGTCTATTCTGATGTTTCAATGGATTTACCATATATGTTTAAGTTGTATGTGTATACAAATATTAAGATGAGAAGATTCTGTTTAATTTGTTAGTTCTAAATCAGCAGGGCCAAATTTGTGTACCAAATTCATGAATTAATGTTAGCATCCTAGCTACATGTCTATCTTAGTGAGTTTAGTTACTTGGCATTCATGACATAATTAATATAAGTATGGAGATCAAAAATCATGATTAAGTTAATAATTAAAGTTGATTTCTGTACTTGACTCTGAGTTTAGTTCTTAATGGTCCTATTTGTCTCTCTTGCGCTAGCATGCCAATCTTTTCGAGCTGTGTTAGTAGGAAATTTGATAATGTATCATTAATGTTGTTCTAAATCAAGTAGCAAACATTTGGCTGATTTTCAGGAATCGGGTTCAAGAGTGTGTTTCTGATCACTCCTCAGCCTATCATATTCAGCAACGGCTATCAGATACGTTTCAATGAAAAGCCTTGTCCCCATTGCAATCTTGGATACATTGTTCCTGAATGGGTTGAGGAGAATCCATCTCTTTCTGACATAAAACAAATATATGGTTCTGGTTCAACCCTTCCAACAACAACTATAGTCTTGCCCCTGAAGCCTGACAAGGTGAAGCCTGTGAAGCAGCAGCTGTCAAGCATTCATCCTGAAGTCCTTCTATTTCTTTCGAAGATAAAAAGCCTTTCTGTCAGGGAGGAGAATGAGGGTCCTGAGCCTAATACAGTTAGTGCAATAGCTATTACAAAAGAGACTAATTTCAGGACAAGGAAGAGCATGGATGCCGAGTCCTACACACTCCATCTGTCTGCAGAGGAAAACAGTGCTGGTGAGGTAGATGGAGAATGCAGCTATTTTATGTGGAAACAGAAGTTTCCAGTGCAACAAGAAAACAAAGTCGAGAAGAGAATGGAAGTGGACGATTGGGTAATCACTCTGGCTTTTCCTAATGGAGAGCGTCTCCATCGAGGAATGAGCTTGCCTGGAATCTATGCATTTCTTCCTACGGAGATGGTCACAAATTTCCCCTTCATAATTCAAGCAGATTTTATTCTGGCATCTTCTAGGGAAACAATACTTTTGGATGACAAATGGAATCAAGGGATTCTTGATTGTGTGCCGCTTGCTTTTGTCAATGCTTTAGTCTCGCTAGTCAAAATGACAGAAGATGCACCAGTGTCTAGTCTGCCTCGAATGTTCCAGTTCTTGCCAATCGAAAGCTCTCACTATCCAGCATTTAATGCAGTGAGAGAATCAATCAAAGCAGAGCTGGCTGAAGAAGAAATTGTTCCAAGAGAGTCTTCCACAGCGCAGAAGTTCTTTCACAAACCACGGGAAATTGGTCGAATAATGCCTGCATTCTGGGGTATACTGAACAAGGCAAGGAAGGAAGGGGTGGGTTTGCATAATCTTTCATCCCATGGCATGTATGTTCTGAGCTCTTACTTTGATGAACCAGAGTATGATTCAGTACTCGATTTCTTGGGTGTGGGACCTGTGAAAAATGAATGGTATGCAAGGTGCATTCGGAGTTCTAATCTCTTAATGGGTGTCTCAGAAGATGTTTATCTGCAAATTCTTCTTTTTGTGGCCGATAATTGGCGTACGAAGTTTTGCAACACCAGCATGGGCAAAATTCCACTTATAAAATATGCAGATCGTGATGGTAGAGTGTCTTTGTGCAGAATCAACGAATCAGCTCAGCGGAACAGTGAGAGGTTGTTGTGTCGATCACATCATACTCGTTGTATATCTTGGTTGATTGATTGGAACAAGGAATTTGGATTTGTTGGAAATCGTTTTTTCCTGCCGAAAAGCACACAGGAAGCGATCGATTCATTTTCTAAGAAGGAGACCATCCTGCAATGGCTTAGAGTTGAGGTGAAAGTTTCTGAGATAAAGTTGCACAGCTATGCAGAAATGGTAGCTAATCACCTCAATGATAATCGGAAGAACACCATCGCCTATGCTTGCTTCCTATACGAGTCATTTGCTCGGCGTTATCTGAATGGAGAGGCGATTGATTCTTTGTGTGGTAAAATGCCGCTAGTAGATAGCTATGGTCATGTGACCAAAGAAAGGAGTGGAGTTCTTGTCCCTGCGAATGGAAGCAAATGGGTGGAGTTGATTGGCTCTAATCCTTGGAGGGAAGAAAACTACATTGAGCTCGGGGAAGACTACTTGTATCCTGCATGTTTCGCCGGAACAAGCACATCAGGAGAACAATTTATGGAGTTCCTTATTACTCATGTAAAAGCTTCTGATATTCCAAACATATATCCCCCCAATGCTGGAATACCTACCGTGTCCGGGCCACTCATAATACAGAATGCATATCTGTTGCTGGATTGGATTCGTGAGCTAGGACGCAGAGGAATTAGCATTCCAGAAAAGTTCTTAACTTGCATAAAGGAAGGTAGCTGGCTGAAAATTACTGTTAATGATTCTCCAGGTCACAGACCACCATCACAGTCATTCCTACTTGCTTCAGATGGTGGAAATTCAAACTGGGGAACAATTTTGCAGAATGGAACTGAGCTGGTGGATATCCCAATAGTCGACCAGAGTTTTTACGGTGATAAGATTAATGAGTACAAGGAGGAGCTAAAGACAATTGGAGTCATGTTCGAATATGGTGAAGCATGCCGATTTATTGGAAATCATCTGCTGTCTCTTGCTGCTTCATCCACTTTGTCTAGAAGCAGTGTGATATCGATGCTCAATTTCATCAAATTTTTGAAGCAAAATTTTCTTTCTCCCGATGATTTTGTTAGCAGAATTAAAGAAGGCAGATGGCTAAGAACTTCCCGTGGGAGAAGGTCTCCAATTGGATCTGTGCTGTACAATGAAGAGTGGAAAATTGCAAGGCAACTAAGTACAATACCCTTCATTGATGAAGATTATTATGGTGAAGAAATTCATTGTTTCAAACCAGAGCTTCAGTTGCTTGGTATCATAGTTGACTTCAATGGAAGTTACCAGATGGTTGTTGACAACTTATTGTTTACAAATTCAACTTCTCTGACAGCGGAGTCTCTTTTGTTTATATTAGATTGCATGCATCATTCAACATCTTCTTGCAAAGTTGCCAATGCTCTCCAAAGCGTGAGATGTTTGAAGACAAATATTGGTTACAAATTGCCAGCTGATTGTTTCTTTTCTGATCCTGAATGGGGCTGCCTTCTAAAGGTTTTTAATAACGTCCCATTGATTGATCATAATCTCTATGAAAGCCGCTTCACCACTCGCAAAAATGAGTTGAAGCAGCTGGGAGTAAAGGTAGATTTTGAGGAGGCTGTCAAGGTGTTTGTCCGCTCTTTTGAACGACAGGCATCGTTTTCTTCCATTACAAAAGAAAATGTTATTTCGTTCCTGTCATGCTACAGAAAGCTAAAGGAAACTTCTCATAAATTCCCTCCAGCTCAGAAGAAGTGCATCCGTGAAGTGAAATGGTTGAGGACTCGGCTCGGTGATTATAGGTGTCCAAGAAACTGCATTCTGTATGGTCCTGAATGGGAGTCAATCTGTGCAGTTACTCTCCTTCCGTTCATTGATGATAGGGACAGCTTCTACGGGAAGGGCATTCGTGAGTATGAAAAGGAGCTGAAGCAGATGGGAGTTGTTGTTGAAGTTAAAGCTGGTGTGAAGCTTGTGGCTGCTGGTCTTTATTTTCCTCTGAATCCTTGTCACATAACTCCTGAGAATGTGTTCTCTTTGCTGGAGTGCATCCGAATTTTATTGCAAGAGAAGGATTACTCCTTTCCAGACACTTTTCTGAAAAATGTTCATCAAGAGTGGTTAAAGACCCATGTCGGCTACAGAACTCCAGACAACTGCTGCTTGTTTGATTCCAAATGGGGTTTATATGTGAAGAACACCGACGGACCTTTCATTGATGAAGAGTTTTATGGTTCTAACATCACATCATATAGGGAAGAGCTGAGCTCTATAGGAGTTACTGTTGAAGTAGAAAAAGGATGCTCATTGCTAGCCAGTAACTTATATCACCATTCGGAATTTTCCACTATTGTTCGAATATACAACTTTTTGAGCGAACATAGGTGGAAGCCAGAAAGTGACGCAACTAGAAAGATTTGGATTCCTGATGGAAAGAAGTATGGTAAGTGGGTTAATCCAGAAGAATGTGTCATGAACAACCACGATGCTCTTTTTGGTCAACAGTTTATTTTTTGGAGGACTACTATGATCCAAACTTGCTTTGTTTCTTCTCCAAATCATTTGATGTCCCTTCTAATCCTTCTCTTGATGCTCACTGCAAGCTTTGGAAGGTTTGGGAAACTTCAGGACACCAATTATCACATGCTCAGTGTTGTGCATTCTGGGAGTGTGTGTTGAGTCAATGGAGCTCAAAGGTGGAGAGAACTCTTGCTGATGGCTTAATGAAATTGCCTGTTCATTCTGGCTGTGGAGAAATTTTGTTGTTCGACAAGGATGATGTTTTTGTAGCTGATGACCTTCTTCTGAAGGAACTTTTTGAAAAGCTTTCCCCTCGCCCAGTACTGGTCTGGTATCCTCAGCCGAGCTCGCCTTCTTTGCCCCGAAGCAAGTTGCTTGAAATATACAGTAAAATTGGGGTTCGCACAATTTCTGAATCAGCGCAGAAGGAAGAACTGTCCTTGACAGATGGGGTAAAACTCAAACGGGTGAATCCAAGAGGCCTTTTTATCGGAAAAGAGCTGGTTCGGCTCGTTCTTGGCTTTTTAGCTGGTCCTTCTTTAAAAATGGAAGTGAGAAAGAGGCATGAAGCTGTCCAGTGTCTCCTCAACATCACTGCCCTAGTGACTGCGGAGCCAATTACTGTAAGCTATAGTTTGTCACTGTCTTCAGGGGAGATTGTGAAAGTGAGAGCTGATCGAATGATTCGTTGGGATAGGAAGAGTTCAAAGTTTTTTACCCAGAAGCCCGACAAGACTGGTGGACCCAAAATTCGCATGGAGTATGCCACATATTTCTCCGAAGCCATAGCTGAGGGCATTTTGTGGGATAAAGAAGATCATATAAATGCACTCTCTGAGCTGATCAAGTTCGCTGTCCTGGTCAGTTTCAATGAAGAAGCAGTTCAGTTCTTAATGAAGTCCAAGAATCTGCAAATTTTTGAGGAGGATGAGGAATTCATGTCTGCTGCTTTCCCTGAGTAGATGTCCAGAAAATGTTGTTCCTATATATGTGTGTGTGTGTATATATATATATATATAGTTTTTCTAAGAACAGCCAGTTGATAAATTACTGGTTCTGGTTAGTCCTGTCTGAGTAAACGTACTGTATGTTTTCTATGTCTTTCTTCGAATTGCAGCTAGAAACTTTCTCATGTATATTTTTAATGTGTGCTTTAGCTCTATGCAAGATGGCCATTTGTACTTAAATTAAAATTTTATCTCTGTTTGTCTATCATAACCTGATACAAGGCAAGGTTTGGAAGGAGCTCAACATGACATCATTAGGGGAAATTGAGATTTAAGTTGCAGGGAAGGTAGCAGTGCTAGCAATGCTGAGGTGGATTGATGACAGGCTGGCAAGGGGAGCAAGACTAATGACAATGGCAAATGATGGGAGGTTGTTACGAAGGCAGTCAGAGAAGCTATTACGAGTTAGTTAGCACGTTGTTAGTTAGTTAGTAAATGTAGTTGTATATAGGGAGAGATTATAGATGAGAAAGATTGTCTTGGATCATTTATAAAATCAATTCTCTCTGTTTTTCTTCTTTGAGCTCTCTCTGTAAAACAATTCTTACATTCTTTAAATTTCCTGTATTTCAACTTCACAGCATGTATTTCCTGCATTTGCATGAATAAAACCACAATTTGTTCAATTCTTTCTTGGGTTCTTTGCTAGAACTATAACCGGTAACAATTGGTAGCGGAGCACCTTCTTGGCACCTGTGACCTATGATGGCAAAAGGAAATGAAGATTCAAGGAAGGAGAATCCATCAATAGTTTGACTAAGGTAATATCTGACTTTACTAAGAAACTAGATGATATGGCTTATTAACATAGTAAGGAAATAGCAAAAATTAAGGAATTAATGAAGAGTGTAAATTAACAGGAATATGCAAGCTAATCTAAATCAAGATAGGGGGTTCCGGACTCAAGAATAGTATGTTAATGTAGGAGTTCATGGTGATGGTAGAAATGTGAATATTAATGGGGAAAATATGAGTTTTAATGGAGGAATACATGGTTTTAATACGAGTATCAAGCTAACACTAGATTGTCTAGGGTGGAATTTCTAAGTTTCAATGGAGAAGATTTAGAGGGTTGGATTTTTAGGTGTGAACAATTCTTTGATATTGACAAAACACCTAGGGAAACTAGAGTAAATGCGCTTCAATACATTTGAAGGGAGAAGCATTAGAATGGCATCGAGTGTGTGTTAGAATGAAAGGAGAAAATTTTAGACTTGAATGGGATGAATATGTGTAAGAATGAAAGGAGAAAATGTCGGAATTGATTGGGATGAATATTTATAGGCCTTAAATACAAGATTTGGAGCAATGATTTATAGTGATCCTATGAATGAATTGATGAATTTGAAACAAAATAAAAATGTCCAGAGTCATCTTAAGAAATTTATATCTCTGGTAAATAAACTATTTTTAGAAGAAGATTATGTAGTTAGTTGTTTCTTAGGCGAACTTGAAAGCTGAATTGTAGGTACCAATATGTATGGTTAAGCCTAAAACCCTAAAAGTTGTAGTTTCCTTAGCTAAACTACAAGAAATTAGCCTTAATACCTCAACTTTTGGATCCAAATTCAATTACATAACTGTTCATAATCCTGCTATTTATGTTAATAGACCTCTACCTATGAGCAATCAAAGAAACAATACAAATGCACCATTCCAAAACAACCTACATACTTCAACCAATATGCAAACTTCTACCAACCTTATTGATAACCTTGTTACTAAAAAAGGCTTTGACACCACCTTTTCAATTTCAAAAGGACAATTTAGTATTCAAAACCAAAAAACTTCCAAGCAATAAAAAGTTGGATGAGCATAGACTAAGAGGACGGTGCTACTTACGCGATGAGAAATACTTTCCTAGACACAAATGCAAAGAAATGCAAGTATATATGTTAGAAGTAGAAGATAATAATGGAGCATGGGAAAATGCTAAGTTAGTTGTAGTTGAGTATGCCGATGTTAATGAAAACAATTATGTGGGGGAATTATATTAAATTTCTATGAGTGCATTATTTGGGAGAAATCAATATAAAACCATAAGAGTTAAAGGAAAGAATCAAAGATGAGGAATGAAAATCCCGATTGATACTAGTAGTACTCCTAATTTCCTAAACAGATTGGTTTGCTAAGCAGATTAATTGTGAGTTGACTAAGATTAAACCAAGTAATTATTAAAGTGGCTAAATGGATTGAGATTGTGTGTAACTCCTTTAAGTGGAAGATGCGAAGAATAAGTTTGAAACTAGAGTTTTTGTATTGTTGTTATGAATTTATGATATGATCTTGAGAATAGAATGGCTATATGGATTGAGAGATAGAATATGAAACTTTAAGTCATTATGGATGAAGTTTTTTTGGCGGGAGTTGATTTTACAAAAGAAATATGCTAAGCTTCTTAGTCCTCGAGAGGAAAAAACAATGACTAGAGGGATTGACAAATAGAAGCGATCTGAATTGGTTATAACTAAACCAATTATTTAGTACTTGGAAAGATCCGAGTAGAATTGTTTGAGTTGAAGGTTGTGGATTCGAGTACTTGTAAAGATATAGATAGTCTTGGATGAATTTTTTGATATTTTTGAAAAACTAAAAGGATTACCTCCTAGAGAGCTTATGATCATAAAATTAGTTTGAAGTCAAGATCCGAATAAGTTAATATGAAATTATATCGATACCCCTACCCAAAAGGATGTTATTGAGCAAATGATACAAGAAATGTTAGAAACAATGATTATTCAATCTAGCCCAAGTCCATTCTCTTCTCCAAGTAGTGTTGGCAAAGAAAAAAGATAGATCTTGATGAATGTGTATGGACTACAAAATGGTTAATTAGCTCACCATTCATGATCGGTTTCCTATTTTAGTTATTGAGGAACTTTTAGAAGAATTGCATGGACTTATGGTCTTTTCTAAACTAGATTTAAAAGCGAGGATATCATCAAATAAGAGTTTTTGAACTTGACATTTACAAAATAGCATTTAAAACTCACAATGGTAATTATGAATACTTGGTGATGCCATTTGGACTTACCAATGGCCCTAGTACCTTTCAAAGTCTTATGAATCCTATTTTTTAACCTTTTTTTTAAAAAAATTATTTTGGTTTTCTTTGATGACATCCTAGTTGATAGCAAATCATTTTTTGACTATGTAAAAAATTTAACCATAACTCTTTTAGTTCTTAGAAAAACGTTTTGTATACAAAAAGATCCAAATGCACTTTAGGTACTCCAAAAGTGGAACACCTTGGACATTTCATTTCTACTCGTAGTAGTTCAAATAGATACCAAAAAGATTGCAACGGTTCGAGGCATGGCCTTAGCCTAGAAATCTCAAACAATTGCATGGCTTCTTAGGCTTAACTCGGATACTATCACGGGTTTGTTTAAAATTATGAAAAGCTAGCAAAAACCTTAATTGATTTACTTAAGAAAGATGATTTCCAATGGACTTCATAAGCGGATGCTCCTTTTCAATAACTAGAAGTAGCTATGATTAATACTCCGAGTTTTAGATCTACTCGATTTGTCTAAGTGGTTTATATTAAAGACAAATACATCTAGAGCTAGTATTGGAGCTCGTTTTAATGCAAATAGGACATCTAGTCACGTATATCAACAAAGTCCTTTCTCCAAAACATCAAGCTTTGTTAGTGTATGAGAAGGAGTTGTTTATAATTTTGTTTGCAATCAAGAAGTGACATCAATACTTAACGGATAGACATTTTATTATTAAGACTGATCATCGAGTCTTAAACATTTTTTAGGATAGAGGTTACTTACCGCATCCCAACATACTTGGTTAGTTAAGTTAATGGAGTATAATTATGATATTAAGTACAAAAAGGGAGGGAAAATAAAATGGTGGATGCATTATCTAGATCGCTTAGTGCGGAATTATCAATTTTGCTAGTTTCATCTATGTTTACTCGATGTTTTTCCCTAAGGTGATATCTTCATAGTATCAAGATTCTTATCTAAAATATGTTATTGATCAATTAAAGGGTGAGATTCCAACTATTTCTAAATATGTGTGGAAAAATGACCAATTACTTAAGAGGGGTAAATTGGTGGTGAAACATGATATAGCATTGCGGCGGCATTTGATCTCCTTGTCCCATGATATCTGCAGTGGGTGGTCATTTTGAGGTGGAGGCAACAACAAAGAAGTTATCTATTCTTTTTTATTGGAAAGGGTTTTCCAAATCAATACGAGAGTATGTTTGTAAGTATCCCATATGTCAATAATGTAAGTATGAAACTATTGCCACTCATGGTTTATTTAATCCATTACCTATGCCACAAGCAATTTTTACAAATGTTACCATGGATTTTATTGATGATTTACCTTTATCACATGGGAAGAGTGTTATTATGGTGGTGGTAGATCGTTTAACAAAATATACACATTTTATAGCTCTTGCTCATCCATAAACAACCATTATAGTAGCTTAAGCATTCATGGATTCTATTTTCAAATTGTATAGATTATCTAGTAACATTATTTTAGATAGAGATTCAGTATTTTTGAGAAAATTTTAGAGAAAATTATTTGTATTATTAGGAGTTTCTTTACATTTTTCAATAACCTATCACCCTTAAACAGATGGCCGGTCCAAGGTGTGAATAGATGTCTACAAACTTACCTTTACTCCATGACTTTTTCAAATCCTAAAAATTGAAGTAGATGGTTATCCTTAGTAGAGAATTGGTATAAGACTACGAGTCATTCTATAATTCAAATGTCTCCTTTTAAAGTCGTATATGGATATGCTCTACCATTACATTTACCATATATATTAGGAGATTCCCAAGTTGATGGAGTAGATCATCTATTGTTAGAGAAGAAGGATGTTCCGAAATTACTTAAATACCATCTCATCCATACTCGGTATCGTATGAAGAATATAATAGATAGATATAAGACTAATAGAGTTTTTCATATTGGAGATTGGGTTTATCCGAAGTTGCGGGCTTATCGCTAAAGGTCAATAGCTCGGTATACAAATTAGAATTATCTCCTCATTTTTATGGCCCCTTTTGAATCATTGATAAGGTGAGGATGTTTCTTATACTTTTGATCTTCCTAGTTCTACTCAAATTAATCCTACCTTTCATATGTCATAGCTGAAGCATGTGTATAGTGATATTACTACTCACATTCCATTTCCATCTTTTACGAGTCTCAATCATTATCCTTTGGCTATCTTATACATGAAGATGGTCAAATGGGGTAATATAGTCTGCTACAAAACTTTTGATACTTTGGTCTCATAGTTCTCCTACCGATGTTACATGGGAATATGCTTTTGATTTACAAAAGAAATATCAAGACTTTAACCTTGGGGATAAGGTATTGATAGAAAACAAGGTTTGGGAGGAGCTTAACATAACATCATTAAACGAAATGGAGTGTAAGTAGCGGGGCTAATAAAGGTAGTAGTATTGGTAATGCTTGAGGTGGATTGATGTCAAGCTAGCAAAGGAAGCAAGACTAATTATTATGGGCAATGATGGGAAGTTGTTACAAAGGTAGTTAGAGAAGTCTGTTAGAAGTTAGTTAGTTAGTAAATGTAGTCTGTATACGGGGAGAGATTACAAAGGAGAATGATTGTCTTGGATCATTTGTAATACAATTCTCTCTGTTTTTCTTCTCCGAACTTCCTTTACGTAAAAAAATTCTTGTATTCTTCATATTTCCTATATTTCAACTTCACTACATGTATTTCTTGTATTTACATGAATAAAATTACAATTTGTTTAATTCTTTCTTAAGTTCTTCTTTGCGGGAATTGTAATTGGTAACATATCCTCTCCCTTCTCCTTAACATTACAATTGAGGAGATCTATATTTGAAGTCACTTGGGTCTATACATAGCTTGCATAGGATTAACATATAAAAATAGATACCATTTTAATCTAAAAGCCTAAAGTAATTTTGATGCTATTAGCTTATGTACTACTATAGCTCGCATAGGATTTACATTAAAAAATAAACACCATTTTAATCCAAAAGCCTAAAGTAATTTTGATGCTACTAGTTTATGTATTACTAGATTCAATATAGATTTTCACAACAAGTGGTATTAAGTCTAGTTGGGGTTGAAAGAATTTTATGTTATTCCAAACACATTAGTTGGTAGATGTTAAACACTATCCTAACAACAAATGTATTCCAAAATGTTTTTATCTTTGGAGAGCTCAATTACTAATTTTAGTCCATGGAGATGAACACTTTCTTTATTAGGGGTGAGCAAAATTCGATAAAAACAAAATAACCAAACCGAATCAAAATTGCTATTTTGATTTGATTTTTTTTAAAAAAAACCTAACTAAAATTATTTCAATTTTTGATATTCGATTTAGTTTTTAAATTTTATGGATTAGTTTAAACCAAAAATTGAAGTTTTTTTTTTAATTTATAAGTAAATTTACAAACTTAAAAAGCCCAATTGCTTAAGCCCCAAGCGGCCCGAGGCCACTAAGCCAACACCCAACTGTTGAGCCCAAGTGCCCAACGCCAAACACGAAATAAAAAACCTTAAGTCCCTAATAGCCTCTCTACTCTCCAGTATCTAGTCTTCAAATCAATTTCCTAATTCCCTTAATCCCTAGTTTCGACTTTCGTTCGTTCACTTCCCTATTCCTCATTCCCTAATCTATTAATCTCGGATTCTTAGCCATCACTCCTCGGTCCTCAAGCTTTTCAATCTTTAGACTCTCCAGTCTCTACCACATCATAGACCACACTCACAATCACACTATCACACAACACCTACCTAGCTAGCCAGCCACCCACTTACCCTCGTGACCTTACCTTGTCATCCAAACGCGAGCACGCAGAGGTAAAGTGCGGCATTGTAGCCGATCGGCCACCCCACCCCTCTTTATTGGCCTCGCATATACTCCACTTTCTAGTCCGTCTAGCCGACCGACCGACCACCTCTATAGACTATAGGTAAGATAACCTTGTTGATAGTTCTTTTGGGTTTTAGGTAGAAACAAGATAAGTTTTTGACTTATTGCTATTGTTTATTCAAGAGAGAGAGAAAGTATAGATTTTTACAATATTAGTCGACTCGGTTCCGAGTCCTCTAAGGTACATGAGCGAGGATTTCAATATTGATAGTTCCTTTAGGTTTTTCTCTATTTGTGTTTGAAAATTGAAAGAGGATATTATAGTCTACTGAAGGATTTTTTTCCCTATTGTTTCTCGCCTTTATTTATCTTCTTCTAGATAATAATATTAGAACTAGTAGTGGTATATGTTTGGTGTAGACGTGTAGTTACTTATAAATTGTAATTGTTGGGATTATGTGTATGATAACCGAGGAATCCGAATTATTCTCATATTCTGTTCTATTGCCACAATAAGAAAATTATTGTTTTTAAAAATTAAATAATAAATTTGAAGATAATTATTGAGGAATTATTTTTTGGAAATTGAAAATCTTTGTTTGTGTTTACGATCATACTTGATTGGGAAGAATTATTGAGGAATTGTTAGGATCACACTTGATTGGGAAGTTAAATAACAAATCTCTGTTTGTGTTTGGAAATTATTATTTTAATTTGACTTGAAATTATTGTTTCAATTAGAAAGATTTTCTATTTTGATTTTGACACACTCTAAAAGATAATTAGGAGACAATTATTGTTTCAATTGCTTGGCTATTGAGGAATTATTGTTTTGAAATCTCTATTGGTGGAGTGATCTGTTTGGATTGTGGTTTCATGGTTTGACTAGTTTCGATTTCTTCACGAAAAAAATTCCAACTTGTTTAATTTTTTGAGCCTCAAGGCATCAATTTATAAGGCAAAGGTCCAATACTTAAAATAGCAATATACAAAGTCGGAAAATTAATAAAACAGGAAAGTAATCCAGGTGCAAAGATCATTGTCCTTAAAGAAATAATGACAAGAAAAAGACAAAGATGAACTTATGTCTTCAAATGGTATAAAGTTGAGGATTTAAGACAAAGATGGACCTATGTCTTCAAATGGTAAAAAGAAAAAAAAATAATGCTGAGAATTTAAGATGGTATAAAGTTTTAGATGACGAAACGTAGCTATACAACATACCGTAAGAATTCAATCACATAGCTGCAACTTCTCATTTCCTTCCCTTTTGCAGGATTTGAGATGGTAACAAAGATGGACCTATGTCTTCAAATTAATTAATGATTTAATTTGTTATATTTGATCCCCAATTTATACATGATTGATTTTAACTACATTTAGGTGTCTTCTAACCGTTTTGGTAGATCGAGATTAGTTCATCATTTACATTTATATTGTTTTCTTGACCATTAAGAGCATAACTTTTATTAGAGACATTTTGATCTACTTAATGAGTCTTAATTCCTTGTTTTCTTTATCATTGAATGTCTATGGTTGCTTTATTCATAAAAATTAATAAAATAACTCTTTCTATAATTTCTTGTGTAGATGTCACAACTTAAAGATATTAATATTGAAATTGTGGGTTTAAGCATTCTAGAATCAACATGATAGAAGCAAGTGTAGCTACAACTAACGAGATAAGTCGGCACAAGAACAAAGAGGAAAGCAATTAAGCAAAGATCAATGTGGAAGCATTTCACAAAGTTTTAAGATGAGAATAAAGACATCAAGGCTAAGTGCAACTATTGTGATAAGGTATTTGATTGTCATCCTACAAGAAATGGCATAAGCTGTCTTATATGTTCACATGTAAAAAAAAACCCTCATAGTTGTTACACTACACAAACTCGATTAAATCTTCATCCAAATGTAGGAGGAGATAGCAATCTTAGCACATGAAAGTTTGATCAAATTGCTATTAGAAATGCTTTAGCTTACATGATAATCATAGATGAACTTCCATTTAAGTTTGTGGAGAGTTTGGGGTTCAAGGAGTATATGTCCATTGCACAATCTACATTCAAAATCCCATCATGATTTATGATTTCAAGAGCTTGCTACCAATTTTATTTAGATGAAAAATTAAAGTTGAAGCAATTCTTGAAACAAAATTGCGTAAGAGTTTGTCTTATAATGGATACATGGACATCTTCCCAAAGAATCAATTATATATGTTTAACTACTCATTTCATTGATAATAATAAAAATTTGCATAAGAAGATCTTAAGTTTTTGTCCAATTGATAGTCATAAGGGAATAGATTTAGGCATTGGCATTAAGAAATGCTTGATCGATTTGGAAATTGAAATTTTTTTACTATTATAGTTGATAATGCAAGTTCGAACGATGTGGCAATTAGATACTTAAAAGATGTTATTAAGAATTGAGGGCATAACATCTTAGATAAGGAATTCCTTCATATGAGGTGTATGGCACATACTTTGAATCTTGTTGTTGTTAATGGGTTAAAAAACTCTAATCCTTTTATTATTCATATTTGATCAGTTGTTAGATACATGAGACAATCTCCGACTAGTTTATCAAAATTTAAGGAATACATTGAACTTAAAAAGATTGATTCTAAGAGTTTGTTATAGCTAGATGTCGTAACTAGGTGGAATTAAATATATTCGATGTTAGATGTGACTCAAAAGTTTGAGAGAGTTTTTAAGACATACGAACAAATTGATCCTTTATATAAAAGTGAATTTAATGGAGATCATGGTGATAATGTTGATGGTGGGCTACCTAATGTTGATGATTGAAAGGCTTGTAGGAAGATGATGGGCATGTTGAAATTTTTTTATAACCTTACTTTACTTATTTTGGATTCTTTGTATATGACTTTTAATACTTATTTCGAAAAGATTTGTTTGATTGAACATGTTTTGAGAAAAAGACAATGAAATTCAGATTTAGATGATTTTTCATTGGCTAGTATGAAAGAAAAGTTTTAGATGTACTAGGGGGATATTAAGAAAATCAACAAGCTGATTTATATTGCGACCGTACTTGATCCTATGCATAAACTTGGATTTGTTGAATTTTCAATCAAACAATTGTATGGTGATTTGGATGGTGAAAATATGACAAATATTATGAAAGAATCTGTATATGGCATGTATGTTTTCTATTGCCATTTATCAAAACCTAAAGATCAACTTGGTCAAAGAGGTGGAAGAATAAAAGTGTCAAATGCAAATGAGAAAATAGTTGGACAAGAAGAGCTGAGTGTGAAATTGGAGATGAGGATGCTTTTTTTAAAAAATTCAAATATGACAATAGAGAAAATAAATCGGAGTTGGATAAGTATCTTGCTGAAGATTCGGAAGATGATGACTCTAATTTTGATATTTTAAAGTTGTGGAAAAATAATTCTTCGAGATTTTCTATTCTTTTACAAATGGCTCGTGATGGCGGTTTCTATTTCTACTATTCCCTTAGAATCAACATTTAGTACTGGAGAAAGATTTCTTTATGCGGTTAAGAGTTCATTATCTCGTATCGTAGTGTAATCTCTCATATGTGCTCAAGATTGGCTTAAAAATTCATCCAAGCCGATTGATGTAGAAGAAAATTTACAATATGTTGAGAAAATTGAAGTCGGTAATTTTTTATCTCTGTCTTTTTATTTGTTATTTATTTCCTATATAATAACTTAATAATGTTAAAGTGTTGTTTTTTTTTTATCTTATAATTTTTCAGATTTAGGAGTAATTCGTATGAATGTTTGATGGATTGATGATGTTTTGGATTTTTGGGTGTCATGGGTAAGTTTTTAATTTTTATTTGCTTGATATAATAATTTTTTAAAATTTTAATAATTCATGGATTGATGATGCTTTTTTTTTCTTGATAGGAATGTCATTGCCAAGATTTAGAAGTGAATGAAATCCAATTTCAATTATATATTTTGATGATGTTTTTAATATTTTAATATTTTTTAATTTGAGTTTATGGATAATATTTGAATTATGAATTATGGATTGTTAACTTCTTGTTGGGGAGGTCACTAACTCAATGGTCAACGATTGCTAGTAGGCTAGGAGCCATTGCCCACTATGGCACTCGTCCTCTCTCACTCCCTTTGACTCTATCTCTATCGAGCTACTTGCTAGTATGCTACTCGCTTAACATTTTAGAGCTTAATTAATTGATTATTAGGTTGTAATTTTTATGTTGACAATTAACTTCAATTTTATTGCATTATTTATCGAGTGTAATTTAATTATATGTATAGATGCCTAGATGGGATTTATGGGAAGTTAGGAAGATAGAAAAAATAGCTTTAGGATTGGTATTTGGTAGTTTGGTATAGCCATTAGGCCCATTCCTTGACCACTTGTAAACCGCTCAAGATCAAGTGGCCAAAGGGAGTTAATTATTCTTGAGCTTGGAACTAGAAGTGATGGCAATGCGGTTCATAAAAAAAAAATACAAATATACAATTGATAGAAAGATCCAAAGAGGACAGGTGGTACTATAACTCTAGAAGGAACAAAGTTGTCAAAGCAAAAATATGTCAATATCTTTTTTTTTAATTTGATTTCAACGGGCTATGAATTGTGATTGTCTAGTGTCCAAGATTTCTATTTGGGCTCCTCTTTTAATTATCTCTATAGGTTATAGCACTTTGCCATGTATTTAGCATAGGAAGTTTGGCCCAAAGGCCAAAGCCCATTCGGGATAAAGGCTCAAAAGTCAAAGCCCACTCGAGAAAAAAATTCGATTATTAATCAAATTAATTAATAACCAAAACCAAAATTTTAGTTAAAAAACTAAAATGCCAAAGTTTAATTCGGTTTGGTTTTGATTTTTTATTTTAGTAATTTGATTAATCGAAAATCAAAATGAACTCGTTAATAACCGAATGGAATAACCGATTGATCACCTTCACTCTTCATGTTGTATGACTTATGGACTTGGTAGAGAATGGTCCCGGAAATCATGTTGATCTTGATTAGTCACAAGACCGACAACTACTCAAGCATAATGAGTTTAGAGATGAGCAAAAAAAAAAAAAAAAAAAAAAAAAAAAAATATATATATATATATATATATATATATATATATATATATATATATATATATATATATATATATATGTGTGTGTGTGTGTGTGTGTGTGTGTGTGTGTGTGTGTGTGTGTGTGTGTGTGTGTGTGTGTGTGTGTGTGTGTGTGTGTGTGTGTGTGTGTGTGTGTGTGTGTGTGTGTGTGTGTGTGTTAAAGCCTTATTTATGATTTAATAGATTTTAGATGATTTCATTCCCTTATGTCTATCACTGCCTCAAAAGAGGCTTGGGATGTGCTTGATGAAAGGTATGAAGGCTCAAGTAAAGTTGTGATAGTGAAGATGCAAACTCTTCTTCAAAAATCTTAAAAATTTATTGACGAAGCCTTTTGATTTAATTTAGAAATTCTTCATAATTTTTTTTTTGATGGTGAATCAAATTCAACCTTTTGGTGAAGAATTAAGAGATCAAAAAGTTGTTGAAAATGTTTTACGAAGCCTTCCACCTAAATTTGATCATGTTATGGCTACAAGAAAAATCCAACGATCTATCTAGTTACTCTCTTCATGAGTTGATGGGGTCACTTTCATCACATGACACAAAGGCTAAACATAATGATAGAAACTCAACTTCAAAGGAAGTAATGTTGTTGATTCTCAATCTTGTTCTTATTGTGATAAATCTAATATGGACAAGGATTGTTGATTTAAAAATAAATTTGATCGAACAAAAACTCTAAGGTTTTACTATAATAGACTTGATCATATTGAAAAGTATTGCCATTTTAAGAAAAATAAGCAAGCTAACTTTCATAAAGAAAAAAATGATTGAATCCGAAGATAATTTATTTATTACTTGCTTTGATGCTAATGTTGATATGTATGAAGAAATCTTGTATTTAGATAGTAGTTGCATCAATCACATTATAAGAAACATGAGTTATTTTATAGAAATTGATGAGTCCTATAATTTACAAGTGTTGATGGACAACAAGAACAAGGTTTAGGTGTATGGTATGGATAATGTTGGTATAATGTCGGAAAATAGTACATTTATTCATAATATTGCGCATGTTCTTTCCTTATTTCATACTTTGCTTAACTTGGCTCAATTGTTAAAAAGAGAGTATTATATTGTTTTTAAGAACCATGAATGTTTGATATATGATAAAAGAGCATGAATTTGATTTATTTGGTTAAAATGACTAGTAACAAGATATTTTTTATTTTTTATTTTTTATTGTGTTCTCTAGAGTTGATCGTGATGTTTTTGTTGCATCGACTAGTGATTCTATAGTTTGGCATAAGAGATATGACTATCTAAATTTTAATGGACTAATCTTTTTTGTAAAATCAAAATATAGTTTGTCCATGGTTAATAGTGACAATTAACCGTGTGAAACATGTATTTTTTTGGCAAACATCATCTAGAAAGATTTCTAGTGGGAAAGTTCTAGAGAGTTACTAAGGTTTTGATGTTGGTTCATGCTAATTTGTGTGGCCTAATGCAAGCGACCTCCTTAAATAGAAGTAAGCGTTTCATGTTAGTAGTTGATGATTTCTCACGAATGTCATGGGTCTATTTTTTGAAGGAAAAATCTTAGGTATTTGAGTACTTCAAGCAATTCAAGACTGCAGTTAAAAAGCAAATAGGTTACTTGTGATTTTGCATACTAATCATGGAGAAGAGTTCATATCATCATAATTCGGACAATTTTACAATAATCTTGGAATTCAAAGGAGTATAGCAAGCTATACTCCTTATCAAAGTAGAGTTATTGAGTACAAGAACACAACAATTTCTTGGGTGTCAAAGAAGCAACTAGTTAAGCATAACTTTGTTAAACACTAATGCAAAGTATATTGCAGCTATAGTTATAGATTGTCAAGGAATTTGTTTAAGAAACTTTTTAGAGGATTTGAAGTTGAAGGAAGAGGGACCAATTATCATCCATTGTGACAACAAATCCACAATAACACTTTTCAAGAGTCCAGTTTAGTAAGGTCAAAACATATTGAGACACGATGCTTCATTATAGAATTGGTTGCCAAAGGAGTGTAAGAGTCGCTTTACTACAACATTGACGAACAACCGGTAGATATTCTTACAAAAGTTTAAAAGGTTTAAATCCATTAAGGGAGTTACAACTTGAATTAAAAGGAGGGATCTTAGAAGCAATTCAACATGACTCATTTGGTCTTATGTCTTCTTATTTGTTTATGTTTTTAACTCAAAGTGGTTATATTTTTCATATAGTGGAAGTTAGTATGTGTCAAAGTGAATAAAATTCTTTTAAAAAAAGTACTTTTAGTGTATTTGTTAGTGATTAGTTAATTTTGTTTCTATAATTTTTTTTTATCCTAGTAAGGTCTATTTTGATGTATTTATATTAAGAGAGTTGATAGCCCATTTCTTAACCTATAGACTTTAGGCAAGTGCACCTATCGTTCTATAATAGAATTGACAGAGTATCGAGTGTCGATCCCACGGAGACTAAGAGTACTAGTAATTACCTCTTATTTATTATCTAACCGATGAATTATAGTGATAATGAATCAAATAAAAGCACTAATAATTAAAGCAAGATTACAAAATTGCAATGAGAATGACGATAATAACCGGATGAGCAATCAATGGTGAAGGTAGTACCCATATTGCGAATCCCCATAGATCTTCTATGTGATCATAATTTTTTTTATTCAATCATTCTTTATATTCATTGGACCATAGGAATTCTTGAATTATGCTAAGTACTTTTTCAAGTTAACTAACACCTAATCCCAAGTTGATTAATTGAAATCTCTTTCTAATTAACACCCTCAAGATCGCATTAATCCATTCTATGAATCCCTTTATTAGATTTGACTCTAATCCGGAGGATTTATGTTGTCCTATCTCTAGGATTGCATGCAACTCCTTTCGGTCATGGTTGATCTAATCATATTTAGGACTTTTCGGACTCACGAGTATGAAATCGGATATGAATCAACATGCTAGCTTATGTGAACTCAAATTAATAATAAAAGTGACATAGCTAAATCATAATAAAAATAACGATTAAATTGAATGAAGATATCAAATTACATAGTCAATCTTAGGGTTCATCGTATCTAGGTACCAAAATAATTTAGTTCATGATCAAAGCAAGGAATACATAAATCTTAAATAGAAAACAATCCAGATTAAAGTAAAACATTGTAACCCTTTTGATCTTGATGCAATCTCCTTCAAAATCTATGAGAATCCACTCCAACGGCATTATCTTGCTAAAAAACCCTAATTCTTTTCGTGCTTCTCGATCGTCCTCATGTATCTCAGCCCTCCCCCTTTTTTAGGTTGAGTTTTTGATTAAATAGGAGTAAAATATCGCATTTCGTAAGACACGACCAAGTACATGGTCGTGTCTTTGTCCGTGTAGTACATATGTAATTTTTCCTCGAAGTAAGCGGTTACACGGCCGTGTACTTGCCCGTGTAACTCTACGTTTTACGTATCGGCTCTTTTCTAGTTACACGACCGTGTCCCTAGCCGTGTAACTCATTTGACATTCGAAACTTATAAATTTTTGCTCATTCTTGCTTTGTTTACATTCTTTTTTACCAAAATAATGTAGTACGACCTGCAGAACATAATTTTGGCAAGATAAGTGCCAAACTTGTACCATTTATCACCAAAGGTAATTGAAATATATGAACTTTTGACACTAAAATTATGCATAATTTGGTACTTATCAAACTTTTCCACACTAAAGCTTTTGCTTATCCTCAAGCAAAACAAAAGGAGGTGTGTTCATTACGCCTAGACTTGTAACAATTAAGAATTGGCCTCGGAAATGGTGGTTAGGCATGCACGAAATAACAATTGAATGTACTTCGAATTTCAAATCATTTTTAAAAAAATTGAAACATAATAATAAGTCAAGCCAAGATTGTGCGTGTGTGCATTAATATGTACATGTTGATATTATGAAGTCAACTACGTTACTATCTTGAATCTACATAACAAATTTGGAGCCGTAACTATAGAATAGTTATGTTTTTCATAAATGCAAGAGTCACCATAATTTTATCACTTTACGTATTTATCTATTCATTAGTGACATTGAGTGTATGTTACGCTCCATCCTAACTTTTTCACCCACTTGATTGCTACAAACTCGGTTAGTGAATTAATGGCTTTACTTAGTGTGTAAATGTACACTTGTTTGATTTTTCACCTTCAAGGTAAATCCTCTTTATAGACGTGAAGACCCCTCACTTTTGGTGATTGCCCCTGATTACTCGGAGAATCCCTTTTCGTGGGTGCTTTGCATACTCATATCTTTATGTAAGACATTGGAGTAGTTTTATTTGAAAGCCACATTCACTTATCCTAGTTTAGGTTCAACAAGTGAGGAGTCACATTTATTCATTTAGGCATTGGCGTTTAAATTTCTTACATATAATCAAACATAACCACCCTATAGGTAAAGTTCCAATCTCATCATCTAGATTATGAAGTAAGCATAAGTTTTCATTCATAATTTCGACAATATAGCCCGATAAGTCCTCAAAAATAGTTATGGCTCAACACACGATCACTAAAAAACCTTTTTTTTAAAATATATATCAAAGCACACTCATTATCAATTCATGCATACAAACAACTATGCATTCTCATCATAGGCCGGATATTGTTACTCCTAGGCAAAATAAGGAACACACATCATTTGCTTTGACACTTTTTTTTTCCTCCACACAACAAGAGGTACATTGTCCTCGATGTATCGCCCATAGCCTTGCAAAAAAAAAAAAAAAAACAAACAAGTAAAAATTGAAAATGAAATCACTAAGCCAATAAATACTATCATACTCGTGATTATGGCTCGACAGGCTCTGCATGTTCCGAAGATTGTGGTGGTGCTGAGGTTGGTTGTAGGTCCGTTATAGGTGCGAGACTCCTATCGGGTAACGGAATATGGAAATGTTTAAGTAGACTCTCCATACACCTCTCTACCCTCTGCAAACAAGCTTCGTGCTCCCTTTGTATTGTAACTAACTCAACTATATCGATCTACCTCTGCGAAGATGTAGGCGGTGGTGCGAGTGGGTCCCGAGGTGGTGCCTATGGCACCTGCCGATCAACATCATCTCCGTCTACTGCTTGCCTCGGTCGTGGCTGGCTCCGGGGCATCTACTAGTGTATAATATGCCCCCTGTGGTCTTTGACGCTTCTCTACCATACCTATGCTCTTGCATGCTTGACAACCGAGGGAAGATAACCCATACCTCTAATCAATTGGGTGATATAATACCCCGCATACAATGCCTTGGGTTTCTTATTCTTTGCTTGTCCCCCGATGAAATTGACTAGAAAGAACCCGATATGGATGGGGTAGCGCTCGACATACTCGTACGGGCATAGTAGATCCTGCGAACCTACTACTCCTGGATTATCCTTCCTAGCATTAAGTGATTGGGCGAACGGCACTGTGGAGGTATCTCAATGCGGGAGATTTCGGAGCGAGTGCTCTTTGATTTGCTAGGGTCGTACTCGCGACTCATGGTTAATGCGTCTCTAGTAATCTGCATAACCGATGTCCATTGGTAAAGCCGTTTTCAACTCGTAGTATTCTTGGCTTGCTACAAACTCCCGAGAGTAAATACCTATGTGGATGGAGAAGGTAGTGTAACTTATCCGTATCGACTTCCCATTCAATTTGAGCTCGGAGTACATCATCAATATCCATGCCCCGAAGCTTACCCTATATTGTGAAGGTTGAAAGCACCTCTAATGTCGGATCTCGGTAAGCAATGGGCTGAATCCCAAAGAATTTGTCCTAACCACCGGTAGAGATCAAGCCCTCCGACTTCCTCGCTTTAACCTTAGCAATTGCGAGTCCTCCAATCTTTACATCTGCGGCTACGAAAGGGTTTTCTCCGTAACAACGCATATCGATCTTTCTCGACTCTAGATAATTTCGATATCCGTCACCTAGGTGGTGGTTGGGGGTTGCTACCGAGGTTGAATCTGTCTCGGGGGTTGGCTAGATGAGCCCTCATCTCGCTGCCTCTTCCTCGGAGGAATCTTCTTCCTTTCGTCGAGGTCGCTCCGGAGTTCTTGTCATTCTCTTGTGTCTATCAAGCTTCAACAAGAAGGTTATCCGAATCTATTTAACGACGACATGAAAATCGAATGACATCAAACAACTTCGTAAAATAATGCACAACGGGAAGATTGTTAAACATTAATTCCTAATATAGGCGATCTTCCTATTGACATTTAGAATTGGATCAACGAGATAATTTTCGATATCAATGGCAGCTAGACAAACAATTAATCCAATCTAAATATAACAAATGAAAGCTTCAAAAATCACATCCCTAGCACTCGTGCTAAACATATTCATCAATTACATCCCTTACATGCAATTCATCGAACAGGTAGTGCGTGGTTGTGTTAAGCAATAATTCTACATTTATGTGCATTATTTACCACAACCCATACAATGATATTTGTACACTAAATACTACCTCAAACTACCGACCAACACATGCTTCAACAACATAACAATGAATCAAGTACCGAGTTGTTCAAAAACCGAGCATCCAGAATAAAATAGACCCTAACACCAGAAATTATAAATGGAATAACACATCTATGGCCTTGATTTCTCTCACATTCAGCAACACAACCAAACATGTGTAAAATCATCAAAACCCATTGTGATTCAACACTAAAAATAAAGATTTTAGAGACCAAACCTGATTCGGGTCTCGGAGATTAGAATAGAGGCCGAGTAACGGTGACTAGATATGTGCTTATGATAACCGGAGGTAAGTGTACGGTGGTGGTTACATGGTGGAGGCGGGTCGTGGTTGGGGAAGTGAAGGAGAAAGGTTTTGATGTAGCACAAAAACCGTGTGGTTTTGAAAGAGAAGAAGGGTTTTAAAAATAAAAATCGTATGACTTAAAAGGTAATTACACGAGCTAAGCCACGACCGTGTCTTAGGCCATGTCTTTCCAAAGTAACCCAAATCATGACGGACGATTACACGGACTAACTACACGGTCGTGTCTTTCGATTGAAACCCCAAAGTAGATAGATTATTACATGGGTAGAGACACGGTTGTGTCTCATCCCGTGTAACTTTCTATCTTACCGTAAAACCCTTTTTTTTAAATCAAAAAAATGAAGTAACATAATATTGAAAAATAAACTTGGGTTACCTCCCAAGAAGCGCTTGTTTAACGTCATTAGCTTGATGTTCTTGAAGTTCATGGTTCTATGGGTTGCAAATTGAACTCCTCTATAGCAAGGTTATCAATATCCCCTTCGAGATATAACTTCAACCGATGACCATTTACCTTAAACATACCTTTATCCGGATGTGTGATTTCTATGGTGCTATATGGAAAGACTTGTCTTACCGTGAACGGTCCCGACTAGTGAGATTTAAGCTTACCGGGAAACAATCGAAGATAGGAGTTATACAAGAGTATTTGATCTCCCTCCTCGAACAGTTTGGCTTGCTTAATGTTGTGATCATGATACTTGTTTGGCTCTTTCTTTGTACGACTTCGCATTCTCATAGGTCGCCAAACGCCATTCTTCAAGCTTATTGATTTGAAGTTTCTGTTTTCTCTTGCAAGATCAAGGTTAAAATTGACGAGACTTGATTGCCTAGTATGCTTTATGTTCAAGTTCAATCGGTAAGTGGCATGCTTTACCGTACACTAACCTATAAGGTGTGGTGCCTATAGGTGTTTTGTATGCTTTTCTATAAGCCCATAGAGCATCGTCTAGCTTTTCCGACCAATCCTTTCTATGGTGCTCTATGGTCTTTTCTAGAATCCTTTTCGGTTCCCTATTAACTACTTCGACTTGGCCACTAGTTTATGGATGGTAAGAGGTAGATACTCTTGTGTAACACCATAATTCATAAGCACCCTAGAAAATTGAGTGTTATAAAAATGTGTGCCCCTATCACTTATAATTGCTTTGGGTGAACCAAATCGTGAAAATAACTTTTTTAAAAACTTTACCACCACCCTAGCATCATTAGTGTGTAAAGCCTAAGCTTTAACCCATTTGGACACATAATCAATTGTCACAAGAATGTATTTATGACCATTCGAAACAGGAAAAGGACCCATTTAGTCAATGCCCCAAATATCAAAAATTTCACAAACCAAGTATATAGTTTTGGGGTATTTCATCATGTCCGAGATATGTTACCCGATCGTTGATAATTATCACATGATTTCACATACCGTTGGGTATCTTGAAATAATGTAGGCCAATAAAAACCCGACTCGAGCACTTTTCGAGCTATCCTGTTTGCATGGTAGTGTCCACCGAGTGGGTCCTGAATGACAATGATGTAGGATTTTTCATCCCTCTAAGTAGGACACACATCTCCTAATAATCTGGTCCGCATAGATCTTAAACAATATGGATCCTCCCAAAGGTAGTTCTTCAATTCAGAAAAGAATTTCTTTTTTGCTAATAAATGAGTCCCTTATGAAGGATCTTAGTAGCCAAATAATTATCGATATCAGCAAACCATGGGGTTTCAAGCACAGTAACTTGTTTAATGCTGTAGAGGTGCTCTTACGGGAATGCATCATTAATCTCCTCTTCATCAAGTTTCTCCAAATGAGGGTTCTTTAATCGAGAAAGGTGGTTTGCGGCCAAGTTCTTAGCTCCCTTTTTATCTTTGATTTCTAAATCAAATTCTTGCAACTACAAGATCCACCTAATCAATCTAGGTTTAGCATCTGCTTTATTCAACGAGTATCTTAATGCGGAATGGTCGGTGTAAACAACAATCTTGGGTAGGACTAAGTAAGATCTAAATTTATCAAACACAAAAACTACAACTAGCAATTCTTTTTCTATAGTAGTATAATTCTCCTGTGCATCGAGTCAAAGTCTTGGTAGCATAGTAAATGGGTCGAAAATGTTTATCTCTGCGCTGTCCAAGAACTATACCAAGCTGTAAAATCACTAGCATCACACATTATTTCAAAGGGAAGATTCCAATCTGGGGTAACCATTATTGGGGCATTAATCAATTTTTCTTTCGGAGAGTTAAAAGCATTCAAACACTCTTCTTCGAAAGCAAAAATCGCATCTTTCTCAAGCAACTTGGTTAAAGGCCTAGAAATTTTAGAAAAGTCTTTTATGAATCTTCTATAAAAGCTCGCATGACCCAAAAACTTCTAATAGCCTTAACCGAAGTTGGGGAGGTAGTTTTTCAATAGTTTCAATTTTTGCTCTATATATCTCAATCCTCCTATACGAGATTTTATGGCCTAAGACTATACCCTATTATACCATAAAATGACATTTTTCCCAATTTAAAACCAGATTAGTTTCTTCACACAGTTCAAGCACTCTTTTCAAATTATGGAGACATAAATCAAAAGAATCATCGAAAATAGAAAAATCATCCATAAATACCTCCATTATGTTCTTCACTAGATCATAAAAAATGGCCATCATGCACCTTTGAAACGTAGCAAGTACGTTGCACAACCCAAATAGCATCCTTCCGTAGGCGAACGTGCCATAGGGACACATGAATGTAGTCTTTTCTTGGTCTTTCGGGGTTATAGGAATACGAAAGTAGCTCGAAAGACCATCTAAGAAACGAGTAATACATGTGTCCCGTTAGTCGTTCAAGCATCCGATTAATAAATAGGAGAGGAAAATGGTCCTTCCGAGTGGCATCATTCAGCTTTCTATAGTCGATGCAGACTCTCCATCCGATGACCGTTCTTGTTGGAATCGGATCGTTTTTTCCATTTGGGACCACTTGTCATCCCTCCTTTCTTTGGAACAACCTGCACGGGGCTCACCCAAGAACTATCGGAAATAGGATAAATCACTCATGCATCGAGAAGTTTAATTACCTCGGTTTTCATAACTTCCTTCATATTTGGATTAAGCCTCCTTTAAGGTTGTACCATTGGCTTAAAATCATCCTCCATCAAGATTTTATAAGTGTAAAAAGAGGGGTTAATTCCTCTAATGTCTCAAATTTTCCAAGCGATAGCCGTCTTATGCTCTCTAAGAACATCTAACGACTTTTTCTTTTGATCCACCTTTAGCTTGGAAGAAATTATTACCGGTAACTTTGAATCTTTTTCAAGAAACGCATACTCTAAGTGTTTTGGTAAAGTTTTCAATTCCAAACTAGGCGGATCCTCAATAGAGGGTTTTAATCTCTTTTCCTTACCTCTGTCAATCTCCTCAAACTCCTTCTTTCGAATCATGAACTTAGTAGCTTCCGGACGAGCTATTTGCTCAACTCAATGGGGTCATCCCCATCATTCTCCTCGCCTTGAATGATACATAGCTCCAACGGATCATTATATATAATTTTTTGCACGATTCTAAAACTGCAGTATCAATAGCATCAATGAAATAACATTTTTCATCATGTTCAAGGGAATGTCTCATAGATTTTGATATAAGAAAAGTTACCTCTTCATCCCCGACCCTAAGAACAATCTTACCATCACTAATATCAATAATGGCTATAGCAGTAGCTAAAAATGATCGTCCTAGGATTAACGGTACTTCTACATCCTCATCCATATCAAGTATCACAAAGTCAACTGGGAAAATAAATTTATCTACCTTAACCAACACATCTTCAATTTTACCTCTAGGGTGTTTAACGGATCTATCTGCTAACCGTAAGCTCATTCTTGTCGGTTTAGGTTCTCCTAATCTCGGTTTCTTGAACATTTTATAAGGCATTAAATTTATACTGGCCCCAAGGTCGGTTAATGCCTTTTCAACTAACAAACTACCAAATGAGCAAGGAATAGTAAAACTCCTTGGGTCTTGTAATTTTTGAGGTAGCTTGTTTTGCGGGATAGCGAGCACTCCTCACTCAATGCCCATTGTTGACGACTCTTCCAACTTCCTCTTGTTTGAAAGAAGTTCTTTAAAAAATCTAGCATACTTTAGCATCTGCGAAAGAGCTTCATCAAAAGGTATATTTATATGCAATTGTTTAAAAAGTTTAAGAAATTTACCAAAATGTTCATCCATACGGTCCTTTTGTAGCTTTGCAGGATACGGAACGGTAGGCTTGAAGTCTTTCACTAGTTGAGGTTGCTCGCTAACTTTTTTTGGCTTTTTACTCTTTTTGACTATTTTCTCGTTCTTCACTTTTCTTCTCCTCCATTCGTAATTCCTTTCCACTTCTAAGAGAGACTACCTTCACATGTTCTTTGGGATTAGTCTCGGTATTACCGAGCGAGACTACTTTGTTGCCTCTCGGAAAAGGACTTGGCAAGTTGCCTAATTTATTTCTCAAGGTTGTGGATAGAAGCCTCTTGGTTTCTCAATGCTTGTTTCGATTGCTCGAAACCAAGAATCGAATGTTTGAATGAACTTAGTCATAAGTTCTTCCAAACTAGGCTTCTTCTCCGAGATGAGTTCGTTGCTCGAAATCCGGGTGGATGATTCTGTTTTTGCTGTCCTTGACCTCCCCAAGAGAAATTGGGGTGATTTCTCTAACTCGGATTGTAAACATTGCATATGGGTTGTTTTGAGTATAAACGAGCATTACCTATGTAATTAACTACCCCCTTGTAATCCTAGCTCGAATGTCCTTCTCCACACAACTCACACTGCATAACTTGAACCGATTGTTGTACTACTAATAGACCATCCATCTTCTTACTCGGAGCCTTCACTCGAGCTGCTGTAGCTGTGATCGCATCTACGTCATAAACACTTACTTGGTTTATTTGGTTTTGTTCTAGTTGTGCTCCACTCGGTAGTTATTCATAGCCATTTGCTCTATCAATTCTCGAACTGCATTAGGTGTTTTGTTATTCGAAGTGCCTTCGACTGCTTGCATCTATTATCCGCCTAGTAGCTAGATTCGGACTACTCGTAGAAAGTCTAAACTTGCATCCATGTAGGTATGCCATGGTGTGGGCATCTCCTCAATAAATCCTTAAACCGCTCCCACGTGTCATAAAGCGTCTTTGACTCAATCTGCACAAATGAGGAGATATCATTCCCGAGCTTTGCAGTCTTTGTAGATGGGAAGTATTTTGCTATGAACTTCTCTACCATTTGGCTCCGGGTAGTAATAGATCCCCTAGGTAGAGAGTTTAACCACTCGCTTAGCTCGACTCCTCAATAAGAATGGGAACGAGTCTCAATTTGATGGCGTCATCTGTAGCCCCATTGATCTTGAATGTGTCACAGATTTCCAAGTTGGCCAAGTGAGCATTCGGGTCTTCGTCTTGTAACCCATCAAACTCGTATAAATTGTTGCACTATTTAGATGATGTTTGGTTTGATCTCAAAGTTGTTGGCCGCAACAGTTGGTCCGACAATGCTAGACTCCGTTCCTGTCAAATTTGGTCTAGCATAATCAAACATGGTTCTTTCTTCCTCGACCATGACTATCTGCGGTTCTCCTTCCTTCGATGTTCTTCTTCTCTTTGTCTAAATCAATTCCCGAGGTTTCGAAGAGTTGTTCTTTCTATTTCGGGATCCGGCTCAACTAATTTAGTCGGGTTGTTACGAGTCATACACTAACTCGGCTCCTGAAAAAATGGCACGAACAAAGAAAAGCGTAATTCAAAGAAAATATGATAAAGAAAAACGAAACTAAATATTATATAAAAATAAATAAATAAAATAAAATAAAATGGCTAGATTAATAAAAATAAAGTTTTCCTAATATCCTAGTCCTCGACAACGGTGCCGAAACTTGATAGCCCATTTCTTAACCTATAGACTTTAGGCAAGTGCACCTATCGTTCTATAGTATAATTGACGAGTGTCGAGTGTCGATCCCACAGAGACTAAGAGTACTACTAGTAATTACCTCCTATTTATTATCTAACCGATGAATTATAGTGATAATGAATCAAATAAAAGCATTGATAATTAAAGCAGGATTACAAAATTACAATGAGAATGACGATAATAACTAGATGAGCAATCAATGGTGAAGGTAGTACCCGGATAGCGAATCCCCCGTAGATCTTCTATGTAATCACAATGTTTTTTTTATTCAATCATTCTTTATATTCATTGGATCATAGGAATTTCTGAATTAGGCTAAGTATTTTCTCAAGTTAACTAACACCTAATCCCAAGTTGATTAATTGAAATCTCTTGCTAATTAACACCCTCAAGATCGCATTAATCTATTCTATGAATCCCTTTATTAGATTTGACTCTAATCCGGAGGATTTATGTTGTCCTATCTTTAGGATTGCATGCAACTCCTTTCGATCATGGTTGATCTAATCATATTTAGGACTTTTCGAGTCTCACGAGTATGAAATCGGATATGAATCAACATGCTAGCTTATGTTAACTCAAATTAATAATAAAAGTGACATAACTGAATCACAATAAAAATAACGATTGAATTGAATGAAGATATCAAATTACATAGTCAATCTTAAGGTTCATCATATCTAGGTACCAAAATAATTTAGTTCATGATCAAAGCAAGGAATACATAAATCTTAAACAGAAAACAATCCAGATTAAAGGAAAACATTGTAACCCTTTTGATCTTGATGCAATCTCCTTCAAAATCTATGAGAATCCACTCCAACGGCGTTATCTTGCTCAAAAACCCTAGTTCTTTTCGTGCTTCTCAATCGTCCTCATGTATCTCGGCCCTCCCCCTTTTTTAGGTCGAGTTTCGATTAAATAGGAGTAAAATATCACGTTTCGTAAGACACGGCCAAGTACACGGTCGTGTCTTTATCCGTGTAGTACGGATGTAATTTTTCCTCGAAATAAACGGTTACACGGCCTAGTACTTGCCCGTGTAACTCTCTGTTTTACGTATCGGCTCTTTTCTAGTTACACGGCCGTGTAACTCATTCGACATTCGAAACTCATAAATTTTTGCTCCTTGCTTTGTTTACATTCCTTTTTATCAAAATAATATAGTACGACACTGCAGAACATAATTTAGACAAGATAAGTGCCAAACTTGTACCATTTATCACCAAAGGTAATTGAAACATAGGAACTTTTGACACTAAAATTATGCATAATTTGGTACTTATCAAATGTTTAAGTTCAAATAAAAGTATTATTTAGTGCTAGCTCTGCCTCTAATTTTCCCAACAATTACATGGGCGTCTGCAGTTGCAGCTGAAACCATATTGCTACAGTTGACTATTAATTATTGAGTAAAGCAAACTGGAATTTGGTCGGCAAAGGAAAGATGAAAAATATAATCATCGATGTGGTTGTATATGTGCTAAACATTGTCATTTTATGGAGCTAGATACAAGGCCAAAGATTAAAACTGGGAACTGAACTGAAACCGAAATCTAGTTCACTAGCCACTATATATCTGATCAAGCTTGGATGAGGAAGGGCTCACGCAACTTGCTACCCTGGATGACTAATTTGGATCACATTAGTCATATTTGCGAATCTAACTTGTTTCATAAAATGGGCTCAAATCCTTTTCAAAATGTACTGTGCACACTACATTTTTTAACATTACATGCTTATGTATGCTCTACGTCTTTGCATAAGCTGTGGCTTACGTACGGTTCCATGTATTGACATGCATTCATCTTATATACGTATCGTCTAATTGCATCAGTCTGACTCGTGCATCATGCCAGGACTACGTACTGTCTCTCATCTGCGTTCTTGTCTTATCGCTTCAAAGACTTAAGGAGGACTTGTGCGGTCGAATCATAGTCTAAAGGGGCCATTCAATTATTAAAGATAAGTCTCTCTTTCCGTACAAAGAAAAACGAATATTTGATTCCTCTTTTCTATATTTTTATAGCCCTTTTCTTTGTGCACAGCTCACTTTAGCTTTCAACTTTACACTATTATATCATCTACTTCTTCAGCAAGTTTTTCCCACTTTCACTACTAGGTTCTTTTTCACCACTAGTTCCACTCATCAATCAACCTTTTGTCTTGTTAATGCTTTTTGAATTTTTTTTTTTTAAACAATTGTACCAGTGAGAGAATTTGATGATCACTGCTGTGATCGCAACATGGGTGGTTCTGTTCAACTAGTTATTCTCTTTTTCTATTTTCTTTGTTTTTTTGAATAGCCTTCATTGTTACACCAACGTTCCGGCTGATAAGTTTATATAATATATTTTTTAATATTTTAATTAATTTGAAATATTTAGGTGTAACATAACAAAATAATTAATATAATTGTACAAATTTGTTTAATTTAATATGTATGAAGCAGTATCTAATAAAATGTTTATATTTTATATTTGAGTTTAAATATATTCTATTAAAATATTTGATCTTAATCCATAAAAATTGTGCAGTTAAGTATTTATTTTAAAAAATAAAATTAAAAAGGTTGCTAAATTAATTTATATTAGAATAGTGTTAGTTAATGGGTCTACAAAAAATAAAAAATAACCATTAAATATTGAAATATATATATATATTGAATAAAAAGTAAATATTGAAAAAATTAAAAGAATTAAAAAAAGAAAAGAAAAGGCTTGGTTGGGGGCGTGCGAGGCTCTGCGTATGGGCCTGGGCTGGAAGGACTGCCTGGCTATTTTAAAAACATAAATACGTAAAAGAGGCAAACGATGCGTCCTTTACAAGAAATGGCGCATTGCCCACCAAGTCACTGATTGCAAATTCCAAAAACCAAATCGGAGTTGCTATTTTTAATTCTCTACATCCAATTTGTACATCATTTTCATCTAAAAATACTCAGAGTCATCCTAAAAATATGAACAACTCATTTTAAATATTAAAACATGTTCATATCACCTTAGAAATCCAAAAATCCAAACCTTTCTCTCTTCCCTTCATTGGCTCTCCTCCCTCAACATTTAAGGATCTTTTTGTTACAAAAATGAAGTTAGAGATCGTTGCTTACAAAAGTATAACTATAAGTACTAAAGTGTCAAAAATGCATAAAATATTTGAAACAAATCACTTGAAATTTTTAGAAAAACAACCGTGTTTCGAGAAAAAAAGAAAAAAGAAAAACTAAACTAAACTGACATGGTTTTATTGAGTGTGACAAGAGCGTAGCCATAATGAAACACCACTTCATATTAGTATATACTAAATGATATATATAGCTTAGTTTTTGTTACCATGCTGGTTGGGGCTGAGTTAATTTAGAGAGAGAGAGTATGGGGTGAGTGAAATTTAAGCTGTCTAGAGAGAGACAAATTAATAAGTTTAATATTTGATATTATGGCGCATAATAAAGAACAAGGCTAAAGTCAAATCTTGCTTAAGGTCAATCCTAAAAAAAGCACGGCCTTAGTTTTACCTTAATATAAATTTAATAGTATGTATTATATTATTGGTTATTAAAATATATTAATTAATAAAATTTCATCTCTTTCTCTCTCTCTCTCTCTATATATATATGTGGCAAGCATGTGTGCTAGCTGCTTTGCTTTTTTTTTTTAATTAATAGTTAAAAAAAATAAAAATTTAGGAAGAGAAAAGAAAAAAGAAAAAAAAAGCAATATAGTATTTTAGTCTTTTCTGTTAACTATCACTTTATCACTATACGAAAAATTAGACTAAAAAAATTGATTGATATTTTTGAAAAAAATGATATATTGAAAAAAAAATTGATGAATTTGATTGAGAAAAAACTTCAAAATTAATGTATTTATTATGTATTTTTTCTTAAAAATTATTCCACTAACCGATATTCCCATACTATAAATAGAGGAGGTAGCCATAGAATAAGACAAATAAGAAAAGAGGAAAGAAAGAGATAGCAAAAACAGAGAAAAGCCAGATAGAAAAAGAAAAGAAGAAGAAGAAAAAGAAAGAAGCATACAAAATCTTCTTCGAAATTTGTTGAAATAGATCAAACGAAGAAAACAAGTAAAAAAACAACTGGTATATGCTTAAAGTCGAAATTGAGAGACAGAAAAATTAAGGTCACATGTCAGCATCTTATTAATCGTACGATAAAGATTGACGTTGTTACCTGAAAAATTAGACAGAGGGACATAATATAGACATAAATTAAAAGTAAAAGGACATAATTATTGAAAAAATTAATAAAAAACATAATTAAGATAAAAATAATAAAGAGACATTTTAAATCTTTAATCATTTCATAAAACGAGGACAAATTCCTTTTGCAAAATGCACCGTGCATATTATATATTTTTTCATGACATGCTTCTGTATGCTCAAAGTCTTTGCATAAGCTGTGACTTACAGTTCCAAGTCTTGACATCATTTAACCTTATGTACGTATGATCTAACTGCACGAGTCTGACTTGTGCATCGTGTCAAGACTACTGTCTCTCGTCTGCGTTCTTGTCTTATTGCTTCGAAGACTTAAGCAAGACTTGCGCGGTCGAATCATAGTCCGAAGGGACCATTCAATTATTAAAGATATGTCTCTCTTTCCGTACAAAGAAAAACGAATATTTGACTCCTCGTTTCTACATTTTTAATGCTTTTTGAATTGTTTTTTTTTTTAAAAAAAAAATGTACCGATGATAGAATTTGATGATCACTACTGTAATCACAACATGGGTGGTTCTGTTCAATTAGTTATTCTAGTTTTCTATTTTCATTGTTTTTTGAATAGCATTCATTGGTACACAAACGTTCCGGGTGATAAGTTTATATAATTTTTTTTTAATATTTTAATTAATTTGAAATATTTAGGTGTAACATAAAAAATTAATTAATATAATTATAGAAATTTGTTTAATTTAATACATATGATGCAGTGTTTAATAAAATATTTATATTTTATATTTGAGTTTAAATATATTCTATTAAAATATTTAATCCTGATCAATAAAAATTGTGCAGTTAATTATTTATTAAAAAAAAAATATATATATATATATAATTAAAAAGGTTGCTAAATTAATTTATATTAGAATAGTGTTAGTTAATGGGTCTATAAAAAATAAAAAAATAACCGTTAAATAACCATTAAATATTGAATATATATTGAATAAATAGTCAATATTGTCAAATATCTGTTGTATTGACTCTAGGTCTGTTCCTGTAACCCCAAAACTCCCACGTCCATTTTGTTTTTTTTTTGTTTGTTTGTTTTTTTTTTTTAAACCCGGCCCCATCAACTCCATGACCCTTCTCCACGCAAAACCAGGCCCTTGTTCTTCTTCATTTTTAAACCCCAATCCATGAGATTGCTGAATTTATTACATTGTTTTTACCAGTTGTTGCCCAAACATGCATCTATAGAAGGACCATTGTCTTAATACTAAAACCACCAGCGACATCATCAACTTCTTTACAAAAAAAAAAAAAAAAAGGCCTAATTCATTAGGTTTTTAAGAACGCAAATAATTACATACTGGATTTAAATGAAATATATCTCAAAAAAAAAAAAAAAAGCTTATAAAGTAAAAGGCAAAGCTTTTAATTAATGTTAAAGATTACTCGTTTCCTTGTAGTGTGAATAATGATATGCATAGAAATTAAACTATCAATATATAAATATTTAAATAATATGATTTAAAGTCTAATTATTTGAATAGGAATTTAGTCTAATTGTAGTTTAATACAGAAAATTTTTAAAAGTAATATGATTGCATTATAAGTCTACCTTCAAAGTTGTATAATTATGTTACAATTTTATCCAAATTCATACATATGATATAATAGGTGTTATAAATATTTAGATCAAATAAGACGTGTTGCAAAAGAAATGTATCTTGCTTTTTTTTCTTTTTTTGTGGTAGGAAAATGTATCGATAAGAGAGTTGTTTTGATTTGATAAAAATAAAAAAATCAACCATCATTATTTACAAATAACTATATATAATTATTTTTTAATAGTATCGATTTGGACCGATTTGATTTAAAAAACAGTCTAATGATCGATCAAAAACTAAACTTATTTTGACATCCGAGAAGTATTGAACTTAGTTTTAATTAATACAAAAAATAATTCAAAAATATATATATATATTCCAATGAAACTACACCACCTTACTGTACATATACAAGATTGACATTGTCTTTGTCCGTACCAAGTGAGAAAGGCTTATGTGTGGAAGTCTGTATATTCATTTTCATTTTTGTAAGTAATTAACTTTCCTCTTCTTTTCTCCCCACTCCTTCCTCTACAAGTTCATTCTACTTACTTTACTTCTCCACTCACCACTCAGTGCTCCTCACTGGCCATTAGCTCTTTTTATAAATCCTAACGTCACTTTATGTGTGGTTAAAATTAATAAAAGAATCCAATGTTTATGCAAAAAAATAATTTATAATATTCAAACTAAAATCTAAATTTAATAGAAGTTCAAGATATTTTGTGATTTCTCAAATAAAAACAAGAAAACAGTCTGCCTGTCTATTTGTATTCCATTATTTTCCTTCTTTTTTTTAAAAAA
Organism: Dovyalis caffra; assembly: GCA_963924115.1. NCBI lineage: Eukaryota > Viridiplantae > Streptophyta > Magnoliopsida > Malpighiales > Salicaceae > Dovyalis > Dovyalis caffra. The sequence continues at coordinate 4,103,392 of CAWUPB010001009.1, read as the reverse complement.
AAAAGTCAATCTCCTCTTATTTTTCTTCCTAGTACTTCCTCTAAAAGTTTCCTTCCCCGGGAAGTTCTTTTTAGTTTACTCTCCCTATATCCCTTCACTAAACTACTAGCCCCCACCACCACTACTGGCTACACTTCTTTTTCTCAAACCTTTTTGTTTTTTTTTGTCGTCTTTTTTTCGGTTATCCAATAAAACCACAGCACCTTACTATATCAAAAATTATGAATTGTATTTTTTTACTATATTGCTAAACAACAAAGGCACAAATGTTTTTATATACTGATTTTAGGATTTCTATAATTAAACTAATCAAAATTCTTACAATTAAATTAATCAATATGCTTTACTCTCCCTCAATTTGAGCATAGAGATTAAAAAAAAAAAAAAAAATCCAACTTAACTTATCTAACAAAGCTTGAAACTAGTCTTGAATAAGTGCTTGAGTGAATATATCTCGCTAATTGATGTTGAAAAGAAATCGATTAAAAAAGCAAGAGTTTGGACTCGAATATGCAACCAAATAAAATATCAATCTATTTCAATATTCTTGGTATGCTCATAAAAATTAGGATTGATTATAATATGTAGAACGACTTGATAGGCACAAAATAAAGAAATTGGATTTGAGTGAGATACTTTCAAATCCGACATCATTCGAAGAAGCCAAATAACTTCACTTGCGGGAAGGGCCATCGCCCGAGTAGTCCATCTCAATTGTAGAACAAGAAACTACAAATTGTTTCTTTGATCGCCATATAATAGGCTAGGACCTCGAAACACTATATAGCTAGTTGTGAATCTTTGAGTTGTGGGATATTTAGCCCAATCTGCATCACAATATGCCCATAAAGACAATGAACTGTTGGATGGGAGAAAAATGCCTTGTTTAGGCGCATTTTTTAGATATCGAAGAATTCATAACACAACATCAAAGTGTGATTGTCTTAGCTCACGAATAAACTAAATTAGAATGTGTACTGCATAGCTAATATATCAAAGATGTGATAGTGAGATAAAGTAGCGAACTAACTAGACATCTATATCATCTAGAATCATTATAGAGTTGTCCGAAATCAAGATCAAGTTTGTGTTATTAATCTATTGGTGAGAAGATGGCTTACAACTTGTTGCCAAGTACATATTTGTTTTGATTTAACATCATACCAATGGAAGAATGTGATACTTCAATACTCCGAACATATTTGAGTTTACCAAGGCTTTTAATGTGAAGCTTGGTGTTTAAATATTATTTTAACAAATAAATCTTAATTAAATCAGCTCACATGATAATCATGTCATCAACATAAATGAGTCAAAAAATAAAAAATGTGAATAAAGAGTAATGAGAAAAAGATTAAACAAAATCAACTACTAATAGGGATAGGGTAAATTTTTTATACCAATTGTGAAAAGCTCGTTAGAGTCCATAAATGGACTTCGAAGACAAAACTGTGATGCTCCTCCTATTTGGTGAAGCCTTGATGAATTCTCTTATAGATTTCCTCTTCAAGATCGTCATGTAAAAATGCATTGTTGACATCTAACTAGTAAAATTTCCAATTGCATACCGAAGCAACAACAAGAAGACATCTAATGGTGATCAATTTGGCTACTAAGCAAACGTTTTATGAAAATCGACACACTTAATTTGAGTGTTTCTCTTAGCCATAAATAGTATTTTGTATCTTTTCATAGTGCCTTTTGGGTTGAATTTGACTTTGTATATCCATTTAAAATCAATAGCACAATTCAAGGTAATAAGGGAACAAATGACCAATTATGATTAACTTTTAAAGCGTAAATCTCCTTAGCCATGACATCCCACTAGTGATTATGTTTTACTACTTAAGAAAAAAGATATGCCTCAATGACATAAAAGATGGCAACTAAGAAAACAATATAATTTCTAGAAAATATGAAATAAGAAATACCGTGAAAAAGAGGATACATCATCGAGTTGATCAAATAAGGGAAAGATTGTGAAGTAAATAAAGGTGAGAGAAAAAAATGACAACAAGATATGGTTATACCTAGAAAGTTTCTTGGACACTTATCTTATGCATATAGTAATTGTACTAAGGGACTCAACAATGAAAAGAACATGCCAATTAGTACTAATGTGCGAAGGTGTGGACTCTATAACTTATGAGGATGACTTAATGTAATCTATCATTTGATCCAAGTGTGCTAGTTTTAAGATGAAGACTCAAAACTCATATTCAATGATAGTGACATGGAACCAAACGATGCGAGATGATGATCCAAATGGAGCGGGCCTAGCTTACATTGAGTTAGGGGATCGCAAGCAACTAGGCTAGATTGGAGGCTAGTGTGTGACGACTCTAGCCAATTTAGTAGGCACGTGGCTACTTGTTGGATTCTCATAATTGACAAGATTAGGATTTGCTAACCCACAACAAGTGGTGCGAACTTGTAAATCTAAAACACTATCATTTGTGCTAGCAGAAGGATAAATATCTTTCTTTTTTTTAAATAAACATCTTAGGAGGAGTAAATCAATTTACTTGTCTAAATTATAAATTTGATAACCTTTTTCTCCATAAAGATAGTAAATGAAAATACTAGGCTTGCTTGTAGGAGTGAACTTATCCATAAGGCTAGTTGTTAAAATACCCATAATAGAGGCATCCAAAATTTCATAAATAATCATAATTAGGTACTTTATAGAAGGCATTTAGTTGTTCGAGTAAAGAGAGTGGCATGCGATTGATCAAATAAGCTATTTTAAGTATACATTCACTTTAAAAACTAATTGGAAGATTTTTCTAAAATCACAAAGCTCTACCCACTTTAAAAGATGTAAATGTTTTCCCTCTATCATTCATTATGTTGTAATGTATTTATCCTATTTGTGCGCTTGTCCATTCTATTCTCAAAATAATGACTCGAGTAGTCCATATGAGTAAATTCAAGACCAATATTTATTTTGAAAAATCTTGAATTTAGTGTTGAATTGCGTTTAAACCCAATTATCTTTCAAAAGAAAGACTAATATTGTGTGATTATGATCATTGATAATGGCAAGGAAATAATGTGACCTAGAGCGAGATTTAATGCGATATGGACCCTATATGTCACGGTGACTAAATTAAAATTATATGGATTTATTCGTATGAGTTAGAAAAGACAATCTAGTTTGTTTTTCCTTATAACAAACATTGTAAAAGAAAGATCTTGAACTAAATATTATAGATAAATTTAAAACTAGTAATGGTTAGTTTATTGGTGATGCCTAGGCCATGGTGCGACAAATCTATAGTACTGTATCCATTTGTTAAGACTGTCTTCTCTACTCTCGTTGGGTCTGAATAGTACAATCTCTTTTGCACCCTATCCACTTCAATTGTCTTTCTCAAGAGTAAGTCTTGTATCACATAAAAATTAAATCCAAATATTAAAGTATAGTTGAGATCTGAGTTAATTTATTGACAATTAATAAATTAAAATAGAAATTAGATACGCCTAATACTTGTTTGAGACTCAAATTTTGGCCAAGATTTATTTGACCTAAAGCATGAACTAGAATGTTGTCTCCATTAGGAATTTGAACTGGAGGAATACTAGAATTTACACAAACATCTATCATGAAATCAATTTTACATGCTATATGGTATGTTACCCTTATATCAATAATCCATGAGCTTGTCATACTTTTGTGAGGCCATATTTATAGAAGGCCTAGTAGTTTATCCAGATTGCTAGCCTATAAAATCAACAAGTTGCTAGATTTATGTTGGTGTAAGGTTTGGGTATGCAAGGACTGAAGTAGCATTAGAAGTTAAGCGACAGTGACTACAAAGGATTGGTTTGTTACCTCGGATGATGTTATGGCTCCAGAAGTATATAGTTGTTGTTAACTTCTCTTAGGCTTGGGTTTCTCTAACTGAATGGATATTCGATGATCTTATAGATTTTTTTTTTTTTAGGAAGAATTGCTTCAATTACTTTGAGTGTAATGGAATTGAGTATCTCGTTTTTCACCTCTTTGCTCCATACATTGATCAATCCTTTGATCACTTCCTTATCATCTCGTTAGTGCTTTGGCTAAAAAGTTATGGCCTCGATGATAGGGACACAAGTAGCAACCATTATGCATTATTTTTAATCTTAAGTAGCCACAGCATAAGTTTTTTCGAGCCCTGACAATGGTTCTAGGCTCATGATTTGAGATTGAACCATTTTGTAGGCATTATCTAATCTGATTAGAAAGCCAAAACCTTCTCTTTCTCACATATCTCCTGCATCTCCTTCTTAGCACCACAAGTATACATAGGTACCGATCTGAGAATCTGTAATTCACTCCATACACTCTTCAATTTTTCATAATATGTGGAGATGACTGAATTTTTTCTTCATGTAATAGTGCAATGATTCGCTTCAACTCATACCCTCGAGGTGTAATTCCTTGAGTGAATGACTCTTTAAAGTCACACCATTTGTAATATCTGCATGAGCGGTGCCTTTTTATAATTCTTTAAAGAGCAAGTTGATCAGCCATGATTTAACCATGATATTGCATTGGATCCAAATTTGGAAATCTCAAGAATTAACATCAAGTTTTTTTATCAATCCATTCATGAACCCTACCTTGTTCTTAGATTGTAATGCATTCAAAAAGCTATTTTTCCAATGAAATAATTGTCTCTAGTTTCACTTAGTGGTTCGTAAAAAAAATCAAACCTAAATGATGCGATGGGTGCAAATAGAATGGGGATTTGATATCTATAGTGATGTTTTGCACATTTGAAATAGATACTAAATTCTTCTGATCATGACTTGCAGCGTTGTTGGCTATGGCTGAAAGGACAAAAATTAATTAAGATTAAAGACAAAAAAGCTTTGTAGAAACGGGAATGAATCCTTCGAATTAAGCTAATCATAATCTCTCGAATTAAGCTAATTAAGATTCTTTACTATGCATAACCAACACGGTCTTCACCCATACCTAGGGGGAAAGGAGTATGTCTGTCTACTCATTTTCAATTTTTCAAGCCATTCTTTTTCCTCTTTTTTCTCCCACCTCCTTCCTCCACAAGTTAAGTCTACTTTATCTGTGGTTAAAATTAATGGAAAATCTAATTTTCATCGTAAAAAAACTAGTTTATAGTATTCGAATTAAAATCTCAATTTAATGGAACGTTCAAGCTATTTTTAAATCATTTTGTCCAACATGCTCCTGCCACTTTAATTTATCAAGCAAAAACGAAGAAAGGAGCCTGCCTGTCTATTCGTATTCCTTTTTTTTTCGTTTTTCTTTTTTTCTTTTTTTTTTTCTAAGTCAATGTCCTCTTGTTTTTTCTCCCTAGTACTTCCCCTGCAAGTTTCCTTCCTCATGAAGAAGTCTTTTTAGTTTCCCTATATCCCTTCACTTCACTACTTGCCACTACTCCTGCTACTACTAGCTACCCCTCTGTTTCCTTGTTTCCTTCAAAACCTGATCTGCTTTCTTCTGTTTCCTTCAAAACCTCTGCTTTCTTCTCTCTGTAACTACTCAACTTCTCGTTCTTCTGTCTTTTTTTCTTTTCGCTTCTGGGTATTTTTTTATCTTCTTTTCTGTTTGCAAGAGCACGAATGGGGACTCCAAAAGAACACATAGAGCAGATAAGAAAAACGACATTCTCGATAGGAGGAGAAAAGAACCCTTTGGCTCCAATGCTTGATCAGGCTGTCAAGTTTCTCTCTGCTGAACTCTACGCTAAAGATGTCCACTTTCTAATGGAACTCATTCAGGTTTTCTTTCTTTTTCACGTTTTCCCAAATGTCTATGTTTTTCTTTATATCAGAGAATGTTGTTGTTTAGTATGCTTTATGTTTTGTGTTTTTTTTCTTTATATATTTTGTTTGCCATTGATCCTTCTTTTATTTATTTATTATTATTATTATTATTTTATGGCTGTTGCTTTTAGTGGGAAAATGGGGTCTGGTTATTTTACTAACTGAAGGGTCGCATTCGGACAATTTGATTTTAAAAGGTGTTACTCATTATATTTATCATTTTTTTCCCCTTAAAATGTTGTTCACAATCAAAATCGTACTTTCATGTAAAATGAGTTACAAAAAAAATGTTTTGATAATATTTCATATTAAAAAAATTCAAATTTAAAAAAAGAACAAAATCAATAATTCTAAAAAATTATATTAAATGTCAAAATTAATTTAAATTAGAAAAATAATAAAAATACATTACTCTTTTAACAAACAGTAAGCTTGAAATGCTAAAAGTGGACAAAAATTCATATTGGATCAAGATGTTATGAATTAGAAATACAAGTATAATACCGGTGGTAACTCACTAATTAATTTTTTTCATATGTTTACACCATTTTTCAAAAATTAATTTGAGAATTGAAAAAGAATGAGAAAAACTTGTTATGTGATTGTTTGTAAGGATACTAGTCAATCTAGAGAGAAAAAAAAAGATATAGAGTTAATAAACCCTAAATCTAAATAGAATGGTAGATTTTTTTCTTATTTTTTTATGTTTTTAAAATATTATATTTATTAACAGATTTGTATCATTATCGGACTAAGATAATGAAAAGGGTATATTATATCCATTTAATCCATTGAGCAGTTGATAAAATCTGTGCATCAAGTATTTATTTTTCATGTCAAATTTTGGATCTTTTAATTGTGGTAGCAGTTATTTCCATCTGATATAAACATGCATAGTTTAGCATCCATTGATTCCAAGGTGAATTTTCCTTGCACAGAATGCGGAAGACAATGAATACTTGGAAGGGGTGGAACCTTCACTTGAGTTTGTCATAACATCTCGCGATATAACGAATACTGGTGCACCTGCTACTTTGCTCATGTTCAATAATGAGAAGGGCTTTTCTGCAAAAAATATCGAGTCCATTTGCAATGTTGGAAATTCCACTAAGAAAGGGAACCGGAAGCGCGGTTATATTGGGGAGAAAGGTACTTTTCCTTTCTTGTGCTTTGTATTTTATAACCTGCACACTGACTAGCTGTCGGGTTATTGCTTGTGATGCCTGTTATAGTACATGCTTGTCTTGGTGTTCCCTAAACTATTTGGTTGGATTTCGTTTCAAGTCTCTAGTTGTTTCAATGATGGTCCTGCTTTAGCACCAGTTCACATTTTTTATCTAGACGAGACCTAGCCTAGCATCTCTCAGCTCAGATTTGGAAACGAAAAACTTGCAACCAAGCAGATTACAAACATTTTTTTTTTTTAAGTATGAGAACAGGCAAAACCTTGGGGTTTTGTTCGGAAATTCAACATTATTGACAGTATGCAGATCTCCAGAGACATAGAAAGAGACCAGACACTTTTTTTTTAATCTGTTGAAATCTGCGGTGGACTTGTGGAAATATTTTTCAAAATATATTTAGACTGAATTTAAAATTAATTTATATTGTAAAGGATAAACATACGTTTACAAAAAGAATTTCACCTGTCAGCAGTCCTTATTTATCTTCAACGCTGCTCTAATAAACCTTGTTTTGGTTTGGTATGCAGGAATTGGATTCAAGAGTGTGTTTCTTATTGCTGCTCAACCTTACATATTCAGCAATGGCTATCAGATCCGATTCAATGAAAAGCCCTGTCCACACTGCAATCTTGGATACATAGTTCCTGAATGGGTTGATGAGAGCCCATCTCTTTCTGACATAAAACAAATTTATGGCTCTGCTTCTACCCTCCCAACTACTACACTGATTTTGCCTCTGAAGCCTGATAAGGTGAACCCTGTGAAGCAGCAGCTGTCAAGTATTCATCCAGAAATCCTGCTGTTCCTTTCAAAGATAAAGCGGCTTTCTATCAGGGAAGATAATGAGGATCCCAGGCTCAACACTGTTAGTGCAATAGCTATTACCAAAGAGACTAATTTTGTGACGAGAAAAAACATCGATGCTGAGTCCTACACACTCTATCTGTCTGCAGACGAAAATGGAGATGAATTTGAAAAAGAATGCAGCTACTACTTGTGGAAGCAGAAATTTCCTGTCAGGCCGGAAAACAGAGTTGACATGAGAATGGAAGTGGAGGATTGGGTGATCACTTTGGCTTTTCCTAATGGAGTGCGCCTCCATAGAGGAATGAAGTACTCCCCTGGAGTATATGCATTTCTTCCAACCGAGATGGTGAGTAACTTTCCCTTCATAATTCAAGCAGATTTTATTCTAGCATCATCAAGGGAAACTATACGATTGGACAACAAATGGAACCAAGGAATTCTTGATTGTGTTCCCTTTGCTTTTATCAATGCGTTAGTCTCATTAGTCAAAACAGTAGATGATGCTCCAGTATCTAGTATGCCTCGAATGTTCAAGTTCTTGCCAGTCTACAGCTCCCCCATTGAAAAGTTGAATTCAGTGAGGGAATCAATTAAAGCAAAGCTGGCTGAAGAGGATATTGTTCCAATTGAGTCATATACAGAGCAAAAGTTCTTTCATAAACCGTGCAAAGTTGGCCGATTAATGCCTGCTTTCTGGAATACACTGAAGAAGGCAAGAGAGCAAAGAGTGAGCTTGCACAATCTTTCATCCCATGGTTGCTATGTTCTGAATTCCTCATTTGATAAACCAGAGTATGATCAGATACTGGAGTTTTTGGGGGTCAGACCAGTATGCAGTGAGTGGTATGTAAAGTGCATCCAAGGCTCTAATATTGTAAGGGGAGTCACAGAGAAAGCATACGTGGAGCTTCTTCACTTCCTTGCTGTTAATTGGCAGTCCAAGTTTCACAGCACAGGCATGGGTAACATTCCACTCGTTAAATATGTGGGTATTGATGGGAGCGTGTCTTTGTGCACTGTTAATGAATCTGCTCAGTGGTATGGTAAAACTCTGTGCCTATCATGTCAGTCTTCTCGAGTCTCGTGGCTGATTGATTGGAACAAGGAGTTTCGATGCATGGCCAATCTCTATTTTGTGCCAAAAAGTACACAAGAAGCTATCTGTTCATCATCTGAAAAAGAAGTGGTGTTAAAATGGCTTGTAGACCCGGTTAACATTACTCTTTTAACCGTATATGAGTATGCAGATCTCTATGGAAGTCAAGTCAGTAGTGACCGGAAACTTGTCATTGCCTATGCTCATTTCTTATATCATTCATTTTTAAAGGACTATCTATCAGACAGGGAAGTTGCTTCTTTGCGTGCTAAAATGCCTTTTGTTGATAGCTATGGTCATGTGATCAAAGAAAGGAATGCCGTTCTTGTCCCAGCTAGTGAAAGTAAATGGGTGCAATTGATTGGTTCTAATCCTTGGAGGGGAGAAAGCTACGTTGAGTTAGGAGAAGACTACTTGGATCCTGGATATTTTGCTGGCACAAGCACAGAGGGAAAGCAACTCTTGGAGTTCCTTGAAGCTTCTGATATTCCTCACATATCTCCTCCCGATGCTGGAATACCTACTGCATCAACACCACTTACCAAACAAAATGCATTTCTGCTGTTGGATTGGATTCGTGAGCTGAAACGGAGTGGAAGCATTCCATCAAAGTTCATGACATGCATAAAGGAGGGTAGCTGGCTGAAAATTACTATGAATGGCTCTCCTGGTTACAAGCCGCCATCACAGTCATTCCTACTTACTTCACTCAACACAAGCTCAAACTGGGGATACATTTTGCAGAATGGATCTGTGCTTGTTGATATTCCCTTGATAGAACAGAGTTTTTATGGTCATAAAATTAATGAGTACAGAGAGGAGCTAAAGACGGTCGGAGTCATGTTCGAGTATGGAGAGGCATGAAATCCAATAATCTTGAAACTTTTCTAGAGGATAAGGAGTTCCTTGCTGTTGCATTCCCTTCTGTTTAGGTACGTGTGAGCCCCTTAATAGTTGCAAGTTCGCAGCCTTCTCTTTTATCCGTTGCTTCATCCAGCATGATTTATCTGTCTAAGGTGAGTTTTATTTTGTTAATGGTTATGATGGTGTGAACTTCTGGATCAAATATGTAAGAGAGATCAATAGTTCAGCTGATGATTCAGTTAATATTCATCAATATTTACGTGGTGTGTAATTAAGTATATGTCTGATTGTTTGTGTTTAGTCCCTGCCTCTTGTGCGCATTGAACCCATGCATGTTCTTATATATGCCATATATATTTAAGTTTTCTACGTGGGAGACGTGGTTCTTGGTAGATTCTTGTTTGCGCATTGAACTATAAGATAGAATAAGAAACTATTTTATCTATAACTAAATTCTATTTGAATTTGAACTATTTGAACTGACAATAAGATCGATATTACCGAAATATGTTTCTACTCAGGCTAAATTATTGACCGAGTTTCCTCATTAAAGATCGGACCTAAATATTATTCTCTATATTCACAGTTATAAAAATTAAGGGGTGTTTCTAACACTCCTTAATAGTTGCAATTTGAAATTCACAGTTCACTATATTCTCTATTAACAAAGAAAACTAAAAATTTAATCTTTTTAATTTATCATGTCTTATAAAAATTATCATCAAATTTATTTTTATTTAATTTTAATTTTTAATAAATATTATTTATTTTCTCCATGCATAAACTTTCAAATAAGTTTTTTTTTAAAGTTGTTTTTATTTATTTATTCTTTATATAATCAAATTTTTTAAAAATAAAATTCACGTATTTTATATATTTATTTTTTATATAATCAACTTTTATCTAAATCAATAATTTTTTTAAAAAAATATTTTAATTTTTTTTCATAATATTGCATCAGTCTGACTCATTTGTCTTGTCATGACTACTGTCGCTCATCGGCGTTCTTGTCTTATTGCTTCAAAGACTTATGGAAGACTTTTGCGGTCGAATCACAGTCTCTTTCCGTACAAAGGAACCATTCAATCATTAAAGATTTGTCTCTCTTTCCGTTGAAAGAAAAAGGGCATATTTGATTTCCCTTTTCTATATTTTTACAGCCCTTTTCTTTGTGCAGCTGTCGTTTTTCCCACCTTCCCTGCAAGTTCTTTTTCACTGATAATTCCACTCATCCATCAACTTTTGTCCCTTTTTTTTTTTTTTTTTTGTTAAAAAAATTGTATAGAGAATTTGATGGTCACTGCTGTGATCACAACATGGTTGGGTGGTCCGGTTCAGTTAGTTCTTTTTTTTTTTTTTAGCCTTTGCTCGTGTGTTGAACATAAGCTGCAGCCGTATGTTTATATAATATTTTTTTAATATTTTAATTAATTTGAAAATTCTAGATGTAAAAATAATAATAATACTAATTAATATCAAGTTTGAAATTAATTTAATTTAATATGTATTATATAGTATTTAATAAAATATTTATATGTCATATTTGAGTTTAAATATATCCTATGAATATATCCATAAAAAAAAACATAATTAATTATTTATTTTTCTAAAAATCAAATTAAAAAATGTACTAAATCAATTTATATCAAAAGAGTATTTAATTTTAGTTAACGAATTTATAAAAATAAAAAGATAACCATTAAATAACCATTAACTATTGAAAAAATATATATATTTTCAATAATAATAATAATAATAATAATAATAATAAAGGTTTGGCCGGGGCGCACCAGGACCTTATGGATGGAATTGGGTTGGACGGGCAGCCAGCCATATTTATAAAATAAATACAAGGAGACGAATGCGCGTCATCCAAGAACTGATACATCGCTTAACAGATCACTAAAAATTCCAAAAATCAAATAAAAATTATTGTTTTTAATCCTTCACGTCCAATTGGTATATTAGTTTTATCTTAAAAAAATCTTAAAATCAACTTTAATGCATGTAACAACTCATTTTCAATCTTAAACATGTTCTAATGCCAATGTGAATGGATCTAGAACGGAAAAACAGATCAACTATTTTTAAAAAACAAATACAAAGAGATGAACAACGCATCGTCTATAAGAACTGACGCATCGTCCAACAAACAACTGACTACAAATTCCAAAAACCAAATAAAAATTGTTGTTTATAATCCTTCACATCTAATTTGTATACTATTTTTTTATATATAAAAGCACTCTAAAATCATCTTACAAACATGTAACAACTCATTTTTAATCTTAAAACACATTCTAATGCACTCTAGAAATTCAAAAATCTGAACCTCCAATCTTCCTTTTCTTCTCTCTTTCCTCTACATTCAAGTACCTTTTGTAGTAAAAGTGAAGTTTAGGGATTGTTGCTTACAAAAGTATAACTATAAGGACCAAAGTATAAAAATGCATATAATATTAAAAAAAAAAATTCACCTAATTTTTTGTTAAAAAACCACGAGGTTTTCAAGCAAAAAATAAATAAATAAATAAATAAATAAAATAAATAAAGAAATAAAATAAAATCTAAAACGACAACGAAACACCACTTCATATATATATATATATATATATATATATATATATCAATGCATGATAAATTTATGTCTATCAGAAATCAGTTGTAGAGTCACAAATTTAGTACAACTGATTTCTGATAGATGTAAATTTATCATGCATGGATCAAGTAATAATATGCATACATGAGATTGTAAGTGGATCCGAGTAAATCTTCGAGACATTTGTAAATATTCTCGTGCTAGCAAGAATATGGTAGCCACTTAAGTTAATAATAATCCATTAATTAAGGGAGAAGAAGAAAGCGGATTGTCAAATATCTATTGTATATTAAGGTGCTGTTTGGTAATAAAAAATAGAGTAATAGAAATAAAAATATAAAAATCGAAATGAAAATTAAGGAATCGAATAATATTTATATTTTAATACCGTGTTTGGAATACTAATGAGTAATTAGAATACAATTTAAATTTTTTAATATCTGATTTTTTATATAAATAAAAAAAATAATTAAAAAAGTAATTTTATTAAACTATCAAGGTCTGGTCTTTTATTCCGAGTTATCATATAGCCGATTCCTTGGTTGAGGATCAAATTACGTACCTCAAGAATAAAACTAGTCGGTATTTTCCAAAGATCGGCAAATGATGGAGGATAGAATTTCTCTTGTGCTATAAGAACTCGTAATTGATTGGCAAAAGAACTTATATAAAAAAAAATAATAATAATAAATCAAGCCCATTCTAATGACTAAAGTTGAAGGACTAATGGTCAAAATTATCAATGGCTAGCCCACAAAATCAAGCAAATTATTATTTAGGCTCCCCTGTTTTCAAGATACGTAACCTTAATAATTCCTTTGTGACCACGATAAGGCGATCGGTAGTTAAGACGGTTCACGAGTGTAATCAACTATGCCAACATTCTTCATTGTTTCCTTGAGTGTACGAAGTGCGGATGGTTAAAGCCAATGAAATGCAATAATTCAGTATGGTTAAGTTTTGAGCATAAGAAGAAGTTACCTTCATAGCAACTAGAATAAGCTTTGATCGTTCCAGGGGCAACTTAAGCAAAATTCCCTTCGTCCCCGCAACCAATTTGTAACCAACATAGGATATCAAAGAGACAATTTAAGGCTCCACATTTGACTAAAGCTTTATAGCAGTCAATATGTTTTCCGTTTGAGGTAGGTGGCAAGGTTTCCAAGAGAAATAAGCACAAATATCAATGTAGTTGAGAACTAGACAAGTCCGTATCTAGCATATTACAAAATTAACAATTAGACACTTAGGTGAATCATGCCTCTCTTATGATTGAATCTTTCTATCTCAAAATAATAGCAATCAAAACAATGAGGTGAAGAATAAACAAAAGAGAGGGAGGGGAAGAAGGAGAGAGAGACAGAGAAACAAACTTACGGATCGAGATTTGCATCAATCTTGCTGAAAAAATCACCACCAATAGGATAAAAAGAGCTCATTAATCTATTAACAACAATATCCGTATCCACATTGAAATATTGCATGTATGATGAAACACTAAAAATGAAACCATGTGATGAGTTTCAACCATGTGAACATCTTCTTTAAATGTTACAAAATGCCACTCGAGAAAATAATACTTCGTTTTCCTTTCCCACATGGTCTCCTACCACCCTCCTCCCCTAGGAGTTGTCAAGAAAAATTGGTAGAAGAAAACTTACAGAACCAATCTAATATTACTAATGCAAAAACTATATTTGAGTTGGTCAAATGAACCATACAATCTAACTATGAATGCAACCTAAGCCAACATATAAAATTGAAAAAGCTGTCGAGCATTTGCAACTCCACCATTAGACAATAACTTCGAGTGATAGTCCATAGGCCACACAACTCGGCCCTCCTCCGTAAAACATCTCCAACAATTCATACGTACGTAATCCCATTTCAAACATTCTCCCAATCGACAAGTATCACACATTACCTTACAATCCAGTTTTCAACTCATTTTTCTTGAGCACTTATCCATATCCATAACAAAATAGTAAATACGAGAAAGAATAATTAAAAAAAAGCAATTAAAAAACATATTATCATATCTACGTTATTTCTTTCATCGAATTTGCTATGATGTATCAATGAATTCTTGAATTCGAATTTAATAAATTCAACTCCCATGTGTTCTTTTGATTTAATTTCGCTCCAAAACAACAACAATGAAAAATAATGATTATATTAAGAAATATTTGTTAGAGAAAGAGAAAAGGCCGATATTAAGAACCTTGGTAGCAATTCTCACGAGTCCCTTTAACTCTCATTCTCTTTCCCGCACCACAAACCAAGTCGAGCAAATTTCCTCAAGGTTTTTGACATTCTTAGGGGAAAGGGTGATCCCGATCTTGTGAATCTAGTACTCGGGTCTCCTCTAAACTCGACTTTTGCACCTTCATAGTTCCATAAACTAGTGTCGCTACCATTTTCTCCTTTTGCCGAGAGAATTGGAGAAATAGTGATGGCTTTCTAGTTAGAGTGAGAGAATGACGGATAAAAAAGAGAGGATCCGTTGCTTGTCAAGGCAACGATTTGGATCTTGGACGAGTGAATGAGAGGGATCTGCTACTTGCCGAGGTAGGGATCTAGATCTTGAAGAGAGGGGTGGGATACCGAAGGGTTTCTTTCTAAAGGAACTCAAAATAGAAAAAAAAAAGAAAAAAAAAAAGCGAGGTTATAAGCTACCGGATTTAGGAAGCTATAAACCGCCCTCACATGTTTTCTATTTATTTGAGAATGAAGTTGTATGTAAATTTTCATTACTATTCTCACTTCATTCATTTTAATCAAATAATTATAATGTGAAAATAAAATTTTTATTTTTATTTTCACCATCCTATTCTTTATTATCAAACAGTACCTAAGTCTTTTGGCTCTAAATCTACTCCTCTAGCCCCAAAACTCTCATGTCCTTTTTTTTTTTTTTTTTTTTTGTACCTCCACGGGCCACCAACACCATGACTCTTCTACACGCAAAACCAGGCCCCTTTTCTTTCCCAAATACATGAGACTGCTGAATTTTATTACATTGTTTGTACTAGATGTAGCTCAAATATGCATCTACAGAAGGACCATTGTCTTAATGCTCAGACCTCTAGCGACATCATCAACTTCTTAAAATAAATAAATAAATAAATACTAATTCATTATGTTTTTAATAACACAAATAATTACGTGCTGGATTTAAATGAATTATATCTCAAAAAAATAAAAAGTTTATAAAGTAAAAGGCAAACCTTTTAATGTTAAAGATTACTTGTTTCCTTGTACAGTGAATGATGATATACATAGAGGTTAAACTATCTATGTATCAATATTTAATTAAATAATATGATTTAAAGTCTAATTATTTAAATAGAAATTTAGTCTAATTCTAGTTTAATTTAGAATTTTCTTTTAAAAGTAATATGATTGTAGTGTAAGCCTAGTTTCAAAGTTCAATAATTATGTTACAATTTTATTTAAATTCGTACATATAATATGATATGTGTGGATCAAATAAAATAATTTTAATTTTATTATACGTATGGAGTACATGTAACATATTACTATATGACTTGTACAATTGAAGAGAAAAGGAAAACATGTCTTGCTTTTTCTTGTAAGAAGATGCGGTCTAACGATAATAAATTTATCTTGATTTGACCAAAGTCAATATTCAATTTTTATTATTTATAAATAATTAATTATAATTATTTATAAATAGTATAAGTTTTGGATTAACTTAGTTTAAAAAACATTTCAATGATTAATCAAAAGTTAAATATATTTTAACATTAGTTTATGTTAAAAAATTATGAACTTAGTCTCTGTCGATATGAAACCTAACTAAAAATATTTTATAACTTATAAATATATATAAAAAAACCTTTCCCTTGTTCGGTTATCCAATAAAACCACACAATCTTACTGTTCATACACAACATTGTCTTTACCGGTACCAGGTGAGAAAGGAGTATGTCTGTGAGTCTGTCTATTTATTTTCATTTTTTAAGTCATTATTTTTCCCTTCTTTTTCTGCCCACTCCTTCGGCTACAAGTTTAGTCTACTTCCTTCACTTTATGAGTCACCACTCAGTACTCACTACTAGCTATTTTTATATATCCTAACGTGACTTTATGTGGTTAAAATTAATAGAAAATTTTAATTTTAATATATCAAAAAATAGTTTATAATATTCAAATTAAAATCTCAATTTAACGGAAAGTTCAAGCTATTTTTAAATATTTTTGTCCAACATGATACTACCCCTCTTCGAGTCTCCAAGTCTTTTAATTTCTCAAACAAAAACAAGAAAGTAATCTGCTTGTCTATTCGTATTCCTTTATTTTCGTTTTTTTTTTTAAAAAAAAAACTTGTAAAGGAAGCACTAGGGAGAAAAAACGAGAAGAGATTGCTTAAAAAAAAAAAACAAAAGCAATCTCTTCTCGTTTTTTCTCCTTAGCGCTTCCTTCACAAGTTTCCTTCCCCACGAAGAAGTCTTTTTCGTTTTTATTCTTCCCTTATCCCTTCACTTCACTAGTAGTCCCTTCCCCTACTGCTAGCTACCGCCCTTTTTCTTGTCTTTTTTGGGTGGTCCAATAAAACCACACCACGTTACTATATAACAAAAATTATGAATTGTATTTTTTTATTCTATATTATATTGCTAAGCAACAAAGCTTTTTTTACACTCATTACAGTAATCACGATTTCTATGATTAAACTAATCAGAATTCTAACAATTAAACTAATCAAGATCATTTACTCTCTTGAACTCAGAGCATAGAGATGGAAATGTTCAACTTGTCCACAAGATTTGAAACCAATCTCGACCAAGTGCTTCAATGAATATGTCTCATAGTTTATGCTAAGATGAAATCCATCGAAAAAGTAAAATTTTGATTGAATATGTTATCAAATAAAATGTCATTTGATTTCAATATAGTTGGTATGCTCGTAAAAAAAACAAGATTGGCTGCAATAACAAGATTGGCTGCAATATGTAGGGCGACCTGATTATCACAAAATAAAGAAACTTAATCGGAGTGAGATACTCTTAATTTTGATAGCATTCAAAGAAGCCAAGCAGCTTCATTTGCAATAGTGGCCATCGCCCTGTACTCTACCTCAATTGTAGAACAAGAAACTATGAATTGTTTATTTGATCTCCATGTAATAGGTGAGGATCTTAGAAAAACTATATAACCGGTTGTGGATCTCCAAGTTGTGGAACATCTAACCAATTTGCATCACAATATGCCCACAAGGACAATGAACTATTGGAGGAGAGCAAAATGCCTTGTCCAAGCATGTTTTCGAGATATCAAAAAATTCGTAATGCAGCATCAAAGTGTGATTGTCTTGGCTCATGCAAAAATTGACTTAGGATGTGTACTATGTAGCTAATATCCAGACATGTAATAGTGAGATAAAATAGTTAGCCAACTAAATGCCTATACCATCTACGATTATCATAGAATTGTTCGAAATTAAGATCAAGTTTGTGCTGTTAATCCACAAGGAAAGAAAATGGCTTATGACCTATGAGACTGCACTATGCTAAGATGCCAAGTACAACTTTATATTGGCTTAATGCAATACCAGTGGAAAAATGTGCCATGCCAGTACTAAAAAAATATTTGAGTTTATTAAGTTCCTTGATATAAATTTGGTGTTCAAATATTATTTTAGCTAATAAATCTTAATTGAATCAGCCCACATGACAATCACATTGTAGCTATCCGATATTTAAGAGACTTTCAAAAATATTATTTATTATTTATTTTATTTGGCTAAGGGATAAGAGTTAACATAGGTCTTAGAATCGACGCTTTGTATTTAAATTAAATAGAAAACCTAAAAAAGACACTAGATTTATAGATTTTGGATAACGAGTTGGTTCTACCTTTAGAAAGATAATGATCACCAACTTTGCGATAAAAGATATAAGATTTGGTTTGATCCTAAAAAATATCTTCTAAGAATCAATTTTGCCAAATTATTTTCTAAGTTTATTTTTAAATTTTTTTTGTTGTCTAATTCAAATTAGTTTTTATATTTTTTTATTATGGCATCGTATTAAATTGATGTCGGATCCCAAAATCGAAAGTCTCATCAATTTAATATTAGATCCAATTAAGTCATGACATGACTAACATTTCGAGAAACGATCTAATTAGCTAAAGATGCTCGACCTAATTTTTGGGTCGAGGCTAACATTAGTCTCTATTTAAAATAAAAGGTACGTTAGGTCGACATAAATTTCTCTAATTATCCTAAGAAGATGTGCCCTTTTTCTAATTACTAATGAAACCCGATATGAGATCGTCATCGGTTCCTAGGCCCCGGGAGACTTGGCGATCTCACATCTAGCAAAACCAATTTCAACTCAATAATTAATAAGAAAAATAAACATAAACATGACATAAAAAAATGCCGAAATTAACAAAAACAACTAAAAGAGATGAAAAAAATAAATAGTGAATTACTATTCATTGTCTCTCAACTTACTATTCATTTATGGTAGTTTTGTTAATTTCAAATGGTGGCATTTTTGTAATTTTTAATTTTTTTTTGGGTATTCATATATAAATTTTACATTGTATTTCATTTTGGTCCTCGATATTTCTCAAAGATATTTTGTCTTTTATGTTTCTACCTCATGTTTTTAAAAGATATTTTGGCCCCTCATGTTTTCACTTTATTTCATTTTGGTTCCTCATTTTTTCAAAATATATTTTTGGTCCATTATTTTTTCAAAAGATACTTTTAGCTTTTAGAATTATATATATATATATATATATATATATATATTGAATTATGTTATTCTTATTGTTTAAAATTTATCTCTTTAATTTGCCATTACTTATGAAAATTCTAATCAAATTATTTTTTATTTTTTGTGTAACTTTATTCATTGATAAATATGATTTATTTTTCTCAATGTATTTATTTTTGAATAATTATTTTTTAAAAAATTATTCATTAAATAATCATGTTAACTTGTTTTATTTACTTATTCTTGATATAATCAAATTTTATTTTTAGTTATTTTTATTGCACTATATTAACTTCAATATATTTCTTACAATTTAATTTTTTTAATATTTTTTTATTTATACACTCTAACCCACTAAATATGGTCATGATGTGTATATAAAAAAAAATATTGAGATTATTAGCTTTATTAAAAATTAATTATGCATCGATACACATAACATCAATAATTTGTTATAAGTTTTTTTTTAATAATCTAAAATTAATTTTTTTCAAATAAAATAATATTTTAAAAGACCCACCTAATAATTCAAATACATATTTTTTTTTACTAAATATTTGTTTTTTGTAAATAAATATATATAAATCAAAGGTACATATTTTCAAAAAATTTAAAAAGATTCCTTATTTATTTTTTTATACAATTTTTTTTTATTGATGTTGCTTTATTGTTTTGATAAAATATTATAAAAAAATATTAGGCTTTTTAAAATTTTGTAGTAAATTTTTTATTTACATTATTATAGGTTTTTATTTAAGAATGAATGCATAGAAAAAAACAAATTGTGTATTTTAACAATAAATTTTATGAAAAAAATAAAGAAGAATAAATGAAATACAAAATTTTAATTAAATATTAGAAAATTAAATCAATTTTTAATTTTTAATTTAATATATTTTATTTGATCGACATTATAGTATAGGCTATAACATTAAAATAAACATGTTTAGTTTCACTTGCTACTTAACGTAGTAAGATGACTAGTCAAAGTTAAATCGGAAAAGGCACAAAAGAATTAATTCCCAAAATAAGTTCTCACAAATAGATAAATTGACAACTTAATAGAAAATTACACAAATAAATATAATATGGACTCCTAAAATTTTAAAATTTAAAACATAGGCTAGGGACAAGTTTATATACCACACATAAAAATTTCAAACCATAACATAGATTACATCCTTATTAAATGAATAAAATCCGAGTCCTCTCTTAAACACAAAAAACATTCACCCATTTAAATTCAATTCTCTCAACACAAGGGATATAATTGCAAACCTTAATTATCACTAGAGCACCACAATTAAAATACCAAACATTTATAAGGATTAGAATTCTAAATTTGGAAATGAATTTCGTAATTTGCATGTTCGGGCAACATATATTACCTTGTCCCACTCACCCTCTACTTTCTTCCAAGGTCATTCATTGGTTATTAACAATGAAAGATCATGCATCCTATGGAGGTGTAAAATAAAATAAAAATTTTCTTCATCTAAAGGCCCAAGATCATGCTCGTTGAATCAACTAACCATATATTCATGAATTAAAACGATAAATAGAGATTTATCCCCGGTAGCACATATCTAAATTCTTTAATAAAGAAAGAAGTCATCTAAACATCTGATCTCTATTGATTATCCATGCAATACAAGCAACCATAAAGAAGCATTCAAAATTGATAGAGTGCTAGCTTCACCTTTCTAATTTGTTTAGTGTTTTACTATAGAAATCTAATCCGTGTAATTTTACGACAACCCAAAAAGATGAGGAGAGTGGCCTATACTAGGGTTTTATAGGAGAAAATTATTTTCTCTTTTTATTTCCTTATGTCGTATTCGCTAGCAAATTTTTCTCTTTTGCCAAATTCTCTCCCTTAAAATCTCTTTTAGTTGCCGCATCTCTCTCTTTCTATTTATAGGGGAGAGTTTCCTTGTCCTCCAAGGACAAGGATGGGTGGCAACTTATCCTCAATAGGATTCATGGTCGTTGCTTCCTAATCCTCTAAGGATTAAAAGTTATTTATCATGTGGATTTTTGATCTTTATCTTTAAAAAATTAATCCTTATCCAAAAAGGCTCATGTTTATCCTCCTATCAAAGTATCTTTAGGGTTTTAATTAAACCTATTGGCCTAATTAATTAATTTGGACTATCCAAATAAATAAACTTATAATTTTAAGTGGCCCACATTAGGAAATAATTTTTCAAAATACCCTTTAACCTAAATTAGGAAACTCATTTCCATTTTAGGTTATTTACTTTCAAATTTATAGCTAACTTCCAAATTAGAAAATTGATTTCTAAATTAGAAAACTTTCCATTTTAGGAAACCTTTCATTTTCGAAAACCCTTTCCAAAATAGAAAATTATCATAATTAAAAAATTTTTTCCAATATTTTTGCTTTTCTTTAATCATATGAATGCTTAGACTCATGTGTGTCACTCAATAGGCTTTTAAATATATTGGTAATGTATCAAGAACAAAAGATACCTCTTTTATCTCTTGATACATAAGTCAAGATTGGCCTCTAGTAAAGCATCATGACTACTCAATTCTCTAGAAGGATTAACTAATATGTTATTACCTTTCATAAGCATGGTTACTATACAATTCAGATCCTCATGTCAACTTATCATAGTTTGACCTCGAACGGTTATTAGTCTTATTCAATTACGATTACATAAGTTTTCTTTAATTTTCAAATGTCTTAGCCCTTATAGTAAACCAATTAACCTCTATTGGTGTAATCCTACCGTGGTAAAAAAAATTTTGAGTAGACATTAATCGAAGTGCAATGTGATAACTCTTTTATCGTAAAAGGAATGACATGTCCTATCTTAGTCATTCATCCACCTTCATTAGATTTCTAGTATGACTAATTAATCGCCCATTTGTAACCCTTTACTAGGTCCATCAAAATGAGTGTCAAAGTATAAAAATCCTCTACCGAGATAATCGTGATGACCTCAAGTCTAAGGACCAATTATACCCATCTCATATGAGATTCTCATAAACTAAACCAAATGAGTTCTCATGGCGAGTCAAGTCAAGTGATATCTTCTCTAACTTAAATAACCTAAGTGTTTGCTTTGGCATCATCATGCCAATAGGTGTGAGATCTCCTACTCGTTATCATATAGGATGACCATAACATTAACAATTCTAATCCCATGTAGTCAATGTTCATTCTTGACCATGATATGACTTGGGACATTTAACAATATCATCTATATGCATTAGTGTTTGTCTCACATCTTTCGATCAATCACTAATGCAAATGCATATCGTATGGACTTCTATATAATTCTATACAATGAATAAATATAAATGATAAGAATTAATAAAAAGACTTCTTTTATTATAATCAATGCAATAACATAATAAGTTAAACCCATCCCAAATGGTTGGATCTTGAGTACCTATACTAACAAACAAAACATATTGTCATCTATATACATTTGGAATCTTTAATAATGTTTAACTCATCATCAAACTCATGCAATAAATGCAACCTATGTATGTTTCACTTATCATGATTTATAGTACCGCATTTACTACTCGTCCTACCAAAAGGAAGTTGATTAACGGAGAAAGCATCCGACTTTATGGTTACAAGTTCATGCCTATGGTTTTATAAATTCCAAGTTGAGCCTTAAACAAAGTCAAGCACACTGAAAATAAATCATGAAGATTATTTAGGAGATTCAGTCTTAAACACAAAAATAGGATTATAAACTCTAATATAGAAGAGTATGCCCTATGTTTTGGTCTTCCTTTACCTTTTTCGTACTCTCCTAGCTTCTCATTTTTAGTTTTTAAAAGAAAATTTATTCTACTAATTTCTTTAAACTCTTTTCTTTTTTTTTTCCCCAAAACCAACAAACTTGAATGAAATAGAATTGATGCCTTTCCCCAAGATTAAACCATTACTCCGAAACTTCTCTCTTTCTTTTGTCTAAAAGTGAGTCCTACTTTTAATACTCGAAAGCCAACCTTTTTATCAAAAAAATAGTTAGAAACCTAGAAGACTCTCCCTCAATAAATCCTTTGCTCCATCTTTTTCTTCCATAAAACTATATTTGTTTTAAAAACCCAACCCCTCCCTCCTTGCTATCTCTTTTTCCCTTTCTAGCTATTTATCCTCATTGTCGTCTCCATTCTCCACCCTTAGATTTGTCAAAACATCCCGACTTTCCATCTAAAATGCTCCTCATTTGTTTTCACTTTCACTTTCATTGTCATTTTCTTTCTTTTGTTTTGCAGCTTAAAGGGGGCGAGAATCAAGGAGAGTATAAGATATGGCCTGGTTTTTTTGTTTGAGAGTTTGGAATGAAAACTAGCTAGCTAAAAAGAAAAGATCTAAAGCCAAATGCCAGTTCCTTACCCCACATTTGTCTTTTTATTTTTTCTATCGTAGGTTAGTCAAAAGAGGAAGAAGAACATTGGTGTGCGGGAGAAGAAAATAAGCAAATAGACGATATGTCTCTTAGAACTTTTTTTCAAGTTCATCTTGTCATTCACTTGTTTGTTTCAAATTTATCCTTCTATGTTGCAATTTTTATTCAATTAAATCCCTTGAGCCTTCAATTTTGGTTTCTATTCTTTTTAATTTTATTCAAGTGCATCCTTGGTTTTATTTTCTTTTAGTAATTAATCCTATCATTTTTTATATTTTCTTCTTTTCCTCTTTTTATGCATTTTCATGTTTATGGTAAGGTAATAAAAAGAAGAAACAAAAAGAGGTTAATCCAAATTTTTATATTTTTTCTTCCTTTTTTGTTTCATATTTTTTTTTATTTTAGAATGATAAATATAATTAAACCTTAATGATAAAAAAAACTAAAAGTAATAATAAAGTAAATAAAATTCATGGACAACATATACTATAAAATAAATAAAATTACAAAATAATTAAGAAGGGCAAATCTAGAGTTATGACAATTGCTCTTTCTTTACAATGCTTACGATGCAATGTCAATCAAAGTGTAAACTTTGGAATTACTTTACTTAGTGAGCTTGTAAAGAAAGCATAGTTCTTTGATGACAAGATCGATTTGATTGTTCTAGGTGATATGCCCTTACTTCTACTATGGTTTGATTATTTTGGATGACATGCCCCTATTAGTACTAATGATTTGGTTGTTTCGAGTGACCTATCCCTATTGCTATTGATAGTCCGGTTGTTTTAGGAGATCTCGCCCTCGTCGCTACTAATGGTCTAATTATTTTGGGCAACTCCGTCCCTACTTTTACTAATGGTCTAATTTTTTCGGATGACCTATTCCTACTTCTATTAATGATCTAGTTATTTTAGGCAACATGCTTCTATTTTTATTAATAGTCTAGTTGTTTCAAGTGACTCGCCCTTAATTCTATTGATGGTCCGGTTGTTTTGAGGACATGCTTCTACTTCTACTAATGGTCCGATTGTTTTGGATGATTTGCCCCTACTTCTATTGATGGTTTGGTTGCTCTAAGTTACCTGCTCCTACTTTTATTGATGGTCTATTTTTTTAGGTGACCTACCCCTAAATGAAAAAAATTATTATTAAGCAACCTTATCTAAAATGATGAACTAAGTCGAGCGATCCTCGTCCGAAATGCAAAATGATTGCTAAGTACTATTGCTTAAAATGATAAACTTAGTTAAGCAACCTTGGCCAAAATAAAAAGTGATCACTAGACAATTTTGCCTAAAACAATTTAGAGAACGTAAGACTCTCATGGTATTGTGATTTTCAAATTTTTTATCTAGGATGACTTTCTCATCGTTATATTTGTAATGACATTTCTAAAATATATCAATGAGACTAATTTTAATGGTTAGTTTTTTACTTATGAAAAATTTAGGTCGCCCTTTTGTGAACACTCAACTCCTCTCTTGGTGTTTCCTTCTTGGCCATCTAAAATTTTGTACTAGATCATATTTTGTAGTCTTGCACCAATTTCACTTCCCCTAGCCTTGATCACTATTTTTTGTAAACTTATATATTTTCACATTTCACAAACAATTGAGGTGAAATGACTTTTCTAAACCTTTGAAAGTGACAACCATCCGGATATTGTGATCTATTCTTCATTAAATATTTGATTTTATGATGTGCATGTTTCTTTTTTATGTGTTTTGAGTAATTTTTGAACTTCACATGCATTTTTAAAATGTCTAAAATTTTTGCATTTTGTCAATTTGAATTTTGTAAAAGAAATTAATAGGATTTCAGTTTGAACACTTTAGGATTCGAAGATTAGTCAATCTCTATCGTACTTCTAAAACACATCATCTAAATGTTTCAATGTAATTAGTCCGAGGTCAAGTGATAATTTTTTAGGACGATGTAATATCCATGACCTAAAATCCTCATAGAAATATAAATGTATTATATGGATAGGTGTATTTATTGAAAATGTGAGTAAAGATTGAATTCTAACTAAGGATAAAAGAAACATAAGTAAGATTAATGGAAAAGTTAAAGAAAGAGTAAGGCTTGAATTAGACAATGGTACCCTTAATTGATATGGTTATGCTTTGTTATAGGGACAATTGCAAAACCTAGGGGTGTAATCATAAGAAACTAAAAGTTTAGGATACTTAATTAAAATGAATAATAAACTTGAGTGACCACTTTGTAATTTAGAAGTGCCTAGATTAAGGGTTTATTTATGGAAAATTTAAAGTTTGAGGACCAAAATATAAGGAATTGAGGCACCTCGAATAAGATAATTAAAAGTTTAAGGACTAAAGTCTAAAGTGCTAGTGTATTGGGAGATTTAATAATAGGTTTTGGGAGAGTATTTCTAGCAAGAAAAATCTAGAAATTTTGAGAGAAAGAGGGAGGGATAAGTTGGTGGTGGAGAAGAAGAAAAGAGGAGGAAGAAGAAAAATCTTGATACATTTAATGAATCACCTTGAGATCAACTAAGTGTGGCACACTTGGCTTGATTTTAAGGGAAAACCATAACCATAAATATGGGGGAAAAGAAGAAGAAGAAAGGGGCTAGACACCATTAGAGGTACCAATAATCTCCAAGAGGGAAGTTGTACCAAATAAGGAAAAACTACCAAAACCGCCAATCTCAATCTCCTTAATAGTTTAGAAACACTCTAAAACAGACCTCTAAAATAGCTTAGAAGATCAACCAAGAAGAAGAGAGAATTTCTTTTCTTGGCCAAATTTCTTGAAAGGAAGGAGAAGAATGGAGCCAAGGGAGAAAGAAGGAAAAGTGAAGCAAACTCCAAGTGAGGTAAATGTAACTCCTTACTTACATAATAAGAATTAATATTTTGAAGTGTGATTAGTGTCACTTTATTATTTGGTTGATGAATGGATTATGAATATATTGTTGAGAATTGTGAGATGATGATTAAATTAGAATGGTTTGGTATTGCTCATATGTTTATTGTGTGAGGATAGTGATGTTTGAATATTTGAATGAAATGATTTCATATGATTGAATGTTGTTCTTGTTCCACAAACAAGGCGGATAAACGACCATAGGTATGTATAAATTAATAGTTATATTACCTAATACCTACCAAATGTTTCATGAAATGCCATAGAGGCATAAATGTTATGGAAATGGTGATGATTCATATGGAAAATTATTTTTTATGATGCTTATTATGATTGGCCATGATATGATGTTTATCAAGTTCATTGATTGTTCATGATGTGTTTTCATGTTGCATGCATACTTAATTGTTTGGAACATGTAGTTGATTTATTGTAGTTATACTAATTCTTGAAGATGTAATGGTATGCATGTTAAGGTTATGGTTATTACAATGCAGTTTATTTAAATGGATATGCTCATGCACATCATAGTCATGAAAGAGAATTTTACATTCATGATTTTGATAAAAAGAAAAAAGGTAAAAGAAGAGGTTTTTAAAGGAAATGGCTTGGCGCCTCCTTGATGAAATGGACATGCTTTCCATGTTGAGGATTTATAGGAAAGGGATAGCCCCTTCTTTTTGAGGATTTATGGAAAATGAAGGGTGACCTTTCTTGAGGTTTATAGGAGAGGGATGATCCCTTCTTTCTTACAAATTTATAGGAAAAGATGGAAGACTTCTCTTGAGGATTGTAGGGGAGGATTGATCACCCTTTATTGAAGATATAGACACACTTTATGTGTTAAGGATTATGGGAAGGTACCTAATACTTTTTGTGATTTTCATAAATTATATGTTTTTATAGAGGGTCGGTTATATACACAATCGGTAGGGTGCATGCCTAAAGAGGAAAATGAATTTCAAAGACCTAAAAAGGGATTTTATAAAAGTTACATCATGTGCATTCATACATAAAGAACATCACATGCATTGCATGAGTTACACTTACCGAGCATTGCATTGCTCACCTTTGCATTCTTATGGTGTAGGAGATGATAAAGATAAATGAAGAGTCACTGCCAAGACAAACAAAGGACTTGCCATTTGATGTACTTAGGATAATGGAGTATGGGAGCTCTACTTATGCTTAACTTGATTTTTAGTTATATGTATATATTAGCAAGTTAAGAAAATTTTTGGTGTGTAAATTAATGAATCGAATACTACTTTATATTAATGAAAATATGACTTGAATGTTAAGTTAATATTATGCCAAAACTTGCTAGCTATAGACATGGTTATATAATATGGCTAGGATGCTATATTTCATGGTTCATGAGAAGGAATGAAACTGATATATAATATAATAATGAATTAAGGATTAAATAAGAAAATTAAAAAGGGGACACCCTCGATCAAGTAGGAAACAAATTTTCATGATTTGAAAGGCTAAATTGTTAGTAAAGTTTTAGATAAAATTAGTGAAGGTATCATAGGATTTAAGGAAACATTTATACCCAAGTTATGTACATGTGGACCTAGCATTTTATACTTATTAAGGACCTTAATTATAGAAATTACCCACTTGTTAATAATCGGAGAAAGGTAAAGGAAGGAGAGCTATTAGCTTACATTCATTACACTTCAAATGTAAGTCAATGTCGATAATATCCATCACCTATCTAGGTCCTAAGTTGGGGGTGTTACAAATAGGATTTGAACTAAGTGAGTTTTGGGTTTCGGTTCAAGACCTTATGAGGAGGAGAAGTATTGGTATTTTCTTTAAGACATCTTTATCTATAATTTATGAGAGGGTTTCTTACCCCCGATCATTTCTATCTTTGGTATCACCCAAAATTATGCAATTTATTTCGATCTTGACTATCCTTTTTGATAGAGTCCCTTTTTGATTATTTAGAGATCATGACTTATTAATTCATTAGTTCATCTTTTGGTTAGAAAGAACTTTTACAAGTATATAGCATAGGTTATGGTATGATTCTCATGAAGAAAGGATATTTGAGAATCAAATAGTGTTTTAAGGTATTTTGATATAGGATCATTTTGTTGTTTTGAATACTTTATCTTTTAAGTGGTTTACCTTATCTCGTGGCCTCGTTTATATTGGTCCGACCAACATTTTCAAGTTTGTTTTCATTGTAATTCTTTTTTTGATAACTTTTGATTTTGGGACCGAGTACTTAGGTATATTGGTCCACTCATGTGTCTTTCTTCTTCTTTTGTTTTTTTGAACATATGGATTATTTAATGGTATATTTTGTTGTTACAGATTAGGCTTTCTCGATGATGCTTTTCAAGATTAACAACATTTTCTTTCCTTCTAAAATTTATTGCTAGTGTGATGAATGATCCTAGTGTAGATTTTTTATGAATAAAATTACAAGCTCAAAGTGAGACTATAATGGATAGATTCCTTTTCAAGAGAGGTAAAATTCCAAGAATGTCATTTCCTCATTCCTTCGGAAAACTATGCAGTTTGATAAGTTTTAACCTCCTTTAGTGAGCTTTGCTCGAACTAGTAATACATGGAATAATGTTTAGATATAGCTTGTGATCTAAGCATATGCTATACATTTATTACAAAAGATACCAATAAGATATTTTATTGATAAGGCAAGAATGGATGGGTCATTGGAAAAAAAGTTTTTGTTATCATTTTATGTTTAGTTTTTATTGAATGATCACATCTCATATTTACATGATAGGTTCTAGGCTCTCACGAGGTATATTATTCCCTTCATATGGCTTGACATTTTGTTTGCCTAGTGCTTAACAAGCATAAGATGTCGAGCATCGCCTCTAACTCTGGTATGTTGTCAATTTTTAATAAAAAAACACTCGACTAAGTAAGGAAATTTGAATTTGTTTTAAAAAAATGTGAAACTAGACTTTCTTTTAAGCTCATCAAAACTTAGAGTTGACTTTTATTAGGATATGTTATGTTTGCTATCATAGGGATAAAGAACTACAACGATATCTTATATGTCTTGCATACTAATTTATAAATAATATTAATTGAGATCATGTAGTACCAAGATAAAGTATGGTATGTAGTGAATCAAAAGTGTGAACGAAAGATATATAAGGCCCGAATTTCATCTTTTATTTCTTGAAGAAGAAGATACCATATTTCATGTATAGTACTTCTTCATTGAGTTAGAATTTATAAGTTTAATTATACTATCCCCATTTATATTTGCCAAAATGAGTGCTCTTCTTGAGAATACTTTCTTGACCATATAGGGACCTTCATGATTTAGCGACCATTTGCTTCTATCTTCTCTTGGTATCGGTACAATCATTTTGAATACTAGATTTTCTTA
This sequence comes from Dovyalis caffra, assembly GCA_963924115.1. Classification (NCBI taxonomy): domain Eukaryota; kingdom Viridiplantae; phylum Streptophyta; class Magnoliopsida; order Malpighiales; family Salicaceae; genus Dovyalis; species Dovyalis caffra. The sequence continues at coordinate 4,073,614 of CAWUPB010001009.1, read as the reverse complement.
AAATTCTCTTGGTCACACCCTTCTATCGTATGCCTTAGTCATCCTCTTCCGATACATATATGCATGGTAGATTATAACTAAACTCTTCTCACTAATCATGTTTAATTGCTCATATTTAATTTTAACCCATTTAGCTTCTTCCAACTAGGTCTCTATAAGCACTCTTAGAAAAGAAACTTCCACTTCTAAAGGCATCACCACCGTGAACTCGAAGAGTATGAGGTTACTCTAGTTGATTTTCTTAGAATTATACGATAGACATACATAGAATATGAGAACATCTCATGCTAATCTTTATATGTGACTATCATTTTCTACTTGATTTTCTTAATATTCTTATTTGTTGCCTCAACTACGCTATTCATCTTAGGCATGTATGGTGGTGAGTTCAAATGCTTAATGTTCTACTATCTACATAACTCTATTATATCTTTCTATTGAAATTATATGCATTATTAATGATTAAATTTTTTGCCAAACTATACTAATAAATGAAATTCTTTTTGTAAATTATTGAACTACTTTCCGAGCGACATGAGCATAAGAGGTAACTTCTACCCACTTGGTAAAGTAGTCAATTGCAACCAAAATAAACCATTGTTCATTACTTGCCTTTAGATTAATAGGCCTAATAATATCAAAGCCCTACATAGCAAATGACTAAAGAAATACCATGTTGTGTAGAGATATAAGAGGATAACTAATCTTGTCCCTATAAACCTAGGATTTATGACATCTACAAATGTACTTTATGCAGTCTTTTTCTATAGTCATTCAGAGTACCCACTCTAATGTATCCCTTTATTGTTTGTCTATTAGCATGTGTAGAGCAAATCCCTTCATAAATTTTCTCAATTACTTTTCAAGCTTCTACCTCATTTAGATATCCGACCAATGTACCATCAAAACTTCTCTTGTATAATACTTCTCCATCTAGGTAGAAATCCATGGCCATCTTTCTTAAAGATTTATGATCCAACTTTGAGGCACCTAAATGACATTTTAGATTCTTGATGAACATTTTGATGTCATGATACTAGGGTTTTTCGTCCAGCTTCTTCTTTTATTATACAATAATAGGTTGGTGAGTTTTTAGCTTCAATACAAATAAGTCGTATTCTTACTCTACAATTGAGCTGAGTCATTAAGGTCGATATTGCTAGAGCATTGACAAATTGATTCTTATCTCTTTCCAAGTAGGTGAATTCAATTTCATCAAACTCCTCGACTAGTTTAATCATATATATTTGATAAGGTTTCAATTTTTCATCTTTGGTTTACCACTCACCTTTCACTTAACAGATTATCAATATTGAATCTTTATATACTTCAAGGTTTTTATTCCTCATTCTTAAGCGACTTCTAGACCATGAATGTATGCTTCATATTCGGGAATATTATTAATACATTCAAATTAAAGTTGAATGGCTATAGGATACTATTTGTCATCTAGTGAAATTATGATTGACCCAATACCATTGCTTGAGACATTTATAGCTCCATCAAAATACATGGTCCACATTCATCATTATAATCAACTCGCCCTTACTTTAGACATCATAATATCTTCATCAAGAAAATCAAAATTTAAATTTTTGTAATTATTAATGCCATTTTCTATTAGGTAGTCGACAATAGTGCTTCCTTTCACTAATTTCTTTATCATCTAAACAACGTCATATTCAGCCAGGAGCACCTTCCATCTTATGATTTAGCTAGATAAATATAGCTTTTCAAAGAAATATTTTAGAAGATCTATTTTCAAGATCAACCGAGTAGTATAATACAACATATACTTTTAAGCCAGCTGGCACCTCACACTAGACTACAATATAATTTCTCTAGTATTCTATAATGAGACTTACGATCCGTGAATTTCTTGCTCAAATAGTAGATGGCTTGCTCTTTTCTTTTAGAATTATCATATTGATCGAGGATGCATCTCATAGCTACTTCGATTACTCTTATATATAAAACTAGAGGTCAACCTAGCACTAACGGCACTAATAGAGAAAGCGTTTATAGATACCACTTGATTTTATCAAACGCTTTTTGGCAATCTTTGTCTTATGTTTCTAGTTTCCTCTTTTGTAATAGTAAAAAATTAGGTTCACAAGTGATCGTAAGTTAGGAAATGATACGAGCTATATAATTCAAATACCTTAGAAAACCTTTAACCTTTTTTTTACTACTCGATAACGATATTGCTTAGATGGCTTTGACCTTGTTAGGATTTATTTTTATACCTCTATTACTTACAACAAATCCTAGTAATTTTCCTAACCCGACTCCAAATGTGTACTTTACTAGATTCAACTTCACTTGCTATTTCCTCGGTGTCTTAAATAACTTTTTCAAGGTTTGGGCATGATAATCCTTGGGTTTGGATTTGGCAATCATATCATCCATACCTTTTTCTTTTTGCATTATATCATGGAATAAAATAACTATGACTCATAGATAAGTTTCTTTTGCTTTTTTAGTCCGAATAGATCTAGTATGCATCATACATGTCTTGTAGGAGTTGGCGGCTCTCCTACAGGGATGATTTAGAAGATCCAGAAAAAAAAAGAGTGGTATTTACTAGCAATAACATAATGGAGGCAATCAATCAATATGGATTGATTCAAAATCTAATTCAAATCCAATATAGCATCTATAGGTACATAAGAAATGTATTGAATTAATTTTTTTTAATTAATAGATCGAGACGTAACATTGAATATGAAATTAAAAAAAAAAAGAGAAAGTTCGAAACAATTGGGATTTTTTTGGAGATTAGATGCGAGTTACTAATTCATTATCTAGCATATACGTAATGAAAACTTCATTCTCTATTCTACAAGAATTTTTATTAAAGCCTTTCAAAACCTAAAAAACAAGGATTGGGTTGTGCCATACATATTAAAGTGTAAAAAATAATGATGTATTTGGCGAATCAAATACCATGGTCTAATAATGAAATTTTGATAGGACTTTATAATAGTAAGTTCCTTATAGTGTGATGAAAGCGATCTTTTCTATATCCTCGTCGATAATTTTGATCCGATTATACCTAAAAATTCCATTCATGAAGGAGTAAGTAGAATTCTACATCAAAAAATAGAGAATTTTTTTGTATATAATATATTCCGTCAAAAGGTAGAAAAGACAGTTCTAGAAAATCAAAGATTCTAGGAATAATAGATTGATTCTAGAAATAAAATAGAAATAGAAAGTTGACTTGTTAAATACCTAAAATCTTTCTTCTAACTTTTCAAGCATTCCTCTTCAAGCTAGTGAATAAATATCAATCATTCCCAGACTTGGTTACATTTGACTTAAATATCATTTTTTTACAAAGCTTTAGTGAGAACATCTACTTCTTACAGACTTTATAGGTATGTAGTGTAAGCTAATAAAACCATTCTCACTCTCTCGATTTGATGAAATTTCTATCAATCCTTACATGCTTCATTCTCGTCATGTTAAATAGGATTGTGAATAATACCAATAGTAGACTTGTTATCACTATATAACTTCATTGAGCTTTCTAAAGAAATCCCTAGTTCCTTTAGTAACCTTTCTATCCAAATCAACTCATAAATCTCTTGAGCAATTGCTCCGTATTAAATTTCTACACTACTTCTTACTACTATAGTTTATTTTTTACTTCTCCAATTCATCGCATTTCCCTATAGTTTAATACAATACCCCGATAGTAGATTTGGTGTTATCCAAACCAGTTTAATTTGAATCTATAAATCCTTCAAGCATCTCTTCTTTCATTCTTCCTAAACAATAGTCCTTTTCCCGGTATCTCCTTTAAATATCATAAAATTTGAGTTACTACTTCAAGATATATTTTTATAGGAGAGTTCATAAATTAGCCGACAACGCTCACACTATAGGCAATGTCTAGCCTCATGAGTGACAAGTACATCGACTTACCTACTAAATGTTGGTACCTTTTTAGGTCTATTGATGGATCACTTTCATTTATCTTATGTCTCCAGTTTCATTTTATATGAGTCTTGATAAGTTTACATCTAAGTTTCTCGATTACCTTTAGGAGATCAAGAGTATACTTCCTTTGAGAGATGAAGATATCTTGTTTACTCCTAGTAATTTTCATTCTAGGAAAGTATCATCGTTTTCTAAGGTCCTTAACTTTCAACTCAGCTTATAGTCGTCCCTTAAGGTTGTCATTCTCTTATCTTCTCCAATAATCATCATACCATCAATGTATATTATCGAATCGACTTCCTTCCATCATTTACCTACTTCATAAATAAAGTATGATCAGCTTGTCTTTGCTTATTGACAAACTATCTTATAGCATCACTAAATCCAAGTAAACCAAGCCCGAGGAGATTGTTTCGGACTATAGAGGGATTTCTTCAACTTATACATCATACCGTGGTTCTTGTCCGCTTTAAATCTAAGAGGCAATTTCATGTACACTTCTTCTTCCAAACTAACATTCAAAAAGGCATTCTTGACATAAAGTACTTGTATCCAAAATTATTTTTCAATAAAAATCCCTCTTATTTTTTAATGTGAATTTTGTATCTACACAAAACAGACCATGAAAAAATTATCTTGCTTATTCCTATCGGTCCTTAAAGCCATTTCATCTCATACATAGTGATATTTAGGGACTAGCTCAATCCTTAAATATCACAAGATCAAGATGGTTTATTACATTTATCTATGACCACACTCGTGTCTATTAGGTCTATCTTTTAAAAAACAAATCGAAGTAAGGTATATTTTTAACCAGCTTCACAAACTTATACAAAATCTTTTTTCACTCATCCATTCAAATTCTTCATACCGATAATGGAAAGGAATACTTCACATATGAACTAAAAGATTATCTTATTTAAAATGGTTTTTTCCATCAAAGCTCATGTGTTTATACCCCCAACAGAATAGAATCACATAATAGAAAAACCATCACCTTGTTGACATAGCTCACCTACTTATGTTTACTAGTCATGTCCTATAATTTTTTTAGGGAGAAGCCGTGCTTACTGCTGCATATCCGATTAATAAGCTTTCTTCAAAAATCCTTAAATTTACCACTCCTCTATTCTATTTGCAAAAACTTTTCCTCACATTCGTGTCCTTAATTCACTCCCACCTAAAGTCTTTTGTTGTACTATCTATGTCCAAAACATAAGTCCAAGCCATGGTAAACTAAACCTCATAGCAATTAGATATCTCTTTCTTGGCTACTCTCCTACACAAAATGGATACAAGTGTTACTCGTCCTTAATTCACTCCCACCAAAAGTCTTTTGTTGTACTATCTATATCTAAAACATAAGTCCAAGCCATGGTAAACTAGACCCCAAGGCAATTAGATATCTCTTTCTTAGCTACTCTCCTATACAAAATGGATACAAGTGTTACTCGTCCTTTTTCTAAACGTTTTCTAGTCTTATATGACGTAACATTCTTTAAACATCGTAGTTACTACACTAATGACTCTCTTAAGAGGGAGAAATATAACAAAGAAAATCATTGGGATCCTTCTAGTTCTCTACTTATCTCCATTTTGATCCCTCTAGTGCATGAACCTACATCCCAATCTAAACCCACTCAAGAAATAGGTCAAGGGGGAGAAATAGATAATCCATCTCAAGTTCACTTTATGTTTACTCAAGGAGACCATGAATTCCTCTCCAAAGCCATTCATCGAAACTAGAGGCAACTCCTTCAATAAAAGTTTCATTAAACGAAGGTATTGTTGTAATTAATGATGATAATGTTCCTATTACTATCAAAAAAGGGGTAAGATCATATACTAAGCATCCAATTTCAAATTATCTCTCATATTATAGGTTGTCACAGAATTATAAGGCATGTATTTCACAAATTCATAGTATAAAGGTCCCCACAACCATCGATGGTACCCTAAGGGACCCAAGATGGACATGCTTACCGTAATTAAAAAAATGAAGGCATTATAAGATACTAAAACATGAGAGTTAGTCAATCTTCCTTAATGGAAGAAACTGATTAGATGTAAGTGGATTTTTTCCATCAACTTAGGGTCAAATGAATAGATTGAAAGATATAAAGTGAGGTTAGTCACTCAAGGTTATGCACGAACCTATGGCATTGACTATGATGAAACATTTACTCCTGTAGCAAAATTAAACTCTATTTGAGTTTAATCGATGTATAGGGAATGTGATTCATCATTTCCCATTCGTTTTGTGTATTAGGACACTCAGCCTTAAAGAGTTTTATGTCATGTGATATTGGAATAAGTCCTCTCTTGGATTTTTTCATACTAAACCTCTTTAGTATTTTGTCAATGTACGTGCTTTGAAAGAGCTCTAACATTCTATGAGATCTATCTTGATAAATCTTTATCTCTAGAATGTAAGCTATCTCTCTCATGTCTTTCATGAAAAAATTCTTGGATAACTAATCTTTTAAATATTGTAACATGGTAATGTTACCGCCAATAAGTAGCATGTCATTTACGTATAGCACAACAAAGACTACTAAGCTCCCACCAATCTTTTTGTATACATAATACTCATATTAGTTTTATGAAAATTTAAACTATTTGATCATTTCATCAAAACATTGATTCCAACTCCTATATGCTTGCTTAAGTCCATAAATGTATCTTTGCAACTTATAAATCTTATTTGCATGTCCTTGTGTGACAAAACCATCGAGTTGTGTCATGTGCACATCCTCGTTCAAGTTTTCATTAACAAAATTAGTTTTGATATCCATCTATCATATTTTATAATCATGATTTACAGTAATTATAAGCATAATTCGAATGGACTTAACCATAACTATTGGCAAAAAGGTCTCGTCACAGTTCATATTTTATTTTTTATGATAGCCTTTCACCATTAGCTAGCTTTATACTATGTTCATTACCATCCATGTCAGTCTTTCTCTTAAAGACTCACTTACACCCAATCGGTCCGACACCTTCGAGTGGATCAACCAAAGTCCATACTTGGTTAGTGTACATGGATTTCATTTCGGATTGCATGGCTTCATGCCATTTATCGAAGTCAATAATTAACATTATTTTCTCATAGGTATTAGGTTCATCATCCTTAATTGGAGACGCATCACCATGTGTAGAGACAAGAAGAACATATCTTTCTAGCTCTTGATGAACTAGTATAGACCTATAAAGTTCTTGAATATCGGTTTATGAGATAGTTACAACACTTCATAACCTATCTACTTGGGGTTCCACTAATGGAGTGTCAATTTGTGAGCCTTCTTGAATCTCATCAAGTTCAACTTTTCTCTCATTGGTTCTAGCATCCGAAATTTCTTCTTAAGGAATACAACATACACGACCTACAAACACCTTTTATTCTTGTGGTTAGTAAAAATAATATCTTTTTGTTTTTTTTTGGATATCCCATAAATTTGTTCTTTGTTGATTTAAGTTCTAATTTGTCCTTATCTAAACATTTGACATACACATCTTAGCCTAAAATCTTAAAGAAAAATTATTTTGCTTTCTTTCCATTCTATATCTTATATGGAATCCGATCAATAGACTTGGTTCGAATCCCGTTCAATATAAAGGCCGTAGTAAGGAGTACATGTCCCTAAAATGAAATAGAAATATTAGTAAGACTCATCATGGATCGGATCATGTCTAATAGTGTCGTATTTTTTCTTTCAAACTCACCATTAATTTGTGGTATTCTAGGTGAAATCCATTGAGAGAGAATCCCATTTTCTTTTAAATGATCTAAAAATTTAGTGCTTGAGTATTCACCACCTCGACCAATCAAAGTACCTTAATACTTTTGCTAGTTTATTTCTCGACTTCAAATTTAAATTCTTTGAAGTTTTAAAAACTTCAGATTTGTGTCTTATTAAATACACATAACCAAAACATAATCTATCATTAGTAAAAGTTATGAAATAATTATGTCCTCCTCTTGCTTTGGTGGACATGGGTCCACATACATCGGTATGTATAAGGCCTAACAAACCAACAATCCTTTCTTCTTTTCCATTAAAATGTGATTTTTTTTTCATTTTGTCAAGTAGATAAAATTCAAAGAAATCATAAGATTCAGAATCAAATGATTCTAGATATCCATTTTTATATAGTTTAGATATACGATTCTCGTTTATATGACCAAGTCAACAATGTCACAAATATGCTTTGTTTAGATCATTTATTGTGAGTCTTTTAGTATTTATGTTATAAATGAGTGTGTATATATTCAAAACATATAAACCATTATTAATTTCAGTATTTTAGTATGAAATATCATCTTTATAAAAAGAACAACCTTTGTTTTGAAATAAAAATAAAAATCATCTTATTTTAAATAAGAAATATAAATGATATTTCTAATTATACTAGGAATGTAATAACATTTTTTGAGTGTAAACACAAGTCTATACGGTTGTGCTAACTTATAAATGCCTAGCGTTAATGGTACAACTCTTATATTATTAACACATAAGTCAACCCCCCTATAGTAATCTTTCTTAACTCTTTTAGTCCTTGCATATTTATACAAATGTGTGCACCACATCGAGTATCAAATACCCATGATGTGGGACTAGAAGTAAAAAGTTCACTTCAATAACATAAATATTAGAAATGCTTATAGAACTCTTCTTTTGCTCTCTTCTTAGTCCTCCTTTCTCTCTATCGTATAGACCATTTTCCCATATTGGAGGACATTCTTTAGATTCATTTTCTATTCAAGAAATTTTATGTCATTCAAGGAATTACTTTCATTAATCATCGAACGCATCAATATATTGCCAGTCATACTATGTAACATCTTTGATAAGATAAAAAAACATACGGTTTGGTTAATTGAATTGCATTAATAAAGAATGCATAAATCAAGAAGTAAAATCTATGTTTACTCCCACTATTTTCTTCAAGTTCTTTAATCTTCGGTATAGGACTCAAGAAAACGTTTTGATTTATTTTCCTTAGTGGGATAGGATCCTATCCTCTAATATGCATAAACCTTGAGTTATTTCAACAAGTCATACATGAAGGATTAGGTAGGTAACTCCTTACCAATTGCATCCAATGCAATTTCTAATCTCATTGGTATGACAACTCCTTATCATATCACATCTTATATGAATACTAATATTTACCTACAATTCGTTAGACCTTGAGTTATCTCAATAAATCCAACAATTCATTTCAAATCGGACCTAAATGTTTAGGGACATCACATGGCCTATGATTTGATTTTCTCGAGGAAGAAATAACTTTAAGCTATCTTAACAAGTCAACAACGACCAAGAGAGTTATCTTCTCAAAACATTAGAAGGCATTTAACTTGATATTAATTTGAAAAATTGAATATGGTAGGTCTCATCATTTTAATCCTAGCAAGCATACCGGAGTTTAATCATATTAACACCATCCTAGCATGCATAGTAGATATAAATCGCATCACAATCACATACATGACTCAAGAATCGATGAATGATAATGAATCACTACTACTAGTCCCCTCGAGCTACAAGGAGACTACCGGGTCAAATACATAGGTGAAAAATTATTACAAATTCTTCGGAATTATCTTCCCTTTTTGGCTTCTTCTCCTTATCTATTTTAATATTTTATCTTCTTCTTTTATAATTCTTTGAATAAAAAACTTCGAGTACATTCAAGGAGAGTAAGATGAAAAGAGAAATACATCGAATAATAGAGAAGGTAAGACACACATGTCTTATTTAACCAAAAATTTACAAGCATACATTTCTAAAAATTAGATCGACTCATCCATATCATTCACCCATATTTCAATCATATTGACATATGGCATATAAGTAAATAAAACATATTTTATTTTAATCATAATTATAAATTATGGTTTTGATCATTTTATAAAAAATTAAAATTTCTCTAAATTTTAAGTTTTTAGACTTTTAGGCCTTGGGCCCATTGGCTTTTGGGCTTAGGAGGCCTATGGGTCGTCACACCAAGCATTGGCCGACAATTGCCACTAGCTTGACATGCCCGTGCGAGCCCGGCCTAGCAAGCTTGTGCGCGCCTAGCCTAGTTTTGGCCACCGGCCAATCAACTAGTGCCCAACATTGGCCCAGCGTCTTCGCGTGTGCTTGGCCTAAGCATCGGTATGCTCGCACATGCCTAGCCTAGCCTAGCACTAGCGTGCCTACCGGTATGCTTAGCTCGTCGATCACACGGTAAGCTCGAGCACGTGCCAAACTTGGGCATACTTGGCGTGCACGAGGCACTCCTACCTTGGCATGCACGGGGCACGCCTAGTTTGGCATGCACCAAGCATGCGTCTATCTTGTATTTTGGTGTGCGAGCGAGTGCCAATGTCCAACGATAGCCTCATGCATGCCTACTAGTTTTTAGCCCAAAAATCAATTTCAAGACATTATAAAATACCAAAAACTCTAGATTTATAATCAAAAAAATAATAATTCATGTAGTTAATCATAATTAACATAATATATAATTAAATATTCAATGAAGGCTTTGATACTAATTGAAAGGATCATGCATCCTATGGAGGTATAGAATAAAACAAAAAAATTTCCTTCATCTAGAGTTCCCATGATTATGCTATTGAATCAACTAATCATCATAAATATGAATTGAATTAAAGTGAGTGATTATCTCTTGTAACATAGAAATAATTTAAGCGAAAAGGAAATCATTTAAGTGTTCAAACTTTATTAATTATCTACACAACTCAAACACCCATACAAAAAGTAATCGAAGTTATTGAGTGCTAACTCTACCTTTTTCTAATTAGTTTTTTTTTTAAATCAATTTATGGTTTAATGCGATAACCCTAGCAAAAAAAAAAAAAAAAGAGGTTGCAGGTTTTAGGGAGAGAAAACTCTTTTTTTTCCTTATTTGGTCATGTATTTTTCTTTTATTGTTGCTTATTGCTGCCTCTCTCTTCCTTCTCTATATATAGGGGTATCATCCTTATCCTCCATAAATAAGGAGTTACAATATGTGTGGGCTTGTTTGATCTTGTCCTTGTAAACCCCGAACCTTATCTAATAAGTACTAAAGTTTATTCCTCTATCAAAATATCTTACGAGCTTTTAAACTAAACCTATTGGTTAAAACTCTTTTTGCCTAATTAATTACAAATTAATTTGGACTATCCAAACAAATTGGATTAACTATTTTAGTAAGGCCCATATTAGGAAGCAATTTTTCAAATTACCTTTAAACCTAAAAAAAACTATTTTTCTTTTTAGGTAATTATCTTTCAAATTTAGAACTAACTTCTAAATTTAGAAACCGATTTCTAAAATAGGAAACTCGACTTTCTATTTTAGAAAACTAACTTTTCAAGTAGAAAACTTTCCAAAAAAAAAAATCCAATAACATTTGCTTCTCTTTTATCATGTGAATATTTAAACATGTGTGTGTGACTCAATAGGATTCTAAATATGTTTACAATACATCAGAAGATAAAAGACACCTCTTTTATCTCTAGATACATAAATCAAAATTGGCCTCTAGCAAGACATAATGACTACCCAATTCTCTAAAAGGATTAATTAATCCATAATTACCTTTCACAAGATTGGTTTCCATACAATTCAGATCCTAATGTCAATTTATCATAAAGTGATTTCGAACTTGGCTTATAGTCCGTTCGATTATAATCACATAAGTTTTCTTTGATCTCTAAATATCTTAGCTCACGGGTAAACCATTTATGCTCTATTGGTATACTTCCATTATGGCCACAGATTCCTTAACCAAACATTCATTGAAGTCCAATATGATAACTCCTTTAGCATATAAATAATGACATGTTCTATCTCAATCATCTACATATCTTTATTAGATTCCTAATATACCCAACGAATCTCCCTACAAATAATTCCTAACTAAGCCCATCTAAATGAATGTAAAAGTAAATCAATCCTCTAATGAGATAACTATGATGACTTCAAGTCAAAGGATCAACTATACCCATCTCATATAATACTCGCATAGACTAAATCAAATGGGTTCTCATAGCGAGTCACGTCTAGTGATATATGTTATCTAATATTATTCACGTAAGTGCTTGCTTTGACATCATCATACCAAGTAGGTGTGAGATCTCTTACGACTATCTAATAGCAAAAACATAGCACTCACAAGTCTTATCATCTATTATCAATGTCCAATCTTGACAATGCTATGACTTAGGATATTTAATGATATCATTTAAATGAATTAATATTTATCTCACATCAATTGATCAATCATTAATGGCATACATATTATATGAACTTCTATCTAATTCTATCAAATTATAAATAACTAGAATTAATAGAAAGACTTCTTTATTAATATTAAAATGCAATGTTGTAATACATCAAACCATCTAAACAACGTTGGATATTAGGCACATACACTAACACAAAGAAAAAAAGAGAAAAAAAGATGATCCCCAAACATTGACTCTTTCGGACTATCATGATCTTAATACAAAAATATAGCTTCTTACGATTAAAAATTGAAACCTAGCTAGCAACTTAGTCGAAGAGAAAAAGAAAAGAAAAAACGATGAAGGAAAGATGCTAGATCTAGAACAAGAGCTAGAAATTTAGAAAAACATATCCATCAAGGATGAATATTAGAAACTGCTATACCATCAAGCCCAAACAGAATTAGACTCGAAATACATTGATTTTGATAACTTGCAATTACAATATGGCCAAGCCAAACTTGAGTTAGAGAGTTTGAAGATCGAAGTAAGAAGGATTAAAGAGGATTATATCAAGTCAAAAAGATCTTTAGGTGTCGAATACGAGTAACAATCAAGAATTGAGAAAGCAAATGGTGGAGGCACAAACCTAAATCATTACATTTAAGAAAGAAAACTGACATTTTAAAAGGAGAGCTACTCAAGCTATCATCATACTAATTCACAATACACAACAACATGGCTTAAGTCGAGTAACGAATGAGGCCAACACTTTGTTACATGATATAACCAAGAAAAAGAGGTCTCTAAGAAAGCCATAATTATATGAGAACTAACCCTAGCTATCAGCTAGGTTAGAGTGAAAGATGACCGTAAAGCCATGAATAACTACTTGAGAAGATGCATTTACTTGCTATTTGAAATGCCTAGGTAAAGGAAGATCTTTATAGTCTAATTGAGCTATTGGACGAGTTCACTCTTTTTAATTGTATTTAATCTTCCATTGTATGAGTTTTTTCTATTTTATCATGAAAAAGAAAGAAGTACTTTAAATTAATTTGGGTCTTCACATTCATCATTTTGAATATTCAATTAATGAAAGCTTCGACATCTTTTGATACATAGCCTTGTTTATTATGCTTATGAAATCTCTTTTGATGAGTTAGGCAACCTAGCCTTGTTTAATAATTCTATCATGTAAATGACATTAACTTTCACTTTCTAACAAAGTGACCCCATTCATTTAAGAATTAGTGAGGTCTGGATGGCTATTCGAAAATGAACGGAAGAAGAAAATTCAAAGATTACCGATGTGAATAACAATCTCATTAAACCAATCGCAACCAATTTCATCAACAAAAAACTAAAAAGAATATGAGTTTTTTTGTCACCCCCCATAGATGATTACTCCATATCAATCTCGAGTGTCATTTAGGTCAACATGTTATTTAAGTGTTATGTTTTGTTTCTTAGTTTTTCTATGTAGAAATATAGGTCTTACTACTAAAGCTGCACTTTCTCTATTAATCTATAAAATCAGACTATAAGTAAAAATAGAGAATGAAGAGAGGGCTCAACTAGAGCAAGCTCATCGGCGATAGATAAAAGCATTGAAAGAGGAAGTCACAAGGCTTTCTACTCGATTGAACAAAGTATGCAAGCATAAGCTTAAGTCAAACCTTTTTCTAATCCCAAGATAACTTAGTCATTTGCTACCCTTAAAGTACCATTCATCATCCCTCTACTTACTTCTCAACTTATAGCTTAGATGCCTTAGTTCTTCATGTCTTACCGAGAAAACGCCACCATTGCTAACCTAGCCAATAAATCAATACGAGGAGACATGCTTAAATTGGTTCCTCCAAAAACTCCTATTCTTATATGATATAACCATACATGTTTTAGACCCAAACAACTCCTACTATTGATCCGATGCTCGATGATTAGGGAAAAGATAAGATTTTTACTAAATTTGAAATAAAAAAGTTCATCGCCATTGAAGAACGACTCGAGGCCATTGAGAGGCTAGACTTATATGATCCTCTCTTGACAATGGATAAATGCTTTATGTTGAGTGTGGTGATCTTGAAGAAATTTAAGCTACTTGACTTTCCTAAGTATGCTAGTAGTCAATGCTCGAGGACCCATTTGAGGGTGTATTTCAATAAGATGGTCAAAATAGCTAATGATGAGTCATTGCTGATTTCTTTTTCCTTAAAAGTTTAGAGGGGTATACTCTTACTTGGTTTATCGACTTAGAATAGACCAAGATTAGAAAATGGAGAGATTTGGTCAAAGCTTTCATGAAGCGAGTATAAGTTCAACCTAGAAGTAACCCTCATGAAGGACCCTCATGAAGGACCAATAGTCAATTCGTTCCATTAGGTAACATGGCTAATCTTGCTACTCAATTCACGATGTCAAAAAGCGTTATGCCCACTAGTGTTGTTTATCCGATAATTCGGTTTCTAGTTTTCCTACAACCTTTAACACAAATTATCCTTAAGAACTCGTTGGCTTTCGGATAATTTAATATCCAATGAGCACCATCTAACCCCAATGATCAAAGAGATATCGGATAGGTAAAACATAAAAATATCTTATCACATCTCTTTATCTTCTTAGAGGATGTTTTTAAACATCCGATGACCATCGATTAGATAAATCCAGAGTGCACATGCCTTTATTATAACCCCCATATCTAAGATGGTATAGGCCAAATGAGATTTACGAATATCATAGTGATGTGACTCGGATATAATATCAATGATTGTGTTAGCTTCAAGAAAAAGTTTAAGCTATTGATTGACCAAGGGTGGATTATATTTGAAGACACACCTAATTCTTCAAATGTGAACCTAAACCTATTGTTAAACCATACTATCGTTCGAAGGATAAACATAGTGTAACTTGATGATGTGGCTTAAAATAAAGATAGGTCAAACTTGAAAGTTTCCATGTCTAGGCTATTTGACATGATGAATGCAAGTAGAGTTGATATAAAGCCCTTAGATTCATAAGCCCTTATTCATTCCGAATATTTCTATGTAAGTTCCAAAAAATAAGGGTACATGATATTGATGGGTGTGATAAATTTCATCCCCTAGTATAGACTATGCTAATATTGGACACTCCAATAGTTGAGAAGAAAGAAAGAGATACGAGAGGTGAGTGGTTGTCTTTGGAAAATGATGCCGACAAGCTTGCACCCTTTAGGTATGAATCGATTGGTTTTGGTTCTATGAAGCTAATTTTGAAAACACCGATGCTTGTGAGGGCCGACTACTAGGTTATCCAAGCATAAATACGGATCTCCCACTTATGCCAATAAGTCGTATGCTCGCTATGAAAATCTCTTTTCTAATAGGGTGGTAGATATTGGGGGAGTTACATACATGGGAAAGTTCTTTACCTCTAAAGAGCCGAGAGTAAAAAAAAAAAAAAAGAAAGAAAGGGTGCTGAGTAAATCTCCCTAAATTTAAGAAAAGATGAGAAAAAAAAAGAGCCGAGCAATCTCCTAAGAATTTTGAATTGAACGAGCCGATCGAGGATAAAAAGGCTATGGAATTTCGAAGATAATAAAGAACAATGAATATAGTGTGGTGGATCAGATTGAAAAAAACTTATACATGTATCTCTCTCATATTGTTAATCATGAGCTTCGAGCCTTATTGAAGGACACTTCAAAAAGTCCTTGATGAAGTGTATATCCCATAGAACATCACTGCTATCTTAATGGAGCATTTAGTAGGAAGAGTACAAGCCACCAACTACTTATACTTTATCGAAGATGAATTGGAATCCGAGAAAATTGATCACAACAAGGGCATGTATATCATCGTCAAGTGCAAGGATCATATGATTGTGAAGTTGTTGATTGATAATGGATCTCGCTCTTAATTTACTACCAAAGGATGTCTTAGATTGTTTGCCAATTTATCCTTCACATATGAGGTCAAGCAAAATGATGGTACGAGCCTATGAAGGCACCCCTCACCAAGTTATTAGAGACATAGAGATTGATTTGGGCATTTGGTCACACTAATTTCAGACTACTTTATAAGTGATTGACTATCCTTCCTTTAATATGTTGTTAGGCGAGGCCATGTGTAATACCTCGAACGAGTTATTAAATGAATTAAAAATATATTAAGGGTATGAGAAAACAATTTCAAGGGCATGAAATGATTATAGAGATGATGATAGAATATTTGGTATGCTTAGGGTAATTTTTCAATATCGAGTGAATATTTTATCTAATTTTTTATGCATGAATAGTAAATTTTTATGCAAAATAAATGTTTTAAGCATTTTAAATGTGCATGAAAAATATTCTATTTGCATAGAATATTTGCTAGAGAGATGTTAGATTATTTGATATCATTGGACGAATTTTCTAATGCTCGGTGATTATTTTATTTGAACTTTTCAATGCATAAATAGTGTTTTTCAAGCAAATTAATTATTTTAAGTATATTATATGTGTTTTCAAATTATCCAATGGGTATGGAAAAGTCACTTAAGAGATGTAGGAATATTTCATAAACTTAGATATTTTTTCTATTCATAGGGAATATTTTCTATAGAAATAAGTGTATTTCTACACAAAGTAATTAATTAAAGGGCTTAAATAAGTGTATAAAAATAATGTGAACCATCAATAAATTCTTATAGGAGATTTTTGAACTTATTATGGAAAGAATTAATTTTTGAAAAGGAGTAGAATAAATTTTACATAGTATGGACCTAATTGCATAGAATTAGGGACTCAAATTGCATAAAATTAAAATTTTGAACTTTCAAATTAAATTAGTAATGAATTTTAGGAAGTAAAAAGTTACTAGAAAACCTTTAAAGGAAGGGCCTAAAGGAATCAACTCGAATAAGTGGAGGACTTGTGGAGGAGTAATTGTAGGAGAGTTTATTAAAATGAGGAACTAAAATTAACAAAGTTTGGGAGAGATTTATCTCCTCATTCTTGCCGAATTAGTCTCCATGATTAAGGGTTAATTAATGAAGGTTGAATAAGACAAAAGGGATGGTTAAGATTAGGCTAAAAGGATGGCTAAATTTTTTTTAAAAAAATGGAAGGCCAAGATTAAAACAAATGAAGGGCTTAGATTAAAAGTAAATCAAGGGCCAAGATTAAACCAAATGAAGGGTGGAGATGGAATCAAATATGGAAAATTTGCACCCAAGCTTACCTATAAAAACAGATAATAGAGAAACGAAAAAATGGGAGAAAAATTGAAAAAATTAGGAGAAAATCTTGTAAAATTCCCATAAAATTCCACTCATACTTTCACCTAAACACTTTTAAACACCTTAAGACACCAAATTAAGTATAGAATTCAAGTTAGAACAAAAAAAATCCTAAGGAGGAAAATTAGGTGTGTTGACCGAAAATTGAGAGCAAAAAGGAGAGGAAGAAATTCCAAGGAAATTCAACTTTTTAAGGGTTAATTAGGAGCAATTTATGTAATTTAATCTCCCCTACACCACAAGGAAGTATTATTGAATTTTAATTGTGATTTTGGAACCTTTAATTTATGTTTAATTGAATACATTTTGAAGATTAGGGTTAGGGTTCCTAGTTAGGAAAATTTGAGAAAAATAATTTTGAGTTGGAAATTCATGCAATTAAAGTTCGAACATGTTGATTGGGCTTGTAATAAGCTAAGAAAAATAAAAAAAAAATTCCTAGGCTTAGGAGAGAGAAACCATTCGGCCATAATGCTTAATTTGGGGATTTTTTATACTTTTGATTGTTTGATGTTTAATTACTTGATTATGTATTAGCAAGGCATACTAAGATGTTCTAGCACAAAAAAGTTGCATTAAAATTGAAAATTTCACCAAGTTTACTTTAGGTGACATTTCGGCCCTATTTGCCCAAATTAGGGTTTTTGGTGTAGTTTGGTATATGATTATGTAATTGATGGTTCTATGATGATCTTGGTGTGATGCTTGTACTTAAAATAGAAAATGGGATGTTTTCGGCATGTTTGCATATATTTATGGAAGTTGTCTAATGTTTAAATGCTTACCGTAAACTATTATTGGTTTGAAATATGAAATGTGACTTGTTATGGTACATTTTGATGATGGTTTTGAGATTAAAATATGAATCGTAAATGGTTGGTCATGATTGATAAGGTAATGTATTATTAATGATGCATTTTTATCATGTTAGAAAAGATACCGTTATGGTTAAATGCATCATATTTATGGCATTTCATTTGGCATGTAATAAATAATGCCTAGGCATAATGCATTTACATTAAATGCACTAGCATGCCAATTCATGAAAAGAATTTAAATTCATGAAAAGACTTCCTTTAAGGATTTTCCAATAACAATTGGAAATAGTTCATTATTCATGAATTTCACGAGCTTTCATGGTCCTTGACATTTCCTTCGCTCGCAATGGCCAAGGCTAAGAAAATTCTTCATGTGGGGCAAGCCCCGATAGAAGGAAATGGAATTTCTCACCTAAAGAATTGATATTAGTCTTGATTGTAGGAGAACCGGTAATGGCTCCACAGGAGAAATGCTTAGCAAAAGAGGGCCAAACTCGTATAGACGTGTATAGCTAAATTTGGCAAGGCGCATCCGAGCATAGAAAAGGTTTTTTAGACTAATCATGGAAAAGATTTCAAGACGTGAAAACGATTTTAGAAAAGATATGAAAAATGATTTTTCATGTGCATCTCATGTACATACATACACGTCATGCATGATTAACTTACCGAGTAATTGCTCACCTAAATCTTATGATGCGGGAATCAAAGGTAAGACAAATATCGATGTTCTCGATTGACTCGACTACCGAAGGACCACTCCTAATGATTCATCATGCACATCTTATATGTGGATATAAGCTGGACCTCCTCCTCATTGTTATTTTATTAGTGCTTGATGTTTTAGTGTATGTATTGGGTATGGCATCCTTATTTTATATGATAGTTAAGGTTATAAACAAAGTAGTTAGTTAGAAAAGAAATTGATGT
Source organism: Dovyalis caffra (assembly GCA_963924115.1). NCBI lineage: Eukaryota > Viridiplantae > Streptophyta > Magnoliopsida > Malpighiales > Salicaceae > Dovyalis > Dovyalis caffra. Next base: position 4,054,429 of record CAWUPB010001009.1, on the reverse strand, counting down.
AAATAAATAAGTTATTTTTGTAGTGTGTGGTATAAAACATATATGTAAAATATAAAGTAGTTTGTATGCTAACCGAAACTTGGACATGTCGGTAAAGATATGATAGTATGATAATGAGTAATATTAGATTCCTCTAATCATTTATTTACATGCCCATGTAAATAATAAAATGTGATTGCTAAAATAATAATAATAAAATAATAATAAATGGCTATTAATTAGGATAAAAGAAATTAAATATCAAATAATAGGTAATAATTAAATGAATTTATACGGACTAATAGAAAACGAATTTAAGAAAATCGGGCATCATGGATCCAATCTATTTAGTCCCAAGTAATTTAAATAAAATGCTAAAATGTGAAAAATTTATAGTGCACTTTGGGCTAAAATTTAGGACCCGCCCATCATAGGTAGCCTTTCGTAGCTAAACCCATACCTACTATTACCATAGGAAAGACACGAGTGCCTTGTTGGCTTGTATTCATTTTACTTTAAATGTAAATCAATGGCAATAATATTATCGATATATTAGGTCCTAGATTAGGGGTGTTACACCATAAATTTATTCTAAAGGGGTTGCCACATCCTTACTACACCAAAGGCCGAAGTATATAATTGATGAAAAACTAATCATTTTAAGAGCCGATGAGGTCTTGACTATGAAAAAATTATGTCAATTTCATTTATTGAAGTAGAAGGAGTAGGTGATAGGAATTTGCATACTTTCGTAGTGGTAAATGCCTTACTAGTTCTCGAGCATTTATAAGTAAGGAACCCTAAATTATCAATGTCATAAAGATGGAAATAGAGTACATGATAAAAGCTAGATTGCTACCTTTCTACATGGATAACAATTTGCTTGAAAATTTCAAGTTTGTGAAGTAGGTATTGACTAACCAACACTTTGGTTTAGGATACAAGCCATCAAGAAAAGCCAATCGGAGGATGGCTTAACTGAAAAATGAGAAAAGACTAGCATGTATCGAAGGGCGAGACCCCGATCATAGAGACATTAACATCCCTCATATCTATACTATATTCCTAAGACCTTTATATGTGGCATATACGGATGTTGAGGATCTTAACATGGACTACATCTTCAATGATATGGTAGTCAATACCTTGTGGTAGTAATGATTAAGGCCAATGATCGGTATGCACCATCGACATTGTCATTAACCAGCTTTGATGTGGCAAATCTTTTATAGCTCGAGTATCAATATGATGGAGGAAGCTTTTGACATCGACAGGTGTTATCCGAAAGTATCCGAAAATGAAGAGTTGACCAACTGGTTTAAGGAAGAAGTGTTAGTCATCCATAAGGCCGAGTTAATTCTTAACATTTTCAAATTTGGATCTAGTGCAATATTGTGGTTAAATCATGGTTGATTAACTTGTTCTTTAAAGAATTACAAAAAGGCATCTCTCATATAGATACTATAAATGGTGCAACTTTAAAGAGCGATTCATTCAAGGAATTGCATCTCGAGTGTATGAGTTGAAGTAGACCATTGCACTACTAAATGAGGAAAAAACTTCAATCATCTTCATATACTATGGAAAATTGAAAAGTGTATAAAGTGAATTACGGAGTCTTAGATCGATATCCATGTATACATACGGTGCTAAAAAGGAGATACAAGTGATGTGTGAGGAATAAAAGATTTTAGCTTTTTAATAGGATTAGATAATGCTCGTAAAAATGGTTCAATCTCAAATCCCGAGCATAGAACCATTTTCGAGATTAGGAAAAACTTACGTCGTGGCTCCGTAAGATGAAAATAATGCATAATGGTTACTACTTGTGTTCACATTGTCAAGGCCACAACCTTTTTAGCCAAAGCACCAACAAGATGAAAATGAGGTGATCAATGTATTAATCGATGCATCGAGCAAAAAGGTGAAAAATGAGATCATCGAATATCCATTCATCTAGAGAAACCTAAGCAGAATAGAGGTCAAAAATGACTATAAACTACTAGAGCCATATTTTCATCGAGGTAACAAAGCAATCGTTTACGAGTCATTATCACTTAGCTTCTAATCGTACTTCGGTCCCTACATACCCAAATCTTACAACAATATAAATCTAACAACTGGTTGATTTTATGAACCGATAATCTGGATCAACTACTAGGCCTTCAGCAAATATGGCCTCATAAAAATTTTCTAGTAAGACGGACTTATGGATTATTGATACAAGGGCAACATACCATATAGCATGTAAAATTGATTCTAAGAACGAGATGTTTTAGTAAATCCCGGTATTCTTCTAGTCCAAATTTCCAATGAAGATAACATTCTAGTTCATGCTTTGGGTCGAGTAAATCTTGGCCAAAATTTGAGTCTTGAACAAGTCCTAGGTGTACCTAATTTCTATTTTAATTTATTAACAATCAATAAATTGACTTAGATCTCAACTCGTACTCTAAATATTTGGATTTAATTTTTATGTGATACAAAACTTACTCTTGAGAAAGATGATTGAAGTGGATATAGTACAAAATAGATTGTATTATTCGGATCCGGAAAAGGGAAGACCTTTTTGGCAAATGGACACAACACTATAGATTTGTGGCACTAACGTCCGGACATCACCAATAAACCGACTATTATAAGTTCTAAATTTATCTCGTCATATTTGGTTTAAGATCTTTCTTTTACGATGCTTATTGTAGGGGAAAACAAACTAGATTATCTTTTTTAACTCACACAAATAAATCCACATAATTTTATTTTAGTACACTATGACATATAGGGTCCATATCGAGTACATCTCGCTCTAGGTCACATTATTTCCTCACTACTATCAATGATCATAATCGCATAATATAAGTCTTTCTTACGAAACATAACTAGGTTTAAACACAATTCAAATCTAAATTCAAGATTTTCAAAATAAACAATGGTCTCGAATTTCCTCTTATAGAGTTACTTGAATCATTATTTTGAGAATAGAATGGACGAGCACGAAATAGCATAAATACACTAAAACATAATGAATGATAGTGGGAAAGCATTTGAATCTTTTAAAAGTGGCTTGAGCTTTATGATTTTAGGAAAATCTTCTAATCGGCTTTTAGAGTAAATATGTACTTACAATAGCTTATTTGATCAATCACGTGCCACTCTCTTTATTGAACAACCGGACACCTTATTATTCTATAAAGTACCTAATTATGATGACTTATGAAATTTTGGATGCCTTTGTTATAGGCATTTAACAATAAGCCTCGTGATAACTTCACTCTTATAAGCAAGCCTAGTATTTTCATTGATTATCCTCATGGATAAAAAGGTTATCGAATTTATGATTTAGATAGTAAAGTGATTTACTCCTTCGAGATGTTTATTTTTTTAAAAAAAAAGATATTTATCCTTCTATTAGCAAAAATGATAATGTTGCGGATTTACAAGTTCGCACCACTTATTTTAGGTTAGCAAATCATAATCTCGTTAATTATGAGAATCCAATAAGCAACCATGTACCCACTAAATTGGCTAGAATTATTCCACACTTCGTTGCCTATCTTGCCTAACTTCATGCGATCCCCTAACTCAATGCAAGCTAAGCTTGCTCCACTTGGGTCGTCATCGGCGGTGTTTGGTTCCATGTCACTATCATCAAGTAGGAGTCTTAAGCCTTCACCTTAAGATTAAGATACTTGGATCAAATGATAGATTCCATTAAGTCATCTCCATAAGATATAGAGGCCACACCTTCGCCCTTCGGCTCTAATTAGCTTGTTCTTTCCACTACCGAGCCCTTAGTACAAAGCTGCTCGAGCCCTTAGTACAACTACTAAAGTGCAAGATAAGTGTCTAATAAACTCTTTAGGTACAAGTATATCTTATTGTCATTCTTTCTCTCGCCTTTCTTTTTTTCATAATCTTCCCTTTTTTGACCAACTCAATGATATATCCTATTTTTCACAATATTTTTTATTTCAGATTTTATAGAACTTATATTGTTTTCTTAGCGACCATCTTTTCACGTCAATGAGCGCACATCGTTTTCTCGAGCGATGAAACATAATCACCGATAGAATATCATGGCTAAGGAGATCTCTACTTTAAAAGCCAATCATACTTGGACGTTTGTTCCCTTATTACTCGAAAAATGTTCTATTGATTTTAAATGGATATACAAAGTCAAATCAACCCAAAAGACACTATGAAAAGATACAAAATATTATCTATGGCTAATGGAAACACTCAAATTGAGGGTGTTGATTTTCATAAAATGTTTGCTCTAGTAGCCAAATTGATCACCGTTAGATGTCTTCTTGCTATTGCTTCGGTATGTAATTGGAAACTTTACTAGTTAGATGTCAACAATGCATTTCTACATGGCGATCTTAAAGAGAAAACCTATATGAGAATTCATCAAGGCTTCACCAAATAGGAGGAGCATCACATTTTTCATTTCGAAGTCCTTTTTGGACTTGAATAGGCTTTTCACAACTGGTATAAAAAATTTATCATGTCCCTACTTATAGTTGGTTTTATTTAATCTTTTTCTCATCACTCTTTATTCACATTCACCCAAGAAAGATTTTTTTATTGTTGTACTCATTTATGTTGATGACATGATTGTCATGTGAGCTGGTTTAATTAATATTTATCAACTAAAATAATATTTAAATACCAAGTTCCATATTAAAGGCCTTGGTAAACTTAAATCTTTCTAGAGTATTGAAGTAGCACGTTCTTCCATTGGTATTACGTTAAATCAACATAAATATGTACTTGGCATCTTAGCAAAGTGTAGTCTCATAGGTTATAAGCCATCTTATCACCTATAGATTAACAACACAAACTTAATCTTGATTTCGGACAATTCTATAATGATTCTGGATGATATAGATGTCTAATTGGTCGGCTACTTTATCTCACTATCATGCTTATGATGTATTAGCTATGCAAGTACACATTTTAAGTTAGTTTATTCACGAGCTAAGATAATGACACCGTAATGTTGCATAATGAATTCTTCAGTATCTCAAAAAATGTGCCTAGACAAGGCATTTTGCTCCCATCTCATAGTTTATTATCCTTGTGGGTATACTCGTGATGCAAATTGGGCTGAATGCCTCACAACTCAAAAATTCACAACTAGCTATATAGTGTTTCTAGGGTCCTAACCTATTACATAGAGATTAAAAAAAAAAAAACAATTTGTAGTTTCTCGTTCTAAAATTGAGACACGCTACTAGGCGATGGCCTCCATCTGCAAGTGAAGTTATTTGGCTTCTTCAAATGCTCTCGCATTTGAGAATATCTCACTCAAATCCAGCTTGTTTTATTTTGTGACAATCGAGTCACCCTACATATCGCAGCCAATCCCGATTTTTATGAGCTACCAAGCATATCAAAATTGATTGATATTTTATTTGATACCATATTCAATCCAAACTCTTGCTTCTCTAATCAATTTGATTTCAACATTAACTAGCGGACATATTCACCAAAATACTTTACCGAGACTAGTTTCAAGCCTCATTGGGTAAGTTGGATTTTTTTATCTCTATGCTTAAATTGAGAGAGAGTAAAGAATCTTGATTAGCTTAATTGTTAAGAATTCTGGTTAGGTTAATTATAGAAATCCTAAGATCATAATATAAAAACATTTGTTCCTTTGTTGTTTAGCAATATAGCAAAAAAAAACAGTTCACAATTTTTCATATAGTAAGGTGGTGTGGTACTGTGGTTTCATTGTATCACCGAAGAAAGAAAGAAAAAGAGGTTTCAAAAAAAGAGGTGTAGCTAGTAGTAGTGGTGGGGGCCACTAGTTAAGTGAAGGGACATGGGGAGACTAAACGAAAAATAACTTCTTCATGGGGAAGGAAACACTTAGAGGAAGTAATAAGGAAAAAAAAAAAAAAAAAGGAAAATAACGGAATACAAATAAACAGGCGGACTGCTTTCTTGTTTTTGTTTGAGAAATTAAAAAGACTTGGAGGCTCAGAGAGTGGAAGTATCATGTTGGACAAATTGGTTTAAAAATATCTTGAACTTCTATTAGTTTTAGATTTTAATTTGAATATTATAAATTATTTTTGTTTATAAACGCTAGATTTTTTTATTAGCCTTAACCACACATAAAGTAAAGTTAGGATTTATAAAAAGAGCTAATAGCCATAGCCAGTAATGAGTACTGAGCGGTGAGCGATGACTAATGAAGTAAAGGAAGGAGACTAAACTTGTTGAGGAAGGAGTGGGGAGAAAAAAGAGAAAAATTAGTGACTTGAAAAAAATGCAAATGAATAGACAGACTTCTCACTTGGTACGGACAAAGACAATATCAATGTTGTGTATGTACAATAAGATGTTAATGGGATATATATATATATATATTAGTTTTCATATCAATTAAAATTAAATTCAATATTTCATGAATGCTAGAATAAATTTAGCTTTTGATTGACTATTAGATTGTCTCTTAGACAAAACTAATCCAAATATGATATTATTAAAAAATAATTATATGTAGTTATTCATAAATAATGAAGATTGAATCTTTATTTTTATCAAATCAAAACAACTCTCTTACCAACATATTTCCTTGTCCAAAAGATGTAAACTATGTTATCGTTTCTTCGTAATATTTTATCTTATCTAAATATTTATAATACGTATTATATTAGATGTATGAATTTGGATAAAATTGTAACATAATTTATAATGCAATGATATTACTTTTTAAAAATTTCTAAATTAAACTACAATTAGACTAAATTTCTATTTAAATAATTAGACTTTAAATCATATTATTTAAATATTTATATATTGATAGTTTAATTTCTATGCATATCATTATTCACGGTACAAGGAAACGAGTAATCTTTAACATTAAACGGTTTGACTTTTACTTTATAATCTTTTTACTATTATTTTTTGAGATCTATTTCAATTAAATGCAGTACGTAATTATTTGTGTTCTTAAAAACATAATGAATTAGTATTTTTTCTTTTTTTAAGAAGTTGATGATGTCGCTAGAGGTTATAGTATTAAGACAATGGTCCTTCTATAGATGCATGTTTGGGCTAGATCTGGTAAAAACAATGTAATAAAATTCAGCAATCTCATGGATTGGGGTTAAAAAAAAAAGGGAAAAAAAGAGGGCCTGATGTTGCGTGGAGAAGAGTCATGGAGTCTGTAGAGGTAAAAAAAAAAAAAAAGTACGTGGGAGTTTTGGGGTTAGAGCAGCAGACCTAGAGTCAATAAAATAGATATTTGACAATCCACTATCTTCTACTCCTTTAATTAATGGATTATTATTACCTTAAGTGGCTACCATATTCTTGCTAGCACGAGAATATTCAAAAATGTTTTAAAGATCTACCGAGATCCACTTACAATCTCATGTATGCATATTATTACTTAATCAATGGATGATAAATTTATGTCTATCAGAAATCAGTTATATATATATATATATATAATGTTATTTTTGGCCATTTATTTTTATCTTTAATATTTTTTAAAAAATATTTTTAGTCCCTAAATGGAGAGAGAAAAGAGAAATAGAGAGAGAGAAAGCTAATGTCATTCCAACCATTTTGTTATTCAACTTGCATTCAAATTATTTGTCTTAATTAAGAGAATGCATTTATGTTATTTTCAAGTCATAAAATGATTGAAAAAGATAGATCAAAACTCTAAAAAAAAAAATTGATTTGATTTTTTATTTATTTTGTTTCTAATATACTGGTTTTTAAGGTTCTAAACAACTTTTTAATCTGATTTCAGCAATTTTGTAGTGTTTTGAGGAAAATATAATGTCGAAAATGAGTTTGGAAGTCTAAAAATAGACCCTTGATTTTTTAGCAAAGTCCAGTTCGCTGGAAGTTGCAGGTGAGCTACGCATAATTCACATCGTTGCCCAAAATGAGTTGCATGCTATCTACTTGTCTTTTTTGAAAAAATAAATAATCAATTAAAAATAGAATTCATAGGTTTTATTAGCTTATTTTTTATATAATTAATTTTTTTAAAATTAATTTTATAGTTGTTTTTATTGTACTCTATTAACTATAATATATATTTTTATAATTGAATTTGTTTAAATTTTTTTTATTTATACTATACATTCTGATTTATTAAGTATGGTCATGATGTATAGAAAAATATTAAGATAATTGATTTTATTAAAAATTAACTATGTATCTAGACATATAACACAAATCATTTGCTGTTATTTTCTAATATTTTAAAATTAATTTTTTCAAATAAAATAATATTTTAGAAGAACCATCTAATAATTTAAATACAACTTCTTATATCAATATTATTTATTATTTTATAAATAAACGTATATAAATCATACGTATATATTTTTAAAAAGTTAATCTTTTCATCAATATTAAATAACAATAAAAAAGATTTATTTGTTGATTTTAATATAAGTTTTTATATTAATTGTTACTTTATTTTTTGATGCAATCTTTTGAAAAAAATATTAAGATGTTTTTATGAATTTTATATTTAAATTATAACGGATTTTTATGTAAAAAAATTAATTCATAAAGAAAAACAAATCATGTTTTTGAAACAACAAAATTTATGAAAAACATAAAAAAAAATTAAATACAAAATTTTGATTAAAATTATAAAATTAGATAAAATTTTATTTTTTTATTTTTAATCAATATATTTTATTGGATCAATAATATAATAAATATTATTAAATTGAAACAAATGGGTTTAGTTTGACATGTAATATAGCAGAAGAAACCAATTCGTTTTTACTAAGATAAAACTAAGGCCGTGCTCTTTCCCATGATCGACTTGTAAGAAAGAATTCACTTTGGCTTTTTGCTTTTTTATGTGCCATCATATCAAAGACTAACATTGTTAATTTGTCTTTCTCTGGTTGGCTTAAATTTCACTCACCCCATAAATTTTATGTCTCTAAAAATTCACTCAGCCCTCGACAAAACTAAACTATTTGTAATTTAGTATATATTAGTTTTTTTCTCACGATACGCCCCAGGTCCATAGAAAAAAATCATTCTAAAATTTAAAATTTTTAATTATAATTTTTTATTCACTTATTATTTTTTTTATAAATTTTTTGCTAAAAAAAACATAAATCATTATTCTTTATGGGTTGATTTTAAAATTAAAAAAATATAATAATTTTAACTAAAATACTAATCAAGAATTAAAAAAAAAATTTAAAATATAATTTTCATAATATTTTATTTCAAAAAATAAAGTTATAATTAATGGATAGACTTTATAAAAATTAAAAAAATGAGAAAAAAATCTTATTTCATGTTGATGAGAAAATTAATTTTTGAAATTATATACGCAACGCTACGAGTAGATAGAACACCTAATTAAATAAGAAAAACATAAATTTATGAAAATTATAAAAAGAACACCTAAGTAAAAAAAAAAGAATATATCATATAAATATAAAAAATATCATATATATTATATAATAGTCAGTTTGTGTAAAAAAAATAATGATTGATTTTTTAAAATTTTAACATCTAAATAAATAACATAAATTGATGAAAAAAAAAGCAAAATTATTTTTTCAAAATAACATAAATTGATGGAAAAAAGCAATGGAAAAAAGCAATGGAAAAAAAAACTATGTGTAGTGCATCAATTAAAAGATTAAAGCTTTTATTTTAAAATTTTAGATATCAAAATTAAATAAATAAAGAACATAAATTGATGGGGGAAAAAAGCAAAGGGGGAAAAACATGTATGGTGCGAAAAAAAAAACCCTTGTTTGTAAAAAGTTGAAGAAAGGCCGATAAAGGAAAAAAAGAGTAGAGTGTTTTAGAGTTTAAAAAAAAAAAAACTAATCGAAAAAAAATTTATTCATCAAATAGTGAAAGGAACAATAAAATGCACAGTAAATGTGCGTTCTATTTTAGAGTATTTGTAATTAATATGAAGTGGTGTTTCACTATGACTACGTTCCTGTCACACTGAATAAAACATTTAAGTGATGTTTTTGCAATATTTTATTTTTTTTACATTTTAGTCCTTATAGTTATACTTTTGTAAGCAACAATCTCTACCTTCATTTTTGTTACAAAAAGGTCCTTACATGTTGAGGGAGTGAGCGAATGAAGGGAAGGGAGAAAGGTTTGGAGGATTTCTAAGGTGTACTAGAATGTGTTTTAAGATTTAAAATGAGTTGTTACATATTTTTAGAATGATTTTAGAGTCTTTTTAGGTGAAAACTAATTAGATATCCATGATATACGGTGATTAGACAACTGTTTTATACGTAAAGTTAATGATTCGTATGGTGTCGTGTGAGTAAAAGTTTTATTTCTAGCGATTAATATAAATTGAATTTGTATATTGAGTAAAATTATTTGATTTATATATATTTATTAACCAAATAATTTATAATATTAGCATAAAAATAAATTTTAATAAGAAACAAACAATTGAAGAAATAAATTTTAAATAATAAGAATAATATAATTATATATATTCAAACTAATATATATATATATATATATATATATATATATCAAACTATAAGTAAAACTAAAAAAAGAGATCTATTTTTTATATTTTCATATGTAATTTCATGATTAAAAAATGTAAAAATAAATTACTGGATAAAAAAAAAAAAAAAAAAAGTCGGGCATGTGCAGTCAGGCCAAGCCAGTGTAGGTGGGTCTGCTAACTAGGCCTATGCGCTAGGCTGCTTGAACTTGCTCCTCCACTCCAGTCCAGGCCTGGCTACTAGCCAGCCCAAAGAAAAAAAAAAGGGCTAGGCATGCACAACCAAGTAAAAAAAAAAAAAAAAAAAAACCTATAACTTTCGACGAGTTTGACTTCGTAAAAAAATTGAAGGTTAATTTTCAGATCCCAAGAAACTCAATTTCAGTATTATTTTTCTCCCAAACACCTCTAAATGATCGAAATAAAGTCAATAAACACTTTTAAGGCCTTAAAAATCATTTGAATGTACATTAAAACAGAAAAAAATACATAATCAAATCGATTTTTTTTTTGCTTTGATCTACATCCTCCAATTATTTAATAGCTTAAAATCATTATGAACAAACTCATTTTTCGAAAATAAAAAAATGTAATAGAGTTTCGCCGACCAAAGATGCCTAAATAAGGTTGGCTAGCATTCTCTCTTTCCTCCTGTCTCTCTTTTTTTCCTCCCTCCTTTCTACACTTAGGGATCAAAACGTATCAAAAAATAAAGATATTGACCAAAATGAAATATTTGAAAATATTAAGGACTAAAGTATAAAAAATTTGTATAATTTCGATATTATTACTCACAAAAGTTCAAGAAAATAACAAAAAAAATCAAGCTATAGTAAATGAATAGTAATGAATCGGGTTTTTTTTTTTTTTTTTTTTTTTTTTTTTTTGTATAAATTGGATGTAGAGAATTAAAAACTACAACTCCGATTTTGTTTTTGGAATTTGCTTGGTAGGCGACAGCCATTTCTTGTAGAGGACGCATCGTTTGTCTCTTTATGTATTTATGTTTTTAAAATAGCTATGCAGTCCTTCCAGCCCAGGCCCATACGTACTGCCTGGCACGCCCTAGCCATGCTTTTTTTTTTTTTTTTAATGCTTTCATTTTTATCATTATTTACTATTTATTCAAAAAATATATTTTTTTTCAATATTTAATGGTTATTTAACAGTTATTTTTTTATTTTTTATTTTATAGAATCATTAACTAAAAGTAAACACTATTCTAATATAAATTAATTTAGCATCCTTTGTAATTTGATTTTTTAAATAAATAATTAATTGCACAATTTTTATTGATCAAGATCAAATATTTTAATAGAATATATTTAAACTCAAATATAAAATATAAACATTTCATTCAGTACAGCGTAATACATATTAGATTAAACAAATTTTTACAATTATATTAATTAATTTTTATTTTACACCTAAATATTTTAAATTAATTAAAATATTAAAAATATTATACAAACTGATCAGCTAGAACGTTTGGGTACCAATGAAGGCTATTCAAAAAACGAAGAAAATAGAAAAAGAGAATAACTAATTGAATAGAACCACCCATGCTGTGATCACAGCAGTGATCATCAAATTCTCTCATTGGTACTTTTTTTTTTTCAAGAAAAAAAAACAATTCAAAAAGGATTAACAAGACAAAAGGTTGATTGATGAGTGGAACTAATGGTGAAAAAGAACTTAGTAGTGAAAGTGGGAAAAACTTGCTGAAGAAGTAGATAATATAATAGGGTAAAGTTGAAAGCCAAGTAAGCTGTGCACAAAGAAAAAGGGCTATAAAAAATAAAAATATATAAAAGAGGAATCAAATATCCATTTTTCTTTGTACGGAAAGAGAGACTTAGCTTTAATAATTGAATGGTCGCTTTAGAGTATGATTCGACCAGACAAGTCTTCCTTAAGTCTTTGAAGCAGTAAGACAAGAACGCAGATAAGAGACGGTAGTCTTGACATGATACAAAAGTCCGACTGATGCAATTAGACCATACGTATCTAAGATGAATGCATGTAAGACAAGGAGCCGAAAGCCACAGATTATGTAAAGACTTATAGCATACGCTAGCATATCATGATAAAAATATAATATGCACGGTGCATTTTGAAAAGGATATATGCCCATTTTATGAAAAGGTTAAATATTTAGGATGTACTTCTGCTATTTTATTTGTCTTAATCATGACCTTCTTCTAATTTTTCAATAATCGTGTCCCTTGATTCTTAATTTGTATCTGAGTTATGTCCCTTTGTCTAATTTTTCATACAACGGTGTCAATTTTGTGCGTATGACTAACATGATGCTGACATGTGGCGTTAATTTTTCTTTCCTCTCAATTTTGAATGCCAAAAAAAAAATTAAAGACATGAAAATTAAAACCCTAAATTGCCCTTAGATAAAAGCCTCGTATATCCCAAATTTATAACCCTTTCCTTAACCTAATCCTAAATTTCTTTTTCCTTCTCCCTTCAATTATCAAACAAAAATCAAAACACAATCATCGGTTCTTCTTCTTCGTTTATTTATTAAGAAACCTCTACTATAACCCATATTATCTTCTCTCTAGTTCTTCATCCTATCTTCTCCTTATTCATCATTTCTCCATCGAGTCCTTTTATCTTTCAGTTGCTTTATGAAATTAAAGGAAATCCAACAACCCTAAGTTATAGACCTTGAGTGGAGTTAAGGTATGTCAATTTTTGAATGAGTTAATTCTTAATTTTTTTTTTTAAATTGTTAGATGGTAGTAGTCCATCCATATTGTGAATTTTATGCAATTAATAAAATTTGTTAATGTTTTTTATCTGTCATTATTACTCCACGGTCGTCCCTCCATATGGGTAAGCTAAGGATTCATATTGGAAAAAAAAATTACATAAAACGTTTAGAGGTCTTGGTTTATCGATGACGTGTGAAGGGAATATTGTGATTGATGTTAATGTTGACAAGGATCTTTTTTTTTTTTTTTTGGGTTTATTGGAGCTTACCAAGAAACATGGTTATATGAATATAATATATGTGTATTATAAAGATTCAAAACTAGGTAATAATTTAACAAAATGCCTTAGTTTGATATATGATGACATAAATTTATGTCGTTTGATTGACCTTCTAATGAAAACTCAATGTGCTGATTTGTGTTATAAACATGGTGACAAAAAACATTCTTGTTTTAATGTGAATAATCCGAAGGCTGTATATGATAGGCCTAGTCTTGATGTGAATCATAGATTTGATTATGGTGCAATTTATACATGTGAAAGCTCATGTCATTTTGGGATTGAAAATGATGGTGCTAGAGAAAATGAAGCTAAAATTATTGAGAGAGTATTCGAGAGGAATAATGAGTCGATAGAGGAAAGGACGAGTAGAGAAGCATAATATAACAAGGATGAACATGACCAAATAGAAAGAGGGTTAGTAGATAAGCATAATTATGATGATGAGGAACATAAGCAAACGAGAGAAAGGGACAATAGAGAGGTAAAAATTTATCGATGAATATAAAGATGATGCTTGAAAAGGATTGATTAAGAGGTGAAGAAGATATTACTTTTAAATGTGTTTGGTTGAGTGAAAACAATGATGAAGAGGTGCGACTTGCAAGGAGTTGTGTTAAAAGTGCAAAACATAATAAGGGAAAAGATGGGAATACAAGTGAGAATGAAGATATGAATGTAGATGAAAATGCACGTATGAATGTAAATGGGAATGCGAGATGGAAATACGGATGGGAATGAAGACAAGAATGAAGATGCTAATGTAGATGAGGTTGGTGAGGAAAATATGAAGAGGAATGATGATGAAAATATTATAGGGGTTGGTGAGGATAATTATGTTCAGAAGATGTTGAATTGGAGAGGGAAAGAGAGTATGATTTTAATGAACGAGTGACGTATTTATCAACCACTAATGATGATTCAAACGCAGAACATGGTAAAAGGATGAAAACAAAGATTGGTTTGTATGATGATAAGAATAAAGTCCCACACTTCCGGATTGATATGGTGTTTTAAATAAAAAAAAATATTTAGAGAAGATGTTATAAAACATTCAATGAAGTATAGAAGAGTTGTGAAGTTGATAAAGGATTATCATGTTAGGATTAAGGCTAAATACAAGGATGAGGATTGCAAGTGGACCATCCTATGTTCTCTACACAATGGTACATCAAGTTAGGTTATGAAGACTTATGAGTCGAACACACATACGATGTCAACTTTATAAGAAAATATGTTAATTACAAGATTTTGGTTGATGAGTTAATCAAAAGGCATGAAAGATTGTGTTTAAAGATTACTTTAAGAGAAATTATTGCTCAATACAGATTTGGGACTAAAGATCTCACTAACTCAAGCAAGTTCTACAAGGAATAGAGTTATAAAGTTATTGTATGGAGACATAGAGGTACAATTTGCACAACTTGAAGATTATGCTAAAGAAATCAAAAAACTAATAAAGACAACACCGTTATTGTAGAATTTGAGCCAAATACTAACGAGTTCATAAGGATGCGAGTTTGTTTCGAGTAATTGAGAAAAGGATTTTTTAAAAGGATGCAAAAAGGTTATTGGTGTTGATGGATACTTTATAAAACGCCAATTGAAAGGGGAGTTGCTAGTTGCAATGGAGAGAGATGCCAACAATTAAATGTATCATATATGTTAGGCGGTAGTGAGATGGGAGAATTTGTGAAAAATAAAAATGGTTCTTGTGATTTTTAATAAATGATATGTATATGTATCTTTACAATGGTGATAGTTAGACAATCATTTTAGACCAACAAAAATTAATATTCAAACTTGTTATATTTTCTAATTATTTGATTTTCAAATTGTTCTTATCTTATAGTACATTACATTTATCGATAATTTGTTATTTATTAAGGCACTTTCAAAAGAAATTACCGAGTTGATGTTCTATATTGAACATATATGACGTGCTAGGCATATTTTTGCTAATTAGAGTAAGACATATAAAGGAGAAAAACTATATGCTCGATCCTAGAAATGTTGCAAGTCAACAACCAAAGAAGTGTTTATGTTGATTTTATCTACAAGTATGGTTTATTGGATGATTACCCCGTTTGTATTAGATAAGAGGTTTGGGATGTATGGCGAAGAGATTTTATGAGACCTAATCATGTGGCTCATTCCGAGCAAGTATTGCTCGAACCGAAGATCGTTGATCCTAGTGTGAGTCCTTCCGGGCATACGAGAGGACCCCATATCCGCAAAAGAGCATGAGCGTCACTTGATAAATTGCACACTTTTATTATTAATTAAAAGTTTCAAAAAATTTCAATTTTTTTCTCATATTTTTTGTAATGTATTTTTTTCAAGAGGCAAGATTGGTCCATGAGCGAACGAGGTTTGAGTTATTTCGGACGACTCATAACTATTGAGATGGTTCTTTCATTGATCTACTCTCCTAGTAAATAATGGTAAGTGTTTTTCAATTTTAGAAAGATAATGGGTTGGCTCTATTCGAGTATCGATAATTCATATATGCTCAAATCTTATCATCTTTCTTACCCACTACGACTATGTTTGACACCTACCGAGGGTATTCGACCACTTCTAGGAATCCTATGTCCTATTGCTTCTTAATCTCTTCTATCACCTTTAGCAATATGTCTAAACTTGTCCTTCTTAACTTCTATTTTATCAGCTTACACTTTGGGTTCAAAGGCAATCTATACTCTATTATCTTATCTAGCCCTAGAGTTTCGACATATGACTAAGCAAATATATCGAGCATTCTCTCAAGAGTGAAATCATTTTCTTTTTCAGCAACCTTCATTAAGGTCCCAACCTTTAACTCTTATCTCGTTCTCATTAGCCTTCACATTTATCACTTCTAATTCTTCTTGATGTGGTTTGATAGATCGTTCGACAAGTTCACTAATTTTGTGAATTCTTTAATATCATTCTCTCATCACTCTTTTTCGTCCATTGTAATTAAAGTTTTATCAAATTTTGGCCAATCATTTTTATTTTTAAAGAGGTGATCATAATGTATGTCCTTGAAATAAAATAAAAATACAAATAAAATGAGAAGAAACAAAATACAAACAAGAGATTGCAAAAAGGAATTTTATATAATTTGGTGTATTAGTATTATTTATAAACAAGATAAGGCTCCACATTAAAAGTTTATTTTCACGATTCGAGTCGAGTCGAATTCAATTAAAGGTAAAGTTTTTTTTTTTATCAATCCATTCACAAGCCCTACCTGCTCTTAGATTGTAACGCATTCAAAAAGCTGTTTTTCCAAGTGAAATAATTATCTATAGTTTTGCTTAGTCGTTCATAATAAATAAAAAAATAATAATAAATCAAACTTAAATGATACAATAGGTGCAAATAGAATGGGGATTTGATATCTATTGTGATGTTTTGCGCATTTGAAATGGACACTAAATCCTTTTGATCATGAGTTGTAGAGTTGTGGGCCATGGTTAAAAGAACAAAAAATTAATAAAGATTAAAGACAAAAAAGCATTGTAGAAACCATGCTATACCATGAAAATCATGAATTTTTTTGTTCTATATTGTATTGCTAAATAACAAAGTCACAAGTATCTTTATATACTAATTATAAGTAATTAGGATCCCTACAATTAAGCTAATCGGAATGAATCCTTCGAATTAACCTAATTATAATCTCTCCAATTAAGCTAATTAAGATTCTTTACTGTACATAACCAATGCAGTCTTTGCCCGTACCAAGTGAGAAAGGAGTATGTTTGTCTACTCATTTTCAATTTTTCAAGTCATTCTTTTTCCCCTTTTTTCTCCCAACTTCTTCTTCCACAAGTTAAGTCTACTTTTTATGTGGTTAAAATTAATGGAAAATCTAATTTTCATAGTGAAAAAACTAGTTTATAATATTCGAATTAAAATCTCAATTTAATGGAAAGTTCAAGCTATTTTTAAATCATTTTGTCCAACATTCTACTTCCACTTTAATTTCTCAAACAAAAACAAGAAAGGAGTCTGCCTGTCTATTCGTATTCCTTTATCCTCGTTTTTTTTTTTTTTTTTTTAAGTCAATGTCTTCTAGTTTTTCTCCCTAGTACTTCCCCTGCAAGTTTCCTTCCTCATGAAGAAGTCTTTTTAGTTTCCCCATTTCCCTTCACTTCACTACTAGTCACTACTCCTGCTACTACCAGCTACCCCTCTGTTTCCTTGTTTCCTTCAAAACCTGATCTGCTTTCTTCTGTTTCCTTCAAAACCTCTGCATTCTTCTCTCTGTAACTACTCAACTTCTCGTTCTTCTGTCTTTTTTCCTTTTCGTTTCTGGGTATTTTTTATCTTCTTTTCTGTTTGCAAGAGCAAGAATGGGGACTCCAAAAGAACACATAGAGCAGATAAGAAAAACGACATTCTCGATAGGAGGAGAAAAGAACCCTTTGGCTCCAATGCTTGATCAGGCTGTCAAGTTTCTCTCTGCTGAACTCTACGCTAAAGATGTCCACTTTCTAATGGAACTCATTCAGGTTTTCTTTCTTTTTCACGTTTTCCCAAATGTCTATGTTTTTCTTTATATCAGAGAATGTTGTTGTTTAGTATGCTTTATGTTTTATGTTTTTTACTTTATATATTTTGTTTGCCATTGATCTTTTTTTTTTTTTCTCTTTGAATTTTGTATTGGCTGATTTTTTTCCTCTCTGAATTTTCGTTATCGGTTCATAAAAAGGGTATATTATATCCATTTAATCCATTGAGCAGTTGATAAAATCTGTGCATCATGTGTTTATTTTTCTTGTTATATTTTGGATCGTTTAATTGTGTTAGCAGTTATTTCCATCTGATACAAATATGCATAGTTTAGCATCCATTGATTCCAAGGTGAATTTTCCTTGCACAGAATGCGGAAGACAATGAATACTTGGAAGGGGTGGAACCTTCACTTGAGTTTGTCATAACATCTCGCGATATAACGAATACTGGTGCACCTGCTACTTTGCTCATGTTCAATAATGAGAAGGGCTTTTCTGCAAAAAATATCGAGTCCATTTGCAATGTTGGAAATTCCACTAAGAAAGGGAACCGGAAGCGCGGTTATATTGGGGAGAAAGGTACTTTTCCTTTCTTGTGCTTTGTATTTTATAACCTGCACACTGACTAGCTGTCGGGTTATTGCTTGTGATGCCTGTTATAGTACATGCTTGTCTTGGTGTTCCCTAAACTATTTGGTTGGATTTCGTTTCAAGTCTCTATTTGTTTTAATGATGGTCCTGCTTTAGCACCAGTTCACATTTTTTATCTAGACGAGACCTAGCCTAGCATCTCTCAGCTCAGATTTGGAAACGAAAAACTTGCAACCAAGCAGATTACAAACATTTTTTTTTTTAAGTACGAGAACAGGCAAAACCTTGGGGTTTTGTTCGGAAATTCAACATTATTGACAGTATGCAGATCTCCAGAGACATAGAAAGAGACCAGACACTTTTTTTTTAATCTGTTGAAATCTGCGGTGGACTTGTGGAAATATTTTTCAAAATATATTTAGACTGAATTTAAAATTAATTTATATTGTAAAGGATAAACATACGTTTACAAAAAGAATTTCACCTGTCAGCAGTCCTTATTTATCTTCAACGCTGCTCTAATAAACCTTGTTTTGGTTTGGTATGCAGGAATTGGATTCAAGAGTGTGTTTCTTATTGCTGCTCAACCTTACATATTCAGCAATGGCTATCAGATCCGATTCAATGAAAAGCCCTGTCCACACTGCAATCTTGGATACATAGTTCCTGAATGGGTTGATGAGAGCCCATCTCTTTCTGACATAAAACAAATTTATGGCTCTGCTTCTACCCTCCCAACTACTACACTGATTTTGCCTCTGAAGCCTGATAAGGTGAACCCTGTGAAGCAGCAGCTGTCAAGTATTCATCCAGAAATCCTGCTGTTCCTTTCAAAGATAAAGCGGCTTTCTATCAGGGAAGATAATGAGGATCCCAGGCTCAACACTGTTAGTGCAATAGCTATTGCCAAAGAGACTAATTTTGTGACGAGAAAAAACATTGATGCTGAGTCCTACACACTCTATCTGTCTGCAGACGAAAATGGAGATGAATTTGAAAAAGAATGCAGCTACTACTTGTGGAAGCAGAAATTTCCTGTCAGGCCAGAAAACAGAGTTGACATGAGAATGGAAGTGGAGGATTGGGTGATCACTTTGGCTTTTCCTAATGGAGAGCGCCTTCATAGGGGAATGAACTACTCCCCTGGAGTATATGCATTTCTTCCAACAGAGATGGTGACCAACTTTCCTTTCATAATTCAAGCAGATTTTATTCTAGCATCATCAAGGGAAACTATACGATTGGACAACAAATGGAACCAAGGAATTCTTGATTGTGTTCCCTTTGCTTTTATCAATGCGTTAGTCTCATTAGTCAAAACAGTAGATGATGCTCCGGTATCTAGTTTGCCTCGAATGTTCAGGTTCTTGCCAGTCTACAGCTCCCCCATTGAAAAGTTGAATTCAGTGAGGGAATCAATTAAAGCGAAGCTGGCTGAAAGGGATATTGTTCCAAGTGAGACACATACAGAGCAAAAGTTCTTTCATAAAGCGTGCAAAGTTGGCCGATTAATGCCTGCTTTCTGGAATACACTGAAGAAGGCAAGAGAGCAAAGAGTGAGCTTGCACAATCTTTCATCCCATGGTTGCTATGTTCTGAATTCCTCATTTGATAAACCAGAGTATGATCAGATACTGGAGTTTTTGGGGGTCAGACCAGTATGCAGTGAGTGGTATGTAAAGTGCATCCAAGGCTCTAATATTGTAAGGGGAGTCACAGAGAAAGCATACGTGGAGCTTCTTCACTTCCTTGCTGTTAATTGGCAGTCCAAGTTTCACAGCACAGGCATGGGTAACATTCCACTCATTAAATATGTGGGTATTGATGGGAGCGTGTCTTTGTGCACTGTTAATGAATCTGCTCAGCGGTATGGTAAAACTCTGTGCCTATCATGTCAGTCTTCTCGAGTCTCGTGGCTGATTGATTGGAACAAGGAGTTTCGATGCATGGCCAATCTCTATTTTGTGCCAAAAAGTACACAAGAAGCTATCTGTTCATCATCTGAAAAAGAAGTGGTGTTAAAATGGCTTGTAGACCCGGTTAACATTACTCTTTTAACCGTATATGAGTATGCAGATCTCTATGGAAGTCAAGTCAGTAGTGACCGGAAACTTGTCATTGCCTATGCTCATTTCTTATATCATTCATTCTTAAAGGACTATCTATCAGACAGGGAAGTTGCTTCTTTGCGTGCTAAAATGCCTTTTGTTGATAGCTATGGTCATGTGATCAAAGAAAGGAATGCCGTTCTTGTCCCAGCTATTGAAAGTAAATGGGTGCAATTGATTGGTTCTAATCCTTGGAGGGGAGAAAGCTACGTTGAGTTAGGAGAAGACTACTTGGATCCTGGATATTTTGCTGGCACAAGCACAGAGGGAAAGCAACTCTTGGAGTTCCTTGAAGCTTCTGATATTCCTCACATATCTCCTCCCGATGCTGTAATACCTACTGCATCAACACCACTTACCAAAAAAAATGCATTTCTGCTGTTGGATTGGATTCGTGAGCTGAAACGGAGTGGAAGCATTCCATCAAAGTTCATGACATGTATAAAGGAGGGCAGCTGGCTGAAAATTACTATGAATGGCTCTCCTGGTTACAAGCCGCCATCAGAGTCATTTCTACTTACTACACTCAACAAAAGCTCAAACTGGGGACACATTTTGCAGAATGGATCTGTGCTTGTTGATATTCCCTTGATAGATCAGAGTTTTTATGGTCATAAAATTAACGAGTACAGAGAGGAGCTAAAGACGGTCGGAGTCATGTTCGAGTATGGCGAGGCATGTGAATTTATCGGGGATCGTCTCATGTCTTTGGCAGCCTCATCCACTTTAACCAAAAGCAGTGTGATTTCCATACTGAATTTCATCAAATTTTTGAGGCAGAATTATCTCCCTACTGAAAAATTCATTCTCAAAGTTAAAGAAGGAAGGTGGCTGAGGACTTGTAGGGGTGACAGATCTCCTGAGGGATCTGTTTTATATGATCGGGAGTGGACAGCTGCAAGGCGAATTAGTGACATCCCCTTCATTGATCAAGATTACT
Source organism: Dovyalis caffra (assembly GCA_963924115.1). Classification (NCBI taxonomy): domain Eukaryota; kingdom Viridiplantae; phylum Streptophyta; class Magnoliopsida; order Malpighiales; family Salicaceae; genus Dovyalis; species Dovyalis caffra. The sequence continues at coordinate 4,032,787 of CAWUPB010001009.1, read as the reverse complement.
ATGGCGAAAACTTCGTTGTTTTCAAAGAAGAACTCCAGTTGCTTGGTGTCATTGTTGGCTTCAGCGAAAGTTATCAATTGGTTGTTGATAACATAAAATCGCCTTCGTGCTTATCTTATCTGACAATGGAGGCCTTTCTTCTTGTTTTGGATTGCATGCGTCATTCTAGTTCTGTTTGCAAACTAGTTAATGCATTGAAGAGTACAAAATGCATAAAGACAAACTGCGGTTACAAATCTCCTGGTGACTGTTTCTTGTTTCATCCCGAATGGCGTTGCCTTCTGAATGTTTTTGGTGGTTTCGCATTGGTTGACAGTAATTTCTATGGACGCAACATCTTTTCTCATAAAAAGGAGTTGAAGGATCTGGGAGTACAAGTAGACTTCGAGGATGCTGTCAAAGTGTTTGTTGGCATTTTCAGGAAGCAGGCGTCTCTGTCTTCCATTACGAAGGAAAATGTCTTTTCGTTCATATCATGCTACCGAGAGCTGAAGGGAAGTCCACACAAATTTCCTTTAGATCTTAAAAAGTGCATCCGTGAGGAGAAATGGCTGCGGACTCGGCTTGGTGATTATAGATCTCCAAGCAATTGTATTCTGTTTGGTCCTGAGTGGGTGTCAATTTATCCAATTACTTGCCTTCCCTTTATTGATGACAGTGACAAATACTATGGGAGTGGCATTCATGAATATCAAAAGGAGCTGAAGAAAATGGGGATCGTAGTTGAATTTAAAGCTGGCGTGAAGTTTGTGGCTGCTGGTCTTTGTTTTCCTCAAAATCCATGCGACATAGCTCCTGTGAATGTGCTTTCATTGCTGGAATGCATCCGCGCTTTATTGCAACAAAAGGACTACTCCTTTCCTGAGACTTTTAGTAAAAATATTGCTCGACGATGGTTAAAGACCCATGCTGGTTTCAGGTCTCCGGGCAACTGCTGTTTGTTCAATTCCCAGTGGAGTTCATACTTGAAGCCTACCGATGGGCCGTTCATTGATGATGATTTTTATGGTTCTAACATCAAATTGTATGCAAAAGAGCTCATTGAAATAGGAGTTGATGAAGGTAAGGCTTGCTCATTGCTTGCCAGTCATCTTGATTCCCATTCTGAATTTGACACTATCGTTCGAGTATATGATTTCCTGAGACAAAGTGAGTGGAAGCCGGATAGTGATGCTACCATAAAGATTTGGATTCCAGATGGACTTGAGAATGGAAGGTGGGTTAACCCAGAAGAATGTGTTCTCCATGACAGAGATGGTCTCTTTGGTCTACAGCTGAATGTACTGGAGGAACATTATGAGCCAAAATTACTTCATTTCTTCTCCAGTTCATTTAACGTTAGGTCCAATCCTTCATTTGACGATTACTGTAAGCTTTGGAAGGTTTGGGAAAGTTTGGAAGGCCCATTGCCACATGCAGAGTGCTGTGCGTTTTGGAAGTGTGTTATGGCATACATGAGCTCAAGTACAGAGAAGATTCTTGCTGATGTCTTGGTAAAGCTACCTGTTGTTTCAGACTCTGGTGAAATTTTGTTGTTCAGCAAGCGTGATGTTTTTATTGCTGATGACCTTCTACTGAAGGACCTTTTCGAAAAGTTCTCATCACGCCCAGTATTTGTCTGGTGTCCCCAGGCAAACTTGCCTTCTTTGCCTCGAACTAGGTTGCTTGAAGTCTACAGGAAAATTGGGGTTCGAACTATATCTGAATCAGTGCTGAAGGAAGAATTGTCATTGGCAGATGGCGTGGAACTTAGTCAGATGGATTCAAGGGATGCTGGGATTGGAAAAGAGCTAGTTAGACTGATTCTTGGCTTTCTAGCTGATCCTTCTCGTGATATGGAAGCAACAAAGAGGCATGGAGCTGTTCAGTGCCTCCTGAATCTCAAGGTCCTGGAGACTACAGAGCCAATTACTGTAAGCTGTAGTTTACGGCTTTCTGATGGGGAAATTTTGAAGGTGAAAGAAAAACATATGATTCGTTGGGATAAATCGTGTTCAAATTTTCTGACACAGAAGATGGATAAAGCTGGTGGCAAGAAAAATCTTGTTGAATATGCGTTCTTTTTTTCTGAAGTAATAGCACGCGGTGTGTTATGGAATAAAGAAGATCAAATAAAAGCACTCTCTGAGCTGATCAAGTTGGCTTTCCTGCTGAATTTTGATGAACAAGCTGTTCAGTTCTTGATGAAATCTAATAATCTTCAAACTTTTCTGGAGGATGAGGACTTCCTTGCCGCTGCATTACCTTCTGCTTAGGTATGTGTGAGCCCCTTAATAGTTGCAAGTTTGCAGCCTTCTTTTTTATCCGTTGCTTCATCCAGCACGATTTATCTGTCTAAGGCGAGTTTTATTTTGTTAATATTTATGATGGTCTGAACTTTTGGATCAAATATGTAAGGGAGATCAGTAGTTCAGCTGATGATTCAGTTAATCTTCTATCTAGTGAACTTTGGTGTTTGTGTTTTTCGGCTTTGTTCCCGCTGCTGCTGTAGGCGCGGTCATTTTGAAGTATGAACAAGGTGTGTACTTAAGTATATGTCTGATTGTATGTGTTTAGTCCCTGCTTCTTGTGCGCATTGAACCCATGCATGTTCTTATATATGCCATATATATTTAAGTTTTCTACGTGGGAGATATGGTTCTTGGTAGATTCTTGTTTGTGCTAAGAAATATTTATAAGATTGAGGGGCTTGCAGGCCCAACGTTAACTTAATTGCAGGAAAAAAAGGAGTTCGATATTCCTTCAAGTTTCACTTGTGAAAGATGGAGAGCAGAAAATGAGATTGTAGTCATTAATTTTGTCGCGTATATAAATACAGATTACACAGAGTATTTCGAACTATAAGATAGAATTCTTAACCTATCTTCATCTATAACTAAATTCTATTTGAATTTGAAATATTTGAACTGACAATCAGATATTACCAAAATAATTTTTCTAACACCCCTTCTCAAGCTAAGCATTGTTGGCTATAATGCGAAGCTTGCCTTTAAGAAGTAAAAACCTGGCACCAGCAAGTGGCTTTATAAATATAACGAAGTTAAAGTCAGTTGCTATAAATTTATTGAACATTAATGTTACCATTTGCTACCGAACGATGTGAAAGTCAATTTCTCCTAGTCTTAAAAACTGGATCGCAAGATAAGCATGCCCGATACTGTCGCACCATAAGATAATAGGGTTGCTAACTTGCTGACCAAGTTCCCTCATTAGAGATCGGTAGGGTTGCTAACTTGTTGACCAAGTTCCCTCATTAGAGATAGGAGCTAAAATCTAAATATTTCAGGAGTTACATTAGCAACATCTTTGTATTTTGCTTTAGTGGATGGTCGAGATGTTGTTGGTTGCGTTGCTTTTTAGCTGACCATAAAATCAAGTTCTTCCCTTAAAAACATTGCATACCCTCATATACTTCATCTATCATCTTGTGTGCCGGCCCAATCCACATTAGAAAATGCTTGCAATTGTGGCGGTGTTGAATGAGAGAAGAAGAGGCCTTGTGTAACTGTCTCTTTAATATACCTTAGTAGAACTCGTTCACAAGTTTGCCAGTGTGTAATGGTAGGATTAGACATATATTGACATAGCTTGTTCACAGCATAATCTATGCTTGGTCTTGTTAAGCAAGCATGCTACAAGGAGCCTACTACCTGGCGATTCAGTTACGGATCATCCATAAGATTACCATCTGAAATACTAAGCTTCGAAGTAGAGGAAAGAGGTGTTTTTACTGACACAGCACCTTTCTAGTCTTGGCCAACAAATCCAGGAAATACTTATGTTGGGACAGCAGGATACCATTGTCATGCTTGATGACTTCAATACTTGAAAAATGATGAAGATCGCCTAGGTGTCCTAAATGAAACTCAAGCCCAATCTTGTATACAAATTGAGTAACCATGGTGGAATTGGTATCTGCGATGACTATGTCATTCACATAAACAAGTAGTCAGCAGATACAAGGTCTTAGTGCCATGTTTATAAATAAATAAGGAAGAATTAGTGTAGGAACCTGTAAAACCAGAAGTAAAAATAAACTCAGCATTTGAAACCATGCCCTTGGAGCCTGCTGCAAGCCATAAATTGACTTCTGTAATTCGCAAACATATTGAGGGCCTCTCTCATCAACAAAGTGTGGTTGTGCCATGCAGGAATGTATTGGAGATATCCCGTTGTCTATGTCTAGTCTTTAGAAATGGCTTAGTTAGAACTAGTTAAATACCTATGTTACGCTACGATTAAACAATCGTTATATACGTAGCGTTAACGATTAGTATAGTATAATGTGAGTAAAAGTTTTATTTTTAATAATTAATGTAAATCGGATCCGTATATTAAGCGAACTAATATATATATATATATATACAAAAAAAAAAAAAAAAAAAAACCTATTAAAATTGCATGAAATATATTGAAGTCAACATATTAAAATAAAAGCTGCAACAAAATTGGTTCGATAAATTCTGAATAAATATATATTAAAAAAACAAATAAAACTTGTGATTTTTTCTAAAAAAAAATTGAGTCATACTATTTAAAACATACTTTTATCTCTCTTTCCCTCTTATATATATATATATATATATATATATATATATATATATATAATCGAATTTATAAATTATAATAATATATTTTTTAAAAAATAAAAAACGGATATTATAAAATTTTATTCCAAAATTCATATAGTAAAAAACCAAATTTATTAACAACTATAATTATATCAAAAAAAAATTAATTTAATGAGAATTTTAATAAGAAATAAATAATTAAATAAATAAATTTTAAATAATAAGAGTAATATAATAAGATATATATGTTCAAACTAAAATCTTAAAGAAATATCATATATATTCTATCGTTGTCAAACTGTATATAAAACTAAAAAAAAATAATGATTTATTTTCTATATTTTTCACACACACACACACACACACACACACATATATATATATATATGAAGAAAATAACAAAAAAAGAAAAGGAGAAAAGCCGGGCTCGCTAAATTGTATGAAATATATTGAAGTCAATAAATTAAAATAAAAACTAAAATAAAATTGATTCGATAAATTCTATATATATATATATATACATAGAAGCAAATAAAACTTAACTCTCTCTCTCTCTCTCTCTCTCTCTCTATATATATATATATATATATAATCGAATTTATAAATTATAATAATATATTTTTAAAAAATAAAACATCGATGTTTTAAAATTTTATTCCAAAATTCATATATTAAAAAAATAAATTTATTAATAAATAAAATTATATCAAAAAATTAATTTGATGAGAATTTTAATAAGAAACAAATAATTGAAGAAATAAATTTTAAACAATAAAAGTAATATAATCATATATATATGTTCAAACTAAACTCTTAAAAAATATCATATATATTCTATCACCTTTAAACTCGTAAGTAAAATTTTTTTTAAAAAAAGTAACGATTTATTTTCTATATTTTTTGTAACGCCCGCCAATCGAGACACCTCACTCGAAGGGTCACAATCAATGATTTGTTACTAAAACTTATATCTTTTTTAAAATTAAGTTCATAATTTAATCTTATTTAAATATATCAATTTAAAAATATAATTAATAATATATAATCATAAGATTTTCTTATTAACATAGCGGAAGCATTATTCTAAAATAACGTTGAATCACCAAGACTCGAATCTTCTTCCAAATAGCCATGACTTCACTTCTTACTCAATTATATCCCCCCCTCTCTCTCTCTCTCTCTCTCTCTCTCTTTCTCTTTCTCTTTGTGAAATATATGCTTATGAAATGGCTTTTCTAAATGAGGAGAATGACACCCTATATATAGGCATGGGAAGTTGAAACATTTGAGTAAGTGCATAAATTAAAAATAATAAAAGGTCATTAATTTTCTTTTTTTATGGCCACTAAGTGGCTTTCTTTCATAACCATTTTCTTTTCTTTCATGACCACTAACATTCTTCTTTTATGGCCATTTTCTTTTCTTTCATGGCCATTCATGTCTCCTTTTTAATTTTAATATATGTTTCAAAACTTTTGCTCTTCTTTTCTAACCACTAACATTCCCTTTAAAAGCTAATAAAACTTACTATTATTTCATTATTATTTTATTAATTATTATTACTACTTTAATCCTTTAATTCATAATAACCTAGGCTAAGATTATAAGATTAATTCCTATCTATAAAAATATTATTTATAATACCCAAAAATATATATAGTATATCCTAAAATTCTATACCTAATCATCACATCATCTAAACATATAAAAAATTATATTACATACAAATAAATCACATATGCACACATATACACATCATATATTATCATGCAAAATTTTTGGGTATTACATTTTTCACACCTAATTTCATGATAATATATATATATATATATATTCAAAATTTATAAATTGTAATAATAATTTTTTTTAAAAAAACATCGATGTTTTAAAATTTTATTCCAAGATTCATATATTAAAAAACCAAATTTATTAATAAATAAAATTATATCAAAAAATTGATTTGATGAAAATTTTAATAAGAAAAAAATAATTGAAGAAATAAATTTTAAACAATAAAAGTAATATAATCAGATATATAGATATTCAAACTAAAATCTTAAAAAAAATATCATATGTATTCTATCATCTTCAAACTATACGTAAAATTAAAAAAAAAAGTAATGATTTATTTTTTATATTTTTCATACTTGATTTTATGATAATATATATATATATATATATATATATATATATATATATGAAGGAAAAAGAAAAAGAGGTCGGGTTTGCTAAATTGTATGACATATATCGAATTCAATAGATTAATATAAAAACTACAATAAAATTGATTTTGATAAATTCTGAATAAATATATATATATAAAATAAAACTTATGAATTTTTTAACTGATTATTAATTTTTTTTAAAAAAAATTAAGCTAAACTATCTAATATATATATATAGAAAAAAAAAAAAAAAAAAAGGCTAGGAGCTGTGCGGCGGGAAAGGCCAGCACTCGCAGGCCCGCGCGCCTGGGCCTGACTGCCTGTCAACTTGGAAAAAAAGAAATCAAACAAATGAATTGGAGTACAATAAATAAACAGTAATACTATTTAAATATCTTAGTTCTTTTAGTTTTCTTTTTTATAATAATAATAATAATAATGGTTCGAAACGTGGGGGCCTTGATAAGAGGGCTGAACGTAGCCGAATAGTGCTTGCTATACACCTTGTTTGCCACTAATTCCACAAGCCCATCTGCCTTATGTTTAAGCTTGAAGACCCACTTGTTGCCTACAACATTAGCATTAGATGATTTTGAAACCAAAATCCACGTGCCATGAGAAATCAATTCTGTAAGCTCAGCAGACATACCAGCTCTCCATTCTGGCCGTTTTTAGTGCTTGATTGTAGCAACTTGGTTCTCACGGCAGATGAGGCTTGTCACTACTGAAGCTTGTCACTGTCATTGGCTAGATAAGCCTATTTCTTCTTAGGATTAGGTCTCAACGTCATGGGGTGTTTTCGCACCAATGCTACAGCTGTAGCCTGTAGATTCAGTCTGTGATAATATTTGATGTGAAGTTGTTGTTATAGGTGTCGCCACAAGCACTGCCACTTGGTGTCCTCTGCAACATTCAAAATTTATGTTCTTTCCACCTTTACTAGTTGGCTGAATATTTTCATCAATAATAGTGTTCTAAGGTGAATATTTTCATCAATAATAGTGTTCTGACTTCTGAGGTGGTAACATAGGGTTATTAGTTGATGAATCAATAAAGATAATGTTTGTAGGTGGGGAAGAAGGTTGAGAATTAATACCCGAAGAAGGATTGTAGGCACCTGGGATGGTATTAGAAAGAGTTACCCATGCTGCAATAGCAACCTGATCTTTTGGTGGTCTTTCAAGTACTGATGAACCTAAACCATCTCTTGATCTATAAATAAAACAACTCTCATCAAACCTCACATGTCTGCAGGTATAAATCTTATTTATATTCGGATCAAAACACAAATAACGAAGACGATTAATTGAATATTCTAAGAAAACACAAGGTCCACTTCTATAAACAAACTTATGCTGATTATATGGTCTTAACATAGGATAAACAGTATAACCAAAAACTTTTAAAAAGCTATAATCAAGTGATCTCCTAAATAATTTCTCAGAAAGACTTGCATTATTCAACACAGATGTTGGCATTCTATTAATCAAATAACATGTTGTAAAAGTATATGACCAAAACCGAAAAGAAATATTAGCATGAGTCAATAAAGTAAGGCTAATATCAACTAAACTTAGTATCAGAAACTTTCTAATGAAACGGTTAAGAGTTCAACCCCATTTTCCCTTCTAACTAATTTAAAAATAACATCTCTTAACACCATATATGCTCATTTTTATCGACAGGCATCCGACTCAGCGTACGCATGTAACGAACAAAGTACATAATATATATATATTTGTGTGTGTGTGTGTGTAAAATCACGCAATCAACATTCTACTTCGAAAACTCCAATCATAGCTAGATCTTTGCTCATGGATTTGTCATGAGCATTTTGGATATCAAGATTCAAAAGAAACAAATAGAATACATAATTTCTCTTTCTGGTCTCTTGGATTAGAAACAAAATTGCTTTTTCCAAACTATGGGCTGTGATTAACAACGCTAGGGAATTCAACTGGGAACCTGATGGGGACGCTGACAGAAGGATTTGGATACAAAATGCTAATGAACTTGGGAAGGTTTAATCATCCCCCCTACAGAGTCTCTGGCCTCCTGACAAGTTGATTAGTAGCAATTGAATATTTTGGATAAAGCTATGATGTATAATCACCATCGTCAGCTTTTTCTGAAAAACCACATAAAAAAATTTTCAGATAGGTTTTCTGTCCTTGGAATGAAACTAGTTACTGTAAAGCTATAGTTTGTACATCTTCAGGGGAAAAAGTAAAAGCAAGACTGAGCAAAACAATATATATTAGGATAGAGTGAGGCGTAGGTTCCTCTGACAAAAATCGCAGGTATAGAAAGCTGTAGAGCTGGGTCTTACTGAATTTCTGCCATATTTTGCTGAAGGATAACATCTGTAGAAGTATTTTGGATACTTGCACCTTCTGAGCTGATCAAATTGACTCACTTGCTGGAATTCATCAAGGGAACACTCAGGTTTCTGTTGAAGTCCAAGAATCTGCATTCTTTTCACTGAGGATAATAGGTTCCGCAAAACTCATCCAAATTGCACTGCAGTGCTTTGGTACTTCAACATCATGTGAACCTTCTACCACAAAAAATAAAATATCATGGGAAGCTTTGATGATCTTGAACTCTTGATGTATATTCCGCTGCCTTACAATGCATCTTTCAATTGAACACTATGTCAGAATTATCAAAATTAACCAAATATCTGTACATCATTAGTAGCTGAAGCAAGGAAAATGATTGCCAGAAAATTTTTTTCAAAACACAGTACATCATTTCTATATAAACATAATATTCATGGCTGACTAGTTAATGTGAAACAGAACACTTGATAGAACAAATCTCCTATCATTGCAAAGAACAGGAATCGTGACTACAAAAGGAGAAAAGGGAACGCTCAAAAAAATCTAAGGGCTTCCTTCACACTTCCTAGCATAATCAAGCGACTCTCTAATGGCTGAGAAGACGAGCTTTATCATGGCCCCCCGAGCAACTTGGATAGTAGCATGATTTAACTTTCAGCAGATTCTTTCCTTTACGAATGACCCTGAATCTTTGCCCTTTCTTTCCTTTCTTCTTTGCAATGCTCCCTGAAAGCTGAAGGGGAGAAAAAAAAAAGAAAAGAAAATATAAGCCTTTTTTCAATGAAAGAAAGTCTAGGTAATAAATTTTGATCAGTATGCTCATTTTTCTGAATTCATTTTCTGGTTACTTAGGAAGTTCCGGTAGATGTACATTTGTAGAAGTTCTTTTTGGGTTGTATACTTAATTTTTTGTGAATATGCGAAATCAGATTTCTGCTCAGTAGTTTATCATTATGGTCATTTTGAGAAAGATATAGAGAGTCTTAAGGATTACTTGCAGAGCTGATAAGAACCATACCTCATTAGATTTTACTGATTCAATGATCTCGCCGCTGTACAGATCGCTTGATGATTTTTGGTCTGCGTCATCATCCTTTTCTGCAACATTATGGCCACCATTCACAGTGAGGAAACTTATAGTGGCTTTGATTGGTTTGATAGTTTTCAATCTCACGTAGATTGTCAAAATATTTAAGAGTTGCTATTAAAGATAATTACCTTCATCATCTGTGGTCAATGATTCAATAAAATATACTCTGAAACTCGGCGATCCTGGACATATGTAACTTTCATCCATGTTGCTGAGCCTTCCCTCTTCTTTATCCTCTTGTTCCGAATTCCGTGCATCCTTATCTCCATCTTTTTCTATTTCATTTACATTTTTCAGGGCCGAGGCCATTGCCTCCAAGGTCTTGTCCTCTCCATCTTCTCCGCGTTTACTATCTTGTTTTTCGATTGTTTCATCATTATCCGGTGCTACTGATGCCAATTCTTGAGACCCTGCCCCTGGTTTTTCTACCTCCTCAATTTGTGTGCTTGTTTCGTTTGATTTCACATCTACAGACACTGCAGGCAATGTTGCTTCATCTGGGTTGTCCTTTACTTGTTCACATTGTTTGTCGAATTCTTGCTTTGATTCCACAGCCTTGGCAATCTTAAGGTTTTCGGTTGTTGTTTCATCTAATTCTGGGGCTGGTGCCACCTTTACATCGTCCTCGTGTGAGGATGTGCTCCTGCGATCTTTATCACTTGGACAATGATGTTGGCTAGAGTTATCACCATCAGAGACGCCATCTTTAAGCAGTTCTTTCTTGGAATGGTTGGGTGAATCTTTCAAAAGACCTCCATTTTTCTGTCTTTTTATATCCTCGTATCTCTTCCAGAGAAGAGGCCTTAGTTTGGCCGGCAACATATCACCTCTGTTGTCAAGCCTTGATCCACCACACCCCATGGTGAACCGAGCGTATGTTTTTGCTGCGGTCACACGTGAGGGAGGGAGAAACCAAAACGAATTACGCTAGAGACGGGGTGAAGATGAAAGAGAGTGGAAGAGAATTTGTACGTGAGAGTTTATGATTTGAAAGGAGGACCGTACAGTCGATGCTCTTATTCAGGTGGATTCGTACAGACTGTTATCAAAGTTGTCCGTAGCCGTTTATGGGAATGTAAAGGATCTCAAGTATCCTCATATCCATTTATAGGAAAAAAAAATTATCCAATTTATTGTGACTATCTATTACATCAATCTAAAAGTTCTGTTGGAGAGTCTTGACTTATTATATCAATTGAAAGAGTCAAATTTCAGCCACATTACAGCTACGAAAAGGAATAAACTCTGTTGAAGATGGCATGTGGAAGGATAGGCTACTGCTCTCTTACCTCCTTATTTTAGGCCCTTGAAGAGGCAAGACAGATAGGTAGAAATACTAATTAGCTATCTATTTGAAGAAAACTAGTCGTGCTCCTAAATAACTGCAAAATGTCTCTAGCTACAATCCAAACGTTCACCACAAGTTAAGAACGTTAGGGCACTGAATTAACATCAACCTATTTTTGGAGCATGAAAATAGTAGTCTTCAGATATCTGAATTTTGTTGCTCTACTGAACCAGGATTGAAAGTAGTCTCTCAACAATCAACTCCTGAATCCAGCTCTCTCGATTATCTTTCCATTTTTCTATCAGGGAGATCAGCTAGCTCTATCAATGATACTGATACTGGACCTCAGTCATTATGAGGCTTATGGGCCCATGCTTTGCACCCTGATGTGAGTGTTTGAAGATAATGTCATAATGAAAATCGATTTGGCCCCTTCTTGTTCTAAAACCAAAAATAAAAAATAAAAAATTGGCAAAGAATTATTACGTATGTATGTTCTATATGCATGGTCAGCTTTCAGGTTTTTTTTTTTTTTAATACGGTAAAATATATTTTGAAATTATTGTACGGATTAATTGAAACCATTAAAAAAAAACGATTTCAAAGATGCTCCGCTTACGTTCTTGTTCTTGCCAAATAGAAGAATAGCATATATACCATGTTTATTAAGTGATACTGGCTGACATAGAGTGAATATATATATACAAGTGGATCTACATATTTTCCACCAATCAGAAGAACATATAGTACATATTTTCTTATATTAAATAAATAAATAATATATCAATTATGTTATGAAATAATAAATATTCATGACCATTTCATATTCTCACTCCCCATTATTCTTAATGTGATTCAATTCATCATTCAATTTGAAAAATTAAAAAAATGATGCAATTCATGCATCTTTTAATAGCTTATAGTCCCTTTCAATTCTCTCCTTAATCTTGAAGCCTATAAATAGGCTTGATTGTTCATTAGTTATATACAAGTTTTCTAGAAAGAATAAGATAAACTTTGAAGTTCTTATCACTTGTATCTATATTATAGTGATTTCATTTTCTTATCATCCTTTCCTTCAATTCTCCTACTATTTCTATTTCTTTTATAATAAGTTATCGATACGAAGCTCTAACTAATCGAGACAATAGACCATGAGGTATGTATCTATCAAAACACTTAATCAATTATTTCAACCATTGGATTTCTTCTACACAAGTGCTTTACCAAAAGATCTAAATTATTTAGATCATTAAGAGGCATGTATCTAATTTATCATGTACTTTAAATATAATGATATATATATAACATACATTTAAAAAACTTAAATGATTTAATATATAGAATCTAATAATCTAACATGTTGTTTGAAAAGCTTTAATTTTATTATTATGTTTGTTCTTATTTTTTAAATATTATTATTATATATTACATTATAGAATTTTTATCATATCAAACCTCATAAACTCGATTTTGTGGCTCTTGATATTTTCAATAAGAATTACCGATTATGAGTGCTTGATTATGAAAAAATATTTTCTATTTTTTATGTCTTGAATATGCTCTTGCAGTAGCAATATCGAAAAGATGAATTTAAGAAATATTCTGAATCGATTTTATAGTTGCTCATGGCTAAATAAAATGACAAGCTATTGATGAAAATAAATAAATCTCATCCAATCTGGATTTACTCCATTCCCTAAAGTGAATGTGACAACTTATAATAATTTTGAGCATGGACAAAGATGTGGTCATAGCCATGGACGTAATCGAAATAATTATTATTATAATTGTGATGATCATGATATTACACCTCATCACCGAAGTGGATAACTATGAAAAAAATGAATAAAAATAGATAAAGTCAATACACAAAAAAATAAATATTATAGATGTAGTATGAATGGATATTGGTCGTGTACCTATCGTACACCAAAGCACCTCATTAAGTTTTATAAAATCTCGTTGAAAAAAAAAGTAAAATATAGAGACTAATTTCATATATATCAAATTGGAGGTAACCGAAATTAATAACTTGTTAGCTTTTTTATAAATAAGGTAGTTTATATTTTCTTATAATTGCATAGAGATAATGATAAATTTATTTTACTATATATTTATTATTTATGGTTATGAAGAATTTATTTATTTATTATTGATTTATTTGATTATTTATTTGATGTTAATATTGTATATGATAATATCAATCTAATAGAAAGTTCTAGAAGAGCAACTATATTATTATCTAAAGAGATAAATTTTGAAGGCTCTAGAAGAGCAAATATATTATGACTTGAAAAAATAAATTTTTGAAGCTCTAGAAAAGTGAATATATTATTATTTGAAGAGATAATTTTTAAATGCTTTAGAAGAGTCGGTATATTATTACTTGAAGTGACTAATTTAAAGGCTCTAAAAGAGCAAATATGTTATTATCTAAAAGGATAAATTTTATTATAAATGACGTACTATTCTCTTCAAAGTCTCATAAAACTTTATTGAGTTTCAAAGATATTCATTTAAATTAATATCATATCAAGATAGCAAATGTGAATACTTATATATTATAATCATTATACCGGGTAGAAAATATGTATTAAAAAATTTACCCACTTTCTCTTCTACTATTTATTATAAATATTGGAATGATTGAAACAAATGCTATAGTAAATCAGAAATTTACTAATTCAAATGCTTTTATCATGTGACATGACCAGATTGTGCTATCTTAGATCTTTCATGATACGAAAAATTATTACAAATTCATATGGATATCAATTAAAGAGCTAGAAGATTCTTTAATTTAATGAATTTTTATATTCCGTATGTTCTCAAGGCAAATTGATTATTAAGTTATCACCAAGTTAAATTGAGATTGAATCTCCGAGTATTTTTAAAATGTATTCAAGGTGATATATGTGGATCAATTCATCCACCATGTAGATCATTTAAATATTTTATGATTTTGATAAATGCTTCCACAAGATTGTCACATATATGCATATTATCTACTCGAAACTTGATATTTTCGAGATTGCTAGCAAATAATTTCGAGCATAATTTTCAGAAATTATGCCATTAAAACAAGTTACCTTGATAATGCTAATGAATTTATTTATCAAGAATTAAATTATTATTGATTGGCTATTAGAATAAAGATTGAACATCATGTTGCTTATGTTCATACTTAGAAAGGTTTAGCAAAAGGATCTAATTGATAGCTAAACCATTATTTAAAAATAAAAATCCATGTTTATATTGGGGGACATGCAATCTTACATGCAGCGAACACTTATTCACATCGGACTCATGAGTTATAAGAAATTCTCTCCTCTTTAATTGATTTATGGTCATGAGTCAAATATTTCTTATTTAAGAATTTTTGGCATTGCGAGTACATATCCGTAGTGCTCCTTCATAACAAAATAAAATGGGCACCTAAAAGAGATTGAGAATATATGTTGGATTTGAATCCTCTTTGATCTCTTGATTCATGAACAAGAGGTATTTTTACAGACTCAATTTATCAATTGTCATTTTGATGAAACAATTTTTTCAACATTAAGGGAGAGAGAATAGGCAAAATAAGCGAGTTGAAAATATTGAAAAAAAAAATTTATGGAGTACTCTATCTTTATATCATATTGAATCTCGTATAAAAAAATGTGAACTAGAAGTTCAAAAGATAATTCATTTACAAGGTATTACAAACCAATTACTAGATACATTTTCGGATCCTAAATGAGTAACTAAAATGTATGTCCCCGTCGAGAATGTTTCTATTAGAATTGATGTCCCGGAAGGACGATCTATTAATGTTATAGCTAATGAATCTAAAGCACGCTTGAAGCGTGGAAGATCGATCGATTATAAAGATAAAAATCTCCAAAAGAAAAGGGCAAGATGAAAATATTTACAAAACGATCTAGGATATTTCTAATAATATGCTTCTAGAAGAAGTTTAAATGCTTGAGAAAAATCAAGAGATTTTGATAAATTATGTCAATACGGGGAGAAAATAAGACCGAAAAGAAACATCTATTGACAAAATTTTTGCATATAATGTTGCAATTGATATTTTGAATGAAAATAAGATCTTGAGCCCAAATTTATTGAAGAATATCGACGTAAAAATGATTAGTCTAAATGAAAAGAGCAATCCAAGCGAGAATTATGTTCTCTTATAAAAAAAAAGTAGTTTTTTGAACCTATAGCTAAAACACTCGAAGATATTAAGCTAGTGGGATATAAATGAGTATTTTTATGAAAAAAAATAAGAAAGATGAGATTATGAGATACAAAGCAAGACTTATAACGAGAAAAGTTTTCATAAAGAATTGACATTGACTATGAGGAGATATATTCTCTTATAATGGATGTAATTATATTTTGTTATCTCATTAGCTCGATAAAATATATAAAAAACATTCATATGCATGCATTTAATAAATGTGATCACAATTTATTTGTTCATTTGAAATGATATTAGTATGAAAGTCCTAGAAGGACTTAACATGCCAAAAGCATGTAATACATATTCTCAAGAAAAGAATTCAATTAAATTATAGAGATCTCTATTAGGATTATTAGTATTTGTTTTATTATTTTAGTTTTTAGAAATTTAATTTTTATTATACTTTTTTATATTTTATTTTTATATCTACTTTTTGTTACTAACTTGTGTGCATGTGATATAATCATTTCAATGATTATTGAAAGAAAGTTATGAAAAAAAAACTTATTTGTTCATATATTTTTATTTGAAAAGAGGTTTGTTGTATATGTTGATAACTTAAATATTATTTGGAACTCCTGAAGAGATTCCAAGTGTAATAAGTTATCTAAAAAGAGAATTTGATATGAATACCTTGGAAAAAAATGTTATCTCGATCTACGGTTCGAGCACTCGGAGAATGAGACTTTTATTAATCGAGTCAATTTGTATAGAAAAAAGTTCTATAATGATTCTATATAAAAATCATTCACCGACTAACCCAATGGTAGTTCATTCACTTGATATCCAAAAAGATCCTTTTTAACCTTGAGAAGATAACGAAGAACTAATTGGTCCCGAAGTACCATATCTTAGTGTCACTCGTTCATTGATATATCTTGTTAATAATACTCAACCTAATATGGTCTTTTCTATAAATTTATTAGCAAGTCATAGTTTTGCTTCAATATGGAGACATTGAAATAAAGTTAAACATATACTACGTTATCTTTGAGGAATAATTGATATGGGCTTATATTACTCCAATAAATCAAAGACAAGATTAATTGATTATGCAGATGTAGGTTATTTATATGATCCACACAAAGCTCAATCACAATCGGTTATATATTTACATATGAAGATACAGCTATATCTTGGCGTTCTTTGAAGCAAACTATAGCTGTCACATCTTCAAATCATAAAGAAATATCAATTCACAATGCAAGTCAAGAATGTGTTTGGCTAAGATCAATGATCCATCATATCCGAGAAACATGCAATTTATCTATCGGTAAAAAAAGTTCTAACAACATCATATGAGGATAATGCTACTTGTATAACTCCATTAAAGGAAGAATATATCAAAGTGATAATCCAACAGATTTGTTCACTAAGGCATTACCTACCATAACTTTTAAGAAGATGATTCACAAGATTGAAATACATCGATTTAAAGATCTTAAATGATGTTTTCAACGGGGGAGGCCAAAGGCCAACACTAAAATTAATGTGTACAAGAAATATTCTACTCTTTTTGCTTCACTAGGATTTTTTTTCCATTAGGTTTTTTCTTAGTAAGGTTTTAATGATGCATGTTCCTTATACGATGGACATTCAAGGAGGAGTATTATGAAATAATGAACGTCCATGACCATTTCATATTTTCACTACCCATTATTCTTAATGTGATTCAATTCATTATTCAATTTAAGAAATTGAAAGGGTGATGCAATTCATGCATCTTTTAATAGCTTCTAATCTCTTCCATCTCTCTCCTTAATCTTAAAGCCTATAAATAGGCTTGATTGTTTATTAGTTGATGTACAAGTTTTCTAGAGAGAATAAGAAAAACTTTGAAGTTCTTATCAATTGTATCCACATTATAGTGATTTCATTTTCCTGTCAACCTTTCCTTCAATTCTCCTATTATTTCTATTTCTTTTATAACAAATTATAAAATTTAAGTTTTTTTAGATAAAACTCAATTTTAAGTATCTAACTCAATAAAGTATATTTTATATTGAATAAAAAAATAATAAATGAGTAATATATAAAGTTGAGAAATTACTAGTTATTATAAGATTTAAGTTTTTAAATAAAACTCAATCTTAACTATCTAATTCAATATGGTGTCAAATTTTTTATGATCAAACAGATTACGAGTTCGAATATCACTATGAAACTCAATCTCAACTATCTAATTGCATATGGTGTCGAGTTTTGATAATCAAATGGTTTACAAATTCGAATATCACCATCTCTATTTTCTCTTCTAATTAAAAATATAATAGCACAAGGTGGTGTAGGTGGGTAAATACAATTTCAAGCACAAAAGTTTTCATTTTAGTCGATGTGTTAGAAAATAATATAAAACATATATTAAGGTATCACCAAATAAGTTAACTTTTTGAGTGAGATAGTCATTTGACAATACACATTTAATAAAGATATACCCCAATATCATTTTTTTTTCAATCGACAACAACTATGATACCATCAATATTAGAAACATTTATTCTTTAATCAAAATCATAGGATGTTGATAGCAAAAGTAATAATAAATAAATAAAAATAAACGATTATATCCTTCTTACCATGCAACTTGATATGTCTAATGATTGTATAAACAATCATGAAACATGGAGTTAAGAATTCTAAAAACTCCTCTTTTAGAGCTACTATTCATCTTTTTTTATATATAATTGCAGCACAGACTTCTCAAACTAACATCTCATATAACACAAATTTAATCGTTATAAGTTCTTTCATCCAATCAAAATGACTTATTTTTGTTAGCTTGACTCCCTCCTAATATGGGTTCGAAACTCATGTATACAGGGGAAGGAAAAGGAGGAATTTTTTTCTAAACTTGTTGAGTCACATGGTGTGACTGTATATAAACGCCAAATATTTAGAGAGTAGTGCAGCCGACCAAAGCAAAATGAAAAGGAGAGAGAGGAGAGTTTTTGTCGAGAGACAGAAAGAAGAAAAAAAGGTATTTTTTATTTTTATTGTTTTAATTGTACGGTGATTTCAAATTCAATCAAGATGAAATTTCAACATATTGTTTTGGATGGGCAGTTCTTCGATTTTAACGGTCTTGATTGTAAAAAAAAAACTTTCATTCTTGGGTATTTTCTAAAAATTTATTTAATGAGATCATATATATATATATATATATATATATATATATATATGTTTTTTTGTTGAAATCTATTATTGATATGATGATTTTGAAATTTTGATATATATCCTTTAATTAAGTTAAAAAAATTTTGTTTCTTGTGATTAATTTGATACAGTTAAAGGGTTTGATTAGACTATAGTCTCGTAGTTTTTTTTTCATAATGAAATTTTTATGCAAAAAATCTTTTGTTAATTGTGATTGAGTATTTTGTTTTTTAATTAATTGGTGGATTCTAATTTTAATGGCAGCAAAAAGAGAGAAGGATTTGAAACTTATGGCTTGTAATTTCGATATATAGAAATATTTTTTCCCAATAGTTTTATAGGCATTGTAGTCATTATAACCACCATCAGCCTACAAACACTATCTATACACACCTGTGAAAAAATCACGTCATCATTTGAAGTTTTTACAACCTCGTCAGGAAACATAAGCTGACAAAGTACAAGAAAAAACATATCCATGGAAAGAATCGAAGATCATTAGAAGTAAAGAACAAAGGTTTTAACCTTGAAAAGATTCACGACATATGGAGGCTGCATGCATGCATGCATTGATATAGTTTAGTAACTTTTAAGAACCTGATTCAATAGTTGACACTTTCTTAATGCAGAAATATAAAGGGAATTAAAAGAAACAGATTATTTTAGCCTCAGTGATGCTTGTCCGACTCATGAGTATCAACTTTTGCAAATATAAAGGAAGTATACAGGAATTTAAGTTCACAAAATTTCGAAAAGGAATCATTAAGGGAACCCCATGTGCAGATATTCTTGCTATTATATAAGATTCTATGCTGAAAAGGGAACTGCTTTGAACAAAGTTGATACCACTTGATTTATATATCGATCGCTCACTATATTTACATTTTTTTTCCTTTTTGAAAAATAAATTCTCTTTAAAAGTCATGGAATCCTTGAGAATAGACCATAGATGGGAACAATAATTATATGATATTGATGTGAGAAAGTTGAAGGAACACGCACACAGATATATTCTATGTCGATCAAATTAATCATATTATTTACCAATGGCATCATATACAGTTTTTATTAAAAAAAATCTTGAGTTCCAAATTTTCAATTATTAAAAAACAAAGAAGAAGAAAAAGAAGAAGAAATAATCATATAATTTTATGGATCAACTACATTAACAATCAATCACAATAACAAGATAAGAAGTTATAAATTTATACCAATCTATTTTTTTTTTTTTTTGGCTTACATTTAGATCAAGTTTACATAAGAAGCTAATTAATCTGTTGAGTTCTTCTTGGCTGAATTCTTAGTAATTAGGTATAATTTGTAAATCGTTTTCCTTCTCTAAATGATCAATGCCAAACGACTCACTCTCTTATGTTTGGGCGTGATTGCATTTTGATCCATCATAATTGGCCTGACTGCAAAATGCTTATATAATTACGGGTAACGAGTATTCTCAAGTCGGTTTTCTTTTCAATTAAAACTAAGTCTATTATTGTTAGAACATGATTTTTTGGCTGACCAATGAAATGCTTATTAAACTAATTAAACCAATCCAATCCTAATGCTATTAGCAAACAATGATGACTAGTTATTCATAAATAATAAGAATTAAATTTTAGTTTTATCCAAATCAAGATGACTTCCTTAATGGTACAATGTTTTTAATTGAAAAATAAATCTATTGTTGTCATCGGATACATCATAAACCAAATTGCTGTATAATCTCCTCTTTGGAAAATCTATTGTCTTTTTATATTAACGGTTAAAAGGTTCCTGGAAGCATTATCTGAATTTTTTTTTTTTTTAATATATATGTATATAAGAGATGCTCGAACTCGAGAGTCGACACCTCTTAGGAGATGGGAATATGAATGTTAGTCTTACCTCATATTTGTTACCATATCAAAATGGATGGCAAAACCCTTTAATTTCTTTTTTTTTTAAGAAATTATTTTCGCCACAATTTTTAGTCTGCAAAGTCAAACAACCAACTTTCCTTCAACTAATGTACCTTCAAAGAAATTGTTACATAATTTTCTTCGATATATATAATACATCCATTTCCTTTAATGGACAATCTGAAGACAGGACACATAAAGATAAAAGCATGACATGCCTTTGGTTTATTTACATAACATGTTCAGAAGAAATTGCGGCTACTGCTTTGCTCATGATCTTCTTCATTTGAAGAGATCTCAGTGATACTGCTAGAGCTCGAATACGAAGATGAAGAAGATGAAACTGAATCAAAAACAATCTCGTCTCTCGCCATAACATCAAAAAGAGTGCCCCCAGCATTGTTATTTGTACAAGTTCCAATTATCTGATCAGTTCTTGTTGTGTCTTTGTTTTTCAGGAATACTCTGCATACAACCCATTTGTCCAATTGATAAGAAGAATTCTGCGGACAACGTCAAACTTAATGTTATTCGGTGAAAACAACGAGACAAGTGATCGACATTCTTAAAGTCAGAAACTATAAAATATGAGAATTTTTTGTTGGCATGATCAGAGAAACCTATTTACAGAATGCAGACAGTACAGTTGCATATATAAAGTAGTACTAATAACTTGCCTGGGCTGAGTTATCTGTCTCTGGAAAATTGCAATCTGTAGTTTCTGCTCCTACATTAACAAGGCGATATTCATGCATGACCCAATCAGTTCTAGACCCATGTGGAGCCTTCCCTTTATAAAAAACAAGAGTCTTTTTCATCCCCACAACATGGTTATTCTTCCAGCTTGAAGAAATAATTTGTTTGTCTAGGCCAGTTGCTTTCCAACAACCTGAAGCACTACTTCTATTGACTCTATTTCCGTTTGGATACTTGGCTTCCTTGATGCTGAAGAAGTATCTTTCTTGCTCCATATCACCTATAACACATGCATGATTACTTCTTTTTAACTTCCAATGCATGCAGAGAAGTACTTACACAGGCAAAATATCGAAGAATATTATAACATTAGACTAACCTGGCAATTCCCAGGGATCATACTTGCAGACATTGACCTCAGGAATGACTGAAGCAGGCAATGGAGATGAAAGGATTTTGCGTTTAAGGTACTGAAAGACAAGCTCTTCATCAGTTGGTTGGAAACGAAAACCAGGAGGCAATCTGATCATTCCATCTCTAACAAAGTTGAATTTTTCCATATTGAATCCTCTCATGAAAGGAAATTGGCTTTGGCAGCTCAAATAAGGTAATGGTTAAGCAACCAAAGGCAGCTATTTGCAATGCACGAGAGGTGGTTTGGGTTGGGTGTATTGTAGGAGCAAGGAGCGGGCTCTTTATAGCAATGGTGATGTTTGTGGCATGTGTAAAGGCAGCAATATTCTTAAGGGACACTTTATAACAAGAAAATATGTTTGTTTGACAAAAAGGATATATATTTAGCAATTGATTAAAAGAAAAGAAAAAGAATTTGCAGCTCAATTGGTATTTATATCTGAGTCTTTAGTCTTAGATTCGAACGATCATTAGTAATAATTTAAAGACTTAATGGTAAGCAAACTGATTCTCTTGCAAATTTAATCATATCCTCAATATTGTGAGATGCAAATACTTAAAAAAAAAACTATAATAATAATAATAAACTTGTAACTCAATGGGTATATTTAGTTTTTTTCTTTATTACAATAAAAAAGGTTTGGAGATTCATTAGATCTTAAGTTATTACTATTTTTTAAAAAAAGTACACAATAATTATTATTTTGATCTAAAATTTCCAAATTAAAAGTCCTAAATTTAACAGGCATTTACCTTTTTTAATTAGCTTTTACTGAAATATGAAGCATCTAACGTTCTTAATTAGGTCACAAATGTTAAAGACGTGCAAGTAAACAAAAACCCTTTTGTCAATGGACATTAATATATGTAGGATTGAATTAAATTGAGGCACATATAGTCGGATACTATTTAAAAGGTTGGTCCTTTTTCATAATTATTTTTTTCAAAATTCAGAAGTTTTTTCAGTTTTGGGATAGACCCGAACCTCGTATGAATGAAGTCATAGCATGTCATCCCTACTTATTCTACATGTGAAAGAGAAACACAAGAAATCAACAAATGTATATATATATATATAGTGAAAAAAGAATCCGCTTCTTGCTTTGCATTTACAACTCTGCATGAAAGTCAATAATGTATGAATGCAGCATAATTTCTTGAAGGATAAAAAATAGGGTTTAAATCAAGAAAGAGATATTTAAAAGAAATTTAATCTCAAGGTATAAACTAGTTTAATGATATTCTTATCATCGAATAAAAAATAAAAATGATAAATGTTATCTTAGGGAATAATTAGCAATGTCATGCAAACTACTGTATGTGCATAAAACACAAATAAAAAAAAAAAGGCAGTCTAAGTGATAATTAAGGCCTTATTAATTCTTTAACGGGGACCATTGATCAATTAAGTTGCCATGTTTTTTGAACTGAGAAAATTCGATGGACCAAATAACTTGTATCCTTTCCTGCCATTGCACTACTGTATAGATACCATGCCCAAGGCAAATGATATGATCATATAAGTTCTCGAAGTAACTTGCAAAGTTACAAAATGATCTCTTACCCGTTTCCTTTTCTTATATTGCTTCTACTTTTCTTCCACCTCAAAGTCCTTTTTTTTTTTTTTTAACTTATAGTGGCTCAGGATTTTGACTTTAAAGCACCTTTTTTCAAAAAACTATATACATAAAAGAAACTTCGATGCCAAAGAGCCTCGATTCTTCACTTTCCAGAGTGGATAAAACTTAGTTTATGCACAAACATTGTAGCCATCGAGCAATTCTTATTATAAATGTCTACGCACGTACGGGTATTTTACATGGGTTTTTTTTAGAGGGAATTAATTTTTTTTAAATATAATTAAAATGAAAGTATAGCAAAGACAAGACTTGAAACAAATACATAACGTTTCTCGTTCCTATTTAGCAAGAAAGCTAATAAATTCCCCTGGAATTGTTGAGAGATTTTAATGAGTTGAGTTTGGAAGAAAACCCATAAAAAGTCATGCTTTTATAAGATTAAAGCAAAAGGCTTGGAAAAGATAAAAAGTCAAAGAAGGAGAACGTTTCCTAAATAGGACATAGGGATTGGTACTTTACTTCATTGCGAAGATGTTGCTTTTCTCTTTCCATGTACTATTGATTGAGAATTTGAGATCCTTCCCCCAGAAAAAAAGAAAAAAAAAAAAAGCAGCTAAATTGAGTCTGCAAAAGACATGCATTTTTTGACCTTTTGAGTCTGCAATCCTTTCATGTGTACATAATTTATATCGTCAAACATTGCTTCTACTCAGCTTTTAATCTTCACAGTATAACTTCAACAAGTGGGCTTGGCAATTTATTTTCATGATTATTGTTTCTTTCAACTAGTGGGAGTTAGGTTGATGCTACTAACTGCACTAAATGTTCCTGATTTATCAGCAACTCCCTCTGCAAATATTGATCCTTTGAGGCCAACTCGGGTGGTAAGTTTTCATCATGTTATTATCGATATTCAAATTTTAGGAAAGGTCAAAAAAATAAAATCTCGTGAATACATTACATTAATTATGGATAATTTATTTAAAACACGATAAAAAAATAGTTTTAATATAAGTATATTTTTTTGAGAATACCTTGATGATCATTAATTAAAACTCAAGAGAGAATTATAAAAATTTGGTATCAAATTTAAATTAATTGATGGGTTGAATTGGATAATGTGTAATTAGGTGGGGGATTTTATTGGGAAATTTATTTATTCAGGACTTAATCGATAAGGGGTAGTAGTTGATGAGTATATTTGTCCCTTTCTCCAACCTTTTTTTAGATGTTGTGTGGTTATTAAAAATAGAATGATGAGAATGAGAATAAAAATTTGATCCTACTTTATAATTATTTGGTTGAAAAAAATAAAATAAAAATAGAAATAAAAATTGAAAATAAGAACAAAAATTATACATAGTAAATACGGTATGAGAATGTAAATGTCATTTTCATTTTCTAATTTTCATTTTAATTCCCTTGCATTCTCATTCCAAAATTTTATTTTGAATAACCAAATGACACTTTAGGAGTATCAACTATTTAATTTTGAATCTTAATAACCAAGATGGGTGGAGAAATTTAAGGAGGGGAAAAGATGAACACAATTGTGTAAAATAACTTCTTCTTCTTGGTTAAGCAATAAAAATGTTTTTGATCCAATTTTCACGTACCTCAAGACTGATCCTTCTTTGAACATGGTTAATGGGTACTCCTCAACACACGATCTCGAATATTTTGAAAATAAATTTTCGGGAGTGTTGGCCACAAATATCGAATGCTAAACTTAGTCTACAAATCATATTTGATTACTATCGGGCTATCACCTTGTAATTACATTGTAAAATAACTATTTGATCAAAAAGCATCACTTCTTTGAATAATTTTTTTTTTTGAAAAAAAAAGCATCACTTCTTCTACTATTTTTTGGTCAGTATGTTAACAATCATACATGTAACCTCTCTTTATAGGCATCAATTGTCAATTTAGTAATTGCTTGACAGTAAAAGAAAAAAAAAAAAAAAAGGTGATGCTTAATGCATAAGAAAGTTAGGTTATGTGTGACCTTGGTGCACACTTTTCGTTTCATAAATATGCAGTCGATCCACTTCTTCAATTTGCATGCGTTGCTTCTCCTGTTATACAAAGGTTAATTAATAATTTTATAGCACGCTAGCTTTCATAAATATATTCCATAGATGGCCAACCAATCACCAAATCTGATCCATGTCATGAACAACAAAACATGTTAAAGACGTTATTAATCCTTTTTTTTTGCTATGGCTCAACCTTAATATCTGTAATTCTATGAGGCCTAGAGAGTTTTGCATGAAAATGATCTGTTGGACTTACTTTTTCTTGAATATTTTTTGAAGAAAATAATGGATTCATTTCATCAATCAAAGAAAGAATGTGGACAAATCACCAAGCCGTAAAAACAATGGTCGAGTTTGTAATTTAGTGCAACTTTTAGTTATATATATATATATATATATTAGAGAGAGAGATATGGCTTTGGGCTTTTGTTTGGATTGTAAATTTAACTTGGAAAGGTCTTGGTATTTTAATAGCCCACTCAACCTAAGCCCAATAATCTTTGGGCTTTTGTTTGGGTTGTAAATGTAACTTTGAAAAGACTTGGTATTTTAGTAGCCCACTGAACCTAAGCCCAAGAAGCATTCAGTAACCGCTTTCCTACTCTTTCCTTTGGTTACAAAGAGCAGCGCTGGCTTAGGGTTTTTGAAAGTAGCAGTTGTCAAACTAAAAACAGAGGTTTAGGCTAGCTACCCAGATAGAAAGTTCAAAGAAACTAAAACAATGGATCCTTCATCACTAAATTCAGCTGAATTGGAAAAGTTCCTCTCTGTAAGTAGAGAATCCCTTTTGCCTTTTTTACAACTTCCCAACTTTTCTTTTCTTGAGCTTGATTTTTTTAAAGATTTACACTGAGGGTTTTTATTTTCTTGGTAAGAATATGGTTTGCTTTTAATTCATTAAAGGTCTAATCTTTTCTGTCATTGCTATTATTTCACTGGTTAGTTGTCTGGTTTGCATAATTTTTACCTTAATCTTTGTACTGTATTTACTTGTTATTGTTAAAAGACTCAAACTTGATCCGGTATTTGATCTGGTTTGATAATTTGGATAATGGGGTTAGTGCAAAATTTGAGTGTTCAAGAATTTTTGCTGAGTTGACGAGTAAAGTTAATTTTCTTAAATACAGCTTCGGTTCATTATTGGTATGGATGATATCCTTGATGACTTTCCTTGTGTAGTACCACTTGTTGGGTCATCTTTCTTTTTGAGCGATGGTGCTGGTGCAGTTTTACGTTATCACACTACGTAAAGAATTCAGAACTGTCATTTGGCTATCGAGGGCCTAATTGTATAGGTGATTGTACTATTTTATGAGTGATTATGATGTGATAAATCCGAGGTAACTGCAACTAAGACTAATGGAGAGGAGTGTTGTTTTGTTATTTGAGTATCTGATGGTAGTGATGAACGTGGGATGGTTGTTTTTTTCGCCTAATAGAACATTGATATTTTACATTTATGCATGTGATTCTCATTTCAGGATGATTTTTTTATTTTATTTTATTATTATTTTTTTTTTTGCAGCAAGAGAAGGAAAGAGCTATGGTTAACGAGATGGTGGCAAAGCTTACAAGTGCATGCTGGGACAAATGCATCACAAGTTCACCTGGGAGCAAGTTCAGCTCAAGTGAAACATCTTGCCTTTCTAACTGTGCTCATCGTTATATGGATATGAGTCTCATCATTATGAAACGCTTCCAGTCCATGAACTAACTTCATGGAGAATTGGCCTACTGTATTGGTTTGCAAGATGCCTCCGCGCTCTAGCTTCTACCATTAGTTAATTACAGTAGCTGAAATGCCTTGCATTTTTGAACTAAATCTCATCTTTTTTCTCGAAAGTTGTAATTTACAGTAACTCTGTATTTTAAACACCATGGAAGTAATATCCTCCCATTATTTGATGTTGCATAAATGATGCTCTTTTGCATTCAGAACTTGATGGCATTCACCGGACTTCCTTTACAAGAAAGCGTGCACCTAACTGAAGTAATGGTTTATTTTTTATCTTGAACTCGTGCAGTTACGTGCGGTGGGGTTTTGCATGCGATTAGCTCTAGTTGCAGGAAGCAAATACATTTAAGGGTAAAAGCAGTTGCTGATGCTTGTTGAAATGCTATTCCTTGATGGCATAATTCTGATTGCCATATGGTGAACTTGAGCTGTTTTTTTCCCCACTCTTTTCTATTTTCAAAAGTTTAGTTGGTCGCAATTCTGTCTTCTTAGTCGCTGTTGGATAAAATCCTGGACTTTCATTGGAGAACGGTTAAGTTTCAAAAACTGACCTTCCTCTTTAACTTTACAAGTTTTACCTTTTTTCTCTCTCTGAACTGCTACTCTCTCAAAGGAGGCGCCAGTGACTCCTTGACTCCCCTTACTATATTTCTACGCTGTGTTAAAGCTCAAAGCAACTGACGATATGCAATTCCAATAGCCTCCCTAAGACGAGTGAATCAAACTACCATGCCTTGTGCTTTTATAAGATTTATGACGTTGTGTTTTTTCGATTGTATTGAGCTTGTATTTGATCAAATCATTTACCATAAGAACTCATCAGCCAAGAAACGAAAACTTTTGAAAGTTGTTCGAGCATGTCTTTACAAGAAGTGACGCCAACCTCAACCGTGTAAGTTCAGCCTGCAACCTGAAGCGAGATGTTTATCTCAGATGCTTGAAATAACCAACGGTGGCAAACTAAACAATCACTTCGATGTGGCTGGATTAGCCAGGCACCTCTTCTACGTTCTAAATAGAAGACTATGCGCAACCTTTCCATTCCATAATCTACCAATACAAAACAATCATTAGGCCATCAGAGCAGGGATCGGTCAATATTGGCAAATCATAAAACATTAGCAATCACTTCTACTCATGCACAAGCAAATGCGCCCACCAAAAACATAAAGATTTATGGGGACACAGTTGGTTTTGGATGAATTACAACAGCCTAAAACCGCAAACCCATTGAAAGTGAACCAGATCATTATACACAAGGAAGAAAGTATGATAACGTGAGGGCCCAAGAGCATTAATGGCTAACAAATACAATATAAACACATCATTCTTTTTTCTTGTTCTTTTCAATTTTTCTTTCCTTTTTTTTTTTTTTTTTTTTTTTTTTGGTTGGGAGAGGGGTTCGTATAATCAAATCTTCTTTCCATTTTACAACTTAGTATGCCTCTTAGATTGTTGGGCATCTGATGTCAAGTTGTCACCACTGCCACTAGCCATCCGTTTTGATTCCCCCATTCCAGCTGCTAAAGCAAGAACATCAGGTGATATATCCCAGCTGCCACTTTTTCTACCCAAACTTGATCGTCTAGAATGCATGACGCTACGCCCTTCCATACCCTGTGGGGGAGGATCCTGCTTAAATCTGGAGGGGCATCAGTCATTCCCCGATCCTCATGTAGACTGTCATCATTTCGTACTGTGCCATCATAATCATCAACATCTCCGGCAGCCTCATCCCACACTGGCTTCCTCCCAATCTCTATGTCACCAGCAGATTTTTCCATGCTTGAACTGACAAAACTACTAGCTACCAGTCTAGGTGGAATGGCAGGTTCCTTTCGAACTTTTTCCCTGAAATTGTTCTTAGATGGAGGAATGCTAGAGCAGAATATCTCCTTGAAGTTCTCAATCAATCCTCTATCAAATGGGTTAGCCAGCCCATCATACCGGTATCTAAAATTCTCATAGGTAGACTGTCAAAACACAAAAAGCAACAAGTTTGAGAAACTAGCATATCACATAAAACATGAAGAATGGCAGTTTTCCAGGAAAAAATAAATATGTATTATCAATAGAAGCAGAGTGCACCAAGTTGCAATGGAAGGGATGTGATGGGAAGCACGTTAAGGTGATGAGTTGCAATGACTAGAAGAGTTTCTTACCTGGTTTTTACTGATGAGGTACGAGTGGAACACAGTAAGACCACCAACAAACCAAACTGAAACAAAGGAGTAAACCACTAGCGCAATAGAGGCAGGAGTCTTGGACATTGCTTTCCAAATTGACGTCTCCTCGCTATTCATAATCCTCTTAATGTAGACCCAGCAAAATGCGTGTACATATAAGCAGAGAATTGTTGAAGTAAAGACAAACATGAAGAAGAACCGATAGTTCCGCTGCAACCCAAAACCAGAAAGACAAATCCAAACTCAGTAAAAGATCACCACATACACACAATTCAAGTGATGGCAAAGGTCATCATTATTTTGTCAGTGCAAGTACTAGCTAGGAAGCAAACTGAAAGATATTGAGGTTAACTACGAAAGTTTCTCTAAAAGTATACTGGACAGCCTTGGCAAATATAGACACATTCAAGAATATTATCAATGAACAAACACAAATTTGAGAGATTCTGGCACAACCTAAAAATAAATCTAACTGGAAAGGATTTCCACATGCTATTTTTGGCATTTTAAGGACAGGGACCTTTGCTGCTGCTGCTGGTTCTGTTTTACTTTGGAAGGGGGAAAAAGAAAGAAAAAGAAAGAATGGCATGCACTCCTTGTATATCAAAGCATTTTTCCTAATATTAACACAGTAACTCATGACCTTGATTTTTTTATCACTTTCAAAGTGTGAAGCTATATAACAGGAAGGCTATCTTCATATAGTTTTCTACCAACAATCTGGCTAAACCATAAATTTTTGGTGTCATTCCACCATGGAAGAATGATGCCACATACTTTCCCTTATTGAACTTGCATTTCAATATTAACTTTGAGTGTATATTTCTCTTTCCTTTGGATGGGGAACATTTATCCCAATATGGTTGATAACGACAATTCAGATAATAAGAATCAAGTAAACACCACACCCGATGCATGACAGAAAATTTCATGTGTTCTTAAAGCAGAGTTCTGGAGATGCCACTAGTTAAGTTTTAAAGAGCAAAGAAATGCCACATGGAAGAATGATCATTACCAATCCAATGCACTGACCAACCCAAGGGCAATGATGGTCAAATCTTTGCACACAGTTGTTGCATATGGAACAGTGAGAACAGCGTGGGGGCCTATAAAGCATACAGGTATCACAGTACTTGGTCTTCACAGTTATCCCATTGATGATAACATCCTTTGTGCGTGGCAAACGGAAAGGTGGGGTTTGGCCAGGAGTAAGTGGAGTGTGACCTTCATAACCTTCCGGCTCTGGAGGATGAGCATTACGAGGTATTATACCAGGATCTCTTCCTGATGTTAGTAGAAGAAAGGTTAAATCCTGCAAGAACAAATACATTCAACTGTTAACAGCACAGGACAATGTACAAACTTCTTTTTGCCAACCTAACCTCCATAATCATTATTTCAAGCAACTCGTCCAACTATACTCTGATGATAAGATAAAGAAATTTGTGCAAACAATGTTGCATCCCCACACTAGTTGAGGTCGGTGTGTGAACCATTTTCTCGATGTGCGTGTAAATATGCTACACTAACAGAAGCAACAAAATAAAGCCACTGGTAAATTTGATCGTTCCAGAATATTCCGTATGCTAAGACTTCAAAAACAGTCTAGTTAATCATCTAACTTGCTTTTAAAGAGGAGAAGTAAAATGAACAGACTGTGATTGGCAGAAGATGGCAACTGCTATCTATTTAAGCTTTGGACTAATTCATCGTAACAATTAGCTGAGTTCATTGTTAAGCATGGAACTTCAGCAAGCAGGAGCATAAAAAAATTGAAACAACAGAATTTAAGAAAGGAAAACAACTCACTAGTAATGTCAGAACAATGACAAAGAATACTACTGATATTCCCAAGTGAAGAGAAAAATCATCTATCAGCTTTCTTGCAACAAAGACGCAGAAAACAGCAACAGGAGCCACAATAAGAAAGATAGTTAACAGAATAGATCTCGCATCCGGTCCAAATATAAGCCTCCCTTGGAGCAAAAATTTCTGCAAACATAACAAACAACTGTGGCATTATGCAATTATCAACATAAACGAATAAAAAAAAACTTGCCATGGAATATTTACCAAAAATAGCATGGTCGAAAAATAGTTGTAGCATCTACATTATGCTTTTCACATCTTTGAATCAAGAAACAGACAATGCTGTGAGACCATTGGAAACTGATTTTCTATACAAAACTGAACCAAAAATTTGATTCATAAAAGTAAAAACAGCTGCAAGCAACCTAAATTCAGTCACTCATTCAACAATCTAATCCCTGCCCATTTCACAATCAATCTACTAGTTGCAAAATTATTAACTAAGTGAACCATAAACAGAAGTTCCAAGAAAAAATAACTCAAATTGTCCACTAACTTCAACCAAAAATAAAAAAATAAAAAATCCCATCTTTAACTCCTTTATTCAATTCTTAAACACCCAAAAATCCAATCGTTACCATCAATCTCACAAAGCTTCACACTTGCGTCAACAAAAACCAAAAACAACAAAAACCTAGAATTCAAAACTGAAAAATCAGCTTACATTACTGCCTTTCCATGCCTGGTAAGTCCTGAGCTGACCCTCCCCATCGTCACCATCAACAGCGGAGTCTGCCATAGCTCCGGCAGCCGGATCCGGAGGAGGTGGGACCACATACATGTCTCTCATTCTCTTCTTGTTCTCTCTGTTTGTCTGGTCAATTCTGTATAGCTGCAATTGTCTGCGAAGGAGAAAAGAAAAAGGAAAGGAAGAAAGAAAAGCAAGTAAAGGCGGCTCTTTTAGTGCCACTGTAAAATAAAAAGAAGAGACTATTTGACTTTTTCTTTATTTTTATTCAAAAGACAAATTGGGTTGGTGGGCCCAGGATCGGGTTATGATATTATGGTTTATGAGGTGGCTAACCACCATCGACGACGGCGTTTAAGTGGCGTTAACCGTCGTAGTCGAGCTGGTCAACCAGGTAAATGGCAGGTTATAAAATGTTCTACCATTCAATAATTTCAAGTTTATTAATACTATATGTCCTTTTCTTTTTCCTGGGCTTGGTTAAATTCTATGTGATTAGGGCAATTCTTTGATAGTTAATTATCTTCTTTTTTGGTTGGTCAATGTATTATGCATTCATTTTTATAATAAAAATGTCATAAGAATTAAAAATCTTGAATTTCGAGCTTTTCTATCCAATCCCATTGTAAATTTTAAACAATATCTTGATTTAAAGATGAAGTTATGGTAATTAAGTGAAGTTTTTGAAATTCAAAATTGTCCCACTGTTATAAAATTTAACCATTATTAATTATCATAATCCAATCCCAAATTTCTTATGAGTATCCTAAATCCTTCTATTAAATTATTAGATAATACCAAATAAATACCAATATAACTATAAAAGATGATATGCATTTTATTTAACCACTAGAATACAACCTCAAAATTTAATTTATGAGAAATGAAATCCTCGTGAACTTTCAAATTTCGACACGATTACTATATTTTTTATTAAAACAAAAAAAATGATGTAATTTTAATATACAAAAATTAATTCGAAAATATAATCAAAATCCATAAGCCACTTATTCTTTCTCCTTACACAAATAAAATCAACAATAAATGAGAATTTTGTTTTAAAAAAATCACGATGAAGAAAATTTTACCTTTATTCAACATTTATATTAAAAATTGATTTTATATAATGTATTTTTATTTCGAGTCAATTCAATTCCATATGACAAAAAAGGTGAGGTACTACGCTTCTGATTGACAGCATGGGTTAACTTTGTAAGTTGTTACCACTTCACTTCTCTTAAAAAAGCATCTACCCAGGCTTATAACAGACAAAAAATACAACCATCCTTCAGAATTCATGGTAGCTGATTTTTTATTTATTATTTTTTTTAAACGTGCATTCCATTGAAATAGATTTGACCACATTTTGACTAAATATATATGATGCAATTAACTGAAACAAAACACAAGAGTAGAAATGGAGTTTTCAAAAGAGCAAAAGAGACTCAATAGATTAATTATTGGGAGGGTTAAAATCATGTGATGCTTATGCAAAATGCCTAATCTACTGAACCAATTTCTTGGAATTCTTACAACACCATCCAAGAAACTGTTAGTTATTGGTGCAATATAATACCATGAATACTATATTGTGCTGAGAATTAGATATATGGTTATTATAAAATGAGCATATGTTCTTTGTTCAGACAAAGCACTGTCATTATGACTGATTCCTCGTAAGCACAAAACTTGGGATTCCCTTTCGTCTTCTTTCTTTAACACTTCATTACTGTTGGATTTGCTGACTTGGTGTGTTCTTATTGGCTGTTTCTGATGGATTTTTTTTTTTTTTTAATTACAATGTAGCTTTGACCCTTTCTTTATTTGAGGTTGGCAGGGATTTCAACTTTCACACAAGTACTAATGCATAAAGAAGTGTAAAAGGTAAAGGGAAAAGGGAGGTAGCTGCAATGTGTGTGGTGGTTTGTGCATTCCTTTTTCCTTTGAAAACGCATCTTGATTAGAGAATTCTACGGCTTGAAAAGGGCAAAACAGTAGCATCTTAGAGAATTAGTGAAGACGAAGATACTTTTTAGTATTGCTGTGTTTTTAAAGTACATTTTGATGATACCATGAAATTCAAGCATTTGAGTTACTTGTAGTTTTGAAGGGGTTGGAGAAAAGGCAACGATCTCCTTTAGACTTTTGCAAGAACGAAGAATGAACAACAATGTTAGTGGTATCGGTTGAAGCATGGCACTGTCACTTTGATGCTTTCTTAGTATTGCTCATGTATTTTTTATGAAACAGTCTTAGCTTTTTAGAGATACGTGTATGTTTGTGTCTATATGAAGCTATTTTGCCTTGTGTTGGTTTTTGTTGGCCTTATATATTTCATTTTTAGCTATGTGCTGGTTGTATTGCCTTGTGTGAATCTAGTTATTACGAAGAAAACGCTCCATTTATAATAGAAAATATTAAACAATTGCTCGCGTGTGTCTAATAGAATAAAATCATTTTAAAATTTTAAAATTTTTTATTTAATTAATTTCTTTTAATGTTTTTTATAAATTTTTTACTTTAAAAAAAAAACCTAAATCATTCTTCTTTATAGATTGATTTTAAAATAAAAAATGATAATAATTTTAACTAAAATATTAATCAAGAATTAAAAAATAAAAATATATTTTTCATAATATTATATTACAAAAAATAAAATTATAATTAATTGACATGCTTTTAGAAAAATCAACAAATGAAAAAAAAATCTTATTTAATGCTGATTAGAAGATTAATTTTTGAAATTATTTGTCTAATCCTATGGATAGATAGAATAAAATCATTTTAAAATTTTATAACTTTTTCATTAATTTTTTTATTTAATTATTACTATTTTTGTGGCTTTCATAAAAGTTTTGTTACAAAAACATGATTTATTCTTTTTTATTCAAGAATTATTAAATAAAAACTTGTAATAATTTAAACCTGAAATATTAATTAAGAATTAAAAAAAATACTTTAAAAATATATTTTTTTTATATAAGAATGTATCCAAAAAATAAATTTATAATTAATGTATAGACTTACATAAAAATTAACTAATGAAAAAATAAAATTTTATTCTTATTGAGTATTGGTGAAAAGATTATTTTTTAAAAAAACTATATGTATTTGATCTATATATATTTATTTACAAAATAATCAATAAAATTAGCATAAAAACTATATTTGAATAATTAGTTGGCTCCTTTAAAAAAATATTTTAATTATTCTATTTCAAATAAATTGGTTCTATAATGTTAAAAAAGTATTCATAGTAAATAATTTATATTATGTTGAAAGATGTATAGTTAATTTTTAGTAAAAATAATGATTTAATATTTTTTTATATATCTCGAATCATACCCAGTGAACTGAGACAAATTATCCGAAATATACTTTTAATAGTTTAGAATAAAATAATTATATATATGCAATTATCATTTAAAAACTCTAAGAATTCATGATATATATTATGCCAATTTTTTTTTTTTTAAAAAAAATCATGTTTTAAAATTTTATTCTAAAATTCAAACATAGAAAAAAATAAATTATATTTATCTGTAAATAAAATTTTATATAAAAAATATTAATTGGATGAGAATTTTTAAAAAATAAATGATAAATTTAAAAAATAAATTTTAAATAATAAGAGTAATATAAACTAAAGTATATTGTTGATTTTAAAATATAAAAAGATATAGTGTGTGTGTGTAGTGTATTGGATGGGATGGCTATAAGACCATAAAGAAGAGGGCCTATAATTGCAAGGAGGCCCATCGAACACTTGCCATGCGTTAAGATGCATATAATGAAGAATTTTGAGTTTTCTTATGGCAATAGATTCGTTTTGTCGGGATGATTCTAATCGTTCGGTGCATGTGATGTTCAATCCCCAATGGCTGTCCAATCGAGCTGGTTTCCTCTCCCCTTCATTTCCTTATTTTCTCTTTTGTCCTTTTTTTTATTTTTTATTTTTATCTTTCCTCTTTTATATGTTGAATTTTGCTCTAAAGTTTGTGATTATTTTGGTCGCTTAGTTTGTTTGGGCTTATTCCTAATAATGGACTCTTTTGTTGATCATATCCATCTAGATTTGTCCCTTGAGCTACTTTTTATTTTTATTTTTTTAGAAGCTAGGCCTGTTTGGATAATAGACAATGAATAAGATAACTCATTCCATCTTATCAGCATTATTATTTTATATTTTACAAAAAATAATAAAATATATAACAAGTGGATGTCAATATTGCAAAAAGAAAATAAATTCATGTGATGGCTTTACTTTTTTTATTTACTTTTCCTAACATATTTTTCATTACAATAATAAAATATTAATAAACTTAATAATTGATGCCCTCTTAGAAAAACTGCTATAAAGGATCGAGAATGCTACATCCTATCGCATGAGAAGACAACCATTGTGGGTTTATTTATATACCCTTTTATGATTGTTTTTGCATCTATTTTTCAGATTAAAAAATATATATATTATCACATCTTGATGATGTACCTTTAGGTAAGATATGTGTTGTACCACAAGATCACAAGATCTAGTCTTTTGTATCATATTTAAGCTTTTGACATGGTAAAAAAAAAAAAAAAAAAAGACATCATTATTGCTAATTTAGAGGCTAAGAAATTTATAGGAAAGCTTGGAGATTGCATGGACAATTGAGAAACCATTCAATTTCTCATATACGATGACATTGATGATACTATAGATTTTGAGCATCTAAGTTGACTATAATTAATATTCAACTTTTTAAAAAGGGTTCGAAAAAGACAATAGTGTCCTCTAAAGTTTTTACGATATGAAGAATGAATATCGGGATTAATGGTGTTAGAAGGCTCCTAGCATAGCTACTCGATGGTTTTGTCAATATTGTATATGTATTTCTTATTAGAAACCTTAATTCTGTGGAGATGTGTATATTTGTGTGTGTATGATGCTATTTTTTTTACCTTCTATTGGCCTTTGTTGGCCTTGTATGTGTCATTTCTAGCTTTGTGTTGGTTGTGTTGCATTGTGCAAACCTGCATATTATGAATGGGAGAGCCTTTTTTATAGTAAAAAAATGTAGAGTATGAAGCGTATATTTAGTGTGTTAAACTGGATGGCTGTAAGTTCATAAGAAAGAGGGCCTACAATTGTCAACAAGACTAGCTTGGTGGACTAATGTGGAAAGTCTAAATTTTATACCGTATCAAATTTGTTTTAACTATTTTTGATTTAATAGTTTTTCGTTAATATTTAATTTGCTTTGAAACCAAACAATTTTTTTTTTAAAAAGAAATTTTTATATTTGGAATAAACATGTTTATTGTGGAGTTTATTATTCAATTAAAATGACATTTGTTTCCGTTATTATTATTATTTTAAATTACGCATATCAATATGTTATTATTTTATTGAATGATATCTGTATGTGTATAAAATAATAGCTTTGTTAGTATTTCATTGAAATAATGTCAAGTAAGTTTAAAAAGCTATAAATCTTTAATATAATTGTTAAAATATTTTTAATATGTTACAGTATTTATTGGTCATTATATATATAAAACACTATTCGTCAGGTTTCAACAAGCATTCCGAAGACAAAGAAAAGAAGTATCACTAACTCCTTTAATTGTGGATAGGAAGGATGAAAAATTCATATGGAATTGACTTAATGAGAGTAATGAAGAAAATTAAGTTTACTTAGCCAGTGCAAGATTACAAAAAAATTACTTTAAATATCAACAAACACAATACAGTAATCAGTCATCAAATACTACTTTCACTTCTCTCCTTTGTGATTATAGTATCATTGAACAATTTACAAGTTCATGCATGGGTCTACAGAGTAAGGGCTTGAGAGCCCATTCACAACTACTAGTACGAGGCCCAGTTGAAAAAGCTAACAAAGCCCGAGTTGGTAATGCTTTCAACTTTTTGATCGATTATTAGATATGTCTCTTGGTGATGTTTTTTTTGTCACAAATAGGTATTGAGGCCTAGGCAAAAAAAAAAAAAAAAAATTTAGGTTAAAACTAATCGAAGCATGGACGTAGCCCAAATAAGAAGATGGCATCAACAAAAAAGATTGGCCTGGTTTCGTGGTGTAGTCCAGGTAATGACAATTAACTTAAAAGTAGTATGAAAAGGTCCTACCGGGAGTCGAACCCAGGTCGCTGGATTCAAAGTCCAGAGTGCTAACCACTACACCATAGAACCAATTTGCAAGACCTTTTTATTTGTTTTATAAATTAATCAATATAGTTTGGATAGAACTTGAATTTTATTTATTTATTTATTTTTTTTATCAAAAAAGAGAATGGATTATGTATATTTTCAATTTTGTAAGATCTTTTAATTATTTTTTATTTAATCTCTTTTCGTCATTTATGTTGAGGCAACTTCTTCTCCATAATAGTAATTGCATAGAAATCCATTTATATATGTGTAAAATTTTTAGCTTTATATAAATTCTTAGTTATGGATGATTGAACTTGATGTCTATTATTGACCTTATTTTTTTACATTTCCATTCTAGTACCCTCTTAATTATTATATATCTCCTTATAATTCCAATTTACCGTCACTATCTCTCTCTTTTTTTTAAAAAAAAAAAATTAATTGGAAGTATAAACAATTTATTCCATCTTTATTGTTTATCTTTATTTTTCACAAATGAGTATTTCATTTTTATTTTGGAGAATAAGAATGCCATTCGTGATTTATATGCATTTTGTTTTAGCCTTTTGCTTGTGATTTGTTTGTTTGAACTTACGATGGATTCATGATAAATAATCTTAGGTTCAAGAATCAATAAAAATGGAGAATCTATAAATTGAGAAATTTGACTTTGAATATTATTTTTTTGAGGAAGAGGTGATTGTCTTTATTTGCTTCATAAATCTTCCAAAAGATTTTTCATTTATTATTCTCGATCATCCTTACTATAGAAAGTGATGTTTTATCAAATTTATATTATGAATGTATGTTATCAACCTTTAAAATCTTATTTCCCATTATTATTATTTTTCGTGGACAAGGAAGACATATTGTGTTTGAAAATCGCCTACTATACACATTTGATGAGGAATCAAAGAAAGGTAATTCATATTGCTTAAAAAAACTGTTATAAGACGTACATGGATACGCATTTAACAAGCTCTCTCTCACCAAGCAAAAATTATTGGTTGAAACTTGAAGATGGCTTGTAATTATTGTATAGGCTCCTTCAACCCTTGAAGTGACCCGAGTCCAGTCCAAAAAGTGTAGATATTTCTTTATCCATGCTCCAAGAAAATTCTCTTTGAAAGCAAGTCAAGTCTTTCTACTATAATTAAGAATCCAACCGTAGTGTACGTATTTAAGTTCAAAGTCATGCCCCACTTCTCCAAATAACAATTCGCTTGGAGAAGAAATTAAATTTGTGCAATGAGAGATAAATGTGACCCAATCATCTTTCTTTTCAAACTGACGCTTGCAATTCGTCATAACGCGTTTTCTGAATGTGCCAAACGCTCATAGGGTAGCCGTGTTTTATTTATTTATTATTATTTATTTTATCCCTAAGATATTATAGTTACAAATATTCAGATTAATAATTGTTGTTTTTTTAATCTTTCTGTCGAGCATATAAAATAAATATAACTATTCAAAAAAAAATTTATTCACAAAAACTCATTCTCTTCCTCGTTCTGAATAAAAGAAAAATAAATAAATAAATAAATAAATAAATAAAAGTATTGAAACTTGAAACTCTAGAAATATCTAGCAATGACACCTTAGATTTATTTGTTTTGTAAGTGCAATCCATTATAAAAATACTTGAGTAAATCTTCATTAACACAATTGAAATGGGATTAGCAAATATCAATTATGTTACATAGCCATTTTCATCTTGCCTAATATCATTCTCGAAGTCGTCTTGACCTAATTCCTCCATCAAATCTCGAATATCCAAACTCGTATTTAGCCAAATTTGGGTTATATTTAATTTTTTGTATTTTTTTCATTGATTTTATGTCTCTTATTCATATTATTTTATTTTCATATTTTATTTTAGGTTGTATGTTTAATTTTATAATTTACTTTTTTATTTCATAAGAAAAAGATGAAAAAAAGAAAATTATTTTTTAAGCTGATCTTTCATTTCATTTTATCTTCATCATTTTTTCATATAACTTTTTTATCCCACTTTTATTTGTTTTATTTTTTATTTTTATTTTATTGTTTATTTAGTTTTATTTCAATTTTAGTTCCAACGGTGCAATTGAAAACAATTCGGGACATAATTGAAATAATTCAAAATCCTAGAACTGAAATTGAAAGACATAGGGACACAATTGAAAAAAATTAAAAGAACTAAAGACTATAATAAAATAACAAAATGATACAATTGTGGAAAATTAAAACTTGAAAGGACCTAAATTGACAAAAGACATGAACAATAGGACCAATTCGAATCAATCGAACGACCCATCATTTGAGTCTTCCTAATCTCTCCATGATATGCCCGCTTCCGTACCTTACTATCCTTTAGCATTATTCATCTTCATCAATGAAGACAACGAGTTAGAGGGACAAAACAACTCTTGGGCGGCATTTGTACCGACCAAGACAGAACTGCAACACTCGCACACATAAACATAGTACCAACCATATTTGTTTATAGGTTTTGGCTCTGTTCATATAAAGCCAAAATTGACAGAGTATGCGTAAGTTTTTTGAGTTGGTTGCTTTTTATGGGGAGCACTTTTGAGTATAAATAGGAGTGAAATGGGAGATTTAAGGAGGAAGTAGAGAGGACTTTTGGGAGATTTTTAGAGAAAAGATTAAGGTTTTTATTCGTTCTCTATGCAAAGGGATTTTGAAATCCTTTTTGCATTTGGGATGTAAAAGGTAGAGAGGCTTGAAGAGAAAAAAATAAGGTTCTTATTATGTTTTTGAAGAAATAAATTTTGGGTTTTTGTGGGACAAACAAACTCTTGGATTTTCTAGGAGAGATCATTGGGATTACTAGTTGCTTTTGGGTTCTTGAAAGAACAAATTCCCACTAGTCAAGGCAAGAAACATCACTCGCTAATCGCTCATCCTCAACCTAGGCTCCCTCAATCAAACACCCATGTAAGATTCTCAATTTTCCTTTATTTAATTTGTCACTTCAATTGTATTAATTTGGTCGTCAATCGATCCAAAACCAACGATGACGAGTGATTTCATCACTCGTCATCATGCAACCTCTCACCTGTCTTAACTCCCTTTGCATGTTTGAGTTTGTGAGATGAATTATAGGAAAGGTTTGATGACTTAGAATGATTCAATTTAGTGAGGGAGTAGTCTATTTGATTTTGGGTTTGATGTAAGAGAAGGATTGGATCGAGAAAAGAGAGGGCTTAAGGCTAGTTGAGAGGAAAGAGACAAGATCAAGAGTTTGTTTTTTAGGGATGGGTTAGTCTATTTGAAAATGAAGGGAGGACTGGGTTGAGAAAGAAGCGTGAGTGCTAGAAAGATAAAAATTTATGCTTAAGGGGGGATTTTGTGGTTGATGCAGGAGGTTAGCATATAAAGGGGACTCGGATTGAGGAAGTAGAGAAGA
The DNA here is from genome assembly GCA_963924115.1 of Dovyalis caffra. NCBI lineage: Eukaryota > Viridiplantae > Streptophyta > Magnoliopsida > Malpighiales > Salicaceae > Dovyalis > Dovyalis caffra. The sequence continues at coordinate 3,991,270 of CAWUPB010001009.1, read as the reverse complement.
CTTAGGGAGGGTTTTTGGTTGAGAGGAAGGAGATGAGGCGAGTGGATTTAGTGAGGGCCTATTTGGGTTGATGATAAAATAAGAAGGAAGCCTAGCCTATGTAGAATAGAGTAGGTTGGGTCAAGCCTAGCTCATGTAGAAGGGAGTGAGTTGGCCTTAGCCCAACCCATGATGAAGAGGGTAGGCTAAGCTTAGCCCAACCCAAGCTCGAGATAAGAAGAGAAGTAGGCTTGCCTAATGGGCCTAAAGACCCAATAACCCTATTTTTCCCTCCTTTTTCTTTTAGCTATTTTCCTAGGTAAATTAAGTCTAAAATTTATGCCTCTTATTTTCATGTCAAACCTAGATTTAATTTTTGAACTGTTTTTACCCATTTATTTCAATTTATTTAGTTTAATGTTTAGCCTTTAATTTTTTTTTATAATTAAATTTCATTTATATTTAATATTTAGTATTAATTAAATCTAGAATTTATAATTAGATTTTAGACTTCTATGAATGTGTGGGGAATATTAATTTAATTTTTAGATTTAATTTTAATAGTAAATATGACAAGAGTAACCATTAGTTAAATTATGTAATTAATGAGTGAACGAATAGTCGAGTCTCTCAATTTTTAGAAACCGATAATGATTCTCCACTAACCTTTGAAAAAAAAATGGAAAGAAGAATGATAGAAAAAAAAAAGACATAAAAAGAAAAAGAAAAGAAAAAAAAATAGGAAAAATGCTAGATTAACAAGTCCGATGTCTAATAGGAACTAATGTTATTAGTTAATTCAAATCGATTACATTTAGTAATTAGGTCATTCTCTAACATAATAGTTATGTTGAGACTTAAACTAGATCCGATATTGAATTCATGAGACTCTCCACGATGAGGTTCGACGATCGGTTCAATATGATTTCATAAATAAAATAAAAAAATTTGGCTTAGATAGTAAACTTATAAGTTGACGCAAAAATATTTTGGCAAAACAAAGAAATTTTTAAGAGATAAACTTTTAGGATTAAATCGGACATGGTATATTTCCTTAAAAATAGTGCTTTTAGATGATTGTTATCTTTTCAAAAATATAACCAACTCCTTATCATAGAATCTCTAAAACAATGTCATTTTTAGGTTTTCTAGTTCCTTTAATTCTAGGTAATGACAAAAAAAATATGGTTTAACTCACATTCGCAATCAATAAACAAAATAAACAATTTTAAATAATAAGTTTTAGAAGTCTCCTAAATGTTAGGTAGCAACATGAACGATCTACCAAAGATTTGGATTTTGCAACTCGAAGTGAAGTTAATAATTATTATGGAAGTGCATTGGCCATAGTCATTTCCTTAGTGTTATTGACTTTTTCTTTTGAAAATCGACCAATATATGGATTTTTGGACAAGTCTCGTTGATGAATCATGATCTTGTTCTATCTTTTTTAGCTCAATTCTCTACGTACCGTCTTTTTTTTTTTTTTGAAATCATAAACAATAAATTTATTAGACGAGATCTTGTATTTTTTTTTTAAGGTTCAGTAGTAATGGTGTCTCCGAACTAGGTTTCACATGTCTCTAGACTAATCTTTCTCCGGGTGTTGCTAAGAGGCACTCCTTAATGCTCGACCTTGGCTATTTGAGAATAAATTCTTAGGAGTACCGATCATAAAAATCAAACTATAGACATGGCGTACAAGTTAACACTTGCTTACTAGCAAGCTACCACCTTATGGTTGTATTTCTTTTTCTTTTTCTCAACCAAGTATATTACCTCTATCAAACCCAATGATGACATAACTTTTTTGTTTATCTTTTAATTTTCATCACATATTCTTGTAGACAAACATTATGAAAGAGTTCTTCACTATTTTGTATTCAATAAGATTTTCTTGACTTGGGGATACATTTATTGGCAATAATCTATTAAAATATTTTACAAAATTAACAATATAGTAAGCATAAATACAAAGGTAATTGTAGAAAATTAAAATTACAACTATGAAAATTAAAAATTAAAAAGAAAAATTATAAAGAAAATGATCGATAACTTTCAAATGAATGTACCAAAAGTATAGGGCAAAAGTTAAAATTTGGGACGTAAATAGTAAAACATAACATATAAAATTGCAAAATTAAGAAATTTAGTGAACAAAAATCAATAATCAAAACATAATAATCAATAGCAAATTTAGAACAAATGAATAATGTATTATTTTTGTGATAAATCAAAATGTACAAGTATATAAAGAAAACATAATAAATGTCTCACCATTGAGAAAAGCTTGTCGATTAAAGTTGAAAAAAAAACTATTTTCACGACTATTTCCCTTATTGATGCAATATCACCTTCCTCTTTTAAGGTATATGTAGGTTCCTCATGGTTTGTAATTTTTGCCACCAATCTATTACGATTTGACAATTTGATACCATTGGTATGAAATTATGTAATTTGAACCCTAAAGTATTAAAAGATTTAGAAAAAATTGATTCAATTTCCTTAATTGTTTTGAAATGTATCTTTAGTTGCTATTTTTTTTTAAAAAAAAATTTAGAAGAGGATTTTAAAAGTAAGCGGGGTTAGATTAGGGAGATAAAATAGCCGACTCGTCGCTCGCGTTATCCCCATAATCTAACTTTTGTAAATGGTCGAGAGAGAGAGAGAGTTGGTCAAACTTAAATTTATTTTATACCTAAACCCTAGAGAAACAAAATTGCAAGAACAGGGGAGAGATAATGTTAGGGTTTGTTGGTTTTTTAAAATCGGATTGAATTTAGGATAGGAAGAATGATTTAGCATATTTTCAAAATTTCAAATCTTCTTTAAATTTTGTTTGTGATTATGAGATTTTACGGCTTACCATTCTTCTTTTTCTTCTTTTACTTTAAAATCATCAAATGCAAAAGCATAGGTGATAAAGTAATGGTGCTATATACTTTGCTTGTAAGTGTATTGTCAAATTCATAGGTGAAATGTTGAATTTGACTTTGATATTGCGTATTGGAGGAGAGTTTATTGAAATCCAGATTTGACGTGCACTAGTAGGGTTTATGAGATTAAATTGATTGACAATGATTCTTTTTTCTTGGTAGTTTTGAAACAAGTTGTTAGAAGTTTTGAATGAATTTATTCTAAAAAGATATATTGTAAGGTTTTGAGAAAAAAGATACATTATAAACTCGGTTGATTTGTGTATATAATAAAACATCTTTTTTTATATTTGGATGATTTCATTGAGTAAGGAAATATGGAGTTTTTTTGTTAAGGGTGGGGAAAGTTAGTTATTAATGCGAATGAATTGATTGACCTTGAGAATGGTGCTGAGAATGTGGTCCAAGAACAAAATATAAGGACAAATATGGATATTGATGGTAGGATTAGTGAGGGCGGTAGCGGGATTGGGCTTAATGATGTTGTAATTTCTTGTAAAAATGAGGGTATATATGCGGCTTGTGGAGAAGGGCAATTTAATAATGTACATGCTTGTAGTGAAAATGTTAACAACTAACTTTTATCCCTATGTATTGTTTTTTAAAAAAATTTGAGTTAAAAGAAAAAAAAAGAAAAAAAAGCGAGAATTATTTGAAATAAGTGGCTCAAATTAGATTTGGGGGTTTAATTAAAAAATACAAAGTTTGTAAGCTAAAGAAAACCCAATTGATGATGTAACCAAAAAAATCCAAAATCTCATACCCTTATGCAAAGAAGGCCATAATTAGAAGAAATTTAAAGAAGAGATCCCGATTAATGGCAATTAAGGGGTGCCATTGAAATATGAACGAGTAAAATTATACTGGAATTGAAAATTTGGAGAAGACAAGGACCAAAATTAATATTTACTCAAAACCTTAATTATTTTTCATAAATACCTAACTCTTCGGATATTTGAGAAAGATAGGGATCCCAAAAAACCAAAACACTAAAAAAATAAAAAATCTTCCAAACGACTCTAAAGAAACCCAATAGACCTATCAAGTCATTTCACATAACCCTTATGCCGGTCGAGCTCTTCTTCCCAAATCGACCACCTTTCGATTGATATATCTCCACTCATCACCACTAATAGATAGATCACACCAAATTCATCATTCTTGACCAGTTGGAGAAGAAGGAGACGCCGAAGCTAATCGAAATTAAGGAAAGAAGGTTGATGACCGGACTCTTTTGATAACCTAGCCAAATCTCCTAATTCAAGCCAAACCGTCGATACCACCACCATAAAATTTCCCGCATCCTCTTAGAAGAATTTTCCTCTAAAAATGATGGCTTAATATCCTCGAATTGGTCAAATCGATGGAAAAACTTTTTCCGACTCATTTTTTAAGATTCAACTAAATCAATCAATCAAGGCCAAATCGGATCACCTAACCACCCTAAAAATACTCACCATGGTCTTCTGATTTGGCTATTGATTAAGAAAAAAAGAAAGGAAAAGTTATTTTTATGACTTAAACTAAGATGCTTAGTGCTATTGAGGAATGTCTCAAAGCTATTGAGAGCGTGCACTTGTATGATCCTGTTTTGATAGTAGATATATGATTGGTTTCAAATGTTGTAATTCCTAAGAGGTTTAAAGTGCTCGAATGTTAGTGTAAGTGTCCAAAATCCAACTCCGTTTAGATGATTTAAATATTGTGTGATTGTATTTTCATATTAATAAAGAAATCTTTTTATTAATTCATGTTATTTATAACTTCATAGAATTAGATAGAAGTCCATATGATATTCTTTGCCTTATGATTAACTAATGATATGAGACAAACACCAACACACCTAAATGATGTTATTAAATCTCCCAAGTCATAGCATTATTAAGATTGGATGTTGACAATATACGGTAACACTTGTATGTGCTATGCTTTTGCTATAAGATAACGAGTAGAAAATCTTACACCTACAACATGGTGATGCTAAAGCAAGCACATAGGTAAATAATATTAGAGAAAATATAACTAGATGTGACTCGAGTGTGAAAACCTATTTGATTTAGTGTATATAAGATTGATATAAGTATTATTTTGACTTAAAGTTATCACGGTTATCTCATTAAAAGATTGGTATAGTTTGACATTCATTTTGATAGGCTAAGTAAAGAGCTACCCATGGGCTATTTGTTAGGTACATCAAGAATCTAATAGAGATATGTGAATGATTGATATATGAAATTCATTCTTTATATGTTAAAAGAGTTATCGAGATAGCACTTCGATGAATGTTTATACAAAAATCTATAGCCATAATAAAAGTATACTAATAGAGTATAATTAGTTTACTTGAGAGCTAAAACATTTAGAAATCAAAGAAAAATTGTATGATCATAATCAAACGGATAACAAACCAAATTCGATATCACATTGTGATAAATTGACATAGGTACTTAATTGTATAGAAACCATACTCATGAAATGTTATTGCGAATTAAGTAATCCTTCTAATTAATTAGGGAGTCATGATACCTTAATAGAGACCAATCTAGATTTATGTATCGAGAGATAAAAAAAATGACTTTGACTTCTTGATACATTATTAACATATCTAGAAGCTTATTGAATCACACACATAAGCTTAAAATTAAAATGAATAAAAAGAATCAAAGAATTTAAAAATCAATTTCCTAAAATAAAAATCAGTTTTCTAATTTGAAAATTATTTTCCTAAAATAGAAATTTTTTCCTAATTTAGGTTTCCTAAACCGATAATGATAACTTAGGAAATAATTTTCTAATGTCGACCTCTTTAAAATACTTGACTTAGCTTATTTATATGATTTATTTAATTAGTGAGTCATTAGGAAAAAGGTTTTTGGACCAACGGACTTAAGTGAAAGGATGTAAGTGATATTTTAAGTGAAGGGGTATTTTTGAAAACTTAAAGCAAACTTCATTAAACCTAATAGAAAGTTTATAAAGATACAAAGTTGTATCAACCCATATAACTTCTTCACTAATAGAGAGTGATCGAATTCCCTAGAGAGAGAGAGAGAGAGAGAGAGAGAGGCACAATTTTCTTTATAGAAAGAAATGATGCAAACTTTTATAGAAAGAAATCATGCTTATAACACCTCTGACTTAGGATCTATACCCTCGACCTAGGACGTAGATAGGTCGAGGATATTATAGGCATTGACTTACATTTAAAGTGTAATGAATGCATGACAGTAAGCCTCCTTCCTTAACACTTTTTATTGGTTAAGTGAGCAATTCTAATGAGGTCCCAAATAAAATATGAAATAATAGGTCCACATTAAATAAAACATAGGCATAGACTTTTTTTTTAAAAAAAATCAACTCACATCAATTAATATTCCTACATTATATATAGAAATATTCAATGCCATATTTTGGTCCAAAACTCATATCCTTGAAATCCAAATTAATCATTTGAATAAAATACCTTACATTAAAATAAGTTGAGCCATATCTCTTATTTTTCTTAAAGTCCTTTTAAAAATTCATATAAAATTTAATTTAGGATTATTTCATTTTCAAATATTTCATATAATAAGGTAGGATTATGTGATATTGATTTTATTCTAAAAATAATTTAGTTAGATTATAGTACATTTAATTAGAAAATAATACATGAATAGTAACCATTAAATCAAGATTTAATACTATTATTTTCATAAAAATTCCATAGCTTACGAAATTATTTCAAAAATTCAACAAAGCATTTAATAAATTCATTTAGACTTTTAACTAATATTTTGGCCATTTGAAACATTTTTTGGACTTAAAAAACTTGGGTTCCTAATTTATTTAGAACTAACCACCCATTAAATGCCTTTATTTCTTAACCTTTAACCTCACTTTATACCTTAACTTACAAATACATTTAACCATACCATTTCAAGTTCACATTCTTTTATCATCATCTTTTAGTTACTAAATTAAGTAAGCTGTTTTGCTATTACTTTTATTATTCCTTTAATTAATTCCTTTACGTAATCAATTATTCCATTTAAACCATATTGATTAGCTAAGTAACCATTTAGTTTAACAAGTTATGTAACCGATCGATTTATACCACAATATCAAACTTTAACACCATGCCATGGATTAATACATACGACCATTTGCTTAACCTACTACCAAATATACATAACCCAAAATTAAGTGAAGAAAAGGTAAAGTTCCTCACACTTTAATATATTATACACACAAAGAAAGGCAAGTCTCCAAGTCATCTCGGCGACGATTCTTAATTATCTTTCTTTTCCCCTACACCATAAGAAACAAAGGTGAGCAATGCCTAATAAGTCTAATCCATGCAATACATGTAATCCAAATTTTATAAAAACCTTTTCATGCTTTTGAAATTCATTTTTCTCTTCGGACACACCACGCTCTATTATGTCTACGGGCATTTTTATAATTTTACCCTAAAGGTATTTTAATCGTTTTATATCCGACTAAAGGCATTTTGGTCTTCGCATAGTAGCCTCTTTGACACTCATAAATAATTGTTTTCTTTTTCTTAGTTGACTAAAATAATCGGTTTTCATCGAGATTGAAAGAATTGATTTTTTGTTTTAGAATCCATTGTTGATCCGTAGGTATTTAGTTGCCATTCCATCATAATTTTATGGCTAGTTCCGTCGAACACACACACACACGATGATGCCAAGGGGCTCACTAGGAGGGAGAATGTCATCATCACCGGTGGAGGGGTCAATAGACAAAGAAGTCAACTGAACCATCCTCTTTAACATTAATGAAATCGAATCCATCTTAGCCTCCATCCCCTGGATCTTCATCTGCTATTGCATGATAATATTGTTCCGCTCTTGTACCTTCTCCTGCAATGCCCTTACTACCTCATCATATCGAGGGGTATGTTGTTCGAGTAGTATTAGAGTTGTGAAACTGCGATGCTATGAAGGAGTATTTGGTGCCGACTAATCAAGATAAATAGTGGTCTACCTCGACTTGATCTCATAAAGTCTCTTATTCTTTCCTGCAATATCGAAGTAAATAACATATGTGTCGATCTATGGCTCCTCAATTTCAGCCTTTCATTGCTTATTTATAGATTCCTATATCATCACTACATACTCCTACATAATAAAAATAACTATAATGTTAATCAAAAAATAAAATAATTTTTTAGAATATATTTTCATATGTATAATATAAAAATGAAACTAAACTTACCATTATAGATTGGGCTCGTAAATCGATAAAATTCCCATCTCTTTGTTTGTGAGTGAACCTAAATAACTCTAAATTTGTAGGTTGATGGCCCAATTTCATAGCTTGAAAAAAATGACACAAATAGTAATGAGATGCAAATATTAATTTCTTAAATATTTAATAATATATGATAGGATTTATCAAGTAGCAGGCATGCTCAAAAGCAGATATAGACACTTTTGTATGCCCGAATGGTTTCAAACTAGGACCACTAATCTCCAACATCTAGTTACACGATACCTGTTGGGAATGCAACTAACGATTAAGTGTGGCAAAATCTTGCCTTCATGAATCCCACACCTCCTGCATTATAAAAAAAGGCATTTGGTCATGCATACCATGGTTATTGACAAAGTTTGAGTAGCACCTTCTAACGAAAGCCTCCCAAGCATCTCTAGCACGTGCTTTGATGGTTAGTTTCCGGTAAAAAGAATTCTACATGAATAAAAACATTAATATTAGTTTATTTCATGTTAAATTAATATTGTAAATGAAATATAAATAAATAAGTAATACATTACCTTAAACTTATTGTAGTATAATTGTTTCATCTATTCTAAAATGGACTTCCACGCTCGGCCATTGAAGTCCAACTACTCCTTAAAAATCATAGTTATCCTTTTTGAGCAATCTCTCTAACATGGTTCGAAACTATCAAACATTAAAAAAAATTATTGAAATGATATATTAAATTTTAAAAAATAACAAGGTTTGAAGCAAGTTATTTACTAATAATTAATGATCAAAACTAGTCGTCGAATATTAGAACCTCGAGAGCTCCCCGGACCAATAGATACATTAATGGATGATAGACTTCTTAAGGGATGTTAGGAACACCGAACGGTCTCGTGTGTCAAATGAACGATTAGGGATGGAGACATTAGAACCATGGATGAACGAGTTAGTTTCTATTGAGGAATAAGTTAAACATCTCATGTCAATGGATCAATAAAGAGTGCTCGAAGATGGAGAACCGGAATTGGTGTTGGATGAAGAATCATATCTACTACCATCGGGTGGGGATGCACATCCACGACTTCTTGCTCATGATCTCCGAGGAGGTGTGGGAGGTCGATACTAATCCCACATCATAGCTTAACAATATCATCGAAGACTATTAGAAAAAATATATTAAATATATTATCAATCATGAGCGTAAGAAATAACACTTTTGGAAGCATCCGCAAAAAATTAGATATTTTTTAGTTATTTATTATGCAACTTGCATAAAATATAACACGACTAAAATACACAATCAACATTTTGAAAATATATGAAAGTCATTATGATATATTGTAACAAATAAAATAACAAAAAAATACATCATTTCTTACTAATACATCTAATAAAATTAATATTTAATTACTACCATCGTAATCACTATTTAAGTTTTTATCTCCCTCATCCGACATAGATTCATATCCATAATCATCTTCTTCATAAACCTTAACTAATTCTATATCTACAAATGATCCATTTGAATCTTTTAATAATAAATTATCATCGATTTCCTATATCAAATTGTGTTTGATTTCCGAATCATTCTACTCGAAATAGTTTGGTATTTTGTTTGACTACCGTAGATGATTCGGACAACTCAAATACGGATCTAGTTTTTATCTTACAAACGACCTACCAATCTTGATTATCCTGCCTCAAGCTAAAGTACTCGACATAATATACTTGAGTCAACTATGATGCTAGGCCAAAGGGTTCATAATTCTTTAACCTTTTTCTTTAGTTAATATCCATCGATCCGTACTACGAATGAACCCTTGCTACTTTTGATGTAGGATGGTACCAATCATATTTGAACAACATTTTTCTCTTGAGTGGTAATGAAAGATACTCTACTTGTAGAATTTTTATCAATATTCCGCAATAGTCGTTATTAGTTGCATTGTAATTGGTTCCTTTTATGCATATACCACTATTGAAACTCGTTATTTTTTAGCCTTCATCAACTATGCAAAACCCATACCCATTAACAATATAACCCCGATACGACCCTATAATATGTAAAGGGCCTTGTGCTAGATCTTTTACAAATTGGTCCGTCATAAAAATTGCTCATGCATATTTTGTTTGGAAATTAAACATAAAATCCACTAAAGGTAAATTATCATTTAATTAAGCTACCTCTTAACAAAGTATAAGTTAAATGAGGATACCGATATACCGAGTAAACCAATAGGCAAACTTAGTTTTAAGAAGAGCATTAACATCATTTTTTTAGGGATTAAGGGATTGTGTTTATCGTACTTCGATAATGAATTCGCTAATAAGAAATAACAACATACGAGAGTTAGTGTGTCCATTATGATTGTTAACATTATGATAAGTAACTAAATATATATATTTTTGACATGAAAGTTTGACAATGTTATTCAATGTAAAGTTTTACTTATTAATAATTCAATAATATATATTGATGGGTTGGTTTGTGCTTATCTTCTATCAACATTCATCTTGCATTTCAACCAATTAGTCAACCTTGGTGTTTGAATACGAATAACATCTCTTTAATATGGTCTCTCTCATCTCTATCGTACTCAATATTATATGGCATTTTTCGATACTTAGTATGAACATAAGGCTTGAAATAGTATAAAAAAAATAAAAAGACTTTTTTGACCAAATATATATTGCATATTGACCCTTCTATTTTAGCCTTATTCTTGATATTACTTTTCATCTTTCGAAGGTACCTATAATATAAATTAATTTAATGTTCAGTAATTATAAGTTCATTTAATTTAACATTTAAATGCAATTTTATTACCTTTCAAATGGATACATCCATTAATATTGTATAAGTCCTGCAATAGATGCCTCATATGCTCGGTGGATTGAAATATGTTCCATTGAGTCAAAAAAGCTAGGAAGGAATATACATTATAGTTTAGAAAAAATGATAGGTATCTCATCATTAAGTTGCATCATATCTTCTTTCCTTATCATCGTAAAGGTTAATTAATTCAAGAATAAGCTCAACTCGATAAGTGCTTATCAAACATTCCTTGGAAAAAAACTCCTAAAATATAATGGAAAGTAACCTTTGTATAAAGACATGACAAGTCATGAATTTTTATCCCATAGAGTTTTTTATTCCTCATATTAACACATCTAACTAGGTTAGAGTCCTTAGTAGTTTGATCCATTCAAGCAATTTTATTTTCTATTATTTGGAAAGGGTAAATGTAGCTTTTGGGTAATTTCGAGAGGCATCATCCCTTGCTAATTCGGCCTATTGTAGAAAATTTTTAAGTTTTCTCTATAGTTGACATTATCTTTAGTTTTACTTAGCACATTTAGGTCTATGTTAAAGACATTATCGAATATTTTTTTCTCAATGTACTTGACATCTAAATTATGTTGAATGAGCTTTGTACTTCGGTAAGGAAAATCCTAAAAAATACTCTATTTTTTCCATCCACACATCCGAAAGATTTTGTTGCTATGATTATCTATATCTTTTTCTATCACCTTAAACAACTCGTACTATTCCACTAGTTGTAACATCTTAGCACCAGTTTGGATTGGAGGAGGGCCATATCTAATAACTTTTTTTTTATGGTGAATGTTTTCTTATTTCTTATATATGGATGATCTTGAGAAAGAAACTTTCAATGATTGTCAAACAATGAGGTCTTCCTTCCATTACATAGGGAGAAAGCATTAGAATTTTTCATATAGTAAGGATATGCTAATTTTCCTACGATATTGAAATCGATCGCATCGAATATATAGGAAAGTCACCGATTTTCCATATCATTCGGCTCTCAATATAAAATTCTACTTACAAGAGACATCGTATGTCATCACACCTACTTTCAATAACTAAATCAACTTAGCAATGAAAGGATGTAAGTGAAAATCCAACTTATGCTTTGGATTTATTAGACCTAGAATAATCAATGTTAGGAATATATATTCCTCCTTCATACACATCTATGGTGGTAAATTATAAGGTGTACTAATTACTAGCCATGAAGAATATTAGGCCCCAAATTGCCAAATGGTTGAAATCCATCATTACAAACTCTTAATATGCTATTCTTTCTTTCAGCTACAAAAGGAAAATGAATATGATCAAAATTCTACCATACAATAGAGTCAAAGAGATGATGTATTACTCTTGCATCCTCAACCTCATGCTCGACATGCCACGTCATGTGTTCAGCGAGTAGCATTCGATGCATACAATCTTTACAATAGCATGGAGAGTGGAAATTAGTATAGTTTTTCAATTGTACTAAGTTTTGCTCATCCTAATCCCCAATAAAGACTTCGATATTAAGGATGTCCATAAAAATTATATTTTTTTAATTCACTATCTTCACCCCAATAGATCATGTAACCTTTCTCACAACAATGTATCTTTTTCATTGATAAACCCATCCCTTTAACCAACTTCTTTATTTAATAAAAAGTTACATATGCTACCATTATCAATAAACATCAACTCCTTCATCATCTTATATAATTGATTGTCCCATTTTTTAAGAAAATGATACTTCGATTTTAAATTTAGTAATCGAGCAATAATTGACAACTCGTGAGTGATTATCACAACTAGTCCAAATCTCTTTACGGGATGCATCCAACATATCATAAAAGGCTTAATCCTCATGATTTAACACCTCCTCATCCGTGCTCGATGGTTCAAAGGATGGATCAGCTCTATCCATCACCATTGTTTGATATGGATTTTGGAGTTCACTAGAAATACCTTCGCGTACATGATAATTTCTAGTAACTAAATCATACTTAGAACTATAAGATGCCATGTATACCTTAAATTGTCCATGATGTATCCAATCATAATATCCTAGCACAAAACCCTTAGATCATAAATAGTATTTAACCATTTCAACTTCCTTAAAATTTTTGTCTCGACACTTACTCGTGATTACAAGAATACCTTATTTTTGTCTTGTCCATACATTTTAGATGATTTATAACAAATGCAACAAATTATTCAATCCCATTAACAAACTCATCATTTGACAACACATCAACTAACTTAACATACATTCATTACCATTCGAATCTCATTTTCTTAAATGTTTACAAAAATTACGGAACACATGCAAATAATTTTTTATCAATATTCATATAATTAATTAGATGCTTCTCGATTTTCAAAATAATTAATAATTTTTTAAACATCTAATAAAATTTTGGTAAAGTCTCTCCTATAAATTGAACATTTTCCAAACAATAAATAACTAAATAATCATACAAATATTACGCACACCGAGACCAATAATTGTCTCGGATGCTTCATTAAAATTAAATTTTAAACTCATCCTCCCAGCTCTATGATATAGCATTGAACCAACCTTATTGCTTTTCAATTCTCAAGGGTCTACGACCTCTCAAGTTTGATATGTTATGGCATATCTTAGCACGCTTTAAAAATCATAAATTAAATAATTAATGTATATAACTCTAATTAAAAGCAAATTGAAATAAATTTATTTTTCTAGCTTTTTGTGGTCTAGGCAAAGCTTGTCTACTCCCGAAGTAATTTTAAGTTACGGATCGTTTAAATTGCTAATAGAGAAATTCAGCCTATAACCTCATATACCGGGAGGTAGAGGAAGTTTATTTTATCATTTCCTATGCATAGGATGAGTTCCAATCCAAACAACGGTTCAAAAGAGCATTAATAAATTTTCATCATATTTGCCTCCGGATCTCTATATCTAAATCATAATAGAGTTTTAGCTTCGGTCCAGAACTTTTGAAGGTTTCCTTATTGTGTGTGCAACAATTCGAAGTAAACTTACAACCCGAGTTCAAAATTAAATATGTACATGAATGCAAGAAAAATAAATCGTATAAAGTTAAAAAAATTTTAAAAATTATTTTAAATATTTTTTATCTTTAACGTAATTTAATCTTTTACCTAAATTCTTTTAATACTAAGTTTATCCAAATTAACCATAATTTAACCCTAATTAAAATCCAATTCAACTTATAAAAATTCACCATAATTAAATTATATTTAATTAATCAACTCGTAACTAATTTATATTAAACCTAATTCAAAATAACCTAACTATATTAACACTAGTTTATAATGATTAATTATTTAAATTAACATAAAAATCCTAAAAATTAACATAATTATTATAATCCTAATTTAAATAAACTTAATTAATCAACTAATAAATAATTGAAATTAATCATAACTAACCCTACATTTAACTTAATTAACCCAAATTTAACCCTAATTAACCCATAATCTAAATTCAATTTAACTTAAAAAATTCACCATAATTAAATTATCCCAATTAATCAACTTATAACTAATTTATATTAAACCTAATCAAAAATAACCTAACTATATTAACACTAATTTATGAGGATTAATTATTTTAATTAACATAAAAATCCTTAAAACTAAAATAATTATTGTGAGCTTAATTTAAATAAACCTAATTAATCAATTAACAACTAATTAATATTAATCATAATTAACCCTAATTTATCCTAATTAACCCAAATTTAACCCAAATTTAAATTCAATACAACTTACAAAAACTCACCCTAATTAAATTAACTTAATTAATCAACTCATAATAAATTTATATTAAACCTAATTAAAATATAACCTAAGTAGCTAGATTAACACTAATTGATTCGAATTAATTATTTTAATTAACATACAAGTAATAAAAAAGCATAAAATTAACTAATTAATCAAAACTAAGCTAACAATGAATAAAAATGGGTAATGTACTTAAAACAAATAGAGAGAGAACTAACAATGGGGAGAAAAACCAACGAATTTAATGGGAGAAACACTTGGTTTTTTAGGGAGAGAAGAGTGCCGTGACTATTGGAGGAGGTCGGGGACCAAGTTGTGTCGCCTTGGATGGTGTAATCGTGTCCGGGCACTTATTGGTTATAAGAAGAGGAGGAGAGGGAAAGAAAGAAGAGAAAAATGGAGAAGAAGAGAGGTTAAAAGAAAAATGGAGAAGAAGAGAGGTTTTGCCCAATTTAAGGATTCAAATTTAGTGATGGACGTGATTACGTCGCTAATACCTCACAAAATAGCAACCGAAGAAAGTGTCCATCGCTAAACAAAGGAAAAATTGTAATTTAGCAATGGAAAACAAAATTCGATTGTAATTTTGTGTCTATTTGCGATAGATTTTATTTTTTATCGTTATGATTCATTTTGGACATCAATTCAAAAATTGGGTAAAGTTATTTATTAGTGATGGAAAAAATATTCCATAGCTAATCCTTTGATGAGTAGCGATGGAACTATGATTCCATTGCTAATTTCATCATTATATTTTCTCAATAATTTTCATTTTAATGAAATTGTGTTTTCTTGATGGAATTTAAATTCACTAGCTAATTGCCATTTCTAAACCATTGCTAGTTCATCGTTAATTTCATTTGATTTTAAATTAGAGATGAAAGTTATTCGACGCTAAAAATTTGTTGTCATTTTATCTCAAATCCATATCAAATTGATTTTATCACTATTCTATCATAAATCTTCACAAATTAGAGATGAAATATGTTTCGTTGATACTTTTTGTTGCTAAATGATATATTTCTTATAGTTTATGTCGATAAAATCTTACTAGTTTGTATCGTAAGTTGTTAATGGGTTGAAGTTTTGGGAGAAAAAAAGACTTGGTCTTATTAACCTTCCACCACTAAAGAAGAAGGCTAGAAGGAGGAAGAATAAAAGGATTTGAGAGGAATGAGAATTTAAAAATAGAGGGAGGAATTTATCAAGAAAATGAACTGTGGTTTACTTGTTCTTAATGTCGTAAAAGAGGTCACAATTCAAGGACTTGCACGAGAGATGAAAAAGAAGGTTTTTTAATCTTATTTTTTCTAATTTTCTTTTTTGTAAATATAAGTTTATTAAACATTATGTTAACTAACTAACTAACTTCAATTTTTTTTTTATTTTTTTTATTTTTTTTTTTTGCATTATAGGATGAGCCAATAGGTGCTTTAACTTCTATTGTCCCAAGTGATACAACAAGTAAACAAAATCCAAAATGATCAAGTGCTAGTGTAAGAGCGTATTGCAACACATGAATCAAGAACAAAAGCTACTTTCTAGGAACCTAAAAATAAAAGACTTCCTAGATAGAGATGTGGCTTCTATGTGAATCCTAATATAGAATTTTCAATCTAGAATATAAGCTAAATAGAGAATTGATTTGTCATTATTTTACAATTTCTTTATATATGATTTACGTTATTATTTGTTTGGTTGGTTATAACAAATTGTTTTGTTATTTTTTACAATCTTTATAGCTTGGCATAAGTATTTCACGAGTTATAAATCTAGACACTCGAAGTTCCAAATGAACAAGAAAATCAACAAAAGCTTGAACCAAGAAAAAAGGATAGAAAGCCAAACAATCCATTTTTCAAAATGAAAGAAAGCCTAAGAAAGAATCAACACCGAATATATGCTCTTTGAGAAGGAAGTGGAAATGATTTATGTATTTTAAATAGTTAATTTTACGTAATGATCCATCTTTTCGATTTTATGGATGATAATTATGTGTAATGGATGATGTTTAACTAATTTCGTTGTTAATGGATCCAAATTTAGTTCTGTTTGTGCCTTGTTCTTTTGTGAATGAGTATGTTAATGTTCATGTTCATGATTTATTGATAATTGAGCGAATGTTCTTCAATTTCGGTGAATTTGTTTTCATGTTTTAAAAAAGGTTTGTCTTGCATATTTCCTCTTCAATTCTGAAAAATTGAAGTAATCTCTAGATTTGAAGAATAATTCTTCATAAGTGTTGATCTAATCAGATTTGTCCTTTACTATTGGAGAACTATAGTTTTTATAGAATTGAAGGACAATTTGCGAAGTCTAGGTTCTTTAATTGCGGAATTGAAGTTTATGTAGAATTGTTTAACAATTTTGAAGAATTGAAGAACAATATATAGAATTCTAGGTTCTTTAATACCCATAATTGAAGTTTCTATAGAATTGAAGAATAATTCTACGAATTCTAGAGAATTGTTTAACAATTTTGAAGAATTGAAGAGCATTCTACAAAATTTTAGGTTTTTTAATCTCCGGAATTGAAGTTTATGTAGAATTGAAGATCAATTCATTCAATTTTGAAGAATTGTTCAACAATTCTAGGGAATTAAAGAACATTTGTAAAATTGAAGAATAACTTCAATTCTCTAAAATTAAAGATCAATTCATTCAATTTTGTAGAATTAAAGATCAGTTCTAGAGAATTATTCTTAAAATCTCCAAAATTGAAGATCAATTTGGAGAAACCAAGACTTCTTCATTTAGAACCGAACCCAAAACACTAACATCAACATTAAACTTGAATCCTGCAAATTTAACATCAACATTACATTTCAATTCTTTCGCACATTTTTTTATATCAACTTTAAAATCTGCATCAATACCAACATGAACATGAACATGAACATTAAACATTATTCAGTAGCATTAAACCAAAATTTACTTAAATCAAAATTTACACCAACACAAACATTAACATTAAATGTTTAAACTAGTACATATGTTACTTGCTGTAAATTATGCATAACACATTCAACAAATCTTGCAAATTTAACAAAACCTAGTCAACATTAACTTATAACATCCTATTTAACCAATAGTAAATATATTAACATAACAATAATTGAAACCGGACAACAAACATAATTATTATATCCAAAATGTTTCTTTTCTCTATCTTCATTACTAGTGCCAATCTTCTCTCTTAGAACTAGATTTTATCTAAACAAACGTTCATTCTTAACAACTACCTTTCTTTCATATACTTCAAAGCATTAATTATATTTCTTATTCTTTCTCTCACCATTGGATCTTGAAACTGAAAGTAATTGAATTTTAGACTACCATATTTTGAGTTGAATTTGGGACATGTAAAGAACCTCATTCTTAGATTATTATTACTCTATGAAATCCATTGAGGAGCTAGGAGTTTGTAATTATAGTATCTCATGGAAAAAGCTCTAGATAATCATACTAAGATTTTTGAATAAACAATGAAGATATGTATTCCACATCATATGCTTTTGCATCTGATGATTTTGAAGTAGTAATGGAAGAAAAAGAATGAAAAGCCATGAAATCTCATAATCGAAGCCAAATTTGATAAAGATTTCAAAAATTGAAAATGCCTTAAATTATTCTTTCTACCTCGAATTCCATCTAATTTTAAAAAAAACTAGCAAACCGTAACATTATCTCTCCCACTCCTCGTAATTTCATCTATCAAGGGTTTAGGTGTAAAATCAATCTCTCTCTCTCTCTCTCAAAATTGTAGAACAAATTTGATTTTGACTTACTTTCTCTTCTCGACCATTTTACACAAGTTGGTTTAGAGGGATAAGGTAGGTGACGAGTTATCTACCTTATCTTCCTAATTTGAACCCACTTAATTTTAAAATCCTCTTCTAAATTTTTTTTAATTAAACGACAACAATAACGATTAACATAGTTGATCGTTATATTTAAAAATAGTTAAAGAAATTGGATCAATTTTGCTCGAAATCCAATACTTTAGGATTTAAATTATGTAATTTCATACTAAGGGTTTGAACTTGCTAAATCACAATAGATTGGATACAAAAATTGCCATTAAATCATTTCCTCACCTGTCCATTTGCGATGACATTGAAATGAGCAAATAAGAAAATCGAAAAGAACACAACATGCCCAAACTAGTCTAAGAACACGAATTTGCTTATTGATGGCCTTTTTAGTTGTTTTAAGCCGGAAAGCATTGTGTCTTAATCATTTGCTACGAGAGCCCTTATGTGTTCTCTAAATTTCCAAGCTTTGATTGATGTTATGTAATGGTAATTTAACCAGTTGCAAGCCTAATGGCATAGCTTAGTACATAATTGTCTCGGCGTAATATTTTATGATATTCAATAATGAGGTTTTTTATTCGAAAATTCTTAGAAGCCATTGATATAGGGGAAATTACAATTTTATTTTATTTTCTTTTAAAGAAATGAGACTTATGACATTCTTATTTAGATTCTAAATTTGAATTGGAAATTGGAACATAGGGGAAGAAACACGGAACCATGTACCTTATGCGAGTATATATAGTCCAATTGCAATATTTATTGAGTTTCCATTTTTAGCGCTTTGGTAATTTGTAGTTTATATGAACTAGTTTTTTCTTTTGTCCATAAGTTGCTAATTAGTCTTCAAAGGTTATAATGTTTCATAATCACATCCTATTCCTTTAATTTTGAAGAGTTGATTGAACCTCAATACTCTAACAACCACCTCACACATGTACAAGAAGTATTCTAGCATTCACTACATTTTCATGAATTTGATTAAGTACAAATAGAAAAATAAGCTGATTTGAACTTTGATAATTGTTGACATCAAAATTAAACATGTTATGATAATTGATGAAATTATAAGAATATTATTGCATATTCAAGTTTTGATGTAAAATGATATAATTTTGATCAATTAATAGGAATTTAAGGATTAGGATTTAATTAGGAAAAAAAAGTTTAATAGCTTATATTCCAATAGCCTTTTTTTACATCTTCCGAATATCTTAAATCTAAAGGTTCGGACTAATTCCTCACGATTACGTCGGGCGTATAAGATGAGCATAACTACTTAAAAAGTTTTTTGCGTATATAAAGACTTAAATCCGAGACCACTTGCTTAAACGACTAGAGTTCTTTTTGCTAAAATCAATCATTTTGGACTCGTATTTCAATAGCTTAATTTACCCAAAAAGGCAGCAATATCGATTGGAATAAACCACATAAGGTTAAAGTGCCAAAATTCTTGTAAGAAAAAAAAAAAGAAGGCCAAAATTCAACATTATTAAATTCAAATACAATAGACACAAGAGAGTTTTTGATTTACATCCTCTTCGGCTTACGCGTTAATGATTTATGTAATTTCAATTCTCCTTAGACATGAACTAGTTAGATACCTATGCTACGCTACAATCAAACAACAATTACATACGTCACGTTAACTATTTATATGGTATAGTGCAAGTAAAAATTTTATTTTTCCGATGAAGAATGTAAATTGAATCTATATATTGAGCAAAATCGTTTGATATATATATATATATATATATGTGTGTGTGTGTGTGTGTGTGTGTTAACATAATATTTAATAATATTAGCATAAAAAATTGTATTTGAATAATTGAGATGTTCTTTTAAAACATTATCTAACTTATTTTATTTAAAAAACATTTAGAATATGAAAAAATAAATAATAAATAATTGGTATTATGTGTGCGGATATATAGTCAATTTCTAATAAAACTAATGATATATATATATATATATATATATATATACACTTAATAGATTTAGGGCATATATAATAAATAAATAAATATACAACAAAACCCACCTAAATTATATGAAATACATTGAAGTCAATAGATTAAAATAAAAACTACAATAAAATTGGTTTTGATAAATTTTGAATAGATATACATAAAAAAAAATTGTGAATTTTTTTTTAAAAAATTGAGCCAAACTATCTAAAACATACTTTTATCAATGTGTGTGTGTGTGTAATCGAATTTATAAATTATAATAAAATATTTTAAAAAATAAAACATCGATATTTTAAAATTGTATTCTAAAATTCATTTATTAAAAAACCAAATTTATTAACAAATAAAATTATATCAAAAAATTAATTCGATGAGAATTTTAATAAGAAACAAATAATTGAAGAAATAAAATTTAAACAATAAGAGTAATAAAATCAGATATATATATATATATGTTCAAAATAAAATCTTTAAAAATATCATATATGTTCTATCATCTTCAAACTATATAAAACGAAAAAAATAAAAATAAAAATATTTTCTATATTTTTCACACTTAATTTCATGATAATATATATATTAAGAAAATAAAAAAAGAAGAAAAGAAAAAAGGTGAGGCTAAATTGTATGAAATATATTTAAGTCAATAGATTAAAATAAAAACTACAATAAAACTGATTATGATAAATTTTGAATAAATATATATAAAAAAGAAAATAAAACTTATGAATTTTTTAACCGATTATTAATTTTTTTAAAAAAATTAAGCCAAACTATCTAAAAAATACTCTCAGCTCTCTCTCTCTCTCTTTCTCTCTCTATACACACACATGCACATAAAAACACAAAATCAAAATTTATAAATTATAATAATATATTTTAAAAAATAAAATACTCATTTGAAAAGCATAAAAATAATTTACTGTATAAATTATAATAATATATTTTAAAAAATAAAACACTCATTTGAAAAGCATAAAAATAATTTATTGTATAAATTATAATAATATATTTTTTAAAAATAAAACGGTGACGTTCTAAAATTTTTATTCCAAAATTCATATATTAAAAAAATAAATTTATTAACAAATAAAATTATATCAAGAAATTAATTCGATTAGAATTTTAATAAGAAACAAATAATTGAAGAAATAAATTTTAAACAATAAGAGTAATATAATCGAGATATATATGTTTAAACTAAAATCTTAAAAAATATCATATATATTCTATTATCTTTAAATTGTACATAAAAAAAAATAACAATTTATTTTTTATATTTTTTACATCTAATTTCATGATATATATATGCGCGATCGATTGCTATATATATATATATATATATATAGAGAGAGAGAGAGAGAGAGACTTGGCTTAGGCTCGCGCTCGATAAGAAAAAGGCCGAGCGAGCAAGCCTTGGTCGCCTTTCCAAAAAAAAAAAAAATCAAATGTTAAAAAAAAATTAAGCCAAACTATCTAAAAAATACTCTCGGCTCTCTCTCTCTCTCTCTCTCTCTCTCTCTCTCTCTCTCTCTCTCTCTCTCTCTCTATATATATATATATATATATATACACACACACACACATGCACACAAACACACAAAATCGGAATTTATAAATTATAATAATATATTTTAAAAAATAAAATACTCATTTGAAAAGCATAAAAATGATTTACTGTATAAATTATAATAATATATTTTAAAAAATAAAACACTCATTTGAAAAGCATAAAAATAATAAATTATAATAATATATTTTTTAAAAATAAAACACTAACGTTCTAAAATTTTTATTCCAAAATTCATTTATTAAAAAAATAAATTTATTAACAAATAAAATTATATCAAGAAATTAATTCTATTAAAATTTTAATAAGAAACAAATAATTGAAGAAATAAATTTTAAACAATAAGAGTAATATAATCGGATATATATGTTCAAACTAAAATATTAAAAAATATCATATATATTCTATTATCTTTAAATTGTACATGAAATTAAAAAAATAAAAATTTATTTTTTATATTTTTTATACCTAATTTCATTAATTATATATATATATATATATATATATATATATATATATATAGAGAGAGAGAGAGAGAGAGAGAGAGAGAGAGAGAGAGGGGGGGGGGGTTAGGCTCGCGCCTGTTGAGAAAAACGCCAAGCCAGCAGGCCTTGGCAGCCTTTTTTTTTAAAAAAAAAAAAAAGTTAATGTAAATGAATAGTGATAATCTTAGATCTTTTAGTTTTTTTTAGTAATTATTTCATGTCAAGCATCGTTATCCATATTGAACTAACTCTTACCACATTAACAACAAACTAGCACACATGTCCTAATTTGCCTTTAAACAGGATTGAGAAGAATAAAATGTTGAAAAAAAAAAAAAAATTAAGAAATAGACGTTCATGATCAAAATGCTGTTTTTGTCATCCAGCTGCATGCACGACCTTCTTAGCCTAAAGCATCCTGAATCGACACATTCGCTCATTTTAATTTTTTAAAATAAAAAATCTTTGAAGTTATAAGAAATTTTAATTACATAAAACACCAGTATCTTTGAAATGTGTAATTTTTAAAAAACAATTCACAGAAAAAGTTCTCATTTTATTTTATTTTATTTTTTTAAAATAAACCCCACAGTAAACACTTGTGCTTTTGGTTAAAAACAAATATATGATCAAATACAAAACAATTTTTTTTTCAAAGGATATGTGCTTTGGTTTCAAAGCAAATTAATCATGTATTGACTAAACACTAGCTAGCTATTTTTAAACCAAAAGCAACTCAAAGCACAACAATCTTAAAGATGCACCATAATTAGTTTGGTGATGTGGTGTCAATTGGAAACAGCTAATTGCTTATTTGGGACAAACACATTAATTAGTAAAAGGAAATGAAATTCAAATATATTTGGTAATGTTAGATGCCACCTAGCAAGCAAGTGAAAGGCCATTTAATTTGATTGTTTTCACCCGCCATTCTAATAATTAATTCAACGATGCAATCTAAAGTAACGGAGCAATCATAATTAGCAAGGGATTCATTCATGCAACTCACAACACAATCAATCGTCACATTAAACTAATACACTTTTTGAATGGCAAGTGAATGTGTTAAGTCTCCACTAATATTGATCGGGACATCCACCCATAAAGTGGCTACGAACAACACATTAATTTAGCAAGTAGAATAAGTATGATGATATAATAAGAAAAGCCTCTTTAGTACTTGTCATCAATAAAATAATAATATTATTCCTAGCTCTAAGTAGAATTGAATTGGTACAGAAGGTGTTAAAAAAAAAAACTATAAAGCGAGGTAGTTCGGGTCAATCGTGCTGGTTTCTCTCAATACCCACTTACACAAATTATTAGCCTCTTTCACCTTTTATTTTGATTTGATAATTAGATACTATTTTCCATTCGGTTTGTAAAATATAATTAAGAGTAAATTTATTTCTTCGATTCAATTAAAAAAAATTATTTAGCTACCATACTATTAACTCATACACAAGAAGGAAGTTTTACTTTTTTTTTTTTTAGAAGAAGAGGAAAATAAAATCAAACTTGAAATCTCTCGAAAATTTTAAAATACTTATTATGGTAGGAGTCCATATTAAAAAAAAAAAATGTGACTAGGGATTTGAGTTTGTATATGCACCTAACTCAGATAATATGTGCTTTTTTTTTTTTTTTGGCCATATAGAGACTTTAAAGCCCATATAAACTATTAGACATTTTGAGATCAAGTTAATAGTTATTAGTTAATAAAGTATAAAAGAAGATTGTATTATCACGATAGATTAAATTAATTGTCACTATAAAACTAATAGACTATTCTGGTCTTTTTTTTTTTATACTATGACTTTTTAAAAGTCAAATACTTCAAATAAAGAATTTGAATTCATAATTTCTTATAAATACAAAATCTTCGTTACCACTAGATCAGAAGCATTTTGGTTCTATGCCAACTCTTTAATAATGAGAATGGGAAAACATCCTATATTCTAAATGTCACAATTGCAGCAATCACCCCATATTGGTATCGTCACAACAAAAATATCTAGGATCCAATAATTGTCAAAATAATGCGGACCATTATAGTAATCATGCGTGATATATACAGTCTTGGTTAACTAACATTTCTAATCTTAAATATACGAATCATAAGAGATAACACTTACCAAATCTTATCATTTCAGGTGGTCTCTATATTCTAGTCTTCCACCCACCACACTTGGAAACCCATGTTACCTGTTAAATCAACTAAAAACAATAGCAAAATTATACAATAAGCAGTACCATTCTATCTTCCACTTTTGTATTCGTTCAAATGTAAGCTCTTTAACGGTATTTGTGGTATAAGGTGATGTAAACATGGTAGATATGCATAATTGTCATTAGATCTTGGAGGTGCCACATGTATCACTAAGAAGCTGACTTCGAATCCCTTGTTCACGCGTGCCAGTCAAAAGCACTAGACATGAGATAGAACGCACAACATCCTGCAGATCTTGCTCTTCTTGATCACGATCACCTAAACAATGTTAAAAAAAAAAAATTAAGGATGAAGAGAATTACATGGTCATGGCAACGACAGTTCATAGACAAATCTCAATAGTGTTTATTGCCTCATGTTACACTTGTCATTGGGTTGATTACTTGAAGGTGTGAGAAAGACATGGGATAATTTGGCCAGTCAGTGGAATAATTAGGGTTAGTTTAATCTCTTTCGTTAAAGACAAATGTGGGTGTGAAGAAAAACGGCTGAACCCTGAAGAAAATGTTCAAAGCGTAAAGGAAATGCAATGGGGATGGTCACGTGAAAGATGGGGAAGGGCATTACTCTTGAGCTGTGAAACGTACACCGGGCAGAACAATAATACCGTACACTATACATAAGTCTTTTCATTCAAAGCCTATTTGGCAGCAGTTTTATTTTTTATTTTTTTTATAGGGCTTTTTTTTTTTTTTTTTTTCTCAAAGCTATTGAAACAGATGTTTTGGTAGAATTCTAAAAATTGATTTGAGAAATATTAAAAAGTGAGAAATCAGAATATATAGAATAATAATTTTAGATTTTAAGATATATTATGATATAAAATTATTTTAACTTAAAGGCATTATCAAATGGTTTTTTTTTCAACGATAATACTTGTAACTAATAATTACTGTCACAACATAAACAAAAATTCTCGGTTTTCCTGATGAATCTGAAAATTTAAGAGTTTTTAAAATTTTATCAATTTATAAGTGAATTAATTATATGTTCTCAAAAGTAAATGTTGTGTTAGAAAATTATATAAAATCATTTTTGAAACTTCACCTAATAATTTAAATATTTGAGTAAGTTGATTCTTTAATATAATATTTGAATCTTTTTAATTAAATGATTATCAATTCAAATATTATTACCTAATCTATTAAATGAGTTGGTTCTTTAACACGTTGGAACATCAATTTTCCATAAAGTTTTTAATCTAATTCAACTAGACCATAAAAAATAAATTTAATTTTGATATGCGTAAATTAATTGGAAAAACCTTTTAATCATAAATTAATAAAAAAAGAAGAAAAGCTTAGAATTATACAATTATAGCCCTCTTATCCTTTATATTTTTTAATTCGTCACATTATTCATATGAACAAGATTTGAACCGAGGCCGTTTTTGGTCGAATGCCAAAAGATTTCATCAACAGAAGAAAAAAATTTGGTAGACAAATGTCGGGTTAGCATTTGGTGCACGCAATATTAGGATCACATGCAATCATCATTTCATCATTTTACTCGTACGGTGTCATGCATAACTTCCTCTATAAATATGCCACACCCTTTGTACCTATAGCATATTGTGGCAAGGTTTGCATGTGAGAGAGCTATCTAGCTAGCTAGGGCTTCCCCGTCAAAGCTGTTTTTTTTTTTTTTTCTTTCTTCATTTCAATATCCTTATTTTGTGAGGGTGAAGCAGAGATTTAGAGAGGAAGATGACCGGTTTTTCTACTCATAGCCCATGGGTGTTTACATTCGGCCTTATAGGTACTACAAATATATATTTTCCTCTGTGTCTGCTTTAACAGCTTCAAGTTGTTCAAAAAATGTGATTACATAATTAATTAAGTGTACCTAACTATTACTTTCATATGGATTTTCTTTTAGGTAACTTCGTTTCTTTTGTGGTTTTCCTCGCTCCAATGTAAGTTTGTTGTTTCAGCCAACTTCTCTAATGAATATTAAATAGTATCTCTTATGAAACTGACTATTGAACTGAACGACATTGAAGCTCTAGCAATAATTTTCCTTTTTTTTTTTTTTTTTTTGCAGCCCAACATTTGTAAGGATTTTTAAGAAGAAAACTACAGAAGGGTTCGAATCACTGCCATATGTGGTTGCACTGTTCAGTGCAATGCTTTGGCTCTACTATGCATCACTCAAGTCTGATGTTCTCCTCCTCATCACCATCAACTCAGTCGGTTGTCTCATAGAGACAATTTACATTGCTCTATATATTGCCTATGCTCCAAAACAAGCTAGGGTACATACAATGATCACACATCTCTCTCTGTGCTACTATATATTAATTAATTTTGTTCGATTGATGTAATCTCCTTACAAAATATAATTTCACTTGGTTTTTGCAGATTGTCACTTTGAGGATACTTATTTTGTTGAACTTTGGGGGATTTTTTTTTATTCTTCTTCTCTCCCACTTCTTTGTAAAGGGATCAAACCGGGTTAAAGTTCTTGGATGGGTTTGCGTAGCATTCTCCGTAAGTGTATTTGCAGCACCTTTGAGCATCATGGTGAGGATGTAACCCTTTCGTTTTGTTCTTAAATTTTTCTTCATGCTTCTTAAATTGAGTTAGTTTGTGTTACTCACTCACCAAACATCACTAATTGGGGGGAAAAAAGCAGAATCTTGATCTGACAATAAATATTTACCTATGACTGCAGAAACTTGTGATACGAACCAAGAGTGTGGAGTTCATGCCATTTACTTTATCATTTTTTCTCACCCTTAGTGCTATTATGTGGCTCTTTTATGGCCTACTACGGAAGGACTTCTATATTGCGGTAAGTGATGTCATTCTCAAATTAATGCATACACATAATATGAAATTAATTAATAAACAAATTTAAGGAGAAATATGGAGGCATATGAATGGTAACAAAGTTGAAACCTTATGGGGGCCGGTAAATAAAAAGTTTTATAGTTTAGGGAGAAAATTGATAGAACCCAATAAATCTCAATGGGAGTTTTGTAGTTTACCCGAATATATTATCCAATTCGCTCCCCTGGCCTTTCTCTAATTGGCTATTGCCCCGTTCCACCTGATTTGTTTCTCTATTCTGTTTCTCTCTCTTTTTTTTTTTTTTTTATCCATCTTTCTCTTCAAATGAAGTAATTATTTAATTACTCCTTAAGTATTATAAATTTTTTCGTGAGTTAGGAGCTACTTTTATGATGTTTAAATAAATGGGGGGCTTTTCCTTTTTTTTTTGGTGTCATGACCCTGTTTAGTTGCTGCTGCATTACACATCCTGCAGCATGCTATCCTTGCACTTCTGCATAAATCTAGACACTGAAAGTTACTTCTTTCCCTTGATTTTTCAATCTGTACGTGTGCAGATTCCAAACATAGTGGGTTTCATCTTTGGGGTGCTTCAGATGATACTCTATGCAATTTACAAGAACTTCAAGCCAGTAGTGCCTATGGACCCTAAACTACCTCAACACAACATTGATATTGACAAATTGAGCACAATTTCTTGTGAGATGCAACAAGCTGTTTGCCCCAAAACAAATGAGCAAGACGATCCCATTGAGAATAGCAAGGGTCCCAGGTCCAATCAAGACCAGCCTAATAAATGTGAAATTTTTGTCTCTGCCTAATTCTCTCTATTATTGTAAAATTTGTAAAGGAGAGATTTCATATATGTTAGATTGTTATATATGCTTTTGTTAGTGTTTTGTACGTTTTTTTTTATAAGCATAACCTGACCGATACGGAATAAAAGTTATGCATATATAATTTTGAGTTCAACTTTGATGAACTGTCAATTTACTAGTACCTTGCCTCAAAAAAAAAAAAAAAAAAAAAAAAAAAAATCATGGAGAAAAAAGGAAAATAATAAAAGTACGCATGGTTTCATCTTATAAATTTAAGGAATTATTATTTAACAGTAAGAAAATAAATCCATATACTTTCATGGAAAACTGCAGTGAAAATAATAATAATAATAATACGAATCATTTTATAAGGAATTATTTATTTTATGGTAACGAATACTTTAACTAGATGTAAATATAATAAACACAATATATAAATCAAATATATTTTCTGAAACAATTCAAATCCATGACATGAATTTCTTTCCCAAATAATGCTTTATTGAGTCTTATCTTCAAAAGGGAAAAATTCAATCAGTGAAAATTTGGATCCTACATCCTAAACATAAAACACAACAAAAACTATATCTAACGTTTTACGCCGATCTTAATGAAGTTCATGTGTCCACATGGGAAATGGCAAACGATCCAATTAATTCACAGCTAACCAGTTCCTAGTATTGAACGAGTCCAATCCATAATCAAGCAGTCCGAGCCATGATTTCATCAGATAATAACTAGTCCAATCCATGACATAAACGGTCCAATCAACACTTAATTGTCCATGTTATCAATGGTTCAGTCCATGTTTTAAAGAGTCCAATCCATGATCAACCATGCATCACAAGAAAATTTTTGGATTGCGTAGATATAAAAAGGATAATATACTTAATTTTTTTTTTTTAAATAACAAGACATTTGATGTTTTATGAATAACTCAATTTCACAATCATAATTATTTTATTAAATACAATAACATCTACATTTCATAATTAATTTTTTTCCCTTGTAATAGATACATCTTCATTTAGTAAGCGAAATTTAATAAAGATATTTGGCATTCCTTTTTTTTTTTTTTTTATTTAGCAATAAGGATGTTTTCGGATCAAATTTTATGTATATCAAGATTTTTTTTTTTCCTGAAAGTGGTTAAAGGATACTCTTCAATAAATTTTTTTTGAATATTTAGAAAATAAATTCTCGAAGTACTAGTTATAAGAATCGAATCTTAGATTCGCCCTACAAATTAATATCTGCTTATCATTAGGCTATCACTTTGTGGTTTTGGTATTTCTATTATTACTCAAATAAGGAAAGGTCATTTTGGGGTTAATATTTGGTGATTTTAAAAAGTTAATTAACAATGCAAGTTAAATCATTGTGTTATGAATCTAAAATATACCAATCAATTGGTTAATTATTTGGTGATGTGTGCAGAGTAGGTGACTGGAATCTCGATCACGTGATGCCACAAGCAGAAACTATGTTATTTGGCGATTATTTGGAGGCATTGCTGCAATTGGCCTACTGGTCAACTATTAAAAGCTGTTTCTTGTTTAGGTAGAACAGCATATGCTTTAATCTTGATGTTCAGTCACTTATTCACCGTTTGATTGCTTCCTTTTACCCTATAAGATTAAAGATCCTGGATAAGTCATTCCCATCAAGTGCGATTCCACATCAGAAATAATCTCTCCTTGGTGGTGAAGTAAGTTTCAAGGCGGAGCTTCTGGATAGATCCCTAAAGAAAAGATGAGCCAAGTGGATTTTACTACTCTCGTCCCTTTCGGCATATAATTATTCAGATGTTAAATCTTATAAAGTAGTTCCTAAAACTATCAACTGTCTTGATATCATTTTGATTCAATGACAGTATCAACAACAATAGAGCTAGAGCTAATATTAGAATCTATTTTTATATGATAAATATTATTTTAATATGTTTTATATTTTCAATTGAATTAATTTTATTTTTAAATATTTGTTACGTTTTTAATATATCATTATTGTAAGACTTTTAAATTAAACTATCCGAATTAGTCACAGAATTTGTAAATGAAAGCTTTCTATTTGTTTGGTTTGTAAGAGAATTTTAAACATAAAAAATAATCATATGCAAATCATGTTATTAATTAAGGTGGTTTGACTTGAAAATTTTACTAGAAAGATACATTAAAAACTTACCGTATATTAAATAATAAAATTGACTCTATTAAATATATAAAGACAAATTAAAATTTTGACGTATTATATTAAAACAGATTAAACTATTAATCCACAACAAGTATATTAGATTTTTTTTCTTTCTAAATCGAGAGAAATTAATAATAATTGTAGGCATAGCCTACAATTACAACAAGCACCCATAAAGGGAGAGTGAAACAAACATAAATAAATAAAAAGTGGGCAAAACTACAACAACAAAACAATTTAAACACCATGAATGAATTTTAAAAACCACAATCCAAATGACCTCAAATAATATCCTTACAAAGAAAGATTGACTAAAATCCACTTCGAAAATAAATGAAACATAAGCGAGAGTTAAAACAAGTGGGAGCCAAGCTAGATCCACCGCTTCAAACAAACCCAAACTATTGGCACCCATAAAACACATGTTGACAAGAAAATTGATAGCGTCTAAAAAACCAAAAACTGCTTCAATTGCAATAAATTCCTTCTATTACCAAAACATTAAAGGAAATAGTTTGCCTTCTTGATTTTGCTAAAGCCTAAGTTACAAATTTGCCTCTCTAAGAGTATGCAAAACATTTGATATAAAAAAGACTTTAAAACCAGAATAGAATTCATTATTGATCTAAACCTCTATGGGCATGCAAAAGGATTATTCAGCTAGGCAATGACATTTAAAGAATGATTGATTTGAACCTCTAAGGGCATGCAAAAGGATTATTCAACTAGGTGATGGCATTTAAAGAACCAAAAAAAACTTATATCAAAATTTTTTATATTTATATTCGATGAAGTAATTTCAATATCTTTTAAAGTTTCTCTTAATTCAACTTCGTTTGGTTTCATAATTCACAAAGAGATTGAAAACAAGCATATAAGAAAAACCATATATGTATCTTAGAACTCTCCCCAATAAGAGGAAATTTAGGTAAATTTCTACCTAACAAGAGAAAATTCAATTAATTCACCCCTTGTCAAAAAACCTAAGATAAAAAACTTTCACGACCATCCAATTTGATCCTATGTCTCTTAAATTCATTTTAAAGCAACTATCATCATATAAAACTATAATATCACCCGAATTTCTAAAAGAATCAACATATCTCCACTTAATATAGTTAGGGATATACCGAATTATAGCAATCATGAAATATGTCTCATTACACCATTAAAAGCCCGCTCGGCTAAGAATTCATCCCGAACAAAATAATCCCGACTAGCCGCCAAAAGCAATCACAATCGAGCAAAAACTAGACAATCAGTATAGAAGAATAACTCGAATAAAGAAGATATCCTTCTATCTACTTATTGAAAAAAAAAGGTTCTAAACCTTCATTATCACCAACTATGACCGAACAATCGTCACTAGATAACAACCATCTTTTAAAAAGGTTCTAAACCTTCAAGTTGATCTCAAAAGATATTGAACACAAAGAAAAAGACCAATCTATCCTTTGCTTTATGCAAATTGATCATCTTCTCCTTCTATATAAAGGTTAACACGCTAAATATTACAAATTCTTCCTTCTAAACTTAAACATATATATTACCAAGTAACTTATAAATTTAAGAGCTAATTTTTTTAAACCTACTCAAGCAAAAAACTTCTCTCTATAAGCTAATTTATCGTTCAAAGGTTCCTCAAAACACTAGAAGAGAACTTATTTTGTAGGTATTTATAATTAAATCGAGTATACATTAAGCTATAACAATCGAACAATTAGTCCGGATTGTCATCCATCTTGCTATTAATCATAATTCAAGGATTAGGACCTCATTAGTGGCATTGTTTGTGAGAAGTTTAAGGAAAAAGTCAACCCCTAACCTTTCCACTTCTCCATCTTTAATCTTTTTCATAGTTGATAGCCAAGAAACTCTAACACATTCCACTCCATTTGATTTTGCCATTTTTAATATTCTTTAGCTATAGTGACACGTCTAAATATTAACAAAACATACATACCAATGTAAAATAAAATAAGGCATTTGACCACCGTTTTGCTAATGTCTTAGATGCAGCAAGCACCTCAACATGCACCACTTCTAGATACTTTTATACCACCATAAATTCTACGAGCATTTATACCCCTTTCATTAAAATAGATCGACTCAATATTCCAAGTAAAGAGGAAACAACGACCCAATGAATATGGGGCTGAAAAAAGGAAAGCCTTTGTTCCCTAAAACCATAGAAAAATTACTCCTAGCATCATGATAAAAAGCTAACTAGCTAGGGCTTTCATAAGAATAGAGAGAAGAAAGAGAAAATAAAATAATGTCATAGTGCCGAAACAAACATATGACTACCGTAAATTAAACACAAACATAAATACAAAAGTAGTTCCCCTTAAATGCTATAATCCTCAAGCCTAAATGCTAGTGATTATACAAGAGATCTCTTACCACCACTTGGCTAAAATTATACCATTACATCTACAAGATCTAGGCCGCTTTACTTGCTTTTTACATCTTAAACTCCAAACAAATAAAAAGAGTTCTCTATCAAAAATATGAATCTAGATGTGTATGATGGCATGATGATTCTAAAAAATATATACAAAACATCCGATGAAACCCCGAGCTAATCATACATAGCTCGAACACATGTGTAAGGTACTTCCCACCATCTTTGGGTTGATGGTGAGGAAGTGGTATAACAATTTGGACTATGAATTGGTCTTTAGTTTAAAAAACCTATATTCTAAGTTGGTGGTTCGTTTCTCCACCATTATTTCCATTGAAAGAAGCTTTGTTAACTTGTTTTTAATCTTTTAAAGAGAGGAAGAAGGTATATGGGCCTACCTTTTATGCTTTCATACAAAAAGGATATGAGTCAATAACCTATTGGAACCCATAAAAATTAAGGCCCTCACATTAGGTGTTTGTGACACCAACACATGGAGAAAGTTATGCTCTCCCTAATAGAAATCTCTACCAAGTAAAAAACGATAGACAATTGCATCCATATAGAAGAGGTGAGAGCCATTTGGTAAGCATACTTATATTTTCAAAATCTAACAAAGAAAAAAAAATCTCCACAAATCCACTCTAGTCTAAAAAGAAACCCTCAAGGCTCGTCCACAACTATCTAGTCCTTTCAAAACTCCAAAAAACTCTCCTAAATATATTCTAGATAGAGATATTTATCATTATAAAAAGAGAAGGATACATCAACTACCTAAATCTAATAAAAATGCCCTCCACACCTTCGTGATAAAAAAGTACCGCCTTTATCACTAAGATATTGGCCATGATACCAAGAATTACTATTTTTTAAAAGAAAAAAATAGAAAGGCTAATAACGGAAGGGTAACTTAAATAGTTCATTAAGGCAAAATGGAAGAAATTTGGTAGGACTAAAGCTAGACAAGATCTCTATAAAAAAGATTGCCCTTACATCAATGTAATTTTGGGTGGGTTACTATGAAGAAAGGATCTAACAAAAGAAAAATAAAGGCTCTCTCGATTTTCATTATTGCTTAAAACCCTAGATCCCGGCATGAGCCTATCTCCTTAACTCTTGTTGATGTAGAAATAATAACCTTTCCTTACAATAATGCTTTAATAATTTCAACAATGGTCTTCAATCATAGAGTCTATTGTATTTTAGTGGATCCCGGTAGTGTTGTTAATGTTTTGTCAAAGAAAGGTTTTGATTTAATAAAGATGGATCCTTTAAAGCTCTAACTAGTTGAAACTTCTTTAAAGAGGATAAAACGAGAGCAAGTCCTAGTGAAGGGGCAATCGAAGTTCCAATGATCATAGGCGTCCTTCTTCAAAGTGTAATGATACTCTCTATATTTATGGTCATAAAAATGAGTTTGTTGTACATTGACGTATTTCAAATTCTTCTTCCTTATAACATAAATGCTACCGTCAGCACTCACTACTAATTCTTGAAATTCTCTACATTTAAGGAAACAACTTCAATCAAGAAAAGTCAAATGACCTCTCAAAGATGTTTCTTCTTTAATATAAAATAAGTTAGAAGCAGATCGGACCTAGGAGAAAAAAATGATCAAGCAAGAGATGCTAAAGATTCGAAGGCATAAAAAGAAAAGATTAGTCGCCAATTGAAACCCTCTATGGATATTGATGTGCCTTAACGAAAAGCCTTTTGTATAAAAATATACACATACATAATCAATAAAGGTGTTTTCACACAAAAATTTATTAATCAATACATTTGAATACAAAAAGCACACTCTTCTAAGAACATGATTTTCTCAAAAACTCATGGCAATGACCATTTTTTTCTTCGATAATGTGCAATTTTTTCTTTATTAGAAATCTTTTACCCCATAAAGATCCTGGATAGAAGTGGCTGGAGTTTTACCTAATCCAAATATAAAGACACCTAACCATTTTCATGAAAACAAGATAATTTTTAACTCTTAAAACACAATTGGCAAAAATAGGTTTATATGGTTGTAAAAGATCGTGATTATTATCTTATCTAGGTATAAAGGCACCATTCACCTTCCTAAGTAACAAAGACTCAATTCACTCGTCCAAACTAGTATTTTAACCTTGCCTAGGTATAAAAGCACCCCGGACATAATAAAGAAGAGACAATACAAAAGATAACTCTCATCCTTTCAAAATACAAATCATCAATATGTAAAATCTCGAATTAAAAAATTCATGATTTTTCCTTGGCCAAGTATAAAGGCATCCTATACATAACAAATAAGAGAAAAAAAAGGTGACTCTCACCCCTTCAAAGTATAATTAATAATCTATAGAAATCTAGGACTAAAAAGATAAATGGTATAACCTTGTCTATGTGTAATAACACACCATGCCCATGTATAATGGCACCATAAATCTCTATTAGAGGTTAGGGATATCATATTTCCTTTAAAGAAGTCTCGAGCTATCACTCAAAAAAGCACATGGAGTTCTCAAAAGATTGAGGTGTTCATATTGTCTAAGTATAAAAGAACTAGTCAACTTGGAAAAAACAAATAGTTGATACTTTGTCAAATATGCAATCGACTACCTATAAGAATCTATGATTCTAATAGGTCATAGTTTTTATTTGTCTAGGTATAAATGCATTATGATCTTTTTTAAAACCGAGATTGACTCCCTCAAAAGCATACATACTTGGAAGAACAAAGTCACAAAATACAACTTAAGGTTAAAAATTCAAACTTCTAAAAACCAAGGAACTCTCAAAGAGAAAAAGAGACATTATATCCCGTCCACAGAGAGAGAGAGAGAGAGAGAGAGAGAGAGTGAGGTTTCATTAACAAAAAAAAAAGAGAATTACAACTCGACCCTATAAGACTAGGCCGAATAGTCATAAATTTTTATAAGACTTAAATATATTGACCCAATCAACATAATATTTCCTAGAAACCCTTAATAGCACCTTTAAGAACTTTTTAAGAAGAAGGGTGAGAAGAGGGAGCAAAATGAACATCAACTTTAAGAATTTCTCTTTGAAAGGAAAAGGATAGAAATGACTATTGGAGAATGATCATTATTACTACTTGACATTTATGATACCTCTAAAAAAATTTATTAAAAATAATTTATTTTTGTTTATTTTATGGGGATGTAACTTATTATTGATTTTGGATTCACCACTCGCTATTAAAGGAACTAAGAAACCTAAAATTGACACTAGTTTAGAGATTCTAGGGTAAAGAGTGAGTTATATTATTGGAAAGATATTAATCACCCAAAAGCACCTTTTTGAGAAAATGTGCCACGTTTGGTTTAATCCTAAAAGTTTCTACTTTTATCAAAATTATTCCTATGTTAAAATTTCAAGTTTATTACCTAGGTCAAATTAATTTTTTTATTTTTATTTGTGACATCATGTTGAATTGATCATTGAACTCCATCATTAAGACTCTTGTCAATTTAACATTGAATCCAGCTTTAAATCTCAACTTAATTGGTATGTCGTTCTTAATTATTAAAATGTAATTGATTTGAGTTAGCATCGATCCTTATCGGATAGGGGATTGTTAATTTTCACTTAACATTTCTCCATGAATATATATTTTTTGTTCTTTTCCTTTTTATATATCTTTTTTTTATCATTTTTGTTTTTTTTTTATTATCATTTTTATATTTTTTAAGGTTGGTGGAGAGTCTTTAAAAATTAAAAAACTCGATGATTCATCCACCTATTAATTACCTAATAAAACTAACGATTATTTAAGTAATATTCAACATTAAATAAATTTAAAATTTAATTATCGAAACCTAAAAGATAAACATGCAACAAATGCACATGATTCTAAAATCTACCTCCATAATTTCATATTTAATTAACATTAAATACTAAGCTAAACTAAAATTTAAATATGAAAAGAAAGTAATGACTAAGCATGAACTTAAATAAATTAAAATAAATAGAGAAAAAACTTTAAAAATTTTAAAAGATTAAATGTAAACTAGAAATGAAAACAGGAAGCATGCATAAAAATTTTAGGTTTATTTGAACTAGGAAAACTAATTGAAATAAATCATAAAGAAAATTTAAGTAATCGAGCCTTTAGGTCCATCGGGGGGCTCAAACCCATACTCGTTCAGCCTAAACTACCTAAGTCCACAAACCCATACCTGTTCAGACCTAAACTACCTAAGTCCACTAAACCTAGCAACCCATCCCAACTAAGCCCATCCTTTCTTTTTTTATTTTTCTTACGGGCTAGGCTAAACCCATTTCCCATTTCTTGTTGACTCTTCCACTTGCTCGAATGTCTTTCTTTTTCTTTCTTTTCTTTCTTTCATCTTTCTTTCTTGCATAATATAGATACAAAATTTCAGACTAAAACCCACCATAGAAGCTAAATTGGCATTTTCTCTCCTCACTATCTTAGATGAATTGGAAATCTAAACATAGATAACAAGAAAATGAATGATAGAGCTAACTAGAAGTGAAAATGAAAACTAATCTAGCTTGACCAAAGGTGATGGATGTTGTTTTGCAAGTATGGTTGATTCTAATGATGCTTTAGGTTGGATTTTAGGAACCTAGAAAACTTGTTATTAGTGTTGAATGCCTTGAATAGTGGCTTGAAACCCGTGAAAGATACCCCAAAACCCATAATGCTTACCAGAAAAATTCTCCTAAAAATCCCAAAATCCTCTTTATATCACTTTATTTTCTCTCTTACTATCTCTCTTTCTCTCGTCCTTCTTCTTAGCATACAATGGGGCTTAATTTATAGCCTTATTGCACTACATTTCAACCCTAGGATCGTTCTCAAACAATCCACTCCCTTGCTTGCTAAAATCAAAACTCGATAAGAGGCTTTTTACAATTTGTGAGCAAAATAAAATTTTTGGCAAATATGTAATGTGTGTGCAGCGTTTTGTTTGTGGGTAGGTGCGGTGGTGTAAATGACTCGTTGTGAAGCGTGATTCCCGGTTGGTACAAATGGCGGTAGGAATTTTGGTTATGAATGAACTTATCTTTTTTGGTTGAAGACGATGAACAATACTAGGAGATGGAGATTGATTTTAGATTGTAGCGAAAGGTGAGCTAAAAACAAAACAAAATATAAAGTAAGTGAAAATAAAAATAAATAAATAAATAAATATAAAAAATGAATATAACCTAAATTTTGAGTTATGACAATCACAAAGAATATATCATCCCACTCTAGCAATAACTCGTTCTATGAGGATATTATCGAAGAAATATGCATCTTTCATGATCTTCAATAGTTATTCAACATAGGCTTAGAAAAGCCCAATAGTTCTTTAAAAATTATAGCAGAGCATATTAGGATGGTTTCTAATTTTCTCCAAAAAATTTTCTTTCTTATAAATAGTAATACCTAAGACCTCAAACGTTCCTATACATTTATGTGTTTACTTGCTAAATATGTGCCTACTATGATTTTTTCTTATATTGATGAATTCTTGGTTATGCAAGTTCATGTTGTTAAATGTTGTGAGTTTGTGGTGCTTAGGGAGCTTAAGTGTGACAATTAAAAGATTGAGGACTTAAGTGAACTAAGTGACAAAGTAAGGTAAAGAGTTTAGTAAGTCATTCAAACTTAGCGGACCTAAAAATATAGCTTGATTAAATGTCTTATACATATGTGAACCTAAAAACAAAGTTTGATTATTATCCCATACAAATATACTCTTTGTAGGAAAAAAAGATTAGACATGTCTAGTGCTTTTATGGTTTTTCATAAATAATGATTTTTTATGAGGGTTAAATATATAAACATTTAATATGATGCACCCGAATCATAGAAAATATATTTTAACAAAAAAAAAAAAAGATGTATTTCCCTATATTCATGCATGATTACACTTATTAAGCATTAACTCACAGCTTTTCTTGTGGTGTATAGGTAAGCTAATCATGCATGAAGCCATGTGTGACATTGAGGATGCTATCAAGAGCGAGTCGAGTTTTCCAAAGTATGTACTATATATATATATATATATATATATATATATATATATATAGATAGGTTTAGAGTTTAAAGGCTAAACAATGATAAACTCATGTTACATTTGGATATGTTAATGGATAAACAAGTTTGAAAGGCTAATGAAATTGTTTTATTTATTGTGAAAATTGATGGTTTATAACATGCTAAACTAAAGGCAACCTTAAACTTTAAATCTAAATAATTCCATTGTGCATCATACGAGTTAGAGAACATGGGATTATTCTTTCATCCTATAGGTGTGAGGCTATTGATAGCATTCTTAGCCTTTTTTAGGCCGAGGGTGTTACATAAATAATGTCCCTTTCTTGGGTTATAATAGCTAGCTTGGCCCTCATCTCTCCCATCTTATAAGGAGTTATAAATATCTCCTTCTCTTAGACTTCCCGATAATAAAGTCCATAAACTTGCAATTAGAAGGCTTACAGGAATTGCCATGTCAACACTATAAGGGTAAAATTCAAGGAAAAAAAAAGGAAAAGTAATTATAGCTAGAGTCAGTTTCATTTCCCTATTTATGTTGTTAGCCAACTAACGACCCTTAAAATTCAACAACTCTCTAAAAACCAGAGAAACCTATTATAGCGAGACAAATAGCCTCCTCTCATTCCCTACCTACCTTATAAGGAATAACAATTCTTAAATGGGTTCCTTCTAATATGAAATTCCTTTGATGAAGAAGTAAGAGTAGACATCTCAAAACAACAAACCGACTTATAACAACTTCCTTAACAACGTACCTTGAATTTGAACCACCCCTTCTAGATAGAAAGGAATCCTCTATAGTAGGATGCTCGGACAACTACTAAAAAACAAGCATCCACCTTTACCGATGGAGAAGTCACTTGAGCTATGAGTTAAAGGAAAAATAAAGACCCCGAACCTTACACCGAGGAAGTGCCTAACCTAGAAGAAAAGGAAATAGTTCTTTACTTATTCATATGAGCTTAAGCCCTATCAAGCCTTGTCCTTCTTATGTTGTAGGTCTTAAAAGAGGACGAGGCAACCTAACACCACCGAGTATTTCTCACTAGGATCACCCACTTACTTGACTATGCCTACTTTGTCTTCGATTTGCTCGATTGATATTCTCTTTCAAACACCTCACCAACTCGGCAAAAAAAAAAAAAAAAAAATGTATATATATATATATATGTGTGTGTGTGTGTGTGTGTGTATATATATATATATATATATATGTGTGTGTGTGTGTGTGTGTGTGTGTGTGTATATATATATCAACAACTGAATTTGAAAGAAAAAAAAAGGCCTAAATTTAACATAGCCACCATGTATGATATGACATAATGATAATCCCTATAGAAAAAGATTGATTTGATACATGCCACACTTATTTCTCGCCCTTTCCCAAAGAGCCAAATCCATCTTAAATTGGGTGGGATGGCATTACAATTATCCTTAGGCCTTTGCTTCAAATAAGAATGAATCTTGAAATCAACCGACCTTTATTTAAGGACGTAAACTCCTTATACCTAAATATAAACCGTTACTTCTTATAATCGCTAACCATATTACGAGTCTTTATAAAGATGTCTGTTCAAAGGACATGTCTCCCTACTAAGAAAGGTATATACACAAAACCTCTTATCTTCCTCTTCAGTATCTTTTTTCAAAAAAAAAAAAAAAAAGAAAAGAAAAGAAAAAAAAAGAAAGAGTACAAAATGAGCCTTAAAGATGGGGTGACACCGAACTACTAACAAAAATTATAAAAAATAGTAAGAATGGCTCACCTATTTGAAAGAAGTTAGCAAATATTTATGCTAAAATATTGAAAAACCTTTTCCATAAACTTAGATAGAGAGAATATATAATTGTATTTGATTATACAAGTGGAAATAATTTTCTCAATATTCTCTTCCATACCTCCGGAAGTAGGTCTCTCCATTTTATCATTTTGGTTAGGGATAGCTGCAAGGTAAGCCCATCCCAAGTAATGGGAAAATATAACTATTCTTCTCCTAAAAACTCTACTAGGACCTCCCTTCACAAAGAAAAGATAACCCCATCCTATCATTTGTGGATATGGACCCTTGTGTACACTTAGAGGGAATAACAACATCTACATTAGGGTTTGCTCCTTCACCACTAAGAGTAACCTAGACACACCTCTCATCCTTTCCAATCTATTATTTTCAAAAAAGCACAAGATGTAGAAAAAAAAAAAAACCTACCGAAGTTTCAATGACTCGCCAAGAAAAAAATCACCTACTACAAAGACCAGATTATCTTTAAAAGCGTCAAGATTAGCTAAATTTTTTCTCAATTGAGAATAATAACTAGTTTTAGCACCCTAATTTTTATTCATCTATTTTTAAATTTGTGAGTTAAAAAAAGAAAAAAAAAGAGATTTACTTAGGAAAAATGATTTTTGGGTTCAATTAAAAATAAAATAAGAAGTGTAGGAATAAAAAAAAAAACCTAATTGAGGATGAAATTAAAAATTCCAAAGCCCTAAATCCTTAATTCAAAATAAAGCAAAAAAAAAGGGTACTAGTGAGGAAAAAATCATACAAATCAATACCGAAATTTAAAATTTGGAGAAACCACATACCAAAATTAATGTTTACCTAAAACCCTAATTTTTCTCTATAAATGCCCAACCCTTCCAGCCATTTAAGAGGACACGAATCCCAAAAAAGGAAAACCCTAAAAAACCTAAAAATTTGCTAAATGACCTCCTAAAAAAAGGATCATACCTGTCGACTCGTGAGTTGACCCATATACCCACCGACACTTCTCTTTTTAAATCGACCACCCTCTAGCCGATATCTCCTCCAACCACCACTACAAATCAATGGATTATACCTATATCCACCATTTTCAATTAGTTGGAGAAGGAGAAGATGTGAAGCCTATTCAAAATTGAGGAGAGAAGGTCGACGGCTCGACCCATTTAACAAACCAGCCAAATCTCTCAATTGTGGTCAAACCACCAGTTTCCACTATTATCACCCAAATTTTTATCCTTGTTACTTTTACTTCTATTTTTATTTTTATTGGAAAATAAAAAAAGAAAAAAGAAAAAATTTAAATGAAAAGAAAAAAATGAAAATGACATGGGAAAAAAAGAGTGAAAAAATGGCAAGCAAAACAAAATGCTAAGTAAAAAGAAAAAAAAAGAAAAAAGTCAATTGCAATAATTAGTTTAGGTTAATTCTAAAAAAAAAAAAGAGGAAGAGAGGGAGAGGGCAAATTGAAGAAATGGAAAGTTTGGAAGTAATAAAAAGATCAATTGAGGGCCCGATTAAAAAAAATCAAAACTTATGTCCTTTAATTAAAATAATGAGGGGGCACAATTGAAAGAAATAAAGAAGAAAAGTCTCAATTAATTAAGATTTAGGAGCCCTATCAAAGCAAAAAATTCAAAATTAAACTCAAATTGATGGGTTGCTAAGAACCAAAGACCGAAACAAACTTTGTCAAAAAACCTAAAAAATACTAATAAACTTTGCATCCAAAACAAACTTTGGACTTTTTGGTATATTTCACTATTCACTCACCACCTTCATCTAACCAACACTGTTCCTCTCTCTCTTTCATCCGAAACTTTCCTCCATGAAAACTACTTTCCTTCCTTCTATTTCTTGAAAAAAACCACCATAACCACCCTACAAGCACTCATCTTCATCCCCTATATCCATCATCAACCAAAAGCCTTCATCTCCACTTTCCTCTCCCACACCCCTTCACTAACACTCGCTTATAAACTAGCTTGAAAGCTTGTCGCCAAGTTTTTCCTCGCACGCATCGACCCTTTTGCTAATTTTTCTTTGTATGTAACTCTTCCTCGCGGCATCCAGCTCTTTCTCTCTCACAACACCCAAGCTCTAGCTTCTTTTCTCTTGTAATAGCCATGCCCATATCACAGCCCCCTCCATCACCTCGTCTCCTCACAAGCTCATGCCGACCCACCCACCTTCGACCTTGCCTTAACCTCACCTATAATTGTTACGACCAACGTAGCTTCACACCTCATAGCGACCTCTCTCTTTGTTCCAACCAATTGCCCAAGTGCCTAAGATCTCGCTTCTCACATGTAGCACAACCTAGCTCTTTAGGTTGTATAGGTTCACCCTCCCGCTTGCCCAGTATCTCCTCGTCATGCATATAGTACAACCTAACTCCAGCTCGCCCCTTCCTTTTACACTCCATAAGCCAACACACCGATAAGCTTACCACAAGCCTACTCACTTGCCCGGACACCACCCTTATGCCGAGCTTCTAGTACCATGTAATAGGTTGCTCCTCCTTGCATGCTAATGTCTTCCACGACCCCTCACAACCAATCAGCCTTTTAGCATGCTAGGTCACCTTGAGTCAGCAACAAGCGACCTTTTTCCCCTCCCCTTTTGGTCCTATAACGATCAACCAGTCCCTTTTAAAAAAAAGAAGAAAAATGAAACAAAGAGAACAATATTTGTTGTTAGTTTGTTTGTTGCTTTTGATAAAAAAATATAGCAACAAAAGTCTTAAAACATTACAAAGTTTTAGTAACTTTGCACAACATCATTTCACAAGTAATAGTGACCTTAGGGGACCCATAACACATTTTGTCAACAAGCGATCACTTTCCTTTCTTAGTTAACTAAATAGTCAGCTATTATTAGGAACAGAGAGAGTAGAACCGACTTCAAGTTAGACATTGGAGCTACGAGAACCTTTGGGTAAAAATTCCAAATCCATTATGCTTTTTAAAAATAATGGTTAAAAGTGACTAGGTTATTTGAAAATGTGAATGAAATTATTGTATTTTTTTTAAATATATTTAGTTTAAATGTAGTTAAAACAAGCATTGTTGCAATGGATATTAAAGGACAAACTACAATGTTTTATTTTTTTATTCCTGCAAGTCTAAATGTGAAGTTTGTCTTCTTTTTATGGATGATTGACTCGAATATGTTCAATTATGTGATTTAAATTGTTGCATGGCACTTAAATAGTCATGGTTTGAATATAGTTGAAGCGAGATATTCCTATAATGCCAATTTTAAGACAAACTATCTTGTTTTCCTGTTTTATCCCCGTATACTTAAGTGTGAAGTTTGTGCCAATTTTTGTAGTTCGATTGATTTTTTATGGCTAGTTGTAATGATAAAAATAAACTACCAATGGCTTCCCACTTATATGACGAAGTTGTAGGTGGTTTTGAAATCATCTTGTTTGTTTTCTATTTTTTATTCATGTTTCCCATTTTTTTTCTTAATTTTGAATTATGGTTGGTTGCAATGATGAAATGAGGCCACTAGTGGCTTCCCACTTATGTAAACAAGTCGTTGATGATTTTGGAATCATTTTGTCTATTTTTTATACTTGTTTTACATTTTTTGTTTCCTTTTTTTATTTTTTTCCTATTTCTTATTTCATCAAAATGAAAAAGCTAGTGGCTTTTCAATTATGTGACTAAGCTATTAGTAGCTTCAAAATAATTTTTATTTAATATCTCGCTTGTTTGAAATGAAGCCATCACCGGCTTCCCACTTATGTGATGAAACCACTAGTGGCTTTCAAAATAGTTATTTGCTCCTTGCTTGAGCTAAATAAAGTAGTTTGGTACCTTCCTACTTGTATGATAAAGTTATTGTTTTCTAAAATCATGACTCAAAGTCGTTGGTGGCTTCCAACTTGTGTGAGTGAAGTCACTAGTGACTTGTT
Source organism: Dovyalis caffra (assembly GCA_963924115.1). Taxonomy (NCBI): domain Eukaryota; kingdom Viridiplantae; phylum Streptophyta; class Magnoliopsida; order Malpighiales; family Salicaceae; genus Dovyalis; species Dovyalis caffra. The sequence continues at coordinate 3,946,553 of CAWUPB010001009.1, read as the reverse complement.
GCTCACACTAATAAAAAAGTTATCCATATTTAGAAACTCATCTATTTATCGATAATAGGTTGTGTTCACTAATGATCGGTCAAAATTGCAACTTCTCCCACCATTCCTCTTTGGGTAGGAAGTATTGGCCTTAGATCGGCTCGAGCTTCCAAACTCGCCTTATTTTACATCCAATCTATCATGTTATATATTTTTATAAAATAAACTCATTTAAATAGGTTTAGAAGCATAACATAGGAAAAAATAGATTTTCATATTTGTAGGCAAACAATACAACGTACCTTAAGTAGAATGAGATGATAGTGATATTATATCTTTCCCATATGTCATCGACCCCTTAAATAGATATCTATGTAGACAAATATGTTTAAAGTTTCCTAGTTCTCCCCAATTACTAGGTGATGACTCCATTTTCGACCCTCTTTATTGAGGCCGACGTAGATAGGCACCATCATAGAAGTATTCCCCACCTCTTAAAAGGTGTTCTACCAAAAATCATGGCCTAACTTCATCAAAAAAATGACTGAATCAATGGTACATCGTTTATTACAACCTAGATAAATCGGTTAAATAAGGCTACATTAGACCTTTTAACCACAATAAAAACACTCTTCACAGATTCAATGAGTCAATTGGTGTCCTCAAAGCCCTTTAATCTTACTAAAATGTTCATCAATAAGAGAGGGAGATTTGGCCAAAACTTCTAAGTCATTGATCTTCCTCCTTCACTAATGGCAATGACTAACACCACTCTAGAATGATAACATAAAACCTCCTTCAACATACGGGATGGTCCACGTGCTTAAAGGACCATCGGATGATGGTTAATGCAAGCAACATTTGCTACTAGGTTATTGTGATAGTTTCATAATTTTTACCTCTAAAGGCATTTTGATCATTTCACATCTAAATGTATTTTGGTCATTCCATATCCAATATGAGGCATTTTAGTAATTTTATGATAACATCTTTAATGGTTCAACTAGTAGTTACTTTTCTTTCTAGATAACCGAATAATCGCTTTGGATCGGGATCGAAGAAAGTAGAACTAATACCAAATAATACTAAAAAAAATTCACCATTTTCAATCGTTATTTGGGATAACTTATGATAATATTTGTTCCCATTAAATTTTTTGATTGAAATGATGGGAATGACATGTTGTAATGAACATAAAAATAAAAAAAGGAAGACATGTTAGTTGTGCTTGAAATTTTAAGTGTGATTAGATACACTATTGTGTATCAAATTTAAAAGAGTTGGAGACTCGGTATTTTGAGGTGAAATAAGGTTGGTGATCTCTACAATAGAGCTAGAAGGATTAGGATTGAGATTTAATTTTAATGATGTATCGGATGATATATGTGTTTATATTAAATGATGTGTTAGTAATGTAACCGATGTGTCAATTATGCAATATTCATGACCAATGTAAGATTACTTAATTCTTTTGCTTGATGAAATAAAGCTCGCTGGTGGCCTCTTACCTACATAGATGAAGTTATTGGTTTCTTCCTCGCTTATATGAAGAAGTCATTAGTGGTTTTGAAGTCATTTTACATGTTTTTTATCTACCTATAATGAAACTATCAATAGCTTTCTATATGTGTGGGTGAGGTCATAGTGGCTTCCAAATCAATTTTCTTACTTTTTATTCATTTGAAATGAAGTTGTCGATGGCTTTCCAATTATGTGATGTGTCGTCGGTGGTTTTGAAGTCATTTTACTCGGTCTATTTAAAATGAAGTTGTTGATGGCTTTCCACTTATGTGGATGAAGCCTTCATTAACTTCTAAATCAATTTACTTGCATTTTATTCATTTGAAACAAAGCTACCGATGGCTTCCCACTTATGTGATGAAGTTACTAGTAGTTTTGAAGTCATTTTACCAATTTTCTATTTGCTTGAAATAAAGTTACCGAGTGGCCTTCCACCTACGTGGACGAAGCTACTAGTGGGTTTCAAATTAATTTACTTGCTTTTTATTCATTTAAAACAAACCTACCGATGGCTTCATACTTATGTGATGAAGTTATCAATAGTTTTGAAGTCATTTTACCTATTTTCTATTTGCTTGAAATAAAGTTACCATTGGCTTTCCACCCATGTGGACGAAGTCGCTAGTAGCTTATAAATCAATTTAATTGTTTTTTTTTTCATTTGAAATGAATTTATTGATGGCTTTCCAATTATGAGACAAAGCCTCTAATAGTATTGAAGTCAATTTACTTGCCCTCTCGTCCGCTCGAAACAAAGTCGCTAGTGGCTTCGCATCCGTATGGATGAAGGCGCTAGTTGCTTCTAAATCAATTTACTTGCTTTCTATTCATTTGAAATGAAGCTATCGATGGCTTCTCACTTATATGATGAAGTTGCTAGTGGCATCCCAAACTAATTATCAGCTCTTTATTCGAGCAAAATAAAGTTGTTAATGGATTTTCACTTATGTGATGAAGTTATCAATGATTTCCTAAATTCATGAATTAAAATCATCGGTGGCTTCTCACTTGTATGAATGAAGTTGTTAGTGAATTATGTTCATGTCAATAAAGGCTATCAATCTTTAGAAAATCACTTATTGGTAAATTGTGTTCACTAAAGATTAGTCAAAATTCCAATCTGCCATACCTTTCCCTTTTGAGTATGGGTATTAGCCTTAGATCAACCTAAACCTTAAATTACTCTATTGTTCCTTCTCAACTTAATAAATGTGCTTAAATAGGCATATAAACATAACATAGTAAAGCCAAATTTTTATTTCCACATGTAAACAATGTAGCCTACCTTAGGTAAGATGGGATGATAGTGATGTTATATCTTTTCCATATATAACGAACCTCTTATCTAGATATCTATGTAGACTAGTTTATTTAGGATTTCTTAGTTCTCATTGATTAGCTTGGTGGCAAGTCCATATTCCTATGCCTTTCTCTACGGGCTCCCATCAACGGAATGATGACTTCGATGGGGACATGTCATGTTAGGGTCAAGCTTTGAATGTCCGTGTTAATGAATCTCTAATTTTTTATTATGCTTCTATGCCTATATGTTTGTTACAAAAGAAGTAATTTATACCCCCTCCTTTTCCCTTCTTCATTTGTTTCTCTCACCTCCACTACACCTCTTTTCCACTACACGTCCTTTTCCGACGTCGATCAAAACAATGGCCACTCGAGCCGGCTCACGCAAATAAATTTTTTTCCACAGACATTTAACAAAGTAAGGGTTATCTTTCGTCCTCAAAATCGGATCGGATCCGTGCTATATAAACTTCATTTGTCGGGCAAAATTTTTTCTCTCAATTTTTTTTTAAGTTAGATGAATGTTACATATTTTAATTAAATTTTTTAGTTTATTAGTTTATTAATTATTTGAATGTTGCTAATTATTTTGTTTTGTTAATTGGTATCGGATCCGTGCTATATAAACTGCATTTCGTTGGGTAAAACTTTCTCTCTCAAACTTTTTTTTTTTTAAGTTAGATGAATGTTATATATTTTAATTAAAATTTTTTTTGTTTATTATTTTATTAATTATTTGAATGTTGCTAATTATCTTGTTTTGTTAATTCATATGTAGTAGTTTTAATTTGTTAGTTGTTATTTTATTTTGATAACTGTTAGATTTATTTTGCTAAGTTTTAGTTTGTTGTTATTTTGATAATTAGTTGTTATTTTAGTTTATGTTGCTAAGTTTTATTTTTCTAATTATCTTGTTTTGTTAATTTTTATGTTAACGTAAATCTTAAAAATATAATTTTTTTTTAATTTTCTATTGTTAGATGAAAAATTAATTTTTTAACCTTAAATGATTAGTATGATTAATTGATTGATTGATTTATTTTTAATTTTTATAGTTTAATTTGATGAGTTGTTTGTTTAAATATAATTTGGAAATTATATTACTTTTTAATGTAGTTTAATAAATTCGAATATAACTTTTATAAAATTTTATTACTTTAATTAATAAAATTAAAATAATATCACATGTATAATGATTTGATTGTATCGAAAAAAATTAAAAAATATAATTAAAAAATTAAAGTAAAGATTAAAAATTTATAAATAATTTATTAATTAATAAAATTAAATAAATATTTTACTTTAATATTTTTTAAAATTATGTAGGTGATAATGTAAATTAATGTTTTTTTACTTGTTAAAATCTAATTTTTTTTATATTTTAGGTGAAAATGATAATATAATTACAAAATTACTTTAAAAATGTTAAAATTATATAAATATATAGATAATTAATAGAGTCAAATAAATATTTTAGTTGAATGTTTTCATAAATTATTTAGTTCATTGGTAATTTAACGTATTTTAGCATAAAACAAGTATAAAATTTTATGTATTTTAAGAAAAAAATGATAATGTAATTCTCGTAAATTACCTAAGGTAGTATAAATGAGGTTATTTGTTTTGTTTAGTTTAAGTTAACGTTATAACATATAGAACTTAAGGATGAAAATTTAAAAAAAGAAACAAAAAATTATTGAATATTAATCAATTAAGTAGTTATTTAAGAAAATTTAAGCATTCCTTATATATTTATTTAAATAGGAAGTAAAATTCAAAAACAAAATTAATAACTAGATGAAGATAATTATATAACTAATATAATTGTTTAATATTTATTTAAAATAATTCGGAATGATGAGAAGCATTCCTTTAAATTATTGAATATAATTGTTGAGGCTCGGAGGGAGGCGGGAATCTTAGAGCCAAAAGTTGACCAGAATTTGTTATACTTGCATGCTATCGGGGAAAACAAGAAAAGATTTTATGGGATAGGCACACAATCGAGTGCATTATGTATCTCGATCGGGTGGCGAGCGGCTCCTCCTCCGCAACGTCGCAATACATGATTGATCCAGCTAGCGAACGAGTTCGGATGGACTACGAGGCTACTAAGGAAGAGGTTATCAAGCTTAAGGATGCTATTTGTAACATGAAACTCAATACGATTCCATGACATCCTTCCTAATGCAGCTAGCACGGACATCCGGATTGTCTATAGATCCATCGATTACTCGGCAGTCTACTCGGTCCATCCACTTAGCCTCCGGTTCGGCCTCCGGTCTATCCTCCAGTGTGACCACTCGCACGGAATGATGATGAGGATATGTGATTAGACAAGTAGGATGAGTGATATAATAATCGATCACTTTGTTTGTTTTCTTGTTTTTTTTATTTTTTTATTTTTATGAAACATATTCTAGAATGATTTTGTTAATGTTATTTTATTTTTCATATATACATGATTAGTTATGATTGTTAATTATTAATTTTAATTATGAAATATTATGTTAATAATATTCGAAAATGTGACGAGAATAGTTACGTAAATCGGTGATGGATTTATTATCGAAATTTGTGACGGATTAGCGATGGACATCGGCGATGGATTATTGACTCGATTAGCGATGAAATTTAATTACGGATTAGTGACGGAATTTAGGGATGGATTAGTGATAGATTAGCGATGAAATTTAGTGACAGATTAATGACGGCTTAGTGATGGCATTTAGTGACGAATTAGCGACGGACTTATTTTCAAAATTAGTGATGGAATTATTTTCAAACGTAGTGATGGATTAGCAATGGATTTATTTTCAAAGTTAGTGATGGATTAGCGACGTATTAGCGACGATTAGGGTGCAATCCAAAGTTAATTTTAGCGACGGATTAATTGGGTAGTGACGGATTTTTCGTCACTAAATATAGCGACGGATATAATATTCCATCACTAAAATTTAGCGACCATCAAATTAGCGACCAAATTTTTTCTCGCTATTCCGTTGCTATTTTCCATTAGCGACGAATTATTGTATTTAGCGACGGATTGTTCCGCTAAAAGCTTTTTTTTTTTTTGTTTTTGTAGTGTAATCCAATTTTCCATACACAAACAAAGTACATTGAAATTGATTGTCACTTTGTTAAAACTTGGTTGTCGGGGGAGCTTACGAGTTAAATTTATTTCAAGTCTAGATCGAAAGAGAATATTTTTATGAAGCTTTATCTAGTATACGGTTAGTTTTCGTAAGAGACAAACTTACACTAGGCAAATGCCCATCGTCGGTTTGTGGGGGAGTGTTAAGACATGATTCAGAAAAGTCTGCTACAACCAAGTCTCCTTTTTTGCTATGATTTGTTCTCCAATCTCAACCACCACGTCTTCTCCTAATAGACTTCTCAACAACAACAACTTGTTCTTTTCGGTTAATGTTTTGTAAAGAGACATGAATTATAACTCTTATTAGTGTTTGTAGATATTTAGGTAGTTGTAAATATTTAAAGTCCTACAAATTCATTACTTGTAACATTATAAAAAGAAAATTAACCTCTGAATAATATACTACTGAAAATATTATTCATTCACATCTCTAATCTCTTTTTCATCCCTGTTGATTGTTTGTGGTTTAATATTGTGGATGATGTTACAAATAGTATCAAAACCATTCTAAAGGAAGCCGATTGCTTGATTGTTGAAAATTAACGTGGTTTAGTATGGTTAGTTTTGCTATCAGCACATTGGGCTTTTCCATTTCATTTTTTTCTCTTTTTTCATGAACTAAATTAAGGAACACATTGACCAAGTAAAGTTCACTAGCTAGCACTTGAATATGAGCTGTAACCAATAAGATGACATGGTGGGTGACACATCAGAAAGAGCCTGCTGGTGGGACCCCAAGAGTTTTAGGGTACTATGAATGGTACCAGCAGTAGGGGATACTTGGAGATTGAGTGTTAACCTTCAAGAACCATAAGCCGAATATGGGTGTATAGGGCATTAGAGCTAGAAAGGCTGTTTGGATTATGTTACATAAAAGCATTAGAACCAACTGGAAAAGGAACCATATTGATTTTTTTTTTTAATAATACCTACTGTTACATTGATATGCTAAATTCATTAATTCAACATGCAACTTGACTTGAATTTCTATATAAATAGCGCATGAGCATTGCCAAGTAATACAACATACCTAGAGCTTCCATTGAGATACACTGCTTTTTGTGTTGGGAGAGAGAGTTGAGAGAGAGAGACTTATAATTGCCTTTCTTAATTTGTGCAGTGGAGAGATGGCCTTGCACTTGACATGGGTGTTCGTTTTTGGTTTATTAGGTAGGAATAATTACAAGTCCCTTCTTTTTTTTTTTTTTTTTGGCTCTTCTATACTTCTTCGTTAATTCTTGTTTTCTATTTCCTCCTAATTAAAGATGATGCAAGGAGCATTTAGATGAAGAACTACTCATACATACATTTCTGCTTTCTCTCAATTATTAATTCAGTAAATGTTTTGATGAAGTATGAAATAAATTTTCATATATATAAAACCAAAATTGTAGGAAGGTGCGACAACTTCCATTTTTTTTTTTTTTTGTAATAACAACTATTTACCATCTCGAGAAACTAATTTACACTTTGTTTTCTTTTTTATCTGCCAATGTAGGCAACATCATCTCTTGTTTGGTCTGCCTTGCTCCTCTGTAAGTCCTTGTCTTAATTTTTAGTCTCTAGTCTTTAGAAGTACTTTAGTTACCTTTCTCTCTTTTTGTTGCTAATTAACTAAGGAATGATATCGCAGGCCAACATTTTATCAAATTTGCAAGAAGAAGACGAGCGAAGGGTTCCAATCTATCCCTTATGTGATCGCACTATTTAGTGCTATGCTTTGGCTATTTTATGCAATTTTCAAGGATGATGCCATCCTTCTAATCACCATAAATTCTTTCACCTTTTTTATTGAGATAGGCTACCTTGTTGTGTACCTTTTCTATGCCACGAAGAAGGATAAAGTACTTCCATTATCACTACCTTCCCTCACTTTTAAAGCCCTCTTTGTACAATACAGACTTACTAATTTAGCTCAATTTGGTGCAGATTCTGACTTTCAAACTTCTCCTCTTGTTCAATGTTTTCGGGTTCGGTCTCATCTGTGTAGTAACGCTCTTCCTAACACAAGGCCAAAAACGTGTCCATTTTCTTGGATGGATTTGCATGATATTTTCTTTGTGTGTTTTTGTTGCACCTCTTTTCATTGTGGTGAGTAACTTGAGTATGGAAAACATAAATTTCTGGCTAATCTTCAACATCTTTTCCGTAATACTTGATTGAATTTTGCAGGGGAAAGTTATAAAAACAAAGAGCGTGGAGTTCATGCCTTTCTCTTTGTCATTCTTCCTAACTCTGAGTGCAGTCATGTGGTTCTTCTACGGCTATCTAAAGAAAGATCAGTTTGTTGCTGTAAGTGATCAAATATTTATGCATACGTGAAAAACCAGACTTTTCATTTAATGGATTTTTTTATTACTAACATTTATTCTGTTTTTATCAACAGGTTCCAAACATACTGGGGCTTCTCTTTGGTATCCTCCAGATGGTGCTTTATATGATCTATAGGAACCCTAAGAAAGTAGTGGTGGTGGATCCTAAACTTCAATTAGAAATATCTGAACATGTTGTGGACCTTGGAAAGTTGGGCGCAACAATCTGCTCTGAGATAACTGTACTGATTCCAAAGCTAAATGATAGTGGAAATGGAGTTATTGAAGATCAAAATGCAAAGGGACAGACGATGGAAATCATGAAAGCCATGGATGTCACCAGCAAACTTTAGCAGCTGCATTGGAGTGTTATTAAAAGTTGCATGTAACTCTATATATATGCATGTGGTCGTGTCTTAATTATATAATTAGTTTCTGTTTGGTTTGTCGTCGTGTAATTAAGGCTTCATGCGGCTTATCTCTTCCCTAGATTAGTGTCCGTCATTTCTGATGGTAATCAGTCGAAGACTCCACCTCTAGATTCATGTAACTGCTTTATGTTTGTTGAAGAAAATATTCATATAAATTAATCTGTCATTATTTATGTCTAATAGTTGTGCAATTCATTTAACATAACTTGTATCTTTGGCCTCTCTTTTGTACTCTCAACCAATTTGCCTTTTCTGCCAAATCCGGTGTTTTTTCAATTGAATTCATGGCCTAGACACATACATACATAATTCTGAGGTAAATGAGTTTGTAGCTCAATTTGAATTCATGTCCAGCTTTCCAAAAGTGAAAGATTTCAAATTCAAGTAAATACTTAATTTGTAGTGGTAAAAAATTATGACCGAAAAAAAAAATGAATGCAATCAAGATTATATAATGCCTCACCTTGGTAAAGGTCATCTGAATAAATTCAATATCTTTAATTAAATATTTGGTTTCATTTAGAGATCGCTGTTTTGCACACATATTCTCAAGTAAATTCAAGCATCTCTTTAATTAAACATTTGATTTAATTTAAAGATCACTTCCTTCAACTATTGGATGAGATTTTAGAATATAATTTATATTATTTTCTAATATAACTCTTCAAATATAAATTCTTCGGGTTTGGAACTTGCACAATTTATATTACCTTTTTGCTTGATTCTTTTTTAATAATTAAAAGAGATCCATACTACATAGTGGTTAATTCTTTTCAATTAATTAGGAAAAAAATAAGTGGTGGTAAGATTCAAATTCTTGACCATTTGGGTGAGAAAACTCGATACCGGATGAAAGAAGCATTTCAATCTAAAAGTTTAATCTATTTATGAGGCTCTACGATATAATTTATATTATTCTCAAATATTTTTTTAACAAAGCGGTGGTCTTTGGTTGGAGATCCAAAAATGGAAAGGGGATCTAATATATTACAATTAGGCCAAAAACCTTGATAAAGGTTAAATTTAATGATGCTGGTTAAGTATGTCTTAGATGCTGCAAGAATATTTTTCATGTGAGCAACTCAAGCCAAATTCAATCATGCATGGACAACTACTGCAAATGTTATGCACATTCTGAGTCTTTGGATAAATTGTGTTTTGGGAGCGTAGAGACGATTTAGTTCCTCTTAAGATGGAAGCATTTACATGACTGGCTCTTTTGGGAATAAGAAGCACAATCTTTTTAGACATGGAATAATTGATCAAGGAGCTGCTTTTTGCCCCTATTGTTCGGAGCTCGAAGAATGAGTTGGGAGTTGTAGGCAAAAAAAAAAAAAAAAAAAAAAAACTAGTCTAATAAAAAATTTTAATGTGTCAATATAAGTTCAATAAATCTTATGATGAATATATATTGCAAACTGATTATGATAATTTCAACATAACTTATCTAATAAACAAAAAAATGTGGTTTTTTATGGATAAAGGTGGATGATATAGATTGATGGTATGTTTCGTTCTCTTCTACGCTATGTTCCTATAAAACAAAAAATTTTAGTAGATTGAGAGATTGTCTAATGTTCTAATTAGTAATTGAAGAGAAAAAAGATGGTTTGATTCGGTTTTTTTTTTTTTTTTTTTTTTTTTTTGAAGATATTTCTATGTGTGATACAAAAGATTAACAATATCTACTTTTAGAATATAGAGAGTTACTAGTCGGTTACCCACGCTACGCTGTGGTTCTAGTAGAACAAACTCATTTTAAAATTTTAAAAAAATTTAATTATAATTTATTATTTAATTAATTTTTTCTAATATTTTTTTTTATAAATTCTTTTGCTTAAAAAAAGATAATTCATTCTTCTTTATGGACGAAAAAAAAATCTTTTCATCGAATTTAAAAAAATTAATAATATATTTTTTTCATAATATTGTATTGCAAAAAAATAAAGTTATAATTAATAGATAGAATTTTATAAAAACTGACAAATAGAAAAAAAATTCTTATTTAATGCTGATGAGAAGATTGATTTTTAAAATTATCAACACAACACTATAATAGATAGAATAAAATCATTGCAAAATTTTATAATTTTTTCATTAATTATTACTACTTTTTGTGTTTTTCATAAATTTTTTGCTTAAAAAACATAATTTATTTTTCATCATTTAGGGATTCCTAAATAAAAATTTGTAATATATAATTTAAACCTGAAATATTAATTAAGAATATAAGAACAACTCGCTTTAAAAATATATTATTTTATAAGAATATATCCAGAAAATAAAGTAACAATTAATGTATGACCCGCATAAAAATTAACCAATTAAAAAATAAAATATTTTTTATTTAATGTAAATGAGAAGATTATTTTTTTAAAGTACATATATTTGATTTATATATATTATATAATCGTTAGTTCGTATCGATAAAAAAAGTAACAATTGATTTTTAAAAATTTTAACACCCAATTAAAAAAAAAAGAAAAAGAAAAGGTATGTTGTGCATTAGTTAGAGATTAAAATTTTTATTTTAAAATTTCAGGGATTAAAATAAAATAATTTGAAAGTTACCAAAAAAAAAAAAAAAAAAAAACTAAGTTAAAAAAGGGAAGAGTGAAAATTACAATTAAAAAATCAAAACGAAATAATTTGAAAATTATATATATAAAAAAAGGAAAAAAAAAGGAAAAGTGAAAATTAAAAAAAAAGACAACTAAGAGTGAATAGTATATTGTGAGGGTAAAAAAAAAAAAAAAAGAGGAAAAAAGGAGTGAGTAGTACAAAAAAAGTTTAAGATAGTAAACTTTATTTAGTTTTAGTACGAGTAAAGATAAAAATCAAACATAATAAAAATTTAATGACTAAAATAAAAATATATTACAAAATATAACAAAAAAAAACCATAAATTTTTATTAAAGTCAAGAATAAATATTTATTATAAGGATAAAAATCAATATATATAGAAGGAAAAAGAAAAAAAGTCGGGCGTATATGAATGGGAAAAAAAACAATAAGGCTAGGCAAGCCTTGGTCGCTAGGTTCAAAAAAAAAAAATTATTCATTGAATAGTAAAAAATATAATAAAAATGTCTTCTATTTTAGAGTATTAGTAACGTAGAGTTGAGAGGCAAGTTTTATGATGAAAAAGATACAACAATTCATTTTCTTGTTATAGATAATCTCTAAAGCCAAGTGGGGGAGTTGGTGCCGTTTGATGTGACCATAGGTGGTTTGGCGATGGCAATGATGATGTGAGTGTTGCTAATGTGACAAGAAATGTTGCTAGATCATACTTTCATTAAACGAGGGCTTAGGCCAATTCGAGAGGCTCAAGTGAATGATAAGGAGATACATGAGATTTACACTAAGATATAAGAAGAAAAGAGCTTAGGTTGTAGAATTGATAATATAAGCACTCTATAGTTTCATCGAAAGCTATGTTGCTAAAAAATCCAAAGCTAAGAGAGTAGATTTTGATAGAGGCTCATAGTATGACCTATTCTATGCATCCCTCGTTAAGTTAAGATGTATAAGGATCTTTGCAAGAATTATTGATGGACTAGAATGAATAAAGATATCATGGAGTTTGTTTATGGTGCCGACATGTCGGCAAGTAAAGTATGAGCAATAAAGGCTAGTAGGAATGTTGCAAGAGTTGCTACTACCGAGTGGAAGTGGAAAAGTGTGATAATTATAATGGGTTTACCTCAAACTCAAGGAGGGTATGATTCAATTTGGGTGATTGTGGATAGATTAACTAAGTCCACTCATTTCCTACCTGCAAAGATTACCTACAAGAATGTGCAATATGCATAGTTATATATTGATTAGATAGTGTCCTTGTATAATATTCTGATCTCCATCATTTTAGATCAAGGTACTCAATTTACATCTAGATTATGAAGGAAGTTACAAGAGGCACTTGGTACAAAACTAGAATTCAATACGACATTTCATCCTCAAACAAATGGTCATTAGAAACAACAATTCAAACCTTAGAGGATATGCTTAGGGTATGTGTGATGGATCTAAGAGGTAGTTGGGATCATCACTTGCCATTAATTATGTTTTCATATAACAATTACTATCACTCTAGCATATGTATGGCAATCGTATGAAGCATTATGTGGTTGGACGTGTAGATCACCAATATGTTGGGCGAAGCTAGAGAAAAGGAACCTTTATGGCTAAAATTGATTCAACTCGGTATTAAGAAGGTAAAATTGATTCAAGAGCGCCTTAGGACTACACATAGTAGATATAAGATTTATGTAGATCCTAAAAAATGACATATAAAAATTTTTAATTGGTGATTTTGTATTTCTTAAAGTTTCTTCGATGCAAGGAGTAATGCAATTTGGCAAGAAGGGAAAGTTGAGCTCAAGGTATATCAAATCATTTTAAATTATTGGTCGAATTAGAGTAGTGGCTTATGAGTTAATGTCGATGCCATAATTCTTCAATGTACATCTAGTGTTCCATATTTCCATGCTAAAAAAATATGTACTCGACCCATCTCATATCTTAGAACCATAACTAATGAAGTTAAAATCCTAACTTATCTCATGAGGAGTAATTATGGAATAAAGAGATTGTGTCCGTCATTGATTTTTAATCAATTGATACTTAAATTAGAATGTTTATATGTAATTAATGATGAATTTGAAGTTGAATTGCATTGGGTATTATTTGAATGGGGAATTTATTATATTAGCATTAGAGTTCTTGAGAACTATTTGGGGAAAGATGATTCTAAGTGATTATAGTTATTTGAATAGTGTCTAATTGTCTTAGGTAAGTGAATTAAAAAGTTAATTTGAAGTGGAATTAAGTGCATTTGAGAAATTAAGAGGTTGAAGATGATGAGTGGTGGAAAATCTAAAATTTGGGTTTTAATTTGAAAGAATTTAAGGAAAATAAGGAATTAAGTTATGTAAATGCACTTAAAAGTTAATGAAATAAGTATTTGATGAATTATAATAGAATTGATCATTTAAATGAAATTAAGGATTGATTGATTCAAGGTTGATTATTTAAGGAATTAGATGAAGATTGATAATGGAATGTAATTAGATGATTGTTTAGAATCAATTGAGGGATTATATACTTTAGTTAGGTTTTCAATCCGAGTCTTTCCAATCAATTTCATTTTTATTCTATAATCTTATATTTTAATTCTAGAATAATTCATTGTTTGGATTTTCATTGGTATATGATATTGATAGTTGTCCATCATCATGTGACTAGATTTTTCGAATCGAGCAACTTCATCTCAACCATCTTGATTCTGTTTGATCCTCCATTTCTATTATGAGTGGATATTATATAGCATGTTTTGTTTTAAATTTCATTGAATTATGTCTATCATACATCATTGATTTAAGTATGATTTAGAAGCATTCCATTAGAACTTAGGTAGGAACAAACTTCTAAAATATTTAAAATGTTTTCATATTGAAATGATTTGATATGAATCAAAAAGAGATTTGATATATATATATATATATATGAAATCGTTATTTTAATCATTTTTATATATTTTTTTTATAGGAGATTGTACTATAACTTGGATTTAGAGCATGCATTGTACTTGAATTATTGGTTTGAAATAGGTATAAGTATAAATGGTGTTCAAAAATCTTTTCAAGACCCTAAGGAACCTAGCTATGAGGGGCATAGCCTTTGAGCTCAATGATATAAGGCTTTAGTTAGCGAGGAGAGGTAGAGTACTAGCTCGTGTATTGGCAAACATATGAAAACCTAATCATGGAGATCGTGGCCTTTGGATGTTCGCACCCGATGATACATTATTTACGTCACAAGTGTATAGAAACCTATATATATATATATATAAGTGTTTTGGTCATTTGGTACGAAATGATACTGAACCAATTAAATTTATGATGTAAGATTTGGTCTTATGGTATGCATGTGTTTTTGAGAAAATAAACATTGTATTTCCGGATGAATTTGAAAATATCATCCTTAGTTCGTTTCCCTCTTGTAGTGTGTTATATAATGTTTAATCACTAAGTCGTTGATTACTTCCCCTCATTATTTTACTTTTGGAGGATATTGAGGGATTGCCTTTTCTCGTTTTCATTTAGCTACTTATTAAAGTCGACACCTTGATCGTGTGACTTATTTCCTTTCAAATTTCTTAGAACCTAGTTTGTTTTAAAGGTATTCTTTGAAGTTCGACAGTTATAGCTATAGGTATTGCATTATAATTTGATTTTGGATTTGAAATGAGAATAACATCGAATTATCAATTATATTGAAGTTATAAATTTATTATTGGTTTATGATGATATGAAATAAAATGATATTTGAGGACTTAAGTTAAGATGCTCGAGGCTTGCTTGGGTCGAGGTAGGCCTCATGGTTCTTTTGATTCTCACGTCGGTCATGGCTCACTCATAAGGTCGTGAATCCTCGTCTCTCTCCCTCTCTCTCTCTCTCTCTCTCTCTCTCTCTCTCTCTCTCACTTTTATTTGTTGTGTGATCTTTAATGAACAACATTTAAGATTTTTACTATATACATTAAAAAATCAATTTTCAAATCTTTCCGGTTTTTTCCATCAAGAGGATAGTATTTTATCTAGATAATAATTGTCTTTTCATTATGTTGCATTAGTAAAGAGTATGACCAATATAGATATGGTTGGGTTTGGTTCCAAAGCCTCTTTTAGTAATGGATCTAAGGCCTCTAAGAGTGTAGGAACCCAAATAATTCCTTCTAAGGTCGCTAGGTTAGCCAAAAGAACCTTTGATGATGTCTTACCTAGTGAGGTAGATGTTGCTAGTTGAGGATATATAGCAATAAAGGATCATGGGTCTAATAGAGGTGTGGAATAAAACCAAAATGTCCTCCATCTAAAGGGTGCAAAATCATACCATTGAATCAACTAACCATATATGCATAAATTAAAATATAAATAAAGGATTACCTCTTATAACACGATTTTAACCTTAGTAAGAAGAGAAGTCATCTAAATATCTAGCCTCTATCAATAATGCACACAGATCCAAACACCCACACAAGAAGCACTCAAAATTAATAGAGTGCTAACTCCACCTTTCCCGACTTATTTAGTGTTTTTACTATAGAAATCAATTTAAGGATTTTAAGGATACCCTAGGAGAGAGAAGGAAAAGTGGCATGTGTTAGAGTGGGAGAAAACTATTTTCTTTCATTTTTTTTACTCTATGTCGTGTAGCTCTAATTCTCTTTTTCCTTTTGCCATGTCTCTCTCTTAAAAAATTCTCCCCTTTGTTGTATCTCTCTTCCATATCTATAGGGGAGAGCTTGGCTTGTCCACCAAGGATAAGGAAGGGGAAGCAATGAGTCCTTAAAGGACTCTAGGTCGTTGCTTCTTAATCATTCAATGATTAGGAGTTATTATGCAAATGGGCTCTTGGATCTTATCTTTTAAAACATTCATCCTTATCCAATAAGGTTTATATTTATCCTTCCATCAAAATATCTTACGGGCTTTTAATTAAACATATTGGCCCAAACTTCTTTAGTCTAATTAATTACTAATTAATTTGGAATATCCAAATCAATTAGGTTAGATATTTTTAGGAGGCCTATATAGGAAATTTTTTTCTAAATTACCCTTAAACCTAAATGAGAAAACTAATTTCTTTTTAAAGGTTTTTTGCTTTTAAATTTGGAATTGACTTCCAAATTAGGAAATTGATTTCTAAAATAGGAAACTTTCTCATTTTTTGGACACCATTTTTCAAAATAGGAAACTTTCATATTGGAAACTTTTTCCAACATCTTTTGTTATGTGAATGCTTAAACTTATGTGTATGACTCAATAGGCTCCTACATAAGTTGGCAATGTATCAAGAATAAAAGACACCTCTTTTATCTCTTGATACCTAAATCAAGAATGATATCTAGCAAGGCATCATTACTATTCAATTCTCTAGGAGGATTAATTAATCTACAATTACCATTCACGAGCATTGTTACTATATAATTCAGTCTCATGTCAATCGATAATAACGTGATCTCGAACTTGGTTATTGGTCCGTTCGATTGTGATCATATAATTTTTCTTCAATTTCTTAAATATCTTAGCTCTTAGAGTAAATCAACTATGCTCTATAGGTGTACTCCTACCGTGGCTACAGCATTTTTAAGCGATACATTTATCAAAGTGTAATGTGATAACTTCTTAGCATATAAGGAATGGTTGTTCTATCTTAATCATCCACCTACCTCAATTAGATTTCTAGTGCACCCAACAAATCATCCACATGTAACCCTTTATAGGGTCCATCAAAATGAGTGTTAACGTATACAAATCCTCTAATGAGATAATCGTGATGACTTCGAGTCTAAGGACTAGTTGTACCCATCTCATATGAGATTCCTATAAACTAATCAAAATGGGTTCTCATGGCAAGTCAAGTCCAAGTAATATGTTCTCTAACATAAATCCTCTAAGTGCTTGCTTTGGCATCATTATGTCAATAGGTGTGAGATCTTCTGCTACTATCATATAGCATGAGCATAGCACTCACAAGTCTAACCGTATATAGTCAATGTTCATTCTTGATAATGCTATACTTAGGACATTTAATGATATCATTTATGTGCATTAATGTTTGTCTTACATCTTTCGATCAATCACTAATGCAAATGCATATCATATGGACTTCTATCTAATTTTATTCAATAAATAAATATAAATATAAAAAATTATTAGAAAAAACTTCTTTTATTAATAAAATAAATATCATGATATAGTAACTCAAACCTACCTAAAAAGGGTTAGATCTTGGGCATCTACACTAATAATATCCCACTTGGCACTAGAGCCAACTAGCCATATCCTTAATCCCAACAATCGAGAAAGTGGTCTAATGTTTTAGTTGAGGTGAGGGCTTAGTCAAGGGGTTAGCTATGTTATTATCGGTGTGGACCTTTATTATCCTTATGTCACAATGACTAATAATCTTTTTAATCAGATGGTAGCTTCATAGTATATGCTTAGACCGTGATACTTTTAAATAAATATCTCTTAATTTTAAATCGATAATAAAATCATGCCAAGATAATAAGAATTTATTTTTTAAAGAAATGACCAATCCTATAAAAATCATAACACTTTTGCAAATGAAATCTAAAAATTTGATCTAAAGTAAGATTTCATTCACAAAATCAAGACTCGTTCATGCTTTTCCGATGAGTTTCGGGTATTCTTCGCATGTTATTCTCATACACATTATAATTAGAGTTATACCGACTCTTGTTTTTAATACAATCACTTAGTGTTTTTGTTTTTGAGATGTTATCATATTGAATCTCCCAAAGATAGAGTGAAAATGAGAATAAAACACGATAGAAGAAAGAAGATAAAGGTGGTAATTTAAGAAAAAAATTTGCATGATCCCTTAAATTGACATCACATGAAAGCATGATAGATAAATACGATAAAGAAATTACTTGGCCTTAAAAGAAAAAGGTGATTCTTTATCAAACCATTCATTCAATTCCTTCCTCCGGATGTCTCATAGATACATTGATTCACATCAAAGACATCCTTACATGTGTTTGTAAAAAGCACCATTATTTATGGAGTATCAAGCACTAACCTAAGTCATATGACTTTTTCTTAGCATCGACTCTCTCTCGCCTCCATAATGTTCACTACCATAGCATAAGATGGTTAGATCAAACTCAAGTCCTTGCTGCATAAATTAGCAATATATGAAGACTTCTTTGATTTCTTTTCCTCTCTTTCTACTCTTAAGGTGCATAGAACTAGTATGGTTTGTACTTCTTGATGAAATTCTTAATGATCATTGATATCATAACTTACAAAAGGACTCGACATGAATAAGAACTTGATAATTTATTGGTTTCTTATTAAGGTTGATAGTAGATAACATGTTAAAAAAATAGGGCATACAAATTTTAGTACTCGTCATTTTTGTTGTCACATCCAATATCATCCAATAACAATGCATTCACTTCATTAATATTAGCATGGTTGAAAAGGTGATTTTGTTCATAATTGGAGTGTAACATTCATTGGGATTATACCACCGAGTGAATAGAGGTTGCCATGAAGTAGTAATCACAAGAGTTACTTGACCAATAATTATGAGGAGTTTGAAGAGCTCACTTAATGAAATAGGAAAATAAGGCAATAACTCTCTATATTTTCTACGATCCAAGTTTCATTGATTGTTTAGCTTGAACAACCTTCGTTAGTCATTGAATAGTTATAAGTTTTGGGTCGTTTATTTTGACAAGACTCGGGCTAGAAATCTTAGGATGAATAGACTTACACGTGCCCTTAAGCATAGTGGTAACAATATAGATTGCACTACTCCCTTCCCGTTAGACATAAAAACAGATGGATTTGATGATGTCATTTGAGTAGTAAAACTTGGAATAGTAGTGAATGCTTCGGGAATGGTAGATGATAGACCCATTTTTTGATTCGAAGGCACTTTAGTTGATGTGCCTCCAAGCATAGTGGTGACGATAGGTATTGTAATGCTCATAACCTTTTGATTGGACATAAAGAGGGGTGGCCTCAATGATGCTATTTCAGTAGTATAACTTGGTATAGTAACGAACACTCTAGGAATGGCAGATGACTCGATTCATTCTTTGATTCGGAGGTACTTCAATAGGAATATGGACTTGTAGACTTTTCTCAACTAAAACAACTAGCCTAAAAACTTTTGCATTCAAAGCATTTAACTCTTTCGAATGGCTTTGCTTAAGTTGAGCTCTTTTTTTATTTTCATTCTTGTTTTGACTTGAGTTATCATTCTTGGAAGGAAAATGCAATTTTAACAAGATGAATTATGCTTGTCCAAGTAAAATAACAAAATATATCAATATGAATAATATTGATATAAAATAAAGATACTTGAAAATAGATATGGACTAGCCTTCATGTGGGGGTGATAAGAGGATTCATTCATTAATTTTTTGATCTTTTACATTGACTCAAGTTCGTTTAAAGATGAACTAATTTTCATTAGTAATCTTTGAAAATTCTAACAAGATGGATTTTCCTATTGTTAATTGGTTTAAAGTTAGAGTTATGTTTCATTAGTAACCTTTAACATATTTTGATCAAGCCATGAAATTTCTTTGATATTCTAACATTGCACAAATTTAGACGTAAATCATCTTATCACCCTTCTAAAAACATTCATGACCAATTGTTTGGTTAAGATTTTAATACATCCGACTTGCTCGATGAATTTATACATGAAACATGATCCTAAGGTCTGGTTCTAGTCTTTATATGAGTGTATAAGATCTATCTAAGTTTCAATAAGGTCCTTTTCAGCTTAGAAGAACTAAGGCTAACTAGGTATGAATATGGTAACTATAGAGACCATCGATTACCTATCATGATAGGGGTAGCTTTCCAAAAGAGTTGAGGTTTTATGAGTGTTACTTGGGGAAGAAGCCCATCTAGGCACTAGTAATTCCTCCCTAAATCTTAAGTCAAATGTGTGCAATGGATAATAGGTATAGTGTTGTGTGCAAGGGCATGACCCATATCCAATCTCAAAAATTAAGGATAAAAAATTAAACAAAGAAAATTTATAAAGTAAAACACCATATATATACCACAAAAAAAGCAAATAATTAATGGCTAATTATTCATTCAAAATATACACGTATATAAGAAAAAAAATAATTAGAGATTCATGAACATGGACATTTAAAGCTTGACCATAGCATGGTATATTCCCTAGTAGAGTCGCAAATTCTATTAATGTGGGTTCCTAGGGTGAAATGCAAAAATGAGAGTGGCCACCTAGCTAATCGAGAAAAACTAGGAACCCAAAATAAGCCAATCTTTAAAGATATTTAAGTAAGAGGTTGGTTAAGTACATGGAAGATATAACATCACCACCATCTCATCATACCTAAGGTAGACTATATTATTTACATATGAAAACAAAAGTTTGGTTTTCTTATGTTATGTTTCTATGCCTACTTGAATGGATTTATTTTAACGAGTTGGAATAGAATAATTCAAGGGTTTACGTCATTATGAGGTCGATACCTATACTTAGAGGGTAAAGGTAAGGAAAATTAGAATTTTGGCCAATCTTTACTAACATGGATTATAATGATAAATAAATAAGTTTTCTAAAGATTGATGGCCTTTTATTAACATGAGCAGTGAATCACTAACAATCTCACTCACATAAGTAGGAAGCCACTAATGACTTCAAGCCATGGATTTAAGAAGTTATCAAAAACTACATTATATAAATAGGAAGTCATCGATAACTTTATTTTGGTCAAGTAAGGAGTAGAAAATTGGTTTAGAAACCATTGATCACTTTATCACATAAGGCCTCGACGACTTCAATTTAGATAATCTAATAATAAATAAAATAATTTAAAAAATTTTGATGGCTTCGTTACATAAATAGAAAGCCATCGATAGATTCAATTTAGTAATTCAAAATTAATTAAAATTAGTTTAACAACCATTGATAGTTCTATCCATATAAGTAGGAGGCTAATGGTAGCTTCATTTTGAGCAAGCAAAAAATAGGTAAAATGACTTTGAAATCACGAGATGGCTTCATCACATGGGTGGTAAGCCATTAATAACTTTATTTAAGTAATTACAAATGAAATAAAAATGGTTTGATGGTCAATAGTAACTTCATCCATATAGGTGGGAAGTCACGGATGACCTATGTTTTAACAAACATAATGCACACAAAATGATATTATAATCATTGGTGGCTTTGTCACATAAGTGAAAAGTTACCAATAACTTTATTTCATAAACATTGTTGGGAGAAAATTGATTTTAGGGCCACTAGCAGACTTCGTCCACATAGGTGGGAAGTCACCAATGGCTTCTTTTCTAATGAACATAACACACACAAAATGACTTCCAAAAATAGTGAAATTAGATAATACGCCTTAGATATGATTATTGCTTGTTTAGGAGCATTGCAACCAAGTACACCAAATCAATTAAACTATAAAGCTGGCATAATATCACATTAAAAATGCAAATATTTAACTAGAGAAATTCATTTATAATGTTGATTATGACAACATTCATTTCATTCACATTTAAACCATGAATATATAGATGAAATGCGATAATTTCATTCATATTTTAAAGGAGTATAATTATTTCAAAGGTTTTACGCAAATATGTTCTAAAAGGTCGAAGTGTTTGATTTGAGAGTTAGTTCTACTTTCTTCATCCTCGATGATAAATGATTGTTTAGTTAGTTAGAAAAGGGGAGTAACTATTTGTTATCAAAATATTGTATAAGTCCTACTAAGGTGATCAAAGGTTTCTTCAAAGTCAATGCAAGTAGCCAAAGTTGCTATTGCCATAAAATTCATTATAAATTTTTCAAATTTATCTACAAATTTGATAGTATCTTTGAAAACATCCAACTTTTTTGATAACTATATAAAAAAACACAAATAAAGCCTATAACATCATGTTGTTCTCGCTAAACTCAATCAATCAAACATCAAATTTTTTATGTTTTAGTTTTATCCATAGTTAAGCTAGTTTTTGTTACTCATCCATCGTCAAAAACAGAACCAAAACAAACTTTGCATTCTCTTTTGTTTGGATTTTGTTAAAGATTGAAGTTGTAATAAATGGTGTTTTAAGTTGGAATTATAAAAGAGGGGAAGCTAGGCATGGAAAAAATTTATATGATATGGGTTTTGATTGGTGTTGGTTATTTCGAATGAAGCGGGCTAGAGTTGTGGCATGGATAAGTGACTAGTTAG
Organism: Dovyalis caffra; assembly: GCA_963924115.1. NCBI lineage: Eukaryota > Viridiplantae > Streptophyta > Magnoliopsida > Malpighiales > Salicaceae > Dovyalis > Dovyalis caffra. Next base: position 3,924,064 of record CAWUPB010001009.1, on the reverse strand, counting down.
TCGTTGGCATGCAAGGTAGGGATGGCTATTGGTTAACATGTAAGGTAGACGACAAGTTACCTGGTCGCTAGTATGAGAGATGAGGGGTGGCTACCGACCGGTATGTGAGGCAAAGGGTTAGCCGTTGGTTGGCACGTAAAGGAGGGGTTGGTTAGCATATGATGAAGAGGTTGTCTAGCTTGAGGGAAGGGCTAGATGGCTTATTGGTTAACACATAAGGGAGAGGTCGCTTGACACGAGGGAGGGGCCGAGTGGCATACCGGCACATAAGGGAGAGACCGCTAAGCATGATGGAAATGACACTTAAGAGCTTGGCATAAGTGGCCGGTTATTTTGAGTGAGGTTAGCAAGGGGGTAAGTGGTTATTTCAAGTGAGGTCGAAGCTAGCAAAGGAGATAGTGTTTCGAGTGAGACTCAAGTTAGAGAGGGAGCATGGCATGGAGGCCGGTGAGGTATGTGATCTCATGGGCTTGGAGGCCTACCACGCATGGAAGGGGATGGAGCTAGTGAAGGAGAGGGCTAATTACTAGTTGGCTATAAGATAAAGGCCTGCGTGTGAAGGAAGAGGCTAGTTTCAACAAATTGGTTGGCATGTAAGTTAGACGGCCCGCACACAAGGAAAGTGCTAGCGTCGTCGTGGAGTTATGTGTGGGGACGCTAATGTGTGAGGTGAGGTGCTCGGTTGATGGCTAGCATTTTGTTTGAGGTAAAGGACGAGAAGTTTCAAGTGAAGAGGAGTTGATGAGGGAGATAATGTGCAAGGGGTTTTGTTGTAGTAGAGAAATAGACGATTGCATAGAAAATTGGTAAAGGTGATGAATATTAGTTAGTATAAAAAATGAGAGAGGGGTTTATTTATAGTTGGGTTTTAGGTTTTTTGAGATAAAAGTCCATTTTGGTCCCCGATTCCTTATAATCCACCAATTTAAGTGTCATTTTGGATGTTTTAACTTTGATGGCACTCTAAATTTAAATTAATTAGGACTTTTCTCTTAAATTTCTTCTAATTGTATCCTTTTTTATTTTAATAAAAAGGCTAAAGTTTTGGATCTTTTTAATTGCACCCTTAATTAGGTCTCTTTTGGTTTTCAAACTTCCTATTTTTTTAATTGGACCCTCCAAATCTTCTTTCAAATAATTCTATTTCTTCTTCTTCTTCTTCTTCCTTTTGTCTCTCTCTCTCTTGTATTTTCTTTTAACTTACAAATTTAAAAATAGACTAGTAAAAATTAGGGTGCCGACAATAATGACTTGCCTAAAGGTTAAAAAATCTAAACCTATGGGGACCTAATTGGATATGGGGAGCAAACGATAGGACCAATTCAAAATTAACTTGAACGACCTATCATCTAGATGCATAAAAAATCCAAGCATGGCATATATGCCTTATACCATATCACTCTTTGATATTATTCATCTCCATCGGTGCCCGGAGGGACAATGCTCTTACAATTCCTACAAATCCCGAATTTGTTGAAAGATCATACATCTTATGGAGGTGAAAAATAAAAAACAAATTTTCTCCATCTAAGGCCTCAAAAACAAGTCGTTGAATCTATTAACTATACATACATGAATTTAAGGTAATGAATAAAGAATTACCTCTTATAGCATATATCCAAATTCTTTTATCGGAAAAGTCATCCTATTTTTCGACCTCTATTGATGATCCACGTAGTTCAAATATTCACAAAGAAGCACTCAAAATCAATAGGGTGCTAGCTCTACTCTTTTCTGATTTGTGTAGTATTTCCAATAAAATCAATCCCGTGTAATTTTATTACAAACTTAAAAGAGAAGGAAAGAGTATATTTATGCTAGGGTTTTTGAAGAAAACTATTTTTTCCTTTTTTCTTCACTTTGCCATGTACCCTAGTTAGTGTTTAGAGTCTGGTCCAATTTTTCCTTTTTCTCTTTTATTTTGCTTAATTGTCGCACCTCTCTCTCCCCCTTATATTTATAAGAGATTTTCATTGTCCTCCAAGGACAAGGAGAGGGACAAGTATTAAGTCTCCATTAGGACTCGACGTTGTTGCTTCCTTATCCTCCAAGGATGAGAAGTTATTTCCACGTGTGGACTTTTGATCTTTATCTTCAAAACATTCATTCTTATCAATAAGGTTGATCTTTATCCTCTCACCAAAATATCTTAAGGCTTTTAATTAAACCTAATGGGTCAAAATCATTTTAGCCTAATAAATTTGTTTGGACTATCCAAATAAATAATCTTAGATTATTTTAGGAGGGTCCACATTATGAAGCAATTTTCTAAAATACCCTTTAACCTAAATTAGAAAACTCATTTTCATTTTAGGTTGTTTACTTCCAAAGTTGGAACTAACTCCCAAATTAGGAAACTAATTTCTAAAATAGAAAACTTTCTATTTTAAGAAACTTCCTAATTAAGGAAACTTTTCATTTTGGAAACCCTTTCCAAAATAGAAAACTTTTATAATGGAATTTTTTTTTCAATATTTTTGCTTCTCATTTATAATATGAATACTTAAACTTATGCATGTGACTTAATAGGCTCGAGATATATTGGCAATATATTAAGAATGAAAAATCCTCTTTTATCTCTTGATACATAAATCAAGATTGGCCTCTAGTAAGACATCATGACTACCCAATTTTTTAGGAGGATTATTTAATCCATGATTACTTTTCACGAACATAGTTACCATACAATTCATTCCTTGTATTAACTTACCACGAGTGTGATCTCGAACTTGGTTATAAGTCTTGTTTGATTATGATCACACAAGTTTTCTTTGATTTTTAAATGTCTTAGCTATTAGAGTAAACCAACTATGCTCTATTAGTGTACTCCTAATATGGCCAAAGATTTCTTAAGTAGACATTTATTGAATTGTAATGTGATAACTCCTTTAGCATACAAGGAATGACATGTCCTATCTTAGTCATAGACACTGTCTCTATTAGATTTCTAATGCACCTAAAGAATTGCCCATGTGCAACCCTTTAATGGGTACATCAAAACGAGTATCAAAGTGCACAAGTTCTTTAATGAGATAACCATGATGACTTCAAGTCTAAGGACCATTTGTACTCATTCGTATGAGATTCGTATAGACTAAAACCAAATGAGTTCTCATGAAGAATCAAGTCTAGTGATATGCTCTCTAACATAAATCACCTAAGTGCTTGCTTTGGCATCACCATGCCAATAGGTACGAGATCGCCTACTCGCTATCATATAGCATGAGCATAGCACTCATAAATTTATCCATATATAGTCAATGTCCATTCTTGACAATGCTATGACTTGGGATGTTTTAATGATATAATTTATATGCATTAGTGTTTGTCTCACATCTTTTAATCAATCACTATTACAAATGCATATCATAAGGACTTATATCTAATTCTACTAAATTTACAAATATAAAACACAAGAATTAATTTAATGACTTCTTTATTATTATTAAAATAAATAATGCAATAATACATTAATTCAAGCCTCGTCCAAGCATGGTTGGATATTGAGCACCTACACTAACATTTGTAGCTCCTACAACCTATACCAATCTACATAACAAACATATCCAAAATAGGTAAAATATGAGGCATAGTTTTAAAGCACAAATACTTTTAGCTTTATTTATACAAAGCCAAAAACTTGCAACAATATTAGTTTAGTAGAGGGGAGGTCAATTTTGGGTATAAATAAGGGTGACGTTTAGGCAATTGGGAGAGGACAACAATGAGGAATTTAGAAACAATTGACACAATGTAAAAGGCAATTAGAAAAAATAATTAGGAAGGTTTGAGTTATTATGGAAATAGTAGAAGGTAATTCTAGTCATTGGAAGGGAGAGTTTGGAACATGAGAGAGACAGAGAGCAAGTAGTTAAGGAAATCTAAGAGCCAATACTTAGAGAAAACATCATTTCAAATTATTTTAGATAGGGTGAAACATAAACAAACCAAGTACAAAGCTTAGAAGTTTAAGGCCCTTACTCAATAGATTCGATAGCTTCGGACTATGAAAGGACTTTGGTGAGGCTAAAGCAATGATTGTCTACTTCCAATTGCTCCTACCTAGCTAGGCACCCACCATCAACACCTTAGTATATTTTTCTACCCTTCAAAACTACCATCGATACTACCGCCATCTAACGTCATCGAAGTTCCCCTTAAATAAGACATCCAAGTAAGATTCTCCTTTCCTTTTTCATTGTGAAGTTCCCTTTTCATGTCAACGTAATCCATGGTTTTCCAAGATGGTTGATAAAAGTAATATTCATGACCTGTCATCACCCTAAAACTACCACCCCTTCTAAATTTCATTTTTTATTGCATTTGTTTTCATGAGAGAAAGGTGAAAGAAGGATCTTGATGGGTTTGAAAGGTTTGACTATAAGCTTGCCCATTTGATTTTGGATTTGAATTGAGTTTTAGGGTTGAGTAAAAGTAGGGGATGAGATCTAGGGTTTGGATGTACTAGAGGAATGGGAGAATAGGGTCGTGATGGCTTTAAAAAGATGGATAATAGGTTTAGTTATTTTGATTTTCGGTTTTAGGTGTTCAATTAGGGAAATAATTGAAACCTAAGGTTCTTGATTTTGAGATCTAAGAGAGAAAACTTAAAGGATTTGGTGAGGGATTCAGAAAAAGAGAGATTAATAATGGATTAACAACTTGATAACCATCAATCGAGAAATGGAGATGAAGGTTTGAGGTTTAATTCGAGAAGAATAGATAACCCATTTGTTTTTCTCGTGTTAGAAAATAAGAGAAATGATTTTAAGGATTTCTTTAAGGAAAAGGTTATGACCGGATTGAAGGACTTAAGAAACCTAGGGGTTTTGGTGTGTTAAGGGAAATAAATGAGGTAAAGCGATTAGAGTCGCGAGCTAGAAGGATTAGAGAAGGGGAAATTTTAGGGTTCTTGGAGTAAGGTGAATGTGAAAGTTAAAGAATAGGTCTTTTTTTTTCTAGGAAGAGGAGAGAGAGATTGAGGGGGAAAAAAAGAGGAAATCAAGTTAAAAGAGAAAGAAGAAGATGAGAAAAAGAGATGAGAGGATTGTTTTGATCTAGAGAAATTTGGGAGAAAAGAGATAAATGTGTTAAGAGGTGATTAAGCTAGGCCAAGCTAGAGAAAAAAGGTTGGGCTTAGCCGTGAGGCACGAGTCGGGTCGAGACTTAAAAACGAAGAAAGAAGAAGAAGAAGAAAAAGAGAAAAGGTTGGCTTGTCTAGCTGGCTAGCCTAGTAGGCCCGGCCCAATAGGCCGAGGGCTCGCTAACCCTAAAAGGTCCAATACCCCAATTTTAGCCATTTTCGGATAAATTAACCATGAATTTCTTTTATGAATACATTTTTTTTTGTATTTTTTTCTTCATTTAGATTTAATGTTTTGAATTCCTTGAACTTTTTTAATTTTTGGATTTATTTCAATAATTAGGTTAGGTGAATAAATTATCAAGTCTCTTAATTCTTAGAAACTAATGACAATTCTCTATAACGAAGAAGAAAAAGAAATGATGGGATATATATATATATATATATATATATAGCAAAAAAAAAAAAAAGATGCTAAAAAAAGGGCTGGATAAAAAAAAAACGATGAATGACTAAAAAATTGATAAAGAAATATGTATAAAAATAGCCAAAAAATGATAAGATAAAAAAAAGATAAAAGGTAAAAATATAGGAAAAAAAAAGACAATAACAAAATCTCCAATCTAATAGAGATCGATGTTAGGTAAAAGCAATCACATTTAGTAATTAGATTGTTTTATGACATACTAGTTATGTTGAGACTTTAATCGAATCCGATTTTGAATTGACGAGACGCTTAACATAGGGAGCCGACAATTGATTCCACTTGATACCACAAAAAAAAAAAGAGACGCTTGACATAGGGATCCGACAATTGATTCCACTTGATACCACAAAAAAAAAAAAAAAACTTAGTTTGACATAGGAAATAAAACTTGAAATTTTTACTAGGATTAATTTTGGAAAAAATAAAATTTTTTAGAGGTAAATTTTAGGACTAAGCTAGGCATGGTACCTTTCCTAGGCAATGGTGTGTTTAAGTGATTAATATCTTCCTAAAGTTGTAACCAACTCCTTACCCGAGAACCTCAAAACTAATCCCTATTTTAGGTTCCTAGTTACCTTTAATACTAGGTGGCAACTTTAAAATTAATAAATAATTCATATTCTAAAAAAAAAAAATTCAAACAAGATAAATCTTAAATAAAATTTTAAGAGCCCTATGAATGTCGAGTAGCGACAAATATTACCACTAGAGTATCACAAAGTGCTAGAGGAGGAGCTAATGCCAAAATGGGAGTAATACCAAGATACTTGTGATTTGAAGCCATATACTCTCTGTTTCTTCTCTCCTCTTACAATATCAAAATATATCTTAGACATCTCTATGTTTGGAGACAATGAATCACTCTTTTATTGCTCTTTATCATCTACTTCTTACATTGATCGCTTGTGTTTTTGCATTATTGGAATAATTATAATATTAAATCATAAATATATTTTGAAATTATATTAATAAATGTATATTTACAAAAATGAAAATTTTTTCATTATTGCCTAGGACCGTCAATCGACGAGTGGTCCATCTTTCTACTTGTGTGTGGTCACGAGCAACTCATAAGGATTTGGGTTATAAGACCCAATTTATTATGCTGAAAAAATAATATGAGATGTAATAAATATAAAAATTAATTTATAACACAATGGATAATAAGATTTACTAAACGTTCAGCATGCTCAACAAAAGAATTGGATTCCTCCTATATGCTCGGATGAGCCAACACCAACACCACCCATTTTCGACATGCGATTTTGAGATGTCTATTGAGATCGAGCTTGAAACTCGGGTGTGGCCCAATTCTAATGCCATGCTTCCCACACTTAATTAAATTTAACTAACAATTTTGTATCCAAAAGAAGGAAAAAGAAAAGTGTAGTAGCAACGGATAATAAACATTCTCTATCAATTTAGTTTTTCAAGCTTTATCCCTTTCATTATCATAAAAAAAAGGAAAAAAAATAAAGAGGAAAGAAACATAACCCTAATGGATAATAATGAAAACGTCAAAATAAATCCACATGTGAAATTACAAATGCAACCATAATAACCAATAAGAAACAAAAGTGTACAACAAAATTACCATTTAAAAATGTTTCAGCTTTCAATGGTCGATGGTGCCATGAATTTCTATGAAAAGTAATAAGTAAATTTATGTTTCTTGGATTATTATTATACTTTGTGATTTGAATCCAAGATCCATATATATGTAATATGGGTGCATGTATGACATGGAAATCCGGATTCGATTTATTTTTTCTCTATCAAATTTCTTTTATTTTTTCATGCAATTAGAGTGTTTAACAATCTAATGTCGGACAAGAATACTTTAAGGCAAAAGGACGGATCGAAGCAACATAGTTACTTGAGCAACTTATTGAAATTTAACTTAATTAAATTTAATTAGCAAATAATTAACAATTTGCATATAAATAAAATTAAATACCAACCAACTAATCAAAATTAACATAATTGATTATAATTCAAACCTATTAAATTTAAACCTAAATCTAATTAACCCAAATTCAAACCTATTAAATTTAACTAACTATTAATTAATAATTTCTAATATAAATAAAATTTAAAACCAACCAGTTAATCAAATTTAATCAAATTAATTAATTAATTAATTAACCTAAATCAAATAAGCCTAATTAAAATTAATTCAAACCTTATTAATTTAAACCTGATTCAAACCTAATTAAATTTAACTAACAATTAATTAACAATTTCTAATATAAATAAAATTAAAAATCAACCAATTAATCAAATTTGACCTAATTAATTAAGTAAAGCTAAATCAAATTAACCTAATTAATTCTAATTCAAACCTAATTAAATTTAACTAACAATTAATTAACAATTTCTAATATAAATAAAATTAAAAATCAACCAATTAATCAAATTTGAACTAATTAATTAAGTAAAGCTAAATCAAATTAACCTAATTAATTCTAATTCAAACCTAATTAAATTTAAACCTAAATCAAATTAACTCTAATTCAAACCAAATTGAATTTAACTAACAATTAATTAACAACTTTCAATATAAATAAAATTAAAAATCAATCAATTAATCAAAATTAACCTAATTTATTAATTAAACCTAAATTAAACTAACAATTAATTACAAAATAACCTCACAATTAACATATTAATAATTAATCAAATTTAACCTAAATCAAATCAACTAATAAATCAAAATCAAACTAACAATTAATCAACAAAGTAACCTAACAATTAACAAAAAATAATAACTTAACAAAGTCATTAACGGATTAACAATTAATCAAATTTAACCTAATTAATTAATTAAACCTAAATCAAATCCATCAATTGATCAAAATTAACCTAATTAAACAAACTAATAATTGATTAATGAATTAACCTAAAAATTAACAAAAATAAAAATTTAAAATTTAAAAAATTTGGAGCTACGGAACCTTTGGGTAAAAATTTCAAATCCATTATGCTTTTTAAAAATGATGGTTAAAAGCGACTAGATTATTTGAAAATGTGAATGAAATTGTTGTATTTTTTTTAAAAAATATATATAGTTTAAATGTAGTTAAAACAAGTATTGTTGTAATGGATATTAAAGGACAAACTACAATGTTTTACCTGTTTTATTCTCGCAAGTCTAAATGTGAAGTTTGTCTTCTTTTTATGGATGATTGACTGAATATGTTCAATTATGTGAATTAAATTGTTGCATGGCACTTAAATATTCATGGTTTGAATATAGTTGAAGCGAGATATTCCTATAATGCCAATTTTAAGACAAACTATCTTGTTTTCCTGTTTTATCCCCGTATACTTAAGTGCGAAGTTTGTGCCAATTCCTATAATGATAAAAATAAACTACCAATGGCTTCCCACTTATGTGACAAAGTTGTTGGTGGTTTTGGAATCATCTTGCTTGTTTTCTATTTTTTGTTTTCCTGTTTCTTGTTTCTATTTTTTTATTCATGTTTCCCATTTTCTTTTTCTTAATTTTGAATTATGGTTGGTTGCAATGACGAAATGAGGCCACTAGTGGCTTCTCACTTATGTGAAGAAGTCGTTGATGGTTTTGGAATCATTTTGTCTCGTTTTTTATAGTTGTTTTACATTTTTTGTTTCCTTGTTTTTTATTTTTTTCCTATTTCTTATTTCATCAAAATGAAAAAGCTAGTGGCTTTTCACTTATGTGACTAAGCCATTAGTGGCTTTAAAATAATTTTTATTTAATATCTACTTGTTTGAAATGAAGCCATTAGTGGCTTCCCACTTATGTGATGAAACCACTAAGTGGCTTTCAAAATAGTTATTTGCTCCTTGCTCGAGCTAAATAAAGTAGTTGGCACCTTCCTACTTGTATGATAAGTAGAAGTCGTTGGTGGCTTCCAACTTGTGTGAGTGAAGTCACTAGTGACTTGTTGCTCATACTAATAAAAAAGTTATCCATATTTAGAAACTCATCTATTTATTGATAATAGGTTGTGTTCATTAATGATCGGTCAAAATTGCAACTTCTCCCACCATTCCTCTTTGGGTAGGAAGTATTAGCCTTAGATCGGCTCTGAGCTTCCAAACTACTTTATTTTACATCCAATCTATCATGTTATATATTTTTATAAAATAAACTCATTTAAATAGGTTTAGAAGCATAACATAGGAAAAAATAGATTTTCATATTTGTAGGGAAACAATACGACTCTACCTTAGGTAGAATGAGATGATAGTGATATTATATCTTTCCTATGTGTAATTGACCCCTTAAATAAATATCTATGTAGACAAATATGTTTAAAGTTTCCTAGTTCTCCCCAATTACTAGGTGATGACTCCATTTTCGACCCTCCTTATTGAGATCGACATCGATAGGCACCATTATAGAAGTATTCCCCGACCTCTTAAAAGGTGTTCTACCAAAAATCATGGCCTAACATCATCAAAAAATGATCGAATCAATGGTACATCGTTTATTACAACCTTAAATTCAAATCATTCTGATCAAATGTACTTCAAACTCTTATGATCTATGTAGATCTCATAAGTTTCTCTATACAAATAGTTTCTCTAAATCTTTAAGGCAAATACCACTCGTCGCCAATTTCAAGTTATGTGTAGGGTAGTTTTGTTCATGTTTTTCCAGCTACTTCAAAGCATAAGCTACTACCATATCATGTTGTATCAATATACATCCTCACCCTACCTTTAAAGCATCACAAGACAAGTAAAAACCCATCACTTCCCAAGGGTAAGGTAAAGACTATTTTTATGGTCAAACACGTTTTTAGCTTTTGAAAGCAACCGGACCTTAAAAGCTTTGAATCTCTATCACCAAAGTAGGTCTTGGCTAATGACTTACTACTTCTACTTTCTTCAAGTCAACCATAATCCCTTCTTAGGACACAATGTGTCTTAAGAATGTCATATTTTCTAACTAGAGTTCACACTTCAAAAACTTGACATACAAATTTTGATCCTCTAATGTTTATAGCATTCACCTTAGATGATTCTTATGCTCTCTTTCATTCTTAGAATACACTAGAATATCATCAATATACCTAATTACAAACTTATTGAGGAAGCATCAAAACACTTTATTCACCAAATCTATAAAAGCTATTGAAGTATTGGTAAGGCTAAATGACTTCACCAAAAATTCATAATGACCATATTGTATCCTAAAAGTATTTTTGGAAATCTCCTCCCTCTTAATCCTCAACTAATGGTATTCAAACCTTAAGTCAATCTTTAAAAAGTATTTTGCGCCTTGCAACTGATCAAATAAATCATCTATCCTTATCAATGGATACCTATTTTTTACCATCACTTCATTCGACTTATAGGAATCAATGTATAACCTCAAACTACCATCATTCTTCTTGACAAACAAAATTGGAGCACCTCATGAGAAATACTCAATTAGATAAGCCCTTTATCCAATAAGTCTTGAAGCTAAATTTTGAACTCCTTTATTTCGAGTTGATACCATCCGATAGGGAGGTATAGAGATAGGTTTAGTACCTAACGGTAATTCAATATCGAACTTCATTTTTCTATCTAAATGTGAACTAGGTAATTCATCTAGAAATACATCGGGAAACTCCTTAATGACTAGGACATGGTCCAAATTGACCATATTATCATCAATCTTCTTCACATAAGCCAAATAGGCTACACACCCATTTCTTATCATCTTACTTGCCTTATGACAGACATTGGGTTAAAAGAAACTACACTTCACTCTCCTTTAAAAGAAAATCCTTCCTCTCTTAAATCTTTAAAATACACTATCTTATTTTAGCATTCTAGTGAAGCATGGTAATTAACTAACCAATCCATTCCTAAGATCACATTAAAATCATTATCTTCAATAATATCAAATCCATAATTAAATTTTTACCCATTACCCATCCATTATAGTTTCTAAACATAAAATTAGCTATCATGCTTTCTCTCATTAGTGTTGACACCATTAAAGACTACTCTAATATTCATGAACTCATATCGAATTTTTTAGCAAAATATAGGGATAAAAATAATGGGTTGCCTCCGAGTCAAACAATACCCTTGCATCATATGAAAAGACTTAGAGGATACCCGATATAATAATATTAGATGCTCGAAGCATCCTATTAGGTGCTGAAAAAAACCCAAGCTTGGCCAACACCAATACTTGTCTAACCCCGACTTTCACAGATTTCATGACTTCTATCGACCTTATCCTCGCCCTTGTTCCGTTTTACTAGTAAACCCTCTCGCTAGACTAGCTACCAAATCTACCATCAAACCGACTTAGGGATAGATTGACCATAAGAGGAGCTCGTACCCCTCTCGAAGTAGTGACTCGTGCCATCTTGTATCTAGGGCAATTCTATATCAAATATCCTTTTTAATGACAAAAGAAACATGCTCCCGGCCCATAGAGTATATACCCGGATGTGTCCTATCACACACTTGATAAACCGAAAACGCTCCTTTAGAACCTTGATGGACCGAATTAGATGATCCTTGACTCATGCTCATTCATGATCCACCATGGCTACTCTATCTTGAATATCTCATTTGGGCTAGAATAGCTCTATATACTCACATCTTGGCTAGATCCACTACTATGACCTTTATGCCTACCAAATGATGAGGCATCACTCATGGTCTTCTTCTTTTACCCTTTAGTTTCCCTACTCTTTATTCTCCTCATCTCAAGCTTGCGAGCATAATCAATGAATTTAGAATAACTTTGAAACCTTTTAAAAAATGCCATTGTAAAGAGTGGATCCACTAGCCCATTCATAAACCTTTTCACCCTTTTTACTTCGATTAGTTTTATTTTTAAGGTCTATCAACTTAGCTTGGCAAACCTCCTCTTATACTCCATCATCATCATATCGGGAGTTTGCACTAACCTTTAAAATTTCTTGATTCTTTCTTTCGTCCTTAATACATTCATATAATTACTCTTTTATGAAAGCTTCCTTAAACCGTCCCTAAGACCAATCATGTTTCCTGTCCCGTTTACGTCATTCACTAGCTCTTCCCTTAAGCACGAATTCCGTCAATTCAACCTTTCTCTTCATAGGGCATTTAAGTATTACTAACCTCTTCTCTATCTCATTAATGAAATGCATCGAGTACTTATCATCCCTATCATATGAATAAGTTGATCATTTTAATTTCAAAAAACTCTACCACATAAGGGTCAAACCTCGCTAATCTTGATGGAGTGCCAAAGGTAGAAGTACCTGCTTCACCTAATCCCAAATTAGCAGACATCAATCCCGTTATGTCCTAAAAAGTTTATCGAATACCCTCGACCATCGTCTCTATAATATGTTGTATAGCATGAAACCTAGCCATAACATCAACTAGCATCATCGTATTAGGATCTTATTCTTCCCTAATGCTAGGCCTACCATGTGACCATAAAGTTCTAGATCATGCCCTGACTTTGGTACCTCCTCTATGATCATTTGACCTAGTCCTCATAGTAGCCTATACAAAACGTAATCCAAATTTAGCATAATTCAAAAGAAATAATTCAAAGGGCAATATACTTAATACCTAATTCATATAAATCTTGTTTTCTCTTTAATTAGGCTTGCTTATTCATAAAATAAGATAATGATCTTAGGTTTACAAGAAAGAAATAGCAATCAACATGACTAAACCCAAGCCAAGGCACATATAAATCCAATAGCATGAAGAACAAATGAAATAAACATGAAAAATCAAATTGAAAGAGAGAAGCATATAGGTAGAAGGGGATACACATGGCTGAAGAACAAATTGCCGCAAGCGTACATGTTTTAGCTCAAAAAGTCATATGGATAGAAGGGATAGACATGACCTTGTGTAAGAAAGTGACATGCCATTGTGTGTTCTAGCCACTAGAAGAGACATAGGTAAAAGGGTTCAAGCACGATTTATTTTCAAAAATTAACACATCCGTATGCGTATTAGTGTAAAGGGGAGACACGAACAGAAAAATCAAACATGCTTTATGAGTAAATTCAACATGTTCATGTGTGTATTTAACAAAATGACACAGGTAGAAAGATTAAACATGGTTTATCCAACAATTAAACATACATGTGTTTAGCCAATAAGATTATAATCAAAGGAAAAAAGAAACGCCACATAGGCGTAAACAATTGACACGGTTTGAAGAGTAAAAGTAACATGGTCATATGTCATTGTAAAATTATTCAAAAAAGAAAGACATGCCACAAGAGTAGTAGCTAAGGGACACAGTTTGAGGGGAAAATTGACACAATTGTGTGTTAATTTAAGTAAGCCATAAGAGGGATTTTCGCATGATAAAATCCTACTTCTCGCACAAAATACTAGACTATAAAGAGACTAAAATGCACATTAATGGATTTATCCATGTGATTTAAGGCAAAAACATGGATTAGAATGGAATCTATGCTCTACGATTATCCTAGATTCTAAAACCTAAGCTCGATATCAACACTTTTTATGACCCTAAGAGTGGGCCATGATCGACATAAGAATTGAAAGGACCACGAGGCCCACCTCGACATAAGCAAGCCTCAAAAATCTAAAATTAAATCCTCAAATATCATTTCATTTCATATTATCCTAAATCAAAAATCATTTTACAACTTCAATATAATTAATAATTTGATGCTATTCCCATTTCAATACCCAAAATAAAATTCTAATACAATACTCATAACTATAATTGCAAAGCTTCTAATAATACATTTAAAGAAAATATAGGTTCTAAGAAATTTATAAGGAAACAAGCCGCACGAGTTAATGTGTTGACTTTAACAAGTAGTCGTATGGAAGCAAAAAGGCAATCCGTTAATATCTTGCAAAACTGAAATAATGAGGCGTGAGCAATCAATAGCTTAGTGAGTAGATATTATATAACATACTATGAGAGGAAAATGGACTAAGGATGATACTTTCAAATTCATCTAGAAATGCAATGTTTATTTTCTCAAAAAAACATGCATGTCACAAACCCATATCGTATGTCATAAATTTAATTAGTTCAAAACCATTTCGTATTAAATCATGAAAAAATTTACACATAAATATATCGTATTCATATGAAATCATATATAAATATATGTATGTATGTATGTTTTTATACACATGTGGCATAAATAATGTATCATTGGTTGTGAATAGCCAAAGGTTATACCCCCATGACTAGGTTTTCCTATGTTTATCAACATACGAGCTAGCACTCTACATCTATTGCTAGTTGGATTCTCGTATCCTTGAGCTCAAAGGCTACGTCCTTTGCGGCTATGTTTCCTAAGGTCTCGAAAACATTTTCAAAAACCATTTATAGTTATATCTATTTCAAACTACAATTCAAACACAATTCATACTCCAAATCCAAGTTATAGTACAATCCGATATCAAATAAGTATTTATAAAAAATATACGAGATAATCAAAATAACAATTTCATAAACACATATCAAATCTCTTTTGATTCATATCAAATTGTTTTGATACAAAAACATTTCAAATATTTTGAGAGTCTCGTTTCCACCTAAGTTTTAATAGAATACTTCTAAATCATACTTAAATCAATGATATATGATAGATAAAATTCAATGAAAATTTAAAACATAGTACTCTATATAATATCCACTTATAGTACAAATAGAGAACCGAACGAAATCCGGACGGTTACGATGGAGTCACCCACTTTAAAGAATTTAGTCACATGATGATGGACAACCATCAATATCATATACCAAGGAATAACCCAAAAAATGAATTTTTCTAGAATTAAAATACAAGATTATCGAATAACAATGGAATTGATTGGAAAGACTCAAACCGAAAACCTAACTAAATTCTATAATCCCTCAATTGATTCTAAACAATCATCTAATCACATTCCATTACCAATCTTTCACTTATTCTTTAAACAATCAACCTTTAATTCAATTTAAATGATCAATTCTATTCTAATTCATTCAATACACTTTCCATTAGCCTTTAATTGCATTTATATATCTTAATTCCTCATGTTTCCTAATTTCTTTCCAATTAAAACCTAAATTTTGGATTTTTCTCTATTCATCATCTTTAGCCTCTTAATTTCTTAGATGCACTCAATTCCACTTTAAATTAACTTCTTAGTTCTCTTACCCTAGATAATTTGACATTATTCAAGTAACTATGATAACTTAGAATCATCTTTCCCCAAATGGGTTTCAAGTACCCTAACCTTAATCTAGTCAATTCTTCATTCAAACAACACCAAATGCAATTCAACTTCAATTTCATCACTAATTAGATATAAAAACTATAATTTAAATATAAATTGATTGAAAATCTCACCTTCATACTTTATGCTTCAACTTGCAACTTACTCTACTGAAGCATCATTAGAACTAGCATTATCAAAAGAGATTAAAAATATTCTTAAAGGTAAAACATATTCATCTAAAATCCTTTTTAGTATTTTATGTATATTTTGAGCGGCATGTTTATCATCAAAAACTCTATATGCAAGAAGATGTTTTTGCATGTGCCATTCATTATCAATCCAATGACAAGTTACACCCATAAAAGAGTCCTTTTGCTATTGATCGGACCATATATCGGAATATATAGAAACACGACCATTCAAACTTGCAAATAATACGGTTATTTCTCTTTTCTTATCTCTATATAATTTTATAACCGTTTTTTTTTTAAGAATGTCTTTCAACTTGCTTGAAAGCAGGATTCAAAGCGTTAGAACAATAATCACTAAAACTCATTTTTTTGACCAAAACTAAAAGATAAATGATCAACACATATCATTTTAGCCATTTCTTCTTTATTTTTTTTATCGAGTATACTGAAATAAAGAGGAAGATTGAGAAGCAAACCCGGATATTTGTGTCCGATGTCTATCATTACTAAGGACGGATGGATGCTTTTTCTCCAAGTGGGTTTTGAATGTTCCATAACCACCTCCTTGTTTGAATGTGAATTGCTTGTTGTAGTAGTTGCAAATCACGGTAAAAATGCCTTTTTCTAATGGAACTTTTGAGAAATGAATTTTGAAGATGTCGAATGATCTAGGTGTAAAATTTGATTGTTGTTGTTGCTCCCTTCCCGATTTTGATTGACGGTATTACTTTGTTATAATGGCATATGTGAACTTGAACTTGCCATTTTTTATAGTATAAAACAATAGAAATGTAAAAATTTAAGAAGTATTTGGAGTATAAAAAATATTGTAGGATAGTATTGAGAATTCTAGACTTAAGAGTTTAAGAGATTGAGAGAGAATGAGAGATTAAGTTGTGAGAAGAATGAAAAAAATTGAGAGTGAGAGAGTATTTATAGAAAAAAAAGAAAGAAAAAAAATAGAAAACGGTCACAAATGTTTGTGACCGTTAAGTATGTGGCAAACGATCACGGACCGTTCGTCACATAATATATACATATTATATATATAAATATGTATATATTACGTGTGACCATTTGTCACATACTCATATATATATATATATATATATATATATATATATATATATATATATATATATATATATATATATATATATGTATGTATATTAGTATATATTAATATATTAAGTCAAACTTTAAAAATTATTAGGCTTAATTTTTTTTTTCATTTTTCGATCCAATAGCTACTCGTCCATCCCATATAAAATTGGTTTTTTTATTTAAATTTTTTGTTTTTTTTCGACCCAATCCAATTTATTAGGAAAAATGTGAAACCACCGGTTCTACGGTTAACCATCGGTTCCGATTTCATGATATCTTAAACCATAACCAACCCGTCGGTAGTCGGTTATGGTCCAGTTTGATTAAGGTTATGGTTTTAACGGTTTCGGTTTGGTTTTTTAATGGTTTGGTTTCGGTTCGATTTACGGTTCAAACCGAATCGTTACCATGTCTACCTACAAGGGGATCAACCAAAGTCCATACTTGGTTTGCGAACATGGATTCCATTTCGGATTTCATGGCCTCGTGTCATTTTTTGAAGTTAGTGTCTAACATTGCTTCTTTATAGGTATTAGGTTCACCATCTCATATGACGGACACATATCCATATGTTGAGACTAGAAGGCCATATCTTTCTAGCTCTTGACAAATCATTTTTGACCTATGAAGTTCTTATATATTGATTTATGAGATAGTAACAACGCTTTTTAAATTTTCTACTTAGGATTCTCTAGTGAAGTGTCAATTTATGAGTCTTCTCGAACTCTCACGAGGTCAAGCTTATCTCCATCTAAATGTTTGACATATGCTTCACGACTCAAAATCTTAAAGAAAGATAAATTTGCTTTATTTCCTTTCCATATCTCATATGGAGTCTAATTAACGAGACTTTGTTGGAACCCTATTCAAAATAAATATTACGGTGGAGCGCATATCCCTAAAATAAAATTAGGATATCAGTTTGAATCATCATGGATCGATTATATCTAATAGTATCCTAATCCTATTTTTGGACATACCATTCATTTATGGTGTTCCAAGTGATGTCTATTATGAGAGAATCTCATTCTCTTTTAAATGATATAAAAATTTAGTGCTTAAGTATTCTCTACCTTGATCCGATCGAGGTGCCTTAATACTTTTGCTTATTTGTTTCTCAACTTCAAACCTAAACTCTTTAAACTTTTCAAATGCTTTAGATTTGTGTAGTATGAGATACACATAACTGAAACATGATCTATCATTGGTAAAGGTTATAAAGTATTCATATCATCCTCTACCTTTAGTGGACATGACCCACATACATCACTATGTATGAGGTTTAACAAATCAGCAGCCTTTTTCACATTTTTCACTAAAAAGAGATTTTTTTCATTTTGTTAACCAAACAAGATTTGTAGATATCATAAGATTCATAGTCAAATGATTCTAAATATCCATTTTCATGCATTTTGGATATGCGATTTTTGTTTATATGGCCAAGTCGACAATGTCATAGATAGGTTTTCTTTAGATCATTAGTCTTGAGTCTTTTCATGTTTATGTTAGAGATAGGTGCATCTATATTCGGAACATATAAACCATTATTTACATCATCATTTCATATAAAACATCATCTTTATACAAGAAACAACATTTTTTTTTAAATAAAAATGAAAAACTATTTTGGTCCAAATAAGAAATCAAAATGATGTTCATAGTTATACTAGGAATATAATAACGAGTTTCGAAGTATAAGCATAAGTCCCGATTGCGAGTGCTAACTCATAGGTGCCTACTGCTAACGGTACAACTCTTGCACCATTACCCACGTACAAGTCAACCACACCGAAGCGGTCTTTCTAGCCTTTTTTAGTTCTTTTAAATTCGTGCAAATGTGTGCATCACATCCACTATCAAATACCCATGATGTGGGACTAGAGTTAGAAAATTTTACTTTAATAATATGAATACTTGAGGTGCTTATCGAACTCTTCTTTGGCACCCCTTCATGGTACTCCTTATCATCTATCACATAGAGCATTTTCCTATGTTAGAGGACATTCTTCTTATTCATTCTTTAGTTAAGAAAGTTTATGACATTTAAGGGATTACATCTATTAATCATCAATCTCATCGATGTATTGTCAATCATACTCGTGCAACAACCTTGACGGGATAGAAAAACTTATGATTTGGTTAATTAAATTACATAAAATAAAATAAAGCATGAATCAAAGAAGTAAAATCTATGTTCGCTCCTACTATTTTTTTCAAGTTCTATAACCTTCAATAGAGGACTCAAGAAAACTTTTTGATGTGTTTTCTTAGTGGGTTATGATCCCATCCTCTAACATGCATTGACCTTAAGTTATCTCAATAAGTCATACATGAAGGATTAGATAGGTTATTCCTTATCACTTATATCTAATGTAATTTCTAATCTCATTGGTATGATAACTTCTTGTCATATCACATTTTATGTGAATATCAATCCTTACCTATAAGTACTCAAGATCCAACCATGTTTGGATGGGCTTGAGTTAATATATTATTGCATGATTTATTTTAATAATAATAATAAAGAAGTCATTCTATTAATTCTTATGTTTTATGTTTATAAATTCAGTAAAATTAGATAAAAGTCCTTATGGTATGCATTTGCAATAGTGATTGATTGAAAGATGTGAGACAAACACTAATGCATATGAATGATATCATTAAATGTCCCAAGTCATAGCATTGTTAAGAAAGGACATTGACTATTACGAATAGACTTATGAGTGCTATGCTCATGCTATATGATAGTAGTAGGAGACCTCACCCCTATTGGCATGGTGATGCCAAAGTAAGCACTTAGGTGATTTATGTTAGAGAACATATCACCGAACTTGACTCACCATGAGAACCCATTTGGTTTTAGTTTATGAGAATCTCGCACGAGATAGGTACAAATGGCCCTTACACTTGAAGTCATCACGGTTGTCTCATTAGAGGACTTATGCACTTTGACACTCCTTTCAATGGACCTATTAAAAGGTTACATGTGGGTGATTCGTTGGGGGCACTAGAAATCTAATGGCTATATATGTATGACTAAGATAGGACATGTCATTCCTTGTATGATAAAAGAGTTATCACATTGCATTTTGATAAATATCCACTAGAGAAATATGTGTCCACAATAGGAGCACCCAATAGAGCATAGTTGGTTTACTTTAAGAGCTAAGGCATTTGGGAATCAAAGAAAACTTGTGTAATCATAATCGAACAAGACTTATAACTAAGTTTAAGATCACATTGTGATAAGTTGACATGAGGGTTGAATTGTATGGTAACCATGCTAGTAAAAGGTTATAATGGATTAATTAATCCTCATAGAAAATTAGGTAGTCATGATGCCTTGCTAGAGGCCAATCTTGATTTCTCGTATCAAGAGATAAAAGAGGAGTCTTTTATTCTTGATATATTGTCAATATATCTAGGAGCCTAGTTTAAGTATTCACATTAAAATGAGGAGCAAAAAATATTAAAAAAAATTTCTAGTTATGAAAGTTTCTTGTTTTGGAAAGGTTTTCCAAAATGTAAATTTTCCCTAAATAGGAAGTTTCTTAAAATGGAAAGTTTCCTTAATTAGGAAGTTTTCTAAAATGGAAATTTTCCTATTTTAGAAATCAATTTCCTAATTTGGAAGTTTTTTTCCAAATTTGAAAGTAAATAACCTAAAATGGAAATGAGTTTCCTAATTTAGGTTAAAGGATATTTTAAGAAATTGATTCCTAATATGGGCCTACCTAAACTAATCTAAGATTATTTATTTGGATAGTCCAAAGCAATTAATTAGGCTAGAATGGTTTTGGCCCATTAGGTTTAATTAAAAGCCTTAAGATATTTTGATGGAAGGATATACAACAACCTTATTGGATAAGGATGAATGTTTTAAAGATAAAGATCAAAAAGTCTACATGTAAAAATAACTCCTTATCCTTTGTAGACGAGGAAACTCTCCCCTATAAATAGGAGGAGAGGTGCAGCATAAAGTGAGATTGAGTGGGGATAGAAAATTCAGCCGGAACTAATAAAAGGCCATTAGTGCACATGGTAAGAAGAAAAGAAAAAGGAGAAAATAGTTTTCTCTAAAAACCCTAACGCGCCATACTCTTTCCTTCTCCTTTAAGATCATCACAAAATTGCCTGGATTAGATTTTTATGGTAAACACTACACAAATAAAAAAAAGGTGGAGCTAGCATCTTACCAATTTTGAGTGCTTCTTTGTGGATACTTGGACTGCATGGATCATCAATAGAGGTTAAACACTTGGATGACTTTTCTAATAAAAGAATTTAGATATGCGCTTTAAGATGTAATTCTTATTCATTGTTTTAAATTCATGCATATATGGTTAATAGACTTAACGACTTGATCTTGGGCCTTTAGATGGAGAAATTTTTTTTATTATTTGGTACCTTCATAAGATGCATGATCCTTCAATTAGACCTTGAGTTATCTCAATAAACCCAACAACTTATTTAAGTTATACCCAACATTCGGGGACATCGTATGGCCCATGATTTGTTTCTTTCGAGGAAGAAGTGACCTTGAGTTTTCTCAACAAGCTAACAATGACAAAAAGAGTTTCCTCCTCATAACGTTGGAAAGTAATTAACTTAATATTTTATTTGAAGGATTTAATTTTGTTGGTCTCATCCTAGCATGTATACTAATCAATAATCACATTATTCTTAACATGCATACTAATATTAATTGCACAATATATATATCTTATGCACGACACAAAGAATCGATAAATGATAATGGATCTCTAATACCAGCTCCTCGAGACACAATGAGACATGTGGGTTAAATTTATAGGTGAAAATTTATTACAAATTCTTCAAAAATGTCTTCATTTCTTAGCATCTTCTTCATGTATCTATTCAAATTCCTATCCTCTACTTTTACATATATTTGAATAAAAAACCTCACATTACATTCGAGGGGAGTAAGATGATAAGAGAAATACAATAGAGTATAAGAGAAGGCGAGGTGCACGTCTTATTTAGCCAAAAAATTCATTCCATAAAACTAGGTCGATACATCCATTTCATTCACCCATACTTCAATCACATTGATAAATGGCATACTAATGAAACATATTTCATTCATAAAAAAATTATAAATCTATTTTTTGGTTATTTTTTAAATTTATCAAAATTTCACTAAATTTCAATTTCAAAACTTTTCAAGCCTTGGGCCTATGGACTTTTGGGCCTCCGGGGCCTATAAGCTTCAATGCTCAAGCCCTTAGTTTAGTGTGCTAATGCATGCCTACCCACAGCTAATAACCCGGTACACTAGGACTTGGCCGGTGGCTTTGCACTCCGGCTTGCGGCACTGGAGCATCTATACCTAGCTCGCAGGTGCTTAGTGTGCGAGCACCTAGCCTATGTGCTTTGCACATGGGCTTGGCCTACGAGTGCCTAGCACGAGTGCCCGGCCTATAGGGTTAGGCATATGAGCACTCGGCGCGAGCTACCTATCATGCACTCAGCACACAATCGGCCTAGCTCGCTACTCATTTAACATGTGCCACTAGCCTAGGTTTTTATGTATGCTCGAACGCCAACGTCCAACGTTAGTCTCTTGTAGTCCATTGTTTTTAACTCAAATTTTAGTTTCTAATTAACATAAAATATCAAAAAACACTAGATTTATAATCGGACATAGTTAATTCATGTAGTTAATCATAATTAACATAACATACAATCAAAGATTCAACGGATGCTCTAATATCAATTGAATGATCATGCATCCTATAGAGGTATGAAATGACCAAAATTTTTTACTCCATCTAAAGTGGCCCAATATCTTATCATTGATTCAACTAACTATATATACATGAATTAAAGAAATGATTAGAGAATTATCTCTTATAGCATAAATCTAAATTCTTTAGCGGAAAAGTCATCCAAGTGTCGACCTCTATTGATGATTAACACAATCTAAGCACCCATAAAGAAACACTTAAAATTAGTAGAGTGCTAGCTCCGCTTTTATTAATTTGTGTAGGGTTGCCTATAGAAATCTAATCCGAGCAAGTTTATGATAACCCAAAGAGAAGAAAGAGGAGGTAGCATGCTAGGGTTAGGAAGAAAACAATTTTCTCCTAATTTTATTTCAGTCATGTATACCCTTTAATTTTCTTAGTGTGCTAAATTTTCTCTCCCCAAAAAACAACTCTCTTTATGCTGCACCTCTCCTCCTACTTATAGGGGGAGATTTTTCTTATCCTCCAAGAACAAGGAAAGGGGTGACAAATATGCCCTAATTGAACTTATGGTTGTTGCTTCCTAATCCTCTAAAGATTAAAAGTTATTTTACATGTGAGCTTTTGATTTTTATCTTTAAAAAACTCATCTTAATATAATAAGGTTGACGTCTATCCTTCCATCAAAATATCTTAAGGCTTTTTAATTAAACCTATTGGGTCAAAGCCATTTTGGCCTAATTAATTTATTAGGACTATCCAAATAAATAATCGTATATATTTTTAGGTAGCCTATATTAGAAAAAAATTTCTCAAAATACCCTTTAGCCTAAATTAGGATACTCATTTTCATTTTAGGTTATTTACTTTCAAATTTGGAGCCAACTTTCAAATTAGAAAACTGATTACTAAAAAAGAAAAATTTCCATTTTAGAAAAATTCCATTTAAGGAAACTTTCTATTTTTGGAAACTTTTTACTTTATAAACTTTCCATTTTGGAAATCTTTTTCAAAATAAGAAAATTTCCAAATTAGTGTACTCTTACCGTGGCTACAGATTTCTTAAGCAGACATTCATCGAAGTGTAATGTGATAACTCCTTTAGTATACAAAGAATGATATATCTTATGTTAGTCACACACCTACTCCATTAGATTCCTAGTGCACTCAATGAATCATCCATGTGTAATCCTTTACTAGATTCATCAAAACGAGTGTCAAAGTGCATAAATCCTCTAATGAGATAACCGTGATGACTTCAAGTCTAAGGACCAATTGTACCCATCTTGCATTAGCTTTTCATAGACTAAACCAAATGGGTTCTCGTGACGAGTCAAGTCCAGGTGATATTTTCTTTAACATAAGTCACCTAAATGCTTGCTTTGGCATCACCATGCTAATAGGTGTGAGATCTCCTATTGCTATCATGTAGTATGAGCATAACACTCACAACTTTATTCATATATAGTGAAAACTCACAAATTTATTCACATATAGTCAACATTTATTCTTAAAAATGCTATGACTTGAGATGTTTAATGATATGATTTATATACCTTAGTGTTTGTCTCACATCTTTCGATCAATCACTATTCCAAATGCATATCATAAGGACTTCTATCTAATTCTACTGAATAAATAAACATAAAAAATTAGAATTACTAAAAATATTATTTTATTAAAATAAATGATGCAATAATATAATCACATAAACTCATCAAAACATGATTGGATCTTAAACACCTACACTAGTAGTAGCATCTTCTTGTACACTTGGTGTATGAAGTAAAAATAGCAGGGTTAGTATAATATTCTTTCACGTATTCATTTGAAAGGTAAATATATTGATTTTAAATCCTTTATTAATTAACTTTTGAAAAATATTTGTTAGGTAAAATACATATATAATGTAGCTATCTTCAAAAATTAAAAAACAAATGTCAAGAACAAAGCCGTAGTTGAAGGATCAATATGCAATACATATTTAATTAAAAAAATATCAATGTTCTATTTATATTACTTTGAGCCTCATGTCCATACCGGACGTCAAAAAGTACCACGTAAATTTGAGTGTCCTTAAGAACCAAGTGACAACATTAAAGAAATGCTTGCTATATTCAAACCAAACTCTATAAGAAAAAAATGCAATTAGCAATGAATTATTTTGTCACTAATTGCTCTTAATCCGTCACTAATGAGACATAGTGATGACTCAATGATGGAAGATTTTTCTGTCACTAAATCGCTTATCGCTAATTTTAGCATGGACAAATCCCTTCCATCGATATTTTAGCAATGAAAATTTCATCGTTAAAATTCAAGAATTTGTCATTGTTTTCATCCAGGGACTTGTTGTGGTTGACATCCCAAATCCGTTGCTAATTCAATTGCTAAATACCTATCAATTGCCTATCATTAATTTTAGCTAGTCCATCGCTATTCTATTGCTAAATGTAAGAGTAGAATTTGTTGCTCTTCCATCCTTATTCCGTCGCTATTTTTTAAAAAATAAATAAATTTTTTGTTTACATTTTTTGTTTTTTATTTTTCAATTATTAATATTATTTGTAATAATTAATAATTAAAAGTAATAACATATAGATTAACAATAGATTAATATTAATAATAACATTTAGTAGTACGTTCGATAAAAAAAGAAGAAAGAAAACAAAGTCACTAAATATTTGTTCTATCCCTCATCCTACTCATCTAATCCCCTATCTTCCTCCCGATACTATATGGAGAGCTCGATGAGAGGATTGATCGGAGGCTGGATGGAAGGCCGTGTGGTAGGAATGGTAGAGTGCCGATCGATCGACAAATCTATAAGCACCTCGGTTGTCTATGCCGACCTCATCACTAAAGAGGCCATCATGATGTATTGGGATTTAATATTATGTATAGTCATCTATCGCTTTGAGACCAAGGTTTAGAGGTTGTTTTGTTTCACCTACATCCCTTTCATTGCTTTCTTCATAGCCTCGTAGTCCCTCCAAAGCTCATCGTTAGCAAGGTCGAAGATGTAATGTGATGTCACGGAGGATGAGTTGTCGCCACTCGATTAGGATAGGTAATACATTATTTGTGTGCCTACACCATAAAGCCTTTTCTTATTCTCAGCAACCTCAAGGTATATGGTATTCTTGTTAACTTCCGGCTCTATGGTTCCTTTCACCTGCCGTACCGCAATCGCCTCTTGGATGAGCTATTCCACACGCTTTTGAATAATCAAAATAATTATATCATCATAATAGGATTAAAATAAAATTTAGATTATCTTTCTAAAATTGAAAAATACTTACTATTGTTTATCGGGAGAGTAGATCAATGAAAGAACCATCTCAATAGTTATGAGTCATTTGAAATAACTCAAAACTCGTTCGCTCATTGACCAATCTTGCCTTTTGAAAAAATACATGACAAGAAATATGAGAAAAAAATTGAAATTTTTTTGAAACTTTTAATTAATAATAAAAAGTGCGCAATTTATCAAGTGACGCGCATGCTCTTTTGCAAATATGGAGTCCCCCGTATGCCTAGAAGGACTCATACACATTAGGATCATCGATCTCCGACAATCGGTTTCGCAATGCTTGCTCGGAATGAGCCACATGATTAGGTCTCATAAAATCTCTTCGCCATACATCCCAAACCTCCTATCTAATATAGACGGGGCAATCATCTAATAAACTATACTTGTAGATAAAATCAACATATTGTTTTTTGGCCACGACCTCCCATGCCACTTTGACAAGTGTCTTGATGGCCAAATCCACATCAAAATATTTCTAAACAAATAAAAAATTAATATTAAAAAATTTATTTAATGAAATATTTTTATTTTAATTATAAAGAAAATGGATAATACGTTACCCTAAATTCACTAAAGTAGAATTATTTAGTGAAGTCAATGGTAGACTTGAAACATGATCTATTGACGTCTAACTCGCTTCTTAAAAATCATATATATCTTCGTGGAATAATCTATACTTAGTGGAGTGAGACTATCGAATAAGAAAACAAAAATATTATAAAACACAAGAATTATTAAAATTATATATTAAGTAAAAAAATAATTACATACCATCCTCGACGGTATAGGAACTATCTAGAATGTTAGATATGCTAGTAGAGGGGCACTCTCGGAGGTCCGCGCTAGAACCTCGAGTGCCAATGCTCGAAAGGACATCCTAAATGGTCGTTATAGATGTGTTGGCTCTATGATTACTCGGATCTATAGGACCCACGTAAAAGACTTGTAGTGGGAGACCTATGACCGATACTAGTAGGGGATCCTAGTGGACTACCATCGGATGGTGATGCTCATCTACAATTATTGAAATGTGATTCGATAGTAACTATAGGGGATGATGTAAACCATGAGTCATTATTGTATGATCTAATGTTAAACAAATAAAAAAATATAACAAATATATTATTAGAGTAAACTATATAGCAAATAAAAAAAATACATCATTTGCTATGGATACCGTACAATCAAAATACACAACAAACATTTAGTAGATGTATGAAAATTGATATTATTAACTACATCTAACAAATTAATAAAGAAACAAAATTATATTATTTCTTACTAATATAGCAAATGAAAGATATATTTAATTAGAACTATCATAATCACTCGTTTAAGTTCTCATCTCCATCATCCAAAGTATTTTCACACTTATTATCATCACCTTCGTCAAACACACATACTTTTTAAACTACAAGCGATCCATATGGATCATTCCATAAAGTGATGTCCATGACTTCCTCTACTAATTCATGTCGGATTTCTAGATCATCCTACTAAAATGGTTCAACATTTGGTTAGATGATAGCTAATGAATCAAGCAAGTCAAACACATACCTATCTTTGATCTTACACACAACCCACCAATCTCGGTTCTCGTGCCTTAAGCTAGGGTACTCCATATAATACACCCGAGTCGACTCGTGATGTTGGGATAAATGGTTTATAATTGTTCAAGGTTCCCTTACAATTAGCATCCATAAGTTTGCATTGTGGATGAATTTTTGTTCCTTGTGGTATAGGATTGAACCAATCACATTTCAACAATACTATTCGGTAATACTGGATACTCGCTTCAAGAATTTCTATCGGTATCCCATAATAGTCACTCTTAGCTATACCTGTAATTGATTCTATTAATGTAGACACCACTATTGAAAGATCCTATTTTCGAAGCTCCTTCGAGTGTGTGGAACCTATAACCATTAATAAAATAATCGGTGTACGAACTTATATTAAGCAATGGGTTTTGTACGAGACCTTTCAAGAACTCGTTTTTTCATGGAAATTGCTTGGGCAATTTGAGTTTATAAATTAAATATAAAATCCTATAAAAGTTTAGCTATCTTTTAATTAATGCTATCAACATACTAAGTGCAAAAAAAATAATAATACTCACATATTGATTAAATCAAGAGGTAAACTCATTTTCAATTAGAGCATCGGCCTCATTCTAGGACATTAAGGGATTGTTTAGTCATATTTTGATACGAAATCCACTAAAGAGAAGAGAATTAATAACAAACATGAGTTAATCTCAAATATGTTGCTAATATTATTATATATAATAAAATAGGTATGATCTAGAATTTGAATTTTGATAAACTCACTTAATGTATGGTTTTACCTCTTCACATTTCAACAATATGTATTGGTGGGCTACTTTGTATTCAAGTTGTGTCAATTTTTTTATTGTGTGTCAACCAATTGGTCAATGTTGTTGTTTGAATACGGATAACATCCCTTCAATGTGGTCATTTTCTTCTCCATCGTAGTAGTCAACATTATACAACACTTTTTGATGCCAAGTATGCACATGAGGCTCAAAATAATGCGAGCAAACTAAGGAGGCTTCTTTGATCAAATATGAATTGCATATTGATCCATCCACTTTAGCTTTATTCATAACATTATTTTTTGCTTTCACAAATATCCGTAATATAAATTATTTTGATTTTTAAAAGTTGAAAATTTATTTAATTTTACATTTAAATTCAATGTCAATATCTTTCAAATGGATATATCCATCGATATTGCACGAGTCCCACAATAGATACCTCATATGGCATATGGATTGGAAGATGTTCTATGGAGTTCAAAAAGCTAGGTGGAAATATACGCTCTAGTTTGCACAAAATGATGGGTATTTCATCATTAAGTCATGAAATATCTTCTTCCCTTATCATTGTAGAAGTCAATTTACTTAAAGAATAAACTCAACTCTATAAGTGCTTACCAAACATTTTTGGACAAAAATCCCGAAATGTAATTGGATATTACCTCTACATGAAGGTGTGACGAGTCATGACTTTTTATCTCATAATGTTTATCATCTTGCATATCAACACATCTAGCTAGATTAGACACATATCCATTGAGAAACCCGAATTGTTTTATCCATTCAAGCAATTTTGTTTTTTATTGTTTATATACATTAAATGCAGCTTTAAGATACTTTCTAGACAAATCATCCTTTATTAATTTTGACCTTTTATTGAAAGTTTCAAATCTTCCCTAGAGTCGGCATTGTCTTTAGTCTTACTTGGCACATTCATAATTATGTTAAAAACATTTTCAAACATATTTTTCTCAATATGCATCACATATAAATTGTATCATATGAGATTTGTACTCTACTAAGAAAAATCCCAAAAAATACTTCATTCCCTCCATCCACAAATCCGAGAGATTTTACTATTATAATTATTTGCATCATCTTCTATCACCTTCAACAACCATCACTTTTCCACCGGATGTAACATCTCCACTTCAAATTGGATTGGAGGAGGGCTAGATTTAACAACTTTTTTTTTTTTTTTGCAGTGAATACTTTCTTGTTTCTTCTATATGAATGATCATGAGGAAGAAACTTTTGGTGGTTGTCAAACCAAGAGGTCTTCCTTCCATTAGGAAGGGAGAAAACATCCGAATTTTCCTTATAGTAAGGATAAGTCGATTTTCCTATAGTACTCCAACCAAACAACATCGAATATAGAAGAAAGTCACCGATAAACCACATAACTACGATACATCAATAAAAAATTTTAGTTATGGTACACATCGTAGGTCACCACACCGACTTTTCATAACTAGATAAGCTCGAATATGAAAGGTCGTAAGATAATGTCCAACTTATGTTTTGGAATTATTAAACTTGGAATAATCGATTTTAAAAACATATATTCCTCTTTCAAACACATCCTTGGTGGCAAATTGTATGGAGTTATAATGATCGACCACGAGGAATATTGCGTATTGGATTGACCAAATGGTTGAAACCTATTAGTTAACACTCCTAATTTGATGTTCCTTCTTTCGGTTTCAAAAGGAAGATTAATCGATTGAAACTTTGCTATGCAATAGAGTCGGGGGATGATGCCTTACTCCGAATCATCTCCTCAATGTTCATCATGCCATGTCATATGCTCAACTATTACATTCGAGCATACAATGGCTCGCAGATATGAGGTTAGAGGAAAGTAGTATATTTTTTTAATTGGAACAAGTTTTTCTCTTCTTAATCCTCGATGAGAAATTTAACATCGAGGATGTTGATGGAACTTATATTTATCTAATTCACTATTTTCCTTTCAATAGATCATGCAATCATTCTAACAATAATGAATTTTTTCCATCGGTAAACCCTTCCCCTTAACTAGCTTCTTTGTTTCATAAAATTTATTTGTCATACGAGTTATCAATCAGCATCAACTCCTTCAACAATTGACATAACTAGTTCAAACACTTCTCTAGATAATAATATTCAGCTTTATGATTCGAGCATTCGAGTAACTACCGACAATTGCGAGTGCTCATCACAACCAAGTCGGGCACCGGGATTAAGAACCTCCCCATGTTAGACGGATCGAATGATGGACCTGCTACATCCATTACCATAATTTGATATGTATTTTAGGGTTCACTAGAACTACCTTTGTCTACATAATAATTTCCGAACTATAATGACTTTTAGAGTTAATAAATGTCATGTAGGACTCAAATTCGTCATGATGTACACAATCATAATATCTCGGGACAAAACCCTTATGGCACAAATGATATTTTATCATTTCAACCTCGGTATAATTTTTTTTTACCCTTACGATAATTACTAGGACACTTAATTTTGATTCCGTCCATACATTCGGAAGCTAAACAACAAAAGCTAAAACTTGTTCTACCTATTTGATAAAGTCATCATTTAATAAGCCGTCAACTAACCTAAAATTCATCCACTATCGATCGGATCTCATTTTTTGTAATTACTATAAAAATTACACAACTAATGCAAATAATTATTTATCATCATTCTTGAGAATTTTAATTAAAATTAAACATATATATTGATTTTGTAATTAACGGTAGTAGTTATGAATTTTGTCTTAAGAATTTGACTTTATATTTAATTGATTGTTTAAAGAATAATTACATTTTCTTTCTATTTTTTTATTCTTAAATACGTAATTTTATAATATTCAATAATTTCTTGTGTTATTTTATTTTTATTTTTTACATTGTCTACCCTATCTTGCTATTAGTACACCTATTTTCACTTTATTTCAATTGAGTTCTTGAACTTTTGTTTTTTTATTAATGTTTTTATGCTTGTCTTTTTTTTTTTTTTGTTATACCATTTAAACACTTTCAGTAAAAAAAAAAAATTCTATAATAAAAGAACCCTCCAAAATATAATATTATATTTCATAATTTAAATTAAATTTAAAAAATTCTATTAATTAATGAAAAGTTATCTATATTGAAGCTAAAAATTTTTATGTTTATTAAATTTTCCTAACTAATTTAATAATAGATATTCAACTAAATTTAATTTAATTAATCCTAAATAAAATGTTTATTAAATTTTAATCTTATTACAATCGGGTTGATATTTGTATATCAAAACTATGTTTTTTTCGATTAAATCTTAAATTATAAGATATTGATCAAAGAACTATTTTGATTAAATATTTAATTAAAAAATTTCAATTTTTTTCTAATTACATCTTTTTTACAATTTTTTATTTTCTAAATGATTAAATCATTATGCATGTTATCTTCCTTCAATTTTAAGAATTAAACTATAACATTTACTTCTAGCATTTATATTCGAACTAACCATAAATCAAATAAATTACATTAAATTAATCTAAACTAATTACACAAGATCGAATTGAACTAATATAAAAATTTAAAAATAACAACGAAAAATAAAAAAATTAAGCTAGCAACTAATTCAAACAAAAAACAACATCACAAATTAACAATAAATTAAAAAAAATTAACCAACCAACAAATTAAAAGTATCTTAAGAAATAATCAACAAAATTAACATCATTTAAAATTAACACTTAACAAAATTAATCTAATAATGAATAAAATTAAAAAAGTAATTAAAAAATTTACACTAATAATTAACATACAAATTAACATAATTGATAATTGACAACATCGAAAAAATTATTAAAAACATTAAACAAATAAACAATGAAATTAAACAAATAATTAATCAACTAACAAATAATAAAATTAACATCAAAACTTATAACATTCATTTAATTTTTAAAAAATAAAAAACGTTAGAGAGAGAAAATTTTATCGAAGAGATCAAGGAGAAAGAGTAGAGATTGATTCGGATTTTAAGGGAGAAAGATGCACCTCACCGAGTTAAACGGTCTAAAGAGGCAATGGCCGGCATGGGGAGGGGATTTGAGGCCGACGGTTGGTTTCTAGTGGGGGAGAGGGAGAAGCCGAATGAAGAAGAAGAATAAGAGAAACTATCCATTTATAGGTGTTATTTTTAGTGATGGATGCGATTTGTCACTAATTTGAATCCCAAAAGTCATGGATTTGTCAAAAATATTCTCAAAATGTACCAAAATAGCAATAGATTTTGTAATCCATCACTATTTAAAATTTAAATTAGTGACGGAATTGGATTCCGTTGCTAATTTGAATCTAAAAAGGTGTTGGAAATTTCTTGAAAATTGCCAAAATAGCTATAGATTTGCTATTTGAAATTCAAATTAGCGATGAAATCATATTTTATCATTAATTTAAAAAATCTCTAGCCATCTAGGTATTCAAGTTAGCAATAGATCTCCATTCTATCGCTATTTTCAATCCCAAATTCAACCTAGAGTCACTTTTCTTGACAATGAAAGTAATCGTCGCTATTTACCGATGGATAGCTACGGATCTTCTTGCCATCGTTAAATCAATGATGAAAATCCATCACTATTCCGTCACTAAACGTGACACTTTTTTTTATCACGTTATTTAGCGTTGGATTTAATTCCATCACCGAGTATCCCTAGCGATTCCATTTCTAATCACTCATAAAAATTCCTCTTTCTCTTCTATTGCTAGTCCCTCATTAATTTTTCTCTAATTAGAGATAGAATAGTATCCATCATTAATATCCATCGTTAATTGCCAATTTCATTATTATGGAAAAGTTGACCTCTTGGTCGATCAAAACCATATGTGTTGATATATCAAGAAAAGATTGCATCTCATACTACATTTTGTTGAACTTTGATAAGGTGACACCTTACACTAAATAAATGCTATAACTATCAAAAATTAAAATACTAAACTTCATTAATTATAAATTATTTTTATTATACATAATAAGAATCCTATAATATTTTTTTCTTTAACGGATATTTCATGACCTAACTTTATCAAAGTAATCTTGACATATTGAAAATGAGATAGATGTTTAGTTTGAAACCGATTTTGCATCCTAGTTCCATCAATATATGAGTATAAAAAATTTCAAATTTTTTTTGTTATTAAAATGATTTTATGAAATTTCAAACTAACTTTAAGAAATGTATCCGGACTTTATATGCAAGTAATGCACGACCCAACATAATAATCAACTATTACATTAAAGATGTTGCAAAAGAGCCATTGCAAATAGCTAAGTCATATCCGGGATACATTGTGAACGAGTAGAAGTTCCACATTGAAGTTCATGGGTTTGGATAGAGCAAAAATGTATAGTGGAGTGTGCGTAAAAGGAGTTAGTTATCGTGTGACGAAAAATGACTAATACGGTAGGTTAACCGATATACTAGAACTCGGAGTATCTTATCATACTAAGTAAGAAAACTATATTGTTCAAAATAATTAGTCGTAGAATGTCAAATAGGTCCAATCCCTTCATCCTAGCAATACAAATGCATCAAGTGTATTATGTAAGATATCCTTTATCAAAGCATAGTGATTGGTTGGCTATATGTAAGGTAAAACCTAGGCCAATGATGGATGTGCCTGAATCATCTATTAGGATCCAAAGAATTATGAAATAATTTCAAGAAAACAAAATGAAAGGCCAACACAATGTCATCCAAGTTGACAACAATGAAGGTCACTCGTTGATCGATCCAACTTAAGCATTAATAGATTTAGAAGGGAATGAAATTAATGTAGAGAATGAAGTTGAATTTAAAATAGATGTTGCGAAAGACTTAGATGAAGAACGTAATAATGATAATTATGATAGTGATTAGCGATATAGTTTGATTGTCTTATACAATTTACTTTTAATTTTTTAGGTAACATTTAAATATATGTGTCTGTCCATGTTTTAATTTATTTTTTCTTTGTAAAATAAATATATTTCAAATTGTTTATACTGATATCAATGTTATATGTTAATATTAATAGTTTAAATAATTAATGCGATAATGTGTAGGTTATAATACCTCATGGTAGGAGACGTTCTCGCATATAGTGGCTCGTGTCATATGGTGAGGATAGTGGTTCGGACATTAACGATGGCGGTGACTATGGTTGTGGGTGTAATCTTGCTTCCGTTCCTAGTCGGATAGCTCCCCCTATCAACATGCCTCCATACTTCCCTCATGGTGCCCTCATGTCAACCCTATCAACGTTTGACATGTCTTAACCTATGCCACTTTATTTTGACCCTCTATGTCCCCTCCTATCTTACCCTTCATCATCATTAGTGACCTTTGCCCAATAGGATGACCATCATGTTTCTAAACATGGCTTATCACGAGAACATCCCTCCTAGTTCAGCTTCTAAACCTATTAGATCCATGCTTGATACGCGGATTACGATCAATATCGTTGGTGGTAAGGTGTATGTTTTATGCATAATTTTATGAATTTTTTTTCCTATATTACTATAATTATGCATTCATTTAATTGTTATTTAATGTCTCGCTTTAATAGCTTATATGCTTATGATATTTGCACTCATTGTATCTTTAAGAAATTACATGAGTATGTTGACATGTTTGGATGGACATGGAAAACGATGAGTTTGAAAATGAAAGACATGTACTAACAAAAGTTTAAAGTAGTTTTTTATTTAATTAATTTATTACATGGTTTCATATTTAAATAAAAAAAGTACTAATAAGTATTTTTAACGTTCTTGGAGAAGTCCTTTAAGTGGGAGCGGAATATTGAGGAAAGCATTAAGAAAGTATGGTAGAGTCCGGCACAAAAGCAATATTCTAACTTTCTTTATCATGTTAAGAAAAACACCAAGTGAACATATATCTCATAGGAGATATGGGATGCATGGAATAAAGAATGGGCAAAACTTGAGATTATTGCTCAATCTAAGATGGTAGCCCACAACCACAAGAGTGAGACTAATGGCATCGAGCTATCTCTAGACATATAGGGGGTTCGATCAGCCATAGAGAGAAAGCAATACGCATGATATATACACACACACACACACGTGTGTTTATGTGTGTGTAGTTTTATAATTATTTCAACATAATTAAATAATTAATTAAGTATATTTGTTTCAGCGTGATGAGTTGGGTCATGAACATGATGCTCACGAGGTTTTCTTGAGGACTCACTAGAAGAAGGTTGATGATCAATATGTTTTCATCGATCAATGGGCGATAGTTCTCGCAGTAAGTTATAAATTTTTAAGGTTATTTCATACGTATGCCACTTATATATATATATATTGTTGGCATAGCTATTTAATATTATATTTTATGCACTTATGCGAGAAACTATCACAAAAAATAATTAAGGATGAGGTTGCTAGTCGATAGACAAAGGTTACTTCATCCGCCAATATTGATATTAATGAGATTTTTAAAAAGGCTATTCGAGAAAGAGATAGTAAGAGGAAGAGGATGTACAAACTAGGGTCATAAGCCTCTCACTCGTTACTCTAATTTCAATACGTTCTCTAATTTGGCCACTTCGTGGTTTCATGTTGGTAATGAGCACAACAACGGGAATTAGAGGATCATACTTCTATATATGCGAACGGATCCGAGTAACAAAAGGTTTCGTTACAACGCTTCTAGCTACTACAAATGAGTTGAAAGAGTACACTTGGGAGTAATATACAATGATGTAGTAGATGTTGCTGAATATGTAATGAGGCGGTTCATCCACCGAGCCTCTAACCGACGACCTTACCGATCGCTCCTAGATTTTATTTTTTTTCTTGTTATATTAACAAAATTTAAAATTATTTTATATTTTTATATTTTAATATATATTCATTTTATTAAATTTTATATATTATAATAATTTTTTAATATTTAAAAATCTTATTTATAGGGTTTTTTTTTATTTTTTAAATTGGAATAACTTAATTTAAAATAATAAAAATTTGAGTAAATATTAAAAAAATTGAAAACATTTTTTAATGGATTTTGTAACGGTTTTAACCAAAACGAGTTGCTAAATTTATCGGTAATTTTGTAGATTTAGCGATGGCTTTTAAAATCGGTCGTAAATTTGTCAAAATTTAGCAACAATTATGGCATCGATTTATCAAAATAGTCATAAATGTGTCAAAATTTAGCAATGGTTTTTCACTAAATTAGCAAAGAAAAAATCATCGCTAAATTAGTGACAAACTGTAAAAACCATCGCTAAATAATTAGTGCCAAGCTTTTTGTGGAAGGTTTTATACCGTGGTAAAATCGTCGCTAATTTTTTTAGCAATCGTTTTTAAATCATTACCAATGGTCTAGATCGTCGGTAATGATTTGTTTTCTTGCTATGATCTAGCATCTCATCTATGATATATTGATTAAATGATGGACGGATTACGACCATCACTAATGTTTGATATGGATTGACGGGTTCACTATAACTTAGCCTTCATAAAAAAAAAAATTTGATACAAATTAATTCTCCGACTCAATTTTCTCATGGTGTATCAAATCACAATA
The DNA here is from genome assembly GCA_963924115.1 of Dovyalis caffra. Lineage (NCBI taxonomy): Eukaryota > Viridiplantae > Streptophyta > Magnoliopsida > Malpighiales > Salicaceae > Dovyalis > Dovyalis caffra. Next base: position 3,887,056 of record CAWUPB010001009.1, on the reverse strand, counting down.
TTCAGAAACAAAACCATATCTTACTCAATGGTATTTAATCATGTGAACCTCTTCAAAATTTTGGTTCCAACACTTATGAAGATTGCAAAGACATCTTAACTTTCTTTCGTCCATACATTCGGGATGAATAACAGCAATTGAAACAAATTCTTCAATCCTATTCACTAACTCATCATTTAAATACCCATCAATTAATCTAACATCCATCTATGCATGATCAAACCACATTATTTAGTTTCTACATTTCTAAGGCAACACATAATTATTTAATTAATAATTTTTTTAAACATCTAACAAAATTTTGACAAAGTCTCCCCTATAAATTGGACATTTCCTAACTACCAAATACTCCAAATGATTACAAAAAACTACATGTAAAGTACATAACATATGCAAACATTTTTAATTAACCATGATAACAAAAACATCAACCAATAATCAATTTTTGCACACCAAGAATCTATTGAAATTAAATCTCAAACTCATCCTCTCAGCTCCATTATAGAGTATTGACCTAACCTTTTTCTACTCAATTCTAAAGAGTCTTCGACCCTCGAGTTTGATACACTACAACGTATCTTGACACACTTTAATAATCATCAATAAAATAATTAAATTAACTCTAATTCAAACATAATTAAATATTAAATAAAAAAATAATTAATGAATTGTATGATAAATAAAATTATAAATGAAAAAATTAATCAAAGTTAATGTAATTAATTTAAATGTAAATCAAATTAACTTAATTAAAACTAATTCAAACCTAATTAAATTTAAACCCAAATCAAATTACCTTAATTAAATATTATTCAAACCTAATTAAATTTAAACCCAAATCAAATTACCTTAATTAAATATTATTCAAACCTAATTAAATTTAAAATAACAAAAAATTAATAATTTTTAATGTAAATAAAATTAAAAATCAATCAATTAATAAAAATTAACCAAATTAATTTAACTCTAATTGAAATGAACCTAAGTAAATTAACCCTAATTCAAACCTAATTAAATTTAACTAATAATTCAATAATAAATTAACCCAATTAATTTACCTCTAATTAAAATTAATCAAAATAATTTAACTCTACTTCAAATAACCTAAGTAAATTAACCCTAATTCAAACCTAATTAATTAAACTCTAATTAACAAATTAACCTAATTAATTTAAATACCAATAAAATTAACAAATTAATTTAACCAATTTAAATCTAATTAAATTTATCCTAGTTAATTTAACTCTAATTCAAATTAATCTAAGTGAATTAACCCCGATTTAAACCTAATTAATTTAACAAGTATTAATCAATTAACTTAATTAATTTAAATACCAATTAATTAATAAGTTAACCAAACTAATTTTAACTCTAATTCAAATAAATCTAATTAATTTAACTCTAATTCAAATTAATCTACGTAAATTAACCCTAATTCAAACCTAATTAATTTAAGTCTAAGTAAAAAATTAAGCTAATTAATTTGAATACCAGTTAGTTAACAAATTAATTTAACCAATTAAAAATTAAATAAAAAAATAAATTCTACCAATTAAACTAAAAATTATGAAAAATAATAATTTTTAAAGAAATAAGAGAGAGAGAGAGACACACACACACAGAGCTTAATAATTAAATATAAAAAAAATTTAAATTCTACCAATTAATCAATTAAGTCGACAATTATGAAAAATAATAAATTTTTTAACAGAGAGAGAGAGAAAACTTATCTTTGGATAAGGACAAGACATAGAAGAAGGAAGAAATTTAGGGCTTTTTGTAAAGAAAAGAGTTTAAAATGGGTGGAGGGGTTATTAGGAAGTGGATGAGCAAGGTTTTGTGTGGTTATTTTAGGTGGGGATGGTAGCAGTGATTAGAGGAGGAGCGGGAGAGGAAGAAGAAAGGAAAATTATGATTTAAGCATTTAGGATTAGCGACGAAGTGATGCGATTGCTAATCCATCGCTAATCAATGACAAATATAAGTGTCAATTGCTAATCCATTACCGATCCGGTAGATTTTGAATTCCAAAAGTCCACTCATCTTTTTAATATTAGAGATGAAATTTTTTTTGCTAATTTATATGGAAAATATGCAATTAGCGATGAAAATTACGTCGCTAATCCCAAACCCAAAAAATAGAAACAAAATAAAAAATTTATCGCTAATGTCCCTCGTAATTCTCTCACTAAATCATCTCTAAAATACCCCCAAACATTTTGCCACCAAATATGGTGATAGATATAGGTCCCTTGCTGAAAATTCATTACTAATTTATCTATGTTCCATAGATGAAGTCCATACCTTGATAACATCCATAGTTCTTTCGTTGATCCGTTGCTATTTTGTAACAAACTCTAATTCATTTTCTAATAAAGATCACAATATATATATATATATATATATTTGTGTGTGTGTGTGTGTGTGTGTGTGTTGACACTACACTTAGAGAAGATATAATTGTTATACAATTAAATATGCCTAAGCATATAAGCGCAACGAGAAATTAATAAAATGCATACCTCCTATCATGAATGATTAAGAGCTCAAAATGTTATCAAACAAAAAAATTAGAGTAATCAAAGAGAGAGAGCCTTCTAGTCTATACCAATACTTTATGATTTTGTGTGCTGATACAAAACATAAGCTTTACTTAATATTTATATGGCTAAACTAGGAATCCTTTCTTTAACCTAATTTTGCACCTCCATCTATCATTGATGTGCTTAGCCCACCATTAAAGTCCATTTTTCTCTAAGTCTTTAAATTGTCACTTATAAACTTAAAACAAAACATGACACATAGGCCACACTATAAGAATGTTTCTTATATCCTACCACTTGGCCCAAATGACACTACCTAAGAATGACAATTTCTTTATAGAGTCTAGAATGATTAGTTAGTGAAAACACTCACTTAGATTAAGCATACAACATATGCATCATAGCAGTCATGCTTTATGACTAAGCACTTCTTTCCATGTATTATAGTATACTACATCCTTAAAACAAGCACTTAATGAGCAAATAAACTTTATGAATGAACTTCTAGTAACTCATTCAATTCTAACTTTATATATTAAAATGAATATAAAAAAAATTATATGCAAAAAAAGGATATCAATCTCTAAGAACAACTTAAAGAATGTCTACACAATCAATAAAAAAAGATAAAGTCCAAAAATAAATGGATTAGCTAGCCCTATATGATCCATATGATCTCTATATTGTTTTATTGGCAATGTTTTAATCATAGGATTTACAATCATTAGCTTAGTGCCACTATACTTAATGAAGACTTTATGTTCCTTCACTTTCTCTCTCATAATGAGATACTTTATATCAATATACTTATTTCAACTGCCATTTTTATTATTCTTAGAGAAGAAAGTTGTAGCTGAATTGTCACGATAAATCTTTGCTGGTCTTGATATGGAATTGACAATTTGTATACTAGAAATGAATTTTCTTAGCTAGATAGCTTGTATCATTGCTTCATAGCATGCAATGAATTTTGCTTCTATAGTAGATGAAGTAATAATAGCTTGCTTAGTGCTTCTTCAAGACACAACTCCTTCAACAAAAAGAAAAATGTATCCAAAAGTAGACTTTCTTATTTCTATACAACTAGTAAAATTCAAATTTGAATAACCAACCACCTCAACATGATTAGTATGTTTGCAAATTAGTCTATAATTATTAGTTCCTTATAGTAGCTTTTCAATGTTCCATTCCGGGATTGCTTTGGAACCTTCTTAGCATTCCTACTATAAATGCCAAGTAAGGTACAAACATATACAAACATCAAGCTGCCTACCATAAATGCATAAGGAATGTTACGCATCTACTTATTTTTTAATATATTTTATGGAAATTGATTTAGATTGAATTTATCCCCTTTAATAATGGGTGCTATTGAAGATTCACAATTTGACATCCTAAATTTTTCCAAGACTTTTTCAATGTAGGCCTTTTGAGAAAGTTCTAATAGTCTTTAAGATCTATCTCTATGCCAATGACATAAGAGGGTTTATCTAAATCCTTCATATCAAATTTTTGAGAAAGAAGTTACTTAGTCCTATAAAGCATACCTAAGTTATTACATGCAAGAAAAATATCAGCTATATATAGGACAAGAAAGATATATTTGATCCCACTAACTTTAAGGTATATACATTGATCAACAATGTTGTTAATAAAATCATATGAGATAATAATATTGCGAAACTTAATACACGACTATCAAGAGGCTTACTTTAGCCCATATATAGATCTTTTTAACTTACAAACCAAATGGCTATTTGTATCACTATAAAAACCTTCAGAGTTGATTCACATATACCTCTTCATCCAAATTTCTATTTAAAAAAAAAATATTTTCACATCCATCCGATATAGATTCAAATCAAAAGGAGCTATTAATGCCATTATTATTCTAAATGAATCATTTATAGAGACTAGAGAAAAAGTCTCATAGTAGTCTCGTGCCTTCCTTTTTGGTATAACTCTTAACCACAAGTCTAGCTTTATATCATTCAATGTTACAAATAGTAGCCAATGACTACGGATCCTTTTGGTAATTCGACAAGGTCCTAAACTTGATTTTTATACATAGAATCCATTTCTTCCTTTATGGAATTATACCATAAATTGGAAATTTTTTCATTCTTGGCTTATGAAAATGAGTTTGGATCATTCTTAAGTCTAACATTAAACTCGGACTCTTAAAGGTATACAACATAGTCATTAGAAATTATTGGTCTCCTTAGTCTTGAAGATCTTCTCAATTTAACATCTTTATGTGGGTTTATCTCATCAAAAGCTAGATGCTCTTGAAATTGTTGCTCAAGAATTGGTTGTTATTTAATATTATCTATTGATTTTCTAAAACAATAACCAATTACCTTGTATCTTTACGCAACACAGTTGAATCTTATGTTTCCTCAAATTCTATTCTTCAAGGAAAATCACTCCCATTAAGGTTGAGAACCTCAAGAAATTTAACATTTCTTGCCTTTACTATTCTTGTACTCGTTAGAAGGATAATAAAACCTATATCCTTTAGAGTTTACTATATAACTAATGAAATGTCCACAAGTTATTTTAGGGTCTAATTTATTTAATTAAGGATTATAAATCCTTAACTAATCCTTAACTTAATAGGATAATCCCATATATGTGTATGATTTAAACTAGGTTTTCATCTATTCCATAATTCAAAAGGTGTCTTCGAGATAGCCTTAGATGGAACTTATCTAGAATATATGTAGCAGTCTTTAGTGCTTCACTTCATAAAGATAATGGTAAATTAGAATTACTAATCATGCTCCTCACCATGTCCATGAGAGTAAGGTTCCTTTTTTTAGTTACATCATTTTGTTATGGTGTGCCAAGCATTGTATACTATGCAATAATGCCCTCTCCTTCAAGGAATTTTATAAATGGACTTAGCATTTGTCCATTTTCAATGTATCTATCATAACACTCTTCACCTTTATCGGACCTCACAATCTTGATGGTTTTTTTCCTTTTGTTTCTCTACCTCAACCTTCAAGATCTTGAAAGCATGAAATGCTTCAGCCTTATCATATAAAAGATAAAGATACATAAATCTAGAATGTAGAGCTTCTTGTGACATCTTTAGCGATCTTGTTAGTTTGCTTTCCTTTTATGCGATCCACACAAGTAACAAAATCAATAAAATCAAGCATGCTTAAAACTCTATCATTCATCAATTTTTTAATTCTTTCAATAGAGATGCGATCTAATCTCCTATGCCACAATTTAGAGGAATTCTCATTAATTTTTGTCCTTTTAATACTTGTATTAGCATGCATTAATAAATAGTTGTACTCAAAAGTGAAGTCTATATCAGTTTATATAAACCATCAACTAATGTTCCACCACTAATAAAAAATTTTTTAAAAAAAATTTTAAAAAATCCATTAAAAAAAAATTCATAGCCAATACTACGTAGTCTAGAAACCGAAATTAAATTTCGGAAACGATGGAACATGAAAGAAAATTTTCAAATCCAAAATAAATCTAGATTTTAAAATTAATATAAAGGACCCTACAACTTCAACTTTAGAATGCATCTTATTTCTTAAATAGATGTCTTCTTTATTTCCTTTCAGCTTCCTTAGGTCCGGAAAGCCCCGCATGGTATTAACAATATGGATTATAGAACCGGAATCAATCCATCATATATTACTAGGAGTCTCAATAAAAAAAAGACTCATGACACACTTAAGAGATGAGTTTACCTTTCTTTATGAGCCTCTTTTGATACTTAGGGTAATCTTTCTTAATATGTCCCCATTTATTATAGAAGAAACATTTACTATTATTGTCATTTTGCTTTATTGGCATATTTTCATGATTTTTATCTTCTAGAACATTTTTACCTTTCTTGAAATTTCCCTTAGCTTGAGAAACCAAATGAGCACTTCCAAGTTTCTTAAGTTTCAATCTCCCTTCTTCTTGAATACACAAGGTCAATAATTCATGAATTGACCATTTTTCCTTACGTGTATTGTAAAAAATCTTAAACGTATCATATTCCGTGGGGAGAGAGTTCAAAATGAAATGTACCAAGAATGACTAAAACTCTCCATCTTTAAGGACTTTAATTAAGTAACGATGTCCCTCATTTCCATAATGTGCTCGTGTACACCTTTAAAATATTCAAATGACTTGTCGAAAGCTTCTTCATTAAGGTGCTTGCTAATGCCTTATTAGAATGAACAAATTGTTCTTCTATGGCCTTCGGAAATATTTTGTTTTATAAGATCTAGGGATTGAACCCCTAATACTCTTGTTTATACGAGACTTTACGATCATTAAACTTAAGCAATTAGATCGCTCCCACCGCTCATAATTAGTCTTTTCATATGCATCACCCGAATCCATAGGGATGGGTGGTTCATCCACACGTAAGGTCAAATCCAAATCCACATACCCTAATGCAAATAGAATATTTTTTTTCCAATCACAAAAATTACCACCACATAGGATTAGAATACTAGATGTATCAATGAAAGTAGTAGAAAAAGCTACAATAACCAAGAAAAGACTTTAAATACTCGAAAACATACTTTATTTAAATTAACCAATGTCAATTTATTAATAAATTCTCACTTACCTGTGGGTAAAGGTTGCATCATGCATAAAATTCACTAATTCTTTAATAATAAGACTAATAAATAAAATATCAAGAATAAAAATATTCACACTTAAGGGCCTAGAATAAATTCCACTATTAATATCAATTTATTATCTTTTTCCAATTAAATCATAAAAATAACAACCTACTTGTAAGGCCAAGTCATTATTTTTATAAAATAATTGCAAATTAAGCTATGTACTTTGTGAGGGTATTAATTTAATAAACTTTAATATGATGATCAAAATAACTTAAGATGATATAGCTATTTCGAAGTCAATTGACATCACCATCTCAACATAACATGCTTTAATATCAACTCACAACTCTATATATGTTGATATATCAAAATAATAATATAAAGCATTTCATTATTTATTTATTATTATATGTAGTAATTTTTCTGCATGTAACTTATGCTAACAAAGCATATAATATCACTACAAGAAAGATATGTTTTAGAGACGGTCCAAAAACCATTGCTAAGATAAATATTAGCAACGGTCTAAAAAATGGTTACAAATATTAAACTTTGCGATCGTTTTTTAGCAACGGTCTACAAAACCCGTTGCTCATGTTAAAGGCCAACCATTTTAGCGACGGTTTCAATTTATAAGAAACCGTTGCAAATTTAGCAACGGTTTATACCATCACTAAACCGTTCCTAAATCTTAACAACGGTCCAAACCGTTGCTAAATGTTATTTAATATTTTTTTATAAAACAAACCGTTGCTAAATAAAATACAATTTAGCAACGGTCGCTGACCGTCGCTAATCCGTTACCACATGGGTGAGGTCTAAAATAGACCGAAGTTTAGCAACGGTTTGGTGTTGGTAAACTCGTTGCAAAAATATTCATTTTAGCGATGGTCTATGACCGTCACTAAAACGTTACAAAATCAAACTCGACTTCGGATTAGCAATGGTTTTTTTTTAAACCGTTGTAAAAAAAACATCGATTTAGCGATCGTCGCTAAACCGTTGGTAATTTGATTTTTTATTTTTTTAATGATTGCAAAAATAAATGTTGCAAGCGTTACATTAGCATCGCTAAAATTAAACCGTTGGTGGAAAACAGTCAAATTTAATTTTGAATTTACGGTTAGCGAAAAAAACTTTACCTTGTTATAAATACTAGTCGAATGGAATCCGGGCATTTTTTTCTTTCTTCTCCTCTCTTCTTCTTCTCCGACAGCCGACGATCCGTGGCTATTTTTTCTCCAAACATCCGCTCTCTTTCCTCAAAGCTTTTCTTTCCTTAAAACTCTATATTTCTTCCCTCTTTTCCTCCTTCTTTCAATCTTTCTCTTTGCCGTTGAAGCTATCGTTTTCCGACGACCATTCTCCGACAAGATTTTTTGACCGGCGATAGTCGCCCCTCTCATCCTTCTCTTGGTGACAAGTCCACCTATATCTAATCCATCTTTTCAATTATTAATTTTTTCAGTTATTTATTTAAGTCAAATAATTTGATTTGTTTTATAAAAAAATTTTGTTTAATTACTTATCATTGCTAGTTTAATTATTGAATTGATTGTTCATTGCATGTGTTTTTTTAACTTGATTATTTAATTAAAATTTAGTTGGTGTGTTAATTTAGTATAAATTGTGATAGTTAATTGAAATGTTTAACTTTTAATTTAATATTAATTGTTAATTTTTATGTTAATATTTTTGTTAATTATTGATTAATTGAATATTATTGTTAATTTTTTAATTTTGTGTTATTTTTATTTTAGTTGTTGATTGAATTAATTTGATTGTTAATTTTTAATTTAATTAGTTTAATTTATTGTTAATTTTTTTAGTTAGAAAATATAATTGTTATATTTTATTTTATGTTGTTATTTAAATTGTTATTGTTATTGTTATTAGTGTAGCTACTAATTGTTAATTTACTTAAGTAATTCACAATTAATTGAAAACATTAGTAAGTTTATTTATTCCTAGTTCATTAAGTTAAAGCGTTAGGTTAGTACAAAATAAATCAATAAATTAAATATTAATTAAATTGTAATATATTGTTATTTAATTTGTTGATTAAATATTAAGATTATATATTTAGTTGTTCATTTACTTAAAAAGATAAGTAATTACAATATTAATTAAGAAAAAAACTATAGCATTTTTTGGAAATTATTTTGAATAGATAAAAAATAAAGTGATTAGAAATATTTGTAATTGTTAGTAATTAAATAAATAATTAAGTTGTATTTAAAAATTTTTCTGAAATAAATTTTAAATAGATAAAAAATAAAGTTATTAGAAATATTTGTCATTGTTAGTAATTAAATAAATAATCAAGTTGTATTTAAAAACTTTTATGAAATAAATATTAAATAGATAAAAAATAAAGTGATTAGAAATATTTTTAATTTTTAGTAATTAAAAAATTGATTAAGTTTTATTTAAAAAATTTTTTGAAATAAATATTAAATAGATAAAAAATAAAGTTATTAGAAATATTTGTCATTTTTAGTAATTAAATAAATAATCAAGTTGTATTTAAAATTTTTATGAAATAAATATTAAATAGATAAAAAATAAAGTGATTAGAAATATTTGTAATTGTTAGTAACTAAAAAAATAATTAAGTTGTATTTAAAAATTTTTCTGAAATAAATTTTAAATAGATAAAAAATAAAGTGATTAGAAATATTTGTAATTGTTAGTAAATAAATAATTAAGTTGTATTTAAAAAATTTTCTGAAATAAATATTAAATAGATAAAAAATAAAGTTATTAGAAATATTTGTAATTGTTAGTAATTAAATAAATAATTAAGTTGTATTTGAAATTTTTTTATAAACTTAGCTTGTTTATTTAGAAAATAACTTGTGTGTAACAAAAAAATATTTAAGATTTAGTAATAAAAGTATTTTAAGTAATTACATAAACAATTAATACAATTACTTGATTACTATTTTGTTTAAAATGAATTCGGATCGCTATTGGATTGACTTTAGATTAACTTGTGGATTATTAAATGAGCCTTTTGTAGAAGGGGTTAATGAATTTTTTAATTTTGCGGTTAGTCATCCACAGTTCATGGATGGAAATAAGATACGATGTCCATGTAAACAAAAAAAATGTCAAAATCGTAGTTATGAAAACCCCGATACCGTTAAGTATCATTTGCTTAGAAATGGGTTTGTGTCTAGGTATTATGTGTGGAGACGTCATGGAGAGAATGATTTAGCAATTAATGCCAATTCGTTTAATAATGTTGAACAATAACAAATATGTGATGATCATCAAGTTAATCGATACCACACAATGGTGATGGATGCGACTGGTCCATCTTTTAATCCGTCTAATACGGACAAAGACCCAAACCCTTCGCACAAGCATTTTATGATTTATTAGATGCATTGAATAGAGAAATATGGCCTCGATTTAGAAAACCATTCGCAGTTATCTACAATGTCTCGTTTGTTGCATCTCAAGTCCGAGCATCAACTTATGAAAGAGTTGATGCCTCCCGATAATTGTATGCCGGAAGACTTTTATATTACAAAAAAAAATGATAGAAATGATGGGTTTACCCGTTGAAAAGATCCACTGTTGCATTAATGGTTGCATGATTTATTGGGATCGGGACAACCGAGAGAATCACTTGTAAAATATGTGATCATCCTCTATATCGAAATCCTAGACGATGTTCTATTAGACAAACATTTTTTTCCTATAAAAAAATGTATTATTTTCGATAACCCCACGATTACAAAGGATGTATGCATCAAATGCCACTCGCTAATGACATGACATGACATGCACGATATGGTGAGCCCAACATCATGCGTCATTGTTCAAACTCCTTCGCATGGTAACATTTTGACCAAACACATCCTTCTTTTGCATAAGAAATTAGGAATGTTAGATTAGGTGTTTGCACCGATGGGTTTCAACTGTTTGGTAAGTCTCGACAACAATATTTTTCGTGGCCTATCATTGTAACGTCATACAATTTGCCACTATGGAAATATATGAAAAAAGAATATATGTTCTTAACTCGTTATTGTCCCCGGTCCTAAAAACCCTAAAATCAATTTAGACGTATACTTACAACCCTTAATTAAAGAGTTGATAGAATTATGGGAAGTAGGTGCTCTTACTTATGATGTGTCCCATAAAGATAATTTTCAAATGAGAGACTGCTCGTCATGTGGACAATTAGTGACTTTTCTGCATATTCAATGTTATCGGGTTGGAGTACTGCGGGTAAGACGAGCATGCCCGTATTGCATGGAAAATTCGATGCTTTCACCCTTCAAAATGGGAGGAAAACTTCATGGTTTGATTTCCATCGAAAGTTTCTCTCACTACACCATCCGTTCGAGTGAAATAGGATTGCCTTCAAGCAAAATTCAATTGTTATAGACATTGCTCCACCGATAAAGTCCGGAATTAAAATTTTACAAGAATTAAACAATTGGAGGTTGTTGAAAGTAACGAAAGAGGGATCCGATGAGTATAATAATAATATATCTAAATATTATGGTTGGAAAAAACATAATATATTTTGGGACCTACCTTGTTGGATTTCTAATCTAATACGTCATAATTTAGATGTCATGCACATTGAGAAAAATGTCTTTGAAAATGTGTTTAATACAATTATGAATGTCCCGAGAAAAACAAAAGACAATGCAAATTCAAGAGAAGACTTAAAGCTATATTATCGACGGCGCGAATTAGAAATAGATGAAAACTCTAGAAAATACCCAAAACCCTATTATACTCTAGACAAACAACAAAAAATAGAATTACTTGAATGGATTAAACAACTAAAGTTTCCAAATGAATACGTCTCTAACTTGGCAAGATGTGTGGATATGAATAACCTCGGATTACGTGGCATGAACAGTCATGATTGTCATGTATTTATGCAAAGGCTAATACCTATTGCATTTCGTGATATGTTACCAAAAAATGTATGGCAATCACTTACTAAGCTTAGCTTATTCTTTAAGGAAATAACATCTATCGTGATTAAGGTTGAAGATATGATCCGTCTTGAAGAAAATATACCAATAATCTTATGCAAATTAGAGCGTATTTTCCCACCTAGTTTTTTTTACTTAATGGAGCATCTTCCCATACACTTGGCATATGAAGCAAAAATAGCCGGACTCGTACAATATCGATGGATGTATCCATTTGAAAGGTACAAATTAATGATTTTAGTGGACATACGTAAGTTTATAACTCGTCAAATATTGATTAAGTCTAATGAACTTATAATATTATTGTAGGTACCTTCACAAATTAAAAAATAATGTTAAGAACAAAGCTAGAGTAGAAGGGTCAATATGCAATGCATATTTAGTTGAGGAAGCTTCAATGTTCCGTTCATATTACTTTGAGCCTCATGTACACACTAGGCATTGGAAAATGCCTAGAAACTTTGACGATGATCGAGAATCGAATGAAAATATTGAAGGCATATTAGCAATATTCATTCCTAAAGGTAGACCTCTTGGTCGAGCACAATCACATGTCCCGATAGATCAAGAAAAGAATGCGAGCACACACCTACATTCTATTGAACCGTGATGAGGTCACACCTTACACGGAGTAAGTTTTATAACTATCAAATATTATTACTATACATTTATTCTTTAACTACCATTCAATTTTAAAACATATAATAACAATTATTTTTATCGTCGGATATTTTATCGATCAACTTTATGAAAGTGACCTCGACATATCGAAAAATGAGATTGATTTGTGACTTCAAAACCAATTTGCATCATGGTTCCATTGATATGTGAGTATTCTTGCTATCAAGATTGTTATTAAATATTCATAAATTTATTTTATCAAATTTTATTATAACATTACCTTATAAGTAACTCGGTCCTTACATACGAGCAAGTCGAGTACAACCTAAAATTGTAACGAGATCATTATATTAAAGATTTAGCCAAAGGATCATTGCGAACTGCGAAGTCATATACGGGGTACATTATAAATGGATATAAGTTTCATACCGATGTTGGTGGTTCGGAGAGAGCATTAATGTGTAGTGGAGTGTATGTTAAAGGAGTTAGCTACGGTGTGGTGGAAAATGACTACTACGGTAGGTTGATTGACATACTCGAACTTGAGTATCTAGCCTTCCCAATAAAGAAAACAGTTTTGTTCAAATGTGATTGGTATGATACAACATCCGGTACAGGTACATGAGTTCATGATCATTATGGACTAGTCGAGATTCATAGTCGTAGGTATTCAAATAGATCCGACCTCTTCATACTAGGATCACAAGCGCATCGGGTGTATTATGTAACATATCCTACATGTAAACGCATACGACGAGATTGATTGGCGGTATGTAAGGTTAAACTAAGGTCAACGGTTGATGTGCCGAAATGTACGTTACCGTCGATCAAACCAATATCGAACCCTTTCAAGAAAATGAAATAGAAGGTCAACACAATGTCATGTACGTTGATGATGATGAAGGTTAATCATTGATTGATCTTACTAAGGCATTATTAGAATTGGATAGTGGTGAAATAGATATTCGGGATGAATCGGAGTTAGAAACCGATGTTGAAGAAGACTTAGATAAAGAATGTGACAATGATGATAATGATAGTGATTAGAGATAATATGGTATATCCCATTAGATTATGTTATATTGTATTTTTTATTCAATTCATAAATTATGCACTTGGATTTTATGTAATTGCGGTTTGAATTTAAGGATTTAGGCAACCTTGTCCTCCCAAGATGTTGGGATAGGTCTGGTTTTGTCCCTCTAAATGTAATTTTTCAAACTATTTTAATAAATTTCCGTGGTACTCGTCCATTTTCTGTCACAAAAAAGGAAAAAATTAGATTTATTGGTATGTTTACCTACATAGTTAACATATAATTTTTAAAGATAAGATTTAATTAAATAAATATTTTTGATTTATCGTTGTTTAAGTATAAATCAATTAGTTCATATTAATTTAAATGTTATATGTAAGTATATGTGCATTATATAATTCATATTTTATTTAAAAACTATTGAATTTAATAATTAATATGTAGGTTATAATGACTAGAGGTAGGGGTCGTGGTTCGGATATTAATCGGTCCGACAATGATCGTGGACGTCGTAGACACCTTTCTTATTCCGCCCACGGTCGGATGGATCCCCCACCGGACATGCCTCCGTACCACTCTTCCGGTGGCCCCTCTACATCTCGTTCCATGCTTTTTATATCTCGGCCTCGGCCATTTTCATATTATGAACCTCCACGTCAACCTCCCTCATCTTTTCCATCGTCATCGTCGGTGCCTTCGTCATCACATCGGGACAACCATTCCGTTCCACCCCATAATGTCCCGCGTCAATCGACTTTGGAACCAATAACATCCGTTGTTGACCATCGAGTACGGGTCATTGTCGTTAGGCGCAATGAGTACGGTTTATGCTTAATTTAATTAAATATTTTTTTTTATCGTTATTATGTACTCGATTATTTATGAATTTAATTAATGTTTATTTTTTTATAGGTTATATCCCTCGATGTTTGCTCTCGCTCGATCGTTAAGACGTTCCAAGAGTATGTTCATATTTCGGGATGGATGTGGAAAAAAATGAGTCTAGAGACAAAAGATTTTTACTGGAAAGAATTTAAGGTTCTAATTTCTAAATTTGCTTTTGATTAATTATATTATTTAATATTTAATTAAATTTCATAAAATAATATGAAAATAAATTTATTAGTGTTTATTAATTTTTTTTTTTGGCGTAAATCATTTGAGTGGGATGGTGATTTGAACGAGAGCAGAATTAAGAAAGCATGAACAAGTCTTGCATGGAAGCGATATTCGACTTCCTTTGTTGTCTAAGGAAAAAACCGAAGCCGACATATATCTCATAGGAAATATGAAATGCATGAACTAAAGAATGCATGAAACCCGAGGTCGTTGCTCGATCCGAGATGGCGACACGGAACCGTAGGAGCGAGATTGGTGGAGTCGGAGCTAGTCCTTATAGACATATGGGGGGATCAATCGGCCATAGAGAGCACACCATACGCATGGTAAAAAATATATATTAATTTATTTATTTATAAGTTTTTAAAAAATAATACCCAAAATAAATAATGAAACATTTGACTATATTTAATACATTTATATTTATTTATATATGTTTTTAGCGTAATGTGTTGTGTCGTGAACTTGATCCTCACGAGGTTTTCTTGAGGACTCATCGGAGAAAGGTTAATGATCGGTTAGTCTTCGTCAATCAATGATCGAGGGTTATCGAAGTAAGTGATAACTTTGAAACATTATTTAATATCTCGTTAGTTAATAACGTTATTTGACATACGTATTTGATATGATGTGTTTCATAATTATACGGGAGATCGTACAAAGAATTAATGAGGAAGAGGTTGCTAGCCGACAGTCGAGAGGGACCGAAGCGACCACACCCGATATTAATGACATCTTTCAAAGGGCCATTGGTGGAGGAGATAGTAGGAGAAAAGGATGTACGGACTCGGGTCACATGCATCTCACTACTATTCATCCGTTAATGCGGCCTCATCTTCTACTACTTCCGGATTCAATGCAGTCGATGAGGCACGAGTTGAAGGAATTATAGGAGCAAACATCCGTAAACACGACGTACATCAACAACTTAGAGGGTACCGTCAACGACCTACGGGGCCAAGTTGTATCGTTGTTGGATACGACAAATGAGTTGAGAACCTATAGTCAACAGCGGTATACGATGATGTCACGGATGCGACGAGATGTTCATGCGGCATTTTGAGCGTGGTGGTAGTTCATCCGTTGTTCCCGAGACCGACGACGACGCAACCCGACCTCCGGACGACTCGACCCAGCCTCCAGGCGACTCCACCTGACCTCCGACCGATCCTGGACATTAAGTTATTTTAGCTTTTATGTTTTCTTGTATTAACCGCAACCGATGTATTTTTTTTTATTTAACAATAATTTAATTGTTTAGAGACGTTTTAATACATTTCGAATAATAAAAATTTATGTTTACGAGATTTTACGAGATTTTTGTTATTTTAAAATTATTACTTTTATCTCATTTTATTAAAGTCGTAAAAAAATATATTTTTTAAACTAGCGACGGTCTTAGAAACGGTCTAGACCGTCGCTAGAAATAATATATTAGCAACGGTCTAGACCATTGCCAATACTTCAAGCAACGGTCCGGACCGTTGCTAATCCGTCTCTATTTAGCAACGAGCATAGTAAGGATTTACAAGACCATCGCTAATTTCATCAACATTTAGCGATGGAATAGTAACGTTTGGGACCGTCGCTAATTTTGCAACGGTCCAAACCATCGCTAACAAATACCAACGAGGTTTTTAATGACGGTTACTTGATCGTCGCTAATTACTCGCTAAAACGTTTTAGCAACGGTTTTTTTTCATTTAGCAACGGGTCCGCTCTTCGCTAAATTGCATTTATCTTGTTGTGTATATGCATAAAAAAATAAAAAAAATTGTTTACAAGCAAACAATTAAGTCTATGTAAAATATATATTGTATGTCCATAATTATTTCAAAGTGCAAAAGTATACATCATATAGACTTCTCTCGGATAGTAACCCACCTTGACATCTTTCGGTTCTTATATTCTTAGAAAGTACTAGGAAGTTGCCTAAAAATAGCTAGATCTTGGAAAGAATCCAAGTTGAATACTAAACTTCATAACAATCTTCAATTCATGTCTTATATATATATATATATATATATATATAAGCCAAATCCGCACTAGAAGGGTTTGAAGAGAAAGAAAAATCTATTTGAAATCGAATGGGAGCAATGCAAATATTTGATGCTCGAGACATGTTGATAAAAAAAAAAGGGAGGGGGCAGGATCATCATGCTTTTAAAATATTAATTAAAATTGATTTTGCAGCACTAATCAAAATAGCATTAAGGTGGCTCGATACCACATGTTATACAATTAAATATGTCTAAGTATATGAACGTAGCGAAAATTAATAGGATACATACCTTCTACCATGATTGATTAAGTGCTAAAAATATTATTGAAGAAAAACTAGAGGCATCAAGGAGAGAGCTTTTTAGTCTATGCTAATACTTTAACGTTTTGTGTGTTGATAGAAAATACAAGTTTACTTATTATTTATATAATTAGACTAGAGATCCTTTCTTTAACCTAATTTTATACCTCTATCCATGATAGATGTGTGTAGCCCACCACTACAGTCCATTGGACTCTAAATCTTTTACATATCACTAATATTTAATACAAAACATGACATATGAGCCATGCTATAGAAATATTTTTCACATTAATAAGTCATACTATAGGAAGATTTCTCACATTAATAAGCTTTTGTTTTTAATCACGGTAGTGTCCATACGGAGGCAAGCACCCGGCATGTGTTACGTGATTAATGGATTATGGATACCTTTTGTTTCACACTTTCCATCGATTTTATTGATATGATCCTCCTTTGGATAAGATGGGATCGACGCGTGGCTATCGTAGCTACATACTGCAAAATCATTATTATTGATTGATTTGTTTTACAAAAAGCTTCAAATTTGTAAGCTTGTTGAACATTTTTAACAAATGCATGCACTCGTAAAATGATGATTTTTTTTTTTAGTGCTTCAAGAGCTCATCCGTGGACCATGGTGTTCTTGCTTTCTGTGTTCGTGCATATATTATAAAAAATGTGATCCAACAGAAATAAAAGTATGTAGTATCCTTATAGAGGAAAAACTACATCAGATTCTCTATTAACACCAAGCAACACGTAATAACCTTGGCATCAAATTTTCAAATAACAATAATAATTCCATCAGTAGTACTTTATCTTAAACATATAGAGAGGGAAGCTCTATAAATGGTTCGATTCCTGACAAAACACCACAAAACATTTTGATGGTGATTACAGTGCCGAATCTCCTAGCTAAATTATCAATGGAATATTCCATTAGTAATTAGGGAAAAGCTAGTTGTAGGCAAAGGTGTGCTGTGAGGATTAGGATTTTGTTATTTATTTATTTATTAGTATTATTATTTTAAATCAAGATTTGAATTTAATGAGACCTCTGTTGCGAAGATGAAATGCCAATGCTTGCCTCCGTAATCAGTGCAACAGCTTAGTGATAAAGTTTATCCATTAGTCTCTGTTATGGGTTATTAGGGAAAATTAGAAGACACCATCGCAATATAAGATGATTAATAATTTGTCTGGTTTTTTTAAGAAACCTTATGCATTCCTTTTCCAGATAAGACAACGAGCATTACGTAATCAGTGCATGATTATCCCATGATTATCCTTTTTGTGGGATTAGCATCAATTATTTAATTACCTTTCAAATGACTATCTGTCGGATACTTCAAACAAAGATGCAATGTGACGCCCATAACATAATTAGCTAGAGTGGAGCATAAAGGGGAATTGCATTTCTTGGATAATGATTAAGATACAATACTTTATTAATTTTATTTTATTAAATAATATAATGCGTTAATTATGATAGATATTATTATCTCCGTGCATGATAATATTTTTGTATGAATAAATAAAAAATGATCTAAAGCTGCCTGCAATCGTGGTAATGAGGTGATTAATGTCCCAATTAACGTGATTATATATCTTAAAGTGGCTCTGTTTAGGGGAATCTTGGAGCAAATTGTAAGAGCAAATTGGGAGCATGACGTAGATCGTTATAGGAAAATAAAGTGTCGTAAAGTAATGGATAAATCGGATGAGCTCATCATGTTGGCATATATACGCGCGCCACAAGTCTCCAGATTCCAGGTATCTTGTTGAAAGATGGATAGTTTAATTTCTGATATAATTTTATCAGATTAATTTTGTTATACAAACTTTTTGTCAAAAGTAAATGCTAATATTTTAATTGGATAATTGCGGTTGCATGCAGATTATTAATAAAGACACTCCCACCCAACTATTCCACTCTGCATTTAATTAATTCAGGACCAAAGAAAATTTTCAAAGCATGCACCAAAGTCAAACAATTATTTTCTCTCCTTATTTGTGTTTGTAAATTTTAATTAATATTTCTATGAGATTAACTTTGTGTAAGGGCATCTAAAAACTCAGCTTACTTAATTGTTTGGAGGGAAGAAGTATGATGAAATACAACTCATTTATATCATGTTATTTAATTTTGTAAGAGATGAAGCCTCTAAATTTAGATTTAGATTATTATTTATAGTTTTAAAAATTAAACGGGATAACCACACCATTAATACATAGTACATTTCTATCTAAAAGAACTAAAAATACTCTTTGAAGAACTCAATGTTTATTTTTTATTTCAAAATTAATACTAACAGTAATGACTTGATAATGTGCTTTCAGAAATTGCATCCCTGATTCCAAATTTCCTCTTACGGACATTATGAATAACACATCTAAAATATACCATTTCCAGCATCTGAAGATTCTGGACAATTGTATACCTCCATTATATTCTTATGTGCGCATGCAGCTCAAGCCAGCTTTAGGCATAGACCACTTTTCACCCTATAAGTTTCAAATTTCAAGCTGTGCGTTTTGCGGCAAAAAAAGCCATTTCCCTGAAAATCCTCACTCAAATTAATACGAACATGATATGCAATAACGGAGGAGAAACTGATCCCTACCCTTCCCAGCTTTTAAAACTATGCAATGAATTAATAATACAACCGGACTAACCCCATAAACTATCTCCTTTTTATCCTTCATTAGCAATATATTAACATATATATTTATTCGTAGGAAAACCAAAATGCTATAAATTAACCTCTTTCTTTTACAATTATATTATTTTAAATTTAAGATATTTATCCAAAGGCAATATACCATTATGAGGTTCAACTAAGGTTAGCATTTTTGTAAGAGGATTTCTACAAGTTGGCAAATGAGTAAGTTTTCTAGAAGAAATTAATTACTTGTCTTTGACATTAATTCATGTCATTTTATGTGCCAAATTAAGCAAGCCAGACCTTCATTAATGAGACATATAAGCCCCACATGCTGTCCTAGCACAATGATGGTCCTGATGGTTGCCAAAAATAACAACGCAGGAATGTACTACTTGCTAAATGGAATTTGATGAATTCCATGTATTGCTAAAGATGCTTAAAGTTCATTTTCTATACTTATGTTTGTCAACTTATTATATATATATATATATATATATATATATATATATATATATATATATATATATGCCTCGACATTGCTCTTGTTTTAATCGAATCCACTTGATCAGATACTTTCCATTCTCAAGTAACTGGTTTTTTATTTTGTTCTTCCAGTACTGATTGAGTTTTTATCCATTACTTCTCAGTGCAAGTTCCTGGAAACAAATCAGATGAAAAAAAAAAAAAAAAAAGAGTAATTCCAAATCTGAATAGAGGAGAATATGTAGATTTTACTTGTAGTAGGTTCTAGTGTCAAATGACTGGAAAGTAAACACAATCCAATTTAGTCGCACATAATTGTAATGGTTCTAGTGGGCAAAAGTTTGTTCTTTTCATGAGTGATATCAATACAAGAAAACTGAAAAAATACTTACGGAATTTTCTATTACTAAATCATAATTTTCCGTCCCTATTTACTTTTAATGACAGATTTATGATAATATTTTTCAATAGATAAAACAATAGCTATATTTTTAGCTATAAAAATTTCTATACATCAGTAATGTGTAGAATTTCCATCACTAAATCAAAGTAAATGATCATCTTTTCGGCTCGATATTGGCCACAAAAATGTCGATACTCCTCTTACTCGTCGCAGCTATTAAGCGACGGAATTGCTTCACTAAATCATACTTTGTAAAAATCCTTGAAAATTTGTTGCCATATCCATTGCATTTTTAGCGACCATATATGTTTTCGTCACTAAGAGATTTAATTTAGTCACTAATTTGGTGACCGATTTGTGCTAAATGAAGGAAATTATGCAAATATCCTTGATCCTATTAATAACAAGTGGGACCAAATAATTCAATGGGGGTAGTTGTTGAACCATACCATATTGTTCTAGTAACAAAAAGCTACAAAAGGACAATAGCGATGCTACCGAAAAGCACGGTTTTAATATTTCCAATACGTAATCCTTTGTATAGATGTTGGGGCGAGCGGACACTAAGATGGAATAGGCCCGCCAATATGCCTAATGTCCCTAGATTTACAGATTATACTTTTTCGGTTAGTCCATAAGGATCGGACACCCATATTCCAAGATCATACAATCTCGTTACATGAAAAGCTCATATATATATATATAAGTTTAATATTAATGGTAGTAGTAAACAACTAAAAATAACACTTTATTAGAACACAATAAATTATTTAATAAAATAAAAATAAAATAAATATATAAATGCATTTTTAGTATACAAAAACATTAAAACCTTAAAAAAAAAAGAAAAGAAATCTAGTCATCATCATCATCTCTTGCATTATCTTTCGACCGTTGGGTATTGAGAGGAACGACCGACTCTTAGGTTGTGGGCGGGTTCGTTGGAGGGATGCGAGGCCGCTGCGAGTCCCGTAACAATCCCAACACTATCTCCATCTAACTTTACAAATTGTAGAATTTATCCTTCTATTCTTGGAACCATCGAGTATGGGCAACCTCCGTCCCCTTCATCCTATCTTCGTCGTGGATAGAAACCTCATCAATGTTATCAACGGGATACTATGATATGATAAAAGAGGAGCCGGTATTAGAATGGGAGCAATACTCGGGACGTCTATGATTTGAGAGTGTACACTTTCTATTTCTACTCTCCTCCTATAGCATTCAAATGTATCTTGGCCTTGTCAATATTTGGAGATGATGAATTACCCTTCTATTACTCCTTAGCAGCCTACTTCTTGTAATGATTGCACATGCTTATATGTAATTGAGATAATTATAATATTAAATTAAATATATATATTTTTAGATTATATTGATAGATGCATATTTTAAGAAAATAAAAAGCTTACCATTATTGTTTGGGGTCGCTTATGGACAAATAACCCATTTTTTCACTTGTAAGTGTTCGAAACTCCTCGTAAAGATTTGGATTATGACCCAATTTATTATGTTAAAAAATAGCTAAAATAATATGAGATGCAATAAACATAAATATTAATTTATAACACAATAGATAATAGGATTTACTAAATATTCAGCATGCTCAATCAAATTGATGAACTCCCCATATGTCTAAATAGGCCAGCACCAACATCACCCGGCTCGACTTGTTGTTCTAGGACACTTGCCGAGATTGGACTTGAAACTTAGTTGTCGCCTAATCCCGATGCCATGTGCCCCTCACCTGTTCTATAATAAACGTGGATTTGTTGGTCATGTTTCAGCTTGTTCAGGAAGTTAACATACTATATTCATGTCGGACTCTTCCAAGCATCCTTAATTAGCACAACGATGGCCATATCCCATAAACAAAATATGTATACATGAAGAAAAAATAATATTAGTACATACATTTTATGTTAAATTAATACTTTAAATATAATATAAATAAATAAATAATATATTATCTTAAACTCATTAAAGTAGAAGTCTTTCATCTTCTGGAGATAAAATTCCATACGAAGCCGGTAGGTCTAATAAGTTTTTGAAAATTATGGTGATTTTTATGGAGTACATACTTTATGGAACCAAGTCATCAAACAAACAAAAAAAAAAGTAAATTAATAATTCTAATATAATATATAAAAATATAAAACTAATTATCGCATGTAAAGTATATTATTTACTCGTTATTAATGATCTAAATGGTCCATCCAAGCATCGGATCTACTAGAACTTCATAGAGATGAAGAAACCGCCAAGGGGAGCTCCATAGTCCGAGGCATTAATACTAACCGGGCACTACCCGAGGGGACACTACCGGTGGAGATGCGGACATGAGGAAATCACTATCAAGTCTATGACCTCGAACACTAACACTAGTAGTGTCACAACCACGTACAACGCCATTATCAATGGCATGGTCATGGATACTATCAATATTAGTGTCACGACAATATATATTAAGACTATCGAGCCATAACCATTACCACCATGAACGGATCTACTTGCATATGATGTTGGGGTGGAACAAACTAATCCATGAAGCATAACTCTAGCATAACCTAAAACGAGTTTAAAAAATATAACAAATAAATAAAAATTTAACTAAAAATATATTATAAATAGTTTCCAAAGAAAACAAACAAAATTTTGGCAGTCTTCCCTATATATTGAATATTCCTTAATTAATAGAGACACACATTCATAAAAATCAACTAATTCAAAATGCATAACAAAAAACTAAAAAATGCATTACGTAAAAAACAATATTATTTAATGAATGTAATAAATAAAATTGATTTTTAATGTCACAATCTCGAGTGTGGACCATAACTCGTGTAAGAATTGAGAGAACCATGAGGGCCCACCTCAACTCAAGCAAGCCTCGAATTCTAATCCAGAATCCCCAAATCATTATCAACTCAAATATTATTTCATCTCACAATATTCTTAGTTGGCATTCATCACATTATATTTCCAACACAAATCATAATTTAATGTTATCCTTGTATCTCTTAATCAATATTCATAATTAATTCCAAATACAAGTACTTACAAACTATAAATATAGAGCTTCTAATAATAAAATGAATAAAACACATGTTCTAAGAAATTACAAGAAAGTAGATAAGCCGCAAGGCCAATATGCCAACTTTAAAATAAGCGATCGAATGGAGGCAAAAGGACAATCCCTTAATATCCTATAAAGCTGAAATAATGAGGGGTGAGCAATCAACATCTTAGTGAGTAGACATTATATAACATAATACGGGAGGAAAACGGACTAAAGATGATTACTTAAAGCTTAAATCAAGATACAATGCTTATTTCTTTCAAAACAAATGCACATCATAAATCCAAATCATACATCATGATTTAAATGTTTCAAAATTGTTTCGTATCAAATCGTTGAAGGATTTATGCATACATATATCATAATCATATGAAATCATATATCTAGGTTTTTATACACCGATAGGGTAAATAATGTATCATTAGATGTAAACACCCAAAGTTTGTATCCTACGTGATTCGGTTTTCATAAGTTGGTCAATGTATGAACTAGCACTTTACCTCTATCACTAGTTGGAGCCTCATATTATTAAGCTCAAAGGTTACGCCTCCCATACCTACTTGCCCCGTGGTCTTGAAAACATTTCAAAAATTATAAAACTTATACTTATTTCAAACACAATGCATACTCCAAATCAATTTGATAATGCAATATCATATCAAGTAAGCATTTAAAGAAATTATACGATCAATAAAAATAACAAATTAAACTACATTCATATTCAAATCTATAAACACATATCAAATCAAATCATATTTTCTTAAACACATATTCAAATCTCTTTTCAATTAATATCAAATCATTTTTTGATATGAAATCATTTCAAATATTCATGGATACGTTCCCATCTAAGTTCTAGTGGAATGCTTTAAATCATACTTAAACCGGTGATGTATGATGGACATAATCAAACGAATTTAAAACATAATATGCTATATAATATCAACTCACAATACAAATAAAGAATCTATGGATTAAGCATATCAAAGAGGTTGTGAAGGAGTCGTCTTCTCCAAAGAATCTAATAACACATAATGATGAAACATCCATTAATATTATATATTAAAGAATAATTGAAAACAATTGAATTATTCTAGAATTAGGAATACAAGATTAGTCATTAGAATATAATTGAACTAAATTCTATAATCTCTCTAATAATTTCAATAATTGCTTAACCATATACCATTATCAATCCTCAATTTAATCCTTAAATAATTAATTTTCAATTAAACGATCAATTCTATCCTATTTCACCCAATACTCATTCTATTCATATCTAGTTGCATTTATATGACTTAATTCTTCATTTTTCCTAAATTCTTTTCAATTGAAACCTAATTTTTGGATTTTTCATCATTCTTCATCTTCAACCTTTCAATTACTCAAATTTACTCAATTTCACTTCAAATTAACTTCATAAGCCACTTACACAAAGCAATTAAACATCATTCAAACACTTAGAATCACTTAATCAAGTTTTTTCCTCAAATAGGTCTCAAAACCCTAACCTTAATCTAATAATTCCTCA
Source organism: Dovyalis caffra (assembly GCA_963924115.1). NCBI lineage: Eukaryota > Viridiplantae > Streptophyta > Magnoliopsida > Malpighiales > Salicaceae > Dovyalis > Dovyalis caffra. Next base: position 3,861,702 of record CAWUPB010001009.1, on the reverse strand, counting down.
TTCAATCAACAAACCTAATGAAATTCCAATTCAATTTCATAATTAACCACACATAAACATCATAATTTCAATTGATAAAAAATCTCACCTTTGTATTTTTCCCTTCAACTCTTAAATCAATCCTAGCACTTTAAGTTTTTCAAAATCCAATCTAGCTAAGCTCCATTTAAATTCACTTGTTTAAGGTTTTCCTAAGCTAATTTAATGATGATTTAGCTTAGAAATTAAAAAAGGGGATTTGGGAGAAAATTAGAGAGAAAATGGCATGAGGGAGGAGAGGAGAAAGAAAATTCTAGAAAAAATGGAGAAATGTTACCTCTTTTTATGCCATCTCATTTTTGCTTACTTAAATATTATTTTTAGATTAGGTTATTACATTCTCCTCCTTAAGAAAATTCATCCTCAAATTTAATTCTACCCGTATCTTAGTAGGTGAACAAGTGAGGATACTTCCTCTTCATTTCTTCCTTAACCTCTCAATTAGCTTCTTTAGTTAAATGGTTCCTCTAAATAACCTTAATGAACATACTCTCCTTATTCCATAATTTCTTAATTTAACGATCTACTCTAGCCATCGATTTCTCCTCAAATGATAAGTTATGATTTAAATCCACCAATTATGGCTTTAAGATATGAGAGGGCTAGGTACATATTTTCTTAGCATGAAAATATGAAATACTAGTTGCACACTTGAAAACTAAAGCATTAATACCAACTCATAAGTCATTGCTCCAATTCGACCAATGACTTCAAATGATCCAATGTACCCGAGGCTCAAATTTTCTTTCCCGCCAAATTGCATTACTCCCCGCATCGGAGAAACTATACGAAATACAAAATCATCAATTTGAAACTCTACATGTCCGCTTTTATGATCTATATAACTCTTTTATCTATTATGTGTAGTCCTAAGGTATTCTTGGATCAATTTCACCTTCTCGGTATTAAGCTCAATCAACTTAGGTCATAAAGGTTCCTTCTCCTCAACTTTCACCTAACATATTGGCAATCTACACTTTTTGCCATACAGCACCACATACGGTGCCACATCGATACTAGAGTTATAACTATTATTGTACGAGAACTCAATTAGTAGTAAGTGATGATCCCAATTATCTCCTACATCCATCACACATGCTCTAAACATATCCTCTAAAGTCTAAATTGTTCTTTCTAATTGACCATTTGTTTGAGGATGAAACTAAGAACCTCTTGTAATTTTATCTAGAATCGAGAGGTAAATTAAGTACCTTGATCTAAAATGATGGAGACCAAAATGCCGAGTAAGGACACTATGTTATTAATATATAGTTGGGCATATTGAGCATATCTATAGGTAGTCTTTACCGATAGGAAATGAGCCGACTTAGTTAATCTATCTACAATAACTCAAATTGAGTCATAACCTCCTTGGGTTTGAGGCAAACCCATTACAAAATCCATTGTCCCTCTCTCTCACTTCCACTTCAATAGTGGTAACTCTTGTAAGATTCTTGCCGGCTCTAGTGCTCAAACTTTATTTGCTAACATGTTAAGCACCGTGAAACAAAATTTATAATATCTTTCTTCATTCCAATTCACCAATAGTTCTTATGAAGATCCTTATACATCTTAATATAACCTTGATGTACGTAATAGGCCATACTATAAGTGTTTATTAAAATTTATTCTCCTAGCTCCGCATTCTTTGGTACACACAACCTTCGATAAAACCATAGAGTGCCTCTATTATTAACTCTAAAACCTAAATTTTTTTTCTTCTTACATCTTGGTGAAACTACCTTATGTCTCTTTATCATTTATCTAAGCCTCTCGAATCCGATCCACCAAAATTGGCTTAACCTCAATATGGGCCAAAAGAACACTTGATTTATTAACATTAAATACCACTCTAAAATCTCATAATCTATCCACTTTCAATGCCAATGGTCACTTCTCCTCCGATTTATGAGTTAACCTCTTAGTTAACTTCCTACTTAAGGCACCGACTACCATATTAGCCTTACCCGCATGATACAAGATAGTGTAATCATAATTATTAAGTAACTTCATCCATATCCTCTAGTTTAAATTTATATCCTTCTAATCGAATATGTGCTTCAAACTCTTATGATATATGTAGATCTCATAAGTCTCTACATATAGATAATGTCTTTAAATCTTGAAGGGAAAAACCACTACAACAAATTCTAAAGCATGTGTAGGGTAGTTTCGTCTATTTTCTTTAACTACTTCAAAGAATAAGCTACTACCCTACCATGTTAGATCAACACACATCCTAACCCTATTCTTGAGGCACCACAAAACATAAAAATTCCACCATTACGATGAAAGATGAGGTAAGGGCTAGTGTCATGATCAAACACGTCTTTAGCTTCTAAAAGCTCTCCTCACACTTATCCGATCATTAGAACCTAACATTCTTTTGACTTAACCTAGTCAAAGGTGATGTAATTCTTGAAAAGTCTTACACAAACCTTCGATAATACCCAGTTAGACCTAAAAACTTCAAATCTCCATCACCAAAATAAGTCTCTAATAATGGCTTACTCGTTATTACTTTCTTTAGGTTAACATAATTCCTTTCCGGGACACAATATATCCTAGGAATCCCATATTCTCTAACTAGAATTAACAATTCAAAAACTTAGCATACAATCTCCGATCCGTTAATGCTTACAACATTCACCTTAGAGGATTATTATGCTCCCTCTCATTCTTAGAATACACTAAGATATCAACAAGAAATACTATTACAAACTTATCTAGTAAACGTCTAAACACCTTATTCATCAAATCTATAAAAGTTGTTGGAGCATTAGTAAGGCTAAATGACATCACCAAAAATTTATAACATTCATATTGCATCCTAAAAATAGATTTAGGATTCCCTTCCTCTTAATCCTTAATTGATGGTATCCAGATCTAAAATCAATCTTAGAGAAGTATCTTTCCCCCGTAACTAGTCAAACAAATCATTGATCCTTGGCAACATGATACCTATCCTTCATTGTCACTTTATTCATCCGACAATAGTCAATGCATAACCTCAAACTCCTATCTTTTGTCCAATCAAATAAAACTAAAGCACCCTATAAAGAAACACTAGGTTGGATAAAACTCCTATCTTTTTTCCAAACAAATAAAACTAGATCACCCTATGGAGAAACACTAGGTTGGATAAAACCCTTACCTATCAAGTCTAAAAGTTGAACCTCTAACTCCTTCAATTCAACTGGTGCCATCCGATTTGAAGGTATAAAGATAGGTTTGTTGCTAAAAGTAATTCAATACTGAGTTTTTCTCTATCTAAAGGTAAACTACATAGTTCATCCGGAAATACATCAAGAAACTCCCTAACTATGGAGACTTGGTCTAAACCGACCGCATTATCATCAGCTTTCTTCACATATGCCAAATAGGCTACATACCTTTTCCTCATCATCTTGTCTTTATGGAAAATACTAACTTATAGGGTGCTATACTCGATTCCTCTTGAAAAGAAATCCATCTTCTCCTAAATTTCCAAAATGCACTAGTTTATTATAACATTTTAGTGAAGCATGATAATTCACTAACCAATCAATTCCTAGAATCACATCAAAATCATTCATTTCTAATAAAATCAAATTCATAAGTAAATTTCTACCCATTACCCATACATCATAATTTCTAAACACCAAATCAGTTGATCATATATTTTTCCTTAAGTGTTGACACCATCAAAGACTCGCTCTAACATACATGGTCTTACACCGAATCTCTTATCAAAATATGGGGACACAAAAGAATGGGTCACCCTTAAATCAAATAGTACCCTTGCATCATATGAAAGAATGAAGGATACTTGATATAATAGCATTGGATGCTTGAGTATCTTATTGGGTGATAGCAAAAACTCGAGCCTAGTTGCTACTAATACTCGTCCGACCCCGACCTTCCGAACCTCTATGACCTCTACTAGCATATCCTTGACCTTGATGTGTTTTACTACCAAATCTTTAGCCAAAATGGGCATCAAATCTATCACTATACCGACTTGGGGATGAATTGGCCATAGGAAAATCTTATACCCCTCCCGAACTAGTAGTTTATGACATCTTGTATCTAAGGTAATCCCATATCAAATAACCCCGTTCATGGCAAAAGAAACACACCTCTCGTCACCCTAGAGCATATACCTAGATAAGTCTTACCACATACCTAACAAATAGAGTACCTTCTTCTAGAATCCCGATGAACTAAATGAGATGATCTTTCACTCATACTCATTCATGATTCACAATGAATACTCTATCTAAAATATCTCTTTTAAGGGTTAGAATAATTCTGAATACTTATATCCTAACTAGATCCATAACTATGACCATTAGGCCCACTGCGTACAATGAAGCATCGCTTTGACTTCTTCTTTTGCTTTTCGATTGCTATACTCTCCATCCTACTTATTTTGAGCTTATGAGCATAATCAACTCGCTTTAGAATAATTCTAAAACTTTTAGGGAAATACCATTGTAAGGAGTAGATCTATTAGCCCATTCATAAATCTTTCCATCCCTTTCACCTCAATCAGCATTATTTCTAGGGCTTATCGACTTAGCTTTGCAAACCTCCTCCCATACTCCATCACTATTATGTTAGAAATTTACACTAGCCTCTCAAACTCCTTAGCCCTTTCCTCCCCGATACTTTCGGGTAATTGCTCCTCTAGGAAAGATTTCTTAAATTATCCCCAAGACCAATCAAGTTTCTTATCCCGTTTACACTAATCACCGACACTCCCGTCAAGCATGAATATTGCTAGTTCAACCTTTTTCTCCTCGGGACATCGAAGCACAACTAACCTCTTCTTTATTTCATCAATAAAGTGCATAGAATCTTCATCATCCCTATCACTAAAATAGGTTGGTAGTTTCAATTTCAAAAACACCGCCATATAAGGGTCAAACCCCACTAACCCCAATCGAGTACCAACTACGAAGTATCGACTCCACTCGATCCCCGATTGGTAGACACTAACTCGTCATAGCTCGAAATGTTTGATGAATACCCTTAGCCATTGTCTTTATAGTGTATTGTATAGCATGAAAACTAGTGATCACTTCAACTAATGTCATTATATTGGATTCTACTCCTTTCCTAACTCTAAAGCAATCATGAGATCGTGAGGATCCGAATGATGCCTCAACTTCGACATCTCCTCTATGATCACTTAATCTAGTCCTCACCATAATAGCCTATACGAAACATAATTCAAGTTTAGCCTAATTCAAATGAAATAATTCAAAAGTGGCAAGGTAATCAATGTATAATGCATATAATCTTTGTTCCCTCTTTCATTAAGCTTGCTTATACTTAAGAATAAGGTAGTGATATTGGTTTTACTAGAAGAAAATAGCAAATTAGCATGAGTACACCCAAGCCAAGGCATATGCAAATCTAAAAGCACGAAGGATAAAATGAAATCAAAATGAAAAATCAAATTGAAAGAAAGAGACACATAAGTAAAAGGTGTACACACGAGCTTCAAGAGCAATTTGACAATCCCGTACATGTTTTAGCATAAGAAAGCATATGAGTAGTATGGGTAGACACAGACTTATATAAGAAAGTGACGAGTCCTTATATGTTTTTTACATAAATAGAGGCATATAAGCATATAGGGTTAAGCACGGTTGCCTTGAGAAATTAACACGCTTGCGCTCGTGTTTGGGACAAAGAGAGACATAGGCGTAAAGATCAAACATTGTTTATTTAGAAAAGTGACAAGCCTATGTATATTTTGCCACTAAGAAAGAGAAATGAGCAAAAGCCCAAAGACATGGGTTAGAGGGCAAATATGACATGGTTATGTGTCACCATAAAATTATCTAAAGAGGAAGGAAAAGGCTCACAGCAACAACTAAGTGACATGGGGTGAAGAGAAAAAAAAAGATATGATCGTGTGCCAAAATTAAGCAAATCATGTGAAGGATTTTATGCAATAAAAACCTACTTTTTGAATGTAATTTAAGACTATAAATGTAGAAACTAGGCAGTACACTAGCCGATAAAATCATGTAATTCAAGCCAAGAATATGGATTATAATAGAATCTATGCTCTATAATTATCCTAGACTTTAAAAACTCCGTACTCCGATATCAACTTTGTCACGATCCCAAGAGTAGGCCATGACTAGCATGAGAATTGAGAGAATCATGAGGCCTACCTTAACTCAAGCAAGCCTTAAATACTAATCTAAAATCATCAAATCACTACCACCTCAAATATTATTTCATCTTACAATATTATTACTTAACATTCATCACATTATATTTCCAATATAAAGCATAATTTAATATTATCCTTGCATTTCTTAATCAACATTCATAATTAATTTCTAATATAATACCCATAAGCCATAACTATAGAGTTTCTTAGAACACAATTGAATAAAACACAAGTTCTAAGAAATTACAAAAAAATAGATAAGTTGTATGATCAATGTGTTAACTTCAAAACAAGCAATCGAATGGAAGCAAAAGGACAATCCTTCAATATCTCGTAAAATTGAAATAATGAGGGGTGAGTAATCGATAACTCAATGAATAGACATTATATAACATACCGTAGGAGAAAAATAAATTAAGAATTATTACTAAGAACATGAATCAAGGTGCAATGCTTATTTCTTCCAAAACAAATGGACATCGTAAATCCAAATCATTCATCATGATTTAAATGGTTCAAAACCATTTTGTATCAAATTGTCGAAACATATATATATATATATCATAATCATATAAAATAACATATCTTGGTTTTTATACATCCATTGGGTAAATAACATATCATTGGATGCGAACACCCAAAGATCACACTCTCCGTGATGAGATTTTCATACGTTTATCAACACATAAGCTAGCACTCTACCTCTCCTACTAGTTGGAGTCTCATATCATTGAGCTCAAGGCTACACCCCCCATAGCTAGGTTCTCTAGAGTCTCGAAAACATTTCTAAAAAATCTTATAACTTATACTTATTTCAAAATCAATATTTGAAACACAAAACATCTCTAAGTCACTTTGATAGTATAATATCATATCAAGTAAGCATTTAAAGAAATTATATGAATAATGAAAATAATAATTTAAAATACATTCATATTCAAATTTGTAAACACATATCAAATCAAATTACATTTTCTCAAATGCATATTCAAATCTCTTTTTAATTCATATCAAATCATTTTTTGATACAAAATCATTTCAAATATTCATCGAGTCCATTCCCATTAAACTTCCAATTGAATGCTTTTAAATCATACTTAAACCAGTGATCCATGATGGACAAAATCAAAGAAATTTAAAACATAATATGCTATATAATATCCACTTACGGTATAATAAAGAATCGATTGGATTGAGTAGATCAAGGTTGTTGTGAAGAAGTCACCCGCTCCGAATAATCTAATAACACATAATGATAGAACATCCAACAATATCATATATTAAAGAATAATTCAAAATAATTGAACTATTCTAGAATTAAAAATACAAGATTGCTTATAAGAATCAAATTGAACTAAATTCTATCATCTCTCCAATAATTCCTAGAATTGTTTAACCATATACCATTATCAATCCTCAATTCAATCTTGTAAACAATAATTTTTTAATTAAACAATCAATTCCATTCCAATTCACCCAATACTCATTTCATTCATCTCTAATTGTACTTATATGACTTAATTCTTCATTTCTCCCAAATTCTTTTCAATTAAAAACTAAATTTTGAATTTTCCATTATTCATCATTTTTAACCTTTCAATTACTCAAATCTACTCAATTCCACTTCAAATTAACTCATAAACCACTTACCCAAAGCAATTAAATATCATTCAATTACTTAGAATCACTTAATCAAGTTTTTTTCCAAATAGGTCTCAAAACTCTAACCTTAATCTAATCAATTCCTCATTCAATCAACAAACCCAATGAAATTCGAATTCAATTTCATCATTAACTACATATAAACATCATAATTCAAAGATTAATTGATAAAAAATATCACCTTTAAACTTTGTCCTTCAACTCCCAAATCAATCCTAGCTCTCCAAGCTTTCCAAGTTCCAATGTAGCTAAGCTTCACTTAAATATATTTGTTTGAGATTTTCATCGCCTAATTTAACAATGATTTAGCTTAGAAATTAAAGAAGGGAATTTGGGAGAAAATTAGAGAGAAAATAACATGAGGGAATAGAGGAGAAGGATAAAGAAAATTCTTAAAAATGGACAATCGTTACCCCTTATTATACCGACCCATTTATTTTTTTACTTAAATATTATTTTTAGATTAGGTTATTACATTTAATTAAAATGTTCATAATCATCTTTTAATTTTTTCTCTCCATCAATTGATTTTGATACATATTCACTCTTATCCTTTTTCATTAGCTTGAATTACTTCTATATCTATAAACGATCCATTTAGATCATTATCTATAAATGATCCATTTAGATCATTCAAGGACTATTTCTCACCATCTTCTTGGATCAAATTATGTTGGATTTTTGAATCATCCTCTTGATAAGATTATGCATTTTATTGGGACTCTAACAAACGATTCAAGCAAATCAATGATAGCCTTAGCTTTTATCTTACAAACAACCCACAAATCCTAACTATCATTCTTCAAGCTAGGATATACAACATAATATACTTCGAGCTACTTATGCTACTAGAATAAAGGGTTTGTATCTATTGAAACTCCGTTTATAGCTTACCTCCGTTATTTTATAGCATGAATGAACCTTATTTCATTTCATGTATGATCAAACAATTGAATACTATTTTTCTCTTGATTGGTAACGTAATAGAATTTTGATTAATATCTCGTAATAGTCGCTCTCATCTATACCGTAATTAGATCTTTTGATACATACTCCACTATTCATGCATGCTCTATTTGAACCATGTCCGTGGCACCCCCTCCTCGCCCACTTGCCAATTACCCAAAAGGAGTGGCTAGGCGAGGAGCGCGTCACGCCGACACATCCAATCAACTTAAGCCCTACTACGTCCATGCTCGGTACCGTGGTAACATACTACATATTGAAAGATGTACAATACCAATTTATATTATAAGACTATTCACAATGAAAAAAAGTACATAATTTATTTACAGTACCGTTGCTAACTATACCCCAACATGGAAATTAAAATCAAAATAAACTATGGTATTTTTGCATCACACATGAGCCTTTTTGGAAGATCCGAAAACATCCTTACTACTTGGACTCTCTCCTATCATAACATGGAAATAACAACAAAGTGAGCCGAAGCTCACTCAGTGGGATGATGCACGTGATATGCAAAAATGTACTATCTCCCATGTTTCCCATCCATTTTATCCAGGTACCCTAGGTATTAGCAAGTCCATATGTTCTATCTCTCGATGATCATGTTATCACCTACTCGCTCTATTACTCTCTCTCGTTGATCTCATTATCACCTACTACTAGCAACAAAATTATCCTTCATTGTAGCACACGATTAGCAAAATTATCCCTCACTTAAAAGATTTAGTAATAGAGCATGCATATGGTTTCTTGCTCGTTGCTACCCGATGATAGACGAGAGTCCCAAAAAAAATCTCTAATATCTCTAGTTTAAGATTTTTATTTATTTATAAAATTTATTTACGTAGTTTGGAGTCGCCACTTAGTATTGAAGGAACTAGGAACCCGAAATGGACACTCGGTTCGTAGATCCTATGGTAAGGAGTTGGTTACGCTTATTGAAAGATATTTAATCACCTAAAAACGCCCTTTCCTAAGAAAGGTACCATGTCTAATCTAGTCCTAAATTCATCTCCTAAAGTGTTATTTTTTCCAAATTATTTTTTAATTTAAAACTCTAATTTTTTTAAGTCAAATTAAGTTTTTTATTTTTTAGCGTGGCATCGTATTGAAACAATCGTCGAACTCCTTTCGTTGGGAGACACGTCGATTCAAACATCGGATCCACTTTTTTGAGTCTCGACACAACCGTGTGTCAAAGAATACTTGTTTATTAAAATGAATTTTTTTTTGCTAACAACGAGTCCCTATCGGATAAGAGATTTTGTTAAAAGTTTTGTAATTTTTTTTTGTTTTTCTTTATTTATTTATTTTATTGTTTTTTTTTTTTTTTGTGAAAGATTGTCATCGGTCCCTAAAAAATTAAGAGACTTGTTAATCTTCTACCTATTATCTACTAAGCCTAATTGCTAAATAAATAAATTAAAGCTACATGAATTAAATAAAAAAAAATTCAAATACCGAAATTTAAATTAATAACATGCATGCATAAAATAAATTCAAGGGTAAATTAAAACAATTACAAAATACTAAAATAACAAATTCTAAATTAACATAAACTAACTAACATGCATAAATAAACTTAAAATTAAAATTACATTAACTAAAATAATTAAAGAAGATTCAATACTTAAATTAATTAATTACAAACATGCATAAATAAAACGAACATATTTTTTTTCTTTTTCTTTTTTTTTTAATGTTTTTTGGCTTAAGCTCGGACCGGATAGACCAGACCCAAAATTTTTCTTTTTTCTTTTTTTTTTAATTTTTGGAATGGGCTAAAGATTTAGTCTAGCCCACTAACTCCGTGGGTCGGGCCAAGCCTAACTAACACCACTTAAAAAACAAACCCAAAAACAAAACCCAATTTCCATTTCAAAATAACTTAGATCAAAAGCCTCCTTTTTTTTTCCTTTCCTCCTTTCTCTTTCCCGTTTCTCTTTCTTCTTCTTCTTCTTCTTCTTCCTCCTCCTTTCTCTCTACCCAACTCGCCATGGGACGAACCACCACTCTCTACCCAACTCGCCATGGGACGAACCACCCCTTTTCTCCTCCTCCTTTTCTTTCCTTTTCTTCTTTTCTCTTTCATTTTCCCTTCTTTTTTTTCTTCTTCTTCTCCTCCTTTCTCTCTACTATCGAAACTCGCCATGGATGAACCAATGGTGGTTCGTCCATGGCCACCTAATTCCTTCCCTTTTTCTTCTTTCCTTCCTTTCTCCCTTCCTTTCTTCCTTCTTAAATGTCTTAATTCCCCTCAAGATCGAAAACCCCAAATCAATTTTTTCAAAAAAATCCCCAATTTGGCCGAACCTAAGTTTTAATTTTTCTTCAAAATTTTCTTTCAATTAGACCTAATTGACTTGATTTCAAGTGAAATTAAGTCAATTCAAACCCTTTAGGACTCAAAATTTTGAAATCCCCCAAATCAATTTGTTTAAAAATTATCAAGAACCCTAGATTTAAATTGACATCAATACGGCTTCAATTTGGGGTTTAAAGCCCAAATTGAACTCAATTAGCCCTAAATTTAACCCCTAAGATCAATTTCTAACCAAACAACAAAACCCTCAAAATATTGAAACTTGATAGTAAATTTAAAAAATTAAAGAGAAATTCTTTTACCTAGACGAAATTAATTCCATAAGAGATGGGATTTAGCTTCTCCTACGGTAAACTCTCTCTCTTTCTTTTATTTTTTTTTCTTTTTTGAATTCTTTGATAATGCCTAGTTTTTTTCTTTTTTTGTTTTGTTGATTTTGCTTTCAATTTCGAGGTCCCTTAATTTTGGACTTACTACCTTCTTTTTTTCTTTATGAATTGTATATATATATATATATATATATATATATATATATATAAGCATGTTGTGTGGGTTTGGTTGGTTCCCCCACTATGACGGTGGGAGATTTTCTGCAGGATACATGGGGTATGGATTGGACCGTGGTCGTGTGCCGTGCCGCTGGTGAGACCGCTAGGGATTGGCTTAGTGAGGCCGGAGATTATGGGTTGTGTAGGGTGGCTAGCAGGAGAGGGTTGGGTGATGAGGGAGCCGCTGGAAATTGCAACGGTAGGGTGGTCGAGGTGCAGAGGGGGGCGTCGAGATTGTTGACCATGGAGGGGAGATCGGCGTACCGCAAGTTGAGAAAATTAATTATACTGGAAATCGGGAGCCGAAACAGGGGACCAAACTAGTTCCAATGGGAAGAGAATTACAATAACCGGAAAACCAAAACCGATTCCAAGGGAAGTAGGATGACCAAGAGCCCAAAAACTAGTTTTCAGGCGTGAGTGGGCGACCGGCCGCCCATTCCTCTCGTAAACTTAGTAATTTTTTCTTCTTTTGATTTTTTATAATTTTTGCATTTTGGTCCTTGTAAATTATTATTAGGTCAACTTAGTCCCTATGTAATGTAATCTGATCCTTGAACTTTAAATGATTCAATTGTATCCCCAATGATCGTAATTATTTTGAATTTAATACAATTGCATCCCCGAATATTAAATTCACATTATTTTTGTATTTTTGTATTTTTTTTCTTTTTTTTTTATAAATTATTAAGTAAAATGGAATAAATAAAAATAAAAGAATTATTAAGATAAGAAATGAAAGAAACATAACATGAAATAAAAGAAAACAAATAACCAATTAAAAATAAAAAAGTTCTGAAATTTTGGTTATGACAGTTGCCCCTCTTTGCAATGTTTACGATGCAAACATTAACCGAAATATAAATTTCAAGTTGAGTTTGTTTAGTGAGCTTGCAAAGAAGAAAATATGAGAAAAATAAATAAAAATATAATAAAATGACCTAGTTGAGGATAGAATGTTATGTAGGAATGCAATGACTTATGAAAACAGAGTGCAATGACCTTGTTGTTAAGTGGCGACCTACTCGAAAATTAAATATGCAATACAAGAGAATTAACCATGTAGTACTTTGAAAACTTAAATATGCAATACAAGAGAAAATTGGAGGGCGGCCAACCTTAAAAAATTAACTACACAAGACATGGCCAACTTGGAGGGCTGCTAAGCCTAAAAAATTAAATATGCATTACATGGTCAACTCGGAGGGTGATCAACCCCGAAAAATTAAATATGCACTACACAACCAACTTGAAAGGCGGCCAACTCTGAAAAATTAAATATGCATTACATGGTCAACTTGGAGGGTGACCAATCCCGAAAAATTAAATATGCAAGACATAGCCAACTCGAAGGGTGGCCAACCCTAAAAAATTAAATACGCATTACATGGTCAACTCGGAGGGTGACCAAACCCGAAAAATTAAATATGTAGTACACAACTAACTTGAAGGGCGGTCGGCCACTCGAAAAATTAAATATGCATTACATGGTCAACTTGGAGGGCGACTCACCCCGAAAAATTAAATATGCATTACATGGTCAACTTGGAGGGTGACCAACCCTAAAAAGTTAAATATGCAAGTAATTGCTATGTAATTTTACCCGTCATGATGACTTGAGTTGATTGACCTTACCCGAAGTGGAACCGGTCATTTGACATTGGGTTCTACTCTTGGGGGTGGTCCGTTATGAGGCGACCATGCCCGAGAGGATTTGAGAGAAATTTTGAATTTTTGTGTCCTCGGTAGTTCGTTACTCGGGACTTGTCCCAGCTTTTCTTCTTTTTCTTTAAGGTTGCAAAGTGTACCTAAAATAAAACTCAATATGATGATTAGTTGGGATACTTATAAGAGCCATAGGCCGTTTCGACTCAAATCCCCCTTTCAACTTTGCTTTGTCGGCTATTTAGGTTTTCGACGCTTGTCGCTTATCCATCATCCGGGCCTTATGACCTTGCCTCCCGACCGAGTCTTGCCTTTCTTATGAACTTAGCCTCATCCACTCGTTCGCTTACTTATAGGACAAACTAATCATTTCTATTTTATCGACGATTGTGGCCATTCCCCAATACGATCGACCGTCGAATGATTTCTCACATTTGATAATGATGTATCGGGTTCATTTCCTTTCTTTGGTGTCTTTCTTGATAACTTAAGATACCATATACCTCTCAAAGTGTTTAACAACTTTGCATTTCATGAATTGCTTGTTTCATGAAGAAACCTATATAGATTTCATTCAAGGATTTTGACTTCGAGGTTCGAACAAAAACCCACCGACTCTCATGAACTTTTCATACAAATGTTACAAGACGGCAAAGGTGGTTGTTGCATTTGTGTTTGGACGTGACATTTGAACAATGATAAAATTATGGGTTTGATGGTAGAAAATGTTGCTTGCCCCAAGTATTTCCCTTTGGCACCAATCGTGATTTTGAAAAGCTTATGTCTTGATTTTGACTATTCATTTTCAATAAAATTTAATTATAGGTGCTCGAGAATCCGATACTTGTTTGATTGGTAAATCATCTCAAGTTAGAATGGACTTTTACCGGTACGTAATGCGAGCTAAGGCATGGTTTCCTGAAAAATAGTCAAAACAAGCTCAAATGGTGTTTCAATGTTCTATTGACATCGGAACACTTTTTTTTTTGACTCGAGTGTGATTAGAGGCATGTTCGATTGTGATTACGTCCTCCTAACTCATGCTTTTTTTTATCCGGGGATTGGTATTTGTAAGGCAAGTTAATCTTTTCTTTAATGTGGTATGAATCGTGTAGCGGTTTGGTTCTTTCTTTCTTTTTCTCGTGTCAAGTACATTTTAGAAGGATCATGATTTCATTTCTCTCACATTCTAAATTTGAAGTTGGTCGGACCATTCTAATAAAAAGGGCGGCCTTCGTTGGGATTGTATAGAGTATGTCCGCAAACAAGTCATTATTCGAACAATCAATTTTCCCCCAATGTGAGGGGTGATCCTAGCTCGGGTTCCATGAAAAGAATAAAAGCTCAAAATTGGTCTTTGAAATGGTAAATTTTGAATTTGAGTATGATAAACTTCCAGCGAAGGCCTTTCCTCATTCAATCAACAATAGTACTTAACCCGACAAGTTTCATTTTCATTAGCCCCTTTTTATTAGAATAATATTTAGATTGAACCTACAAATTAAAACACATGCTATATCATTGTCATGGGTGGTGCCACAGGAGCAATTCGGGACGTAAAGATTTAGGTTCAATTGTGCTTTGGTTTCATGTTTGTCTATTTCTCCTTTTTAACACATAACCGTTGCATGACGAGTCCGCAGTGCTGAAAAGATATATTCATTTCTTTTCATCGGGCTTGTCATTTCATTCATCTATTATTGTAGACAAAAGTAATGTTGAGCAATTATCCCCGAACTAAAATCTTGGTTGCTTAGTCTAGTTAAGAATAATTTTCGTCATATCCAAAATGGTCCGACCAACTTCAAAAAGCACATAGAAACCAAGTTCCCTTCGGGTTCATTAGGAATTTTTTTTTAGGTCGAGTTTAGCTTGCTATCTATTAAATAAAATACTACTAAAACATCTTAATTAACTTATATGTCATTCATAAATAGTATTAATAGAGATCATGAGATGATAGATGAGGTTTTTTTTTTTTTTTGAGGTCAAAGAAATAAGGAGAGAAAAGAAAATAAAATGCAAAGCACATGTTTGGCTCCGAATTTCATTTTTTATTTCGAAAGAAGAGAATGACATTTCTCAAGCATAGTATTTCTTTACCGTATCAAAGTTTACGGGTTTGACTATATCATCCTCATCCATACTAGTCAAAAGAAGTGCACCTCCCGAGAATACCTTCCTTACTACATAAGGGCTTTCATAATTGGGTGACCAGTTGCTTCTATTCTCTCCGGTATCGATAGAATTTTTGGAGCACCAAATCTCCCTCACGAATTCTCTTGGTTGAACCTTTTGTTGTATGCATTGGCCACTCTCTTCTTATACATTTATGCATGACAAATAGCCGCCAACCTCCTTTCACCGATCATGTTCAATTGTTCATATCCGATTCGAGCCTATTCTCGCTTCTTCCAACTCGTGTTTCTATGAGTACCATAAGAGAAGGGATTTCTACTTCCAAAGGCATCGCCACCTCCATCTCGTAAACCAAGGAATATGGGGTAGCTCCCGTAGATGTTCTTATAGTAGTACGATATGCATGCAAAGCATATAAGAGCATTTCATGCCGCTCTCTATATGTAACCACCATTTTCTCGCACGATCTTCTTGATATTCTTGTTTGCAGCCTTCGACCGCCCCATTCATCTTAGGCCGATATGGTGTTGAGTTCGAGTGCTTAATTTTCCACCGTTTGCATAATTCTCGCTATCATCTTTCCATTGAAATTATGAGCATTGTTAGTATGGTGTTCGACATGCCGTATCGACAAACCAAGTTTTTCTCTATAAACAACTAGACCACTTTCTCGAGTGACATGAGCATAAGAAGCGACTTCGACCCATTTCATGAAATAGTCAACTGCCACCAAGATGAAACGATGACTATTGCTTGCTTTTGGATTAATAAGGCCAATGACATCCAATCCCCACATGGCAAAAGGCCAAGGGGACACCATATTGTTCAGTGGAGTAGGAGGAGCATTGATCCGATCTCCGTAGACTTGACATTTATGATATTTGCGGACATACTCTATACAATCCCTTTCCATCGTTAACCAAAAATATCCACTTCGTTGGATTTGACGAGTCATAGTGTGGCCATTTGTATGGGTTGCATAGATTCCTTCATGGACCTCCTTAATCATTTTCTTAGCCTCCGTAGTATTTAAACATCGAAGAAGTGTTTCGTCAAAACTTTGTTTGTACAAAACCTCACCATCCGTGTAAAAATCCATGGATAATCTTCCCAAAGCCTTCTTATCTATCTTGGAAATGCCTAAAGGATACTCTTGATTTTTGATGAGCATCCGGATGTCATGGTACCATGGCTTGCCATCCATTTCTTCTTCAATAAGCACAACAAGAGGTCGGTGAATTCCCGGTTTCAATGTAAATGGGTTGTATCCCGACCCCAGCATCAAGTCGAGTCATTGAAGCTAGTGTTGCTAATGCATTAGCAAACTGATTTTTATCTCTCCCTAGATGAGCAAACACAATTTCATCAAACTCTTCGACTAGTTTGGTCGATAAACCCGATAGGGTTTCAGCCTTCTCATCATTGGGTTGCCATTCGCCTTTGACTCGGTAAATTATCGCATCAAATTATCGTATACTTCAAAATTTGTGATTCCTCTTTTTCTAGCCGCCTTTAAACCATGTATGCAAGCTTCATACTCAGCTATGTTGTTAATGTAGTCGAACCGAAGTTAGATGGCTATTGGATACCGCTTACTATCCGGAGAGACTAGTACTACTCCTATACCATTTCCCGATACATTCACTCGCCCCATCAAAGTACATAGTCTATTTTTCAACATCGACTCCACTCGCTTCAATTTCAAATGCCATGATGTTCTCATCAGGAAAATCAAAGTTCAATGGCTCATAATCATCGATTGCATTGTCACGCAAATGGTCCGCGATTGCGCTCCCTTTCATCGATTTTCCGATCATGCATACGATATCATATTCTACAAATAAAACTTGTCATCATGCAATTCTACTTAAAAAATATGGCTTCTCAAAGATATACATGAAGGGATCTATTTTTGATTCAACCGTGTCGTATAATACAACATATACTATCTAAGCCGTCGGGTGCTCCATACTAGGCCGTAACATAACTTTTCTAAGGGATCGTATCGAGACTCACAATCGGTGAATTTCTTACTCAAAAAGTAAATGGCTTGCTCCCTTCTTTCAGTATCATCATGTGGATCCGGAACACAACCCATTGCTGAATTGGTGACTATCGATACGTAATCAAAGGTCGATCGGGCATAGGTGGGACAAGAAGAGGAGGATTTTGTAAATACTCTTTGATCTTGTCAAAGGATAATTAGCATGCATCATCCTAAGTTCTCGCATCGTTCTTTCTCAAAAGTCAAAAGATGGGTCCACATGTAATTGTGAGATAAATCGAGCTATGTAGTTCAAGCGGCCTAGAAAACCTCGGACTTCCCTTTCATTATCGGGTGTTGGCATTGCTTGGATAGCTTTAGCTTTGTCGGGATCCACCTCTATCCCTCTATTGCTCACCATAAATCCCAGTAGTTTTTTTTATTTGACCCAAAATGTGCACTTGGTTGGATTCAACCTCAATTGGTATTTTCTCGCCGCTTAAACAGCCTTTCTTAACGTCCGTATATGATCACCTTTAGGCTTTGTCTTAGCAATCACGTCGTCCATGTACACCTCTATTTTTTTATGCATCATGTTATGAAAAAGGATAACCATAGCCCCTTGATAAGTCGCTCCAACATTTTTAGACCAATTGGCATGACTTTGCAACAAAAGGTTCCCCATGGGGTGATAAAAGTAGTTTTTTTCATGTCCTCTTCTCGCCATCTTAATCAGGTTATATCCCGATAAGCCATCCATAAAAGAGTAAATGTAGTTCTTTGCTTCATTCTCTATAAGCATGTCAATATGTGGCAAAGGGAAATCATCTTTGAGACTAGCCATGTTTAAGTTTCAAAAATCAACGCACATCCTCGTTCTTCTCTTTTTCTTGCCGACTACAACAATGTTTGACACCCAAGTTGCTTGATGACTTCTTCTTTGACCTTCATAAGAACATCCGACCTCATTCTCCTCGACTTTTGTTTTATCGGTTTATGATCGTGGAATATAGGGATTTTATGTACCACTATACCAGCATCTAAACTAGGCATATCCTCATACGACTAGGCAAATACATCCGTGTACTCCCGTAGTAAGGTAATCAAACCTTCTCTTTCTTTTTTTGATATCATGGTTTCGATTTGTAGTTCTTTTTTATTTTCTTCAGTGCCCACATTTATGTTTTTCAGCGCCTCTTGATGAGGTTTTATGGCCCGTTCGTATAATTCAACAACCTTAGTAAATTCATCCACTTCTTTATCCTTAAATTCTTCTTCGTCCGAGCAACCAAATTCTTCTCAAATTTAGACCAAACATGTTCGATGCAATTATTTTGGAATTTTAGAAGATGCTCATTTTTTATATCCTTGAAGTTGGAAAATGTGAAAATAAAATAAATGAAAAAGAAAAAAAGGCACGAGTGTTTAAGAAAGTTCATGATCTCATATTAATATCATAGATAAATGCTCCACACAAGTCTTTCTTGGTATTTTGAGCTAGATAACCAAAAGATTAAGATGTACAAAATGAAAAGAAGCAATAAATTACTCAATAGTATAGGTAGGTAGAATCTCCTCTTCCTTCCAATTATTGAGCCCCTCACCCGATGCTCCTTCCTTGATCGGTAACTCCTAGGCAGCATTCCCTCTCGAGTGTTGATGATTAGTTATAGCAATATCACGGACCGAGGAACAACCACTATCAATTTAGGATTATTGACTTCTTCATTCCTTGACTCCCCTCCAGTGTGATTGATGAATATATCCATCACTCGCTCGTCTCCAAGTTCACTACTTCATGATTCCGATTGATGACACGAACGGGGTAGGAAAAAGTAGCTCGAATGTGAGGAATCACAATCCTTCCTTCGTTAGGCTTTCGACCTTTGATTCTAGACAATCGTTTTTCTTTATTTTGATCAATAACCCTTAGATAATCCTTCCTAGTAGGTTTGAACCCCAAACCAAAATGGTAATCCGAATTGGCTTGCATCAAAATATTCATAGCTCCTAACATTCCAAGCATTAAGATCACAGCTCCATAGGAATCGTATTTCATCAAGTATTTTGTGGCCATCATTGTAGCCATAGACACTTCGGCCTTCTTCGAAAAGTATTCTCCAAGCACTCGGTTCTATATTCACAATTTCAAATGCATGTAGATTACCATCTCGACTTCCTTCATTCTCAATATAAGGCCCCGACACATTTTTTAGCAGAGGTAGTGTTTCTTTTGCCATCACAATGACTAATTTACCATTAGTCACACATTTCAATCTTTGGTGCAACGATGAAGTCACGACTCTAACCGAGTGAATCTAGGGTCTTCCTAAAAGCATGCTATAGGATAGCTAAATATCAATGACCCGTAGAGTAACTAGGAACCGATTGGGCCCTATATCCAATTTCATATCTATATCTCCTATCACCTATCTTGGAGACTCATCGTAAGCTCTAACCATCATGCTACTAAGATGCATGTGAGCTACATCCATTAGTAATTGATCCAAAACCAACTTAGGTAAAACATTCAAAGCAAACCCATTATCGATCGAACTTTAACAATCATATGTTCTTTGTATTTGATCGTGATGTGTAGCGGCTTGTTATGGCTTATGCCTTCGGGACCCGACTCATCCTCGGAGAAAGATAAATAGTTGGTAGCTCGAATTCTACCGATCGGATTTTCCATGGCATTAGCGATGACCTCTCGAGGGACATATGCTTCATTTAAAACTCTTTTTAACACTTTTTAATGCGGTTCGAACTCATGATTAATGACAACATGGAGATCCGGGTAGGTGTTTTCCTTAGTCGGTCCACCATGTTATAGTAACTCGTTTTTCATCACCTTGAGAAATTCAATTGCCTCTTCATCATCTACAAGCTTGTTTAATTCTCCAACCTTCGTAAGGTCTACTACTTCCTCACCTTTTGCCTTTCCGGATGCTTATAACTCTTCGGTGTATAACAACGTCCACTCGAGTAAGGCTCATTACATCACTATCCATTGACATGTTCATGATTGGATAGTTATGATTGACTCGTATTGTAAGGTGGGGCTAAATAGATCTTTGGCACTCGTCGAATCATCCTCGGAGGCCTATTGCTCGTTGGTTAGTAGTGACATAAATCATCATGATTGGTTCCCCGAGGTGAAACCATGCCTAGAAACTACTCCTTCCGTGCCTTCTCCGCTCGTAGAGTCCCTAGAATCATCATAGTTTCTACCTCCTTATGAAATGCCTTACATCTATCGATATCATGCCCTTTCACTCGATGATACCGACAATACCGGTCCCTATCATCTTCGACTTGATAGTTAACCGGTTTTCTAAGGCAACCGAGTTTGGGATAGCATTGTGTATAACCTCGTCTATAGATACCTTCACCTTCTTCTCCTCTCGATTGAACTCTTTCCCTTCAAGAGTTATCATACTAACGTTACTCCCCCAAGCATGACTTGAAAGTGGATTAGTATTGATATTCGAAGGGCTTGAATCATCAAAACTTATCCATTTATGCTTAATAAGCTCCCTCACTTTTCTCTTAAAAGCCAAGCAATCCTCGATGGATTGTCCAGGTGATACCATTATGGTATTCACATTGTTCATTGCTATTACCCATTTCATCAAATTTGGTTTTCAAATCGTATCATTGCTTATCTCAATGATCTTTCCAATTTTCTTTCCATTCCTAATGCACATGATATTACATGTATCGTGTTAAACATAACCAACCTATATAGGATTCGACTTTAGATAATTTCATAGGTCCAATAGGGTTTCGGATAATCTCATACCACTCATCACAATATTCACCTCATTGGAAGTCAATCCTCATTCCACCCTTGACTTGTATGGTTATTAGCTTCGTGAACCACTTTTTAAGGTTTTATGGTAGTATTTTCTCGTTTTAGAAGTCTTTAGGTTCAAGTCTTGATTCTTTTTGTAATTTTACCTTTCTATCTTTATTTTCTATCTATTTGAGCCTACTAGATCATTTATTAAGTTGTCTTGGTAAAAGAATTGGAAACTAAGAAAGTATGAAACAAATGAAAAATAATTTTTTTTATGACCAATCAATTACACGGACAAGGACACACCCGTGTGGGAGGCCGTGTAACTTTCCGACTTAAAGAAAAACGCGTTTTGACATTATACGAGAAAAGACACGCCCATGTGGGAGGCTATGTAACTTTCCGACTTGAAGAAAAACACGTTTTGACATTGCATGGGCAAAGACACTCCCTTGTAGGAGGTCGTGTAACTCTCCGACTTGAAGAAAAACACGTTTTGACATTGCATGGGCAAAGACACTCCCTTGTAGGACGCCGTGTAACTCTCTCGATTTGAAGAAAAACACGTTTTGACATTACACGGGCAAAGACTTGCTCGTGTGGGAGGCCATGTAACTCTCTCGTCCAAATTTTTATTCACGAAAACCCTAAAATTTCATTTTTCTTTCCTTCCTATATCATCTTATTCAAGTCTATACAAGTTCTAAATTTATTAATCATGTCTTATGTAACCAATTTCCATCATTCACATTCCCCAAATATAGATTTAACCATGTACAAGGCTTTCTAGGTTTTGAAAAGCAATCAATACAACCAATCAATATAACTAATTATACTAATAAGGATTACAAGGCAAATCACTTAACACAATCAATCAATACCACTAACCATTCCAATGAGCATTGTAAGGTAATTCAATCAACAACATATCACCACCTAAACATAATTTTATTCAATTGCATAAGGATTGAATAAATGGTATAAACAAGAAAAGGTTACCCATTTACATAGATAGATTATCTTAGGCTCTTTCCCTTAGCTTTTCCCCTCTTTTTCCTTTCCCTTCCTTTTCTTTCTTTTCCTTTTTCTCCTTTTTCTTGCTATGACTTTCTCTCTCTTTTTTTCCCAATTGGTTTTCTCTCTTGTTTGTGTAGCTATAGCTGCCTAAAATGTTTCTCTCTTCCTTCTGGGTGCTACGGATTTTGCCCTAAAAAAATGACTAAGTTCAGCCTTTCCCACCCTTATATACCTCACTTCTCTTTTTAATTGATGTATTATGTGGCAAAATTTAATTAAGCAAGGTGTAAAGTAAGAGGATTTTGGAAGGTAAGGTGGAAGATTTGGAAGGCTTGAAAGGTCAAAGTGATGAGTTAGCTTTGACTTCCATTAATGCATATGCTTAAGTGTCCTAACTAATTAGTTAGAGTAACTAAACATCCCAACTAATCTTTTCCAAGTAACTAAACCCATTTTCTTTCATGAAAATTCAGAATTTCCCCTTTTTTTTTAAATTCGGAATTCCTTTTTCCCCAAAATTCCAGCAATGATACATCAAAACTAGTCTTTACTAAATTGGCTATAACATTTTATATATAGATCTTAAAATTATGAAACTTTTCAGAGAGCTATTAGACACATAGATGAACAATATTTATTCTTTAAGTGTTACTCAAAATAAACTCTAAAGTCCTCAAATAAATCACACTAAAATTCGAGCAAAATATAGTCCTCAACATTGATTTTGCATATTTGGTTTCTTTAATAATTAAATCATTAATCTCAAACATAATAACTTTAATTTAATATAAATCACACATTGCAAGAATTAATTTCGCATGGTGAAATGAGAATTATACTTAAACTTAATATATGTATATATAGAAATAATCTAATACACATTGCGTCATGGGTAAAGATTTTTACGGAGCTTACAATGTCTTTACGTGTGAAATCTATATTCGTTCATAATATACTCCGGATACAAGTTTACAATTTGTAAAAGGTCTTTTCCAAGATCTTTTATGAGATGGTCCGACATATAGTTTGGTTGTGCATATTTTGTTTGCAAATCGACAATCATGATAAAAGTTAAAAACATTATACCATATCTTTATTCTCTTTATATTTAGTTTATTTTCTATGTTCTATGTGTTATTATGATAATCTTTACTTATATTCATGTGAAAACATAAACTAAGATTTTAGAATAATTATGCTTAAAATTTAAAGAATTCCAAGCATGATTAACTTAGATCTTTCAGATTTCTTATAGATTTTCCAAAGCTTTAGAGTTAGATTTGAAAGAAGTGTTCTTCAAAGAATTTGTAGAAGACATCTCAATATTTCTAAAGTGATATAGTGGGTAAAACTCAAAATTCTTTTAGGCCTCTAAATGATATTTCATATTTAGGTCTAGAAAGGTGATCTAAATCCTATTTGGAGTCCAAACCATTTATGGAGTTTAATCATATATGGAGTTTCAAAGCTCCAATTAATGTACGGCCAAGTTCATGGAATAATGAAGAGGAATACCTATAATTCTTGTACATATCTAGAGTCAAACTAGGTAGGTTTTATGGAGGAATTCAGCTGCAAAGTAGAATCTTAAGGCTAGGTGGAAAGATTTAGTCGGTGATAGTATGTAGCTCATAAGAAAAGCTATGGATCTCCAATTAATGCAAGCCTTAATGATTTGAAAAGATAAGAAATAGGGATATAACTTTCATGAAGAAAAAAACTCTAATTCGGTATGTATCAAGTCCATTCAAATTGATTATTAAATATCGATACGCTAAATTAGCTAGGGATACGGGGATGAAGTAATAAAATCACATAGGCGTAAGCTAGGGACATGGGATAAGGCAATAAAATCACATGGACAAGATTTAGGGACATGAGAAAAAGCAATAAAAGATGTGATGTGTAGTGTAGTGTAAATAACACACGGACGTGTGCCTTAGTCAAGCAAGCCATGTGCCATTAGTCGCTCAAGGTTCCAAACCATGTAAATCAAAAGAGCAAACTATGTGCCTATAACAAACAAATCATGTCATTGTGAGGCAGTTATATGTGTGTTGAAATCCTACTTTTAGGTATAAATAGAGAAGTTAGGGTTATAATTTGTTCATTCATTGATTCCAACGACCACCAAATTTATAAGGCTAAGGTTCTATTATACACTTAATTTTCACTACAATTTGTTCTTGAAGTTGCGAGCTAATTTTTCTTTTAGATCAAAAGTGATGTGAACTTTGAAGAACAAGTTATGAGACCTTTGTTTTAATTTCATAACCTATTCAGATTTTTTTATCTTATGTTCTTCCATGTCAACTTCATAATATTAATGTTCTTAATTACTTAAGATGCATACTAAGTGACTCTTATCAATTGATAATTACTAAGTTAGGGTTTATAATATGTACTTATTATAAAGCATATCATAAGAAGCAATTAGATATAGTGATTCTAATGTTGATATCATTATAATCTAAGAAGAATAGAAGTATAGGTTAAACGGACATGCTTTAGTGTTAATTACCTATTTTAGTTGTTCTTTAATTCGTGAATGTTGTTGTTGGATTACACGTAGAGAGCTTCTTCTATGTGGTTTAATAATTAGAATTCAAATAGCTTTTTTTCTTGTGTTTGATGATTAAGTTAGGAAAACGAGTTAATCTATGCTTTTTGTTTCAAGTATAGACCAAATGATAAATCATGAATAAGATTCTTAAGTGTCATCTAAGATTATTTTCCAATTTGAAGGTAAATGTTCACTCTTGATCCAAGCTTGTTTCTTTTGCATAATTTTTTTAATTTGAATTCTTTCTTTTTCACTAATATTTGATACAATCCTCTTCTATTTTGAGTGGTTCTATAGAGTAACCATAAGAAAATCAATGTAAGTTAGGCTTTGCGGGATCAACCCTTACTTTCCCTAACTACAGTCTTATGATTGGATCCATTTAGAAAAAAGAAATGAGTAATTTTATGGCAAGTACAACATGCCACTAAAATGGCGTCATTATCATTCATTGCTTGTATTAGTTTATTTGTGTCTTTAATTCATTTTAACCATGAGGTACCCCATTGATGTTCACTCTACATTGGCTATGAACACTCGTTAACTCTCTAGGACATGAGGTTTTTAAGTCAAATAATAGTGATTCACTAGAGACAACACTTCCCAAACAATTTGGGATAGAGGATCTAGATTGATGGCTAAAATGGTATCGAGCTAACGACATTAAAAAAAATGCATTGATTGAGAGGCAACATAATGATGCTACTTTAATTTAGATGTCCGCATTTAGTTAATTTTCTTTTATTTTTTATTAATGTTACTTTTAATTTTCTCCATTTCCCTCAAGATTTAACTTGATCTTGAGAATTGATGTAGCATCAGTACCACTAGGCATTGTAAAAGGAGAGTTGAAGGCACAACACATAGGTAGAAAATAAAAACATGGCATGTATTATTAAAAACATGCTCATGTGGGTGCTCGGGTTTGACAGTTCAAAATCAAAGGAGAGAAGACATGGGCGAAGGAATAGACACAGGTTCATCTTCGGAAAATGCATCATGTGTGTCTCTATATTGTGTTACACCTTAAAGAAAAATAACAAAAGCATAAATAGAAACATTACACATGGGTTGTGCACAAATCCGGGCATGCCCGTATGTCTCATGCATGACACTTCAACCTCTAAAGAAAGACAAAGACATGGGCTATGCAACATAAGAGGCATGGTTGTATGTCCTAGGCTTCCCTTCGATCCACCACCTCCACCTCTATTTTAAGTGTTGCATATCACATTCGATCTCTTATCCTTTCTCTTTAGATTTTATATATCTATGATCAATTCTATGTTTACATTGAGGACAATGCAAAATTTAAGTATGGGGGAAGATTTAAGATTGCCTATAATTATTTATGTGCTTGTATTTTATTTTTAGGTTATTTATCTATAAAAAATGATGAAATGAATGTTATAGTTTAGTATGATATCCTTCTTACTTGATGATTGATGTAGAAATTTTAATAAGATTTTATGATAAAGTTAAGATTGCTTTGAATATTATTATTATGGAGATGCATACATGTTAGAAAACTTTATGTGTCTTTATGATTAAGAATGATTCATGAAGTGATGCTTATTTTGAAATTACCCTTTGAAACTAGGCATAAGCATGGTTTTAAGTAAACGAGATTTTCTAACTATTATAGGAATATGAGAAAGAAAAGAAAAAGAAAGCATTCCAAATGGAAAGTTTGACATGATTAAGTGAATTGTAAATCTACTCCAATATTTTCAGTTGCTTAGTAACTAGGGGTATTCATTACAAATATTTACTTTTATGTCAAATAGTAACTTGAATTATGAGTATGCAAAGCTCTCTAAATTTATAAATTTATAACTTGTTGAGTAACCGATTGCTTTCATCATAAATTTAGTAGTTGCATAAAAAAATGAGTGATTACTTATGAAAGAATTGTTAGAGGCCTTGAAGGAAAATTGGAATGTTGAAAAGAAAAAGAAATTTAAGAAAAGAAAATCTTGATTTACTACTTTGTTTGTAGTAGTGGAAGGGGGTAATGGCTAGATAAGTGTTGCATGCTTCAATTATGTTGATTGTAAAAGTGTATAAATTGATTTAAAGACATGCAAGGATATGAGACTAATATTTTAAACATAACTAACTTGATAACATAACTAGCTTGATCATTTGATTTTGTTAGATTCTGAATTAAGATTCAATATTTAAAGGATAATTATACTTATCTAACATCCACCTAAGATTTTATGGGTATATCATTTAAAAATCCTTATGAGACGCAACTCGTCCACTTGGGGTGACCTAGGGGTTTAATGGTTTGTTACATGTGTTAAATATAACCATGATTTCTATGAAAGTGAGTTAAGAAATATTTTATTTATTTATTTAGTTTGTCGAGGATTAGTTAAAGCTAAGTGTGAGAGAATTTGATAGAAACATTATATCATTTCTTTATTCTCTCCATATTTTTTTTATTTGCTATGTTATATTTCTTATTATTATAATCTTTGCTCATATTCATGTTAAAGACATGCACTATGATTTCAAAATAATTATGTTTAAAAGTTAGAAAATTCTAGTATGATTAACTTAGACCTTTTGGACTTTTTATAGGTCTAAATAGCCTTAGAATTGGATTTGAAGAAGTGGTCTTCAAAGAATTTATAGAAAACATATCAATCTTCTTAGATTGATATAAAGGCTAAAAATCCAAGTTCGTTTGGGTCTTCAAACGATATTTCTTATTCCGGTCTAAAAAGCTTATCCGAATCCTCTTTGGAGTCCAGATTAGTTATGGAGTTCAATTCATATCTAGAGTTTTAGAATTCCAACTAATGTAAGGCTAAGCCCATGTAATAATTAATATGCATACCTACAATTCTTATGTAAGTCCTAAGTTTAAACTAGGTTAGTCTTATGAAGGAATTCAGCTTTAAAATGGAATCCTAAGGTCAGGCGTACAAGTCAAGTCCGTGGAATTATCTAGCTTATAAAAAAAAGGATGTGGATCTCTAATTGATGCAAGACTTCATGTGTTGGAAAGATTAGAAATGGGTTTATAACTTTCATGTAGAAAGAAAGCTTTAATTTAGTATGTATCAAGTCCATTCGATCTAATTGTTAAAGATCCATAAGTTTAATTAGCTAGGGACACGAGATGAAATATCAAAATCATATGAGCAGGAGCTAAGAACATGAGATGAAGCAACAAAATCATACAAGTAAAAGCGAGGGACACAAGATAAAGCAACAAAAGACATAAAATGGAGTTCAATGGCATATAGCCATATGCCTTAGTCAAGCAAGCCATATGCCACTAGTTGTTCAAGGCTCCAAACTATGTAAATCCTAATATCAAGCTATATGCCTATAACAAACAAAACATGTGTAATTGTGAGGTGGCTATATGTGTTTTGAAACCTTATTCTTAGCTATAAATAGGGAATTTAGAGTTTTAATTCATTCATTCATTGATTACAGCAACCATCAAATTTGCAAGGCTAGGGTTCTATTATACACTTAATTTTCCTTGCAATTTGTTTTTGAAATTCTAAGGCTAATTTTCCTTTCGGATCAAGAGTGACGTAAAATTCAAAGAATAAGCTATGAGACCTTTGTTTTAATTTCATAACTCATTCAAATTTGTTATCTTCTATTTTTCTATGTTAACTTCATAATATTGATGTTCTTAATTACTTAGGATGCATTCTAGGTGATTATGATTAATTGATAATTACTAGATTAAGTTTTATAATATGTAATCATTATAAAACCAGATCACGAAAAGCAATTAGATTTACCGATTTCTAATGTTGATATCCTTATAATTTAAGAATAATAGTATTGACTATCTATTTCAATTTTTCTCTAATTTTTTAAGGTTTTTGTTGGATTACATGTAAAGAGCATCTCCTATATGGTTCAATAATTAGAATTCAAATAGCTTGCTTTTCTTATGTCCGATGATTAAGCAAGGTGAATGAGTTAATCTATGTTTCTTAGATTAATATAGATCGAATAATAAATCATGAATAAGATTCTTAAGTGTTATCTATGATTAGCTTACATAAACGTTCACTTTTGATCCGAGTTTTTTTTTCTTGAGTAATTTCTTTTTTTTTTTTTTTTTGTAATATTTGATAAAATCCCTTTCTATTTTAAGTGGTTTCTATAAGAGTAAAGATAAAAATAGCAATGTAACTTAGTCTTTATGGGATTGACTCTTGCTTGCCCTAACTATAGTCCGATGATTGAGTCTAGTAAGGTAAAAGAAATGAGTAATTTTGTGGCAATACGACATGCCACCAAAATGAATCCTACCTACCGATAAAAACTAATCTAAAATGAGGGTACCGACATATTTACTAAACCATTTGACAAATTCAGTTTCAAGTTGACTATCAATATTATGCTCGAGCATGAAGGAATTATTTTGTTGTAGTTGGATAATGTATCCACTATCAAAAAATCACATGTTTAACATACATGAGTCATTTTGCATATTATGATTGCTAATTAAAGATGAAGAATATTGATATTAAATTTTACACAATCACTCAATATAAAGTTTAACTTCTTAACAATTTAATAATATATATTGATGAGCTATTTTGTATTTTTCTTCTACCAACCTCCATGTTATTGCTTGACCAATTGGTTGACCATGCTATTTGAATATGAAAAGCATCTCTTTAATATGATCACTCGATTCTCCATTGCAATCAATGTTATGTGGTACATTTCAATGCTTAGTATTCATATGAGGCTCGAAGTAGCATGAACGTAACAAAGAGGCTTCTTTGACTAAATGTGTATTACATATTGGCCTTTCCACTTTTGCTTTATTCCTTGCATTGCTTTTAAGCTTTCAAAGATACCCAAAACACTATGTTGGTTAATGATTGATAATGAAAAAATTATTTAGTTAACACTACAAATTAATATCATTATCTTTCAAATAGATATATCCATTGATATTGCACTAGTCATATGATCCTTTCCTCAAATGGTAGGTGGATTGGAAGATTGTTTATAGAGTGAAAAAAAAAAGCTAATAGAGAATATATTGTCTAGTTTTTATAGAATTAAAGGTATCTCTCGCCTTCAAAGACATCATACTTCTACCTTTATTACGGTTAAACTCGAGTCCTTAAAGAACAAACTCAACTTAGTAAGTGCTTGTTAAGTATTTCTTGATAAGAGCTCCCAAAATGCAAAAGGTATAAAACTTTTCATGAACATATGATAGTTATGACTTTACATCTCATACAATTTATGTTTGTTCATATCCACACATCTAGTCATGTTTGACACATATTTGTCTAAAAACCTAAGTTTTTTTATCCATTCAAGCAATACCATTTTTTGTTTTTTGTCTAACATAAAATGTTTTTTAAGGTAGTTTCTTAAGGTTTCATCCTTTCGTAATTCTGGACTTTCAAGCCTTTTTTGGAATTTACAGACCTTTAGCTTTTTTAGCATATTCATTATTGTATTAAACACATTATCAAAAGCATTATTTAAATATGCATAACATCCATATTATGTTGAATAAGATTAGTACTTCAATATGACAAATCCTAAAATATACTCTATTTCTTCTAACCAAACATTTAAGATAGTCTATTGTTATACTCATTTGTATCCTTTTTCGTCACCTTTATCAACCCCTAATCTGCTATTTGCTAAAAAAATCTTTGCTCCAAATCAAATTAGAGGAGGGTTGGCCATCATAATTTTTCTTTTTTTCTTTTTAGTAATTGGGTTCTTTTTCCTCCTATATGGATGATCTTTAAGCAATAAATTACGATGATTGTTAAACCATAAGGTCTTTCTTCCATTAAGAATGGAAAAAATTAGAACACCAACTAGACAACATTAAATATACAAAGAAGTCACCGATTGTCCACATCACTATGATGCATAATATAACATTTTGTTTTTAATACACATCATAGGCCACCACACCTATTTTCCAGAAATGAAGCAACTATGTAATTAAAGGTCGTAAGAACATGTCCAAATTAAGCTTTGGGTTTGTTAGTCCTAGACCAATCATTATTAAAAACATATATTCTTTCTTTATATACATCCATAGTGGTAAATTATAAAGTGTCACAATTACCAACCAAAAAGAATATTAAGCATAGATTGATTAAAAGGTTGAGACTCGTTAGTGCAAACTCTAAATCTGAAATTTCTTCTTTTTGATGTAAAAGAAGAATGTGTTTAATTGAAATATCACCATGCAATAGAGTCGGAGCAATAACACATGACTATTGTATCCCCAACCTCACGCTCGGCATGCCATATCATGAGCTCAATTATGGCATTCAACACATAAAATTTTTGCAAATGAAGGGTGAGCAAAAAATAG
This sequence comes from Dovyalis caffra, assembly GCA_963924115.1. Taxonomy (NCBI): domain Eukaryota; kingdom Viridiplantae; phylum Streptophyta; class Magnoliopsida; order Malpighiales; family Salicaceae; genus Dovyalis; species Dovyalis caffra. The sequence goes on along the minus strand of CAWUPB010001009.1, from coordinate 3,830,470 downwards.
TATTTTTTTATATGGAACATCTTTTGTTCTTACCAATCACCATCTCAAACTTTAATATCGAGGATAGTCATAGAATTTACAAGTAGCTAATTCACTGTCTTCACCCTAATAAATCATGCGGCCTTTGTTACGGTAGTAGATCTTTTCTACTAGTAAACCCATCGCTTTCACCAATGTTTTGGTGATGTAAAAATCTTTTATCAATCGATATTAACTCTTTCTTTAGCTCACATGTCTTGTTATAACACCTTTTAGAAAAATAATGTTTTGACTTAAGGTTTAACAAGCGAGCAACTACGGACAACTAGGAGTGATTTCATAACCAAGCTAAATCTCTTCATTCACTACATTCAACATATCATAAAAACATTAAGCATCGGGATTTAGCACCTCATATGTGATAGACTAATTAAATGAAGGACCAGCTACATTCATTACCAATATTTGATATGTATTAGCGAGTTCACCACAACTTCTTTATCCTTCATATAAAATTTTTGATACAAATAAACTCTCTAACTGAATTATCTCTAGGTGCATTCAATCATAATATTCAAAAACAAAACTTTGTCTCACTATATGGTTTTTAATCATGTGAACCTCTTTAAAATTTTGTTTTCAACGCGTATAGAGATTACAAAGACATCTTAACTTTCTTACATCTATACATTCGGGATGAGCAACAACGAAATGTAGCAAATTCTTCAACCCCATTCATGAAATCGTTATTTAAATACCCATGAATTAACCTAACATCCATCCATGCATGATCAACCACTTTATTTGGCTTATGCATTTTCGAGGTAACACATAATTATTTAATTAATAATTTTTCGGACATCTAACAAAATTTCGATAGTGTTCCTTGTAAATTGGACCTTTTTTAATTATCAAATACTCCAAATGATATTTTTTAAAAAAAAACTACATCTAAAATAAACAACACATGCAAATATTTTTAGTTAACCATGGCAACAAAAACATCAACCAATAATCAATTTTTGCATACCGATAATTATCTTGGGCACTCCATTGAAATTAAATCTCAAACTTGCCCTCTCAACTCCATCATGTAGAGTTGAACCAATCTTATTTCGACTCATTTCTCAAGAGTCTCCGATCCGTCGACTTTGATACACCGTAACGTATCTCGATACACTTCAACAATCATAAATAAAATAATTAAATTAAATCTAATTAAAACCTAATTAAATAAAAAATAAAAAATAATTAACAAATTGCAATATAAATAAAATTAGAAATGAACAAATTAATCAAAATTAACGTAATTAATTTAAACCTAAATAAAACTAACTTAATTAAATTTAATTCAAATCTAATTAAATTTAAACCCGAATCAAATTACCTTAATTAAATATTATTCAAACCTAATTAAATTTAAAATAACAAACAATTAATAATTTTTAGTATAAATAAAATTAAAAAATCAACCAATTAATAAAAAATTAACCTAATTAATTAACTCTAATTCAAATTAACCTAACTAAATTAACCCTAATCCAAACCTAATTAAATTTAAATAAAAATTAATTAATTAATTAACCTAATTAATTTACCTCTAATTTAAATTAACCTAAATAATTTAACTCTAATTCAAATTAACCTAAGTAAATTAACCCTAATTCAAACCTAATTAACCTAATTAATTTAAATACCAATTAATTAATAAATTCACCTAGCCAATTTAATTGTAATTAAAATTAACCTAATTAATTGAACTCTAATGCAAATTAATCTTACTGAATTAACCTTAATTCAAACCTAATTAATTAATCCCAATTAATAAATTAACCTAATTAATTTAAATACCAATTAATGAATAAATTAACCTAAACAATTTAACTCTAATTCAGATAAATCTAATTAATTTAACTCTAATTCAAATTAACCTAAGTAAATTAACCCTAATTCAGACCTAATTAACATAATTAATTTAACCCTAATTAACAAATTGAGCTAATGAATTTAAATACCAATTAATTAAAAAATTAATCTAACCAATTAACAATTAAATATAAAAAAATTAAAATTTAACCAATTAAGAAAAATTAACCTTACAATTATGAAAAATAATAAAAATTCTTTAAGAAACAAGAGAGAGAGAGAGAGAGAGAGAGAGAGAGAGAACTTATCTTTGGATAAGGACAAGACAAAGAAGAAGGAAGAAATTCAAGGCTTTTTAGGGAGAAAAGATTTAGAGTGGGTAGGGGTTGTTGGGAAGTGGATAAGTAGGGTTTTGTGGTGATTTTGGGTGGGGATGGTAGTAGTGGCTGGAGGAGGAAAGGGAGTTGAAGAAGAAAATAGGGAAAGAAGAAAGGAAAGCTGTACTTTAAGGATTTAGGATTAGTGATGGAAGTAATGTGGTTGCTAATCCGTCGCTAATCAATAATACACGTAAGTGTCCATCGCTAATCCATTGCTAATCTAATAGATTTTTAATTTTAAAAGTCCACTCATCTTTTTAATATTAGAAATGAACTTTTTGTCGCAAATTGATGGAAATTACATCGCTAATCCCGAACCAAAAAAAATAGCTACGAAATCAATAATCTATTACTAATGTCTCCCACAATTCTCTCACTAAATCGTCCGTAAAATACCCTCAAACATTTTGCCACCAAATATAAGGACGGATATAGGTTCCTTGCTAAAAATCGATCATTAATTTGTCGATGTTCCGTAGCTAAAGTCCACACCTTAATAATAGTCACGGTTCGTTCACCGATCCATTGCTATTTTACAACAGAGTCTAATCCATTGTTTCTTTTCATTGCTATATTTTTATTTTATTGTAGTGTAATTACTATTAAATTTGTCTATATGGTTTTTCTTTGGATTGTTATATTTTGAGTTAAATAAAACTTAATCCTTGTATTTTAATCAAATTAATTTCAGATTGCTTGAAATTCTTTACTTTTGGTTCCTAATCTCTATTTGTGTTTGGGAGCTCTTCTTGAATATGCCAACCCTCAACTCGATTGTTCATTGTTCACTATTCAGTTATTGGCGCTTATGATACTGATCTTTTCGTGACTATGGTTTTGTAGGTAGAGCTCATTCAAGACGATTAACTTGTTATGAATATTTTCCTTTCTTTTCTTTTTTAGTAAGGAACGAATTTTATGTTCTCCAATATATGAATAATTAATCCATTTTTCTGATTATGATCACAGTAATATATATATATATACTCACACACATGTATGTATGTGTGTGTGTGTTTTGACACTTGCACTTGGAGAAGATAAGACAATTTTAGTTGTCCAATGATCTGCTAGTCTTTTATATAAAATTTTCGATTGTTAAGCATATCAAAAATATGTAAGAAGCTAGCTAATAGAAATTGCGATTGATGTAAGGATTAAAAAGCTTTAGCTTTTAATCACGGTAGTTTCCTGTAGGGAGGCAAGCCGGCATGTGGTATGTGATTAATGGATTATGGATACCCTTTGTTTCACACTTTTCATTGATTTTATTGATATGATCCTCCCTTTGGATGAGATGGGATCGATGCGTGGCTATCCTAGCTACATACAGCAAAAATCATTATTATTGATTGATTTGTTTTAAAAAAAGCTTCAAATTTATAAGCTTGTAGATCCTTTTCAACAAATGCATGCACACGTAAAATTTTATTTTATTTTATTTTTTTTCATTTTGAGTGCTTCAAGATCTCATCCGTGGACCGTGGTGTGCCTGCTTGCCGCGTTCGTGCAGATATTATAAAAAATGTGATCCAACAGAAATAAAAGTATATAGTATCCTTATAAAGAGGAAACTACATTATATTCTCTATTAACACCAAATAACACGTAATAACCTTGGCATCAAATTTTCAAATGATAATAATAATTCCATCAGTACTTTATCTTAAACATATACAGAGGGAAGCTCTATAAATGGTTCGACTCCTGACAAAACACCATCAAACATTATGATGACGATGACAGTGCCGAATCTCCTGATTACATTATCAATGGAATATTCCATTAGCAATTGGGGAAAAGCTAGTTGTAGGCAAATGTGTTCTGTGAGGATTAGGATTTAGTATTATTATGATTATTATTATTATTATTATTATTATTATAAATCAAGATTTGAATTTGATGAGACTCCTGTTGCGAAGATGAAACGCTAACGCTAGTTGAGCAACAGCTTACTGATAAAGTTTATCCATTAGTCTCTGTTATGGGTTATTAGGGAAAATTAGAAGACACCATCGCAATATAAGATGATTAATAATTTGTCTGGTTTTTTTAAGAAATCTTATGCATTCCTTTCCCAGATACGATGATGAGCATTACGTAATCAGTGCATGATTATCCCATGATTATCCTTTTTGCGGGATTAGCATCAATTATTTAACTACCTTCCATTATCTGTCGGATACTTCAAACAAAAATGCAATGTGACGTCCATAACATAATTAGCTAGTGTGGAGCATAAAGGGGAATTGCATTTCTTGGATAATGGTTAAGATACAACACTTTATTAATTTTATTTTATTAAATAATATTATGCCTTAATTATGATAGATATTATTATCTCCGTTCATGATAATATTTTTGTATGAATAAATCAAAACTGATCTAAAGCTGCCTGCAATCGTGGTAATGAGGTGAATAGTGGCCCAATAACATAATGACTTGATAAGCTGCTTTCAGAAATTGCATCCCTGATTCCAAATTTCCTTTTATGGACATTATCACTAACACATCTAAAATGTACCATTTCCAGCATCTGCAAGATTCTGGACAATTGAATACTTCCATTTGTACCCCGAATGTTCTTATGTGCGCATGCAGCGTAAGCCATCTTGAGGCAGAGACCACTTTTCACCCTATAAGTTTCAAATTTCAAGCTGTGTGTTTTGCGGCGACAAAAGTCATTTCCCTGAAAATCCTCACTCAAATTAATGGAAGTATGATATGTAATAACGGAAGAGAAACCGATCCCTACCCGCCCCGGTTTTTAAAACTATGCAAAGAATTAATAATACAACCGGACTAACCCCATAAACTATCTCCTTTTCATCCTTCATTAAAAATTAACATATATATTTATCGGAAGGAAAACAAAATGCTATAAATTAACCTCTTTCTTTTAAAATTATATTATTTTAAATTTTGAGGGTACATGAAGATATTATCCAAAGGAAATATACTATTATGAGGTTTGTTATAATAAACGAGAGGAAACAAGATAAGTAACGATAGACAATAATCTAAAGATAAAACTAAACAAATTCAACACACCGGATACACACAGTTCAACAAATTGCCTACTTCACGGACAAGAGAAAATTATTTTTTTCTAAATAGCTTGATAGCAAGAGAATACAAAATCCTAGAGATTCAATACAAAGTTTCGTCTTTCACTTTATTTCTTAAATAGAATCATAAGGAGGTCTAAATACCTCATACGTATAAAGGAAAAAACCTAATCGACTAAATATATTATTGGCCTCCAAAATTTAAGCCATATTTCAATAAATCTCCACTTTGGCTTGAATTCCGCAAACCTTCAAGAATATCAAATAATTTCTCAAGACACACTTCTAAGCTTATGTGAGCTAACTTAGTGTAAAAAGCAAAAGATGTGAACAGAGAAAATATTGACTTCAACAGATGGGACTAACAAAATCCCTTATCTCCAACGAAACTCTAACATGTATAAAGAAATGCTCAAGGCACACGAGCAAAGGCAAACCACAAGGCCAAAGCAATAAATTAAATGACACGCCTATGCTTCTTTTTTCAAACCAAAAGACCACATGACCCAAGAAAAGTCACACGGGTCAAGGCATTATGCATAAGTGCAAGATAAATGCTTCACACGGAAAGAGGCATGACACACGAGCACAAAACAAGTGGTTCACACTAGTAGAGGCATGAAACATGGGAGAGAGAAGAAAACTCACACGGTCATGCCTCTTTCCTTCGCACAATTGAGCCTCCCATTTCAGCAACACTCTTTGATTTTCTTAACACCACTCAAGTTCAAACAATGCATGAACTTGTTTTCTATAATATGTTTAGTTAACACATCGAGTTGGATTGTCTTTAGTGTGAACTTTCTTCACTATAATCTTCTTATCAAAAATTGATTCATGGATGAAATGATACACGATATCAATTTGCTTGGTCCTCTTATGATGAGCTTGATTTTTTGTTAAGGGTATAGCACTTTGGTTGTCACAAAAAACAACTAAATTTTCTTCTTGTTGAAGACCAAGTTCCTTCATAAGATTTCTCAACCAAATAACCTCCTTCATGGCCTTAGCTGCTACCATATATTTTGCTTCAATAGTCGACAAAGCAACTATCCACTATAATGTTGATCTTTAACTTATAGTAGAACTTAAAAGTGTAAAGATATACCTTGTCAAAGATTTTCTTTTATCTAAATCATTTACATAACCTACAACAAAACTTTCAAACGTATTGCCTCTTTCAAAGACTAAACCGAAGTCTTTGTTACCTTTGAGATACTTGAAAATCTACTTTACTACTTGTCAATGTACCTTTCCTAGGTGAGTCATATATCTACTCACAACACCGACTACTTTTTCAATGTCCGAATGAGTATAGATCATAACATATATTATGCCGACTACTGCACTAGAATATGAAACTTATGATATTTCCTTCTCTTCTTCTTCATTCTAAGGTGATCGAGAAGCTAAAATTATGAAGTGAGGAGCTCAAAGTCCGAAGTGAGGAGCCAATGAAGTATTGACAAGTTTGGCCTTCGTATATCAAAGCCCTAAGCATTTTTTTAATATATTATTTTTGTGAAAGATATAATTTTTCAACCTTTTCGTCTTTATGAATACCCCTACCTAAGATCTTCTTCAATGCTCCATGATCTTTCATCTCAAACTCATCACTAAGGTGTATCTTAAGCACTTAAATTTTTGACATGTTTTTGATAGTAATAAGTATGTCATCCACATACAATAAAAGATACACATAAGATCTTTATGCTAACTACCTTAAATACATACAACTATCATAAGTAAACCTTGAATAACCATGATTAACCATAAAACTATCAATCCTTTTGTACCACTACCTTGGTGATTGTTTTAAGCCATTCAAAGATTTCTTCAATCTATAAACATGGTCTTCTTTTCCTTTCACAAAGTATCCGTCTACTTGAGACATATAAATAGTATTTGAAGCTCTCCATGCAAAAAATCTATTTTCACATCAAGTTACTTAAGCTCCAAATCAAATTGAGTCACCATAGCAAGCAACACACGAATAGTAATATATTTCACAACTAGAGAAAATACTTTATTGTAATCAATTCCCTCATTCTAAATACAATCCTTAGCCACCAATTGTGCCTTGAATCTAGCATCTTCAACACCTAGTATTCCTACCTTCTTATTGTAGACCCATTTGTATCTAATGACTTTATTACCTTTAGGTAATTTCACCAAATCCCAATTCTGAATTTTATAAAATGACTAGAGTTTTTCTTTCATTGCAAAGGTCCACTAACTAGACTCTCTATAAATCATTGCTCGTATATAGGTAGAAGGCTCTTGAATACCCATTATCTCGGCTCCGGTGAGGGTATAGGCTACTAGATCAGCATAAGCATATTTCTAAAGAGATCTTATCTATCTCCTCTCTTAGCTAGTAGCTATTGAGTAAGGCTATGCAGATTCCGTGGCATCTACAATTATATCTGAATCTTATTGCATGATTGCATCTATGGAGCATACATCTAAGGATGGTTTTTAAGGAGTTCCTCTTTTGAACTCCATCCGAAGCTCCACCTTATCCATGGCTTTCTCGCTTTTTCTTGTAGACTCACAAACAACCTTTCTTTGATCAAGCATATATATCTCATTAAAAATAACATTTCTACTAATAGTAAATTTAGATAAATTAGGTTCAAGGCACCATAAAAGATAACCTTTAACCCCATCAGTATAACCAACAAATATGTATTTCTTTGCTCTATGTTCAAGTTTACCATCTTTAACATGATAATAAACAGGGCATCTAAATAATTTAAAATTTAAATAATAACTAGGCTTACCTAATCATACCTCATTTAGAGTCTAACAATCAATAGTAATAAAGGGAGAACGATTGATAAGATAACAAGACGTGCTAACTACTTCGACCTAGAAATCTTGTTCCAAACTTAAATTAGAGAGCATACATCTAGCTCTCTCCATCAAAGTCTTGTTCATGCATTCCGCCACCCCATTTTACTAAGGCGTTTGTCTAACTTTACGATGCTAGACAATTTCAAAATTTGTGCAAAACTTATTAAAATTTCCATCATAGAATTCCAATCCATTATATGTTCGAAGATGTTTAACCTTCTTCCTTATTTGATTCTCTAATAGAACTTTTCATTGCTAAAAGGCCTAAAAAACATCACTCTTATGTTTAAGAAAATAAACCCAAACCTTTCGAGAATAATCATCAATAAACATCAAAAAATAGACTAAACCACCCTTGGATGGAATCTAAGCTAGTTCTCATAAATCCGAATGAATGTAATTAAATAGAATGAATGCCAACAAAGAACTACACTCTAGTTTGCTTTCTTAAGACACAAAGCTCACAAAAATCAAGTGATATCATTTGATTACAACAAAGCAAACCACATTTACTCGGAGAAGTCATACCTCTCTCACTCATGAAAACTAAAATCATATACCATAAAGGAGTCTTTTTTTATGTAATAGAAAGTAATCATCCCTATAGAGCCTATTACTATACTACCTTATAACACATAGAGATAATTAATATGACTTGCTTTCATCATAACCAAAGAACCCTTAGAAACTTATTAATTCCAGTTTTACCGAATAGTTATAATCTCTTGAATCTAGACAGACTTAACAAAAATTAGATTCTTCTTTAAATCTGGTATATCTCATATCTCTATCGAATTCCTCATAATCAAATCATGATATCTAATATGAATTGTGTCAATACCGAGTCATCTCACAAGCTGAATTGTTACCCATTAGAATAGAGCCACCACTTATAAGTTTATAAGTGGTAAATCACTCTCTCTTTTTTGGACATATATGATAAGAAACTCCTATATCCAAAATCCACTCTTAATCAAAACGATCATCCATAGAACATATAGTAAGAACACTTTTAGTGGCATCAACATCGGTAGCCTTCATCACATTAGTAGACTCAAAACTTTGATCCTGCAATTTCTCATTCTTTATTAGAATAGGAAAATATAATTTGTAATATCCTTTTTTTATATAGTAGTAGCACTCAACATTGTTCTTCTTATCCAAGAGTGATCTAGACTCGAACAAAATTTTAGTCTTTCTTTATAACCCTCTCTATCCTTGTATCTTCCCCTTACTAACAAGCCATTAGCCTAACTATTAATGACTTTATCATTCAATTTTTGTCTCGGCTTAGCAGAATTCAAATAAGCCTCAACATCCTTTAAAGTTATATACTCTCTACCATACAATATTGAATTTACAAAATTCTCATACAAAGTAAGTAATGAATATAATACAATATGAGTTTAATCTTTCTCATCAAGTTTAATATCAAGATTTTTAATATCCATAACGATCTTATTGAATTCATGAAGGTGTTTTTGAATATATGTACCTTCTTATATCATTAGTGTATAAAGACATTGCTTTAAATACAATCTTGTTGTAAAAGATTTCTTCATATAGAGTCTTTCCAAATTCTTTCATAAAATTTTTCCATAGTCCCACTACCATCTCTTCATCAACGACTTCTCATAGTACCTTATCCGACAATGATAATTATAGAGCACGATTAGCCTTCTCATTTGTCTCTTTAATTTCGATAGAAGTCATGTTATGGTTATATACCTTCGATTGCCTTTCACATAGCCTTCATGCCATAACAAAACTTTCATCTTTATCCGGCCAAAATTATTTAGACAATCAAAAGGTGTATCGTCAAATTTCGAGCTTCCATTACAAATAGAAAACTCAAAGATACGTAATGTTTACCTTGATACTAGTTTTTTATGATAAATAACGAGAAAAAAAAGTAATGATAGACAACAATAAAAAGATAAAACCAAACAATTATCAAAACACATGATTTACATGATTTGATAAATTACCTACTCTACAAGCAAGAGAGAAGTTTTTTTTTATTAGTTTGAGAGTAAGAAAATATAAGAATACTAGAGGCTCAATATAAAATTTTTCTCTTACACTCTATTTCCAAAACGAGTCATAAGAGGGTTTAAATACCTATATCTATAAAGGAAAAAACTAAATGGGCTAAATATATTATTAGCCCATAAAATTCAAGCCATATTTCAATAAGGTTCAACTAACATTAGCATTTTCATAAGATGATTTATACAAGTCGGCATATAAGTGAGTAAATTTTCTAGAAAAAATTAATTACTTGTCTTTGACATTAATTCATGTCATTTTTTTGCCAAATTAAATAAGTCATACCTTTATTAGTGAGATATATAAGCGCCACATGTTGTCCTAACACAATGATGGTCTTGATGGTTACCAAAAATGAACAATGCATAAATGTACTACTTGTTATATGGAATTTGATGAATTTCATGTATTGCGAAAGATGTTTAAAGTTTATTTACTATAGTTATGTTTATCAACTTATATATGTGTGTGTGTGTGTGTGTGTGTGTGTGTAACTCAAAATTGTTCTTATTTTAATCAAATCCTCTTGATCGGATACTTTCCATTCTCAAATAAATTGCTTTTGATTTTGATCTTCCAACACTAATTAAGTTTTTATCCATTATTCCTCAATACAAGTTCCGGGAAACAAATCCAACAAAAAATGAGTACTTCTAAATCTGAATAGTGGAGAATATGTAGGTTCTATATGTGCTACGTACTAGTGTCAAATGACTAGAAAGCAAACACAATTCAATTTAGTGGCACATAATTATACTAGTTGCAGTGTGGAAAAATTGGTTCTTTTCATAAGTGATAATTACTATTGAATTTGTTTATATGTTTTTTTTTTTTTTTGCATTGTTAATTTTTGATTTAAATAAAACATAATCCTTGTATTTTGATCAAATTAATTTCAAATTGATTGAAATTCATCCTTTTTGGTTCCTAATCTCTATTTGTATTTAGGAGTTCTTCTTGGATCTACCAACCCTCGACTCTAGTGTTCATTGGTCAACTCGTTGATGCTTAATATTAGGAAATGAATCCAGCTAAATAATATAATACAAAGATAAGCACAATCACACAACATAAAGCTTTTACATGATTCGATAATGGTGTCTACTCTATGATTGTACTAGGAGTTCTTAGTAGAGTTTATCAAGTGGTGGTTATAAATATAAGTGATTTTACCTCTATTTAGAGAGTAAAGACTAGATTTATAAGAAAAAAAGACCTAACGGGCCTTCGGCCTAATATTCTATAGACCTTTTAGAGGCTCTACTCTCGAGCTCTTATAAAGGACGCCGGTCCCTTAACCCCAGCTCACTAACGGGAGTAAGACCATCGTGCTTGGGGCTATATAGCACCTTATACTACGAGCTTCCATGCACACTAGTCTACATAACTTAAGAATCTCCCACTTAGAAATTGATCTCTAAAATAACACCAAACCTCTTGTAATTGCTTATTTTTCTTAACCAACTTCAAAGTCCTCTTAGTGTACGACCTTCTCATCACTAATAATAAAGTCAAACCGAGATAATGTAAAATCTCAACTTATCAATGGTATCTTTCTTGGTCAACATATCAATTAGATTATCTAATCTTAGAATCTTTTTCAACTATATCAACCTATCATCTAACTACTCTTGGATATAATGATACTTCAATTGAATATGTTTATTTCTTGACCCTTTACAAATGATGCTAACTGGTCGGCATTCCGTAGACCTTTCGGAGGCTCTACTCGGCACCCTCATAAAGGATGCTACCTCTTTGACCCCTACTTGCTAATTGGCTAGCAAGGCCATCATGCTAGGTTTATATAGCACCTTATACTACAAGCTTTCATGTATACTATTCTCCATAACTTAACAATCTCCCACTTAGAGACTAATCTCTAAAATAGCACCAAACCTCTTGTAATTATTTATTTTTCTTAACCAACTTCGAAGTCCTCTTAGTGTAGTACCTTCTCATCACTAATCATAAAGGCCAATTGAGACAATACAAAATCTCAACTTATCAATGGTAACTGTGTTGGTTAACATATCAATTAGATTCTCCAATCTAAGAAACGTTTTTAGACATATTATCCTATCATCCAATAGCTTTTGGATATAATGATACTTCAATTGAATATGTTTATTTCTTATATGAAAGACTAGATTCATGACAATATGAATTATACTATGACTATCACTAAAAAACTTACTACCACCCTATGCCTTATCCACTTCATTCAAAAAGTTTTTCAAGCAAACCATTTCTTTATTAGCTTCTAAAATAGGCATATACTTAGATTCAATGGTGGAAAGAGTAATACACTTTTGAAGTCGAGATATCCAACTAAAAGTAGTACCACCTAAAGTAAAAACATAACATGTTGTATTCTTTCTATTATCTAGATCACTACCTAAATCTATATATATAAAAAAAAAAATCCTTCCAAAATAATATTATTCTTCTTAAAATAAATTATCATACATGAAGTACCTTTTAGATAATGAAAAATCCACTTTACTCCTTCCTTATGCTTCTCTTTTAATTTACCATGTACCTATTGAAAACTCCTACTGCATGAGTTATTTCAAGTCTTATGCAAACCATAACATACATTAGACTTCTAACTGTTGATGCATAAGGGACTATAGATATTTTTTTCTTCAACTATCTTGGGTGATTGCTCCTTTGAAAGCCTAAGATGGCTTCCCAAAGAAGTGCTTTTAATCTTCTTATCCAAAAGGTCGAATCTGTTTACCACTTTTTAAATGTATTTTTCTTAAGATAAATTCAAAGTACCTTTTGACTAATCTTTATTAATCCTTATCCCAAGTATCTATTTTGTAGGTCCCAATTCACTCATCTCAAATTGTTCTTCTAAATGCTGCTTGAACTTGTTGATCTCTTTCAAGTTAAATCCAACAATACTATATTATCAATATACAAGAGCAAAATAAGATAACAATCATCAAACATGCATATAAAATTTTCATTCTTTAAAACTTCAAAGTTTTCTCATTATACCACATAAATCTCTTCCTCAAGATCACTATGTAGGAAAGCGGTTTTAACATCTAACTACTCTAAATGCAAATTTTCTACAATAATAATGCTCAGCACTAACCTCATACTAGTCATGTTGACTAAAAAAAAGAAAATCCCAATATAGTCAATTCTTTCTTTCTATTGAAAACCTTTTACAAACAGTTTTTCTTGTATCTTTTATTACCATCATGTTCTTCTTTGACCCTATACACTCACTTGTTATGCATAGCTTTTTTCCCTTCTAATAACATAGCTAAATTCTATGTCTCATTCTTCTAAAGAGACCTCATGTCTTCTTCTATGGCTAACTCCCACATGATAGAATCTTTAACTTGTATTGCTTCATTGAAGAATTCTTGTTCTCAAACATTAGTAAAAAGCAAATAGTTCAAGAAAGGTGAATACCTTTGAGTGGTTCTAGACATTTTGTTAGATCTCTTTAGTTAAGGAGTAGGAATTATTGGTTCGAGTTCATCTTCAAATTCTCCATCTCTCGTCATCTAAATTATGAATACCAAATATATCATCCCCTAAAATATCCTCTAAATCATCTTTCTCACTTGTTTCTAACCGGTTCCCTATATTATTAGAATCTATCCAAAGCATGTCCTTATACTTAAAGGTCACATCCCTATGCCTTATGATCTTTCTATTCTAATCATCCCAAAACTAATAAACAAAATCATCAAAACCATAACTAATGAAGTAATACTTTCTAGCCTTAAGATTAAGTTTATTTCTATCATGAGATCCTACATATAGATATAAAACACAACCAAAGGCTCTCAAGTTATTAAATTTATCTTCTTTCTTGGCCATACTTTCTCAAGTAATTTGAAGCCCAATGGAACTAAAGGTTCCCCATTTATGACGTATGCTACTCGTATTCATTACATCAACCCAAAACGCTTTGGGTAAACCAAAAAGAAATCTCATGCTTTTTGCTCATTCATTTAAATTTTTGTTAATCCTTTCAACATCATCATTTTGCTCCGGTGTCATAAGAACTCGTCTTGATTATTTTGATTCTATTATATGAATAGTAATCTTTGAACTTTGTGCTAACATAATCTTCTTCATTATCTAACTTTAATGCTTTGATCTTTATACTAGTTTGATTTTCAACTTCAGCCTTTCACCTTTTGAATAAAAAAAACATATTAGATTTATTTTAAGAATATAAAACCATACCTTTTTGATGGAGTCATCAATGAAAGTGACATAATAGCGTGAGCCTTTAAGAGAAGTCACAATGGATGGTCCCTATACATCCGTATGCACCAATTCTAACTTCTCTTCCTTTAAGGATCTATCAAACTTTAGGAAACGAACTCTCTTCTATTTTTTATAGAAATAGACCTCACATAAGCCAATATAATTTTTTTCAATTTTGGTGATTTTTCTATTGATGCTAACTCGCTTCAAACCCTTTTCACTCATGTTTCGACCTATAGCATCATTGTATCGAATCATTATAACCATCGAAATAGCCACTATTAATGTATATCTTATTATAGAAATCGTATATAAAGTATCAACCATATTGTCACATGCTACAATCATATTTTCTTTTGTTATCTTTACGATCCACTTTCAAGTACTTGTTGTGTAACCAATCATCAAGTTTACTCATAAAAATCAGATTTGTCCTAAAACTTGGAATATTTCTAACATTCTATAGTTTCCATTACATTTTGTTGTCTATTATAATACTAACCTCACATTTCTCTATAATGTCTAAAGGTTCATCATCTACAAGATAAACCTTCCAAAAATTTCTTGTAATATATTTTTACAAGAAATTTTTACATTGAGTAGAATGAAAAAACGCTTCGATCCTAGAATCCCTAACTTAACGAGTCGTCGGTATTAAAAATTAATGCATCTATAATTTTATCGGTTATTGTATATGCGAGTCATCATCTTGATTCTTTTTCTTCTTAGGAGCCTTGCACCGATTATTATAGTGCCCATTCTTGTCATAATTCCAAAAAGTGATCTCTTTCGATTTTTAGATTTCCCTTTACCTTTTGATCTTGACCTACCATGACCATGATTCCGATCTCGTTTGATAGTCCCTTCCTCTACTATTAGTACTTAGAGTAGAACCTAAAGGTGCCCCGACTCACTCATATGAAGATCTTTACCGACCATTAAATATCGAACATCATCTAATTTCACTTTTACATTTTTTTTGATGAATTACTTACTCGCTAATACCATTCCAAACCAGCTCTTAAATAGAAAAGATAAAAAATCGTTGCCTTAACTTCATCATCAAACACAATGTTTATCGACTCCAATTAGGTAATCAACATATTAGATTTATTAATGTGAATGGTTACGGACTCACCTTTTGCCTTTTTTAGACTAAATAATCACCACATCAAAAATATTTATTTAAGGTAAATGTCTTTTCATATATATTTGACGAGCGTCATCATTAGACCTATTGTGTTCTTTTCTTTAATGACGTTAAAACCCACATTTCATATGAACGTCGGTCGAATAACACCCAAAGCTTGGCAATCTAACAAAGCCTAATCAACATCTTTCATCTCCTCTAGATTATTCCTTGATAGGGGTTCATGTAGCTTCTTTTGGTATGAATAATGTTCAATCTAGATCTTTTAGAACTCAAGGTCTTTGCCATCAAACTTATAAATCTTGATTTTTCCTTCTTTAGCCATCGTTCCTCCTTACTCCGCTAACCTATGGCTCGATACTAGTTGTTAAGAAATGAATCAAGAAAAAAATATAGTACAATAAAATTTTACATGATTCAAAAATAGTGTCTACTCCACAACCGCACTAGGAGTTATCATTAGAGTTTATTAAGTGGTAGCTATCATAACCTAAATTTTGGGTTATATATTCCTCTCGATTTTATCCTTTTTAGTTTTATTTATCTTTTATTTTTAGTTTTTTTTTTTTTTCTTTTTGGTTTATTTAATTTCACTATATACTACAAAAAAAGGAAAAAGAATCAAAAATACAAAAAAATATAAAAATTTCAAAAAGTACATGACATAATTAATTAAAGGCATGAT
The DNA here is from genome assembly GCA_963924115.1 of Dovyalis caffra. Classification (NCBI taxonomy): domain Eukaryota; kingdom Viridiplantae; phylum Streptophyta; class Magnoliopsida; order Malpighiales; family Salicaceae; genus Dovyalis; species Dovyalis caffra. Next base: position 3,814,192 of record CAWUPB010001009.1, on the reverse strand, counting down.
TGAATAAAATTATGACTAAAATAAGAAAATTTTGAAGATACAATTGAAACAATTAAAAACCTTAGGACTAAAATTAAAAGATATAGAAGGCCAATTAAGAAAATTAAAAGAAATAAGGACCAAAATTACACGTTAAAAGGGTATGATTGTGATCAATCAAAAGGCATGAGGACTGAATTAAAGCTAGGGAGAAAATGACAAGACCAACGTAAAGAGAATGACTTATCGTTCACCTCAAACTAGAATTAATTTCGAGGCTTATTCCTCGTCTTTTCCTTGGAGATAAATTTCCTTAAATTTGTCTCATTCATTCTCTATAATTTACGAGTTGGCAATTGTACTAGCCAAGAATCATGCTTCTCATATGAACTACTACACCTCTCGCACCCACCATAATATGCCTCTCGCATATCCCAACACACACACACACACACACACACACACACACACACACCGATTTCATTTTTCAATTTTTCTTGTTTTGTTCATTAACAACAAAATCCACTACTCAAGTTTGATTTGTAGTGAGCAAAGGTCCAAGTTATTTAGAGATGATCCTAGAATTGAAAATGATTTAGGGTTTGGCTATAAATTGAGCCTTCTTTGCATAGAGGGAAATACAAAAAAAAAATCATAGGGAGAATTTCTTGGAAACCCTTTCGATACTTTGAATTAGGTTCTTTAAAGAACAACTTAGATTTTGAGAGGATTTTTTGGATGGTTTTTAGTTTTGAGAGGAAGATTGTAGGTTCCTAGAGGATTGAAAAAGAGATCGGGTTGAGAGAAAATAGGGATTTTAGGTTCATAATTTTAAGGTTCTTCACTTTGAATTTATAAGTTTCAAGAACTTTAGAAACCCAATTCTTTAAGAGATTTTACCAGTCATTCAACACCAATAAAAAACTCCTTTACTTCCAAGAAACCATACTGAAACCCCATCATCATCAATCGAACTCGCAAAGCAATACTCACCCATTTCGGGTAACTCGAGTCAATTTTCTAGTTTCATTTTCGTTTCTTGTTAGTCCCATCATTCATTCCCCTGTTATTTGAGTTTGAAATTTCAAGTTTGCCAATAAAAGTTAGGCATAGGAATACACTAGTTAGTTTCGACAAGCAAGCCTTAGCTCCAAGCTTGTTTCTAGCACTTATACGAGAGAGAAAGAAGAACGAAAAAGGAGAAAGAAAGAAAAGAGAGAGAAAGGAAAGAAAACAAAAAAGGAGAAAAAGAGAGATTAGGCTAGAGAAAGAGAAGGGTGGAATTAGGCTAGACTCGACTAAGCTAAGTCCTTGAAAAAAAAAAAGGATGGCTTGCATAGAAGTCTAGTCTAACAAGCCGGGCCCACCGACCTCTAAAACGTCCAATACCTTAATTTAATGCCCTTTTTAGGTAAATTGATCCTGCAATTTTATTTTAAGCATATCTTTATTATCTTATGCTTAATGTTGATTTAATATTTTGAATTGCTTGAATTCGTTTAGTTAAATTTAATTTCGGGATTTATTTCTATATTGAAGTTAGTTAATAGGCGAACGAATTATCGAGTATCCTAATTTTTATGGAATCATAATGATTTTCCATCAACAACTAAAAAAATGAGAAAAATACAAAATACAAAAATATATATTAGAAAAATACAAAACAAAAAAGGAAAAAAGAAAGAAAAGCAAAAAAAAAAAAACATAGAAATATCTATGAGAAAATTAACAAAGTCTCATATCAAATGCATCATGATGTTAGCCCAAATCAATCATTTTAGCAATTATGTTATTCTTCGACATATCGGTTATATCGAGACTTAAAATAGATCTAATGCGGAACCGATGTGGCGCTTGATAGAGGGATCTAATAATCAATTCAATATGATGCCACAAACAAAAATAAAAAAACTTAGTTTGATACGAGAAAACAAAACATGGAATTTTGATTAGGATCAATTTTGAAAAAAAAAATAGCAAATTTTAGGAGATAAATTTTAGGACTAAGCTAGGCATGGTTCTTTTGTTAGGAAATGGCATTTTTTTATGATTGTTATTGTCTCAAAAGTATAACCAACTCTTTATCTTAGAATCTCGGTATCGGTGCCTCATTTAGGTCATTAGTTCCTTTAATATTATGTGACGAATCCAAAATTAATAATAACTTATATCCCAAAACCAACAAAAATTTTCAACTAAAATAAATAAAATAATTTTTTGAGAGTCCCATCATAAGTCGCGTAGCGATAAAATGACGACTCCACTGGAATTTAGAATTAGGTCATAGGTTTAGACTTTTAAGGTTTATCCCATTTGTTTTTTTTTTCATTTATATCCAAGTTCTTTATTTCCAAGTATTTACTTATTGTTTATTTAAATTCTAGTTATTTATTTTATGGAATTTATTTTCCTTCCATTTTAATTTATGTACATTTTATTTTATGAACTAGATTGGATATATCTATTTTATTATTGCACACACCATAAAAAAACCCGTATAAGCTCTAGAATTAAGCAAAAATCCTATTAGGATTTAGATAGAGAGATTCAGAGACAAGTATGATAAAAGTCTACTAATGCCCCTTTGGACTCTCGTTTCGACTAGAACTCAACCTATGTGTAAAAAATTATAGAATTTCCTTCTCATACCTCCCGATGCATAACATCAAAACCTGGATTACCCCGTTGGTAACCTAGATAGTCTAAAGACTTGAAAAGACTTCAAGATTAGATAGCTTTTGCCTAAATCTTAGGAAAGCTAGATTCTATCTATTAGGATGGATCCATTAAGACACGAACTATTTTTACAAGGTTGCTTTATTATACCATTTACTTTTCCTAGGTTATCATCTAAACAAATCATGATGGAGAATGTTATTGAGAATTCTATGGTTGATTAGAATGGGCCCATTTTGAGGAGGAAGGTTGTCTACCCTCAAATTTTGGGTTGAATTTGCCGAAAAAAAAAATAGAACCCACAAGTAATGAGTACACTACTAAAGATGAACTCATATAAGATTTAGAAACCACGAGCCATAACTACCTCGAGTCCGGGTTTGGGACTATAAAGAGTAGAATAGAAATCTATATGTATGTAATATTATGAGCATTGTAGTATAATCTAAGTGATTGTAACAAATGATTATCGTAATGCAAAAAACTATCTTGTTTTTTCCTTTAATGAAAAATGGCTCGAGTCATATTTAAAATGTGTTAGAAGTCTAAATTTTAAATTCTTCTACATTTGCTATCATAAGATGTGCTCATCACTCGGGGTTCCAAAAACATCATGTCGGAGACAAATATGATACGGGGTAGATGTGTTTCGTGAATTGCCTAAGTATTTATGGAGCGGTACCACTTAGTGAGTACTAAAATCTGATTTGGCTCGTCCTCAATACAAACTCTGTCATGATTTGAAGTATTTCATGATAAAGAAATATATCCAACCTAGTTCACTTCTTTGTATGTATTGTATTCATTATATATATATATATCATTTAAGTTATTTTTCGGGATATGAAATATAGGTCATCCCATTAATGCTCAACTCACTACTCAAATCCATCAAACCCGACTCAAATATTGTTAAATGAAAAACAAAGAAAGAACATAGTTAGAATAGGCTTGCCGATAGGATCTTGAGTTAATAAAAGAGGAGGTCACCCTTTTAACCGATCTACTAGAAAAGGCTTCAATGATGTTACCGAATGAGGGAAACGGTTCGAATCAAGGACAAACTTAAAATGATATGTCATATGCTCTTCTAATGCCTAACTTACAGCTTGATCATCCATTATACCACCCACCAACTTAGAAGCAAAACATTCCATGTCGATAATTCTTATCCTATTGGGCCTTTTGCTTATGCAACGATTTGTAAATGCCATAGACATAAGAAATGCCAACCATAGATCTCACTAGTGAGAAAACTACCAAAGGCAAGGTGTTAGCAAGGTCTAATATGGATAAACTATCTACCATTGAAGATTGTATGAGGGCTATCAAAGGAGCCGACTTCCTTGACCCTATATGAGCTCGTTGAGATATGCTTAGTAACTAATATGATGATTCCAAAGAAATTCAAGGTATCAAAATTCACTAAGTACACTAATATTCAATGCCTCATAACTCATTTAAGGGTTTACTATAGTAACATTATTGTAGTACATGATGAGAAGCTTCGGTATACTTTTTTATGAGAGGCTAGGAGGTATACTTTGAGCTAGAACATAAAGTCTGGAAGGGGTTAAGATCATGAAGTGCAAGGATCTAGCCAAAGCTTTTATCAAGTAATACAAGTTTAATATGGAGGTAGCTCCAAACCGATCTAATTTGTAGGATATGAAAAAAGGATCCAAGAGAGAACATTGAGGAGTACATCCAAATATGGCACGAGGTACCGAGTCCAAATTTATCCACCACTACCTAAACAAGATTTTATCACTATTTTCTCAAATACATTCAAAAAACCATATTTTAAGTATTGAATTGTGAACTCCTCTTCCAATTTTACTAATATTTTATCATAGCGGAGAGGCTAGAACAAACAATCAAAGTTAGAAAGATTCTTGAAGAAGACAAGCAGCAGTTCTAAGAGAATAGATGGTAATATACATTAAGTTGAAATAGAATCCTATCGATCCAGGAGTCGAAGGAGTAATAGAGAAAAACATGGCAACTAAAGCAATCTCAACAACACCAAAAGCTATTCATCAACCTAACACAACCTTAACCACCTATATAATTGAGAGTACAAAAAGGACCACAAGCAACTAATACCCTTAACTTTTTCATTTGGTGAAATATTCGAACGTTTAGTGAGTACTAGGCTTATTATCCCAATTCCTATCATACTAAAGCATCCTCCTTATCCTACGTGATACCAACAAGATAAAAGATGCGAATATCATTCATATGTCTGCTAAACACAAAATTGATAATTGTCCTATTTTCAAAAAAAGGCTTTTAGCCTTGATTTAAAAAAGGTAAATTAGTTTTGACAATGGTTCAAATACTCTTAATGCTAGCATGAATCAAATACCAAACCATACGAGTTACCAATGTATAGGATGGAAAGACTATGTGGGCTTGAAAGATATGGTAAGGATGTATGCTCATGATTTGCAAATGTTGTCTTTTAGTTTTGTTGAATTTTGAATACTATTTCCTAAATGTTTTGATTGAATTAATTCATATCTTTAAATGAAAGAATACTTCTACTTTCTCTTACCAATCCATAATCTTGATTTGAAATCAAAAGATGTTCCTTTGAAAGTATTATCCGGCATTGTATCTTCCTTCATCAAGAAAATATAATGGCAAATTCAATAAAAAAATATTCAAAAAATTAATCAAATTTTAAAGCATGCTAGATAGATGCTAGCGGCACTTTTTCAATCCATTAAAGCCAAAGATACATTCTTCTAATAGCCTTTTTTAGTAGAAAGGAAGGAGACAATCTCCTTATTTATTGAAACCAAAAGAAAATTAAGGGAAAAAATTAGAGGGAGAACTTTTAAGAAAGCCTCTTGTTACTTTGGATTTTTGGGTTCTTTGAAGAATAGCTTAGGTTTTAAGAGAGAATTTTTAGGAAGACTTTTCGTTTTGAGGGGAAGATTCGGGTTCCTACAGGATTGAAGAAGGGATTCGGACAGAGAGTAAACAAGGATTCTGGGTTTAAAAGTTTTAGGTTTTTCTATTTGAATTTTTAGGTTTCAAGAAAATTAGAAACCTAGTTTTTCAAGTGGTTTTTCTAGTTCTTCAACACCAACAAAAACTCCTTGGCTTTCAAGAAGCCACACCGAGACCCTATCATTATCAATAAAACCTACAAAGCAATACTCATCCCTTTTGGGTAATCTAGGTTAGTTTTCTAGTTTCATTTTCATTTTTTTGTTAGTCCCATCATTCATTCCCCTTGCAATTCTAAGTCCGCCAATAAAAGTCATGTTTAGGAATACACCGAGTTAGTTTTGGCAATAAGTCTTGGTTCCAAGGCTTATTTCCTATGCTTTTGCAAGAGAGAAAGAATAACGAGAAAATGAGAAAGAGGAAAAAAAGAGGGAAAGGAAAGGAAAAGAAAAGAAAAGAAAAAAGAGAATACGCTAGAGAAAGAGAGGTGTAGAACTAGGCTGGACGGGGCTTAGCCCGATCCTAAAAAAAAGGATGGGCTTCCTAGTATGCCAGCCCAACGAGCCTAACCAATAAGCCAAAGGACCGCTAACCGCCAAAAGCCCAATACCTCAATTTAGCCGTCTTTTCGACTAAATTGATCCTACAATTTTATTTTATGTATATCCTTTTTATCTTATGTTTAATGTTGATTTAATATTTTGAATTGCTTGAATTTGTTTAATTAATGTTCAATTTTAGGATTTATTTTCATAATTAAGTTAGTTAATGGGTGGATAAATTATCAAGTCTCCTAATATTTAGGGACCGATGATGATTTTCCACCAACAATTAAAAAAATGAGCAAAATAAAAAATAAAAAATATATATTAGGAAAAATAAAAAAAATGCTAAAAATAGAAAAGGAGATGTTGAAAAAAAAAAGATAAAAATAAATGGGGGAAAGAAAAGAAAGAAAAAAGAAAATACTAGGGGAAAACTAACGAGCTTTTTATCCAATAAGGATTGATGTTAGTCAAAATCAATCATTTTAGTAATTAGGTTGTTCTCCGACATACTATTTATGTCAAGACTTTAACCAAATCCAATATTGAACCGACATGATGCGAGACGGAGGGGTCGACGATCGGTTCAATATGATGCAACAAACAAAAATAAAAAACTTACTTTGACATAGAAAATAAAACTTGAAATTTTGACTAGGATTAATTTTGGTAAATAAAAAATAAAAAAAAATTAGCGAGATAAATTTTAGGACTAAGCTAGACATGGTATCTTTCTTAAAAAAGATGATTTTTTTTTTTATGATTGATTTCTTGCCAAAAACATAACCAAATCCATACTATAAAATCCTTGACACCAATGCCCCATTTAAATTCCTAGTTCCTTTAATACTAAGTGGTGACTCGATATTAATAATAACTCATAACCCAAAACCAATAAAACTTTTCAACTAAAATCGATAAATAAAATTTTTGTAGTCCCGTGAAAGTCAAGTGGCGATATGGCTACAAATACAAGTGACATTGCCTCTATTTATAGTGTGAAAAATTAAAATTAAAAGAAAAAGATCTAACGGGCCTTTACATATAGCTCAATATTCGTAAACCTTTCAAAGGTCGTGTCCCCAAGCCCCCGCAAGGGACAATACCCTCTTAACCCTCGCTTGCTAAACGGCTAATGAGACTGCTATGTTGGATTTATATAATGCCTTATACCGCGAATCCTCATCTACACTAGTCTTCATAACTTAACACTTATAATGCTGATTTTCTTATGACTATGGTTTTCTAGGTGGAGCTCATTCAAGAGCATAGAGATTTCTTTACCAATTTTTGGGCTCTGCATTTTTTGTTATTGTTTTCTTAGTACTTTTTTTCTATTAGTTCTATTTTTTGTATTTTTCTTCTCTTAAATTTTGCTTATTAATTTGCCTTTTTGGAGTCTTAATGAATTCCTAGTTTATAATAAATAAAATAAAATAAAATGCAATCAAATTAATTAATTAGCCATGATGGTTTTAAAAAATATTATTTTATTTCTATAGTTTTAAATCCATTTATGCTGTAGTACTTTTTTGAATTGTATGTTCGTTTTCAATTTAATTATTTATTTTGAAAAGTAAGAAAAGTAGGAAAAAAATGACAAGAGAAGTTGGTAAGATGGGAAAGTTATCGTATAAAACAAGATGAAGAATTTTGGTGAGGAAAAAAGTTTTTCTAGAGCAACAAACTACTAAATTAAAAATAATTAATATTGATCAAGGGGTTGTTTCATTATTTTTTAATACTATAAGGATTAATTAATTGATTGTGGTATACTATAGAAACTAAGTTATAATTAATTCTTAATTATAAATTAAACTACTAAATTAAAGATCGCTAATATTGGTAAAGGGGTTGTTTAATTATTTTTTATAAAAATACGGATTAATTAATTAATTGTAATAAACTATAGAAACTAAGTTATAATTAATTCTTAATTATCAAGGCAGTAACAAATTTTGAAATGTGCACGTTATTTAGCTATTTCTTAGGAATGTTTTTACTTTTTTCAAAAAAAATAAATGGAGAGACAGATTGATCAATTCATTGATTGATATGGAATATTATATCTTTGACATTGAGGGAATCCAACTATAGTGGAAGAACAATACCTTTGCCATTGTTGCTCATTTGACATAAATATATATACCACGTCATCAAAAGAGTCAGTGATGAAATTTGAAACTAGAATTTAAGCTTGATTGAGTCTTTTGGTTTTTAATCATTTAAGCCAACCTCTTGAAATTTATAGTTTTGGATATTGTTTAGTTGTATTGTGGCTTATAAAAAATGTATATAATATTTAGAGAAAAATTTAAAGAATTTTATAGGTGATGAGAAAACCCCATATCTAATGGTCATTTGTGAAACCAACTTCATCCAATTTTTACTGCTTCAAAATAAAATAGGAAACGCTATCCATTTCTGGTATATAATCCAAAATTTGTGCTTGTTGTTTCCATAAAAGATGGAAATTAATAATTAATGCTACGATGTCCCTAAATTACTTGGAAACAGTTTGGTTTCTCTAAGGGGTTGGATTCCACTCTCAAAGCACTCCACTTATGCTTCCCAAGGGTACTAGACATAGCGTTTCATGGTGGGTTGCCCTGAGACTTCCATAAATATTACACATATAGAGAACAATTAATTTTTTGTTTATATTTCTGTTGTATTATATCAATATTTGAAAGTTTCTGATTGAGATCACGGCACTAGATAGCATGCACTAGGCAGTGCGTAAATAATGACTGCTTTTTTGTCCGTCTAAAAAACAAAATTAGGTTGATACTTGCCCGTTTGATAAGGTTAGGTGGGTTTGGTAGTTTAGGAGCTCGTTGAATTAATTATAACCAATTCAATTCATGCAGAAGTAAAATGATTTTTGTGCTTTAGGAACTCATGGTCCGTGAACCGTGGTTCTTGACGTGTTAATTCATGAGATATTATAAACAATGTATAAAAGTAGCCTATATTAGTTATATTTACGTGATTCCCTTAACTTGTTTTAATTGTTAATAAAAATTATGAGTTAAAAACCTATATCACATCAAATAAATAAATAATAAAATAAGTATATATAAAGTCAAAAAATAATAATACTTAATTTTTTAAATGAAATTCGATTTCAATTATCTAATTAATTTAATACAGAATTAGGCTTTAAACAGATTCAACCATTTAACAAAAATTTTAAAATCCAAATCATTTCATAAATTTCATAACATGAATTGTCAGTAAAGAAAAATATTAGGGAACCTATTTACATCAAATAAATATACAATAGACTAATAGTATATAAAATTGAAAAAAAAATCACATATCATAATTTTTTTAAATAGAATTAAATCTCAATTATTTAATTTAATAATGTAAATAAAACTTTTACAAAATACATAATAAAAAAGTACTACCTATCCATAAAAATCCTGACAAAGTAAAATCCTTAAATAAGTAATATAGAGACACAACATGCCATTAAGGCATTAATCCTAAGCTTTCTATAGAGTGCAAGACGCCTATGTAGCCCCAAAAGGATAAATGTTTCTTTCTTTTGTTTTCCCTCTCTCTCTATATATACTTATCCATTTTGTTAACATAATAGAGACATGAATTTAAAATGATGATTATGCTAATATTAAAAATCATATATATTAATCTAATTCGATAAATATTAATAGATACTTAGATATTTAAGATTAGATTCTATCCAAAAGGCTTAAATTTTCTAGTGAGTGGTATATTCTTAACTTTATATATTAATCATCTTTAGTTTAACTATTTAATGTCCGATATGTGTTCTAACACTCCTATATTAGTTATATTTACATAATTCCATTAACTTGTTTTAATTGTTAATAAAAATTATGAGTTAAAAACCTATATCACATCAAATAAATAAATAATAAAATAAGTATATATAATGTCAAAAGATAATAATACTTAATTTTTTGAATGAAATTCGATTTCAATTATCTAATTAATTTAATACAGAATTAGGCTTTAAACATATTCAACCATTTAACAAAAATTTTAAAATCCAAGTCATTTCATAAATTTCATAACATGAATTGTGAGTAAAGAAAAATATTAGAGAACCTATGTACATCGAATAAATATACAATAGACTAATAGTATATTAAATTGAGAAAAAAAATCACATATCATAATTTTTTTAAATAGAATTAATTCTCAATTATTTAATTTAATAGTGTAAATAAAAATTTTACAAAATACATAATAGAAAAGTACTACCTATCCATAAAAGTCCTCACAAAGTAAAATCCATAATTAAGTAATATAGAGACACAACATGCCATTAAGGCATTAATCCTAAGCTTTCTATTGAGTGCAAGACGCCTATGTAGCCTTAAAAGGATAAATGTTTCTTTCTTTTGTTTTCCCTCTCTCTCTCTATCTACTTATCCATTTTGTTAGCATAATACAAATATGAATTTAAAATGATGATTCTGCTAATATAAAAAATCATAGATATTAATCTAATTGGATAAATATTAATATACGAGTTAGATGGTTAAGATTAGATTATATCCAAAAGACTTAAATTTTCCGAAAAGTGGCATATTCTTAACTTTATATATTAATAATCTTTAGTTTAATTATTTAATATCCGATATGTGTTCTAACACTCCCCTCACTTGATGTCTATCTTTAGAGTTTGTCAAGTGACTTGAGTTCTAAAGCCTTTACTAGATCATTGAACCTTTTGAAATTCCGATACTACATAGAGTTAGATATTTGAGATTGAATTCAATTTAAAAAACTTAAGTTCTTCATTAGGTGGCTCCTTCTCAACTTTATATGCTAATTATTTTAAGTTTTTTGGATGGAATCTAATTTCAACAATCTAACCCTACATGATATCGAATCTCAAAGAAATTTAACGATCTAGTAAAAATTCTAGAGCTCAAACCACTTAATAGAGTTTAAAAGATTAACTACAAGTGAGGGGGAGAAGACAATTAATATATAAGATTGAGAAAAAAATCACCCATCATAAGATTTAAATTTTTTAAATGAAATCCAATCTCAATTATTTAACTATATAGTGAACACATTTTTATCTTTATCTATGACTCAATGTATAAAAACCTTCTCTTTCTTCCAAGTCCTAGCTAGGTATTAAAGCTGAGTAACATAAATATTTTCTTATGTCCTTTCCATGGAATGTTTAATATTTGACACCATTCAATTTCCAATCAAAGTAAGCACGACCCTCATCCTTTCCTCAATACGCATCCAATCTTTCTCTTTATATCTAATCAAACGCATTAGATCATCCAATCTTCCTCTTTATATCTACTCAAACGCATTAGATATCTTAGTGACGCAGTATGCATGTCATGCTTTTTCAAAGGTACATTCCCTTCTGAAATAGATTGACAGTTTTTAAATCGGCTTCAAGAAACAGTCCTCGGTTGTCAATGCTAGAGCTTGGCTTGGTTACAAATTGCTTAGATCTTTGGTTGTAAAGCAAAGTTGAAAGTTTATGTTCTTGCAAAAATTATAAACTGTCTTGCTTCACTCTCGAACAAGAAACACTTAGGACATGATTATCCAAGGAGCATGGTATCCATGCGCATCCCAAGTCAACCCCATTATAAGAATTAATTTACCATAGTGTCTTATATTTATAAGATGAGGATTCGCCATTAAATTGATTTAATTTAATCCTCACTTTTAATAAATAACAATAATGATGATGATGACTATCCATATATTAACTTCCTTCGACCTAGCTACATATTGGGGACAATATGCCAATGACTCACCAGGTTCATATGACATTAAGGAATCTTTTTTCCGTTTACACTTAAAGGTAGCATTTAGGAATCTTCTTTCCAATTAGACTTAAAGGTAGCATATTATGGACAGCAATTATATATGTCACTTCCCTTGGAAGAAACTATTCACAAAATCCTACTCTCTCTACTTTATGTTGCATACGTCACATAGCTTTTTATAATTTGATTTCCCTAAAAGAGTAATCATTTGAAAGGTACTCAATTAACACAAAGATTAATTTATAATTCAAGATCAAAAGATTAGCTTAATTTCTTGTTATTTTGTAGAACACGTAATATAGGTATAATTATTCAAGAAGTTTTTTATATATCTAAAAATTTGAATTCAAAACTATTTATTTAAACGACTAAAGTTTTTTGTATTCAAACCAATCATCCCGAGGCATAAACATTAATTTAAATTAAAAAATAACATGAATATGTAAATATCATTTCTCAAACTTATGTCCAAATTAGGGTGACGCAAAAAGTTCATTTCCAAATAATATAATACCTTGGCATTCTTTTTATTTATTTATTATTATTATAAAAAGAGGTTTGAACTTATATTTTATGAGAGACAAAATATTTATTATAACTGAGTTATATAAAGTAACCTCAACTATTATTCAATAAGAAGGAAGTTTCTAACTTTTTTTTCCCCCATTTAAGTCATTTCATTCCCTTATCAATCTTAGACTATATGGAAAGCATGTTAGAAATACATAAAGATATAAAATACCAACACGTGTTTTGTATTTAGAACCTCTATAACACACATCATTGTTTTAATTAATAGATTCATGTCTTTTATGTTGCTTGAAATTAGTCAACTCGATAGAAAATTTTAATTATAGATTAAAAAAAATGAAGACTTAAATGAGGAAAAAAAAGCTTAATGGTTTTTGTTTTTTAAACAATAGTTCACGGTATTTTATGATCAATTATCCTATAATTAATTAATTGGCATCTAGACCTTCATTGATGAGACGAAAAATACAATTTCTTTAATAACATGAAATATTACAAATGGATTGAGAAAGAGACGAGACAGAATATTTTACAGAAACGTAGGGAAGAGATTGATGACGGAAAGCGTTGATTAATGAAGACATACAAATGACCAAGGCACGACCAAATCATAAACAGAGTTACATACAAAATTCAGTCCATCTGATCAGTTATATATTAAATCTCGTTGGTGGTATCCATGGCTTTCTTGGTTTCCTTGGTTAGTTCCTTGGCAATTTGATCATCAAAAACTTCTTCCCCACTATCATTCAACTGCGGTATCACAATGATTATTTCAGAGCAGATTGTTGCGCCCAACTTTTTAATGTCCACAATGTGGTCAGATAACTCTTGAAGTTTAGGCTCCACCACCACAATTTTGTTGGGGTTCCTATAGATTACATAAAGCACCATCTGGATGATACCAAATAAAAACCCCAGTATGTTCGGAACCTGTTGATGCAACCAAAAAGAAAGGGGGAAAAAAATAAAAAAAAAAAAAGAAGAAGAAGAAGAAGGAAGAAATGTTAATGAAAAAAACAAAAGGATAAATCTAAAGTTGGAGTTGTTATTGATTTTTTTCTTGTTTATTTATTTTCTTTTTGAAGATACCATATTGAACTTACAGCAACAAACTGGTCTTTCTTTAGATAACCGTAGAAGAACCACATAACTGCACTCAACGTGAGGAAGAATGACAAAGAAAAAGGCATGAACTCCACGCTCTTTGTTTTTATAACTTTTCTCTGCAAAATTCAATTACGTATTATGAAAAAGAATAAAGAACATTGTAGCAGAAAATTTTTCTTTAAAATAAGCCAGAATTGAAATTTGAGTTGCACACTCAAGTTACTCACCACAATGAAAAGAGGTGCAACAAAAACAAAGAGAGAAAATGTCATGCAAATCCATCCAAGAACATGGACACGTTTTTGGCCTTGTGTTAGGAAGAGAGTTAGTACACAGATGAGTCCGAATCCAAAAATATTCAAAAGGAGGAGAAGTTTGAAAGTCAGAATCTGCACCAAATTAATTACTTCAAATTAGAAAACCAATAATGGGAAAAGGGTTTGAAAAAAGAAATGAGGTGAAAGTAGATATACTTTGTCCTTCTTGGTGGCATAAAAAAGGTAGACAGCAATATAGCCAAACTCCATGAAAAACGCAAACGTATTGATGGTGATGAGAAGGATGGCATCCTCACTGAAAATTCCATAGAACAGCCAAAGCATTGCACTGAATAGTGCAATCACATATGGGATAGATTGAAATCCTTCGCTTGTTTTCTTCTTGCAGATTTGATAAAATGTTGGCCTGTGAAATATATATATATATATATATATATGTGTGTGTGTGTGTATATGATCAACTCTCACTAGTCAGTAAAAATGATCGAAGATGGTAATTTATTAAATGATTATCGCATCTAAAAGCTTAAGCCGATGGATAAGGTTTCGAATATAATTTATAACAGTCTCTAAAACACCTCTTCAAGTGAAAGGTCCAATATTTGAGCTTAAAACTTGCACGTGTCTACATTGTCTTGTGCTTAATACTTGAGAAATTGGGGACTATGAGGCTTAAACTCGGGATCTTTTGATCAACCAAGCTCTAATACCATATTAAATGATTATCTCACCTAAAAGCTTAAACTAATAGATGAGGTCCCAGAATATAATTTATAATAATCTTTAACATAATTAGTATGCAAAAGTAGAGATTAATGTTTGCGGACAAATACTTACAAAGGAGCAAGGCAGACCAAACAGGAGATGAAGTTGCCTATATAACATTAGCAGCGAAAAAGAAGAGGAAAAAAAAAGAAGTTAATTAGTCTATCAGGTGTAGAAAAGAAAGGAGTTCGAAAAATTATCTATACGAAGCTTAATAATTTTCATGCATCCGAAAGTACGTACCATCTCTATTCCCTAAGACACTCAACTACTTATAGAGAATGAATAGCAATTGTGGAGAAGTTCAGAGCTAGAGGAGAGACTTATAATGCATACCTAAAAGACCAAAAGCAAACATCCATGTCATATGCAAAGCCATCTCTCTACTCCAACAAAAGAAAGACAATATTAAGGTCTCTGTTTCTCAACTCTCTCAGACAGTTGTGCTTCTCAGGAGAAACTCTAGCTATGTTGTATTAATGAGCAATGGCTATGAGCTATTTATAGCGAAAAGAAGGGCGAAATTGATTTAGTCAAGTTGCAGTAAAAAATATATGGTATAATGTATACATGTAATCATTTAAAGGTGGTTTGTGTTAAGGGATCAGTATGGACCCTTTTAGGTTGTTCTATGGAACTTTTTACATAAATTTGAATAAGTCCATACAGCCTTCAAGCCCTAATGCCCTCTATCTATCTATATTAGGTTTATTGCTCCGAAGGTAAACACTATGTCTCCAACAGTAGCTCCTACTTTCTGGTGCCATAAGTAATGGTAGATGTCAAAATTTCCACCAGGCTCTTCTCTGATTTGTCACCCACGGTCTCAAGAATTACAAGAATTAACAACTCATATTTCAGTTCCAGGAGACCTGTTTGCTTCAGGAACACATTTATCCTAAGTTAAATTTGTTAGGCAAAAACTATGTTTAGATCTTGCTTCATTAATAACCGACAATAATTTGAACTTTGGGTTAGTAAATTGATCATTTAGAAGATAATTAATACAATATCAAAAACTTATGGTAAGATTTCGAGCTTTCTTTTTAGGTGCATTTTTCTCACTATAGCAGTTTAATTTATTGGATATGTTCCAAATCAGGAATTAACATTTAGTTTTCAAGCTTCAAACTTTAGTTTGATTATCTTTAGTTAATTCAATTGGATTTGAGCTCATTTGGCCTAAAAGATAATTCAATGGTTAATTAAAGGATATGTGTGTTCGATATTGATTTAATCCAAAAAAATAATAAATTTAGTCTTACTTAATGTAAAAATTAACATTAGGATACACCAAAATATATATATATATATATATATATATATATATATATATATATATATATGTTAGTTAGTTAGTTTTATGCAAAATAAGTCATGCTAACAACTATTAGAGTGTAATTGAAATCATATTTCATAATTTTATCTAATAGTTTAACTTTTAAAATTGAGTGGTTTTTTGATATAATATCAAATGCATTATTTGACCAAATAGAGACTACATTCTTTGACAACTACTACATAAATCATAATTAGCTAAAAAAGATTTTTTTTTTTCTCATGCACCTAATCTAATTAGTAGGTATGTCAAAAAATCATTTCAACTCAAAAGTTTAAGTTATTAAATGAGATTCTAATAATAATTTTATATCATTCTTTAATTTACTTTTTCAAGTGAAAGCTTTTTTAATTTGAAACTTGCACATGATTATCATTACCTTTAGAAAAAAAGCAAAAATGATAAGATTTGAATTCGTAATCATTTAGTTATTAAGGCTTTAATATCATTTTAAAGAACTATTTCAATTCAAAAAATTTAAACTGTTACGTGAAGTCTCAATAACAATTTTATATTAGTTTCTAATAAGATACATATATATATATATATTGGCATCTTTAGGAGGGTGGTCTGATTCCACTAGCAATACACTCTATCTAAATTGCTTCCCACCTGCATTAGAGTACGGGCTTGGACTTCTTTGATGGACTTATTTCTAATGAATTATATTGTTATATGTATTTTGGTTGTTCTTATATGTGTTTCTAGATCAATCTAATGAATTATACTGTTATATGTATTTTTGGTTGCTGTTACATGTGTTTCTAGATCAATCTAACGAATGCGTTTCTGATTGAGATCACAGCACTAACAGAGGAGTCTACTCAATGACGAAATGCTCTCTTTTCTTTCTAAATGAGAATTTTTATTAAAGGATACTTGTCTTTAAGATAAGATAAGGTGGGATTTAGTTGTCCAATAAACTTCTAATGTATATTATAATTTTGGGTTTTTAAGAAATTCAAAAATACTAGGTTGATGAAGATTTTGTTATTAATTGCGTACCGAACTAGTCCAGTTTTGATTGAAATCACAGCACTTATTGGCATGCAATAGGCGGACGGTACGTAATGGCAAGTGGCAACCTTTTTCTTCTCTTTTCAATTTGATTTTTGTGGAGACAATCCACTTTATGGATAAGATGGGGTCTGGCTTCTTAAAAGGTTCAAATAATAACTCGTAGAGATTTGGCAAATTAATGCATGCACGCGAAAAATATTGGGCGTTTTTGTGTTTCAGGAGACTGCCAATTATTATGCTTGTCATATATAAATTTTCCATGTGAGTAGTTTGGATATTGTAAACAATTCGATCCAAATTTGATGACGTCATCAGAAATCATACTTTTTTTTTGTAAATAAAGCATGAAAAACTTTTTGAGTGCGTAAGTTTTCTAACCAGCAATAACACATCCACTCGAGCCTCTGGAGCGTGGTGAGAGATTTAAACTCCTAATCAGTTGGTTATAAAGATTTTGAATATCGTGTTAAAATTTACTCAACGTAAAATATTAAACTGTTTAATGAAACATTAAGAAAGATACACATAATTGATGAGAGGTCATAAATTTAATTGGGTAAAAAATATATAGATAAGTTTTTTAGATCTCGATTTTATAAAAGACATTGCATGTTGAGTTATAAAAGAAAATTAACAATACATAGATAAGTTAACCTAGTAAAAATAATTAAGAATTATAAAAATATTTCTGTTTTGATAAGACGAGATCAATTAAAATTAATAAAATAAAGCAAAAAGGCAGCATAGAGGCAAGCAAAAAGCCAAGGCAAGGAAGACCAGAATTAAAAAAATAAAATAAAATAATATAAAAATTGAAGAGATACTCTTGGACACATTCCTATAATGAAATGTAGTATATAATGCTATTATTGTTTGAAAAGCCAATGGATAGTCATAGATTCTGATAATTAACACTTTATTAACAGGAACAAATTTTCAATGATACATTTAAAATATATATATATATACTCTCCTTTTCGACTCCCTCTTGTATTATGAGCATGAACATTGCTTCTCCAATCATACATGAAAGCACTAGTCGACTACGTGATATTGAAATCACACGTGTATATTCAAATACCATAAACTTACTACAGGAATAATGGGCGAGCCTCAATCCACCACAACTTCAGGAGTTTGGCACGCAATTATGGGCTCCCTCACGTGGTGCAAAATGTGAAAACGTGAATAATCTTTGTCCTAATCCAAAATTTGTCCTAATTTTTATTCTTTTTATCTTTTTTCTTCTTCTTTTATTTACTTGTCTTATGTGTTTCTTGTTTTTATTTCATTTTGGAATTTATTACGAAAAAAAAGGATAAAAATACAAAAATTGCATGGCATATTTAATTAGGGGCATTGTCATAATCCAAAATTTCTTCCCAATTTTTTATCCCTTTTATCTTTTTTTATCCTTTATTTTCTCATCTTCTTTTACTTATTTTTTTTATTTTTTATTTATTAATTATCAAAAATACAAAAAAAAATACAAAATACAAAAATTAACTACATCGAGGGCATAAGTGAATTAAACAAAATTGAAATTGAGGCAATTAGGGATACATTTGAATCGATCAAAAATTTACCTGTGGACTTAATTGAACAAATTAAAAAATACAAAGACTATATTGATACGTCCAAATAGTACAATTGAATCAAAACCTAATTGACAACGACCTAAATCAACCTAAGATACAAACGACAAGTACTAATGTCACTAGTAGAGGGATTAGTAGGCAATCGGGACGTCTACGTCGCCGTATATAATGTCACCGTAATGGACAAAATCAAAGTCTTCATCCCCCGGATCTTTATCTACTCGCTATATGATAATGATGTTTTGCTTGTCTAACCTCACACGCATTCCCTAATCTTCTCCTCGTACCGGTTAGGAGTCTAATCGGTAGCATTATCATCGAGGAATTACAATGCTACCGAGGATGAGCCGGTTTTTTTTTTTAATGAGTAAAGGTAGTGATACTCATCATTGCCATCTTATAGTAACCCTTCCTCGTTTTGAATTTCACACACCCTCATGCTCCGATTAATGAGTGACGAGTTATTGGGATGACTTAGGAAAGGCATATTTTAGGACCAAGTGGGTTAGTTATGGGTTTAGTTTTGGTATTTAGAGTCGAAGCAGGATACCGATTATGAGGGTTAGGAATTGATTTTCACAAAATAGGATCTAAGGTACTAGGAAAACTATAAGATAAAGAGGCAATTGATTGGGGATTAGATTTTGGACAAAAGGGGAGATTAAGCTAGTTGAAGAGTGAGGATGATTTGGGGTTAGAGTTCTAAGTTTGCAATAGAAAGGAGAGTATAGGGTTTTAATGGCTTTAAAAGGTTAGATCACGAAGCTTAACTAGTCCGATTTTAGGTTTTAGGGCTTGATTCAAGAACTTTATGAAATCTAGTTTTTTATTTTATGTAAGTCTGGAAAAGAGGAATCAAGGAATAGTTATTGGAGGGTTTTATTTGTCTAATATTGAACATGAAATTGTTTGAGGTGGAGGGCTTGAATACTACTCGAAGAGGGAAAAATGTAGGAGCGATAGGTGTTGGGTTTTCATTGATCGAGATATTTAATTTAAAGAAGAATATATGAGATCGAGGGTTTGGATTAGAGAGAGATGAGAAAGAGATGGATTTTGATGATGAAAAGGTGGCTAGTAAGGGGAGATCCTTCTTATCTCGGCTGAGTCTCTAGCTTGGTAGAAAGAGACAAGGGAAGTGAAAGGTGCGGGAGATTGGAGTAGTAGAAAAAGAAGAAAAATGAGAAAAAAGATGAGTGATTTGGTTTGATCCGAGAAAAATTAGGAATGGGTGAAAAACTTCTTTTAATGAGGGGTATGGTGGCCGACTACATGAGAATGAGAGAATGGTTGGGCTTCGGCCCATCCCGTACGCAATAGCTCGGGCTAATCTTAGCCAAACCTAGCCTCCGAGGTAAAAAAAATGGAAAGAGTTTTTGGGCCCGGCCCAATAGGTCGAGGGCCCATTGACCTTAAAAAGCCCAATGCCTTAATTTTAACCCTTTTTTAGATAAATTGACCCCGAATGTTTTTTATGTATGCATTTTTATTTTCTACTTAAATTAGATTTAGTGTTTTGAATTTTTTTGAATTTATTTAGCTAATTTTTAGTTATAGGATTTATTTTAATAATTAAGTTAAGTAATTAATAGGTGGATGAATCATCAAGTCTCCTAACTTTTAGAGACTAATAACAATTCCCTACTAATAAAAATAAAAAGAAAAAGAAAAAAGATAGAAATGATAGGAAAAAGAAAAAAATTCTAAGGAAAAGATAAAAAGAAAAAAGAAAAAATGGAAAACACTAGAAAAAAATTAACAAAAAAAAACATAGAAAAAACTAGGAAATGTTTTTTAAAAAAGTCTCATATTCAACAGGGACTAATTTTAGCCCAAATCAATCATATTTAGTGATTAGTTTATTCTACGATATACCGGTTATGTCGAGACTTTAACTGGATCCAATGTTGAATCTACGAGACACTCGATGGAAGGGTTTGATGATTGATTCAACAATATGCCAAAAAAAAAAAAAACTTAGTTGACATAGGAAATAAAACTTAAAATTTTGACTAGGATTAATCTTGGCAAAAATAGATAGTTTTAAGAGATAAACATTAAGAGTAAACTAGACGTGGTACCTTTCCTAAGATAGGGTGCCTTTGGATGATTAATATATTTCCAAAAACATAACTAACTCCTTACCCGATACTCTCTAAACCAGTGCTCATTTTAGGTTCTTAGTTCCTTTAATATTAGATGACGACTCTTGAAATTAATAAATAACTCACACCTCCAAACAAATAAATATTAAATAATAATTTCGGGAGTCTCGTAAATCTCGACTAGTGACAAAATGATGACTCCACTAAAAACATAGAGTTAAGCCATAATTTTAGTCCATTGTAGCTTATCTCCTTTATTTAGTTTTGCTATTTATTTTCCAAATCATTTTTATGTCATTTACTTATTTAATTCTTGTATATTTTAAATCTTTTAACTTTATGTAATTAATTTCTGTTGCATTCATGTAAGGGTGAGCATTATTCGGTTAAAACCAAAAAACAAAACCAAATTGAATTAATAATTTTTGTTCAATTTTGTACAAAAAAGTTGAAAAAAAAACTGAAAAAAAAATCAAAATTATTTTGGTTTGATTCATTATATATATATATATATATATATATATATGCAAACTCAAACAAACTCTTAGTTAAATTTGTGAGATTAGTGTTAATCAAACTAGCATGAATGAGACATGATGCTAAAACTAGAGTAAATTATAAATCAATCATTTTAGTTTTGAAAAAAAAATTTAAATAATTTTTTTTGTTCATTTTATGTTCTTATCAACTTAAAAAAAAAAAAAAACTATTGGTTAAAACAAATTAAATAGATATTCGGGAATATCAATGAAAAAATATATTTTTTAAAATAAATTAAATAAAATATTGTTAATACTAATAAAAAAATAATTTGTTAGGACATTAATATTTGTGATGTAATTAAAAAAAATTACAAAAAACTGGCCTTTCAGCTTGTCCAAGAAAAGATTTAAAATTCATAAGAAAAAAAACCAGCTTTTAATCAAAAACCAAAAACCAAACCAAAAATTTTGGTTTTGTAATCAAAAAACCGAACCTTAATTCGATTCAATTTTGGTTTTTGTTTTACTTAATTTAGTTAATCGAAAAAAAAAAAATGAAACCAAACTGAATGATCGCCCTTACATTAATGTACATATTTATTTTGTAAACTAAGTGGATATGTTTACTTTGACCTATTACATATACCATAAAGAAAGCTTGTAAAAGCTCTAGACTCAAGCTAAAACTCTACTAGGATTTAGATAGAGAGATTCGGAGGTAAGTAAGATGAAAGTGTACCGATGCTTGTCGAACTCTCGTTTGGACTAAAACTTACTATATGCATGGAAAGACTTTCCCATACCTCTTGGTGCATAAGGTTAGAGGCTATATTACCCCATTAATAACCTAAACATTCCAGAAACTTTAGAAAAAAAAATAGAAACATAACGGGAAAAATTAACAAAGTCTCCTATCTAATAAGGACTAATGTTAACTCAAATCGTTCTTACCTTAGCAATTAAGTTGTTCTCCG
The DNA here is from genome assembly GCA_963924115.1 of Dovyalis caffra. Lineage (NCBI taxonomy): Eukaryota > Viridiplantae > Streptophyta > Magnoliopsida > Malpighiales > Salicaceae > Dovyalis > Dovyalis caffra. The sequence goes on along the minus strand of CAWUPB010001009.1, from coordinate 3,792,028 downwards.
ATATATCGATTATGTCAAAACTTTAACTCGGATCTAATGTTGAATTGATGAGACGTCCAACAAAATGGTTCGGCGATCGATTCAATATGATGCCACAAACAAAATCTAAAATTTTATTTGGTTTTGGAAATAAAACTTGAAATTTTAACTTAGGATCAATTTTGGCAAAAAGAAAAATTGTTATGAGATAAATTTTAGGACTAAACTAGACATTGTACCTTCTTTAGAAAAAGATATTTTTGGGTGATTGATATCTTTCCAAAGGCATAACCAACTCCTTACCATAAAATCTCTAAATCGTTGTCCATTTTAGTTTTCTAGTTATATTAACTACTTGGTGGCAACTCCAAAATTAATAAATAACTTATATCTCCAATTAAAAAAAAATCAATAAATAATCATTAAAAAATTCGAGAGTTCTACGAACATCGGATAGTGATAGAATGCTAACTCTATCGTGGATTTAGAGTTAAGACATAGGTTTGATCCTTATTAATTTATCTCATTTATTTATTTTTTGCTTTTCTTTTCAAATTCTTTTATTTTTTAAGTCATTTATTTATTTTAATTCTAGTATATATTTTAAATCTTTTAACTTTATGTAATTTATTTATTTTTTATACATAATTTACGAATTGGGTCGGATGTGTTACTTTGAATTTTTGCACACATCACAAAGGAAGCCTATAAAAGCTCTAGATCCAAGCTAAGACCCTATTAGGATTTATATAGAGAGATTCCGAGGCAAGTATGATAAAAGTTTACTAATGTTCATTCGGATTCTCATTTGACCGAAACTCATCCTATGCATAGAAAATTATGGAATAACCTTCCCATTCCTCCTTATGCATAAGATTAAAGGTTAGATTACCCCACCGATAATTTAGATAATTTAGAAACTTGAAAGGCCTTTAGGTTAGACAAGTTTCGCTCAAACCTTAGAAAATTTAGATCCGATCCATTAGGATTGACTCATTAAGACATGAAGTATTTTCAAATGATGTCAATTCTAATCTTGGTTTTTGTAGGCTATCACTAATACAAATCATGAGAAAGAGAATGAAAATTGTTATTGACAATTTCAATGTTAGATTAGAATAGGCCTAATTTGAGAAGGGATACTGTCTACCTTTAGATTTTATGTCAAAGCTATCGGAAAAGGTCAAACTTGCCGATAGGATGGCTAAGGTAGGCCTACTCCTCAATTCTTGTGAAATGCATACTCTTTAAGACAATTTTGACTTTTAGAAAACATATGGTGATATTACCTAATTATTCAATGTAAATACTCAAATCTTATGCTTCCAAGCCATGATAGGCCATTGGGTTCTAAAATACTGCTATTTCACCTTTGAAGTGTGGATTTGTCACCCACACTCGAAAAGTATGAGGCCTTACTAACATTTCTTGAAACATATATGATGTAATTCTACGAGTCCACCCGAGCAAGCATCCACTCACTTTGCATGGTTGGTTAGTATTGATCCCGTAACTTTAGAAAAACAAGTAACCAAAAAGGATCGGGGCCAAGATGGTTATGGAATGTGCTCTAAATAGAATTCATAAAACACATGCATGATCGTAATAACAATATCAAATTGAGAATCTTGGCGAGTGTCAATATACGAGTTGATGTTGCTCGCCATCAATCGAAGACATGATCAACTTTGAGACAGATCAATATATTCAAAAATGTTGTGTCCCTTATGGTCAACCCTATAACCGCAATCCTAGCAGAGACATTCTCATCACTAAATTTATGTAGGATAAAAGGAATGGATACAAGAGGTACTACATCTAACTTTTACTTATGTGGACTGTGAGCTATATACCAATTAAAAAAGCCACTTAAAATTTTTAAAGCACCATGGCACTTGTACTCTAAATTGGAAACCTTTGTTGATCACCTTCTCAATATGTTTGACAAGACCACTTTGACCAAGATGTTCTTGAATCTTAAAAAATCAGAATTCCACTAGAGGGCATAATAGGCATTCTTTCGATCTTACTTGGCCTACTCGTGGTAGTTTTCCTTGGATGCCCCGATTGGAGCTAGATGTCTGAATTAGCTATTGCCCAAAAATGTTTTTGAGGCAATTAGAGTTTAAGTAGTTCATGTCAAGGACCATCGAATTGACTAAATATTATAAAGACCTCAAAGTTTATAGGAAACTCCTAGGAGAGGCTAAGACTACTTTGGAGAACAAAAGACTCATCACCCCAACAAGAAGAGTGGATGAAAAGATGTCACTTAGCTATCCAAAATGACAACAAACTAGAGGCAAAGGGTATCGAATTCCGCCATTTAAAGGTCCATCATGGTTAATGAATGAAACAATTGAGGATGTCCACTAAGAGATAAACACCCAAAATAAGCTTTATCATGAAAATATGAACTTTCAAATGGAGGAATTAAGGAAAAAGAAGAGAAAGGTAGAAGAAAATCTCAAAGCTAAGGACCACATGGTGGACGTATTAGAGGTAGAAAACAAAGAACTTTAAGCCTAAATCTAACGAAGTCGAAAAGGTTCTAAAGTAGTTACATACGGACCATCAAGTGCTAAATGGGAACTATTACAAGTATGACTAGTCTCATATCTTTTTTAAACAAAACCGACTAATCTCGATGGTGAGAAGACAAAACTTGAAGAAGAGATGGAAGAGCTCGAGGTTGAGGTGTAGATCTTGAGGAGTTCGAAGATGTCACTCGAGATCGGATTACAAACCCAGCCTAATATAATATGTCACCTAAGTATTCGGATGGAAAAACTAAAGAGGAAGGGTCGAGTCAATCAAGCAAGATTAACCAATTTCGAAAGAGCATGATCTAACCATCCAAGTAATAATGAAGGAAAGGATATTTTAAGAAGAGAAATGATTGAATGGGGGTCCAAAACCATAGAGTACCATTTTACATGCCTAGAATGCCAAAAATTACACCATACATATGTGGTCAACTATCAGCATCTAGTTGATAGCATACATCCTACTAATGAGAGATTCGGCGCTTATACAAGAGATTCAAAAAGCTCATAGTTGGTGTTGCTTTCTACGAGGGCTTAAGGTCGTGGAGAAATATGGAGTATGAATTTCCATATAGTAGAGCTCGTATGATTGTAATTTAAAAAAAATGGCTCTAAGTCATATTTAAAATGTGCTAGAAGTCCAAATTTTAAATTTCTTCGGTATTAGTTGTCATGGTTTCAATCTCTTCGGTATGTCATAAGGCTCGCACATGCTCAAATTATGACTAAAATAGGGGTAGATATATCTATGGGTTTATATCCTTAACAAGTACTAAATTTGATCTAGCTCATCTTTAATACGAACTCTGCCATGATTTAATATGTAAGAAGTAAGAAAATATACCCAACCTAGTTCACATCATGTATGTATATATTGTATATTCATTGTACATATCTCCATTGAGTTATTTTATAGGAATTGAAATCTAGGCCGCTCTGCTAAAGCTCAACTCTCTCTTCAAATCTGCCATACCCAACTCAAGTGTCAATAGATGGAAAACAAAATAAGAGCATGGTTGGAACTCGCTCAATAATAGGAGTTTATGTCCATAAAAAAAGATGTCACTTATCCGAACAACCTGCTAGAAAAGGCTCTAAATAAGAGGAATGGTTTGAATCAAGTACACAATTAGGAAATGCCATATGCTCTCCTAATACCTAATTTATCGCCTGGACCATCCATTATGCCACCTAACAACCTAGGGGTAACAAAATTCCATGCTCGAGTCTCCTTATCCTATTGGATAATTCACTTATATGATGGACACGTGAGTTTTGCAAATGCTTGGTATGCCCATCATAGATGTCACTAGTAAATAAACCACCAAATTTAAGTTAACAAAAGGACTAAACATGAGTAAACTATTTATCATTAAGTAACACATAAAGGTTATTGAAGGGACTAACATCTATGACCTCGTAAAAGTAGTTGAGATGTGTTTGGTACACGATGTGATGATTCCAACGAAATAGAGGGTCTTATAATTTACCAAATACATTGGCACTCAATGTCCTATGACCAATCTAAGGGTTTACTATAGTAAGATGGCTAAAATAGTACATGATCAAAAACTATTGATACACTTCTTTCATGTGAGTCTAAGGGGGATCGACACTAAGTTGGTATATGAGGTTAAAAGGATTAAAGATCAAAAAATGAAAAGATCTAGCTAATGCCTTTATTAAATAGTACAAATTCAATATAGAGGTAGCTCCAAACCAATTTGATCTATAGGGCATGAAGAAGTGGCCAAAGGAGATAGTCAAGGAATATGCATAAAGGTAACATGAAGTAGTCGCTCAAATTCATCCACCTCTTCTAGAGTCCGAATTGATTTTGATATGTTGTAAAAACTTTAAGGCACCTTTCTTTGAATATTTGATCGGTAATTCCTCATTGAATTTCATCGATATTATGATCGGTGCAAAAATAGTTAAGTTAGCAATCAAAGCAAGGATGATCTTTAGGGGAACAAAAAACAAAACTTCTTTAGGAATCAAAAAAAGAGAAAGAGAAGTCCATCAAGTGAAAATTCATTAACCCAAATGTCACCGACACAATCAAGGATGGTATGATAACCAAAGCCACTATTGGATCTAACCACCACCCTACTTCCAACCACTCTACCAAATAGCCTTTATAGCTTCCACCTTTTCTACCACACAAACATGACCCCGAGCATCAAATCAACCATATCAACCCAATCAACCAAGTTCACCAAACTAGCTTTTATATCCGATCGTCTATGCTTGCCAAACTAATCAATTCTCTCATTCAATTAGACCACTTTGTTGTCCTTTAAATTTTAATAACCAAACCCCACATAACCAATTTAGTAGTAATAGCCCTATACTACCTCTTTTCCCATCATCTTTGAGGGAGTTGTTCCGATGATTGGTCCGTATAGGGAAAGTGGCTCGAATTCTAGTATAACCAGTATGACCTCTATACTCATTATGGTAAAAAAAGATAAGTAGTGTGAATATCATAGAGGTGTCACTAGATACTCTATAAAAGATTGTGTATCCTTTAAAAAAATCTATGAACCCTCATCAAGGATGGATGGATAATTTTTTATGACTCAAGCACCCCAAACATCAACACTAATCCACTCTCTAATCATGCTATTAGAGGAGGAGAGGTAAGAATGATAACTTTTAAGGAGGCTAAATTTGACAAAAGTAAGAAGGGTGTGAAGGGTTTAATAGATAAGCCCTTCACAATGTTCTCATAAATGGGTTTCCTTAAAATGACAAGTGGGTAGTCAAGGTAGAGATGATAAAAGTCGATACTATCAATATCATGAAATATGAGGACATGATATTTATGATTGCATGAAATTCCAAGATGAGGTAGAAACCATGGTTGTTATAGGAAACCCGTGAATTAAGAAGGGTTGAGAATGACCAATGGTAAGGATGATCTCATAAAAAAAATGAACCTTACCGATATTGATATATGTAGATATCAATCTATAGGTAACAAGCCCTCAAGAATAATTATCTTAGTATCGAAGAATCACCTTGATCCATCATATAATGTAGTAAGTCACGGCTATCTAGTAACGAACGTGTCTTTTAGGACTCGATATTATTGACTATACCCGAAATGGGAGATACTTTACACCCAAAGAGTTAGAAATACCGAAAAGGATGAAGGCAAAAAAGAGATAGATCTTATTAAAATAAGAGAGGTAAACAAACCAATAGATGATAAAGAAGTCATCGAGTTTCTAAAAGTAATGAAAAATAATGATTATAGTGTGGTGGACCAATTAAAAAAGACACCAACTAAAATCTCTTTATTTTTATTAATTCTAAGTTCTAAACTACACCAAAAGGCATTATAGAAAGAATTGAATGAGGTATATGTCCCTCAAGAGGAAAATCTAAGGTACCAATTATTTGTCTTTTTTCAAAGATGAACTAAGCCTATAAGACATAGGTCACAACAAACCATTACACATCATGATCAAGTGCAAAGACCATATGATCACTAAGGTTTTGGTTGATAATGACTCAACCCTCAATGTTTTACCTTAACATATCCTAGACCATCTACCTATAGACACTTCTTAGATGTGTCCAAGTAACATGATAGTAAGAGCTTACAATGATTCTACAAGGCAAGTGATAGGAGACATTAACATCAATATAGACAAGGCATCAAATCAATTCTAAGTCACTTTTCAAGTCATTGATATCCAATCATCTTACATTATATTTTTTGACAAACCTCGGATTCACTCGATTGGAGTTATGATGTCTTCACTACATTAAAGGCTTAAACATATGGACAATGAAAAGCTAGTTACCATTATAATAGAGGAAGTACTACCTCTATTAAAGAATATGTTAGTGCCATATATAGAAATAGAAGAAAGTTGAGATGGAAATCTTTATGCTTATGAGATTGTGAATGCAAAGCTGGTCCTTGAAAATTCTTTGCTAAGGAAACTAAAAATATTTAGGGCTATGAAAATAGCAATTAGATACCTAATAAAGTATGGATTTTCGGTGGGCCATGGTTTCAATAATGGAATGTTAGGAGTAGTGAACAACTCTGAAAAAGACCGAGTGTTGATCAATATTTTAGATTGGGATTCAAACCCAATAGAAAGAACTATCTAAGAGCCATTAAGTAGAAGAAAGAAAAGAGGTCGGCCGAATTAAGGGTCAAGAGACAAAAGATAAGAGGATCCTTCTTCCTTAAATTCAAGAAACCTTCCCCTACCTAGCTTATGTGATCAATCTAAATGAAGAGTTAATGAATTTAGGGCGTAAATGGCTAATTTATCCATCAACCAGTTGGTAGCCGAGGAAGAAAGAAAAGCTAAAAAAATCATCCATCCCGAGGTGATGGTGATCACTCCTCGGATTATGACCTTGTCGCAGTTGATTGTCAACACCCTCGAAGAGATGCCGCCAATCAACCAATTAAGCCAAAAAAAAAAAAAAAAAAGCACTTCATATGAGGAACTCAATAATTGGATGAAAAAGAAGATTCAGCTTAATCCATAATTTTAAGTAATTTACTACTTTGACATCTTAATCTTTCAAGCAATCTAGTTCAAAATATTGAAAAAAAAAACTTGTGTTAAACATTTATATTTAATATTAATATGCGATCATAAATTCCTTTTTTAAACCATGTGTCCATTCTCTTCCACTCTTTTTATTCTCACATTTTTACTTTTAGGAATATAGAAAATAAACATCTTCTAAATTTCTAAAATAATTACATCGAACATGTTTGACCTAAACTTTGATAAAACTTTGATTGTAATGGATGAAGAAGAGTTAGAGGATGAAGAAGTGGGTGAATTTGCCAAGCTAATTGAATTGTTTGGACGATCCATAAAGCCATACCGGGAAGAATTAAAAAGTATAAATATGGGAATGATAAAAAATAGAAAAAAATTATAGATCGAGACCATGATATCAACGAAGAAAAAAGAGGATTGATTGCTCTACTACAAGAATATGCTAATGAATAGAAGTGGATCCCGATAAAGTTATAGTCATTCATGCGATGCTAACACCTAACACCGAGAAGGAAGTCAACTACATAGCTCGATTTATCTCTCAACTTGTGGTAACCTACAAGCCTATCTTCCGACCGTTAAGGAAAAAGAATCCAAGAATGTGAGATACACCTACTAATCAAATTTTGATAAGATTAACTAGTACCTATAAAGCCCTTCTCTATTGGTTCCACTAGTGCTCGGTCAATCATTGATTTTATATCTAATGATCATCGATTCAATAATGGGTTGCATTCTGGATCAAGATGATGATACTAGAAGAAAAGAATAAGCAATCTATTATTTGAGTAAGAAATTCATGGATTGTGAATCTCGGTATAGTACACTCGAAAAAGATATATTATAATTTAGTGTGGAGTGTCGGATTGCTCAAACAATAATGTTATATTACACAACATAGTTGATCTCAAAAATGGATCATCTTAAGTACATCTTTGAGAAATCGTATTTTTCAAACAGGATTGTGATATGGCAATTATTATTTGTGAAGTATGATATTACCTAAATGAAAAAAAAATAAAAAAGGTGGCATAATCATAGATAACCTAGCGGACAATGCATTAGATGACTATGAGTTGTTAGATTTTGATTTTCTTGACAGGGATATTATGACATCTAAGATTGTCGTATTTGAGTCGGATGATGAGAAGTGAACTATGTACTTTAATGGACCTATAAATGTCTCGATCAATGGTATGGGATAGTTCTAATCTCTTAAGATGGCAAGCAATATCCGATAGCCATCCGACTTTAATTTGATTATACCAACAACATAACGAGTATAAGGAATACATACACGATTTCGAAGCTACTAGAGAAAGAGGAATAAAAAGGCTCGAGGTGTATGGTGACTCAATATTGATAATTTATCGGGTCAAGGATGGATCGCAAACCAAAATGAAAAGTCGAGACATTATCAAACTTATCCGATCAAGTTAGCCGACAAGTTTGGTGAAATCAAATTTGCCCACCTAGAAAGGGATAAAAACTAGTTTTATTAATACATTGGCAACCTTGGCCTCAATGACACAACTCGATCATGGAACTAGAATATAGCCCATTTTTATTAAAGCTAGAAATTCACTAGCTCGATGCTAGGCTATCTCCAAAAGTCACTAAAGTGTTGTTATTGTTGTCAAACATATCTTCTAAAGATTTCAATGAAGATGAGTTACTTTTGTACTTGGTAAAAAAAATAAAATTATGTGACAAACTCGATGGACATATTTATAAGCTTCAACACCATGAATTTTCTCATCATAATGCTCAACTAAATTTAACTTAAATCTTAGATCAAGGACCACAACAATAGCCAATATCAAGCTACATTCCTCCAAATATTTCATGAACTTTTCTTTCATTGGTTTAGCCATTAAATAAATAAATTCATGCTCACTATTTTTCCATTGACTCAAACATAGTTAAATATCACTTATGCTAGGAAAAAAAACATTTCCAGGTTGGAAAATAAGTTACTAAAAAATGATTAGTTGTATCATAAAAAAAATTTACAAGTAACCATGTATCACCTTAGCCACCTCTCATTCCTTGCTAGTTAGATTGTGTTTGTATTTCTTATCCATTTCCTCTAACTAAGAAAAAGCTTTTTTTTTCTTCATTTAAGCATCAAATAAGTAGAGTTCCACCTAATTGGACAATACAAACTTACTCTTTTTTTTTTTTTACCCTCTAACTTGAGTCGATTTATTACACTAGAAAATTTTTGAGTTCTATAAAGAGACCTCTTCAAATACTTCACTTTTTCTCGAATCTTCACATTTAAGTCGCTTATAATTTCCAACCCATCATGCATAGCTAGGTTAAGAAACAAAGAGGGTTACCTTCTATGAATAGAAATTAAACGTGGTTGGAGGATTGATGAGAAAAGTTGCCTAAAGTATAGCTCTTGTAACTACAAAAATTGATCTTTCTCTCCACCTTATTTTGTTGTTTTTTTTTTTTTTTGGTCAGCCTCTTGCTTAAGGCTATCAATATTGTTTTTTTTTTCAAAAAAAAAATTCATCTATAAATAACACATGTTTCCTTTTTATGTTGCGATTTGAAGGTTGATCTAATCTCGTTGTCAATTGTTTGAGCCATCACTTCTAGCCTAATTTTCCCTAAAATGTGAGTCAATCTAGGCAAAATTTAAAACATATAAATTATAGCCTTTTCTCTTAGCTTTAATTTGACATAAGAATTGCAAGAAGTAGACCTTTGTATAAAAAGTTATGCTTAAACTACTAGAGTATATTCGAATGAGGAAATTTCTCTTTTTTTGAATTTATTTAGGATGAAACTCCAATTACACAAACCTTCTCCAAATTGTCTTGATTTCAACCTTGTTTATCTGTCCTCTTTTTTATTCTTCTCTTCAATTTGACATAAAAATTGCAAGTAGACCTTTTTTACTTTTTTTGTTGTCTTTTTATTTTATTTTATTTTTTGAGCCAAAATAGAGTGATGACAAATATAATAATACTAACTCTTGAAAGATATATAAGTTAATTTATAATTTTTCTTAATTTATAATTTTTCTTTTATGAAATTGAATTAAGAAAATGACAAGATCTCTCTCTCTCTCTCTCTCTCTCTATGTCTCTCTCTCTCCACACACACACACACATATTTGAGTGTGATTATTATGGAATTAACGATTTGGATCATAATCGAACTTGAGACCAAAATTTTTTTTTCCAAATCTATATAATTATATCAAATTCGGATCAAGATCTGATCCATTTATAACCCTACTTGGAAGAGGTGGTTGATTTAATGGAATATAAGGCTCAAAATGAGAAAAGCCCAAATTATGACTAGTGGACTAATCGTAGAAAAGGGCCCAAAATGAATTGAATTCTTAAATGTGGGTTGTTCGACCGAAGATAGCCCATAATGCAATAAGAAAGAGTGGGGCATAGTAGTATCAAGGGCTCGTGTTGTAAGAGGAAGACCGAGTTTGGCCTCTCATCCCGTGGATAGTTGAAATGTAATGGGCCGGTCCGTGAGCTAAAGGGCTCAACATGTGTTGTCTATGGGTCATCAAATGGGAAATCCTAAGACGACAAACCCAAGTGCATATTGTGGCACTCGTAAATCCTATATCTGTGAGCTATCAAATGTGTTGGTAGTGGAGAATGGAAAAATATCCACAACATTTGATAGTGGAGAATGGAAAATATCCATAAAAAATTAAACATCACGAGAGGAATATATCATTTGGGTATCCAAATCATAAATCTTGTATCATTTCGACCATAAGGATAACCCTTAAAAATGCCTAGTTTATCGTGAGGGCCAAATTTACCTCAAGATTTATGATGATCATAATTGGGGAGTTAACCAAACAAGATTTCATAAGAGTTCTTGTTCTACAAGACAGAAAATGGCATACGGTTAATTAAATAAGTCGCAATCAAGATGCATTCCTTACAACCAAACTAGGAAATTGACTTGAAATGGCAAAGCTCTAGCCACTTTTAAAAGATGTATGAGCTTGCATTCCATCATGTCATTTTATGGAGGAGTATCTATACAGCTAGTATGTCTAATTATCTCATGCTCAAAATAATACTCCATTAAATCGGTGATTAAATTGCAAACCATTATTAGTGCCAAAAAAAAATTATTTTTGCATTGAATTGCATTTGAACCCAATTGAAGAATACTAATACATAATGTCCGGTCTCGAATTTATGCTTTATGAGGAAAACCCAAGTGGCACTATTGTTTTTATCAATAATGATGAGAGAATAATGTGATCATGAATGGGAAGGAATGCAATATGGTCCTCAAATATCACGAGTGAACTAAATCAAAAATAAATTTGAATTTATTCATGCTAGTTGAAAAAAAAAAAGGTAATCTAGATTGCTTAACTCTACAACAAGCATCACAAAAATAATTTTTTGATCAATCAACCATAATAGATAAATTTGAAACTAATTACACTTGATTCATTAGTAAGTGTCCCGGATGATGATGTCACAAATTTGCCTCATGATGTCATGTTAACATAAGAACTTTCCCTGCCTCTATTGGTTCCAAAAAATACAAGTCATTACACACTCTACCCACTCCAATCAACTTTCTCGAGAGTAAGTCCTGTATCAAGCAAAAATCTAACCTAAAAATCACAATACAATTAAGGTCTCAACTTAATTTATGACTAAAAGTAAATTAAAAAAATTTAAGCACTCCCAATACTTGCTCAAGACATAGATTGTGACCAAGATGTACTTGGCCCAATGCTTGAACTAAAATGCAATCTCCATTCGGAATTTGAAAGGAAAAAATAATCGGATTGATTGGAATACCGAGTCATAGAATTAGTATTACATGTTATATGATCCGTGACAACGATATTAATTACCCATAATTCTATCTTACTAGAAGAATTCTATGGAGCTGAATTAGTAAGTGGGCCTACTGAAGTTCTATTTTTTAGCCTAAAAGAGTGCCTACCTACTAAATTTGAGTGGTCGTGAGGTTGGACAATAGGCACGATGCTTAGGCCATGTCATGCTTTAAATAAGGTGAGTGGACTGATTAGGTCGAGTGGACTAATTGGGCTAAGTGGGCTACTATATCAAAAGGCCTAGTTATATCAAACAACCTAGTTAAGTGGGTTACTAGATCAAATGACTTGGAAGCATTTACAAAAATAAAGGATGAATGATTTTTCGTTGCACCAAATGATCTACCCACATGCACAAAACCAACCACGGCATATGGTCGTCCCCGTTCTCCTTGAGGTTTGGACTTTCTTTAGCCTAGTGGATAGCCAATTTATGCATAACATGTCTCTCAATTGTGATTGTCATAGTTGCAATGACTATAATGGAGATGACTTACATTCCTCTCACGATGGCGATTTGGTCTAGTTTCAACCAACCGCAATCTCACCATTTATGTCATGGCTTTCATACTAGGCATGTGGTTAGCAATAATGTGCCTTTGTTTCTCATCTTATGTTGCCATAACATAGCTTTCCTAATTGATGGCAAAATTTCAACACTTAGAATTTGGGATCGAATCGTTTGGTAGTCATCGTTTAGTCCCATAAGAAAATCAAATACTTTTTCTTCTTCCGGCATCGCTCGTATCTTCTTGGCAACTCCACAAGTGTAGACAAATATGGCTCTTAGATTCCGCAATTTACCCTACACATTTTTCAGTTTTCCCTAGTATATAGATATTACCAATTTCTCTTATTGCAATAATGTAATTGTTCATTTTAGCTAGTATACTCCGGTGCAATCCCTTGAGTAAACCTTTCTTCGAAATCGGTTCATATTTCACTAATTGCGTTGGCATGTGTGACACATGTTTGTAATCCTTTAGAAATATAATTGATTAGCCATGATTTCACTAGAGCATTACATTGTATCAAAGATTGAAAATCCCTAAAATTGACATTGGGTTTATCTATCGATTCCTTCATGAACCTTGATTTGTTCTTGGATTGGAGAGCGTTGAGAAAATTACTTCTCACCAAGTGAAATAATTCTCTGTTCTCATTCGGAGATTGTGTAAAACCGAGTCCGGGATGGTCTTAAGGGTGCAAATAGAATAGAACGTTGGTATCAATTACGGTATTTGACATATTTGCAACAAATATCAAATCATCCTTATCGAGTACTTACGAATTTAGTCACCATTATTGAAAAAAAAAATAAATAAATCAATCTTGCTATCATTTCATTAAAAAAAAAATGAATAATCTTCATTGGACATTTTGTTATTACCGAGTTACCAAATATATACTAATTATGGAGAATAAAAACCCTTAAATGTCAGGATCAACTATTCCTACAATCAAGGTCGTACATATTTATACATGATCTAAAAAAGGAAAATATCCTAATAACAAATAGAAATATGTGTTTCCTAAGATAATGCCAATACATGGCTGCTGGCTTGGTATCTTTCTTTTCCAAAACAAGAATAAAAATGAACCTATGATGTTTTTTCCTGAGCCAAAACACATGATCGAATCAGTAATATCATCACCTGGGAAAGTTCTAGTGACCTTCATTATTGGTCAATTACTTCAAGAGGGCACAGCCAATCCTTATCATGTATCTTATCCCTAACACTGCATCTATTGATTCAATTATGCTCTTTTTCAGATAATTTGGATATTCTTTTTACTTTTTTGCATCCAAAACTACTATAATTTTACTTAAACATCCTTAAAACAACGTTAGTTGGATTGCTTTTGTTTTGGTTGGTTGGGTAAGATGGAAAATGTCTCATGCATGCATGCTTGTGTCATAGAGCAAGCAGGGCCTAGACTAGACTGCATGCCTTTATTCTTTTTTTTTTTAATCAAATCTCGGAAAACAACAAAAAAAAAAGCATGGGATGATGCTCTTAGCCTTTAACTTCTGAAATCTATAGGGGACCAATTAAGTTTTCCAAAATATTCCATCAGCATGAGGAGAAAAAAAAAAAAAAGGCCAAATCCTTTTTGTTAGTGACCATTTCCAATTAATGTCTTAGATGATATGAATCATTAAGAATTTAAAACACGTGAGTAAAATTATTTTCTTTTTTTACAAAAAAAAAATCTGATTAAGAAGAACATATTCTCAAAGAATGTCAATAAAATAAAAATAAAGAAATAAAAGGTGAGAAAAGGGAAACAGGAAAAAAGAGAAGTAAAGCGATGATTGACTAAGAAATGTTCAGTCCGGATATCCATGGATATCCATTCAAAAACCCATCAAGGCCCAGAATGTTAAACACAACGTCGCCCAAATCCTTTCTTCCTGCCCATCATATTGAACTGTTTTTTTTATTTTTTTCGTCTGGTCATCATATCGAACTGTTGAGAGAGAAAGGACTAAAATGAGGCTGGAGTTAGGGTTGAATGATTGGGCATTGTGCTTTAATACATTTTTAAAAACAAGAAGGTTGAGGACTGATTCGTAAAATTTATATTGTAGTTGTAGTTATCCCTATTTTAGTCTACTTCAACTTCAAAGTTTAATTAATTAGGATAAAGTTACAGATCAAAATCAGATAATTAACTTTTTCTTTGACAGTGTTTGTGTATGGATAGATATACAACAAGGATTTTGTGTTTCTAAATTCAAATAACTATTATTTTCCGGTATTTAATATTGCCAGACATGTAGTTTTGATAATTATATCCTCACTGAACAACAACATAGATGCTGCAAATACTTAATGTGATCTAATAAACCGGCCGATTACCATTTTCTAACTTAAATTACAAACAATGAATTTATTTTTATCCATAGGCTTTGAAATTGTAAAAAAAAAAAAATTATTTCAACCTAAAAATTTAAATTATTAAATTGTAGAAATAGTTTTATATTACTTACTAACATTCCCCTTCGTTTAATTTTACACATAAGAGAGTTTTATGTTTTTTCTCTAACACATCATCTCTTTTAATTTTAAACAAAAGTCGAAGTGAGAGTGATAAAATTCGTACTTGTGATCATTTTTTCATTAAAGCTCGATATCATGTTAAATAATCGTTTCAATCTAAAAAATTAAATTGTTAAATAATGTCTTAAGCATGATTTTATATTACTCTTTGATAGAAACTAATAGAAATTGAAACACTTGATTAAGAGGTTGTTTGATATCATTTTTATTTTCAATTGCAATTTTTTTTTCAATTTTTAGTTTTAAAAAAAAAAAAATTGAAACTTGTTTGGTTGGTTAGTTTTTTGTTTTAGTTATTTTTCCCTACAAAAAAAAATGCCCTTAGTTTCAATTGCACACTCGCGTTATTGGGTTTGATTCCTAGGTTTTTCGGACTCAAAACTAAAGTGCGCCTAACCTAATGTCTAGGTGACATGGACATAATCTCGACCTAGCACCTTAGAGTTTCGTACTCGGTCTCGACCCAATCATAAGTGTTTCAAACTCGAATCTCATATTTGATCTTTGTACGCAACATAAGCACTCGATCTCGATCGTAACCAAAATCAAGCATGCTAGATTTGGTTCCGACTCGAAAATCTAATACCTCAAATCGGCCCTAGACCGGCCATTGAGCGCCCTAGATAGAGTCCCGACCTAAACCAAAAAGCATCCCGGACCGGATTCTTGTAATCACCAAGCGCCCCGGTCTCAATCCAAATCCCGTGCAACCCCGGACTCGAACCATGAAAACCTTGTATCTAGTCCCGAATCGACTCCCGAGTGTCCCAAATGAGGTCTTGGATAGACCCTAGTACTCCAAACCGAGTACTAAACCGACCTTCGGATGCCTCGAATTTAGTTTCAACCCAAACCCTAGATGCTCGAAACCGACTCCCGACCCAAACCCTCGACGTGATCCATAGTTATTTTTTGACTCTCGAACCTAACCTAACATCCAAAACATATGTTGATAGTTTAAAAAACTAGTTTTGAAAATTTTAGTTTTAAAAAAATTTCAAAACCCGTTTCCAATTTTTTTCTTTTTTAGTAAAAAGCAAAAACAAACAAGTTTTCATATCTTGTTTTCAAAAATTGAAAAACAAAAAGACAAAAAGGATGCCAAACAACTTAATAATTAATGTTGCAGACCTCAACTCACCCAAAAGAAAACCAAAATAAAATGAACATTGAAACCATAAACTTAAATTCATTTTTTTTCCAATATGAACAAAAATGAAAATCGTTCTGGCCATAGGTAATCTTTAAATGAGATACGTACACTGGTGGATAATAATGTGCAATATATATGATCACAAAAGAGTCGATAGCTATCGGATCCTAAAAATTTTCTACTTGCATATTATCTACGAATTTGCTAATTTCGAACTTATTTTAGTGTCAGGTTTTGAAACCAGCTATTAAGTATTGAAAAGCATTAAGAAAGTAGTCATTTTCTTATTATAACTTCTGAAACAGACCAAACATATTGTTGGAAGGAAAAATACCAAAAGTGATAAATTAGTTGGAGCTTAGGTTTACGCAAAGGGGGCTCTAATATTAAGGGTTTGGTATCATGTAATCAAAGCCCCAGTTGAAGTGCAGCTGGTCCAGTAGCTTTGTCCAACCTTTTTTTTTATTTTTTTGGATAAGTTACTACTTATTAAATCATACAAGTTAGTTTTATTGTATATATTATTATTTCCTACAAAGTTTTCTATATCATAGGCACTATGATATTTCCTTACTAAGTGAGTTTTTCATTATTGGTTTTTATTCATTTGTTTTTTTTTTTTCCCTCAAATGGTAATGGTCATATGCCCATCCAGCCAAATTGTGCATCAGTTTTTTTCATGCTTATTTCTTTTTTACGGTAACACCATATCTATGGCCAAATTGTGCATTGGCTAAGCCAGGAGTTTTTCAATTTTTTTTTTTTTTAATGGCAACGTATGTCTATCTAGCCATGTTGTGAGTTTTTCATGTTCAGGCTCTAATAGAGATTTTTGCGACATTTTAAACAGGATAGTGCTATATCCACTTAAAACGAAAGGAATGGTATTAGAAGACAGTAAAGTGAGACCGACTGAATATTATTTTAAGAGGTTATAGATAGTCTGTAAGGATGGATATTTATCTAAATATATCTAAGTAGAATTTTTTTTAGATAATTACTATTTAAAATCAGGTGTATTGATATTCAAAATTTTTATCCATCGAATAATAAATAGATCATAAATATTATCAAATCCAATCCAAAATCATATCCCGATATAAATAATAATATTATATACATATGTGAAAATTTTTGGTATTGTCGTAATTAATTTTAAAATATTGTATGAATAAGTATCAATGTTCATTTCATATTTTTC
Source organism: Dovyalis caffra (assembly GCA_963924115.1). Classification (NCBI taxonomy): domain Eukaryota; kingdom Viridiplantae; phylum Streptophyta; class Magnoliopsida; order Malpighiales; family Salicaceae; genus Dovyalis; species Dovyalis caffra. The sequence continues at coordinate 3,774,682 of CAWUPB010001009.1, read as the reverse complement.
ACTTTTAAAGGAGAAACAACACCAAGATGAAATAAAAAATTATATCTAAAACTTAAATAACAATAAAAAATAGCTTTACTTAGACTCAAAATATTTGATAAAGAATATTTTATTACCCTAGGCACAAAATCAAATCATTTGCTTATACATGAATAAATAAATATTTTATAAACAAATTTCAAATGCCACTTTTTTTCTCTACCTTTATGTATAGAAATAAATAATTAATTTCATTTGTATTTTTTTTTTTTTTTTTTTTTTGCTTTCTCCCACATTTTGAAAAAAAATTAAAAAAATCCTAAAATCCTTTTCTTTTTATCTGCTTTTTCCTTTTATTCTTATGTTATGAAAAAAATTTCATAAATTTTTCTTTTGGGTTTGGATTTGAAATAGATTTTCATAATAAATTTTTGAAATAAATAAAAAAAATTGCTTATGTTCTTTCCTATACATAAAAAATTTTTCTTTTTTTGTTTGAATTTAAGAGAAAGCAAAAAAAAGAGAAATGAAATAAATTATTTATTTCTATACATAAAGATAAAGGAAAAAAATTAGGATTTTGGAATTTTTTTTATTTTTTTTATTTTTTTAAATGCCACACGTCAGCATCATCCGAGTTTGTGGTCGAAAATTAATGTAGTTACAAAAAAATTTGACTGGAAGGATAAAATTAAGATACAAATTAAAAGTTGAGAGCCATAGAAATAAAGGGAGAATTATACACTTATAAGACCACACACGCACATACACAAATATATTTATACACACACGAGCAAATTATAAATTAATTCCTCGAGTTTCAAAATGAATTAATTAGTTTCTTTATTTTAAAAACTAATTATTTAGTCTCTATCTTTTAAAATTTTCTTATAACTTAATCATATTTAGTCTCTATCTTTTAAAATTTTCTTATAACTTAATCATTTTTATTTTTTTCAAATTATTTTGATTTTTTTATTTTAAGAAGTAGAAAAAAATAAATAAAAAATATGGAAGGGTTGATAAGAAAAGATGATATTTTTTTAAAATAAAATAAATATTAAACTAAGCATTGTCAATGCTAGTCAAGGAATTAAATAATTAGATTTTAAAACAATGGATACTAATTAATTCATTTCTTAAAAATAGAGAGACTAATTTATAAATTACTAGAATATACTAATATATCAAATAAATATTAAATTAAGAATGGTCATCAAGAAATAAAATAATTATACTAATTAATTCATTTCTTGAAAATAGATGGATTGATTTATAAATTACTCGGATATACTAACATACCATATTTTTCTGTTTATTTTACATTTTTTATCATATAATGGCAATAGTACAGCAACAATGCTTATTTTCTGTAGATTGGTGGATACTCTGAGTATAGTGTGGTGAATGCCCTGGCCCATTAATCAGTTACAGAAAAGGAAATAAAAACAAAGAAAAGCAAACCTTAAATTAGTCCACAACTATGAATTAACTGTCAATGTAGTCCCAAACTATTAATTTTCTGAATTGATTTCTTAAATATCATACATTTTTCAAATGGGTCTTCCTTTATATAACCGTCGCTCTTTTAATGAAAACGTCACGAACAAAAACAATGGCAGCACTGGTAATTTAACTGAATTTGTTGGCCATTTATTTCATACATATTGGTGGTGTTTTTGTTTTACAAATCATTAGCACTCCATCAAAAAACGTCCTACTTTTAAAATAATGTCTAATTCTACAAGGATTCAATTGTGAAAATTTGCCATTTTCGAGTGTGCCTGTTCTATAATTTCTTCGATTTGTTTTTTGCAAGTTTAATTTTTAAATTCCCATGGAAGTTGTCTTGCACATGAGTTATCCTTTTATCTTTTTTATCATGTATATAGTTTTTTTTTCCTCGTTTTGTAAGTGATTATTATTTTCTTCAAACTTTTAGCATGCAACATTTAACGAAATTTTTTAATTGATCTTAACGGAATTCGGTGGAAGCAGAAAATTTAAAATCATTCTGCAACGGGAAAAAGGGAAATTTTGTACACACGCTTATCAATAAAGACACACATGATCTTTTCATCAGTAATCACAGGTCAAAATTCTGATTGAAAAAAAAAATACAATTTGCTCAATGAATATTAATAAACTAAGTAGATTAGAAAATAATAATAATAATAATAAGAGAAGGGAAAGGAAAAACCACGATTAACTTAGGTGAGAACCGCCCACTCTGGATATGGACATTCATAAACCCATCCAGGCCCAGAATATTGCACACAATGTAGCCATAAACCCTCTTCATGACCATCATATCTACAAACAGTAAAATAAAGCTCAGATGACCCTTAGCTATCAGCTTATCATAATATGCAGCAAAAAAATATATAATAATAATAAACATATAAATTATAAATTGTTGACATGGGGCTGTATGGTGCATCATTTGTCGGAAACAACTAAAACAAAGAACTTATTTCTAGAGAATCCAGAAGTTACTAACATAACTCACATTCAAACTGCTACTCAATTTTGAAGTACTTAAATGTATATGTACCATGACAACTAAAAACCCTTGACTAGCCAACGGATGACCCATCAAACCAAAGGGGTGAGAGAGGTAATTGAGAAATGAAAAACTGCTTCTGGAAGGCCAGTTCAGCTTCGGGTGACAGTGTTTAGCATTGATCTGAAAGGACACCAAGGGAATTATGTAGTTGCTGAAAACATGTAAGTTTTCCCCATAAAAAAGAAGGTTCTCAATAAAGAATTGTTGATATTGGAGAATAGAGGGAGGGAATAAACAACTAGTTGCAGAAAAAAAAAATTCCTATAATTTTGTAGCAAGACAACCTGAAACTTCAAATGATTTAAATGGATTTCAAGTCACTGATATTTCTATGCAACAAAAGAATATCAGTTCAGTGAGATAAAAACCAGGAAGAGAAGGATCTAAAATTTTCCAACCAGTTGTTGCAGATTTCAGGAGATATCACATGCCTGGGCACACTTTGTTAAACTTTTACTTGTAATCCATATGGAGCATACCTTCCATCATTTCTCATATTAATTTCTTATTATGCGGTCTTAAGACATCACATATTTTATAGCATTGAATAGAGTTATTGTATGCAAATAAATCATAAACCATAGCCAGCAAAATAACCAAAAAAAAAAAAAAGTATGGGTACTGTACAATCTAATAGCATCTAACAAGCACATCATCATGGCAAAAAGTATCTTACCCTTTTGGAGCTAAATTTGGACAGTTGGTGCACACAGGATCAATGTCAAAATCTTCTTCAACATTCTCTACATACTTATCAGAACCATTATTTTCAGGCACAAGACAATTGCTTGGACTACGAGCAGCTCTATCAGCATTCATTCCTTCACTAGACCGATTGGTAATATTTTCAGATAGATAAAGAACGTCATTGGCTATAGGATGGCCTGTGTATTGCAAATGGACACGGATCTACACGAGAGAGAGTCACGAAGTAATTAAAGGAATGAAAAACTATAAATTATTGTAGATGCAGTACACATAAGGATTAAGCAGTAAAGAAAGAAGACTAAAAATTTCAATTGCATAAAAGGTATTTTGCAGTATGTTTGCTCTTACAAAGACAGTACCTGAGATATTAAGGGAAAAACGTAAGAAAATGTCTCTGGCGGGCAAAGAAGGAAAATGCCAAAAGGTTAAAACCGGTTGGAAATAACTTTTATGCAAAGAAGGAATGGGCTATAGCAAAGAAGGAAAACGCCAAAAGGATAAAACCAGTTGGAACCAAGTTTTATGCAAAGAAGAAATGGGCTATAGCATTAAGGGTTTGAGAACCATGGAATCAAGCCTCTGATATGAGATGCACCTGGTGCACTTTTATAAAATATGGTTCATTCTGGATGGCTTGGTTCAGCCTTATTTGTTAACTGACAGGAGCTTTTGGCATGCCTGTGTACCAGGGATTGTTCTCTGACTAAAGCTTAGAAGCAAAGCAAAGCCCTATGCTTGCAAGTTGTGATACCAGTTGAGACAATAACTCGGCTATGCTTTTACTTGGCATTCTCCTTGAGAAGTGTTGGGTGCCTATTATGCATGATCCAGCTCTGCCTATACACTCCGAAGTCTGTAGTTTGAAAAATTATTAGACTGGAGATAGTCTCCAGGAGTCCTGCTAGTTCCAAAGATCTTGTACATATAAAAGGGTTTATTTGGAAGCCTGTATCCTAAATTCCTAATCAAAGGAAAAGGAGATTGTGTTTCATGGTTTCTGAAAGCTAAATTGTTTTGGACGCTGCAAGTGCATGGGAATCCCCAAGGTCTATAGCCTGGAGAGTGGATTGGTGGAAACTAATTTGCTTTTCAAATTCAATCCTGGCTTGCCATTCTTAATAACTAGTCTACTCTACAAAGGTAAAGGAATGCACAAGTATCACAAATCTCAACTGCCCTTTTCTGGAATTAGAAAATAGAGGCTTGGATCAGGTTTCCTTCCCAAGCTCATTCACAAAGAGAGCATGGAAGTGATATTGCAAAAATGTCAAACATTCTATAGAAGGACAGGCTGAAGATAGGTATTGGGATTTGGGAATTTTCGAAGCAAAATGGCAATCTCAGGGGTAAACCCTTTCCACCTAGTTGCTTTAGCTAGCATTGATTTTTTTTTTTTTTTTTCTCATTTTTTAAGGAAAGAATGGTGCAGATGTCTTGGAAGGAAGGTGGTTCCAAATAAAGGAGGAAAAATAATCTTTCCAACACCAAAATAAAAAGGCCACTACTGACTTATGGTCTGACCAAAATGGTAAGAAGTGAGGTTTAAAACACTGGAAAGCGAAATTAAAACAGGGAAACAGAAATCTGAGACATCTATGCTCCAAGCAGAAGATTACAATATATCCAATTTGCTTTTGTGGTCAAAAATTTTTTTCTTACTTGATGAGTTCGGCCAGTGATCGGTTTACACAAAACAATGCTGTGAATTCCATCCGTACCTATCCTTGTAAAATTTGTACAAGCTGCCTTTCCCTTGATGGGAGAACCATCACAAGAGTTACCCACCTGCAAAGACGAACAAAAAAAAAAAAGTTACATACTCCATTTAGGCAATTTCTATTGTCTTATAGTTGATGTTTAACGAGGGTGTGAAAAGAAACGAGGCTTTGTTACTAATACTGAAGAGGGCTACAAATGAAGCAAAACTAATCCTAGGGTTAAGGCAATCTGACTAATAAGCATCATGCACAAGAACAGCATCGCATACCAACAGCTTAGCATTTCCCATAGCCAATAACAATATTACTAACCAGCACCATAACCATGCATGCTCATGCGAAGAAACATCAATTTTGCCACTTTGCAAATACAATAAACGCAAGAAACATAAAGCATGCACCAGGGCACATGTGCAAACACAGAATCAGAAACACACTCGAGGCCCACTCACACAAAGTTTAAGAGCAATGGATGAAAAATATAACACCAAGACTCGCACACAAGCACTCTCAAACTTAGAGCTATGCAATGACAAATATAACACCATGCCACAGGTTCAGAGCAGAGAACACCAAGAAACTCCTAGAGGTGATGGAAACGAAAAAAGACTAACAATTCCATGTTAAAACCTATCTAGAAAGACCAAAAAATTTGGAACAAAAGTTCTCTTCCATGAGAATGACCCTTTCCGCCAGATACGAGCCACTCCAGCTCCATGGCATGTGATCAACCAAAAAGGCAAGTGAAGACATCTACAGTCCACTATAATTAGAAATGACAGCTTCACAAAACAAAGCACCCATTTAAGAAAGTGATGCTTCAGAAGATGTGTGAAGCATCAAATATGGTATCCGTCCTGATCTCAAAATAATATTGGAATGAACTAATGTAGGTATCGCTCCATAGCATGTCAGTTGCATATGGAAATATCATTCCTGAAATGTATATTCACACCTTTAGTTGACAGGGAGACCAGACAACAACACGATCCAATGATAAAACAGCGACAACCCTAATGCACAGAAGAGATGAATAAAAAGCCTCACCTCTGCAGTGCTCCTTCCTTCTCGAGCATTGTAATTAACGTTAACATCAACAATTTGCTGAAATAAAACGCATAAGGTTAAGCATTAACTAAAAGGGCTTACTTTTAAAAAGAGACAGCAGCATTATCAGCAGCATATCAGCATATTATGAAATAAGACATAAACATTTGTGTGTATGTCTAGTTAATAAATGAATATGCATCTGAATGCCACAGGTTCTGGGTTTTGGCAGATCACTACTTAGAAATAGTAGCATCTAGCAATTGCAGACCAGTCTTTTTTTTTCTAGCATCTCATGCTAAATATCTATTTTACAAAAAAAAAAAAAAAAAAAAAGATTAAACTATCTTCTAGCGATTGTTAGCTAAAAAATCATCAGATATGAATGTAGTTCTTATCACAGGCCACAGGCATGTATTACCTCGTCCTCAGGAAATACCCCAACAACCTTTGCAACATAATGTTTCTGTACCTTGCCAGCTTCAATCTGCAGCAATCACATAACAAGAGGGAGATATCCCTTAGCAGATGCATGAGTACAGATATATGATGTCATGCCAGCAGATTCAAAGAAACATTTTACCTATAAATGTAACAAAGATATAACAGTATGAAAAATACCTCTTGCCTAAAAAGGTCAGCCTTTGTAGCATTTCTAGCCAAGATAAGGAGTCCTGAAACAAGCCGATCTAGCCGATGAACCGCTGGCATGACCATCTCAAGGGAAACAAAACCCCAAATAGAATAGAAAAACCAGACAAAACAGATTCAAGAACAAAAGAAGACATATTGAAGATTTTCAATTCAGAAATTTTAAGAACCTCATGGAAATGGAAATAATTTTTATTAAAGGCTATAATACTTGCTTCCAAATGTATTGTGTTCGGATACGAAATAGGGGTGCTAAACCATGTTCGGCCTGGAGAATGCCAACAACAGTATTCTTGCGATATTGACCACATGGATGCACCTATATAACAATAGAAACTGTAATCAGCACCACAGAAAAAGACAGAGACTACCCTATATCAGATGGCAGTGCAGAGAATTTCAACTCTCTCCTCAAATCACGCACAACATATGGAAGCAAGATTTTTTTTTTTTTCATTCCTAACACAGACTTACATAAAAATCAAATGAAATTTAATCATTTTTATTGACAATATTCAAGCAAGCATCACAAACTGATATTAGCTCTGTCACAGAGTTATTCATAACCATACATAACTTGCCCAAGGATGACTGGTTCCATCAACAGAAAGCCTAGAAAGGGATGCCAAATCATGATCGAAAGACAGATACATTTATACATGGTTGTTTCCAGTTCTTCTGTCATATTTTAAAAACAATTGCAACATAATTGCATGTTAAACATGGCAAGGAACAATTTCTCCTTCATGCCTCTCACATCAGAAATGGTATAGCAATTATAAGGAATAAGAAAAAGAAATGGAGGAAATATCATCAAACAGTTATATCAGATCCTTGACAAGGTTAGTTTTATGGACTAATTTCACATGGAAATATGCTGTAGACCATCTAGTTCCCTAAAATCAATCTAAAGTTTTAGTAGAAAAATACACATAAATAGGCCTGTTCAAAATTATTTGATGTGTGTATGAGAGAAGGAAGGAGAAAACAGCATATTAAACTAATCCCAGCACTAATTTTCTTCCTCAATAATAAAATGCAATTAAGCCTGCCAAAAAAAAATTGATGAACTATGAGCAATAAGAATAAAAATATATACCTTAGAACCAAACAAAGCCACAAAATAGCAATAAACAGACTGATAGAATAACAGCTTTATAATTTTATCTTCAAAGTATCAAATATAATGATGTCAATGTCATCTATGAGAAGAGAAAAAACCAAGTCACTGATAACTCACAGGTACAGTTGCTGGCTTCCAAACAGTTACAACATCATCTTCTTTATGAAGAATAGGAACATCCCAGGCCATCACCGGCGGTTCATGCCTACAACCTTTGCAACATCAATTCAAAGTTTGATACAACTTCAAATAATAATAATAATAATAATAATAATAACAGCTGTGCAAGAAAGCAAATTTAAAAAATTTACTCATGCAGGAACAAGAGCTCTAATTAAGCTAAAATCTATCCAAAAATTGTGTATCATAAACTAGCAAGAACGACATCATCAACCAAGCAAAAGCACACACCTGTGCAAGAAATGGCTTATCTTTTGTGACGATTTAACTATATACGAAACAGGAACCATCTCTCCATCAACTTGTATCCGTCCACAATTAACAGCACCAACCTACATTACTCCACAAATACACAAAATTCCCAAACTCAAACTCATAAAACTTCTAATAAGATAAATAATAATAACTAAATGAAATATTGAGTTCATAATTACATAATATTCGTAAGGTCTGCCTTTGAATTCTTCCGCAAATAAATCCACTATCGTCTTCCCCGCCCACCGGTTTTTTACCTGTATACAGAAAAATGAAGATTATTAGGGTTTTAATCTTAGCATAAAAGAAAGTGAGCGAGTTACAGTGACTGACATGGGAGATAAACTCGAAGTAGTAAGGTTTGACGTGGCGCCTCCCTGCACAATTCCCGCCAAAAAAACAATAAAACAAAATTAGAGTACATTTTTTCTCCTTTAAATTAAGCTGCTTTTGTAGTGTGATTTTGATTAAATTACCGTCACGAAAGATGTAATCGCGTTTCTCAGGAGGATTGGCTGGTGTTTGCCACACAATTTCCATCTTCTTTTCTTGTCCTTTTTCTCCCCTCTTTCTCTTCATTTCTCTCAATTATTTTGGGCTTTTAGGGTTTTGCTTCAGTGGATGACGGTAGCTACATGCTCCATACAATCTATTCAGTTAATTAGTACGACACGTCGTGTGCTCAATATTTAAGTTACAAACGACGCGTGAAAAAAGGAAAAGAAAAGAAAACTGCGTCGTTTGGGTGCAAATTGGCAAATTGAGAAAAGAAAAGCACAGATTTGATTTGTCGTCTTCTTCTTTGTTTCAGTTCACCAACAAAACAACAAACGAAACACCTACTCCCCCTTCACTACAAATCCAAGTACTTCTTGTTTATCTTTTTCAAGAAACACAAAGAAGAAGAAGAAGTAGACTGGTTGTCTTCAATTATTTTTAAAAAAGGTTGGATTTGCTTTAATTTCTGTAATATCTCTCTTTTTTTGGTTTCTTTTTAGATCTGTTAATTTTTGGTTGATTTCTTTTTGTTTTGTGTGTGTGACTTTTAGGTGGTTTTTTTGATTGGGAAAATCAAGAGTGGATTATTATTATAAACGTGATAGTAATTGATAGGAGGAGGTCAAAAGTCAAAGGAAGGAAGGGGAAATGCCGGAGGAGGATTTGGTGGATATAAAGTTCAGGCTTTATGACGGGTCGGATATCGGGCCGTTCCGGTACTCATCAACATCTACTGTTGATATGCTTAAGCAGCGGATTGTTTCTGATTGGCCCAGAGGTTTGTCTTCTTTTTTTCAATTCACTTTCCTGCTTTTTCTTTCAATTGGGTCCTTTTTTTATTTGTTTTGATACTTAAGTAACTGGTTTTTGGAAGAATTTAGATTAATTTTGAGTGAATTTACCTAATTTGGGAGAATTTTATTGATTCTAAAATTGGGTTAATTTACTTTAATTGGAAACATTTAGGACCATTTTTAGTACCCAGTGATTGAAATTCAAGTTGGGTTTCTTTGGGTTTATTTGGGATGTCGTTGAAAAAAGTGAGGGTTCAAGTAGTTTGACGTAAATGGTAATTCTTTACTTTATTGTTAAAAAATGGGTGAACCCAATTGATAATGCTTTAATATTGATATAGAAAGTTTGAGTATTAATCTATCTAGTAATGTTGTGACAAGTTGTTGGTTTAGAGATGTTATTTATGTTGTGTTATTTATGATGTGAAGCTGTCGGTGTTTGTAGTGGTGGCTTACGTTTGTTGTGATGGCTTACATAATTGTGTAGTGGTTCGACTTAACAGAGTAGTAGGTTTTGTTTTTGGGGTTTGTCACTATGGTTATTATTGGAAATAAATCGTGGGAAATTTTCCTGACTTTCGTTAGTATTTGGTTATGGCTTGCATTGCTGCCTGATTAAGGTACACTTATTTAGCGTGAACCGGTAACATATGATTGGATTGCAGTCTAGAACTGTTACAGTTGAAGAATATATTGTGAAAGTTTGAAGGTTTTGAGCTCAATCTGGTTATGTGACCTGATATAGTAGTAAGGATGGTGCATGTGGAATCAACGAGATAATACAAGCCTCCAAAAATATGCAAAAGAGATCCTTAGAGATGCTGTTCTCTATGTAAACCCTGATCAGCCAATTCTTCTTCTTTTCCAGGCAAACATGATAAAATATTATTAGATTCCAAATTTAGAAATATTGACAGCTAAGAAAGATAAAGATCTCTTCTTGTTTTGAAAAACCTATCTACTTCTGGGCAAGAATGTTTTTCATTCTTTTGGCTATTTTTGGTTATATTTTTCTGAATCATCTTTTTTTCCCCCTTTTAGGCAAAACAATAACTCCCAAGGCAGTGAATGAAATCAAGCTGATAAGCTCTGGTAAAGTCTTGGATAACAACAAGACTGTTGGCCAATGTAGAACACCTTTTGGAGAAGTGGCCGGGGCAGTAATCATAATGCATGTTGTTGTACAGCCATCTCTAGCAAAAACCAAAACAGGTATTTTCTATTTTAAATCATCTGTCTCACATAACAACCTTTTCCTTTGCTTCCTGAATTGTGTTTTTGATTGGCTTGATGGTTATATATGGACCTCATGGTATTGAATGACATGATTCAACATCTGATTTGGATTCCAACATACCCTCTTTTTAGTGAAAAAAATTCATATTTTTTACTTTGGTGTGCACACGGTGATTACTATTTTTATGTTTAGCTGGAGGTTTCTTGGGCTCTGGTTAGATATTATCAACGAGGAAGATATAGAATTTTGAAATGGTACCTTCAAATGTCATTGGACTTAATTTCATAGTTCCAAAGTAGCTCAAACTTACAAAAGGGCAGCTTTCTTTTATCCATGCATATGCTTCAGATGTGTGTTTTCTCCTTGCTCTTCTAGTGTCTCTCCATATTTATCCTTAGAGGTCTTCTGTATGAAGGGCGAAGAAGGTATTTATAACCATCCAGACTACTCTAATGGGCTGAAGTCAAAGGAAGTTCATTGCAGATCCAAGTTCCACCAGTTTACTTCCCTTTGAGTCCTTCTAACAAATGGTGATATGATGTCCCAAGAAATGACGATTTATTTTAACTAAATTTTTCTAGTTTCTTGTTAGACAAGTCTAAATGGCCAATTGTACATTCTTTGCAAGGGGATCTCATTTTCATGACTAATTTATTATTTCTTGTTCCAATGGTCAGAATAATTTGGTTTTGAGTTCCATCAAGTTATGAACAAAGAAACGGAACCTGTGATCAAATTTCGATTAGTTGGTAAATTGTAGAGGACAAATTAGAAGTTTTCTCTGCTCCTCGAATATGTAATAATCACACGCTTCTCTGTATACTTATGTTGAGGTTTCTATAGCCTCAATCAAAAAAAAAAAAAAAAAGGAGGAGGAGTGTTCATTGGCTCGGCACTCCTGTATGTAACTCTTTTTATATGCTTATTTTCTCAACTTCTTAATCCAACTTCAACCTTTAAGCATTCTCTGCCTTGGATATTGACTTGTGCCTATGCTAATAATGCAGAACTCCATTGACACTTAAAATTTTCCCTCGGGTTGTATCCTCTTAAGTTAAATTTAGCAACTTGAAAACCTTGCAGCCTATTTTTTGTTTCTAACTATATACATGATTTCCTTGTTTGTAGTCTTTTCTTTGACGCTTGGCCTATTTTATGGAGACTGGTGCATTAGTCTCTGCTATTTAAGCTTCTTGCTAAAAAGCTTCTTATTTTAACATACACTCGGTGGCTTTCCTTGTACAGAAAAGAAGATTGATAATTCTCCGAAGAAAATTGTGTGTTCGTGTTCCATAATGTGAAGGCAAATCTGTAGATATTTGGAGAATTTTACCCTTGGTACCAACACTTTAGGTACAGCAATTGTTTTCGTTGAGCATCCTGTGTTTTGTCGTCGCAATATTCATGTCTATTTGTAAAAGTCTCCAGTGGTCATGTGTTGTTTCTTTCCCTTGTTCCTTCCTTCTTTTTTCCTGGTTTGTTCTTTAAAGACGAAGATTTGTACTAGTAATAGAAAGTTGTATACGCCCATTGATGTAAAGACAAGTTCCGTAATCATATATCAAAGAGAAATACTGGTGTTAATGATGATGCAAATTAACTTCGTGGATGGATTTGTAGTCCTTCCTACCCGTAGCAATTTTTGCCGTGCAAGATTGATAATTTTGTTTAAATTAAAATGGCACGCATCCAAGATGACTATAAGTATACAACATCAGATGTAGGCAAATGTTATTATTAAGGGTAAATGACACACTCGACTAACCAAGTTACAGAAATACTGATTCTCAATAGATTGAGCTGACTAAAAACAATTACCTACTCATAATCTACAAAAAGGGCAATCATGCAATAGAAAGGATGGGAAAACAAGAAAAAAGAGATGCATCAACAATCAGAGAGAGTGAGAGAGAGAGAGATGCAGGGACAAAAGCTCTAAATCCGCCGGAGAACTTTCTCAGCTGCTGCTATTGTCTTTTGGATATCTTCAGTAGTATGTGCCAAGCTTGTAAACCCAGCTTCAAATTGTGAAGGTGCAAAATAAACACCTTCCTCCAACATTCCTTGGTAAAATCTGGCAAACTTTGCAGTGTCACTTTTCTTTGCATCAGCAAAGTTGTAAACGGGCCCTTCTGTGAAAAAAAACCCAAACATTCCACGTATATACCCGCCACAAATTGCATGCCCAGTTTTCTTACCAGCATCAATAATGCCTTGAACAAGTTCACTGGTGACCTTATCCAAGTATTCATAACTTCCTGGTTCCTGCAACCGCTTCAGTGTGTGTATCCCTGCGGTCATAGCCAAGGGATTCCCACTCAAGGTCCCAGCCTGGTACATTGGCCCTGCAGGTGCAACCATCTCCATAATCTCCCTTCTCCCACCATATGCACCAACAGGAAGTCCACCACCAATGATTTTCCCTAGTGTTGTTAAATCAGGAGTTATGCCAAAATATTCCTGAGCTCCACCATATGACAGACGGAATCCAGTCATAACTTCATCGAATATTAGAAGAGCATTATTTTCTTTTGTGATCCTGCGAAGGGCATTAATAAATTCAGGTTTAGGGGGAATGAAACCAGCATTTCCCACAACAGGTTCAAGGATTATTGCACAAATCTCTCCTTTATTGTTCTCAAAAAGATTCTCCACAGCAGCAATGTCATTATAGGGGGCTGTTAGAGTTTCATAAGTTGCTGCTTTGGGGACACCAGGTGAGTCAGGGAGCCCAAGGGTTGCAACACCACTACCTGCTTTAACAAGGAATGGATCAGCATGGCCATGGTAACAGCCCTCAAACTTGATAACCTTCTCTCGTCCAGTGTAGGCACGGGCCAGGCGAAGCACACCCATGCATGCTTCTGTGCCTGAGTTAACAAACCGTACCATTTCTATGCTTGGAACTGCTTTGATCACCATCTCTGCCAAAACATTCTCTAGAAGACAAGGGGCACCAAAGCTGGTTCCTTTTTTCATTGTTTCAGCCAAGGCTGCAAGTACCTGTAAGTAAATGTCAGTCCACAAGATTGGAAAACAAAACCAAAGGCTAAACTATATTCCATGGCCAATATTCGGTAGACTTTCAAGACAAACAAACAACAAAGAAATGGTCCGTCTGCCACAAGTAGGCTTCTTTCCATTCATTCAGGCAAGAGAACGAAAACCTTTTCTGGATAATTAAGGAATGGCAATCACCATTTTCATTCATTCCTAGATTTCCAACAAAAACATAGTGATGCACCGCTTCTCTAATAAAAATGGAACATAAAAAATTATAAGAGAAAGACGAACGTCATAAATACTGAAAATGCAGTGGTGGTGAAGAAGAATAGAACCTCGTCATCTGCATGACCAATTATAGCAGGCCCCCAAGAACCAACATAATCAATGTACTCATTTCCATCAATGTCCCTCATGTGAGAACCCTTGACAGAATCAATCACAATAGGTTGTCCACCCACAGATTTAAAAGCACGTACAGGTGAATTCACACCTCCTGGCATCATTTCCTGCCAAAAAAACACTTACATCAGCCAACAATCAGAGAATTCCAGAACACATTTAACTATGAGATAACTTTGAGCTACAGTTCTCCAAAATCAACACTTTGATCTCTCAAATCAAACTCATACCAGCAATAAACCAACTTCAACACCTTAACCAAATCCAAATCTACAAAGACTCTTATAATGCTCATAAAGGAATTAAACATAGGCCTCAAAAAGTCAAAATTGGAAACTGGAGACCTCAGATTGACATAACAATCAAAACCCATTATTAATAAAGTAAAAAATCGAAAGGGTAGTGATTTATTTTTACCTTAGCTGCACTGAAAGCTTCTTCAGATTTTTTAAGAGTGAAACTCCTCTTCTTTTTCTCTTCTTCAACAGAAACAGTCATTTTAATGCTGCAAAAAGACAACATTGATGAAGAAGGATTTCTTGTCTGAGAAAGCTTCCTTGTTGTAGAACATGAAAGTCCTAAACCAACACTAGCACCTGTAATTGTAGAAGCCATTATTTTTAGACTGGTTTTTCTCGTTTGATTTTTTGGGGTTTTCTCAGTCTGTCTGATCAAGATGACGAAAAAGATAGTGCAAGAGAGAACAACCAATGGATCTTTCACTTGTAGGTTTATATAGGGCCAAACCTCACATGGGCCAGGTCTTCGAGTCGGTACGGTGGCTTTTTTTGAATTCAGCCTTCTCCATTGCCTGGTTGACCTATCATGTCAAAGAAAGGCATTTTTGTTGGAATTTTAGATTAATAAAGTTTTTATTTTTGAAATTTTTGATAAATAATAATAATATATTTTAGAACCTTTTTTTTTTTTTTCATGTAGGTGAGGTTCGGAGGGCTATGTTGGAATTTCAAGAAAGAGATTTTAATGAAATCATAGAAACAGCAAGATTTTTCTAATAAAAAAATCTTAGCTATGTTCAAAAGTAACGAGGTGTAAATCAGGCAAGAAATGGGACAATGATAAAAGAAATAACAAAAATCTCTATTCTAGACACAACTTGATTGATATGAAAGGAAATCTTAATGTTTTTTTTTAAAAAAAAGGTTTGAAATAGACAAAAAATCAAATTGGATAAAGATATAATATATTAAAAATATAAATATAATATTAGCAACTACTCATTAATTGTTTTCATATACTTATCGTTTTTTCACAAAATTAATCTAATACTTGTAAAAGATGAACAAAAACTTATCACATAATTATTTAAAGAATAGTTGTCAATTTAGAAAATAAAAAGAATAAAAGTAAAGAACGTTATCTGTCATTTAAAGCAAATAAAACCTAAATCTAAACCTAGTGCTATTTTTTTCTTATTTTTTAGATTTAAATTTGTTTATGTTTTAAAAAGATTATATTTATTAGAAATAATATTAATATTAATTTTAAATTGAATTATTATCAGACTCGATGGAGATAAATTTATATTTGGTCTATTTAATAAAAAATAAATTAGATTTGGATAAGAATCCAAATCAAATTATGAAAATTATATATTAAATTCATTTAATTATATCGAATAATAGATTAGATTTGTATAAGAATCGAAATCAAATTATGAAAATTATATATTAAATTCATTTAATTATATCGAATTTGAGTCAGAATCCGATCCATTAACAACTTTGTCTCCAAAGAAAATTTTCAATGTTTCTTATGAATTCAAGTGACTTAAAAGAGGAATAGAGGAGAAATAATGGACACTAGTTAAAAAATATACATGTACTGGATTAAATCTTTATATTTAGGGGCAACTCATATTTTTTGAACAATCTCGTTTTAAAATCCTATTTTTGTATCAAATCGACAAATTGAACTTTATGAAATAATTTTATTAATCTAATTGTAGTGACATTGTTTTGCTACATTGAAACTTGCTGACATGGAAAATATTAGTTATGAGTTATGTGGTACATCATTTTAGCTAAGATGCTCAACCTATTATTATTTTTTTTTTTCAAAAAATTATAGTAAAAATGGTTGGTGTGAGACCAAAGAGGAGTCACATGACTTTCTACCAAAACCTTCAAATCGCATGTTTAACAGTTCTTTTCTTTGTAGTTTTCTATAAACCTATGATTCTGGATTTTTTATCACGTGATTATGTGATTCTCACATCAAATTTATTTATTTACTTTTTTATTTTCAAAAATATTTATTTTTTATTTTTTAAGTGAGATTTAGCATCTTAATAAAAAATATATTTCACATAACTAATAATTTCCACTTTATCAAGTTTAAATGAAGCAAGTAAATGTTTAAATGTAAAGAATATATTGTTGAATTAGAAAAATTATTTACACATGGTAAATTTGCTAAGTTGATACAAACAAGAGGTATCAAAATTGGAGGTTTGTCCTATTTTCTTATTTTTTATAAATAAAATTTATCTGTCCATGTCTTGTAACATGAGAACCATAATCTATACAAATTTAAAATATTTTGTGCAAAGAAATATGTCTCCGCCTTGCTTCTCATTGTTACACTTTATTTCCAAAACGTTCTAAATTCCATCCTATCATAAAAATAATCATACAAACGGTTGAAATGGTATTCATATGTATCCCTTGTAACGAACACTATCATTTTCATCCTTCTTGTATACAAAATTCACTTCATCCAAATTCGTTAGTGTTGTTTTAAAGATTTTGGATAATTAGGATCCATGACATGGTAAATTTTCAATTCACTAAGGAGGAACTTCATCTTATCTTTTTAGCAAATGAAGATGTAATTGCCATCAAAACTGTTAGAAAAATATAGTTTGGGAAATTGACTTTGAATGGAGAAAAATCTTTATCTTTAAAGTGATATTTACTTCTATTAGAGCATCTCTAATGCTCTTTTTATAATAAGATTTTTCTTTATAATAAAGAGGTTTGACCCAACTTTCATCTCCAATGCTCTCTTTATCACAATCTCTATCTTTAAAATTGAAATACGGAGTAACTTTGGCTCTTCAATACTAAAAAGTCCAAATGACTCTTTATCTTATGTTTCATTAATAAAAATTACTATTTTCTATGTCACTCAACCTCTTCACCAATAGTCTCTCCGGTTTTATGGATTTTGTCAAAATAAAAAGTTAAAGTAGAAAGTAACATTACATAGGACATTGATCTTCAATCTTTATAATTAATGGTGCTCTCTATTTACATTAAAAATGCTAGCTAAAAATAAAGAGCACCATTGAAGATGCTCTTATAAATATAGTTTGCTATTGGATTCATTATAAAAACACGGCTTGTTGCACCATAAAATCACGAACTTAACATGTTTTAATTATTTTAACATGTTCTTTTAAAAATAAATAAAAACATACATGAACTAAGTTTCTAGTAATTATATTAGCACGAGAGAATTTTTTTTGTTCAAAATTTTGATTTTACCCGACATAGTAGGACGGGTAGGATGACACCGTTACTTAAAATCCACTTAGAATTACATGTGACAAGAAATTAAAATTCTTTTCCTATTCAAATGATATGTTGCCCGCCCACCCAATTTTAATTCACTTTTGATTTCAAAAATAAATAATCCCTAAAATAAAAACCCAAATCAAATAAAAAAATTCATCATCTTCTTCTCTACCCCCAAGAAACCAATATCCATTCCTCTCTCCCCATGAACCTTCAACCATTTCACTTCTCCTTATAAAATTTCAAAACCAAAACTCACACTTGCATCAACAACTCGTCTTGAAAAAAGGGGAAAAAAAAAACAAAAGTATTGACGAAATTAAGATGAACGAATAGATAAAAATGTTGACAAAAGGGAAAAGGGAGTATACCATCTAGCCTTTTCACCGCCTTTTAAGCCTCATTAGCATATTTGCAGACTCACAAATGCAAAGCTATGTGACTCCCTAGTTCCGAATAAGAAAGAACAATAACAATTTAATAAAACAAAAAACAAAGCAAAACATAAGAGGAAGGAGGTGAAGGGTGTGAGGATAATAACAATGACCTTCGATCTTTAGGAATGAAGATATCAACAATCTTTCCATACTTGTCGAAAAGCGAGAAAAAATAATCAAAAATAGTATCTAATAATAATCGATCATAAAAACATCAACCAAATCTACACATACAAAAAACATTTACGAGACCCAAAGAGAAGGAAGACTAAAGAGGTAGAATTTATGGAAGGTGATGTTGAGGACAAGAAGAGAGTATGTATCAACAATGTTTAGAGGGCTAGACATACCAAAGTGAGACATATTTGCTTTACGAGAGGTAAGATTCGGGCTTGCAATAGTGATAGAGAGAACTTTATTGAATAAATCTTGATGTTGTTGGGATTAATCGATAAATTGGATTTTGGATTGGATTCATTACATATTTGGTCATATTTAGGATTAATCAATATATTGAAATTTGGGTTAGATTAATCTTGAATTCAATCGAGATTGAAGAAGATGAGGGGTTTTTTTTTCATTTGGGTTTGTATTTTAGAGATTATTTGTTTTTAAAATTGAGTGGTGAAATAAAAAATGAATTAAAATTGGGTGGGTGTACGACATGTCATCCGAATAGGAAAGGAATTTTAATATTTTTTTCACATATAATCCTAGGTGAATTTTAATCTATAATGTCATTCTAAATGTCCCGCCACATCCTGCTATGCCAAGTGAAATCAAAATTTTGAATTGAAATATCCTCTCATGCTAATATTATTACTAGAAACTTAGTTCATCCTATCTATTTTTGAAAGAATTTGCTAAAATAATTAAAACGTGTTAAGTTCGTAATTTTATGGTACAATGAGCCTAAAACCAATTCCAAGACACAAAAAAAACCGGTAAAATTTCAAAGGATAGAAAATCAAATACTTCTCTTAAAACTTCTCAAAGAAATGTTGTGGTTGGGAGAAAGGAAGAACAAAATTATAGGATGGATTGCAACATAAAAGAATTATTCTTGTTCTTTCACATTAAATAGTGAGAAATTCAATATGTAAGATAAGATATGAATTAATATTTGTGTCTATTCAAACAATAGCATATGTATTCATTCAATAGACATCATCTTTATCTTTTTAGCAAAAAAAGTTGATGTCATTGTCATCAAAATTGTTGGAAAAATATGTAGTTAGGAAAATTGACATTGAAACAAGAAAAATCTTTATCTTTAAAGTGACATTTATTGTTACTAAAAACGTAGTTTGCTATTACGTGTTGTTTCTAGCACATAAAAAGGAACTTTATTAAATAATAAAAATTTACATAATAAATAAATAAATTCATTGTAAATTAAGATGGATAAAGAATTGAAAATTTTTACCAATTCATTAGAAAAAATAAGGATTAAAATTATGTTACCATGTTTTATGGTATAAAGATGATCAAACTATCAAAATAGTTTTATCAAAATTTTTAAGTAACTATCTCGAGACACAACTAAGTCTGCTTTCTTAAGATAATATGCACCGTCTACGGAATTTATATGATACAATGGATCAAGTATATGTTGCACACCGTCTCAACAAGTTTAGTCACCTTGTTGTGTCTTGACAAGTTTATACTACTTGTAAAACTTGTAATTTAAAAATCAAATAGCACCATTCTTATCTAAATAAAGTACTAACAAAAGTAAAATGGCTTTTTAATGGGAGACCAAAAAAGCCAAAATTGAAAGAAATATTTTTCTTCACTAAGCAATATAAGAAAAAAAAATTATTGTTATTTTTCTCTCCACACAACTAGAATATAAGAATTGGTGTTGTTGTTATGTACAAATGAAAAGAAAAGAGTCTTATTTATAGATGATAAAAAATAATCTTTTGACAATTATGAAAAATAGCTTCTTCTTTTTTTATCATTTCTATCATGATAAAATCATTTTTGACTATTATGAAAAATAGTAATTTTGATCATTTTTGACTTCATGAAATGATTTTGTATTTAAAAGTTATAATAATGATTACTGATAATTTTGACCTAAATTAATATTATTTTTTTATCAAAATAATCCAACAATTCACCACTTACTTTTATAGAAAAATAATAATTTTGAATAAGGAAATGAATATAATATATAACAAGAGTGCTAGTGGCTTGAACCCTTAATGTTTCAACAATATTACTCTCAAATCAATAGTAAACATTGTCTTGAACTAAATATTTTTAATGGAAACAAAACTTGTATCACATTATACTATGTTCTAGTGCTCTCCAATGAGTTTCAAAACCAGCACATTATGGCATTGTGTTTGATCCCGACATTTATGAGTGTTTTAGAAAATTAGTTTTATTCTCACATGAAATGACCTCACTTCCTCGCTCATATAAGTATATCTATCAATGATGCTCTTATAACTCTTAACATTTCATTAAAAAAAAAAAAAAAAAAAAAAACTATAGATCACATTAAAAGTTTCTTATAAAAAAAAAAACTTAACATTTCTTTTTCTTTCGTGATGAGATTTATGCACTTACATTATAAGGATGAACATATGAGTATAGTAACTCAAATAAATTATGCTTGTAATCAAACTATTCTATGTCCGTTCTTCTCTTTGAATCTAATTCTCAAGATCTCTAGTCCCTAAGTAGAGTATCGACGTAGATGATTTTATTAATTTATGAGCTTAGTCTCATCCTTCTCAATGTATCATCCAATTTTTATTTTATTTTATTTTATTTTTTTACTTTAGCTAAAGATTTAATCTCACAATATTTAATATATACTCAAAGGATTAGATAACCAGACACTTAATCAATTTATTAGTGTTAAAACAAGTGGTACGAATTTTTTTTTTTTAGACAAAGTATAACATCCACTTACTTTTTCATTAGCTTTGACTTTCAACTAATTTTAAGTTTCATATACATATCCGAGCCAATGGTAAACATACTTTTTTTTTATTATTGTCATTATCAGCATATGAAAACTTACTAATTCAAATAAATTTCACTTGAGATAAATTAATTTTTAAATTAAAATGATTTTTTTTTGACATATCTTTGGACTAGATAAGATAAAACTAGTGGGCAAGGCAAAAGCCCAAAGAGCCATTTCGTAGTTCACGAATCATTTGGATGGCCGAGAGTTTTGGATGAATTAATATTTTCGTTTTTAATTGGACATCCACGATAGTAAGAACTACAAAGTTAGAACTAGACGACAAATTTCTTCCAAAATGGAAGGGTGGATGTCGTAGCTTTTAGAAGAATTAATATTTTCTTTTGTATTAATTAAGAGCAAATATGATATTTGGATTCTCTATTGGCAATATGAACTTTAATAGTGAACCCTTGAGCTAGAGCTAATATAAATAAAGCTCCTTAGGCTATTTTACACGCATGTTATACTTTTAATTTATCAATCAATTTATGCTTTAGAAGTTTTCTACAAATCTTAAACTTATATATTTAGTTTCACCTTCAATTCCCTTCAAGTTTTGGCCAATGTTTTATGTTTGTTTTATCGTTTTGTATTGATTTCTCATCCGGGCCCCCTACATGAAGTAAATCTATAGATTTCTCCTAAAATTGGCAATTTTTTTTTCATTCATCAAAGGTCCAATTGATTTATTAAACTATATAATGAGGATATCCCTTTTCTTTATATAATCATAAAAAAAAAACTAGAATTATCGAGACTCAAACCTTGCTTTACTAGAAAAGTTAGCTAGGTGCAAAATCGTTAGGCTAAATATATTTATGTAAAATTAACAATCTTTCGAAAAACAAAATCAAACTTACCTTAAAGTAAGCATTTGTTCGCCTGGATCGTACTCGTCTCGGTTGTACATGTTGTAATAATAAGATAAGAGAGGATGATGAATTGAAATTATAAATTATCATTTAACTCTTAACAAAAATTAATTACTTATTAATATTGACAATAAACCTAGATAATCAGTCTTACTATCCATACAAGTTCTCTCAATCCTTAAAACGTCTTAATGAGAGGAAATAAAGCGGAGAGAAATTTTAAAATACTAGAGAATTAATAGTTATTTCATATATTCATTTCGATAAAAAAGATAAAAAAATAAAAATAAAATTTTACATCAAGATCTACTAAAAGAGGTAGAAGTATTTCCACTTAAAATCTTTTTTTTTTTAATTTTTTTCTATTTTTCATATCTATCTCTCTCCTTAATATAATGCATAGAGAAAACCCACTTAATAAATACATGTTCAAAATGTCTAATGGGTTCTCAGAGGGGTAAGGGTTAAAAAAATGTGTTAACATAATTTTCGAGATGAGTATCCATTTTATATCGAGTAAATTATAAATTAATCCATTTTGTTTCAAAAAAATAGATTAATTAATCCTTCTAGTTTCAAAAAATAATTATTTAATCTAATATTAACCACGATTAATTTATTTTTTATTTTATAAAATACTTTCTTTTCTCATCAATCTTTTCATATTTTTAATTTTTATTCCTTTTTCATTTATTAAAAAAAAATTAAAATAAGTTGAAAAGTAGTAAAAATGACTAAATAATTAGTTTTTGAAACTAGAGAAACTAATTAATTTGTTTCTTGAAGTGAGAGGGAATAATTTATAATTTACTCACTTTATATCCCATTAACACCAACTGATTTTTTTGAAAAAAAATATGCAAGGACCTAATTGCTCAAACTTTATAAATAGAGATCAAAATGTTTTTTATGCAAAAATTGAGGAGAAAAAGAATTTATAAATAAAGGATCAAATTGTAAAAAAATATTCATTTTAAAAACCAAAGTAACTTTTTAAAAAATATAATAGGGACTAAATAAAAAAATGTATAAATTATTTTTAGCAGGTACTCATGGATATTAAATAGAAGGATAAATTGGATCTGAGTTTGGTAGGATAATAGACAAATTATATATATATATATATATATACTTTTAATGGGTAAACTAAAAGATTGAATTAATGAGCTGGGTATCTCATTTGCCTTTTCTAAACTCTTGCCAAAGTCCTTGCAGAATAGAGAAAGTGTCTCCGGCGCTTATGCCTTCTCCTCAAAAGGGAGAGAAAGTGCATCAGAATAAAATATAACTCCCGATACTGGGTGGAGCGTGCCAATTTTGATAGCTCGATCGATTATTTACAAATAAGAAATTTTTTTAGTAATTTTACTATATTTATATTTGGATAATTATGTTTATTTTTATTATTCTCTTGCATTATCCATCTGATAAAATTATTGTTTCTGATGTCTGTAAGAAATGCTTTACTCCAATTAAAAATTGTTATTACTTTGAATTTAGTTTATAGTACATCTATCCATCCAAACATGCTCATAATTCAATCCAATCAAACATTTTTAGAGTTATTTATACATTAGAATTGAATTAATAAAAATCATATCTAAAACTAAATGAAAAAATAATAAACCATTCAAAATATGAATATATTAAATATTCTACATTCTAGATAGATATTTAATTTGAATTCTTAACTGTTCTTGATTTTTGAAATAATTACTATAAATTAACTGCATCACTTTATATCTTAATTTTATTTAAAAAAAACAAATATAGAATACTAATAACAATAAAAATGAAATATAACCTACAACAAAACAATTATAGAATATGTATACATAATATATTATAAAATCCTGACTATAGGAATATATATTCAATTAAATTCTTAATTGATATTGAATTTTGAAAGAAATATATTTAAAAAATGCATTATATGATTTTATAATTTTATTAGTGAAGAACTTAATTATAAAATAATAAAAGCGTAAATAACATATGATTCAACTATTATACTTACAATCATAAATTTTTAAATAACTTGCAAAAACTTCTTTCCTACTTATAATTTTACAGTGTTAATAAAAAATATGCTATATGCATATCAGATCAAACCTTATAATATGAGATTTTAATCGGTTTAATAACAAACAAACAAAAAAAATGCTAAGAAATTTTGATTTAAAATTTTCTGTTAAAAACCTTTTTGCTTGTTTTTTCTCTCCTAAATATAGATTAATGTTATGATTTTTTTTTCTTTACACATGTGATGGTAGGGATCTATTTTATATTAATACTTAACTATTTACATACATGATCGATTCTATGTCAACTATTACGTGTAATGGGTCTACTCGGAAGCCAAACCCTCATACAAGCTACATGCGTCTAATGCCTCCCTCGGTAGTCGGCTTCGTAGAGAAGTGAGTCGTAGTATCTTATTTATCTATACCGCAAGAAACCGTATGAGCTACGGCCTAGTAAGTTAACGTATGCATGTAGTGTATGTATGCATAAAACAACGATATGCATAATGAATCCTTTTTCCTTATGTCATAAAACATTTCACAAATAGTCCGAAAATCTTTTTTCGTCTTTGGACATGTCCCATTTAAGTAATTCGGGGTTTTCATTACATATGTCTAGCGAATCGGACTCGTCCACGAACGCTTTTTATCGAGCCTCTAAAAGTGTACGTCCGCACTTGCCCGACCTCGAACCATTATCATCACTCGTATGGAAAATCCATGAAGTCTTTTTCTCAAAACCTCAAAGTTATGAAAATCTTTTTCTTTAAAATCATTCCGATTGCTATTGGATAACCATGGTATAAAATATATTTCCATGACTTTAAACATTATTCATGAGCTAAGCATGCGTATGCAATTTGCAATGAACCAGCAAGTCTGTATGAATTCATGAATGCTTACTCGGAATGGTTATGTCACCAAGTCATAAGAATCAATATAAAATTGGACGACGATAACAACATAGATAACATCAATCCAATGTAAACCAACACAACCATCATTGGCACACCAATCATCATAACCTAATTCTCATCATCAATCACATTCAAGCATAACCATTATTCATAACCTAATGCATTCATGTAGCATTTGAAAGAACATAACTATAACATAAAGGAAGATCAACATTTTTGTTCCATTTCTTTGTTCATTAAACTTACTTTTCACTTTACTTTCCTAAATTCTTTTTCTTAGGTTCTTAATTATCTTTCCATATTTGGTCTTTACCAAATTAAGTATCATTTCATGTTCCAACCTAACTGGGTATTATTTCATTGATTTAGGAGGTTCAATTTCGGTTTGGGCCTTAATGGGCCTAAGGCCTAATTTTTGCTAACCCAATTTTTCTTTAAATTTTTATGAGCCCTTTTCATTCTAAACCATACTTTTACTATGTTTTGAGTCTGAATCATCAATTTTAAGGTTCAAAACTTAGTTTAAAACTAATTCCCCAAAATTCTCATTTAGGCCTAAACTTGACCTCTTTAGAGTCCTAACATTTTCTCCTCGTTTTGTCCCACCATTTTAACACTAAGTAGCCTAGATATGTAAAAAAAAATATAGGAATTAATTTAATTGAAATTTGGGACCTGAAATCTGATCCAAACCCGTATTGGGCCGAAATTGGGCCCAAGCCCATAAAACCCATTTTCTTCAATTTTTAGCAAAATTTTCATTTCTAATCATAAAAAAAATGCTTATTCAAGTGTGAATGATCCATCAAACTAGAACCAAATTGCTTTGAACTCAAACCCTAATTTGCTTAGTTTAGGCCGGATATAATTCCTAAAAATTAGTGGATTTTTTTTAATCAAAGTGTAATTTTTCATTCCTAAACATTAATTCATGCTCAAATAAGTCGGAATCGAGTGCCAAAACACCAATTAAATGAAAGAATTCAAAACCCCTAAATTTGGTTCATCAAGAACCATAACCCTAATTTTTTTCTTAATTGAACAATTAAATCCAATCAAGCAATTAAAAATGAAATTGACTTGAAATTAAGCATGCTTATGGTGTAGGTGAGGTTAACTTACTTGTTTGAGCTCCAATTAGACTATAAAAAGGTAGATTGGTGAAGGATTTCTCTTCCTCCTCTTTTCCTCTAAATTTTTGAATTTGATCTTTGAATTTTTCCCATGACATTTTCAGCTTCCCACTTAAAATTAAAACTTCGTCCACTGATTAGAGGTGGATAGAATTTATTAAAAATGTTTTGGGTGATTTTTAAGTAAATATTTTGTAAGAGTTCCTTTTGTGTTTTTCAATTTTTCCTCCCCTTTTTATTTTTTGAGCACCCCTATTTGTATGAAATTTTGTAGACTTATTTATCTCATCTCCACCCTTAATGTGAGAAAATCAACCCTTAATTCAATTTCCAATCATTCATTTGCATTTGTCCCAATTTTTAGTCATTTATTCACCTTTTTATTTAGCCCTTCCACCTTACTTATTTTTTGCCATAATTTTTACTGGAAGTCAGACTTAATTAATTTTCTAGGTAGGACGAAGTTGGGAGGAAAATGACAAATTTTGATCCTCCAAGTTTCTAGACTTTTCCATAGCCCATTCTTTCCTAAGTCCCTCTTTTATGCAAAAAATCACTTCTAATCCTTTATTTTTATTTTTTAGGACTAATTTTGAACCCTTAACATTCTCACATAATTTAATTTGGATTATTATACTTTTAATTTTATGCAATCGAGTCCCTAATTTTATGCAATTTAGTCCCTATTTTTAAAATTCCATTCTATACTTTTCAAAAATAAAATTTCTTTCTAGATTAAATTCAAAAATTCATTAAGGGATTTTTATTTAAATTTTCATAATTTTTCCCCTAATTTGAGCCTTCAATTTATTTATTTAGTGTGAAAATTAGACTATTTCTTATAGAAAATATTCCTTGCACCTAATAAATTAATCTAAATTTATTAAGTATTCCTACACATTCCCTAGGATTTTCCTATGCCCTTAAAAAAATTCCTCATACTTCTAAGTCACCTAATTTAATTCTTTATCTCTAAAAACACTATTCCTACACTTAGAAAATTCAATAAAATATTCACCATACGTAGAAAAATTCATAAAATCATATAAAATAATCTAACACACTTCTAAAAATTATTCTAAATAAAAAAAATATTTTTCATACACAAATAACATGCTTTAATTAATTTTCTCATGCAATAACTACTATTCATGTATCGAAAAATCACTAAAATATTCTTTAAGCATGAAAAACTATTTTGACCCTTCTAAATATTCTTTTAAGTTTCTAGTAATTATTTCTCATTTTCAATATATATATATATTCATACGGTTTGATATTAAACTTTTATTGCATTCCTATTTTAGCGGTTACCGGGCATTACATCTTCATTATTATCATTTTCTACATAATCTTTCGACTACTTAGTGTTGAGAAGAATGGCTAACTCTCGGGTTGTGGAAGGGTCGGCAAGAGGGACGCAAGTCTGCTTGTAGTTTCGTAACAATCCTATCGGTATCTACAACTAATTACGTATGGTGCTAACTTGACTAACTCGTTGTTTGATGGTAGGGATGGCATCCATTCCCATGATTGTATCCTTGTACTAGACAAAAACTTTTTAGATACTGCCTAATTAAGTTTAAAATAATAATAAATTAATAAATTTTAATAAAAATAAAATTATAATTTAATCAATTAAACAAAATTAACCTAACTAACTAATTAATCATAAATCAAACCAACTTAATTAATTCTAATTCTAACCAAATTAAATTCAAAATAACAACAAATTAATAATTTATACCGTAAATAAAATTATAATTCAACCAATTAAGCAAAATTAACCTAATTAATTATAAATCAAATCAACTTAATTAATTATAATCTAAAAAATTTTAATTAAAATAAAAATTAATTAAAAATCTCTAATATAAATAAAGTTAAAATTCAACAAATTAAACAAAATTAACCTAACTAATTAATTAATTAAATATAAATCAAATTAACTTAATTAATTCTAATTTTGACCAAAGTAAATTTAAAATAAAAATTAAGTAATAATTTCTAATATAAATAAAATTAAAATTCAACCAATTAAAAAAATAACCTAATTAATTAATTAAAAATAAATAAAATAAATAATTAAGTTTAAAATAATAATTAATTTCCAATTTCTAATATAAATAAAATTCAAATTCAACCAATTAAAAAAATTAACGCAATTAATTAATTAAAAATAAATCAAATTAAATTAATTAAGTTTAAAATAACAACTAATTACTAAGTTCCAATATAAATAAAATTAAAATTCAATCAATTAAACAAAATTAACCTAATTGATTAATTAAATATAAATCAAATTAACTTAATTAATTCTAACTTTACAAAATTAAATATAAAATAACAATTAATTAACAATTTTGAATATAAATAAAATTAAAATTCAACCAATTAACCTAATTAATGAAATGAATTAATTAACAATCAATTACGATTAAATTTAAATAATAATTAATTAACAAATTTACCTAAAAATTAACAAAATTTAACAACTTAACAAATTAATCTAAAAATTAAAAATTTAACAAATAAATCAAAAAAATAATTAAATATATATAAAATTATAAATCAAACAATTAAACTTAAAGTTAACCTAACAATTACAACAAATTATTAACTTTAATTAAGAAAATAAAAGAGAGAAAAAACTTACCTAATTCGGGTGGAATTACACCAAGAGAAGGAAAGGAAAAAAGAGTTATTTTTTAAGAAAAAAGAGCTTGGAGTGGGTGTGGATTGATTGAAAGTGGAAGAGTGGAGCTTGATGGAGGTTTGGAAGGGGAGATGCGGCGGCTTGTTGGAGAAGGAGAGGAAGAAGAAAATGGGAGATGAAGTAGAAAAAAGGGATTTAATTAGGAATTGAAAAATAACGACGGATGCGATCTTTTCGTTGATCTATATAACGACGGACTTTCCATGTAAAGTTGGCGGCCAACTAATTAAAGTTGGTGACCCATTGTTGAGATATATCAATAGACGTAAGTGTACGTATCCATTGCTAATCCGTCTCTAATTTGGTTGTTTTGACTTTCAAAAAGTCTCGCCTAATTTTTCACCTTTAGCGACGGACTTTTCCGTCGCTAATTTGAGAGAGATATTTATTTTAACAACGAATATTCCATCGCTAAATTCATACATTGAAAATAGCGACGGATAAGAAATTCTATCGCTATATTTCCTAACAAATCCATTACCAAATCGTCTCTAAAACTCTCAAAAATATTTGCCACCAACTTTAACGATAGATTAGCATTCATTGCTAACAAATCGTCACTAATCCATTGTTATTCGGTTGCTTGGTTTCAACGAGTTGTTATTCTATCACTATTTGCTTATTGTTTAGCGATGAAAGTTTATCCGTCGTTATTTGATAGTTTTTTGTAGTGTAATATCAACTTCACTCGTTTAGTTTTGATCAATTTTGGTTTTTTTTTTTAATATTCTTTATTAATTTTTTTAATATATATTTTTAACTAGTAATTAAGGACATTTTGGGTAGAAAAAAGAAAAAAGAGATGTGTCGAATTTTCAAACGTTTGGATGATCTACGTAATTTTCTATTATCTCAAGAGGTTTATTATAATTTATCCAAATAAAATCTATATCCAATCAATTAAAATATTGTCGCACAATTTTTTGTTAGTAGATTTCTTTTCTTAACAATAAAATTATTTTTATACTAACTTTCGCATACTGAAACTAAGTTCCTCTCGTATTAAGCCTTAAGTAAATTATTTACGCTAATTATGAGGAAAATACTTATTGTAATTACTTTGATTAAATTATATACAAGCTCAAAAGAAGACAGTTGGAGCACATTTGAACTTGTGCATCTCTGATCTAGCCAGCTACTGCCTCCTGCATCTGCTTTTCACTCGTACTTTTTGTCGCTTCTTATAAAGTTTCCATATATATTCACAAGGTTAATTGTGCTTAATTTGTGAAGCTTTAAATATTTATTGTTGATTCATGCACTTCCATCTGCCTTCATTCTTGTCATTGAATTGCAAGTAAATCTCAAGAGTCAGATGCTAGAAATCGTTGGGATGGAACTCGTTGGCATGATTAATTACTCACTTTTTGTTATTTCTTTTGTCGTTGTTGTAGCTTCCATGATTAATTGTTGTGTTGCTTGTGACCCCAAGTCCGAAGTTTATCACCCTTTGGAATTTGTTGCAAATTACGAAAAACTGTTTTCGCATTACCAACTTATCTTTGGCCCTTACAAATCTGCCAAATTCTATGTGAAAATCGCTTAGGCTTCTACCAAAGGCATTTGTGTTGTCTTATTTTGATTAGAGGATAATGGTTTATGTTATCAATTCTTGGATCCGTGGCCGATGCATATGTCTGCCTGCCTGCCTTGTTAATCAAGCTGTACAGCTTGTGAGTTGTGAGCATTTGACAACGTTCCAATTAAGGTTATCAACAAATTGAATTTGCACCAAATCATATATATATATATATATATATATATATATATATATATATATATATATATATATATATATATATATACTTTAAGTGTAACTTGATTGGCATGAAATAAAATCTTGGTGTTTTATAAATAACAAACTTGAAAATAGACAAAAATTCAGATTGAATTGCAATTTTAAAAATTAGAAACACAAGTATATATAATACTAGTAACAACTTATTAATTAATTTTTTTTTCATATCTTTATAGATTTTTTCACAAAATTAAATTGAAGTTTGAAAAATAATGGAAAAAAAAAACCTTAACCTGTAAGTGTTTGAAAGAATAGCCGTAAAAAAGGGGAAAAAAAAGAATTATAAAACGTTTCTTAACATTTAGAGTAAGTAAACCCTAAATCTGAACATAGTAACATATTTTTTTCTTATTTTTTATGTTTTGAAAATATTATATTTATTATAAATAATATTAATATTAATTTCAGATCAAAGCAAGTTGATATAGATCCATATTTGATCCATTTAATAAATAAGTTAATATATTCATATTATAATCGGATTAAGATCATAATATTTTTATACTAGATTTTTTAATTATATTGAAATCGGATCAAATTCTTATCAACATCGAATCCATTATCGATGGTATGTTGAGTTGATCATTTTGTTTGTTTATAACGTCCTTATTGCCCTTATATGGTTACGTCATTCAATTAGCATCTTTCTAGTCGCTAAAGAATTTCTACTTAGTAAAATTGTAGTTCACTTTCTTTTCTTTGGTTTAATTAGTTAAAAAAAATGTCAAGTACTGTAAATGAGAAGACAAGAACACTAGGTAGCCGCTTATTCTTGCTTCCTCATGAATGAAAAAACGACGATCGCTAATATTTAATTTCATCTGAAAAGCTTTCATTTTGATAGCAAACGGCTGCATGAAATTAAAAACATAATTCTTCTCTTGCAGTGTAAATAAAATGTTTTGCGCTTTGACCACAAATTTGGAATGAATACGAAAACTATCTTTTAATTGATTCAAATATTGTGATACCTCTATTTTATTATCGTCATCTTCTTCTTCTTCTTCTTTTTAGCATAATAGTTTTCAGTTTGATATATATATCTAAAGAGTAAAAAATATAAATATAAATTATATTTTAAAATTTCATTCAATAGGTTAAACCGTTGAATTAAGATAATTTACTGACATAATATGACATCGTAATACTAAAAAAAAAAAACTAAAAGTTTTAGACTATTTACTATTCAAAAATTATTTTTTAAAATAAAATAATTAAAATAATATTTTAAGAGAAGTATTATTTTTTATACTAATATTATTGATTATATATATATATTTGTTAATTTTTATATTAATTACTGATTATTTTTGCAATGCTATTTTATATATATAAAATATTAAGATATTTTTTTAATCTTTTGCTTAAGTATTCTATTTAGATTATTGTAAGTTCTTATTTAAAAATTAATATATAAAAAATAACAAATTGTGTTTTTTAACTATTTTTTTTTAAAAAAACATAAGAGATAATAAATTATAAAATTAAATGATTTTTTTTTTAATTTTTTACCTTTGATTCAATATAATACATAATTCAATATAATACATAAGAGAACAATACGCTACGCAGGTTTGGAGATATAACTCCATAGAGGCAAGATGAGGTACAGATACTAAAGATAAATTTACCAGAGACAATAGACAAAACAAATAGGTCAATGAGCACCCAAAATCATTTATCCGATTTTATCCTTCCATGTCCTCATCCATAACAAACAAAACAAAACAAAACATTTTCTAATCACACTTTCAAATTTTCGCATATCTCAAGATCCAATATTAACTACAATATACTAACTAGTATATAAACTATATACAGACAAGTCACCCCTCAAAAAAAAAAAAAAAAAAAAAAATCAATATCACCACCAATTGTTTGGTCCTCTTTCCCTCCCCCTATTCAGCTTCCAAGACTCCATACCGTTTCCTAAGCCTCTCCATCTATCCATCCCCAAAAAAGTCCATCAAGCCAAGTGGACTAAAAGACACAAGAAGGGCCTCCGGGCAGTAAGCGTTTGACCAAAATCCAGCGCTGGGTGCTATTTCACCACAGTTGCTTGATATTGTTAGCAACGTTCTAAGTTTTGGTCTTCGTATGTTCTTCAATGACAAACTATAGAAGAGACTGACAGGGGGTAAGAGAATGTATTGGCATATTCAAAGGTGAGAGTGCGACCAGTTACCAAAGGCTTTCCATCGTTCACAAGGCAGTCATTGTAGCGAAGGCGCTTGAATATCTTGGGGTCGATGAGGCGAGCAGAGCTGAACCAGCCACAGCTGAGGTGAATTCTGGAGATGTCACAACCAGTGGCACACATGTTCATGATCTGAACAGTGTAAGTAGGTATGCCATTGGCAAGAGGGGCAGTGGGCCCCTGACTTATCACAATATCAGCCTTCGTACACTTCTCTCCTATCCTGTTAGGTTCCTCCATTGCCATTGCTGCGTAAAGCAGATGCAAACAAGAAAAAGGCAACTTTTTTATTAAATCCCATGATAGTGAAAGCTAATGCTTTCCTTTTTTCCCCCAAAAAAAAATTAAAAAAAAAAAAAAGTAATTACACACTTGCCAGCCTCATTTAAACGTAATGTGAACACAACCAACTGACCCACCGATAAAGGAATCGTCAACAGACAAAAATCACTTTTTGGAGGTGAATCACAGGAATTATATAGGAAAAAGGAACAGACAAAATTAACTCAAAAGGCCAGATTAGGGCAGGGTGCATGATTCCTCCCTTTATTCAAAGTTCAATGTTTCCCCTTACCCATATCCATCCTCTTAACACCGAAATTGGAAATTCATCACTCTCTCCTCTTCCTGATAAACATCAAAACACTTTAACCATGCAAAATCAGGAGAAATGGACACATCCCAAAACAATTTGCTGAGGCACTGGTCACGAACTTTCAACACAAGGACTGAGAAAAGGTGACAGAAACATGGGAGGGATTCTAGGTCCCATCAAGAAGATACTCTCTATACTGGTTGCCATTTACTGCTGCTGCAACCCAATTGTGGAAGAAGGGTGGTAGTGTAGGGGACTACAATTTGCCAGCGGTGCACGTTAGCATGAGACATAACAAAAAGAACACAGACGTCCACCTCTGACAAACATATCGTACGCACATCTGAATAATGTGAATCATTACTGCTGGCAAAATAAAAGTTGTTCCACTCGTAAACAAATGGGCATCAGATACTGATGTTTTCAGAACCGACCCCTCAAAACATTCAAGAACAACAACACCCAAAACCATAAAAAACCCACATGTATATCATCCTTCCACAGCATAACACATTCTTTTGGTCCCCATTTATTTCATTTCACAAAAAAAAAAAAAAAAGAACTAAAAGCCCAGCAAAATCCACAATTTTTATTTTTTGTTAAAAAAAAAGAGCAAAACCCCTATTAAATTCGCAATAAAAAAACAAGAAAAATATCGCAAGTTATGAATCCTTACAGCGAACAAGTAGCTTGCGATGTGGAGCAGAGACCGTGTAGTTCCCTTCCTCGCGAAGAAATACGTGTCTCAAACCCATTAATCCTCCTTCATTTTTACCCAAACCTGGAAATTATTTTTAAAAAAATCACAAACAAAAAGAAATAATTAATTAGAAAGAGCGAGACAGATGAGATCGATCAGGTATTTTGGATTTTATGACTAAAATAAAATAATGAAGATAAAAACAAAAGGAACAAACATAGAGAACCCCTCATGTCCCAGAAAGAGAGGTCTCCAATCCACTAAAACAGATTAAAAGCAAACCAAAACCGACCACGTCAATAATAAAAAAAGAAAACATTAATCCTTTCCGTCGAAATGAAAAATCAAAGACGAACCTGTGAGAAATGAAAACGTGGATAGTAGTATAGCGAGCAAGAGGAGCATCACCAAAACGACGCCGATTATCTTCGAAACCACAGTTCTCATCGTCGAAGAAGAACTCTTTGAAACTCAGGAAAAAAAATGGGAACCAAAAGGTTCTATTCTCTTTTCTTCTTACTCTTCTTCAAACTCTCAAAGAAAAGGTGTCGCCAAAAAGTCAATGACTAGGATGATAACAACAACTCGAAACTCAGGGAAAGACAAACGACTGAGTCTGACTCGGAGAGAGCCTTGGTTTTGATAAGATGTTTCTCTTTCACTCTGAAATCTGCATCAAAGAACGAGAGAGAGATTATTTATAGTCCTAGATATATATTTCACATCAAAGAAGAACCGTCAGATGAAAAAGAAACAAATGGGTCAGATTTGACTTTCAAAACACAGAAAAGAAACAGCTACGACTACTACTGCTACTACTTTCCCTACCTATAAAACCTCTCTAGGTCTCAGTCTCACGAGGGAGGGAGAGAGAAAACGCTTTTCAAAATAAGACTAAACGACGGCGACTTGGACCAGAGCTGAAAACAAAATAAACAAAGCACAGAAAAGGAAAAACAAAATTGCAAGAGTTTTCAAAAGAGGAAGTTGTTGAAGGTAGAGAAAGGTGTTTGGTTGTGATAGAAAAGGAAAACGTGTATTTTCCAGGAAAATGAAAAAAAAAAACAAAAAACAAAGCAATGTCAGCTACTGCTGCAAACAACGGAATTTACTGCGCTATAACAGTGTAGACAAAACGCAGAGAAAGCAAGAGCTTTAAGAGACAAAAAAACTGCAGAGACAGGTAGAAAGAGGATCGTTAAAGCCAGAAATGACAAAACACCAGAATCCTCTAAACATTGCATTTATAACTTGTACTCTTTAAATACACCGTATGCAATACGTATATCCATACAAATGTGTGTGTGTGTGTGTGTGTGGTGTACGTAGAGTTCAGTGGTTCTTCCTTCTTCACCTCTGAGGGAGAGAGAAAAAGATACGTAGCACAATCAACACCGAAACGCGTGCGCTTTGTTGATGGCAGATAAAGAGAGAAATTAGGGTTTTATTTATGGCTCGATTTTAGAGGAAAGAGTAAATGTTGTGTGGGTTTGTTGTCCTGCTGTTTTAACAAAGGGTTAAAGCGTGCTGCCTTGGTTTTTTAACTCTGGTTAAAAAGTGCACGTGGCTGTGTTAAGGGTGTTAATGATGGTGGTGTTGATTGATTAACTAAGCGTGGATAAAAGGAAAGGGACAAAGAACAACAGTGCTCGTGTGGTGTATAGTTAAGAAAAACTAATTATGATCCCTAATAATGGATAGGTCTGTTCATTCTGTCTATGACACTTGGTCATGTGGTTACCTTTTTTGTTTCAAAAAATGGGAATTTTGGGACTTTTGTTTGGTTCGAAGAATGGGTTTTGCATGGACCAGGAGTTGGGGTAAAATTGGTTTTGTCAAAACGAAGGAAAGAGAGAAAATATGGTAAAAAAAATGTACTGAGATTGAAGATAGTTGCGATCAAATGTTCCTTTTGATTGGAAGGGTTCATTTTGTGTTTGATATTATGATTGCTTTCTTAGAAAGTTTCTCATTGTCTAAGTGGAGCATTTACTCACTTGTTATGCAAATTGACGTAACAATAAATCCAATTATAGATATACATAAAAAAAAGGACATAATAATAAATGAAGCTCAAACGATGGAGGTCTTGTATTTTTGTGGGTATTCTTTGATAGCGACTAGATGCAGTTATTGGGTCGAGATGCTTGGAGGGGGTCCAGGCGTCAAGAAGAATATACTGATTGACACGTATAGCCTTTTTGTCATTGACCCAACCCCAAGGTCTTAGTCCTAACGCATCAAGGTTCGACAATGGAGGAAAAAGAACGGAGAAATGGTTAGACAAGGCTTTGGTAAGGAAACATTTAGAATGTGCATGTTTTGAGAATTGGTACCAGGATTTTGCCTTACGCCTATACTAAAATATCGGTGTTATGACTACTTCCGCGGAAAGACATCATGTTAAAATGGTAATGCTTGTGTTAGCTTATAAGGAATTAATTTGGTTAAATTTAAAAATTTTAATGTTGAGATTTTAGGTTTATAATTTATAATTGATATTCTAAGGAGATTTAGAGAAATAGAGATGAAATTCCCCTAGAGAATCCACTTTCATAAAGATGAATTGAATAAGATTTAAAGGAGAGAGTAGAAAATGGTGGAGGGTTAAAAGAATAATGGTGGAGTTGATTGATTAAGCATTGATAAAAGGGAAGAGACGACAGCATTCTCCGGGTGGCTAAATGGTTAGAAGAATCTAACGATGATGGTTGATTAATAATAGACAGGCTGATCATTTTTTTATTTGCGGTTGCCATTTGAAATCGGAGTAAAGTTGGTTTTGTCAGCAATAACCATATTTTCAATCCATTTTCATATTAAAAACTTAGTATATTATATACTAAAATATTAATTTAAATGAAACAAGCTTTATTTGTTTAAATAAATAATATTAATTTTGACATTCCGTATGTACAAAAAGCTTTTTAGATAAATATATATATATTTTTTTGTATATTAGACCAAACGATGAGAGATTAATCTAAATATTTGAATCGATATATTTTGAAAAGTAAAAAAAAATACAATATTCTAGTGTATTATAAATAAAAAGAAAATTCTTTATAAGATTTAAAAGTTAAATACTAAAGAAACATATAATTTTTAGCAATCAAGTTAGGTCTCCAAAAGTAAAGATAGTTTTATTACCTACGTGGTATATATATATATATATATATATATATGTGGTCCTGAAAATGAAATCAAATGTTTAGAAGAAGATAATTGAATGAGCATAAGAGAAATGGTTTGGCTGGATAGGTTAATTTGGCGTTTGATAGCTTTCTCGGAAAGTATCTCGTTGTCTAGAAGTGGCGGCTATTCTATATAGTTAATTGAAATGATAAATGAAGCTCAAAAGATGGGTCTTGTCCTTTTGGGTATTCATGATGGTGACCAGAGAAGCTAATGAGTGGGATTGCTTGGAGCCGTTGATTCTTGGAATGGTCCAAGCATCCCAAAAAGGTTAGGCATCAGCTATTTTTTTATTTTTTATTTAATGATAAAAAATACATTTACATCAATTATTGAGATTAAATTATATTTTCAGACGAGGATCGTCTGTAGCATGTTACATCATGACATTTAATATAACTTTGTTTTATAATAATTTTTTTTATGTCCAAATAAATTGTCTCGATGATTAATGCTAATTTTAATATTGAGATTATAGGTTTAAATTTTACAATTAATTTACGAAGTTTTAGAAAATCATTAACGGAATCCCCCTTAAACCTCATTTTTATACGAGTGCAACAATAGTATTTTCGACTCATTTTAGCGGAATAATGAATAATCGCGCTTAACTTCTACTAAATAAAAAATATATATATTATAAATATTCTAAAACACAAAGATGTCTTACTGTTCACGTTCATTGTTTTTTTACTGTTTAATGAATAATGTTTTTTTGATTGGTTTTTTTTTTTTTTAAATACTTTACTATTAACTTTTTTTCCCCTTTGTCACCTTTTTTCAGCTTCTTACAAGTAAGTTTTTTTTTTCCAAGTGGTTTGGTTTCACTATTTTTGTAGCAAGTTTTTTTTTAGTTTATTTTCACTATAAATGTTTTTTCTCCCTTTGCTTTTTTTTTTTTTACATCAATTTAGGTTCTTTTTTATTTGATTTTTAAAAATTTTCACGTTTATTTTATTTTAAAATAAAAATTTTAACCCCTAACTAATGCACTACATATCATTTTTTTCTTTGCTTTTTTTTCATCAATTTATGTTCTTTTTTTTAATTTAATTAGGTGTTAAAATTTTAAAAAATCAATCGTTATTTTTTTTTATATACAAACTAGCTATTATATAATATATATATATATATTTTACTTAAGTGTTCTTTTTATAATTTTCATAAATTTATGTTTTTTTAATTAAGTGTTCTATTTATCCGTAGCATTGAGCGAGATAATTTCAAAAATTAATCTTCTTATCAATATTAAATAAGAATTTTTTCTTATTTGTTAATTTTTGTAAAAGTCTATCTAATCATTATAACTTTATTTTTTAGAATATAATATTATTTTTTTAATTTTTAATTAATATTTTAGTTAAAATTATTATATTTTTTATTTTAAAATAATTTCATAAAGGAGAATGATTTATGTTTTTTTAAATAGAAAATTTATTTAAAAAATTACAAAATTAAGTGAATAAAAAATTATAATTAAAAATTTTTAAATAATTTTTTTATCAAACTCGTTGCGGGAAAGTGACTAGTAATTGCTATTCCAAGATTCGTTGAACCAAAATTTGAGCATATTTTATCCCTGCCACAGCTAGAGCTAGGTCTGCCTTGGAGGATGCAAGTAAGGCACTCTTTTGGGTAGTATCCAATTACTGTACGTGGCTCTATAGAGTACAGTCACGCCGAAAAAACACTAGTTATATTGGCATTTTTATTGTTATCCCTATAATTCAATTCATTTTTTCTTTTATCATAATAAAACAAAAACAAAAACATAGATGACATGACACTTCGAATCATGGTCAAAATTTAACTTTTCAATACATCACCGACTTATATTACAAGTACGTCCACGACCTGCTGTCTCCCATCATATAATTACTAATTAATTTTGCGGAAAAATAATTCCATATATTTTTTATATATTTATCCGAGAGGAAATGAGTTAATTCCCCCACATCAATCCAGCACATAAAGAAAGACAAATGGAGATATATGCCTTGTTGCTGTATCTCAAGTGATTTGTATTTTTTGTAGTGAAAAATAATCACTGATCAACTCCCCTCGATTTTCCCCTTTCAATTTCTCTAAAGTGCAAACAAAGGAGGCAGTAAAAATTTAGGGGGAAAAGAAAAGGACATGATTCTGGAACTTTGGAGGGCGAAAACAATGGTATAGAAAACAAACAATTCGGTACTTTTGACTTAAATAAGCTAATTTCAAACTCATTGTAATATTCATTTCGACAAATAACAAGAGATTCAACTGTCTTGTTCTTCTTTAGTAATTTCTGATCTCCAGGGGACTCTTTTAAGGATTCGAATCCAAACTAGATGAAGTTCTGAGCATCTGTTAGAAAAAGAAAAAAAAAAAACGAATGAATCTTGTTCCATTTGCATCAGCAAGCACAAGAAAAAACATGTTTTTGACCTTATTAAAAAAATTGTATATGATAAAATATATAAAGTTTAAGTTTAAACTCAATCCAAAAACTCTTTATATATCTTCTCTTCTAAATTCGTCATATTTGATGCTTGGCGATCCTAGATCAACGCTACGAGCCGCATATAAATGTCTTATATTCTCTATTTATTTAGGACAAACCCTCTTAACCAAACAAACTAATATATTATTAAAAAAAAAAAAAACCTTAGAAAAATGGATTTTGGCTATTCTTACAATATTCACATACTCCCATGATACTATTTACTTTATAGCATTTTTGTTATTTTAAGAATTTTATAAGTATTTATTTTGTTCACAATACTATTCATCCTCTTTTTATTATGCATTGAATGTTTATATATATATATTGTAATTTTGAGGTTTTTTCTGAGCATTTTAAGCTTAAAATTTTACTTATGTTATTTTTAGTCTCTCATTTTTTAATAAATTTTATTTCGATTTACAATTTTATTTGTATTATAATTTCATTCTTCGTGATATATATATATATATATATATATATATATATATATATATATATATATATAAAAGAAAATTTTTTAATTAAGAATCCATAAGGATCCGGATATAGAAAAATAATTCGTATTTTTTTAGTAAAAAAATTATAAAAAATATAATGAATAATTAGTTAATCATAAAGTTTTTTTAAAAAAAATTTTAATTTTATTTTTGATTGATATATTTTAATAGGCCATAACGTAATACATACTATTAAATTTAAATTATTTTTTAAAATAATGTTACACATTTTGTCCGATGCAAAATGTCCGATGCGGCGTGACGCGGATAAAAAGTAATATTGTACTAAAAAAGATGTTTTGGAAGATAGTCAAGCTTGACGATCAACTCTGCTTGGCTTACGAAGTCTGTATTTGGTCTCCACTTCAAGAATACGAGTCACGAACACATTACAAATCAAGTGCGTTGTTCTGTTTAGTACGCTACTAGAAAATTGCTCTTGATCAATGCTAATTAACGACTTTTCACTGCTAATTATCGGCGAAAATGGTGAGGGAAAAGTTTTCTCACTACCAATGGA
Organism: Dovyalis caffra; assembly: GCA_963924115.1. Taxonomy (NCBI): domain Eukaryota; kingdom Viridiplantae; phylum Streptophyta; class Magnoliopsida; order Malpighiales; family Salicaceae; genus Dovyalis; species Dovyalis caffra. The sequence continues at coordinate 3,733,907 of CAWUPB010001009.1, read as the reverse complement.
AATTGTAATGTAAAATCAATCTATTTTTTTTATATATAAAGAATTCAATCATTTCCACTGGAATTACTGATGGAAATTAATTTTTCTTTTGTAATATCATAGAACATAATTTAAAAATTTTAAGAATATTTTTAATTTCGAAAATCATTAAAAAAATTTAAAAGAAAATAATAATTGTTTTTTTATTGAATGGATAGTTTACAAAAAAACTCTAAAGATTACTAGACTGAACAAATTTGAGGGAAGTTGATCCCATACACATTCTTTAAAATAATAGAAAAACAACAAAAAAGAATAATTGGAAAAGAATGGTAGCCAAGAGTTAAGGAAATAGCATGATTTGTGAACCAATCCGTACATTAATTAGCCTCTCTACGCACGTGAGTAGTTTAAACCTGCTAAAAGTAATTGTAGCAATAAGCGGATCACACTAACTAGTTGAGTATTGTCGATATAGCACTTGATTGGTTCTGAACTAATTAAATAGCCACTTTAGAGTTAGATTCCAACGTTATCTTTCTTAAGTTTATATCCGTAGTAGTATGTAACCTAATATAAATAGCTCATAATTCTGCTATGGCAATATAACAACTACCAATATTATAAGCAACCCTTCAATCAATGAACCAAAATTCTCTCTTCGAACTCTACCTACATAAACTCTTTTCTCATGTAATTTTATAGATTTACCTATGTTTAGCTTGATGCACTCTAGTTTTTGAAGGTACCTAAGAGATCATTCTTTCTAATTTCGTGGTTTTACGGTGGCACATTTTTGTAGGGGTGAGCATTCGGTTAAACGGTTCGGTTTTGTATGATTCGGTTCGATTTTTGGTTAAATGAATTAAAAAAATAAAAACCAAAACCGAATCGAAATAAATTTGGTAAATTCGGTTTGGTTTCGAAATATTTCAGTTTTAACCAAAATATCTTGCTTGTAAAAAAAAAAAATCATTACGAGAGAAAGATGTTTTATATTAGCACTTAGTTCACTAGTCAATGAAGTAACATCTTGTTATCAATTAATCCTTTTTATAAACAATCACAAAGCCCTTGAAGATTTAACTAAGCTTTAATGAAAAAGAGTCAAAGTGTAATAAATTTGCTCATTCAAACACATTGTATCCCAATTAATTACATTCTGTCACATTCTTTTCTTACCCCAACGGTCCTCAAAATTTACTTTTCATCTGCGTGTTTCGGTTTCAACAAGAATGAAGATTGAAAAGTTAGGGATTTAGAAATTAGGAAATTTTTTACTATTTATTTCGGTTTTCGATCGAAACCAAAATTTTTTTCTAAAAACCGAACCGAACCAAAATAATTTCGATTTTTTCGATTTGGTTTTATATTGTATAATTTTATATTTAAAACCAAACCAAATTTCATAATTCGATTCGATTTTATTCGATTTTCGGTTAATCGAACCGTTTGCTCACCCCTACATTTTTGTAGATCCACCTTCGCTTTCTTAACTTCTTCCAACACGAAAGACGAGTCATGTAAAATGTTATATGGTAGTAAAAAATTAGCATAAGAAATATTCGTATTACACCATCTTTATAAGCTCTAATAAGTCGAGTCTAAAGTAAATATTCTAGAAATAATTTGAGACATGTATAGAATAAGAGCTCAAATTTGCTTTCAACCAATCAAATAAGGTCACACCATAAAAATCGAAACACATGTAGGCATAAAGGTTAACTACCAAATTTGCTTAGCATAAGGACAATCTCAAAGTACATGTAAAGTAATCTCCACTTGTCCCCTACATCTTTAACAAGAACTAATAGTTTTCATATGATGTCTATAGCTTTGGGATTTCATAAGATGATCATGACATGCTAGCCAAAGGAAGGACCAAATTCATTAGAGGCTTAGCCAATGTTGTATAAGATTCCAAATTTACACATAAGCTATGGAGGAAGCATTAGAAATGAGAGAGTAACCAGATTTAGTTGTAAATTTTTCACCAAAGAAAACACCCCGAAACACTCTTGCCATCTCTTAAAAAAGGATGAGGGAATAATATGCCGACCATTTGAAGATAAAAAGATGGAGATAAGAATTGTTGAAATGTGATCCATGCTTATTAACCACTCGCAGTTATGTTAGAATTGACTTGTTGATGAAGTATAGATATAGGAACCGGCTAAGTTGCAATGTTAATCTAAGAGGCATCATTTAGTCACCATTTATCAAGCCAAAATATTTTTGTGTTGCCATCCTCAATTGATCATGATAGACATTGAATAATTTATTGACAAATATTATAGATTCCTCTCTAAATAATAGAGTTAGTATTAGCCTTTAGAATATGAAAAATGAGGTTTAGATCAAAGTTGTATTTGGATTGCATGATCCACACCCAAAGACTATCTTGATCCGTCAATAAGTGCCAACCTAGTTTTATTAGCATCACATCATTGTTATCCCCGGTTTTCTTTATACATAAAGCACCAAAAGACTTTAAAGAACAAAATTTATCCTAATTGATAAGATGTGTCTTCTATTCTACTTATTGAGATCCCCAAATAAAACCATGACAAGTTTGATCAATCTATTTTCGCTACCCGATATTTAGGAGACTTTTAAAAAATAAAAAAATATATTTTTTTTTATTTTGGTTTAGGAGATAAGAGTTAACAGAGGTTTTAAAGTTGCTACCTAATATTTTAAGGAATTAGGAAACCTAAAGAAGGCACTAGATTCGCAGCTTTAAGGTAAGGAGTTTGTAGGAAATATCGGGATATAATAAGATATGAAATATTTTATAAATTCTTTCCTATTTTATAGGGATCTTATTCTATCTTCCTAATCTTTAGGAATTCTTTCCTATCTTAGGACTCTCTATGTATATATATATCCGTAGTTGTGTAATTGAGATATACATAGAAATTATTTTCTCAAATATTATTTTCTTCATGATATCGAGCCCTAGGGTTTCTCCGGGGACAATTATTAAAATCGCAGCCTTCATTGTTGCACTTACCTCCTACTCTTTTTCCGTATTATGTCTTGTCCGCTACAATGGTCGACACATAATCTTCGCAGACCGAAGCTTCGAAATTATTCGTGATGGCGATTCCATCGAGGGAGGGAGATCAACCAAGCTGGACCAATCTAGATTTTCAAAATGTTCAAGTCGCTTACCGATTGAATGGAAAAAACTATCTAAAATAGTCTCAATTTGTTCGAACCTTCTTGAAAGGAAGAGGGAAGACGGGGAATTTGCTAGGCACCGGATCGAAATGGGGACCGTAGGCTTTAACGCATGAGATGAGAAAGATTCAATGATTATGTCATGGTTATAAAATTCAATGACTCCGAAAATTAGCGATACTTGCATGTTTCTTCCCTCTCGCAAATGCAATCTGGGATGCTCTCAATCAAACTTATTCTAAAGTTAACGATGCAGCCCTCATTTATGAGATAAAAACCAAAACTACGAGTAATGAAATAGGGGATAAAATCTATAATCGAGTACGCCAATCTATTGCAAAACATATGGCAGGAGCTCGATTACTAGAAGACCATCGATTTAAAGTGTAGTAACTCTGTCGTCTCCGTGAAATAATTCATTGAACGTGATCATGTGTATGATTTTTTAACGAGATTAAATTCTGATTTTGACTTAGTTCGTATTCGGATCTTGGGAAGAATTGATGTTCCCTCCTTTAATGAAACTATCTCTATGGTTCGTGCTGAAGAAAGTCATAGAGGAGTGATGTTAGATTCACTCGGTAGTTGAGAGCTCGGCACTTCTAAGCTCAAACTCCAAGACTCCAAAATTGGTTTTTTCATTGATAAAGCTATCATTCAATAGTCGTATCCCCAAAGGAACATTTTGAAAGATGATCCGTAGTGTACTTATTGTAAAAAAACCCCGGCATACCAAGGAGCAAGGCTTGGAAATTATATGGCAAGCCGTTGACTCACGATACAATAATGGGGTTAAATAGGTAGGCAAGCAAAGACAATCATAGGGACAAGCTCATGTGACAACACAAAACGCATCGGAGGGATTAAGAGGATTCAATATGGAAGATCTAGAAAAACTCAAGAGCTTGTTAGGATCCGTGGAAAAATCTATTACACCTCCTAAATAATCTCAAGGTTCGTTTTCATTAACGCTCTCAAGTAAAACTCTCATCTCCTTTGGATTAAATGTCTTGGATAATGTGTTTTGGAATGCATGGATTTTAGAATCGAGTGCTACGGATCATATGACCCACACACCTAGTTTTGTCAAAACCTATACACCTTGTCCCAAGTAGTCGAAAAATAACTATAGTCGATGATACTACAACCACGAGTAGTCGGTATTGGAGATATCCAAATTAGCCAAAACATTATGCTAAAAAAATGTTTTTCATTTTCCTCGATTATCCACCAATTTTATTTTTGTTTATAAACTTATCTAAGACTTGAATTGTCATATTACCTTTTTTCTTGGTTGTTGTGAATTTTAGGATCAAGTGTCGGGGAAGAAGATTGGACTTGCTAAAGAGCACAATGGCCTTTACTACTTCAAGTGCACCAAGTCAACGAGCTCGATTAATTTATCTTCTCCAGTCTTATGTTTTTCATAGTCAAATAAAGCTACCATTTGGTTGTATCATAAGTGTCTAGGTCATTTGTCATTTTTTACCTTGAAAATAATGTTCCTTGACCTATGTAAGGAGTTGATGTTAAAGTTTTTTAGTGTGACATTTGTGAGTTTACTAAACACATATGTGTACCGTTTTCAATAAGCAATAAAAAATCAAGTTTTCCTTTTTCTTTAATTCATAATGATATTTGGGGCCCTTCATCCATCCAAAACATTACCGGATCAAAATGGTTTGTTACTTTTATTGATGATTGCACTAAAACGTCCCGGTTTATCTTTTTAAACAAAAGTCCGATGTCAATCATATTGTTCTCACCTTTATCTCTATGATAAAAAATCAATTTGGGGTACCAGTCAAACGTATCCGGTCGGATAACGCTCGTGACTACTTTAATCGGACTTTGTCTTTCTATTTTAAAAAAGAGGGTATTATTCATGAGTCATCCTCTATCATCACTCCACAACAAAACGAAGTCACCGAATGTAAAAACCATCATCTTCTTGAATGTACTAAGGCATTTTTGTTCCAATAGAATGTTTCAAAAACCTTTTGGGGGAAAACAGCTTTTAACATCGGCCTATGTCATAAATAAGATAGTCTTAGATTTCAAAAGTCCACTAAAAATTTTGTCTCGGCTTCATCCCCGATGTTCGGTCTTTCTTCGACCTTACCCCTCGTATTTTTGGATGTACATCCTTTGTTCATGTCCATAATACCACTCGAGGAAAGTTAGATCTTAGAGCCCTTAAATGCATTTTTTGGAGTATTCGATCACTCAAAAAGGATATAAGTGTTATCATTCACTTACTTGGAAGCTCTATGTCTTAGCCGATGTCACTTTTATTGAAAATAAACCATATTTTTCTACACCTTACATTCTAGAGGAGTTTTCTACAATTGCAGCATTCGATATCGATATGTCTCTTGATATTTCTTCATTAAGAGATGTAGCTCCTCATGAACAACCCCTTGATGATCATGTTTACCAATCCATCATTCTCTTGCTCGCGTAAGAAACAGAGGACAATGGTAAATTGGTTGATCGGCTTCGATTTGATAAGGTGTATACAAGAAAAAAGGATGTCATTCCCGCATTGCAACAAGATCAATCACTTGTACCGAGTTCGAACCCGAGGTAACAATTTGTAACTTTTTTTTCCTTCCACATCCGATTCTACACAACCCGAGACCGATCTTGACAAACCTATAGCTTAAGGAAAGGAACCCGTAACAACACAAAAACACCTTTATACCCACTCGGCCAATTTGTGTCTTTCAGTAATTTTTTTCAAAATCATCGTAGCTATCTATCCATATTAAATTCAATTACTATTCATAAGTCTTTGTGTAAAGCTTTATCTAAGAAAGAATGGAGACTTGCCATGATTGCGGAGATGGAAGCACTAGAAAAGAATGGTACTTGGGAATTGGTGTCACCGCCTAAAGGGAAGGAAATAGTCGGCTATAAATGGGTGTTTATGGTGAAACTTAAGGTGGATAGGTCTTTAGAATGATACAAGGCCGGACCGGTTGCCAAGGGTTATACTCAAACATATGAGGTCAATTATTAAGAGACGTTTGCTCCAATAGCAAAGATGAATATAGAATGAATTTTGTTATCGGTGATAGTCCACTTTGATTGGGAGTTATAACAATTTAATATGAAGAATGCATTTTTATGTGGTAACTTGAATGAAGATATTTACATGAGCATTTCGCTTGGTTTTAGTGGTAGTGATGAGAATCAAGTTTGTAAACTCAAGAAGACGTTGTATGGTCTCAAACAATCGCCCCATGCTTGGTTTGGTCGGTTTACTCATGTGATGCTTGCGAGTGGATACAAACAAAGCCAAAGAGACCGCACTTTATTTATCAAATACACTCGCTTCGGGGAAGTCACGATTTTGATTATCTACATTGATGATATCATTGTAACCGAGAATGATGAAACAGAGAAAGGAGTGTTGAAGCAGTATTGGAATCGAGAGTTTAAAATTAAAGATCTTGGGAGATTGAAATATTTTATTGACATAGAGGTAGCTCGATCTAAGCAAAGATTATTCATCTTTCAATAAAAATATGTTACCGATTTACTCATGAAAATCGAGATGATAGCAAGCAAACCCGCAAGTAACTCCAATGGAATAAAATCATCGATTAGGAGAAGCTTTAGGTAATAAGAAGGTGGAGAAGGAAATGTATCAACGTCTCATAGGAAAACTCATCTATCTTGCTCATACTAGACCGGACATAGCTTGTTCTCGTGAGTGTTATTAGTCAATTTATGCATGATCCAAGAGGAGTTCATCTACAAGCTATTTATAGGGTTCTCCATTATTTGAAAGCTCACACGAGCAAAGGAATTCCGTTTAAAAAAAATAAAATATTGATCTAGCAGCTTACACGTATGTCGACTTTGCGAGTTCTCCGATTGATAGAAGATCGACTATAGGATATTGTACTTTTGTTGGAGGAAACTTGATATCTTAGAGGAGTAAAAAATAGGATGTGGTTGCATGATCAAGTGCAGAGGCTGAATTTAGAGCAATGACAACGGGTATATGTGAACTATTATGGGTGAAAATCATCTTGGAAGATATGAAGGTTGAATGGTATGGTCCAATAAAGCTCTATCGTGATAATAAATCGCCATCGGTATAGCACACAATCCAAGTACAAGCATGATCAAACTAAACACGTAGAGGTGGACATATATTTTATTAAGAAAAAGCTTGACGAGTGGATTAATTTGTACTCCATATGTTCCTATGGATTTTAAGTTAGCGAATGTTCTAACAAAAGGATTAAACAGATCATGCATTTCGAGAAAACATATGCAAGCTCGGGAATGGAAGACCTATATTCACCAACTTGAGGGGGAGTGTAGGAAATATCGGGATATAATTAGATAGGAAATATTTTGTATATTCTTTCCTATTCTATAGGGATCTTATTCTATCTTCCTAATCTTTAGGAATTCTTTCTTATCTTAGGACTCTCTCTCTCTCTCTCTCTCTCTATATATATATATATATATATATATAGTTGTGTAATTAAGATATACACATAAATTATTTTCCCAAATATTATTTTCTTCGGAGTTGGTTATGCTTTTTTTATTTAGAAATAGGGATGGTACCTTAAGACATATATTTAACCGGAAAACATGGAAATATACAAGGGGGATCAACCACCTAGCCCAAACATTTTGGAAGGATAAGGAAATCTAAACTCCATATAACTATAGGATATAACCTCGCATCAACGAAATAAAAAAATGCTATAAAAGCTAGTCCGCGCGACACTTTTACATAGAAAGAAAGGTGATATGCTATGCTCGGTAATTATAAAAACCTAAAATATCATCTTGAATGGTTGCTCTTCATGTAAAAGGAAGTGTAGCAATATTAATAACTATGTTGTGAGTAGAATACCGATGTGCCCAGTTAGCTAGTCGATCGGTTACCCTATTACCTTCTCTTAATGCGCGAAGAAGTGTAGTATTCTCTATATTCGTGGATAATATATTGTAATTGCCAAGGGCAAGATATCTCAATGGATAAACAACCTAGCATTAGTGCAAGATCTCGCTTTTATTACATCCACTAGAAGTCCCATAGTCTTGTAAATTTTTAGGCCATCTAATAGAGCTAATGCTTCCTATTTTGAGTTGGTTCCGAGTGCCATAAAAATTGAAATAGGCCATTATCACATTACCCTTGTCATCTTTTAATACCGCTCCCTCACAACATATATTATTCCTTAATGCACCATTCGAATTTAGTTTAAATTTACCTGTTGGAGGATATTTTCATCTTATCCATCTTCCCTTGCAGCATACTATCTGTTTTACCCTTACTCCCAAAGCCCTCATGCCTATCCTATCGTGAAAGCCATCAATTGGCTATGCCTTTAAAAGACAACGATCACCCAAAAAAACTCTTTCCAAGAAAGATACTATATTTAGTTTAATCATAAAAAAATCTCTTAAGAATTAGTTTTGTCAAATTATTTTCTAAATCTATTTCCAAGTTTTTTTATTGTCTAAGTTAATTTATTTATTTTTATTATGACATCGTATTAAATTCATGTCGGGTCCTAAACCCGTGAGTCTTATCAATTTAACATTGGATCGAATTAAGTCATGATATGACCAGCATGTTAAGAAACAACCTAATTAACTAATGTTATTTAAAGTTTGATTATATTTATCTTTGCTAATTTGTTTTTGGTTTCTCTTTCTTTTTTTCTTTTTTTTTTTTTAGACCAAGGTGTCGAGACTAATGTTCGTCCCTATGAAATAAGAGACTTGTTAAATTGACTTGATTTTCCTAATTAACCTAAAATAAGAAACCTTTTATTAATTATAACCAAGATCCTTTATAAAACCATAGTCGGTCCCTAGAATATAGAAGACTCGATAATTCTATATTTAGCACAATATATGTAGTAATAATAAAAATAAATTTAAATAAAATGCCAAAGTACGTCTTAAAATTCTAAAATTTTAAATATAACTCAATGACAAGTATAAGATGCTCATACAAAAAAATCAGAATGTAAAACCATTTGAGGACATATCAAACATGTAAAATACCACCGCAATCAATTTCAGTTCAACAAATTACTAATGTCCTAGTCGAAAAGATGATTTAAATGGACAACCATACTATGTCCAAAACATTTGAAATTTCACACATTAAAGATAAATATATGATATTCATATAAAAAATCAAAAGATAAAAATATTTAGGACTACCTAAAATCTACAAAATATTACAAAAACTATTTCTAACTTTGAGAAATCACCGTTGTTGTAAAAAAAAATGACTTAAAAGGACAGACCATCCTATGTCATAAAAATATAAAATTTCAAAAATATATGGGAGACATATATATGGTTTTCATATAAAAAAAATTAGAAAGTAAAACAATCTAGGTATATACAAAACTCGTAATACACAATTGTAACCAACTTGAACTTGAAAAATTAGTACTCGTAGCAGCCTAACAAAGTAGCTTAATTGGATTATCCTATATAATAAAGATCTAAAATTTCACAAATAGATAGGAAACTAGTAGATGTTGTTATCCAAAAAAAATCAAAAAGCAAAAAACATTTAATACTATATCAAACATACAAAATATGGAAGTAGCTATTTTTGGCTTGAAAAATAGCATTATAGTATCTAATAACATGATTTAAATGGACAATAATCTTAAGTTATAAAGATCTAGAATTTGGCACACAAGTTGGAGACATATAGATGGTATTCATGCAAAAATATCAAAAAATAAAAGCATATAAAGCTGTACCAAACATGCAAAACAATAAAGTAACCATATTTATTAGTGTTTAGGTTAACTATGAGATCCATTCGAATCAATGAATATCCAAATGCATTTTTACCTACCAAAAGTTACACGAGATAAAGTAAAATGATTAAGAGATTACCTATTAAAGTTCAAAAATAGTTAGCAAGCTTGGAGTTGAAAGATTAGCTTGTTTTCAACTTATCGAGATGCTTAGATGATGTTTTCTTCTTTTCTTCCTTTCTAAGATTTTTATTTTGGTTTTTCCTTTCTCTCTTTTCTCTCTTTCTCTCACTCTTTCTCTCTTAGAAAAACCCGGCCACCTTATAAAATGCTACCCCCTTTTCTCTTTCCTTTCTCCTAGTTTTTATCTTCCCCTAACTTCATTCTCTATCCATAGATCTTCCTTTCTTAATCTCATCCTTTCCCATTTGATGAGTATAACACTCTACCTTGTTCCTTTTTTCTCTCTCCTTTGTATTCTTTTTTTGTGTTGTCCTCACAAGGTTAGGAGTTGAGAGAATCAAAGGATGCTAAGGACAAATTTTGTTATATTGTGTTTTTATTTTGGGTGTTGGAGAGATAATATTAATTCATGAGATATGGATATGGATAAAGATGCCAACAAGATTAATACATGAGATGTAGATTGACCCATACCGTAACACTCGTAAAAATCCTTAACCGTAAAGCGATGCGTATTAGAATATTTATATACATATATATATTAAGTGTAAGTATAATTCTCATTACACCATGAGAAATTAATGCTTGAAATGTGTAATTTATGATAATTAAAGTTTTTATGCTTGAGATTAATGGTTTAATTATTAAAGAAACCAAATATACAAAATCGGTGTTTTGAGGACTATATTCCGTTCGAATTTTGTATGATTTATTTGAGGAGTTTAGAGTGATTTCTGGGTAAATCTTAAAAAATGAAAGTTTTCTTCTATGTTTTTACTAGCGCTCTACAAAATTTTGTGATTTTTAGATCTATAAATAAAGATTTATGGTCATTTTAGTATAGGTTGGTCTTGAAGCATCACTCGCTGGAATATTTTTAGGGGAAGAAAAATCCGAGTTTAGGGAGAGCGATTTCGAAAAATTTAACGAAAAGAAATGTGTTTAGTTACTTGAAATAGATTGGTTAGGGTGTTTAGTTACTCTAACCAATTAATTAGGGCAACTAAACCCCTTAATTAATGAATTAAAGCCGACTCACTCTAAACCTCTCAAACCTCGCCACCCTCTCTCTCATGACATACTAATAACTTTCCACTCTCCTAAATAAAATTAAGACATTTGTACACTTAATTGATGCTGAGATTTTAAGCATGTATATATATATATATAGAATAAGTGAGAATGGAAGAAAAAATTTTAGGCAACCTATAACTACATAAACAAGAGAGAAAGACGACAAGGAAAGAGAGGAAGAGAAAGGAAAGAAAAAAAAAGAAGCAAAGCCATAAAAATTCTAACCATACATAAGCTAGGTAAGTGGGTTACCTTTTACTTGTTTATACCATTTATTTAATCTTTATGCAATTGACTAAACATGTGTTTAGGTGGTGATATGTTATTGTGATTGGTTGTGTTGATTGATTTGCCTTGCAATTCTTATTGGTATGGTTGGTTGTATTGATTGGCTATGTTGGTTACTTCTTAAAATTTATAAAGCCTTGTATATGGTTAAATTCATGTTTAGGGGATGTGAATGATTGAATTGGGTTACACAAAACATAGTGGATAAATTTGGGACTTGTATAGACTTGAATAAAATAGAGTAGGAAGGAAAGAAAAATGAAATTTTAGGGTTCTTATTGAGTAAATTTTTAGGACAGAGAGTTACACGGCCTCCCACATGGGTGTGTCCTTGCCCGTGTGATGAAGAAATGTGTTTTTCTCTAAGTCGAGAGTTACGCGGCCTCCCACACGGACGTGTCTTTGCTATTGTAATAAAGAAATGTATTTTTCTTGAAGTCAAAGAGTTACACGGCCTCCTACACGAGTGTGTCTTTGCCCGTATAATGCAAAAATGTATTTTTCTTGAAGTCGAGAGTTACAAGGCCTCTCACACGGACGTGTCCTTGCCCGTGTAATGAAAAAATGTATTTTTCTTGAAGTCGGAAAGTTGCACGACCTCTTACATAGGCATGTCTTTGCTCGTGTAATGAAGAAATGCATTTTTTGAAGTCAAAGAGTTACACGACCTCCCACACGGGCGTGTCTTTGCTCGTGTAATGAAAAAATGTATTTGTTCTTGAAGTCGAGAGTTACACGGTCACCCATATGGGCGTGTCCTTTCCCATGTAATGAAGAAAGGTATTTTTCTTTAGTCAAATAGTTACATGACCTCCTACACCGGCGTGTCTTTGCCCGTGTAATTTACTAGTCACTTGAAATTCATCACTTTTACTTTATACTTGCTTGGTTTCCATTTCTTTCACCAAAATAACGTAATTAATGGTCACTAAGGCTCAAATAGATATAAAATGAAAATATTTCATGATGATAAGAGATATGAATATGCCATAAATTCTATATGGGTTGGACCTATGAAAATATTTCACGATGATAAGGGGTATGAATATGCTCGAAACTCGTGTGGATTGGACCTATGAAACTATTTCATGATGATAAGGAGTATGAATATGCTCGAAACTCGTGTGGGTTGAACCTATGAAAATATATGAAGTCGAATCCTGTATGAGTTACATATGTTTAATATGGTATATGGTACACATAACATCATGTGCATTATAGAGCGGATGGAGAAAAGTCAATTGGTTGAGAATTAGTTTACATAATTATGTTTAGTAACCTAACGTAAATAAATAGGTATTAGCAGTCTAGTTGTGTGCTCGCAATGTTAGACGATGAACTCTCGCTAACGAGTGGCTACAACGAGGGATAATTCCATTGTAGCAAAAGGTGATCCGATAATCACCCGAATTAAAAATAGAGTAGACTTGCTAATACCTAGGGTACCCCGAACTAAAATTGATGAGTATAGTGGGAAGTCGGAAAAGCATTACATATCATATGCATCACCCCACTTATTGAGCTTCGGCTCACCTCGTTGTTATTTACATGTTATGACGAGTAGTGATGATTGTAACACCGATAAAGACGCCGTCGAGTCCTCCAAAAAGGCTCGGGGATGACACAAACCTTAGGAGATTTTATTTTGATTGTAATTTTGGTGTTGGGGTGTCCGTAGATATTTAAATGGCATTGTAAATAAATTGTAACTTCTTTCGTTGTGAATATTCTTGTAATGTATTTTGTATTATACATATTTCAATATATAGTATGTTGTTACGATATCGACATGGACGTAGTCAAATTTAAGTCGGGTTTGACGTGTCGGTGTGATGTGTTCCTCGTCTAGCCACTCCTTTTGGGTAATTGGCAAGTGGGTCGGGGAGGAGGCGTTACACATACAACCTTAAAATTATTCATAATTAAAATCCTTAACAAAAATCCAAGATTAATTCTATTTTTTCTTTTTTAATATTTTTATTTTGTGTTTTCATCTTCTCTTTTTCAATTTTTTTGTATTTATTTTTTCTTTTGTTCTCCTTTTTTTTGTTATTTAAGACGAAATGATAAATATAATGAAACCAAAATTAAAAGCTAATAATGAAACCAAAACTAATAGTAATAAAAATAAAAATTCATGGGAAACCTACATTATAAAAAGAAAATTTTAAAATAATTATAGGAGTCAAAATTGAGTTATGACATTTGTCTTCTTTTTATAATACTTACGTTGCAAAGTCCTATGAAAAAAATATTTTTGAGTGACTTTGTATAATAAGCTTGTAAAGAGATTTTTTTAGATAATGATATTGGTGGTCCTATTCTCATAGGTGACTAATCCTTTTTGGTAATCTTGTTCTCAAGGATGACCTATCATAAAATGATGATATTGTTCTCAAAGATGACCTACCACGATGTTCTTATCTCAAGATCAACTTATCTTGATGGTTTTGTTCTCAAGTGAAGGGCGACCTACCCTAATGGTTTTGTTCTCAAGAATGACTTGTTCTAAATGAAAGAAATTATCATTAGGTCGTCTTAACTAAATGATGAACTAAATTAAGTAATTCTACTTCAAATGAGGAACTAAGTTAAGTAAATCCTGCCTAAGAATGAGAAATGATCACTAGGCAACCCTATTTGAAAATGAGAAATAATCGTTAAGTAACCTTGTCTAAAACGATGAACTAAACTAGACAACCCTGGATAAATAAACAATTATCACTAGGCAACCCTACCTAAAATGATGAATTAGTTAGGCAACTCTACCTAAAATGAAAGATATTATCGCTAGGCAACCTTACTTAAAACGATTAACTAAATTAGGCAATGCTCGCCTAAAATGAAAAATTACTATTAGGCAACCTTACCTAAAATGATGAACCAAATTAGGCAATCCTACCCGAAAATGAGAAATGATAGTTAGGTAATTCCGTATAAAATAAAGAATTATCGCTAGGAATCCTACCTAAAACGATGAATTAAACTAGGCAATCTTGTCTAAAATGATGAACTAAGTTAGATAACTCTGCCTAAAATGAAAGAAATTATCACTAGGCAACCTTCTCTAAAACGATTAATTAAATTAAGCAACTCAACCTAAAATGAAAAATATCACTAGGCAATCTTACCTAAAACAACGAATCAAGTTAGCCAACCACGCCTAAAAATGAAAAATAATCGTTGAACAACCTTGTCTAAAATCATGAACTAAATTAGACAATCATGTCTAAAATGAATAATTATCGCTAGGCAATTTTACGTAAAACGATAAACTAAGTTAGGCAACTCTACCTATAATAATAAAAAAAATTATCGCTAGACAATCTTGTCTAAAAAGATTAACTAAATTAAGGAACCTAACCTAAAATGAAAAATTATCGTTAGGCAATCTTGTCATAAATGATAAACCAAATTACTACCTAAAATGAAAGAAATTATTTTGCTAAGCAACTTTGCCTAAAATAGTTAAAAAAAACTAGGCAACTTTGTCTAAAATAAAAAATTATTTCTAAGCAACCTTCCCTAAAATGATGAACCAAGTTAGGCAACCTCGTTTGCAAATGAGAAATGATCACTAGACAACTTTGCCTAAAATGATGAACTAAATTAGGTAACCTTATCTAAAATGAAGAATTATTGCTAGGCAACCCTCTCTAAAATGATAAACTAAGTTAGAGAATCTACCTAAAAAAAAAAAAAAATATCACTAGCCAACCTTGCCTAAAATGATTAACTAAATTAAACAATCGTACCTAAAATAAAATATTATTGCTAAGTAACCTTGCCTAAAATGATAAACCAAGTTAGGCAATCACTGTCCGAAAACGACAAATGATTACTACACATTCATTTCTAAAATGAGAAATTAAATTAGGCAACAATGCCTAAAATAAAGAATTATTGATAGAGCTACCCTACCTAAAATAGTGAACTAAGTTAGGCAACTCGATCGAAATAAAAGAAATAAATGTTAGGCAACCTTTTCTAGAATGATTAACTAAATTAGACAACTCCATCTAAAATAAAAAATTATCGCTAGGCAACCTTTCATAAAATGATGAACAAAGTTAGGTAATTACGCCTGAAAATGAGAAGTGATTGTTAGGCAACTCGTCTAAAACGATAAAATAAATTAGCAACGTTGCCTAAAATAAAGAGTGATCGCTAGGCGATCCTACTTAAAATGATGAACTATGTTCAGCAACTCTACTTGAATGATTCAAGGAACGTGAGCCCCTTATAGTCATATGACTTTCAAATTTTATGACTAGAACGACTCTCTTATCTTTACATTTGAGATGAGATTTTTGAAATATCAATGAGACTAATTACAATGGTTAGTTTCTTACCTATAAGAAATATAGGCTGCCTCTATTTTGCGGTACTCATACCCCCTCTATCGGTGTCTTTTCTTTTGCTATTTGACTTATTCATTCTCCTAGTGAATCGGCTCGTGAAATGGATGCAATCTTATTGCCCTCGGTCTTGATAACGGTTCGATCAATGGCTATCTACCTTTTTTAAAAAAACATTTGGATTTCTACTTTCTTATACTGTACGGTCTATCGGGGTGAGTGAATCTTTTTGAACCTTAAAGATGACAACTATTCTTGTATTGTGATCTATCCTCCGATTTGACTATTCTTAACTGCTTTGATTGCTTCACAAACTCTCGATGAGTTGCCATCGTATTTTTTAGACTATTCTTTTTGCCTCTTTTGATTTGATGATTTCATCTGTTTTGATGCTAAAAAATTTGTTTTCTAAGACCTCATAGCCTCGAGTTTGCTTGATGATGTTATTGTTTTACCAATTGTTAAACTCGATTAAAGTTATTTAATCCTTGACCTTACCCTTAAGTATTTTTAATTTTACCGATTATCATTTAGATTGGATTATGATGTGCTCGAAAGTGCTTGGTTGAGATCATATATTTATTGTTCTCTTTGAATAATCACTACTTGTGTTTAGATTTCATCTTTTGATACTTGTTTCTCAATTTGTAATTCGATCTTGAAATTTTCGAGTGTATTTTAAGAAAAAATATTGAACAAACATTTGATTTTCATAGATTAATCATTGAACTTGAATGACTCTTTTAAAGAAAATTTAGATAACTTGAAAGAAATATCGAGATGTTCTAATAAAAGTACTTTCATTCACAAAGATAAACAAGTTGACTCTCGAAGTGCTAAATCATGACATTTAAATGCTATAATGTAATTTCTTCAAAAGGATTGCTAGGCTAAATAGGCAAAGTATGTTTGGGTCACACAAGATTGCTATAAAAATTTGTTTTTGATGCTATTGAAGGCAAATGGTCAAATGATAAGTCCATTTTGGTGAATAGAAAGGTTTGAGCATAAGGTATTTGAAAAATTGAGTTTTGAGAGATAAGTTTACTCGAGAATATCTTGATTTTGTTTATTTCTTAGCCCTAAGTTAGTCGATAAAAACTTATGATTTGATATCATAAATAATGACAAATAACACATTAACTAGTCATGTTTTTTTTTAATGTTTTTTTTTAATTATTCTTCTTTTTTTCTTTTAGAACAAAGTTCAACACAATAAGCAAACTATCTTTGATCGAAAGGACTTGTAGGAATACGTAATATAGGCTATGGCTTGGACTTATAAAAAATAGATACATAAAGGCTAAAAAAGTATTTAAGGGTCTTATGACATATGATCACTTTGTTGTCCATAGAAATCTCTTTAGGAAATGCCTCTTGGACTTTGTCACTTTAGTTGTTAGTTAGTATTTTGTGTCATTTTGACATTTATAAGAATTTTTTTCTAAGCTTGCCATAGTGACTTTGTCATTTTGATTGTTGATGTTATTTTCTAGCCTCAACTTTCATTGTTTGTTTGTCTAAATTTTAACTCCCATCTCGACTTATAATTTGCATTAGGAATTTTTTTTTTATGTTTTTTTTTGTATTCTTTTTTGTTTTTGAAATCATCAATAAGGTTTTTTTTTATAAAAATTTTATTTTTGAGATTTTCATCAACCATCTATGAACTTCACATTTTGCCTTCTAGTTTGAGGGGTGATCATTGTTTGAGTTGTTGTGTAAGAAATCATGAAGACTCAAAGTTAGATGACAAAGAGTATAACTATGTGTGAGAAATATGAATGATGACCTTTCTTCATCTCAAAAACTAATTTATTTATACTTGAAAAACGTTAATCTCTTTTGAAAATAATGATTGATTTGAAAAATCCTTAGGTTAACTAATGAGAAAAAATGATGAATGTAATTTAGAATCATGACCTAAAAATATATTATTCATCATTATTTAAGACATCAATTATTTAGTCTTTCAAATTTGGGTTTCATGATGTTATCCTAGGTAAAACTTTCCTTCAAAAGTTTATTTGGGAAAGAAAAGAGAATCTTTTTTTTTCTTTTTGTCAAAATGAAGACAATCCCTCATTTGAGCTTAGTATGTATCTATCATACTTTAAAATTTGATCAATTTTTTTTTGAATATTTTTGAATGAATTTGCCATTATATTTTTTTGAGGAAGGAAAATATAATGCTAAATAATACTTTCAAATAAACATATCTTAATTTCATACCGAACAACATGAAATTGTAAAAAATGAGTAAGAGCTATTTCTTTATTCAAAGACATGATTCAATCCATGCATAACAAGATGTTTTTAGGAAATAGAGTTCATTTTTTTTAAACGAAAGACTGCAGACTATAAATTATGAGCATCCATCTTTACCATAACTTTTTAAGCTCCTCGGTATCTCCATCCTTGCATTAATAATTGTATGGTTTATGAGCGAGTTCGTATTCACATTAAGAGCATGTAGACCAATGCCGACCAATGTCAAAACAAATCAAACCTTGATCAAATCCAATAGCTTTTTTTTTCTTTTTTTAAAAAAGGATAGTGATCTATATTATGCCCAGCAACACTAAAATAATATTCAAATCTCTCATCTTGTTTGTAGTATAGAGGATAAGGTGGGTGTATCGAGGTTAGTAGACATTAAGATAAGCTACCTAATACTTACTAAGTGCTTAAATATTTCACTTAGTAGAAAAAAGTACGGGTGGTAGTTGTTTAAGCTTATTTTTATAATCTTGATGGTTTTGGTGGTAAGGGTTGTATGATGTTTGAGAATCATTAAAAGTTAAAGGATTTTGAAAAGGCCTAATAACTTAGGGAAATTGATTTGCTTTGATGGTTTTGGTGGTAAGGGTTGTATGATGTTTGAGAATCATTAAAAGTTAAAGGATTTTGAAAAGGCCTAATAACTTAGGGAAATTGATTTGCTTGGCAAGTTTGGTGAGCGAGATAGGATTGATTAAACTGATTTAACAAATATGGTTAATAATTATTTGTCCGATATGGTTGTATTTGGATTAGGAACGAAACGGATATTGTGGTTGTTGCATTAGGTGAGTGTTGGGTAAATAAAAGGCCTTAGATATTGGTGGAGTTACAAAGATTGCTGTATTTTTCTTAATTAATCTCTCGATTTCTAGATCGATGGGATTCAATCTCAACCTAGTATACTTCGAGCATCTCTCATCTTGGTATTGCCACTTTCTTTCTTCTCAAAAAAATCAAGATTCTTTTTAGATTTGATTGTTTATTCTATCTTTTAAGTAATGATAACAATGTTAGTAAATTTTAAGAAGAAGTTTCTAATCAAATACCCGAAGTATAGTATTTTGAAAGTATTCGAGAAAATGATGATCAACTCCTATTCGGGTAATAGAGGATGAATCTAGATAGCTACCTTACGCCACCTTTAGGCATATTCCTTTACAATTTATTTTGGGCTTTTCTTCATACCCTGTAGGTTTAACCGAGTTGGAGTAACCTCTATGTTGAATTTATATTGCTTGATGAAAGCATCCGCTACGGTTTCATTTCTTAATTTTGGTACTATCCAATCACTTGTACCAATTCAAATCGGATCTACTTAGACTTTCATGAAAGAAATGTATGAGCGAGTTTCTCATCATGAATTACCTCAACCATATTGCTACGGTATACTTACGGGTGAGTCATGAGACATTGAATGTCTATGTACTTGGTAAACTCTAACACCTTGAATTTCTTAGGAATTACCACATCTAGCATTAGACACATCTTGATTGTTTTTATAGGAACATATATATTAGTCCCTTCTACAGCCATAAAGTGTTCCTTAATAGCAAACAACTTATCAAAGTTGGGTTTTTCTACCATTTTAACCTTATAAGTCTTTTAACCAACAAGGTCAATAGTGGGCGTGCCTTGCATTTGTGGAGCTTGTAGGCCTATTGCATAAGGAACCAATCCAACAAAGAATGACACCTTAATAAGAAATGTGGTTGTCTCCAAGTTGACAAGTGGGATGGTAGATGGCCTAGGCTACGGATACATGTTTAGTAGAGGAATGAGGTATGGCATTTCTTCTTGAGTCCGACCTTAGCTTGAAGTCCCTTCTCCATTTAGTGGTGATTGTAGTACCCTTTCCGACGGATTGGTAAGGTGGGAAATTTTACGTTTTATAGCATCAAGTTCTTTTGGTCTATTCTAATTATGCCTTTTTTTGTTCTCCATCAATCATCATCGAGTCAAGTGTAGTGTATTTGAGGAGGGAGTTAAGTTTTATCGGGGTGCCCTATATTTCGAATCTTGAAAAAACCCAAAACAAATATATATAATAAATATACACACTAAATATATGTATGTAAAATGTGAATTAGGTTGAATATGTTGCTTTGATGTGGCAAGCTTTAAATCATGACAAAGCTAGTGTTGAATACGAGCCGGATCCGATTTTAAGTGCTCATTAAAGGTGTAACCCTACGGATACTTCGGGTGATTTGAGAGACATGTCTACCATGTTCCTTGTTGAAACCTTGAGTGATGGATGCCATATCGTAACAACATTTATAAAAGTAGAAATTTAAACTTTTATCATATTCTAAATATGACTCGGATTCATTTTTCATTGAAAGACAAAAGGCATTATAGCTCGTTTGATTTACATTCCAATAATTGTTGAAAAGTAAAAGAAATGCTATAACTATTGAACTTATATTATAGTTCTTGTACATAGCAAATTCCAATTCTACTCTCTCCATAACCTCGGACCGGGATATAAGGCGGCAGTAGCTATGAGGTTTTTGAGTTTTGTATATAAAGTATAAGCTCTTCTTTCACGGTATCCTTGTTGCTTGTAAATCTCATCTTTTTTGGTAGCTTTGACACAAAACCTAATGGTAGATAGTCTCCCTCTTCAAACCGAGTTCATTCTAACCCAACCCTAAAATCCTCAATAGTATACTCCACTCTTTTTATCATGATTTGTTTTGGTGATAACCTACAAAAACAAAGGTTAAAACGAGCAATAACACAAAAATATTTTACATCTTAATGGATTAACCCTAATGGATAGGATCTAACTTTTTTAAATACGATTTAGGCAAATCTTGTCTAATCTCGAAGGCTTTTCAAGTCCTTGGACTATCTAGATTAGTAGTGAGATAATCCATCATTTAACCTTATGCATCAAGAGATATGTGAAGGTCATTATATAATTTTCTATGCATAGGATGAGTTTCAATCCAAGCGAGAGTCCACATGAGCATCAATAGACTTTCGTCATACTTGCCATCCAAATCCCTTTGTCTAAATCCTAAAAGGTCTTAGCTCGAGTCTAGATCTTCGCAGGGCTTTTCTTGTGGTATGTGTTTAACAATTCAAAATAGATATATCCAATCTAGTTCACAATAAATACATAAATTTAAATAAATAAATAATAAATTACATAAAATAAATAACTTAAAATTAAATAAATAATAAATAAAGAACTTGAAAAATAAGTAACTTGGATACAAATAGCAAACATAAATAAAAGAGATAAATTTAAAGAAGACTAAACCTATGGTCTAACTTTAAATCTTCGAGTGGAGTCAAATAATTCATGGGAAACCATCAAAAGCACCTTTTTTCGAAAAAATTTACTATATTTGGTTTAATCCTAAAAATATCTTATAAGAATTAGTTTTGCCAAATTATTTTCTAAGTAAATTTTCAAGTTTGTTTATTTTTTAAGTCAAATTATTTTTTATTATGAAATAGTATTAAATTGATGTCAAGCTCTAAAATTGAGAGTCTCATCAATGTAGCATCATATCCAATTAAGTCCTAATATGATCGACATGTTGAAGAACAACCTAATTAACTAATGTTATTTAAAGTTTGACTTGTATTTATCTTTGCTAATTTCTTTTTTGTTTCTCTTTCTTCTTTTTTCTTTTGTTTTTTTGACCGAGGTGTTGAGACTAACGTCCATCCCTATTAAATAGGAGACTCGATAGGTCGACTTAATTTTCCTAATTAACCTAAGATAAAAGAATATTTTATAATTATAACCAAGATCTTATATGAAATCATCGTCGATCCCTAGAATCTAAGAAACTTGATAATCTATATCCTACACAATTAGCATGGCAATAATTTAAATAAAATGCCAAAATGCATAATAAAATTATAAAATTTTAAAAGTAACTCAAATATAGGTAAAAGATTCTCATACAAAAAATTAGAATGTAAAACCATTCGAGAACATATCAACCATGTCAAATACCACAACAGATCAATTTTAGTTTGATAGATTACTACTACCTTAGTTGACAAGATGGTTTAAATGGATAACCATCCTATACCCAAAAAATATGAAATTTCACATAGATATTAGGGACAAATATATGATATTCATATTAAAAAATCAAGATATAAAACTATATAGGGCTACCGAAAACATACAAAATATTACATAAACTATTTCTAACTTGAGAAATCACACTGCTCGCAAAAAACAAAATGACTTAAAAGGATGGCCATCCTATGTCAAAAAAACTGAAATTTCACGGATAGATAGGACACATATAGATGGTGTTCATATAAAAAAATTAGGAAGTAAAACTGTTTATGGATATACCAAACACGTAATGCACAACAATAACCAATTGGAGCTTGAAAAAGCAATATTAAAATAGCCAATAAAGTAACTTAAATGGATAATTATCCTATACCATAAAGATCTAAAATTTCATACATAGATAGAAAACTAGTATATGGTATTATCATAAAAAAAAATTAGAAAGTAAAAAATATTTATTAATATATCAAACATATAAAATATGAAAGTGGCTATTTTTAGTTTAAAAAATCAATACCGTAGTAGTAAAAGATGATTTAAATGGACCACTATTTTATATCATAAAGATCTGAAATTTCACACATAAGTTGGAGACACATATATGGTGGTCGTGAAAAAATTTTTAAAAATAAAAGCATCTAGAGCTATACCTATAATGTAAACACACAACCAACAATCATATTTATTGGGGTTTAGATTGACTAGAAGATCCATTAGAATCAATAAGTATCCAAATGCATTTTTGTCTATTAAAATTGATAAAGGATGAAGTAAAAAAGTAAGATGTTAACTATTAAAATTCAAAAATGGTTAAAAAGCTTGGAGTTGATAGATTAGGTTGTTTGCAAACTTATCAGGATACTTGGATGTTGTTTTTTCTCTTCCTTTTCACCTATTCTTACTTTCTTCCTATCCAAACTCTTTCTTTTTTGTTTTGAATTTCTCTCTCTCTCTCTCTCTCTCTCTCTCAAAAAAACCTCGTCACCCTTCAAAATGCTATGCCCTTTACTCTTTCATTTCTCTTGGTTTTTATCTTACCTTAACTTCATTCTCCACCCATAGATCTTCCTGTCTTAATCTCATCTCTTCCCTTTTGATGAGTATAGGACACTGCCATAAATTTGATGGACAAAAGAAACTATTATGCCCTACACATCCACATGTACAGCAAATTTGTGGTAATCCTTCTTTTGCACAGTATATTCAATATGAATGTGTGCTTGAAGGGGCTTGAGCAAATCAACATCCTATCCGCGCAAATTTACCTTTGTGGGATGTTTTCGTATTCAGATCAATATGGATAATTTTACCGATCATGTCTCCCATGGTTCGGAGGATTCGAGGGTGATACCAATTAATTGGGAGATTCGAGAAGTGGACCCAAATGACTGTCCTAGTAATCCACCTTTCGGATGCTCAAAAGTCTGGTGACCAAGGCTGCAATGTTATGCGATGCCCAAATTGCCCAAGGACCATCAGTCAGTGCATGAAAATAGCGTTCTATGTTTGCGAAATGAATGATGAAGAAATCATTGTCTAGATCAATAACTCTAAAATGTTTAGTTGCACCAGATTGTGTTCAAACGAGGACATAATGTTTTGTAGCCCACCATTCTTTTAAGAACTTTAACTCCAATAGAGAGTTTCCAAGGTTTTTTCAATCTGGTTTTGAAAGTTTTTGGCAGTTCAATTGCTATTCTTGTAGTTTTTGTTGCTACTGTTATGTCTCCGTCTTCAACTTCAATGTCCTCCATTTTTATCCTTTCATACGTCGTATCTTCAGCATCCGTACCTTGAACAGCAGCTCCTTTGTAACTTTTTGAGTTATCCGGCATGAGGGTATATATCCACAACGTCCTCTTTATATTGTAGTTGTTCCTTTTTTACCATTCGGTCATCATCTCCGATCTGAAGGAGGGTTCATCTTCACCAGTGGGGCGAGAGGATGAAGAGCGTTTATTTTCCATGGGCTTTTTGGATGATTTTCATCGGGGAATTAAATCCTTTTGTTCTCCAAATTTGGTTTCCCTCCGACTAAAAAGTCCTCCAAAAGAAAAAAAAAATAAATACCCATAGGAATATTTTGTTCGTAATTTGATTTTTTTTTCCAAAAATTGGTGTCCCTCCCAACGTTAAATTTCCATAGGGAGAATAAAATTTTTAGATCTCCACGTCCAATTAAAAATTGAAAAATAAAAACCAAAATTTAACCTATGCACACCTTTTGTACTGAAATTTCGTGCCTTCAGCTATGAATCTGCTTTCGTTTTGTATGGGTTATTAGATGATTTTTCAATCTATGCGAACTATGGCCATTCTTGGCGCCAGTTATCAGCCCCACCAACCTAACCCTAACCAATCATGGCTTGAGTAGAGATAAACTAGATTTTGAAAAAATTTCGAGTTGATTGTTTTGCAGCCAGCTTCTCAGGATGATCAATGACTTTACCAATGAAAAGCTAGCTAACACTTGATTAGTGAGATGCATGCAATTAATATGGCAAGTGACTCATCTATAGGGAGAAGCATGCATGATTTATATACAGAATTTACAAAAATCAGTTAACGCAGCACTGACTACAGCTCAAGATATGGGATCTGTCACAATCATAAATGGAGCTCTTCTCCTCCCCGTTTCCCTCTACACCAATAGCAGGACATGAGCCTGAACCAAAATTGGTTACCAACACCGATACCACATGATCTAGCTGCTCGCGGCCCTGCAACCCTTTTTTTTTTTTTTGGCTTTGCAAGAAGTTGCTGAAAAGAGAGAACAGGATGCCAGGGCCAAAGTGCAAGAAAAAGGAAGGATCAGCGAAGAATAACCAAGAATTCAACTGCTACGTCAGTGAATTCAACAAAAACCAGACGCTAAATCAAGGAAGAGATTAATATAAAGAGCTCTCATTGTCCTCCTTTGAGATTAGGAGATTTCATCTTCTCCAACAGCCTGACCTTGTCAAGCAACTCCTGAATAGTATTTGATGCATCCTGCAGGGTTACAACTTATGAGTTTTCCAACTATAAGGGAAAAATTCAAAAAGCAAGAACAACAAAATCCCCCCAGCAGTAACAAGGGGGAGAGGTGATGCAAAAAACCTTTAGCTTCTTTCTCAGATTCTCCTCCTCCAGGTCTCGCCGGTCCCTCTCCTCTGAGAATATATCAATCAGACT
Source organism: Dovyalis caffra (assembly GCA_963924115.1). Lineage (NCBI taxonomy): Eukaryota > Viridiplantae > Streptophyta > Magnoliopsida > Malpighiales > Salicaceae > Dovyalis > Dovyalis caffra. The sequence goes on along the minus strand of CAWUPB010001009.1, from coordinate 3,708,567 downwards.
TTCCTGTTCCTTGTTCAATTCTTCAAGCTTTTGCTGTGCATCATGCAACTGAAGAAGCGAAGAGATAAAGTTTCAGGAGAACTCAAATTCATCAAGCCAAAAGGAAAACAATAGCACCAAAAATATATCCCATCCAGCACAGTAACCAATGATAGAGATGTTATATACCTGTATCTCAAGTGATTTACACTTCTGACACTGAAAACCATTCAAGTACTCCCCTCGAGTCTCTCCTTCCAATTTCTCTAATCTGCAAACAAAGAAAGGAGTCAAATAAAATAAGATGAAGTATAGTTCTTAAAACCCAGAGTGAGAAAACAAACCTTTCTTTTAGTTCTTGATTCTCTTGTTTCAAATGAACAAGGGCATGCATACCAGATTCTGATAAGGCATGATCCCTCTTATCAACATCGCCCGCCTGTCAATTGAACAACCTTAATATGATTTCTATTTTCAATAGAACATGCACACAAGCAGAGAGGCACAAAAAAAAAGATGCCAAACCTACATTATCAATATTATCATTTACTAAAGATGAATGATAAGGAAATAAATCACTTGACAACAAGAAGCGCTTGACAGTTGACCAAGCCTTTCTGCAGACTATAATCACATATACAGAGGTGCCCTAAGATTTCAAGAGAAGAAAAATCTTTGATAGCTATCATTAACATTGTCTGCTTCTTTTTTAATGGTTCTGGAAGTATGACAAAGTAGATCACTTAATGACCCAAGAGTGTCCGATTAATCTCAGACAGGTAACTCATCAAAGAAGCTTTCTTTCTCTAAACTACCATCTGGGTTATTGTCAGAGATAAGATCCCACATTGCAATGAATGATAAAAAGAACAGCATTGGAAAATATCACCAGCTAAAGACACCATATCATAAATGAAGTATGCAAATTGGCATAAACTTCATAACATAAATAATGCAAGAGAAGCGACCTTTTGTTGGGATCTTGTGACTCTTTGAAAAGTTCCCCCTCCAGACATGCAATCATGCTGAGATCCAGAATCTTCCAAGTATGAAGACGACTGACTTGCATGCAACCCATTTTTCTCAGAAGTCTTGTTAGTAGGAGTGGTCTTTTGAGTGCTCCCATTTGCTTCTCTCATAGGAACAGCAACACAATCATCATCTCCACTGCTAGCATCCTGAGCAGGAGGTGATGGTCCAGAAGATACGGCGCTTTTTCCAGATTTAGTTTGGGTCTTGGTTCTATTATTCCCTTTATTGGAGGTATGTCGGTTGCCATACCCATGGTCTGAATATGAAGGGGATATCTTACTGCTCGAGGAAGTATACTTCTTTTTAGATGGAGAAGTTGTGGGTTGTTGATAGTCAGGAGAAGTTTCTACAAAGGAAAGACAACTTTCTGTGAGATCATTAGGGGTAATAAGAAAGCGTTCAAAACTAGTAAACAATTAGGACAAGGCAATGGTCTATACAAAAGACCATATACTTAGAGACTCAAAAAGCTCGCAAACTACACCTCTATCTGAAGACTCATTTATGAGTTTCTTATTTCGCCTTGGAGCATAACCAATTTTATAGCAGTATGTGCTCCTAACAAAGTAGTGCAAAGGTATTAGTCACATTTACGCCTCACATATCAAGAAGAGCAATTAATTACAATCAGTTAGACATGAACAACAAACCAGTAATGTTTTTGCATTTGTACTAATCGAGATTCAAGTCTTGCAAGAACTGTTGTTCGTTCAAATCCTTGCTTATCATGAGCTGGCTCAACAAAATTAGCTTCCAACACACCTGTTGGCATAGGGGAATCATCATGTTTACAAAATGTTTGCTAGTCATAGATAGTTGGGATGTGGAATACAAAATTTTACCTATTACTCCACGTCCATCACTTCCAGCGGCATTCCAAAGCCTCCAAAATGGCTATAAAACAGAAATGCTTTGATAAGGACAATTGAAATCAATTAACTGTTTGTCAGACTCAAAACACAGCAATTAAACGCATAGGGAATCAATTGTTTGTTGATAATTCATATGCATGCTATTAAGTATCTCTAAGAGGTATTAACATAGTAAATACCTCCCATCAGCATGCTTTAAAGGACATGATGATTTGAAAAGAGAGAGAGTATTTAAAATGCATTATCAACAAATTTATGAGTGTAACATTAAAATTTGGGTTGGTATATTTTGTAAGTTGCAAAAACTTAAAAAGGCCACATCCAATGATCTTTGCAATTCATTTTTTCCACAATTCTTCATTATCCAAGATGTTTCTGACCACTGTCCAACTTTTACATGAGTTTTCAAATCTAAATGCAATATAAGGTTGACACTTTTTTAATTCCTCTAGCTCTTGTCATGGTACATTAATCAATCTATGCATAGTTCAAATACACTTGTCTGTTCATGGTTAATTCACAAAATGAGAAATAGGGCAAGTTGGGAACTTTTTGCTGACCATATTTTTAAGCATATTCATCCATTCTGGAGAATACACAAGCACACAACAGTTTAAACAAAGAAAATGAGCCAAGCACCAAATATAAACGGACATAATAATAATAAACACGTATCATCATACATTCAGTATCACATGATCACTTTCTTTTTTTTTTTTTTTAAAGAAAAAAAGAAAGAAAGAAAGAAAATCAATGATACTTTATCTGAAAGCAAAACAAACCTTAATTAGTCGATTTTTGTGATAAACATTGAACCCTTGAACATCAATATGATGCTTTGCATCCTTTACAAAGCCAATAGTGACGACAGCAGTCATCTGTTGACAATAGATGCAAGCAATGAGCACCAGAATAAGCAAAGAAGAGAACTATCCAAACAAGTTCAGCTGCATTACATTTTTGTCTTTTGGGACACCATCTGCACCAGGCTGTGGCCGATATGTTATCTCCTGAGATAGCATCATATCATTCACTATATTGTGGTGCTCAACATCTTTCCCACGGAGAATGATTCGAAAGCTGGGAGGCAGTCTGAGATAGAGAATTGAGGCATAATTCTGGACGTTGACATAGAATTGGATAAGCATCAATCAATCAAATAGTAAAATAGAGATCTAGTATCTTTAAAGCAATAAAAAAATTAGCCTCTTTAATAAAACAGAACCAATTAGTCAAGCCATATTAATTCCACAAAGTTAAACAAGTCAAAAATTGAGTTATTCAGATTACTCAATGCATTGTAGATGTCAAATGAACACCCAATAGCTGCCAGGCTGATGGGACTTGACACAACAAAAAAGCAGAATTGATACAATTATATAACCAATATTAAAGAACCTAAGTTGAAAATAAAATCTTTTCAGAATCCAACCTCTTCAATTATTGTATAATCAAACATCCCAATTGTTCGTTACCCTCAAGACCCATTAAAGAATCTTTTCACTTTGTTTCTTATCATTCTTCATATTTCCTCTTCTTTTTTTCTAAAGAGTAAAATAAATGTAAAAAAACCTATGCCACATTAAACTTATGAACTAAAATATACTAAAATTTGATCAACCAGATAAAGCACAGATAATCAAAAAGAGATTAATACTTAAAGAAATCAAAATTCTGATTAGAGAACAAAAATTAATCGTTTGAATTATATAAAACAGTGTAGAGGGATTAGCTACCCTTAATGAATGCCGATAAGTAAGGAAGTGTCTGGAGTTGGGATACTCTTTTGCCATTTGTATATGCTTCTCATCTCGATTGACGCCTCTTAGTTGGATATCCTGTCAGATTATACACCAAATAAAAATACTCTCTCCAAATGATCATTTTCATAATCTTATCTGGAATGTGTTAGGCATCGAAGACATACATGAGGATCACTGTCAAAATCAAGTTCCAACAATCCCTGATCATCCTCCCAAAGATTGTATATAATTATGTGTGTCCCATGATCTGACATAAGATTAAACTATAAAGTACAAAAACACTAAGTTAGTAAAAAATAAAAAATAAAAAAAAAGCAGCAAGAACATGACAAAAACAAGAGATAGAAGTCGGGCTGCCACATGGATTAAGATTGAAAAAAAGAATCACGATTGGAAAAAGGAGCAGCAAGATGGTCTGCAGGAAGTAAACAATACTATGATAATTCTGAAAAGTAGACCACCAAAGAGTAGTAATGCATACCCAAGACAGACGACAAAAGAGGATGATGTACAAGAGCATATTATTTTTTGTTCTTTGTTGTACACTTCATCAACAGAAAATACCTGACGAAGAAGGTCTGCCTCACTGGAAAACGGAGACCAATGAACTATAGTCTCCACATTTCTATTCCAATCACCAGTAGAAGACCGTATTATCCTGCTCCATTCCCGCCCCTTTCTTTCATAGTCAAGCTTCATAATAATTCACAAAACAATAAAGATCAGAAGCACATGACTTAATTGAAGGCTTCTAATTATTCATCTACAAGAAAACTGTGATCCACACTCCATAGTTAACATATTAGACTATCAGAAACATAAATGGAGACAAGTGGGGAATTACAACAGTGACTAAGGTGTATTGTGAACACGCAATAAAGTTGGGCATTCCTCCTTTTGTCTAAATTTCAATCTTGAGCTGTATAAACTAATGTCAACAACTCCAATTGGAAACCATATGCAATACAGATAAGTTGGCTACACATGCAACACCGCAGAGCACACAACTGAAAAAAAAAATTACACAAGTAAACCAGCACCACAGTGAACCCAGAGTTCGTTCTCTAGATGAAAAAATGCCTGAAGATACCAAAATCTAATACCACAGTAAGAAAATGAGAGATTTTTCTTAAATGCAACTTTAAACACAATTAGGAACAGTGGAAAGAGAAAAGGATCCTATGAAACCAAAATGTGACTTAATAGGAAGAAAATGAGTAGTTTTTTTACCAGACTATATCACACTTAAACTCAAATAGTAAACCCAACTTGAACAATTTAACAACTACTACTGTAAGCAACTGATCAATTTTGAGAACACTTGAGAACTATGAAGAATAGAATACAATATTGTGAAGGAGAAGTCATTGGAAACTGTGGCACCAGGAGAGCCAACCACTTCTATGCATAAAGAAAGGACCAATCAAAAAGATCAACACAGCAAAGATACTGATCATCCTTAAAGAAATCCTAAGTTTGCAGATACATAAAGTGGATAAGATGGCAATGTTTAATTTATATATTAATTCTTTCAATGCATTAGAATGTTCAATTTTAGTACCATGGGCACCACAATATCTTCTTTCCCCGTGCTCCTCAAAAAAGTGTATGATAGCAATCCAATGCTCTGTGTAGGACTAAAACCAAACAGAAAAAACAGTCAAAATTCGCCATCTATAAGAAGAAAACACAACACAAATGATGTGATCATAAAAAAAATCACAGAGCTCAAACCTTTTGCCATTTTTTCCAGGACAACGTGAAAACACAATGACATCTGCTCCAAGTCTCATGGTACTTGTCTTAAATCCATTGCCATCTGAATAACAACAACATACACGGTTTAGAAAACAACAAAACAGAACAATAAATTGGATGCATCTTTTCCAAATAACTAGTTGGTTACATTGTCCAATAGAGTTAGCCACTTTGCTTTTTGCAGAATAACCCAATGACATGCATTGTCGCATTTTATCTGGATCCATTCCACCACCATTATCTGCAACAAAGTACAAAAGCACCCCAAAGATACCACATATTAAGAACATAATAGCATCATCAAGAAAAAATTCTCAGAAGAAAACATGGCATGAAACCTCAAAAAATATCTCACAAGAGATTATATTATGAAGATGAAAAAACCTTGGTATTTAAGAATAAACAGAATAAAACTGGTAACATTACACAAAATGACAAACAAAAGATCCCCAAGGCATCCTGTTTATGACTAGGAAAAATTAATTTCTCTGAGAACAAGCCCCTCCAATAAGAAATGAAGCATAGCTAATTGCATATACTTCAAAGTAACACCAATTATACCACCAGTGATCCATAAAATTCTAACATAACTCCAGTGATCCATAAAATTCTAACATAACTAGACCCAACAAGGATAAAACCAGCTAAGCAAAGATAAGCAAATACCTTCAATCAAAAGCATTTTGCTCCGATCCTTCTTACTTTCAACCATATCTATGTTAACAAACCTAGCCCCATTGCCAAACTAACACCAAAACAAATAAACCATCAAAAAAGGAAAAAAAAAAAAAATTTCCTACTTCCTAAAATTCACAACGGAAAAGTAACCAGTGAAAAAAACCACCTCATCCAATGCATTGTCCAAAAGTTCCGCAAATGCTGCAAAAAGGAGAAGAACAAACAACACCTTATGAATTCCGCAAACCAAAACAAAATGATCAAACCCACACATGTAACATAAACGTAAAAAAGAAAAAAAAAAAAAGGGAAATCAATTTTACCTCCAAGCGCCCACTTATGACTAGTTGCATTAGAATGCAAAAATTTTGGGTGAACCCTAACATGATCCAATCCACCTGTGCATCATAGAAAATTAACAATCATATGCATTTTCAATGTACATTGCAATTAACAATAAATATTCACTTATCAGCTTATCAATAATAAGATATCCAAATATAGCATGCAGGAAAAAAGAGAAAAGGAAAGCAAGAGATTACCAGAAGATAAATCCCAATTAGCATGAAGAGCATCTTCATAATCACCCGCTTTCCAAAATTGTTTATTACTTTGACCAGTCAAATTCACTCTGCTACTCTCCGCTGACTCCACCACCGCCAATTCCGTTTCAGAGGGCGGCTCCGACGCAGGCGGTGGCAGAACCGGAGCGAGAAACCCCAACGGCAACACAACGCCTAAATCATCCAAATTTCTCCTCCGCTTCTTCTTCTCAGAACCTCCATTACCACTACTAGAATCTCTATGTCTCTTAGAGACAGCGCCGTTTCCATCTAACTCGGTTTCGGACTCACTCCCGCTACCACTAATCCTTTCACTGCTGCTACTGAGTTCGATTACCGCGGGTGGAACGCCAGAAACGGTGGTGTTTTGTCGATTAGGTGACGGTTCAAGAATCTCTTGCTTTACATTACCATCCATGATGTTAAAACTTAAAAAGAGATAGAGAAAGAAAGAAAAGAGAAATTTAAAAAAATCTTTTTGCAAAGGCTTTTTGCTTTTTCCTTTTGGCTTCCACTTTAAATGAGATTTGGAGAAAAAGAAAGAACGTTTTGGTTTGTTGCTGTCGTGTTGTATTCTGTGGATTTGAGAGAGGACGGGAGAGGGTGAGTGACAGGAGCGAAGAGAAATCGCCAATCTGTTAGCTTTAAGAGTTTTTATTTCTTTGGAAAGCGGAGTGGTGATCTCTGTTTGTTTAAATGTTTTTACTTTTGAAGGCAGCGTGTTGTTACACTTTGTATTTTCCCAACCTCTCGTACGGTGCGCCGCTTTGTTTACTTCTCTCCTCTTTCGAATGCTTATAACTCTCTTGGAATATAATTTTTATATTTCTCTACTATATTAGATGTCGTGGTCAAATAAAAACCTTTTCTATCTACAGTTTTACAGTTTTTCATCTTGTCGGTGAATGATTAGGATCTATTTGAATTAATGATTATAAATAATTCTCTAGAATCTTCTTACTAAGATGTTTATAAAAAATTATCTAAATATATTTAAGTTATAACAATAAAAGATTTTCTAAAATTTTCTAAGACACGTTAAGATTTCTTTTAGACACCATAAAAGCTTTTTTATTGGCTCGTAATCTTTTAGAGACTTTTAGACTTATCTATAATTTCTAATTGACCTCTATAAAATCCCTCTTTCGTGTGAAGTGTAACATTCTCTTCTATTTAATTTGGCGACATCCTTAGCACATTTTCGTCATATTCTTCGACTTTCGAGTGCATCCTCGACACATTTTTGTTATATTCTTCGACCTTCAGTGCAAATTGCAACAAAGCTTCGCAAGTTCCCGACTAGCCTCATTTTTTTAATGATCCCTTCCAATTCACATAATAATCCTTTTCTTGGTGGCACTCAACGACTTTGGATTGTGTAGTCATCAAGTATGACATCAATTTATTTGTAATACGAGTCAACCACTATTGTAAGTGTCTTATAAGAAACTCCTTAGCTTAGATCCTCCTCATCGACATGATATGGCTTCAACATACTAATATGAAACACTAGATGGATTTTTAGCTTTGGTAGCAAATCTAGATGATAGGATGCCTCTCCTACCTTATGTATTATCTCAAATAATCATTCATATTAACGTATGAGGTCTTTGTGCACCTTGTAAAATATCTTATGTTGCTATGGTAGCAACTTCACCATCACTTTATCAACAGGTTGGAAGGTGATGTCTCTTTATTTTTTGTTAGCCCACTTCTTCATCTTCTTGGCAATCTTGTTTAAATACATTCACGTTAAATTTGCATGTTCTTGCCATCATTTGGCCAATGAATATGAACTCGAGCTACTTTTTTGGTACTTATCACCAAGCACCATCGCATGTGGAGTGAGAAGATGTTAGCCCATCATGATCTTGAATGGACTTTTACTAGTAAACTCGTTTTTTTGTAAGTTTTAGGAAAATTGGCCAACATCCAGCAACTTAGCCCAATTTTGTTGGTTAGCACTCATAAAATGCAACAAATATGTCTTTAGCAACGCATTCACCTACCTCGTCTACCCATCTATCTATAGGTGAAAGCTTATGGTGGAGGTGTGAAATAAACAAAAAATTTGTTCTCCTCCATCTAAAGTCCCAATATTAACCGTTGAATTAACTAATTATATATTAACAAGATGAATCAAATGTTACCTTTTATAGCATATAATCTAATTTACGGATTGAACATTCCAATTATCTAGTCTCTAGTTATGATTCACGCAGTTAAAACAACGAACACAATAAGCGACGGGAATCCTAGAGGCTAGAGTGCTAGCTTTAATTTTTTTTATGTATATTTTTCTTATATATATGTATGCGACTACATCTCCTTTTCGGTGAAGGAGTTGTAACTTATATCGAGTTTTGTTTGATCTTATTCTTATAAATCCTGAATTAGATTTAATGAACTTTTTACCTTAAGTTCTCAAAAATACCCCTTACACATTTTCACTTAAGCTTGTTGACCCAAACTTCCTTGGCTCAATAACTCAATAATTAATTTAGACCATCCAAATAAGTCGGGTTAGGTATTTTTGGGGAGGCTCATATTAGAAAATAATTTTCTAAGTTATCCTTGTAGTTTATTAAACCTAAATTAGAAAACTAATTTCTATTTTAGGAAATGGATTTTTAAAATAGAAAATTGATTTCTATCTTAAGAAATTGATTTCCAATTTAGGTAACTAACTTTCGAATTAGAAAAATGATTTCTAAATTAAGAAACTAATTTTTGTTTAGGAAATCGATTTTCATTTTAGGAAACTAATTTTTAAAATAGAAAAAATTTTCTAAATTATTCATGCCTCTTTTTTCATGTGACTCAATAGGTTCCTAAATATGTTGGTAATATATCGAGAAGTAAAAGACACTTCTTTTATCTTTCGATTCATAAATCAATATTGGCTTCTACCAAGGCATCATGACTACCAAATTATCTAGAAGGATTACTTAATCTACAATAACCTTTTACGAGTATAGTTTTCATACAATTTAGTCCTCATATCAATTTATCACAGTGTGATCTCAAATTTGGTTTGTTATCTATTCAATTATGATCACACACAAGTTTTCTTCGATCTTCGAATGTCTTAGCTCTCAAGTAAACCAATCATGCTCTATTGTTATACTTTCATCGTAACTATAAATTCTTGAGTAGACATTCATCAAAGTGCAATATGATAACTCATTTAGCATATAAGGAATAACATGTCCTATCTCATTTATCCATATATCTTTATTAGATTCCCGATACACCTAACGAATCACCCATATATAATTCTTTACTGATCCCATCGAAATGAATATCAACGTACATCAATCTTTTAATGAGATAATTATGATACTTCAAGTCAAAGGATTACTTGTACCTATCTTGTATGAGATTCTCATAGACTATACAAAATGGGTTCTTATGATGAGTTACGTCTAATATATAGGAGTCACGTTTTGTGATATGTTATTTAATATTATTCACTTATGTGTTTGCTTTTGGCAATACTATGCTAATAGGTGTGAGATCTCCTACTACTATCTTATAGCAAGAGCATAACACTCATAAGTCTTATCGTATATTATCAATGTCCAATCTTGACAATGCTATAATTTAGGACATTTAATGATATCATTTACATGTATTGATATTTGTCTCACAAGTGTGGATCAATTATGAATGTAATGCATATCATATAGGCTTCTATATAATTTTATAAAATTATAAATAACAAAATTTAAAGGAAAGACTTCTTTATTAATATTAAAAATGTAATGGTATAATATTTTAAACCATCTAAATAAGTTAGATCTTGAGCACCTACACTAACATATGGAGTAATGTAGCTTTTCGAATAATTCAATCCACAACTTGTTGGTGTAGATGCTTAAGATCTAACCTATTTAGATGATTTGAATATTGTACTATTGTATTTTTTATATTAATAAAGAAGCTTTTCTATTAATTCATGTTATTTATAACTTGATAGAATGAGATAGCAATCCATATGATATTGATTGCCTTGATGATTGATAAATAGATATGAGACAAACACCAATGCATAAAATGATATCATTAAATATCCTAAGTCATAGCATTATCAAGATTGGACATTAACAATATATGATAAGACTTATGTATGTTATGCTCTTACTATAAGATAATAGTAGCGAATCTCATATCTACCGATATGGTGATAACAAAGCAAACATATAGGTGAATAATGTTAGAGAATATATCACCTGGACGTGACTTGCCATGAGAACCCACTTGATTTAGTCTATAGGAATATCATACGAGATGGTTATAAGTAGTCCTTTCACTTAAAGTTATCATAGTTATCTTATTAGAGGATTAATGTACTTTGACATTCATTTCGATGGGCTTTGTAAAGAGTCTGTATATGGGAATTTGTTTGGTACATTAAGAATATAATAGAGATAAGCGGATAAGTGAGATAGAACATATCATTTCTTATATGTTAAATGAGTTATCACATTAAACTTTAATAAATGTCTACATAAGAATTTGTGGCTTTAGTGAAAGTATACCAATAGAGCATGCTTGGTTTACTTAAGAGCTAAAGACATTCGAGAGATCGAAAAAACTTATGTGATTATAACTGAATAGACATTAAACTTAGTTTGAGATCACATTATGATAAATTGACATAAGGATTGAATTGTATGAAAATTATACCGATGAAAGCTCATTGCGGATTAAGTAATCCTTCTAGATAATTAGGTAGTCATGAGGTCCTACTAGAGGTCAATTTTAATTTATATATCAAAAGACAAAAAAGTATCTTTTACTTCTTGATATATTACCAACATATCTAGAAAACTATTGAGTCATACGCATAAGTTTAACATTGATATGGATAAAGAGAAGCGAAGAATTATGAAAGAATGATGAGAATTGAAATGGTTGATTTCAATTCCTTAAGCACTAAAAGAATTTTGAAAAAAGTTTTCTATTTTATAAATTTTTTTCCTGATTTGGAAAAAATTTCTTGATTTAAAAATCCATTTTCTAAAATGAAAATCAATTTCCTAATTTGAAAATTAGTTTCCTAAAATAGAAATTAGTTTCTTAATTTAGGTTTCCTAAATTGATAGGGGTAACTTAAGAAATAGTTTCCTAATGTGGGTTTCCCTAAAATATGTAACTCATTTTATTTGTATAGTCGCTTTAATTACTAAGTCATTGGACCAAAGGTGCTTGGGCCAATAGGCTTAAATGAAAACTTGCAAGGAGCATTTTAAATGAAGGGGCATTTTTTAGAACTTTAGATAAAAGTTCATTAAACTTAATATAGGGTTTATAAAGATAAAAAGATATATCAAGCCATACAACTCCCTAACAATAGAAAGTGGCTGAATTTCCTAAAAAGAGATCGAGATATTGATGCAATCTTCCGTATAGAAAGAAATTATGCCAATTTCTTTAGAAAGAAATCATGCTATCTTCTTACAAAAAGATTTCTTATACGTAAACTCCATAATAGAAAGAATTGGAGCTAGCACTCTTGATCTTTTATTACTTTTTGTGTTGATGTCTAAGTCTGGATGGATTATCTCTAGAGACCGGACACTTGGATGGTTCGATCTTGTAACTTCATACCGTGCTTCAAGAGGTAACATCTAATCTATCTTTATTAGAATAATTAGTTAATTCAATTGCTAATCTTAAGACTTTAGATGGAGGAGAATAAATTTTTTTGTTGATTTCATACCTTCATAGGATGTATTATCCTTTACAACTTCTTAATGAATTAGAAATCTTGATCATCGATTAAATGTCATAGCATGACCTAATATTTACCATATATTTAAAAAATAGCTTAGTGGTGGGCTGGTATGAAAGTGACATACTTTGAAAACTTATCCATAATTATGATAATGCTATCAAAGTTCTCAAATTTCGGCAAAGCCATTATGTAATCCATGGTTATTGTCTCATATAGTCTCTCTACAATAGGCAACGATTGCAATAGACCTCTAGGCACTCGATTTTCAATCTTATCTTGCTAGCACACTAGATATGTCCTTATATAGAACTCTATATCATCGCACAATTGTAATAAAAAATATTCTCCCTCCAAGTAAGTCTACTAGTGTCTCTGTTGTCCTAGATGTCCAACCCACATCGATTCATGGCATTCCTTTATTAGATCGAGTTGAAGTTTTCCCTACTTAGGCATATAAATTCTCCTTTTTTATTGTATAGAGAATTCCATCATCCTCTTAAAATTTTTAAGCTTTGCCCTCCCTAGAAAGAGCCAACAAACTTTTAGTGGTGGGATCATACTCTATTCCATCCTTGATTCTTATCATGATCTCTCCATCCACCTTTATCATGTGATATAACTCCACTTTTCTATTAAGTGCATTAGTCGACACATTGGTCCCGTATAGTTTGTACTCAAAGATAGTTAAATTTAATAAGCAAGTCTTGCCATCGAGCTCGCTTTAGCATCAACTTCTTTTAAGTTTGAAAATAACTCATGGCTATGTTGTCCATCTTCGTCATAAAAGAAGACCCTAATAAGTAGTGCCTTCAAGTACGCAAGCAATATAACATTGCAATCATCTTCTTCTCTTATATCGAATATTGATGTTTGATGAGCTTTCTAATCTTCCAAGTTATAGGATGTTATTTCTCCATCAACACACCACATATAGTAAAATCAAAAGCATTAGTATGTACCTCATATGGCTTGGTTAGGTTAACCATGCTTAACACTAGCTTCTCGATGTTAACTTGTTTTAGCTTCTTGAAAGCTTTCTAGCACCATTCACTCCACTCCTATCTTTAGTTTTTCTTTAGTAAGTCGATGAGAGGGACCACCTTCTTCGAGTAGTGATGGATAAAATGATGATAGTAATAGACTCATCTAAGGAAAGAATGAAGCTCGGGTACCTTGGTTGACTCTTTTAATTTCAAGATAAATTTAATTTTAGCCACATCTATCATCTTCCTTCCTCCTTGAATCTTGTGCCCTAGGAAGAGAACTTCCTTTTTTGCAAAAAAGCACTTCTCCCTTTTGACATACAACTTGTTCTCCCTTAATACTTTGAGTATAGTACGTAGATGACCTAGATGCTCCTTCAACATCGAGCCATAAATATAATCTCATTAACCTAGAACATTGCAAACTAATCCAAGTATGATTGAAATACCTTATTTATTAAGGTGCGTCACTACCTAACATTTAGATAAGGAGCGAGAAGGTAGTCGAGACATTTGTCAAGCCAAACGACATAATAATGAATTCGTAAGAAACATACCTTGTCAAGAACACTATAACACCCCCAAACCTTATATATGTGTTAATAATTTGTTTTAATGTGTGAATATTTATTTAAATATGTGAAATTAATATTTTATATTAGCATAGCAATTGTGTTTATGCATGCATTAATGTTATGCATTATGATTGAATTATTAAGTGTTTAAGTATGCAAGTTTAAATCATGTAATACAACAAGTGCATAGATGATATAAGAACTTAATTAAAAAAATTTAAAAGTTGAGGGACCAAAGTGCAAGGACTTGATTGAATAGAATCATAAAGTTAAGTGACTAAATTGTAAAGTGAACAAACTTAAGGGACTTAAAGGATTTTGATAGGACAAGATGAGTTGTGCATGAATTAAAATCAAAATAAAGTATTAATAATGTAAGTAAATGTTAGATTTAGGAAAGTTCATAAAAACTTGATGGAAGTTACATAAAAAGACTTAGTAAGTTGCTTGGAAATTTTATGAAAAATCAAGAGAAATTACATGAAAGATACATGGTAAAGCAAGACGAAATATTATGGAAAAAACAAGAAAGTTGTAAGATGTTCACTTAGGAAATTACAAGGAATTATTTAGGAAATTTCATAAAAGTTACGAGGAGTGAACTTAGGAAGTTTCATGGAAACTACCTAGAATTAATTAGATGAAGCAATGAAAGCTTGCCATTTAAATGGCCATTTAAGTGGCAAAAATTTCATCCATTCACCTATATTAATTCAGCCAAGACAAAGAAAAATGGGAGAAAAATATCCAAAGCAACTAGATAACATTTTAACCTTAACAAATTATAACAATCTAGATAATGACTTTAGCTTAAATAACTTATACATGTGAAAAAAATTTATTAAGCTTCCTTGGACCAATAATTTGACCAATAGAGGGAAAAATAAGGGAGAAAACTCTAGGCTAATCTAGACATAATCAAGCAAGAAATATATAAAAAAAAAAGTTCACCCAAATTAATTCCTTCATGCAATCCAATTTCATGAACTATTCTAAATCGATAAAAGCACTATAAAAATGGGATGATTAACTAGGCTAACTTTGGCAAAATTAGCCTAGCTAAACATCAAAAGATAAGAAGAAAAACTAATTTTATGAAGAAGAAGGAAGGGTGGTCAAAAGTTTGAGAGGAGGAGAAGTGGTTGAAAGTTTGGAGGAAGAATTGAACAAGCCTTGGGTGAAACTTTGCAACGAAGAATGAGGGATTTTGGTGAGAAATTCAAGAGGTTTCAATAAATAAACTTTATGTAAGTGTAATCATCTCAATTATATCAAAAGACATAGGAATTGTTAAAACTATTATGTGTATTTGCTTGATTAATATTTGGTCATGTTTGAGTTGATGACTGATCATTGAATATATGGTGTTAATTAATGATTGATCATGATGAATCATGAGTTAAAATGGTGAATAAAAAATGTAATTAGCTTAAAATATGATTTAGGAACTTTTAGGATGTTGAATTTATGAATTAAATGAATTATTACATGTTTGGGAGAATTGATGATAAATTCGGCTAAGTGCTTGAGATTGTGTTGATTGATTAAATGTTCATATAGGTATTGTAAATTATGTTATTTTTAGGTTACATAAGTATTTGGAGATGTGGTTATGTGGACTTTAATGGATAATATGCTTTAGTTGTTTTTTAGATCATTTTTTGACATGTTTCGACCAAAGATGAATTTTGGTGTGGTTTGATGTAATCTTCATGTGTATATTGATAAACATGTTAGTTTTAGATTATGAAATCATGTTATATTCTTTGGGATTGTTTTTGATAGATTTGGCATAGTGTTAAGTTTGGTGTTCCTTAGTGTTTGTTCATGTATTATGTTCATGTAAATGTTTGTTATGCCATTATTAGTATGATATGGTTAGTTCTAAGACAAAATGATATTCGTGTTTATGTTGATGATCATTCGACCAAGTGACTAAGTTTAAGATGATATGGTTCTATGATGAATATTTATTGGTGTTGAATTTAGATGATTCGACTAACGCTATATGGAAAACTAAATAGTACTTTCATAGGTTTATTGATTGGTTATGTGATTGATATATCATTTACTATTCTTGGTATGTTTTTTTTTTTCAAAACAAGGGTGGTACCTTGATAAGTTTATTGATAAAAAAGGAAAGAAATATAAGGGGGAATAATCCAGCCTTACCCAACAAACCGGGAGGGATAAGGAAATCTAATCCTTAATGATGGGAGGACACCCTATAATTAAACAAACCAAGTCTATCCCGCCTACTAGCAACCTTTACCATTAAAGGGAGCCGACTAAAACTTCTAAAAGTTATATCTAACTTCTACTAAATTGCCTCATTGGCTAATTTATCCGCCACCATGTTCTATTCTCTCCAAATATGGTTAAACATGTAGGAGCTTCTTAGTTTCTAACATTCTCAAAAAGGATATGTGTAAGCCTAAGGCACAAAACTAACCCGTCCCGAATAGCTAACACCTCGGCCTTAGAGTTGGAACCCCGCCCATAAAAGTGCGTGAAGCCTCGCTATAAAATATTCTTGGTATGTTATTATTCAATGTTTCATTGACAAAAGTTATGTGTGTTAGTAGTATGTACATTCAGCTTATATGCTTGATTGAAATTCATGAGTTATTTGTAAGATTATTTGATTTCATTCACGTCATGAAATGGTTTTTCTTATGTTTTATGCATTTAAAGGCAAAGACAAATGTATGGTTTTTAAGGAAGTGACTAGACATGTCCAAAATTATAGGCCCAATCACAAGCTTCACAAAAATTCACAAGCTTCATGAGTGATATGTTTAGTGCTTTTTATGTTTTTCATAGTGATGGTTTTCATGGAAGGGGGCTCAATCACAAAATATGTTTTCCAAAGCATGAAAATGAATTTCCTTGCATCATGCATACATAATTACACTAACTAAGCCTTAGCTTACTAATTTTCTTGTGATGTAGGTGAACTAATAACGTGTGAAGACTTAATGTGAAGATGATGATGAAGCCAAAAAAGGAATGGAGCTTGCCAAATGGGTATTGTAATATAAATTAAAAGTAACGAGGTTTAGATCCATATCCACCTTTAATGGGTTGGGTACTTTATGTAAACTTATTATGTTAATAAATAAATAAACTTTTTGAGATGTTTATAAATTAATTTAATAGTTTGGTAGGTTAAATAAATAAGTTGGATAAAAAGAATTGATAAAATGGTTGTAATGGCCATACATTTTAATAATTGAAATGTATGTTTAGATGTTTAAGTGTTTATGGAATCTAAACTTAAAATAGCTTCTAACGAGCTTGAAGTTTAAACTTATAAATGGGAGGTTTAATAAACAAAATGATTTACTAGTTATTAAAGTCTAAAATGACTATTGAATGATTAATAGGATTATTCAAAACTATATTGATGATCAATGGAACTTAATTTAGTAGTTTAATATACTTTTAATAAATGTGTTTAGAAAATAAATGAAATTGTTGAATGAATTGGTTTTAGTTTTTAAATTAAAAAGTCTTTCGAGGCATAATATGGTAAATAAATTTATAATTAAAGTTAAGGACACGAGACTTAATGTCTCACATTTATTATACTTTGAGTGAGAGGAGTTGTTAGGAATATTCATGGCCTTAGTTAGGCCAAAGGTGTTATAAAAGTGGTATTAGAGCCGAGTTGATTTACTAGACCTTAGTTTTAGTTAATGGACCAAAACAATGCATGCAAGCTTAGACTCTAGCAACATCATTAACAAGTAAGTGCTTATGTTTAATTATTGTTTGTAAGTATGTTTGTTATGATTGTTTGTTATGCCTATGTGATTGAATTATATGCATGTATTGGTTGAATATTATAGATGCTCGAATGTTGATCGAATAATATTGAACAAAATAAATTTCGATGATGGAATTTTTATAGGGGGAGGATGTAACACCCTAAAACCATAAAAATTTTTATGCACTTATATATGTGTGTGAATAATTTATTTTAGTATGTGAATATTTATTTAAATATGTGAAATTAATATTTTATATTAGCATGGAAATTGTGTTTATGCATTTGTTAATGTTACGCATTATGATTGAATTATTAAGTGCTTAGGTGTGTAAGTTTGAATCTTGTAATACAACACGTGGATAGATGACATAAGGAATTAGTTGAAATAATTAAAATTTTAAGGACCAAAGTGTAAGGACTTGATTGAATAAAATGATAAAGTTAAGTGACTAAAGTGTAAAGTGAACCAACTTAAGGGAGTTGAAGGATTCTGCTAGGATAGGATGAGTTATACATGAATTAACATCAAAATAAAGTATTAATCATGTAAGTAAATGTTAGATTTAGGAAATTTAATAGAAATTTCATGGAAGTTACAAGTTACATGAAAGACTTAGGAAGTTACTTGGAAATTTCATGGCAAATCATGAGAAATTACATAGAAGTTACATTGTAAAGCAAGAGGAAAATTCATAGAAATAACATAGAAGTTATGAGATGTTAACTTAGGAAATTACATGGAATTATTTAGGAAATTTCATGGAAGTTAGAAGTGTGAAATTAGGAAGTTTCATGAAAATTACCTATAGGTGAAGCAATAAAAGATTGCCAACTAAATGGCCATTTAAGTAGCAAAAATTTCATACATTCAATTAGATTAATTTGGCTAAGAAAAAAGAAAAAGAGGAGAAAAATATCCAAACTAACTAGGTAATATTTTAATCTTAACAAATTAGAATAATCTAGATAAAGACTTTAGCTTAGATAGTTTATAATATGATAAATTTATTAAGCCTCTTTGCACAAATAATTCGACCAACATAGGGAAAAATAAATGAGAAAACTCTAGGTTAATCTAGACACAATCAAGCAAGAAATATGAAGGAAAGTTCACCCAAATTAATTCATTCATGTAATCCAATTTCTTGAAGTTTCTCTAAGTTGACAAAAACACTATAAAAAGGGAAAGGATTAACTAAGCTAAGTTTTGCAAAATTAGGCTAGCTAAACATCAAAAGATAAGAAGAAAAATTGATTTGGTGAAGAAGAAGGAATGGTGGTTAAAAGTTTGAGAGATGGAGAAGTGGTTGAAAGTTTGGAGAAAGTATTGAACAAGTCTTAACCAAAACTTTAAAAAGAAGAAGGTATTTTAGTGAGAAATTCAAGAGGTTTCAATACTAACTAAACTCTATATAAGTGTAATTATCTCAACTATTTCACAAGACATAGGAATTATTATAATTATTATGTATATTTGCTTGATTGATGTTTGATCACGTTTGATTGCTTGATTATTGGTTGAATTGATTATTTATCATTGATTATGTGTTGTTACTTAATGATTGATCATGATGAATCATGAGTTTAAATGATGATTAAAAGATGTAATTAGCTTAAAATGTGATTTAAGAACCTTTAAGATGTTGAATTCATGAATTAAATGAATTATTATATGTTTGGGAAATTAATGATAAATTCAGCTAATTTTTAAGGTTGTTTTGATTGATTAAAAGTTCACATGTGTATTGTTAATTATGTTAGTTTTAGTTCAAATAAGTGTCTGGAGATGTGTTTATGTGTACTTTAATGGATAATATTTTGAGTTGTTCCTTAGATCTACTCTTGACTTGTTTCGACCAAAGATGGATTTTGGTGTGATTTGATTTAATCTTTATATGTATATTAATAACCATGTTAGTTTTATGCTATGAAATTATGTTTTATGCTTTGAGATTGTTTTTGATAGATTCGGCTTAATGTTAAGCTTAGTATTCATTGGTGTTTGTTTATATAAATGTTTGTTATGCCATTAATTAGTATGATATGGTTAGTTTTAAGACAAAATGATACTCATGTTTATGTTGATGATCATTTAATCAAGTGACTAAGTTTAAGATTATATGGTTCTTTGATGAATATTTATTGGTGGAGTTTAGATGATTCAAATAACACTATATAGAATGACTATATGGTATATTCATGTGTTTATTGACTAGTTATGTGATTGATATGTCATTGGATGTTCTTGGTATGCTATTATTCAATGCTTTATGAAGAAATGTTATGTATGTTAATGGTAGGTACATTCGGTCTATATGCTTGATTGAAATTCATGGGTTATGTGTAAGATTATTTTATTGCATTCGGATCATGAAATAGTTTTCTTCATGTTTTATGTATTCAAAGGCAAAGACAAGTGCATGGTTTTCAACAAAATGATTAGACTTATCCAAAATCATAGGTTCAATCACAAGCTTCATAAGGGACTTGTATAATGCTTTTCATGGTTTTCACAGATCATAGTTTCATGAAGAGTCGAACATATATACTTTGGATAGGGTGTGCCTAATCACAAAAAAAATGTTTTTCGAAGTCACAAAAATGAATTTTCTTGCATCATGCATACACGATTACACTTACTAAGTATTAACTCACTCATTGTTTTATGATGTAAGTAATCAATAACATGTGAGGATTTGATATAAAGTCGATGATGAGCTGAAAGTAATAGAGCTTGCTAGATGTGTATTGTAATATAATTTGAAAACAACAAGTTTAGACCTTTATCGATCTTAGCATGTTAATAAATAAATAAATGGTTTGAGATGTTTATAAATTAATCTAATGGTTTGGTAGGTTAAATAAATAAGTTGGATAAAAGGAATTGATAAAATGGTTGTAATGGGCATACGTTTTAATAATTGCAATGGATTTTTAGATGTTTAAGTGCTCATGGAATCTAAACTTAAAATATCTTCCAATGATTTTGAATTTTAAACTTATAAATAAACAAAACAATTTACTAGTTATTAAAGTTTAAAATGACTATTGAATTATTAATGGGATTATTAAAAACTATATTGATGATTAATGGAACTTAATTTGGTAGTTTAATGTACTTTGAATAAATATTTTGTAAAAATAAATGAAATTATTAAGTGAATTGGTTTTAGTTTTTAAATTAAAAGGTGTTTCATGACATAATGTGGAAAATAATTTTATAATTAAAGTGAAGGACATGAGGCTTAGTGTCTCATATTCATTGCACTTCTAGTATGAGGCATTATCGATAACATTCTTAGCCTCGGTTAAAATTAGGGATGTTACAAAAGTGGTATAAGAGCTGAGTTGATTTTGTAGACCTTTGTTTTAGTTAATGGATTGAATCGGTATACGCAAGCTTGGATTCTAGCAACATCATTAACAAAGAAGTGCTTATGCTTAGTTATTGTTTGTAAGTATGTTTGTTGTGATTGCTTATTATGCCTAAATGATTGAATTATATGCATGTATTGGCCAAATGTTATGGATATTTCAATGTTGGCCGAATAATATTGAATAAAGTAAATTCCCATGATGGAATTTTTATAAAGGAGGGGGATGTAACACCCACAAACCATTAAACATTTTTACGCACTTATATTTTATTTTAGTGTGTGAATATTTATTTAAATATATGAAATTAATATTTTATATTAGCACGGAAATTATGTTTATGCTTTTAATCAATGTTATGCATTATGATTGAATTATTAAGTGCTTAGGTGTGCAATTTTAAATCATGTAATATAAAAAGTGCATAAATGACATAAAGACTTAATTAAAAAAATTAAAAGTTTAAAAACCAAAGTGTAAGGACTTGATTGAATAAAATGATAAATTTATGTGGTTAAGTTGAAAAGTGAACCAACTTAAGTGACTTGAAGGACTAAGCTAAGATAGGATGAGTTATGCATGAATTAACATCAAAATAAAGTATTAATCATGTAAGTAAATGTTAGATTTATGAAAGTTCATAGAAATTTCATGGAAGTTACATGAAATACTTAGGAAGTTACTTGGAAATTTCATGAAAAATCAAGAGAAATTACATGGAAGATACATGGTAATATAAGAGGAAATTTCATGGAAATTTCATAGAAGTTAGAAGCGTGAACTTAGGAAGTTTCATGAAAACTACCTAGAATTAATTAGGTGAAGCAATGAAAGATTGCCATCTAAATGGCCATCTAAGTGGCCAAAATTCCATCCATTCACCTAGATTAATTAAGCCAAGACAAAGAAAATGGGAGAAAAATTTCCAAGCTAACTAGATAACATTTTAACCTTAACATAATAGAATAATCTATATAAAAACTTTAGCTTAAATAATTTATACATGTTGCAAAAATTTGTTAAGCTTCCTTGTACCGATAATTCAACCAATAAATGAAAAAATAAGGGAGAAATCTTGAGGCTAATCTAGATATAATCAAGCAAGAAACATCAAGGAAATTTCACCCAAATTAATTCCTTCATGCAAGCCAATTTCTAAGCTTCCATGAAGCTTTTCTAAGTCAGAAAAAACACTATAAAAAGAGGAAGGATTAACTAGGCTAAGTTTGGAAAAATTTAGGCTAGCTTAACATCAAAAGATAAGAAGAAAAATTGATTTGGTGAAGAAGAAGAAAGGGTGGTCGAAAGTTTGAGAGATGAAGAAGTGGTCAAAAGTTTGGAGGAAGAATTGAACAAACCTTGGTCAAAATTTTGCAAGGAAGAAGGAGAAATTTTTTAACATTCGATTTTGGAACGTCTATATGCATGCGCATGTATTACCCTAAACACATGTATGTGCTATATGTATGTTTTGTTATAATAAGTGACAATTATGTTTAATGAATGTATAAAATGTGTGTTTAGACCTATGTGATAGTGTGCTTATGTTTGTCTTATTAATTATTTAATTTTTCATAATCATGTTGTTAATTGTTAGAAGTATGTGGGAGAATTAGAAGCTTAATTGAAATAATTAAAGTTTAGGGATTGAAATTTCAGGACTTAATTGAATAAATTAATAAAGTTAAGTGACTCAACTTAAGAGACTTGTAAAATTCAGCTAGGTAGGATGAATTATAGACAAGTTAAGCATAAACTAACATCAAAATAATATAATTAAATGCTAGACTTAGAAAAGTTTAAGAAAGGTGCATGGAAGTTTCATAAAGTACTTAGGAAATTGCTTGGAAATTTCATGGAAAGTGTATAGAAAGAGAAAATATGATGGAAATTATATGGTAAGAAAATAAAGATTTACTAAGGAAGTTGCATGAAAACTTCATGGAATTACTTATGAAATTTCATGGAAGTTACAAGTGTGAACATAGGAAATTTTCATGAAACAATCTAGAATTAATTAGGTGAGGAAATAAAAGAGGATTATCTAAATGGTCCTTTAGGTGATAAAAATTCCACCCACACTCTTTGATAAATTCAACTAAGGTAATGAAAAAGAGGGAAAATATCCAAATTAATTAAATAATATTCAAATTAATTATTTTATATATATGACAAAAATTTATTAGGTTTATTTGATCAATACATTCAGCTAAGTGAGGAAAACATAAGGGACGAAAATTCTAGTAATAAGGAAACCAAAATCTAGAAACATTGACTAAGTCAAGAGAGAAAAATAACCATACATGTGGCCTAATTAAGTTTCTCAATCTTAGCCTCTAAACCTTTTCATCCGACTAAAAAGGAAGAAGAAAAAAGGAAGAGATTGAGAAATTTCTAGCTCTCGTTTGGCTTAAAAAGAAGAAAAAAAAAGGGAAGAAAATCTAATCTTACTAAGTCAACAAAATGAGTAGAAAAAGGAGAAGAAAAAACAAAGCTAAGTTTGGTAAATATTCAATCAAGTAAAACATTAAAAAATACAAATAAAAAAAGCTGATTTAGAGAGAGGAGTAGAGTAGCTAAAAGCGAAATAAAAAGAAGAAGAAGAGGATGGAAGAAAAGAGAGAGAGTTATAGGCCTTTAATCCTAAGGTTCTAGCCTTGAAAACCTTAAGAAAGCAAGAAAGGAAAGAAAGGAGGTATCCGATTTGGTAAACTTGAAATTATTTCCTAATATGAGCTCCACTAAAATACTTAACCTAATTTATTTAGATGGTCCAAATTAATTGGTAATTCATTAGGCTAATAAGTTTAATTTAAAAACCTACAAGATACTTAAGCACTATTGGATAAGACTCAAGGTATACAAGGATAAAATCAAATAAGTTCACACATGTTATAACTCCTTGTCTTTGAAAGACAATGATGCTACCCCCTTATACAAATAAAAGGGAGAGAGGTAGCAAGTGAGAGCTAATACACACATATAACAATAAGAAATAAAAAAAAGCCCGAGTTGCCGTATATACCTCTTTCTTTAGGGTTGTTGCAAAAAACCCTAATTGATTTCTTTAGAAAGAAAATTAACTATACAAAAGGAGTTGAGCTAACACTCAATGATTTCTATAGCTTCTTTTATGGGTGTTTGAGCTGCGTAGATAATCAATAGAGGCAAGACACTTAGACGATTTCCTTTCGATTAATTATTTTTTACGCTACAAGGGGTAATCTTTCACCCATATTTGTATTCATGTTAATGTGTGATTCGTTAATTCAACGTCATGATCTTGGGAACCCTAAATGGAGGAAAGATTTTTGTTTTATTTTGCACCTCCATAGATGTATGATCCTTCAATTGGTATCAAAGCCTCGGTTGAATTTTTAATTATATGTTTTATTAATTATGATTAACTACATGAATTGTCACTTTTTAATTATAACTTTGAAGTTTTTGATATTTTATAAAGATTTAAGACTAATTTTAGGCTAAGAAATAGTAGATGCATGCGAGGTCAACTTTGGACACCGAAGCTCGAGCACACTCTTATTGGCCGAGTAATCATGAGTGCTAGGCACATGACAAGCTAGACACGCCTTGTGCATGCCAAACTTTATAGTCGGGTAGTTATGCACTAGGCGTGAGACAAGCCGGACATGGCTCATGTACGCTAGGACTTCGACTAGGCTATTTGTGTACTTGGTACGTGACAAGCCAAACACACCTCACCATATTAAGTCTTCCAGGCTAGGCTCGTCGTACGTTGGGTGCGTGATAGGCCGGGCGTTCCTCACACACATTAGGCTTGTTGGGCAAGCCGGTCATGCACTAGGCACGGGGCATGCCGGACGTAAGTTGGGTGCATGCTAGGACAAGCATGCTGGACACACACTAGGCTTCATTGGGCGAGCCGATCATGCACTAGGCACATGACGGGATAGACGTGCCTTCCATACATCAAGCCTATGGCAAGGCTAAACGTAAGTTGGGTGCATGTTAAGACAGCCATCCTTGAGCATGCCTAGGCCGGGCATGCCGATAGGCACGTTAAGCTAAAGGCCGGGCCTATTAACACCAGCACTAACCAATTGGCCAACCAAGGCTAGTGCTAGGCATTAGTCGGCGAGCTAGTGCAAAGTCGGGCGTATGTGAGCACACCGAGCTAGTGGCGGTTGCTAGCACTAGCTAGGCATTAGTCGACTAGGGCATGCCAACCTATGGGCCCTTAAGGTCCATAAACCTATAGGTTTAAGGTCCAAAAAGTTTAAAATTTAGAAAATTTTAATGTTTTATAAAATAAACGAACTATACACTTATAATAATGATTAATATGAAATGTGTTTCATTTGAAAGTCATGTATCAATATGATTGAAGAATGACTGAATGGTATGGATGAGTTGACCTAATTTTTGAGAATGTATGTTTGTAAAATTTTTTTTATTAAATAGGACTCGTATATCCTACCTTCTCTATTATTTTGATGTATTTCTCTTTTCATCTTACTTTCCTCGAATGTAACCCGAGGTTCTTTATTAAAAAAATATATAAAAATAAAAGATAGGATATTAGATTAGATGTAAGGAGAAGAAGTTAAGAAAAGAAGATAATCCCAAAAAAATTATAATAATTTTTCACCTAAGTTTTTGACGTACTAGTTTTCTTATGACTTGAGGGAACTGGTAATAGAGATCTATTACCATTCCTTAATTCTTGAGCCATGCATGAGATGTATGTGGTTATTATACGATTGATAGTATGCATGATAGGATTAATATAATTGATATCTATAATGCATCCTAGGATTAAAAATGATGAGACCTATCATATTAAATCCTTTAAATTAATATCAAGTTAACCGCCTTTCAACATTATGAGGAAAGAAATCTCTTGGTTATTATTGGTTTGTTGAGTTAACTAAATGTCACTTCTTCCTTGAGGAAATCAAATCATGGGCCATATGATTTCTCTAAATATTTGGTTTTAACTTAAGATAAATTATTGGGCTTATTGGGATAACTTAAGGCTCATTGAATTTATAAACAAAAATTGGTATTCACATAAGATGTGAGATGACAAGTAGATGTCATGCCAATGAGATTAGAAATTACATTAGATGCAATTGGTAAAGACTTACCTACCTAATGCTTCATGTATAACTTGTTAAGATAACTCAAGGTTAATGCATGTTAGAGGATAAGATCCTAACCTACTAAGGAAAATTAATCAAAAAATTTTCTCGAGTCTTATATTAAAAGTTATAGAAATTAAATAAAATAGTAAGAGCGAATATAGTTTTTATTTCTTAATTTATGCTTTAGTTTATTTATACAACTCAATTAAACAAATTGTACACTTTTTTATCCTATCAAGGTTGTTACACAATATGACTTGTAGTACATCGATACGATCGATGATTAATAAAAGTAATACCTAAAGTAGCACAAACGTCTTTGATTGAAAAATGAATAAGAGGAATGTCCTTTAATTTGGGAAAATGCTATATACGATAGAGGATAAAAAGTACCTTGAAGAGATGTAAAAGAAAAATTCTAAAAGCACCTCGTGTATTTATGTTATTGAAGTGAATTTTTCCACTTCTAGTCCCACATCATGGGTATTTGATACTAGATGTGATTCACACATTTATACAAATGTGCAAGGACTAAAAGAAGTAAGAAAGATTACTTTAACAGAGGTTGACTCGTATATTGGCAATGGTTCAAAAGTTGTATCTTAACGATAGGCACATATGAGTTAGCACTTCCATCTAGGCTTGTGCTTACATTAAGAAACTATTATTACATTCCTAGTATAACTAGGAATATCATTTCATTTCTTGTTTGGACCACAATTTTTTTTCTTTTTTATTTATGAACAAAGGTTTTTCTTTTTGTGAAAAAATGATGTTTTATATAAAATATTGAAATTAATAATGGTTTATATGTTTTAAACATAGACATATCCATTTATAATATAAATACAAAAGGAATCAAAACAAATGATCTAAATATAAACTATTTATGACATTATCAACTTGACCTTATAAACGAGAATCGTATATCCAAAATACATAAAAATAGATATCTAGAATCATTTGATTATGAATCTTATGATGTTTGCAAATCTTGTCTACTTGGTAAAATGACAAAATGTCCTTTTAGTAGAAAAGGTAAAGGAGCTATTGATTTGATAGACTTTATACATAGTGATGTATGTGGGCTCACTCCACCCAAGCAAGAAGAGGATAAGATTATTTCATAACCTTTATTGATGACTAATTGTGTTTTGGTTATGTATATTCAAGAAAACATAAATATGAAGCGTTTGAAAAGCTCAAAGAATTTAGGTTTAAAGTCAAGAAACAAACTACGAAAAGTATTAAGGAATTTCAATCGGATCGGTGAATCCTTAAGTACTCGGATTTTAGATCATTTAAAAGAGAATGAGATTCTCTTTCAATGGAATCCGTCCGACACACCACAAATGAATGTTGTGTCCGAAAGGAGGAAGAGGAAATTTCTAGACATGGTCCAATCCATGATATGTCGAATTGAAATCCCTATGTTATTTTAAAGATATGCATTCTTTACTATGATAATTATCTTGAACGGGATTTCAACAAAGTTGATTGATTAAACTCTATATAAGATATGAAAAGGAAAGATAGCAAATTTATTTTTCCTTAAGATTTGGGCTTGTGAAGCATATATCAAACATTTGTAAGAAGACAAGCTAGAGCCCAAATCAATGAAATACAAATTTATGGGGTATCTAAAAGAAACAAATATATATTACTTTTATCAACCACAAGAGAAAAAGGTGTTCATGGCTAGGCATATTGTATTCCTTGAGAAAGAATTTATAGATGCTACAAACAAGTGAGAGAAAAGTTGAACGTGATGAAATTTGTGAAGACTCATAAATTGACACCTCACTAGAAGAACCCCAAGTAAATAGGTTATAAAGTATTGTAACCGTCCCATAAATTGATAGACAAGAACTTTGTAGGTTTAAAAGAATTCATCAAGAGCTAAAAAGATATAGCCTTTTTTATCTCTACACATGGAGATGTGTCTACTATAAAGGATGATGAACCTAATACCTTTGACGAGACATTATCGGGCATTAACTCTAAAAAAATTAGCATGACACTATACAATTCAAAATGGATCCATGTACACTAACTAGGTATGGACTTTGGTTGATTCACTCGAAGGTGTTAAACTTATTGGGTGTAAGTGGGTTTTTAAAAGAAAGACCGACATGGATGAAAATGTACATACATAAAAAGCCAAACCGATGGCAAATTGGTATCGTAAAAAACAAGGTGTTGATTTTATTGAAAATTTACACGAGTAGCTATGGCTAAATTCATTTGGATTATGTTTGCAATGATCTGCATATCATGGTTATGAGATATGATAGATAGATGTCAAAACCACTTTCTTTAATAGAAACTTAAATGAGGATGTGTATATGACACAACCCGATGATTTTATCACCAAAAGACATGCAAATAAGATTTTTGAGTTACGTATATCCATTTATAGATTTAAGCAAGTATCTAGGAGTTAGAATCAATGTTTTGATAAAAAAAAAAATCAAAGAGTTTAACTTTCATAAAATGAGAATGAGCCTTGTGTATATAAAAAGGTTAGTGGGAGCTTAATTATTATCGTTGTGCTATACATAAACAATATAATACTTATTAGCAATAACATTACCATGTCGCAATCCGTAAAATATTAGTTATCTAAAAATTTCTCCCCAAAAAATATGAGAGAGGCAGTTTACATTCTAGGAATCAAGATCTATAAAGATAGATCACTCGGAATGTTAGGGCTCTCTTAAAATACATACATTAACAAAATACTAAAGAGGTTTAGTATGAAAGAATCCGAGAGAGGAATTATTTTAATGTCACATGGTAACCTAGGTTACTTTACATACTCATAATTTGAATCCTTGTTTGCCATAAAAGTAAATATTTGTGATGAATATTCCTAGTTTCTAAACAACTTAAATCATTATAGTAGAATTTTTTATTACATAGGCCACATTTCTAAGGGAATGCTTTTCGTATTTCTTTCTTAAATAACAACTAAAAAATCTCATTTATTTAAACCATATTAGGTCTAGTTTTTAAAGCGTTTGCTTGTTTTTCAAAGTTAGTATTTGTTCCTAAATTATGTTCCATCATGAAGGCACACAAAGCTTTTTAGCATCCATACATTTCTACAACAGTAATATCCCAAATATTTTCATTCATCTCATCAAATTTTCTCGAATTCAACATTACTTATCAATTAAGAAGAACATCATACTAAACATGGTATTTGTTTCATTTTTTTTATATATTAGGGTACAAAATAAACATACAAATTACATAAAACAAAATAAAAAATAAATAAATATAACTCGCTAAAAGCACCCCCACACTTGAAATAGACATTGTCCTCAATGAGCAATAATCTTAATGAAAGGTAAATAAAAATTAGAAGGTAAAGGTTAAAAGAATAAATGCGGGATTTCAGCTATGAAAGGCAAGGTGGTCGGAAAGAAATGATTAAAACTCATGACACACACTCATGCCTTATTTAGAGCATAAAACGTGTCTATTTGTTTCTATCCATGTCATCCTTTATTCTCTCTCGACATTGTAGGGGTTGAGTCTCCACACGGACGTGTAGGTTCCTCTTGCAAATTGTATGGATATCTTTCTACTCGTGTAGCACTATTTCATTCAATTCACATGACCATGTTAAATTTCACATAAACCATATATCTCTCATTCTATCCATGTGACAATATTCCCTTCAATTTCATATAGTTATGTAAAATTTCACACAAACCATGTATACCCCATTTTGCCCATGTGTCTCGCTCTCTTAGTTTTAGTTTCTATCTTCTTTTTAGGCACATGGGCGTATGGTTTTCTTTTTTAAACTGTGTATTTTCACCACTACTCATATGTTTGTCCTTGTTCTTTGGAAACTTAACCAAATTCATCCATCCATTACCTATGTCGTACATTCTTTCAATCAAATCAAGTGTAGGTGAACATTAAACATAAAATTAAAAACTAACTAGAAATTAAAATCAAAACACACAATTTACATAAATCATTGATTTATCTCCCAATAAGCACTTTTATTTAACATTATTGGCTCAACGTTGGTATTTTCTAGTCATTACTCAATTAATCTTCCAATATCGTTACCTCCTCTTATTGTACTTGGAATCCCTCATAGAATGGCTTTAATCGATGGTCATTCACTTTGAATACCTTATTAGTTTCCAAGCTTTGGATTTCCACAAGCACCATGAGGAAACACACTAGTGACCACAAAAGGTCCAACCCATCGAGAACGTAGCTTACTTGAAAAGATCTTAAGTTTGGAATGAAAAAGGAGAACTTTCTATCCTATAGCAAAAGCCTTCTAACAATCATTTTGTCATGAAATCTTTTTGTTTTCTCCTTGTAAATATTGGTATTCTCATATGAGTCTAGCCTTCACTCTTCTAACTCTTGTAATTATAATTTCCTTTGATCTCCTACTCGCGTCCATTCTTATGTTACATTGTTTAATCGCTCAAAAGGCTATGTGTTTAATCTTCATCGAAAGATGACAAGTCTTTCTAAAGATCAAACAATAAGGAGACATGTCAATTAATGTTTTGAAGATTATCCGATATGCCCAAAAAGCATCACTGAGTCTCTCACTCCAATCCTCAAGGTTTGGGTTCACTATTTTCTCGAGGATTGACTTTATCTCATGATTTGATTTTTTAACTTGGCATTCATCTCGTGGATGATAGACTCGTGAAGACTTTATATGTCACATGATATCTTTTCAGCAAATTTGCCACCATCCAATTACAAAAATGTGTACCCTTATCACTAATCAATGCTTTTGATGTTCTAAATCTGGAAAAAATGTTAGTTTTAATGAAACCCATAACGACTTTAGCATTATTGGAGTAATTGCACTATGTAGGGCCGACGGTATAAGAAGTATAGTAAATGGTGTGTACCATCTTTTTAATCATTTGCCCTAAGATAGCCCCAACAAGTAAAATTGCTCGTATCATATATGATTTCAAAGGGCTAGATCCAATCGAAGGTCAAATGTTAGGTGCCTATGTTAACTTCTCCTTCTATTTATTGAAAGCTTTCATGCACATTTTGCTGAATTCAAATGGAATATCCTTTTGTGACAATTGACATAGGGGTAAGAAAATTTTCAATAAGTCTTTAATCAATCTTTTGTAAAACTTACATGACTAATAAATGAATGAATCTCCCTCATACTTCGAGGCGTAAGGTAGGTTTTGTATAATATCTATCTTAGCCTTATCAACTTCAATCCCCTTAGAGAAAATGACATGTCCTAACTATCCTTTGTTCCACCATAAAACGAAATTTTTTAGAGTTAAAGACAAGGTTAGTTTCTATACATCATTCAAGCACATAGTGTAGATTATCTAAACATTAATCACATAAATCTTTATACATAGTGAAATCATTCATGAGCACTTCTATGTTATTCTCAATGTATTTTGAAAAGATACTTACAATACACTTTTGAAATCCGGCTAGGAAATTACGGAGGCTAAAAGGCATTCGCCTATACACAAAGGTGTCAACTAGGCAAATGGACGTTATCTTTTCTTGCTCTTCTAGAGCTATTGTAATTTGATTATATATGGAAAAACCATCAAGGAAGTAATAAGGAGATTCACCTTTCAATCATTCTAGCATTTGATCTATGAAGGGGAAGGTAAAGTAGTATTTACGTATTATGGCATTTAGTTTTTGATAATTCATGTAATCATGCCACCCATTTTAGACTCTTGTAGGAATTAGTTTATTCTTTTGATTCTCAATCATTGTGATTCCTATCTTTTTTTAAACCACTTGAACTGGACTTACCTACTTGCTATCCAAAATTAGATAGATCACCCCGACATCGAGTAATTTCATAATTTTTTTTACTACTTCCATCATTCGAGGGTTCAATCTCCTTTGAGCTTCTCTTGTTGGTTTAGAGCCCTCATTGAAAAGTATTTTGTACATATATGTGAAAGTACTAATGTCTTTGATATTAGCTATGTTCCATCCGATGGTGGTTTTGTGCTCCTCGAGCACTCAAATGATTTTCTTCTTTTGAATGGTGGTTAAGTTAGTTGTTATGATTATCGAAAGTGTCTTCCCTTTCTTAAGAAAACATAATTTAGGTGTGCTTGGTAATGGTTTGAGCACAATGATTAGTGCTTGCATAATAAAAGGTAGTAATTTTGAGTGGGATAAAGGTAAGTCGGCTTTAGCAACATCATACCTATGTATAAGTAGAGGTACGTAACCTAGGGCCATCACTAATTCTTTTATTTCATCATTAAATGTGAAGTTAGAATTGTGTAAGGGATTTCATTCCAAACTCATACCGATTACAACTCTCATTTTATCGTCATTCTTAAGATCGAACATGTCTTGTGATAAATAATCTATAATATCAACGTAAAGTATAGAGCGAAAGTCATTAGGGTACCTCAATGCTTCATAAATGTTGAAGCGAACTGTTTCACCATTGAATGTCATTGATAACGTTCTTTCATACATATCTATTTTTGTCCATATTTTTTTCGGAAATGGACTTCCCAATAGCAAGGGTATAGATGTTGGCGAATTTCCATCCTCCATTCTCAAAACATAAAAATCCATGAAAAACACTAGCTTACTAACCTACACCAAAACATCTTCAACTACTCATTTTGGGTATGTAATGGACCTATCCGTTAGTTAGATTATCGACTTAGTTTCTTTCGGAGGTCCTAATTTTAAAATCATACAAGTGGACTATGACATAACATTAATTGGGGCTCCTAAGTCTAGCATGGCTTTTTCAAATCCGGTGTTACCTATTATATAAGGACTTGTGAATGTACTCGAATCTTTGCACTTTAAAGGAAGCTTCATTTGAATAATTACCGACATGTTCTCCCCCATACTTATCTTTTTGTTCTTTATCAATCGTCTATTAGAAATGTATAGTTTTTTCAAGAATTTTACATAACTCAAAACTTGCTTGATTGCATCAATGAGAGGTATGTTCACTTCAACCTTTTTGAAGATCTCCAATATTTCTTTGTCTTTATCTTTTTTCCTTGGTCTATTAAATCTATCCGAAAAGAGAGGTAAAGAGTTAACTAAATCTTTATTGACAAGAGATAAAGAGTTTACCTTAGATTCGATTGAAAACATTTCAAGTTCTCGTTTCTACGTCTTTTTACCTCTTCACTAGAGGATCCTTTTGCTATGCCTCTAACTCTTTTCCTCTTCATAATGTCATGACATTTGCCTCTTCTTGATGGCTTACTCCCGTAGGAGTTAGGAGTGTATTTGAAGTTTGGGTTTTCAATCAATCTCCTATGATGATCAGTTGACTCAATTGAGTTTTCAACTTCTAAAAATTGGTTATAGTCCGCTATTGGAATTATAAGGTGTTCTAAATTAGTACCATTATCATGTCTTCCAAGGATGAGTTAGAACCTAAAATGAGAGCTTGTTGCTCTTGGAATGGTGGTTGATAAGGCCTTTATTATGCACCATATGGACTATTATAGTAAGGATTGTTTCTCGAATAAACATCATATCCTTTTCGTTGTGACCATCCTGTGAATTCATATACGATATTGACTTGTTTAGTACAATCATCCTATAAAGTGGGGCACATATCAACGGATCTCGCATGCTTTCCTTTATCGTGCATTATTTACTATCATTTATTTTACAAAAAAAATATGAATTCTACCATTTGTCACTCAAAGGTTGTGATATGGTTTTCCTCCATTTTGTGATGAGGTAGGTGATCAAACTAAACTCTCTAAACTCGTTCCGAGTTGATGGCTATATTAGAAATCAAGATTTTTGCTTCTTCGGTGTTTTATCCATCGAGTACCTCCACTAGCTATGTCATCATGATTTTGTCATGTGGAAGGAGCCCTTCATAGAAATATTAGATTAGGAGTTGCTCACCGATTTGATAGTATGGGCAACTAGTACATAGTTTCTCGAATCTTTCTCAATATTCATATAATCTCTCATCCGCATATTGTCTAATCCCACATATCTCTTTATGCATGTTTGCAACTTAAGATGCAAGAAAATATTCCTCCGAAACATTTTCTTCATTTTAATCCACATGTTGATTGATCCGATTGGTAAATAATAGAGCCGATCCTTGGCTAATTTAACCAATGAAAATAGAAAAGCTCTCAATTTGATCCGATCTTTGGATACTCCTATATGCTTCATGTTGGAGTACACTACACGAAATTTCTTTAGATGCTTGTAAGTGGTCTTTACTTGATGCATAAAAGCCGAGCAAGAGATGGATTAGACTAGATTTTAATTCAAAATTTACCTTAATGTTTGGATAATCAACACATAGAGGTTGCAGATTCAAATCTAGGGTGGTCAATTCTTTAATAGTACGATTGATGCTTAGATTGGCTATGATTCCTCTTTGCGATCACTAAAGGAAATAACAATTTGAACACCGGGGCACGATTAATCTAAACTATCTTTCCCCAACAATGGCGTCAAGATTTGCTGGTGTGTTGTATCGTTAATAAATTAGTAATTTATAAGTGTCCTTACCGAGCTTTTAATCACGGTTATATAATCGGGACAAATAAGGGTCGAACCCACGGGGAAAAGGAATCACTCAATTCCTTTGGATGTTTTTATGTGTAAAACGGGTTTTGTGTGTTTGAGATGCTTGAAAGTAAGATAAAGTATCAAGAGATAACAATATAAGAATAGTCTTGATTGAACTTCGGTATCCACTTTTAATTTGATCGTTGATCATTAATTAAATAGTTAATTTATCCTAATATGAACATTCACCGTAAAACAACAACATACGTGTTGACTTTAATCTTTCCTTACCTAGTCATTAATTACATATACGATACCTAATTAATTCCCTAGCTATTGAACAACCTAGTAAGTGCTAAATAGATTTAATTAAATAACGAGCATTAAGATGAAAAAGATAGGTGAAGCTAAGCCACCTTCCTAAGTACTAGAGAAGATGTAACCTAGTTTTATGTTTTTCAAGAAATTGAACAAAAACATCACTAATCATCAACTCCTAGTTATTACCGGAGGTAAGTTTAGACAAGAAATTACGGGAACTTGAATACTTAGCTAGTAATAAGCAATATGAATAAACAACTAGCATGCACTCTAATTGAATTAATCATAGAACTAGGGGTGTTCATTAGGTAATTCGGTTTGGTTTCGAACTTTTTTATCGGTTTTCGGTTAACCGAATTGTTTAAAAAAATAACCGAAACCGAATCGAATTATTATTCGACTTTTCAGTTCAATTTTGAAATATATCGGTTTTTTTATTCGATAATTCGATTTTCACCTTTAATTAATACTCAATATCATATGTTGATTCGATCGATAACTTAATTAAAATTGCATCGATTTCATGATCTCAACATTCATTCAAAGATCAACTTTTTTTAATGACAAGCCATAACAACACATAGACCCCATCCAAATTTCAAATAGATTACAATGCCACACTATTCTCTACACTTTAATAATGAAAAAGCAAGAATGTCAAACAACAATTCAATTTCAAGTATGCAACAAAATAAAAAGTTAAAAACAATAATTCAAGTATTCAACATTCCCAAATTACCAAGTAACATAAGTAATTTATAAAAGTAAAAGCAACAAACCAACAACAAGAAAGCAAGCAATAAGAAGCCAACAATACAAAACTAAGTCACTAATAACTTACCAAGTAAAATAATTCAAAAAACTCCAATAAGTCACAACTCACAACCACAAATAGACAAGTTCAAGGCTTCAAGCAAAAGGTTCACTAAATGACAAATTCGTAAAGAAAAGAAAAAAATGTCAATTCTATAAATATAAAGGCATTTACAAACATACATGGACACACACAAAGATAATTCATTAGAAATTTACCCATGTCACTCAAAAGATCAAACCACCATCCATTCATCATATATCTATCATAGGTGCATCCGTTGATAGTTTTAATAAATCCGAAAAAAAATCAACACTTTAAGCCTTTAATATTAATTTGGAAGGAAAAAGACAAATAAAAATATAAGAATTGAAAAACTTATCGGCTTCAAGTTTCTCAACATCTTGTAAATCTTTTTCGGTAATAATTGGCATCGAATTTCGAAGCCAATCTTGAGCACATACAAGAGCTTGCACAATGCTAGGAGTTAAAGAACTCCTAAAGGCATTGAGAACTCTTCCTCTAGTGCTAAATGCTGATTCCGAAGGAACGAGTAGATATTGGAACGACCAACACATCACGAGCCATTTTTGAAATGATAGGAAATCGAAGAGAATTGTTTTTTCACCACTCCAAAATATTAAAATTTTCATCTCCAATTTCGACAATTTCACGAAGATACTTACCCAAATCGATCTTTTATCTCCATCTTCACTTTCATTGAATTTTTGAAATCGTGACATCCTCGCGAGTGTCTTGTTTTTTTCTTTATGGCATGATTGGTGTCCATTCCATCACTTACACTTGAAACTTCGTAATCCTATTGCTTTGACCACTAAGACCTTGATTTGGTGATAAATTACAATATGAAGCATACAAGGCATATGTACATTCTTTCACATCGTTTGTCATGTTTTCTCCAATGCAATCACCATGCAATTCGTTTAATGTAAATGCAACTTAAGTAAGTTTACGTGTTGGATCAAGCACGGCTCCAATATAAATCAACTTATTTATTTTCTTTATATCTCTCCAATACTTATCAAATTTTTCTCTCATTTTACTAGCCATTGAACAAGTATCATCATCGGAACACTCTTGCCATTCTCTCAAATCAGCTTCAAGCGTACAAATTTCATCAAAATAATTATTAGAAATGACATATGAATGACCCGAAATAAACAAAGTAAGGTCATAGAAATTTTTCAATATTGTCATCATTTTCCTACAAGTCCTCCAATCTCCGACACTAGGTGGCCCAAATGCCCCATCACCAAGATCCACATTAAGTTCAATACTATATAAATGATCAATTTACTCATATCTCCTAAATGCTCTCTCAAACTTTTGAGCTGAATCTAACATCAAATAAGTTGAATTCCATCTAGTTGAAACATCTAGATGTAATAAACTTTTAGAATCAATCTTTTCAATCTGTATGCATTCCTTAAATTTTCTCAACCTAGCGAAAAATTATCTAATATACCTTACGATATGCTCAAACACGAAGGATCGAAGGATTTGTATTTTTTAACCCATCGAAATAACAAGATTCAAAATATGAACCATACACCTCATATGAAGTAATTCCCCATCTAAGATGCTATTACCCCAATTATTCAAACCATCTCTCAAATATCTAATCGCCACATCATTTGAACTTGCATTGTCTATAGTAATAGTGAAAAATTTTTCAATTCCCCAATCAATCAAACACTTTTCAGTAGCACTACCCAAATCAATACCCTTATGACCATCAACTAGGACAAAAATTTAGAATCTTTTTATGCAACTTCCAATGATTGTCAATAAAATGAGTTGTTAGACACATATAATTAATTCTTTGAATAGACGTCCATGTGTCCGTAGTAAGATAAACTCTTTGACAATTATTTTTCAAAAATTGGTTCAACTTTAATTTCTCATACATATAAAGTTGATAGCAATCTCTTGAAATGGTAACCCATGATGAAATTTTAAACCTAGGTTGTGCAATTGACATAAACCACTTAAACCTTACATTCTCGACAAATTTGAAAGGAAGTTTACCCACAATAATCATGTAAGCTAAAGTATTTCTAATGCAAGTTTGATCAAACTTCCATGTGCTAAGAGTGTTTTCTCCCATTTGAACACTTGAATTAGATTGAAGGTTCAATTCGATTGGGTAAGGTCAAGCCTATGTGGGTGTTTTTTGCATATGGCCATATGAGATTTAAGTGCGGTAGTACCATTTCTAGTAGGATGAGCAGCAAGTACCTTATCACGGTAATTACATCTCTCCTTGATGTCTTTATTTTCATCTTCAAACTTTGTGAAATGGTCCCATACAAGTGACCTTGGCCTCATTGCTTTTCTCTTCATCTTCGTGCTCACTTGTGTGTTTGATGAAGAGCCAACGACAATTGTATCCGTTGTTGGACCTTGTTTTGGATGAGTTGAACTCTCAACTTTAGCATCCGAGGATCCTAACATCTACACAAATTCAAGAATATATTTGATTAGAAATGATTATTAAATATAATTTTATAGTATTAAAAATTTTAATTTTAAAAGTTAAAACAATAGGTAGTGTCCATCGTCAATCGGCTACCGCAAGCCTATTGGCCTATGCTCGCGATCCGGTAGGCCTACTAGCACGAGCCGACGGGCCGGTGGCCACTAGCCACTCGTAGGCCGATAGGCCTATTAGCCATACGGCGGCCGGTTGGCCTGCGGCTGTGCCCTCGAGCTAGTGGCCACCCTACCGTCTAATCCCAATTCCCAAATGAAAAAATTCAAAAGTCTTACTCATGAAAACCTAAAAACAAATACTATATAGTCGATTACTAACTTCTCATATAGTCATATTAGGTTTCGAATGAAAAAGAGACAGAATCATAGAAACTTCAACAATAAAAGAAGTTACGGGACCCGAAGCATTAAACCCGTCAACAACCCAATGGTTTCATTTTAATTACACAAATTTATAAATGATTCAAGAAAAAATGAAATTAATTAAAAGTATAGCATTTAACCAAAAAAAAAATGACCTTTTGAGTTTCTATTGGTTGGAACCGAAAGTCCGGAAGCACCAAAGCGATGAAGGCGTGAAGCACTGAGTGTGAAAGTCCGAAAAAGAAGAATTGAATTTTGAACTTTAAGGAAGCAAGCAAGCGACAAGCGGGAACTCGGGAGTCGGAAGGAGTCAAGACTTAGGGAGACGGACGAGAGTTAAGGTTTTATTTCTTCGATGTTTTGTAACTTTTCTTACTTTTGTAAGTTACAAAATTTAACTTTGCTTAACATACGATTTTCAATGGAAATCGAATGCGTTTTAAAAAAAATCAAATCGAACCGAAATAATTTTAATTTTTCGATTCGGTTTTTTATTATATTTAAAAAAAACCGAACCAAAATTGTTAATTCGATTCGGTTCGGTATTTCAATTTTAACCGAATAGTGAACACCCCTACATACAACTATGAACCAATCATGAAGAAAAATATAAAATACCCAATAAAGATAAGTTTATAAATAAAACTAGTAATCTCATAGCAATTAACCAAAAGCTTTAACTTGATTCAACCAAGGGAGTTTAGTTGTTCATTATACAAAGAGAGAATTCTATTAATGGTGGCTATCGAAAAGCTAGCTGGAGATAGAATAAATAATACCCTAACTTTGCTATTTATATCCACTCTTTGTGTCGATATTACATTGTTAAATGGCTTGATGTGTAAAGTTACATGGTTTGTTACTTGATATCATATGATTTGAAACCTTAGAAATTAGGTTGCACATGACCTTGTGAATTTGTTCACTAACCATGTAGACAAGCTTACGCTCGTGTAGATTTTCTCTTCCTTAGCCATACGAACGTGTGGGTTTATACTATAAATCATGTAAAAAGCTTATTACCTATGTGGATCTTCTTCTTCCTTTAAGTGAGTCGGGCTTAATCAACCATGCGGTCGTATGGAATGCTTCTTCAAACCATGCAGAAATGGTTTTGCCTATGTGGCTTGCCATGTTTGAGATTCCACACGGTTTCCTCCTTCAAGTCGGATGACCATGTGACTCTTCTAAGCCATTTGGTGACTTCTCTCTTCCCGGCTTTGGTTTTGGGTTTCCTTGTTTTGGTTTTAGGTTTCCTTACTTCGATTCATTGTTTTTCCTATAAAACTCAAAATTGTTATCTTACTCTTAAATAACATAATATAATAAATAATATAAAGTTCAATGTATTAGAGCATAAAAATCATGCTGCTTATGCACTCATTTACCCTAAACAAACTAGTATGCATATATATATATATATATATATATATATATATATATATATGTGTGTGTGTGTGTGTGTGTGTGTGTGTGTGTGTGTGTGTGTGTGTGTGTGTGTGTGTGTGTGTGTGTGTAAGGGATCGGTTATGTATGGAAAAGATATAATATTATCGTTATCCCATCCTACTTAAGGTAGGTTGCATTAAATGTATGCCTAAAAAAATTTGTTTATACTATGTTATGTTTTTATGCTTATTTGAGTGAATTTATTTTATTTGGATGGAATAGTAAAGTAGTTCATGGTTTAGGCCGGTTTGAGGCCAATACCCTTATTTAAAGGAACAAGATGAAAAAGATTAAAATTTTGGCTAATCTTTAGCAAACACAAGCCTATACTCGACAAGTATGTGAGTTTCTAAAGAGTGATAGCCTTTATTAACATGAATAGTAAGTCATCGACAACTTCACTCCCAAAAGTGAAAAGCTATCATCGACTTCAAATCATGAGTTTAGGAAGCTACCAAAAACGTCATTACATAAGTGAAAAGTTACCGACAATTCCATTTTGCTTGAGCAAGGAGCGAGATAATTTATTTGAAAACCACTAGCAACTTCATTATATAAGTGAAAAGTCATCGATAACTTCATTTTTTTCGAACAAAAAATAGGTAAAATGACTTTGAAACTACTGGTAGCTTCGTCAAATAAGTGAAAAGCCACTAAAAACTTCATTTCAACAATCGGAAATTAAATAAAAATTATTCAAGGGTCATTGGCGACTTCATCCACATTGGTGGAATGTCACTAGTAATCTCTTTTTTGGCGAGTAGAAAATATATAAAATGACTTTGAAACCATTATCATCTTTATCACATATATAAGTGAGAAGCCACCAATGACTTCATTTTGATAATCAAAAATTAAATAAAAATGGTTTTTGGGTCATTGTCGACTTCATCCATATAGTTGGAAAGTCACTTATAACCCCTTTTTCGTCGAGCGAGAAAACATATAAAATGGTTTTGAAACCACCGATAGATTCATCGTACAAGTGGAAAGCCACTAATAACTTTATTTCAATAATCAAAAATCAAATAAAAATGGTTTGAGGCCACCGATAGCTTCATCCACATATATGAAAAGTTATTAGTGGTCTCTTTTTCAACGAGTCGAAAATAGGTAAAATGATTTAATATAACAATAAACATGTCAATTATTTCATTCATAATCAAGTAAAGTATTTGATAGCTCAATCATTTACAATATGAAATTTTTATCACTTTTATTTATTATTTAAAACTAATCTTTATAGTTTTGAAAATTACTCAAATTTTTTAATGGTGTTAACGATTCTATTTACATTAGTTTCACTTCCTTCAATCTCGAAGAAGATTGATTATCTCATTCAGTCGAGAAAAAAAAGCAATTATTCTTAAGCCTCTTTTCAAGCTCTATTTTGTCCGACTTAAAATTACATTACAGAAATTAATCATGTTTTATCTGGTCGAAGGTTTCTGTTCCAATTAACAAACAATAACAACATAAAAATTATAGTTTACAATATTATATTGTTTCTATTAAATACAACAATCAACCAAACATATATATATATATATATATATTTTTGTGTTTTCTTCTATCCACGATTAATAAGTTTCTGCTATTACCAACACGACAACAAATCATAAGTTTTGTATTTTTTTTTTAGCTTGATTCTGTTCAAGATATGAAGCTATAATAAAAAGTGTTTTTAGATCAAAATCATGAAGGAGGGATGCTGTTCGTGTGTGTTAGTATGGTTCGATCAAGGAGAAGAGAGGCTGTGGTGTTCGGCTAGTGTTTTAGGTAATGGTGGTATATGGTGTTTCTGCTAGGCTAGAGGGCTGATATTGTTCAATCAAAAAGGAGAGGGATGAAACTGGTTCAGTCAAGGAGGAGAAAAGGGGATAGTTCGGTCAGATATGAAGAGGGATGAGATGGGTTGGCTAGATGAGAGAGGGAGGTTCGGCTGGAGGAGGGAAGACTAGTTTAGTCACGGATGAGGAGGGATGAGATGGGTTTGGCTAAAGGAGAGAGAGAGAGGTTCGGCTGGTTGGTCACGGCTGGAGGAGAGAAGGTTGGTTCGGTCGCAAATAAGGAGGATAGAGGGTGGAATGGCTGGTCACGGTTGGACAAGGGAGAGTTGGCTTGGTCACAAGTGAGGAGAAGAGAGGTGAAATGGTCAGATGATAAGGAGGTGGGGTGGTGCTGGTGTGGCAGGATGAGGAGGAGGAAATGGGGTGAGATGGGTTCGACTGAGGGAGAGAGAGATGTTTGAGCGCAAGTTTTTTTAAGGGAGATGATGAATAGTGAATGGTATATAAAAAATGAGAGAGGGGGTAATTTATAAGTGGAATTTAGGGTTTACGGGCTAAGATTGATTTTGGTCTTAATTTTTCATAATTCGTTAATTTTAAGTATAATTTTGATTGTTTGGACTTTAATGGTACTCATAAATTATAATTAATTAGGATTTTTTTTTAAATTTCTTCCAACCGTTTTTTTTTTTATTTTAATTAATGTCATGGGGTTTTGGATCTTTTAATTATACCTTCAATTGTATTTTTCTCTTAATCAAACTTCTTATTTGTTTTAATTGGAACCCTAAAATTAATTCGAGCCGCTTGTTTTGATTGATTGATTTATTTATTTATTTATTTATTATAATTATTGGTCAAAAAGAAAAAGAAAAAGAAAAAGAAAAATAGTAGGGGTGAAAATTTAATTGGGTACTAACAATTTTAATCTAAATTTAGATTGGTATACTAAAATTATATATATATTAGACTCTCGAAGACAATATGAAAAACAGCCTCGCATACTAATAATAATTATAAGCCTCAAAAAGTTTATGGCTTTCCTTGCTAAGGTTGGTTGAACCTTTGCTTTCCATTTATTTGACATCAAACTATTTGTTGTATCTACCGGTGAAAATATAATTTGCGGCATTTGCCTAACTAAATACGTCCATTTTTCACCAATTTCATTCGACCTTACTTCATTAGTCTTCCGAACAATAAAATAGTGTCGAGCATCAACAACATTAAGATATTGGTAATGATTAAAGCCCACTATATATTATACTCATATTTATGCATAACCCACTTTTGCACACATGTAGCAGTCAACTTCTAATATTAATAATTAAATAAACAGAAGGTGTCAAGCAGACAAATTAGAAGCATTGCCCCACCCACACTGCCACACAGACAAAAGCATATTAAAAAATTAATCAGTTGTATCAACAAGGTAATTCAAAACCAACCATTGTACTAAAAGAAGCAATTTAACTCCTATGGTTAACCAAACGAAGGCCTCCCATTCTCAGGAGTCAGGAGTCCTCAATTCTCTGGCAGTTGCCAACTTTTAACATGCCAAGGGATTAAATGACAATTCAGGAATCCTAAGTATTTATATTTTATCAAAGTCAAAAGGGTAACAAGATCATGGAGAAAGTTACGTCTAGGTGCTACTAATGCGTAAACGGGTTGTAAAGGTCGCACCCAGAAACCAAATTAAAAATCCATAAAGAAAAAAAGTTGTGGGGTTAGCCAGACTACGTATCTTTGGTATGTCAAGATCACGACAAAATGTGTCTAAGAAGAATAAATAGATGGTTAATTTTTCCTTCCTTTCCTTCATAAATCTACAAGCAGTTGAAAGGTATATATATCCGTA
The DNA here is from genome assembly GCA_963924115.1 of Dovyalis caffra. NCBI lineage: Eukaryota > Viridiplantae > Streptophyta > Magnoliopsida > Malpighiales > Salicaceae > Dovyalis > Dovyalis caffra. The sequence goes on along the minus strand of CAWUPB010001009.1, from coordinate 3,664,710 downwards.
AATCTTGTGCTATATATACTACGAGAATTATCTCGTTACATAATAATCAATAAATTGAATTCATTAAAACTTGAACATATTTCATTTTAAAAAAATTACCAAATATACAATCTGTAGATTATAATTATTTATGTCCTAACAAAATATTAAACATTAAGGGAAAAAAATTTTCAAAAATATACTTAGATTATTGGATCGTAATTCTTGAAATTCTTTTCTTAATGTTTGGCATTAATAAACGAGGAGAGAAATCCTTTTCTTTTGATATCTAAGTCTTTTCCATAATTCAAAAACAAAAAGGTCAAATATTAAAACAAAACTTCAATAATTAATAAACACAAGCCATTAGATTAATGGGATCGACCACCATTAATTTATATATTAAGATTACGGTCCAATAACTCAAGATCATCTAATTTTTTTCCCTCCTTTTCTATTATTTTTCAGTTCTCGGCGAAGGCACAAGCCAATCAATAAAAGCATACTTAAGTAATTTAAAAAACACATGCACTATAACGTCATCTATGATATAATAAACAAGCACGCCAATAGGCATGCTTGAGCTTGACCACACGCACATGCATGCATTTGCATCCAATAAGATAAGAGTGCCCAAAACTTTTATATATATATATATTTGTGTTCTTCCATTATTAAAGCCTATCAATGTGAAATTTTAAGGGTTAAAGATCAACAAGTTTTTTTTATTATTTTATTTATCTTAATCGTGTTCATCTATTAATTTTTTTAATGATCATATTTTTTTATTTTTTATTTTCATCTTAATTTCATCCTTTCGATTAAATTTTTTAATAATTATATCAATTTTCGACAATAGTCTCACAAAATACTGACTTCAAAAAAACAAAATTCTACCAACTTGATTTCTTTTTCAACTTTGTTACTAATTGGTAAGGAGTTGCTATCATGTGGACGCATTTTTTGAATTTGGGTTGGTGAGTGAAGGCAGCATTTGAGCTATAATCCAAAATTTCTTTTGTAGTACCCCCTATTCAAAATTTGATATAATATATTTATAAAATATAATTATTTATATAGAAGAGTAAAATTATTTATAAATTGATATAACTGCATACTTCAGTTTGCCTTGAAAATTCAATAAGAATAAGTTATGTTTGGATTAGATTTGTAAAAAGTATAAATGAAATAATATAAGCCTAATAATTAAACCCCAAATGACATGAACTATATCTTTTTATTCATACAAGTTCGTGCGTAAACTCAAATTATTTAAGAAATTGATGGAAGTGATAATGCTATGGACCGCTAATGATCAAGTTCATTGTCTCTAAAACTCGCCCACCATGTCACCAATAAATTATTCTTTTGTTTTAGTTTTCGAGAATACCATAGGCAGAGAATATGAAATTCCAAGACTTCCTCGAAGAAGCTCACTTTTGTCTTTGTGAGATATGATGGCTCAATAAAGCATTAAATAAACAAAATAACGCTTGTGATAAATGCGATTTCTGTTTGGTTTTGTTTAATTAAATGGCAATACTATAAGTTTTTATCTTATCTTGTTGCCAACTAGGGATGGAGAAGGAATTGACTAATCACATAGAGGAATTGGCCCCTTTTTTTTTTTTTTTTTTTTTTTTTTCATTTTTGTGATGATGTGGTTTCTTTAGATCATGTTCAAAATCTAAATGCTCTAAGTGGCGTTGACAAATGTTATTTTTCACGGGGGAGTAAGTACATGGTGATGGGGGTATGCTATACGTTGTCTAGGCTGGATTGTATATAACAGTAGTCGCCTCTCCTTTGCAGAGCTTACCCAAGTTAGTACAAACCCAACTTCCTCAACTCTCAAAGCAGATCCGGTGGGGGTTTTCTTCTTGATCTTTATCATCTTTATCTTCTTTGGGTTTTGGATTCTTTGACATCAGTTGAAGTTTTTAACTAGAGACAAAAACCCTTCTCTTTCACCTTTATTAATTAGCTCCATCTTCTAGGTTCTTTGGCCAGAGCATCCTCAAGTCAATATTTGCTTGGGCTATATATATAAAGGGCTTTATTGGCTATTTCTGGAGCAAGAATGGAAGCTGTAAAGGACACTAAGTGGAAGAAAAACATGTTTTTGAAGGCGTGGTATCGATCACTCACTGTTGGCAGCAAGAAACCTTCAAAGAATTCTATCAGCTTATTCACAAAGAGCAGGTCATGGCACAGCACGACAAAACCAGGTGATCAAGAAGATGGTAGTAGTAATAATAGGAAAAAGAAGAAGAATCAAGTGGCTCCAGATGGTTGCTTCTCGGTCTATGTAGGGGCTGAAAAACAAAGGTTTGCTGTCAAGGCAGAGTTTGCTAATCATCAATTGTTCAAGATGTTGCTAGAAGATGCTGAATTGGAATATGGACACAATAGTGAAGGTCCAATATTGCTTCCTTGTGATGTTGATATGTTCTACAAAGTTCTGGCAGAGATGGAAAGCGAGGATGATGATGATGAGATGATGATTAGTACTCCAAGGTGCACCTCATTACCTCTTTGCAGTCCTGCTCGTCGATTCAATACTAAAAAGGGTGGTTTTGCAGGTGCATATAGAATTCTCGGTCCATCAAGAATACTGAAGTTGAATAAGTTATAGCTGTGTAAATCATCATCAAATAGTCCGTCCTTAATTTCTTGTTTTAAGCACATATAGCTAGTTCGATTGACCTCACAAGTTCTATATATATATATATAACTCACAAGTTCTTTAGCGTAATCTGTACTTTTGTTTATGATCAATATAAACTATTGGAAAACTAAAACCACAAAGTCTCATAATTCTGTCACGAGTCCTACCATTTACCGTAATCAATAATAACTCTTATGTTTCTCAAATTACTAGCCATGACTTGATCCAAACCTGTAATCTATTCAAGGTAATGGAAACTTATCGTAGCCATTTTGCTGGTGCCTAATTGGCTAAGGCTAATTACCCCTATCCTGCGGTAATTCTTACGAGACAATGCAGTGACTTTCGGTCATTCTGCAAAAAGTGATCAGTGCTTGTTATTCCCTACTCTATTCACATCAATATATATCGTAGAATGACCAAAAGTTAGCCAATGAGTAGTATCACAACTACCCCTAGTCTCTCTCTCTCTCTCTCTCTCTCTCTAGGAGGTCTCGTGTTCAAATCTAGTGTGTGAATGCGAAATTAGGGGTGGTAGATACCCTGCTGCCACCCTCTATTCGAATCAATATTATCCTCAAGGTATGGGATGTACATCCACCAAGTTCTGGACTTTGGATGTTAGGAAAACTACTACTCTCTATTATCCTGGTATATTGTCATGCCAGTGGACTACGTGAGAGTAGAAGCTGCGTTTTTTATTTTTACATTTGCCACTTGAATATAACATAAATCAACTTGTAAACAAAAGCCAAATCATGTCATATACTTTGCTGCCGAACGGTGAGAGACCGATGTGTATCATCATATCCTTCCTGATACTTTTCCCTCTCAAGGAATACAAACTAAAACGGGGTGGGCATTCATCTTTGAAAAAACCATATCAACCCATAAAGTTAAGCTATTATAAGAGAACTAAGAATGATTTTATATTAATTCACTGACATTCATATTAAAGCTATTCTACGTAGAGCAACGAGCATCCCAAAGTTTGCTACGTTGTAGTCAATAGGCAGCATACCAAAAGAAAGGTAAGACTACAAGTCTTTCAAGGATCCATCGCATAATAAAGGTTACATTGATATGCAAGCTATATAGTACAAACCAGAATGTTCCAACTGGGGTATGTCGAAGGTTACATTGCGAGGATCTGTGTCCTAGATGTTTTGCTGGGACCATTTGATTTAAAGGAGTGGAAGTGGAAGTTGTATATGAATCCCTAGCTACTAGCTAGCTTTGGCTAGCCAGTGAACATTGAAATGGGTGATCATGACAGAGTAATGAAAATAATTGTAACTTTTTGTCTTTTTTGGTTTGATCTCTATGTGCTTGGATGAATAACCTTACCTTTATCTACTCGGTAGTACTTCTGCTTAGGCTGTTCTTTGTATTTAGACATCTGTATTTATTGGGCCAAATTTTGAACAGTTAATGTCATCAATGGCATGACCATAATTTGGGGCAGATGCTAGATGGTTTACTTCTGCCCTCTGTGTTTCGTTCTACGAGGCTAACTAGACATGTATGCTATAGTTTGTCTGCTCTCTACAATACCTTCTGGACGGCACCTCCACGGCTCCACCTCTTAGTTAATGGGTCTTTTCCTTTTCTTTTTTTTTTTTTTTATGGTAAAATAAATAGATTGTCTATGATCTATTCTGCTCGTTTTCTATGAATTTTGTTTGTTACGTGGGTTTGGTTGATGTTATGAACAACGAAGTTACCATAGGATTGGCAATGTCACTCGCAGTAATCCATTACAAGAAAAATGAAAAATAACCACGGTTTTCTATCACTATATCATCAATATATATATATATATATATATCGCTATTTAGGTTTTGTGGTACTATTTTCTTAACGAAGAATTTTTTTTTTCCCATTGCTAATGCATAGAATTTCTATCACTAAAGTGAAGTAAACGATCATCTATCCGGTCTATTATCTCGTCATAAAATCATCGCTAATTGGTTATTTTTATCGCTAACTATTCCGTCTCTAAATCGTACTCGTTAAAATATCTTGCAAATCTATGGTTAAATCCATCAATATTTAGCGACCATATATGTGTTTGTTGTAAAGAAGTTTAATTTTTGTTGCTAATTCGATCATTAATCCATCACTAAATGAAGATTTATATATATATATATATATATATATATATAAATTAATAATCATTTAATGCTAATGGTAGTAACAAACAACTAAAAATAACACCTTATTAAAACATAATATATTATTTAATAAAATTAAAATAATATAAATTGAAAAAGTCAAACTTTTTTATGAAAGATTGAAGAACCTTATAGTCAATGCTACCTCATACGAAGGTCTAAGGTTATGGTGAGAGTTAGAATAAAGATATGTCATGTAATCAAATATTATGAGCTTTATAATAAGATTTGAATGGTTGTGGTTTTTTTTTCTGTTTTCCAGCAATCATTGTAATATAAATCAAATAGTTGTACTATTTTTATCTTTCAATAAAAAATAGCTCTAAATTATATTTAGAATGTGCTAAAAGTACAAATTTTGACTTCTCCTTCATGGTTATAAAATTTGTAACCACTCAAGATCCTAGCAAAAAAGATATAAAAAAAGGGGTTAGATATATTTTCCAAATCACCTAAAGTATATATGGGATTGTACCCTCAACAAATACTAAAAATCATATTTGACTTATCTTCAATGTAAATTCTATCATAATTTGAAGCCTATAATAAATAATAATAATAATATATTTAACTCGATTCACATTTTTACATGCATGTATTTTTTGTTTTATGTATATTCATTATATATATCACTTTGCGAGAATAAACAAGGACTTAATGAAAGCGTAACTTGCCCCAATACCAACAACTCGGACAAGATAGAAAACTAAAATGAAATCCAAGAGCAAAGCATCTAACAAGAAGTGGTCACTTTAAGAAATGAAGTGTCGTGCTTAATTGATTTGCTAAAGAAGGCTCTCGAGTCCAAAGCTGCTGAAAGGTGAAGTTTCAATGATGTAGGATTCCTGTTTTCCTACCATAACATCGGTCCCTCTACCGGGTTCTCTCGTATCTATATACTCTATTTATAATGGTGACTCATCCCAAACAACCTCTTCTAGTTGCTCCATCAAGCCATGTGGTAACATCCATTGTCAAGAATACTTCACACTTACATGTTTCACCTTTGCATATTGCCTTTTTCTTCATAACTAATGTAGTGGAAGCTCACAAGAAAGAATGATAAATAACGTTGATATGATATTCGGATGCTTGATCTATTATAACATGTTGATTTGTAGACACATACCGGGGAATAGGCTTTAATTCCATTGATTCAAAGTACACCGACAATTGAAAAAATTGAGATACTCTTTCACAAAAATTTATTAATCAAGCAAAAGTGAGGTTTTTCAGCCTAAACATCTTACATAAATAGTAAATTTTAGGTCAAAATCCTAAAACAATTTGAAAAGAAAACAAACATTAAAAATCCAAAATTAAGTAGGAAAAATCCTAAAAATTCGCTATTGTACGGACGGAATAATAAATTGGTGATTTGAGGGCTTAAATGACTTTTTTTGTGAAAATAACACGTACTTCATGCGCAAAGCCTATGTGTTTTGATCCTTGGCTCGTTTCGCATGAAACTAAATCCAAAAACCCTAAAAATCAGCCCAAAAATCCTAACTCCCGTCACCATACCCTATCGTGCCGCTCCATGAATTCCAAGGCCTTTTGATCCACATCCCCCGGGAAAGAGAGAATTTAACCTCGAATTAACTGCATCATCATCATTTGAAGAGTCACCATGGAAGGAAATTAAATGTTTGACATTGAATACATCAACGGTATGAATATGACTAGGCGAACTTGAGACAATAGGCATTGAGATTGCTCTTCTTAAGTCTTTCCATAGGACCAATCTTCTTTGTCTGTCAATTTGTTATAGTCTCCCACGGAAAAATGATTATTGGTTAAGACGACCCACACAAAGTCACCTACTTCGAACTCAACATGGCGGCGCTGTTTATCGATGAATGCTTTGTATTTCGCATAAGACCGAGCTAAGTTGTCATGCACGGTCTTTTGAATCTTCCGCAACCTTGTCACAAAGTCTGCTCGCCTTACCATCGATCTTTGTCTTACTCGATAGTGGCATCAAAACCAAAAGCCCACGTGAAATCACATAATACATCACACGAAAGGATTGAATCTCGTACTCATGTTAATGACATGGTTATGAGCAAACTCGACTTGGCATAATTTCGATCCCAACTCTTGACATGATCACCAACCGGACATCGAAGCAAGTTTTCTAGAGATCGATTGACAACTTCGGTTACCCATCTCGTATGTGGATGATAGGCACTCGCTGAAGTTGAAATGTGTATTCACCATCTTTCACAAGCTGCGCCAAAAATGACCGAGGAACCTTGTGTCTCTATCGGACACAATAGATGCGGAAAGATCATGCAAGCGATACACCTCTCGAAAATAAAGAATAGCAACATTAACGAGCATCTATCGTCTTCTTACAAGGAATAAATGAACCATCTTAGAAAAATGATCGGCAACCACATAGATGGAATCCTTATCTCATTGTGTTCGGGGTAGCCCCAAAACAAAATCCATACCGACATCCACCCAAGGTCGAGAAGGCACGAGCGGCGACATGTAAAGTCTAGCATTAGTAGTAGCACCCTTAGACACTTGGTCGATTTGACATCGCTGTACAAACTTATCCATCTCTTTTCAAATGGTAGGCCAAAAGTACGAAGCCTAAACTAGCCGCAATGTTCTGCTTCTCCTTACATGACCCTCCTCATGTAGTTCCTTAATAATCCGCACACGCAAGCTGCAATCATGAACACAAAGTCGGTTTCCCTCGAACAAAAATCCATCATGCAATAGAAATTCTATCTTCTCTCCTGCGCGGACCCCTCTCCATAACAACGAGAGAAGTATGGATCGGTATCAAGCAAGTCACAAAACAAATCTAAACCGAGTACCTTAATTCGCATACGCGTCGGCAAGCAACTCCTCCTACTCGGTGCATCCGCCACCACGTTAGTGACCTCGGCCTTATACTTAACCACAAAAGTGAACTCGTTACAAGTAAGCAACCCACCTCACATGCCTTGCAAATACCTTATCTTGCTTGTGCATATGCTTCGACACACGAAGGTCGGTATATAATATGAATTCTTTATGGAATAAGTAATGCCTCTAGTGTTTGATTGCCCGAACCACTACATAACACTCGACATCATAAGTATCGTAATTAAGCTTCGCACTCGACAGTTTCTCACCGAAGTAGGCTACCGGTCCGTTATTCCGGCTCAACACTCGCCCGATACCCAACTTCGATGCATCATTGTGTAGCTCGAATGGTTGCATAAAATTTGGCAACATTAATATCCGTCCGGACGTCAACCATACCTTAATCTGTCGAAATGTTTCTTCGCCTCTTCAAACCATGTAAATTTTGTTCCCTTCATGAATTCGGTAAATGAGGCCACAATCTAGGGTGGCACTTATTCATTCACCGTGGCAGTACCTTTTTTTTTTTTTAAATACGAGTGGCCTCCTTTTTTTTTTCTTTTTAAAAGGATGAGGTTACTTGGAATTGTTCCTTCACTCTAGCATTCCTCTTTTTCTTTTTTTAGGGCTATTGCGTTTTCCTTTTTTTTTTTTTAGGGTCAAGTTCTGGAACTATTCCTTCACTATAAATAATTTATTTTTATATTTTTATCATGAAATTAGGTGTGAAAATATTTTTAAAATAGTTATTTTTTTAATTTTACATATAGTTTGACGAGTAATAGAATATATATGATATTTTTTAAGATTTTAGTTTGAACATATATATCCGATTATATTATTTTTATTATTTAAAATTTATTTCTTCAATTGTTTGCTTCTTCTTAAAATTCTCATCGAATTAATTTTTAAATTTTATATAATTTTATTTGTTAATAAATTTGATTTTTTTATATAGGGCTTTTGAAATAAAATTTTAGAATATGATTTTTTTTATTTTTTAAAACTTATTATTATAATTTATACGATTGATTATTTTTATTATTTTTAAAAGAAAATGATGTTGTTACATATATAAATTAAGATAAGAAAGAGAGAGCTAAAAGTGTATTGTAGATAATTTGACTTAATTTTTTTAAAAAATAATAATCGATTAAAAAAATAATATGACTTGATTCTTTAAAAAAAAAATTAGTTAAAAAAATTCGGATGTTTTATTTGGTTATATATATATAATCATAATTTATCAAAACCAATTTTATAGTTGTTTTTATTTAAATTTTTTCACTTCGATATATTCCATACAATTTAAGTGGGTTTTTTTATATATTTTTTTATTTATTTTATATACTCCAAGTCTGCTAAATACGATATTTATATATATATAGTTTTGTTATATATAAATTCGATTAGGGGGAGAGAGAGAGAGCTAAAAGTGTGTTTTAGATAATTTGACTTAATTTTTTTTAAAAATAATTATCGATTAAAAAAATAATTCGGCTCAATTTTTTTTAAAATTAATAATTAGTTAAAAAATTCATAGGTTTTATTTGGTTTTATATATACATAATCGAATTTATCGAAACCAATTTTATAATAGCTTTTATTTAAATCTATTTACTTCGATATATTCCATTCGATTTAGGTGATTTATTTATTTATTTTATATACTTTAAATATGCTAAGTACGATATATGTGGTTTTGATAGAAATTAATATTATCTACACACATAACAATAATTATTTGTTTTTTATTTTTTTCATGTTTCAAAATCTGTATTTTTAGATAAAATAATTTAATTAATGTTTTGAAAGAACCTTTAATTATTCAAATATAAATTTTTATACAAATATTATAAATTATTTTTTTAAATAAATATATATAAATCAAACTAGTTTGCTCAATATATAAATTCAATTTACATTAATCTTCATAAACAAAACTTTTACTCGCATCATATTATACAAATCATTAACCCTGTATATATAATGGTTGTTTAATTGCAGCGCAGCATAGGTAACTACCTAGTTTATTGTATTTCTTAAACAACAAAAAAGGGATAGGAGCATATGCTTTTTATTGTTAGTGGGAAGGGCTAGGATTAATTGGGATGACGAAGGGTTGATAAGAGGTAGGTTTCAGGTATAAATAAAGGATTTTTGGGTTTTAAAGGTGAGGAATTTCTGGGTTCACAGAAGAGAAAATCTGGATTTGTAAAAGGGAAATTGCTGGGTTTTTAGGTGAGAAAAATTTAGCTTCAGAAATAGATACTTAATCCTTGTAAAACCAGAAAAACAAAAGGAAAAGGGCAGAGGAAAGAAGAAGAATTGATACTGGAATTCGAGGAACAGGGAAAACAAAAAAGACAACCCGCCTTATTGTCATCCATTCATCCGAATCCAGTTTTATTCCTTATCCAGATCCAAGCTCACCAAGTAAACAACACACCCATTTCATATTATACGTTCCAATTTATTTTTATTGTGCTCATGTGATGTTCAAGAACAAACAATGACAATGACTTTGTCAATATCATCATGTAATACCATTTATCTCAAAATTTTAATCCCCCACTAGCCCTGGTTTGTTGTCAAATGAACATGAAGGTGCAAGATAAGAGTTCCAGTGTTGGGTGTCTAGGCTTCAATTCGTCTTGATAGGAAAATTTTGAAAACTGATACACCATAGGTATTGTGGCTGGAATAGAAGAAGGAAGGAAGGAAGGAAATGGAGGGTATTCGGGCCAGGGAAAGAAAATGGGCTAAGGGTTTAGGTTAAAAGGCTTAGGTTGGGCTAGAAGTTATGGGCTCGGGCAAGGCTAGTGTTGGTTTAGGCTTAGGTTGGGTTTAGGAAAATGGGCTCTGTTTGGGCTTATGTCTGGTGAGGTTGTGCTCGGCTAGGTTTCAGAAGGAATGGACCACTAGCTTAGGCCTAAACTTGGGCTGGTCCAGAGATAATAAGAGTCCAATAGGCTCGCACCAATGGGTCGAGAGTCCAATGGACCAAAGGCCCAATGAACTTTCAAAATTCTAGGATTTATTTGACAAGCTTTCCTTGCTTCATTTAATCTGAAATTTTTATGTGAGTTATATGTGGTTAATTTTAGCTTAATTATAAATTTTTAAGATTTTTTAAGTTCATTTACCCCTTATTTTTAAATTTATTTAATTTTATGCCTAGTTGTTAATTGCTTTAATTATTTAAATTTCAATTTAGCCTATTGTTTAATTTTATTTAAATCTGAAATTTTAAGTGAATGATTGTATACTTGTATATAATTTATGTGTTAATTTTTTTTTTTTTGTAAATTAATTTCTTGTTTATTTAGCATTAATGATTATTTGATACTCGCTACTTTAATTAGGTAATTAGCAAGATGATAGATCGTCGAGTCTTCTAAATTACAGGAACTAGTAAAGATCCTCCACCAATTCCATAATACTAAGAAATGCCAAAAAAAATTGAGAAAAGATAAAAATGATAAAAAAAAAAAGAACAAAACAAAAAATAAAGAAAGTGTAACAAATCTCATATCCGATAGGAACTAATGTTATTAATCAATTTAAATCAATCACCCTTAGTTTTTTATTATTTTTTTTCTTATAAACTCACACATCTAACACACTCACCCAAATTTCAAGCTACTAGTTGAACTAGGAGTTTAACCTATGACCTCTTATAAATAAGAAAAAGCCATTACCAATGAGCTAGAAGTTCATTGGTAATCACCTTTAGTAATTAGATTATTTCGACATATCAATTATATCAAGACTTTAACCAGATCCGATGTTGAATTGATGAAACTTTTGACATCGGAGAACAGCGATTAATTCAATATGATGTCATAATAAAAAATAATAAAAATTAATTTGGTTTAAACAACATGTGTACTTGGAAATAAACTCATAAATAAAATGGTAAAAATAGATTATTTTGTTAGGAGATATATTGTTAGGATTAAACTAGACATGGTACCTTTCATCAAAAAGAGTGTCTTTGGGTGATTGTTATCATTTTAAAAGTATAACCAAATCTTTATCTTATAATCTCTAAATCCAATTCATTTTTACGTTTCCTAGTCTTTTTTAATTCAAGGTGGCGACTTCCAAAATGTTGGTTAACTCACATCCCCAAAGAATCAATTTTTTTTAAAAAAATATAATAATTAATAATTTTCTAAAAGTCCCATAAATATTGGATAATGACAACATTAATTGTAAATTTACATCATCCCGTAAATGGGTCGACTAACGCTAAAATCCCAAATACCCAATTTCGAGTCATGATGTAAAAAAAATAAATGATCGAGCTATTTTTCAAATCTTGTCCCGTTTCGAGTTCCAAAGACTTGAATAAATAAATGTAAAGAATTAATTTCTCAATGTTAATTCTAAATTCACACCATCCCAACTTGAAAATAAGCTTAGCAAATAATTACTTATGGAAAATGAATTTAAAAATAGTAACAAGCAAGGTAACATTTCTTTAAAAAATAATGTTTTTAAATGAATGTTATCTTTTCTTAAACATAATCAATTCAATAATTATTTCCCTATAACAAGTGTCATTTTTAGAATTATTAGTATCCCTAAAGTACTAGGCGGCAACTCTACATTTTTAACTTATTTTTTTAATTCAAGAAATCCCACATGTTGGTAGCAACATCACAATAACTCAACTAGGGATTTAGAGTTAAGCCATTTACTTGATCTTATTCTTAAGTTATTTTTTTTAATTATTTATCATTTCATTTCTAAATTATTTATTTTTGAGCTATTTATATATTTACTTTTAAATCATTTAAATTCCAATAATTTATTTATTGTTTTTATCATATTGGATCTGCATGCTTATATATTTGTGAGTTTCCACACACGTGACAATGGCTCGTAAAAGCTCTAGACATGATCTATTTCTCTTTTAGATTAAATAGGGAGATTTAGATAGTAAGTATGAGGTATGTTCACTAATATTCATCTAGACTTCGTTCATATTGGAACTCGTGAAATGCATAACGGAATGTAAAATAATTTTTTCATACCTCATATTACATAAGTTCGGAGACCGAATGATCCCATCGATAATCCGGGCAATCTAAAAACTTAAAAAAAAACTATTAGGATTAAACAAGTCGTTTTAAACCCTATAAAAGTTCAATCTTGTTCACTAAGCTCGTCTACAAGACATAAATAATATGAAGTTATGCTACTTGCGTTAATTTTCTCATTTTTTCCATCTATCCTTTTAGAAAGGGTGAATAATGTTGGAATGAGCTTAGTGTACTTTTGCCATTAACGATTTTAAGACCAAGACAGAGCAAGCTTAATACGAGGAGGGAGATTGCATATCTCGATCCGAAAGAGGAGAGATTAGAAAGTAATTTATTGTAATATAAAGTTCTAAAACTTGTTGTAATATAAATTAAGAAAATTTATGATACCTTAACTCCGTGCGAGCATTTTTAAAAGTAGAGCACGAGGGGATGTTTGTGGCATTGGTGGAAACGTAGTGAACGTCTTTATTTTCTCTTGATTTGCCGTAAATGCTTTTGCAAGGTTCGGACATGTTATTGTAACTAGACAATGTCCATAGGCTTGGTGATAGGATTGATGAAGTATAATAGAGTCGCGCGACCTAGAAATTTTTAATGATCAACCACGAAAAAGCTTGGAGATCGTTTGAAGAGTTGAGAAATTGGCTTTTTAAATAGTTTCTCACAAACGACGCCAAGTCATGAGTTCTAGAAACTCAAATAGTAATGAATAATTACATAGTTCTTTATAGTTGATGATTGACAATAGAGATTGATTGTCTTTCAAAATCCTTCCTGCTTAAGATACGTAAAAGACAAGTCCTTTCGATAGATTGAGGGATCCTCTAAAATGATGTTAGTGATAGGTGAAAAGAGAGACTTGATTAGACTTTTAGTATATCTCTCTACGTGTGAACAAGATAATGAATAGTTATACATAGTAGGGAGTAGTTACATAGTAGAGAAAGCAAGCTTAGGAACCGAAAATCCTTGGTAGTTAGGCTTGTTATATAGGCTAATCTCATGTCTAGTGTTAACACCCAAATTTGGGTAAAAAAAAAACGAGAGAGAAAAAAGGAAAAGAAAAAAGATGCAATTGGGGGCACGATTGAAAAAGAAAAGAGAAAGGAGCCAAAATAAAGGGAGTTTGTAAAGTGAGAGACCAAAAAGACCTTTAGCCAAAAAAACCCTAAAAAATACCTAATATAAAAACACCTCCTTCCTCCAAAAAGAGGCGACTACTATTCACTATTGCTTGGAAAAAAAAAACCATAAGCGAAGCTCTTTTAAACCTAGCCGCTAGCCCGCTCGATCGGCAGCGACCACCGACGACGCCGAGGCCGGCCATAGCCCGCCGGCGCCCGACCATCGGCACGCCGAGCAGCAATGCCACCAGCCTCGACGCTTTCCCCACACAGCAGCCTATCCTCGGCGCCTTCCTCGGCCCACTCCAGGCACATCGGACGTTTCGGTGCACGGCGGCCCTCTAGCGTGTACGCCGGCGCGCGTCCGCTCGCTGCGCCTCGCCGGCGCCTTCACTAGCGGCCGTTGCTCCATCAACCTTTCCTCCACGGTTGACTAAATATCGATCTCCATCGGGGTTGAAAAGGTCGGATCCGACTTCGGGACCGCCAAGTGAATTGACCTAGCTCATTTTTATTTACGGTAATATTTTTTTCACTTTCTTTTTACTTTATTTATTTATTTATTTAACATGTATTAAATTTGCTTTATGATTGATATGTTTCATGTAATTAATTGAATGAATGTGATGTGATTATTTTAATCTATTTATTCATATGTAACTTGCTTGAATTGCGATGATGTGTATTTTTTATTTTATTTTATTTTGGGCGGCATGATGACGAATGAGGCGTCGGTTTTAACATGTGGATATTTGTTGATTTGTCGAACGCATATTTCAAAAGCTCATCTTGTATGGTAATTTTTTTAATATATAAAAACACACGTCGAACGAAGTAAGCTTGAAATATTGTCATGTAATTTTATTTTCGTCAAAAATGATTGATTATGTACGCCAAAGCGATTAATTTCGTCAATTTGTACGTTTTCTCCGATTTTGGTCATATTGTTAGTTCTCATCAATTTTTGCCTATGTGTGTTCGTTTTATTGATTTTAGCATATTTTTGCGTAAAGTCGCCAATTTACGATTTCGTTATCGATTTTAGCCAAAGCTATGGCTTTCGTTTGCGTTGTCGATTTTAGCTAAAGTCTCTGCTTTCATTTTTCGTTGCCGATTTTAACTAAAGAGTTGGTTTATTTTTGATTGTAGATTTTAGCCAAAGTCTGTAGCTTTTGTTTTTTGTTGTCGATTTTAACCAAAGTCTGTGGCTTTCGTTTTTCGTTGTTGATTTTAGCTAAAGTCGTGGCATTTTTTTACGTTGTCGATTTTAGCCTACTTTTGCCTAGAGCCATCGATTTTTTATTTTATCCTCGACTTTAGCCTATTTTTGCTAAAGTTGTCGATTTTCACCTATTTTCGCGAAAGTTGCTCGATTTTTGCTCGTTTTTGCCAAAATTATCGATTTTTGCCTCTTTTTGTCGAGGTTATCGATTTTTTGCTCGTTTTTACCTAAGTTGTCGATTTTTGCCCATTTTTTCCTATGTAGCCGATTTTAGCCTATTTTTGCCCATGATTGCCTAAGTTTGCCTATTTACGCCCATGATTGCCTATTTTGCCTAAGTTTGCCTATTTGTCAATTTTTGCCTATTTGTCTCTTTATCGATTTTTGTCTATTTGCCAATTTGCCTATTTTTATCTCGTGTTGCCTATTCTGTCATTTTGCTCGGCTTGTTTGTTTGTCTATTTGCCCATTTTAAGTTTTTTTCTCATGCATGTCGTTTGAGTCGCACTAGCGACATATCCCTATATTCATCATTTTTAGCTATTCATTACAAAGTGAGGATAAGGTCTTCGACTACCAAGTCCCGAATCACTCGACAAAGGAGGCACCTTCATCGAAGTCAAATTAAGGTTGTATGTAATGCGGCTTGTCTTAGGCAAGACGGGGTAGGGTGACTTTTGGTCTTCCCTACACGTAATAAACCCCTTACCGAAACTACGAATAGACCGGTCATGAGGTTTTCTAGTAACCATAATACTAGGTGGCGACACCAATCATTTGCCCTATATTTTACCTCACGCGCCCAACGTCGCCCCACGACGAATGACGACTCCATCGGGGACTAATACTTAGGGTTAAGCTTTGCATGCGAGTCTTGAGTTTTATTTCTAATAATGTGGCTTATTCTATTATGCATGTTAGCCTATTTTTGT
Source organism: Dovyalis caffra (assembly GCA_963924115.1). Lineage (NCBI taxonomy): Eukaryota > Viridiplantae > Streptophyta > Magnoliopsida > Malpighiales > Salicaceae > Dovyalis > Dovyalis caffra. The sequence continues at coordinate 3,648,695 of CAWUPB010001009.1, read as the reverse complement.
AATTTGCTCGTCGTGCCTAAATTTATGCCTTTTGTTTTATTGTTCGCCTCAAGTTTTATTTCATTTTATTTATTTATCTAATCATTTGCTCATTTTCTTCATTCTTACTTATTTTTTGTTTTTTGTGTTTCTTTTTCTGTTTGTATCCTTATTTTATTTTTGTTTTTATTTGAGACTTGGATATGGAATAATGCCCATGCACACACCACATTGCATAATTTTATGACATTTGCATTCATCTTAGGATCTAGGGAGGAATTACTCGGTGCCACGATGGGTTTCGCCCGGGTAACACTTACGAAACCTCGACTCTTTTGGAAAGTTATCAACTGTCGCGATAGGTATTCGATGATCTCCACGATTACTAGCTTCGCACTTGGTCGGCCTTGGTTCCCTCGGGCCAAAAGGGACCCTTTGAGACTTAGATAGAGCTTACCCGATAATGTAATGGCTAGAGCGCACCCTAGGACCAACTTTCTTATATAAATTCACCGGGCAAGCCGGATATATCGAAACCTTGACTAAGCAATCCGATCACGATGTTTCGGGATGGGTGACAAAAGAACTCGGATCCAAACTCACTCGGTGGCCGAATTCAACAAAAGTTCGAGGCTTTGCAACAAACGGAGGGAGATTGCCTAGGATTAGAGTTTCGGAGCAACCATAAGGAGATTATCGAATCTAACTAACGATCGACGTTGCCACTTGTTAAAGTAGTCCTCTTTTGGAAATTCCTAAAAGTTACCGATGAATCCGAATTCATCTTTAAACTTGAAAGGGCCAAGCAATCAACGCCACCATCTATCAAGAAATGTTCTATTTTTTATAATCCAAAAAAGTTACCGATGAATTTGAATTCATCCTTAAACTTAAGAGGATTAAAGAATCAATAATCCGAGTTCTTTTGTCACCCCCGTAGATGGCTATTCCATATCCGAGTCTCGAGCGTCATTTTATTTTTTCTTTTTAACCTATTATTTACATTTAGTGTTTGTGCCTTTTTGCTTGAACAAAAATATAGGTCGATATGTCAAAACTACACTTCCTTCGCGTATTCACCACACTAAGGCGAGAACAAGGATGGAGAACGAAGAAAGAGCTCTACTCAAGCAAAATCACCAACGAGAGGTGGAAACACTTAAGGAAGAGATAGCTAGGCTTGCTTGCTACGGTGGAACGAAGTCGGCAAAATCGCATGATACCGAAGTTATCGTTCGAGGAGAAGTCGGCCGACCATCGGCATCCCCGAAGTGTTCACTACCATGGCATCACCAATCATTCGGATCGCTCGCTCCGACACCACCGTTTAGCATGCCCCATACGGAGCCTACGGTACTACTAACCATGCCCATCATCGGATGCCGGGAGGGGCATATGATTTCGCCTCACCCCGTGGGGCCTACCCTAGTGTTGCCTCGGGTCGGCCAAGCATCGATGACGGCCACTCCGATTTCATTGCTTGAAGAATTAGCCATGGAGAAAATAGCCTCGGGATTGGAGGTGGAGAAACTCACGGCCATTGAGGAGCGTTTACGAGCTATTGAAGGTGCACACATATACGATCCACTCCTCGGCATCGATAAGTGTTTGATGCGGAATGTGATGATTCCTAAGAAGTTTAAAATGCTTGAGTTTATCGAGTACACGGGAGTCGGTGCCCTAGAACCCACTTAAGGATTTATCCGAATAAGATGGTCGAGGTGGCATATGATGAAAAGTCTGTTGATCCACTTCTTCCCGAGAGCCTCGACGGGTCCGCCCTCAATCGGTTTATTGACTCGGATCAAACCAAGATCCAAAAATGAAAGGATTTAGTGGATGTGTTCATGAGGTAGTACAACTTTAACTTAGAGATAACCCTCGATAGATCAAGCTTACGAGCTATGAAAAAGGGCTCGAAAGAATCAATCGGGGAGTATGCTCAAAGATGAAGAGAAATAGCCTCTCGTATTCGTCCACCCCTTTTGGAAAAAGAGTTGGTTACCCTCTTTGTTAACACTTTCAAGGCTCCATACTATGATTATTTGCTGAGTAACGAGTTAAATAATTTTGTTGAAATAGTATCCGTAGCCGATCGAATCGAACAAGCTATCAAGTTAGGAAGAATAGTCGACCCTTCGTAGTCCGAACATAAAAAAAGTAACTTTGGTAGGAGGAGAGACTCAAAGGTGCACCAGATTAGGGAGTCTTTCGGTAATAGAGGGAGATGAAACAACTCGCGGGGGAATGGTAACCAATACACCTCCCATAATATGGCCGACCCAAATGCTCAATTTAGAATCCCAGTGAACACCTTCCCAACTAATGTAGTTGGATCGACAACTCAAACACCAATCTTTTCACCGTATCAAATGCCACACAACCTTTACCAAACCACCCGAACACACGTTCGACCCCAACGATCGCCTCAAGCACACTACCAAAACCAACCAAGATTCATACACCAACCGAGACCATCGAACCAAAACTTTCAAGGAACATCGTCGGGGGGCAATTTAATGACATATTGCCACCTCTGCCCATATCCCTTAGTGACCTCTTTAAACATCTCCTAACCATTGGTCAATTAGCCCTAATAACACTCCCACTACTTCAACCACCATTCCCCCATTGGTACAAGCCAAATGAAGTCCGTGACTACCATATTGGTGCCGAGGGTCATATTATTGAGAACTGTCCGAGCTTCAAGAAAAGGATGCAAAATTTGATTAATCAAGGTCCGATTGCATTTAAAGATTCCTCAAATCCCACAAACATTAATTCCTATCCTTTGCCAAATCATGCTACTACTTGGGGGCGTAAATATGCTATCATTGGATGACATAAAATCAACAAAGGAGAGGAGCTGAGTAGTTGGTTTGATGAAGAAGAGCCTATTGTTTTCAAGGCTGAGTGATTCTTTTATTATGATTATCTTTGCCTTTTTTATCATGCTTTCATCATGATGTTATTTTATGGGATCGTTCAAACTTTTTTCCTTCTCTCGCATACTTCTTTTCATTCATCTTATTTGCATTCTCTCTTTGGGACATCCAATATGATCATATCCTAAAACCACCAAATGATTGTGTTAAAAACTATTAGCCTAACTTCGATGACATTGGACAAAGACAAGGTTGTGTGATTTTCATGGATTAAGCCGTTTCTTTGAATAAAAAGAAATTTCTGCTATCGTAGCATGATTTATTATTAATTTGAAGCCAAGAGATGTTTATTTGAAAGTATCATTTGTCATTTTATGCCATCCAAGTCGGAGGAAATAAAATAGTGAATACATTCAATATATTTCAAAGGTGGTCAATTTTCAAAACATGTCATGTAAATGCCGGAGGGCAATTTCTTTTCTTCAAAATTGAAAATGCCTTTTCTTTAAGAGCCTTTTCAAAATAGCCTTACCCGGGATAATATAATGACGCCTTAAACAAGAAGCCAAGTGATTTGATGTCTTAAATGATGATAAGTGGAACACACTCGAGTCATGGTACCATTTGATCTATCGTTTTTCATGAAACTAAAGCCTACCAACTTTAGCAAGTTAGACTAGAGATGAAAAAATGTCATTTTTTATATATCTTTCACAAATAAATTTTACCCTTCGTCGTCCCATTTTAAGTCTTTCATAATTTCTTTTGATAATAACCTGGACTAGGATCACCCCTCACATTGGGGGCAATTTGAAGGTGTAGAAAATCGATGATGTTCTCCTAAAAAGTTAAGATTAGGTTCACAAGAAATGAGAATAACCTTGACATTATTCTAGAACAAAAAAAAAGATGGTGACACTCGAATGAAAAAAGTGTTATCTAAGTAGCCCCTATCATAATTTAGAGCTAGAAAAGGTGGTGAAATCCAAAAAATGATATGAGTGAATATGAGAAGGAAAATTGAGATTAGAAAATAAGATCATCCATTTGAAATGCCGAAGTCGGTACGGCCAAGCATAAAATAATTTTGATATGTGATCACGTGATCCCGAGACTTTATACCCCAAAACACTTTTTGAGCCTTTTTATATCCTTTTGTTCATAAGCCAAAGCCTTAGCCTACATTACATGCCTCCAAAAACCCTTTCGATCGAGGATGGCTTACATTGTGTTAATGAGTTTTAACTTCAAAAAAAAAAAAAAAGAGAGAAATCGCTTGTGCATCACAAATCATCATTCATGGTATTGGATTATTAGTTTTTCATTAAAAAAACTTGAGGGTAAGGAACAAACAAAATCAAGGCCTTTCTAAACAAATACCCACTTGAGCTTAATTTTCTCGAAAAAGCCTATGAGTCCGGAAAACTGTTTGAGCCTACCTTAAAAAAAATAAAAAACTATCTTTGAGCCTACCTTTTATTGAAAAAGCCTTTGAGCCCGTGACATCCATTCGAATATCTCATTTTCTTTGAGGTAACTTTTGACACTTGTCTTTCCAAAAAAATTTCTTTCCGAGCCTTTGATGTGATCTAAATACATTCCACTCACTTAGCCTAAAAAGGATCACCTTAAGGATTGCATCACAACATTTGCATGATGTGTTTTGACTTTCGACCAAATGAATGAAATATTTTCTTGAATGAGACTACATTCTTGTAAACATGTCCGTGATTTCTTTTGAATAAATAAACTTGTTTTGATGGAAGTTGTTTGGATATACCGCTTAATCCATGAAAGTCAAAATTACCAAAAGTGGAGTCTTCTATAAAAAAATCAAAAATCAAAACCAAACCAAGTCGATATCTTTTTATCTAGAGCAATAAAGAAATCATTTGAGTTATGGCCAAAATTCATTAGGACAATCATTTCAACTTTGCTTGTCTCATTCTTGCTTTACCAAACATGACATAATTTGCCCTTTTTATCTTTCAAAATGGCCCAATTTTCACATATCCGATTAGCCCTTACAAAGCCCTTTCTTTGGTCAAATGCACGATCCTGTGATTGACATTATTTATGAAATGTAATGACGCAACAAATCGATAAGTGATAACTTGATAAGAGTCTTGGTCATGCTTGGTAGACAAGAAGTCTTTCTCTGTGAGACCGGGCATAAGGTCTTTCCCGATAGATTAAGTAGGCGGTGATGAAAACTATCTCCATGATTTACGCATCAAGATCTTTAATGCGTACCGAAAAAAGCTCAAACTCTTGGGGGCAATACTGTGGGAGAGTGAGAGAATAAACAACCGCTTACCTAACCATAAGAGCAAATGTCACTCAAACGACATGAACGACGGCTCGATCGGAACCTAAGAAAAAAGAGAAGACGTAGTCCGAGGACATATGGTTAATTAGAGAAAATTCTACAAGAGCAACCAGCCTAGAAATCATGAACCTAGCCCGGTGAAGATGGATCGTAGCCGGGAGGGAAGTGTATGTTTTGACGAGTAACGATTTTTATGTTTTAGGTATATTGCTCACACTCGATGCATTGTCCAAGGAAAGTCACTCGTTTAACCATGAGGACGATCACTCGCGTCAACTCTGTGTTCGGAGAAGGCCTTTGAATGGATTTGCCAATTGATTACGACCCTTCTATGATTTTCTTTACAAGCTCACTATGCAAAGCCAAAGAAAAGCTGAATTTTCAATGGCTTCGCGTCGTAAGCATTGTAAAGAGGAGGCAACTGTTAACACCCAAATTTGGGTAAAAAAAGAGAGAGAAAAAGAGAAAAAAAGGAAAAGAAAAATAAAGGAAAGAAAAAAGATGCAATTTGGGGCAAAATTGAAAAAGAAAAGAGAAAGGAGCCAAAATAAAAGGAGTTTATAAAGTGAGGGACCAAAAAGACCTTTAGCCAAAAAAACACTAAAAAATACCTAGTATAAAAACACCCCTTCCTCCAAAAAAGGGCGATTCATCGTTCACTATTGTTAAAAAAAAAAAAAAAAAAACCTAGCCGAAGCTCTTTTAAACCTAGCCGCCAGCCCCTTACCAGGCAGCGACCACCGGCACGCCAACGCCTAACGCAAGTACACCGGCAGCAACGCCACCGGCCTCGACGCTTTCCCCGACACAGCGGCCTCATCCTCGGCCCACTCCGGCACATCGGGCGTTTCGGTACGTAGCGGCGCCTCTAACGCGTCGCGCGGCACCTCGCCAACACACGCCCGTGTTTGCCCGCTTCTCCTACACCTCGCCGGTGTGCGCCCGCCGCCCGAGCACGCCGGCGTACGCATGCGCCTCGCTAGCTCCTCCGGTATGTCCGCCGGCGGTCGGCTGCTCCATCCATCTTTCCTCCCTGGTTGACTAAATATCGATTTCCATCGGGATTGAAAAGGTCGGATGCGACTTCGAGACCGTCGAGCGAATTGACCTAGTTCATTTTTCTTTACGGTAATATTTTTTTCACTTTCTTTTTACTTTATTTATTTATTTATTTAACATGTATTAAATTTGCTTTATGATTGACATGTGTCATGTAATTAATTGAATGAATGTGATATGATTATTTTGATCTATTTATTCATGTATAACTTGCTTGAATTGTGATGATGTGCATTTTTTTATTTTTTTATTTTGGGCGGCATGATGACGAATGAGGCATTAGTTTGAACGTGTGGATATTTTTTGATTAGTCGAACGCATATTTCAAAAGCTCATCTTGTATGATAATTTTTTTAATATATAAAAAACACACGTCGAACCAAGTAAGCTTGAAATGTTGTCATATAATTCTATTTTCGTAAAAAATGATTGATTATGTACGCCAAAGTGATTAATTTCGTCGATTTTTACGTTTTCTCGATTTTGGTCCTATTGTCAATTCTCGTCAATTTTTACCTATGTGTGTTCGTTTTATTGATTTTAGCCTATTTTTGCTTAAAGTCGCCAATTTACGATTTCGTTATCGATTTCGACCAAAGTTCGTGGCTTTCATTTTTCATTATCGATTTTAACTAAAGAGTTGATTTGTTTTTCATTCGTTGATTTTAGCCAAAGTCTGTAGCTTTTGTTTTTCGTTGTCGATCTTTGCCAAAGTCTGTGGCTTTTGTTTTGCGTTGTCGATTTTAGCCTACTTTTGCCTAGAGCCATCGATTTTTTATTTCATCCCCGAATTTAGCCTATTTTTGTCAAAGTTGTCAATTTTCACCTATTTTTGCCCAAGTTACTGATTTTTGCTCATTTTTTCCAAAATTGTCGATTTTTGCCTCTTTTTGCCGAGGTTGTCGATTTTTCGTTCGTTTTTGCTTAAGTTGTCGACTTTTGCCCATTTTTGCCTATGTAGTCGATTTTAGCCTATTTTTGCCCATGATTTCCTAAGTTTGCTTATTTACGCCCATGGTTGCCTATTTAGCGTAAGTTTGCCTATTTTTGCCTATGATTGCCTATTTTGCCTATTTGTTGATTTTTGCCTAATTGCCTATTTGCCTCTTTACCGATTTTGTCAATTTGCATATTTGTCGATTTTTGTCTATTTGCCAATTTGCCTATTTTTATCCGTGTTGCCTATTCGTCATTTTGTCCGGCTTGTTTGTTTGCTTATTTGCCCATTTTAAGTTTTTTTCTCATGCATGTCGTTTGAGTCCCACTAGCGACATATCCTCATGTTTATCATTTTTAGACATTCATTACGGAGTGAGGACAATGTCTTCGACTACCAAGTCCCGAATCACTCGACAAAAGAGGCACTTTCATTAGAAGTCAAATTAAGGTTGTATGCGATGCGACTTACCTTAGTCAAGACGAGGTAGGGTGACTTTTGTTCCCTACACATAATAAACCCCTTACCCGAAACTCCGAATAGACCGATCATGAGGTTTCCTAGTAATTATAATATTAGGTGGCGACTCTAATCATTTGTCCTACATTTTACCTCACGCGTCCGACGTCGCCCCGCGACATCTAGTTGCATGATGGAGGGATAGAAAGGTCTATTCCTTAGTTGCAAAGTCTCCGGTGCCAACTTAAGGGACAAATGTCTTTGATGTGACTTATTATCTAAGGATGCCAACGTCGTTCGGATTGGTATCGATAGGATAAAGGCGAGTTTTGAAAGACTATCCTCATTAAATGTTTTTTTTTAATCGTAATAATGGTGAAGGCATCCTCTTCATTTGAGATGGGCGAGATAGGCGTCCAAAGGTAGCTTTTGGTTGGTTTGTTGCCTTTGATCGAGGATCTTATTACCGGACATGGTCCGTTGGGATGTTCATGTAACACGTGTCATCTAGATTCATCACACGAAATTTCATAAACCAACTTCCCAAATGTTACGGGATCGGGTTCTTTTATGTCTCATGTCCCACCTTAGTTATTCACGATTCGCTTCGATTCAACAAAAGGAACAAGAAATTTTTACGATTATTAAATGACTCCCATCGCATCTTCATTTCGTTTCACATCGGATATAAAACAGGAAATTCCACAAACTATGTTTGTGACGTATTGATCAAGGTTTGAGAGGAAGTGAAGAGCCTTTTTCTTCTCTTCCGTAAGAGTTACAAGAATTGGTTCTTCTTGCTTAACCGTAAGTTGAAAGGTATTGATACTATTACAATCATCCGCAATTAGTTAAGTTCAATCCTTGAGAAACAAAACCTTACACATGGAAAAAAATGAAATTATGAAAGGAAACTAAGATATGTTTAATGAAGGCTCGCTATATGCTCTAGAATATTGAAGATTAGAGACAATTTTATACGAAGAAATGAGCTAGAATAACATTTTTACCAAATGTGGGTTCTGCAGTACTCTCGTCGAGAAGATAGTAAGAGTTCTTTGCCAAACAAATTAAATACCCAACACCCTAATATTTTTATTGTTTTGCACTTTCTCACTTCTACATTTTATCCGTGGTACGTATAATCGGGAATATAAGTTTCTAAACACCAAGATCGTGCTCTTGTGCCTATCCGTATTCGATTGCATACGTAACAAAAATGAGTCCTCCTCTTCTTTTTTCCTTTTTTGTAGTATTCTCGGGATCATATTGTTTTCTTCTTTTAGCACACGGAACAACGCCTTGAGGGTACGTAACGAAAGTGAGTCTTCCTACTTTCCGAACTAATGGTTATATTTTCCCACAGCAATAGAGGGGTAAGTTGGCGCGGTTAATTACCTCCTGCTATCCGTATCATAGTTTTAAATCGCGAAGGTTAAAAAAACGATCACGGTTGTTATCGTAGATCGTGGCTTACTATAATATTAAATTAATGATAATAGCATGTTCCAAAACCATTACATAACGATCATTATTTAAAACTATAGTCTTTATTAGAGGGGATTTTTCCTTTAGGTGGCATTAATATGCTAATTCACCATCAATGAATTGGTAAGAGCTTTCATTTGCGAATTAGTAAATTTACGGGATAATAATGTTTAAGCGATATTATTACGCTTTACGAAAAAGTGTTGATAGAAAAGTTATATTGTTCTTGCTTCGAAAATTTGTTGTTGAATCAAGATTTCTTCCTTTGCATGGTAAGGTCCAAAAATTATGACAAAGTCATTGGATGTATAAAATTTGGTTATTTTTTTTGTTTTGCACTTTCTCACTTATATATTTCGTACGTGGTACGTATAATCGGAGAATATAAGTGTCTAAACACCAAGACTCGTACTCTTGTACCTATTCGTATTCGATTGCATACGTAACGAAAGTGAGTCCTCTTCTTTTTTTCCTTCGTAGTATTCTCGGGATCATATTGTTGTCTTCTTTTAGCACATGGAACAACGCCTTGAGGGGTACGTAACGAAAGTGAGTCTTCCTACTTTACGAACTAGTGGTTGTATTTTCCCACGGCAATAGAGGGGTACGTTGGCGTAGTTAATTACCTCCTATTGTACGTATCATAGTTTTAAATCGCGAGAAGATTGAAAAAACGATCGCGATTGTTATCGCGGATCGTGGCTTACTATAATACTAAATTAACGATAATAGCATGCTCTAAAACCATTACATAACGGCCGTTATTTAAAACTATGGTACGTATTAGAAGGGATTTTTCCTTTAGGTGGCATTAATATGCTAATTCACCATTAATGACTTGGTAAGAGCTTTCATATGCGAATTAGTAAATTTACGGGATAATAATGTTTAACCGATATTATTCCGCTTTACGAAAAAGTGTTGATAGATAAGTTGTACTTGTTCTTGCTTCTAAAAATTTGTTGTTGAATCGGGATTTCTTCCTTTGCATGGTGAGGTCCAAATATTATGACAAAGTCATTGGATATATAAAATTTGGTTATTTTTATTGTTTTGCACTTTCTCACTTATATATTTTGTACGTGGTACGTATAATCGGAGAATATAAGTGTCTAAACACCAAGATTGTACTCTTGTACCTATTCGTATTCGATTGCATACGTAACGAAATTGAGTCCTCCTCTTCTTTTTTTCCTTCGTAGTATTCTCGGAATCATACTATAGTCTTCTTTTAGCACATGGAACAACGCCTTAAGGGGTATGTAACGAAAGTGAGTCTTCCTACTTTCCGAACTAGTGGTTGTATTTTCCCACAGCAATAGAGGGGTACGTTGGCACGGTTAATTACTTCCTGTCTGTCCGTATCATAGTTTTAAATCGCGGAAGATTGAAAAAACGGTCGCGGTTGTTATGGCGAGATCGCGACTTACTATAATACTAAATTTACGGTAACAACATGCTATAAAACCATTATATAATGGCCGTTATTTAAAACTATGATCTTTATTAGAGGGGATTTTTCCTTTAGGTGGCATTAATATGCTAATTCACCATCAATGACTTGGTAAGAGCTTTCATATGCGAATTAGTAAATTTTACGGGATAATAATGTTTAAGCGATATTATTCCGCTTTCGAAAAAGTGTTGATAGAAAAGTTGTACTGTTCCTGCTTCTGAAAATTTGTTGTTGAATCAAGATTTCTTCCTTTGCATGGTGAGGTCCAAAAATTATGACAAAGTCATTGGATATATAAAATTTGGTTAAAAGGAAAAATTTTCAGGAAAGTGGAAGTGCATAATGCAGACAAGGCTTAGCATTAGAATGGACTGCAGAATTTTGCAAGAGAGTACTTAGTTAGGATTGAACTTTTCTCCATTTTCTAGTCTCCATTCAAACAAGAACACGAGACGTCGGTATGGGAAGATCTACGATTTTCTCATGAAACCTGTGCTGCAATTCTGCAGATAGAAATGCTAAACCATTTGAAGTCTAGGTACAACTTTGTCCAATGTTTATTTGGAAGACATCGATTAGAGTAGTTAAAAAAATGGAAAAATTCACTACTCATATTTTTCTTCTTATTTCAGTAGATTCGACAGAAAGCATAATACATATATAATCCATTCAAACTAATAAAAGAGCTGCGAAATAAAATCAAATTCAAAGCTAAAAGCTGTCTTATCGAAGTTTTAAACTTAAGACGACCAGCATGTGGCCTCCGGTACATATGCAAGTGAAAAATAACAGAGGTAGCAGGGAAAATGAACTTGTAGTTCATCTGCCATTTTATCCAGAGCCTATTCTCACCATTTGGATTGAATTACTGCGGTAGGTTTATTTCTTCCTCTGCCTAGATATCATATCTATGTAAAGAGCATCTCTTGGCAAGAAAAAAGAACACTTAAATCAACTTCAGTAAATAATAGTAGTCAAGAAGACCTCTCTACGATACAAACTCTATGAATCTTATGATTGCTCAAATCTGCATTAGTTCTTCAAATATTTTCATGGCAGAAGCTGGCAGGCCCAAAAGCACATTTATGCTTTTCCTCTCTTTCCCATGAGAAAGGAAAAGAATTACTTCCTTCTCTGGAAGAGCTACAGGCCCTGATAAAATAGGCACTCCCCAACCGAAGTCTGTTGTGTGGAAAGATAGCCTAGACCAAGTTGTGATTAGAAGAGTTGCAGCCAGAGAAGGCCTGGCTCTTGTAACTTCAAAATAATCTATCGCTGATCTCATATAACTGTCATCAACCATTTTAATTGCCTCTTGAACTAGCCCTACTGCGAACGACAACTGGTTATCCATTAGCTCTCCTGCTTTGCACAGAGAATTTGTCAACACAATTGCATTTCCGAAGTATCCTTCAGGTATTGGTGGCTTAAATCTAGACCGTCCATCCGCAGCAAAAAGCAGTTTTATCTGTTGATCAGGCACCATCCTTAATGCCTGGCATCGAGCTCTCCACACAAAGGCTGAGAGAGCTTCAAATGTTGTGCACTTGGCTAGAACTCCGTCTTCTGTAGCTATTTTCTTGAGTTGGGCAAGTTTCTCAGGGGAAAAACAGAAAGATCTATAGAGCATTTCCTCTTCATAAAGCTTGCCTGTATTTGACTCATCTTCAATCTCAGCAAATTCATGGTGTGGAAACTCTACCATAGGTGGGTTTCGAGCTTTGAGTATGCTTCTATCTAGAAATGGAGGTACATCCAGAGGCAAACCCCTAGCAGTTGCTCCCCATGAATTCACAAACTCCATAGCACCAATTCCATCGAACATACAATGGTTCGTGCATAACCCAAGAACAAATCCTCCGCATTTGAATTTGGTCACCTAAAAGAGAATAAAAAATTCTTAATACGAAAAAGAAATTTTTCTTTTTGTTTTCTTTTGAAAAAGATTTAACTTCCCTACAGCGGTACAACTATACAAAGCTTTCAAGATTATAAACTAGGAAACATAAATAGCCAAAGAATCTTCAAACCTGTGCCACCAGAGGAGGTATCTGAAGTATGTTTTGTGCACCAGGAATTTCATAAACCAACTTCCCAAGAGTCACAGGATCAGGCTTTGTTGTGTCTCCTAGCTCGGTTATTTCACAATTCGCTTCAGCCTCAACAAAAAGAGCACCTTCGCCAGTGCAATCCACTATCAGCTTTCCTTCTGAGCTAATCGTCAGCCGCCCACCAAGTGGATAGTAGTGAACAAGTACTTTTGACAAGGCACTCTTAATGACTTCCACAGCATCCTTATTTCCTTTCAAATCAGACTTATAGCAGTAAATCGTACGAACTATGACTGCGATATTTTGATCAAGGTTCGAGAGAAAGTACAGACCCTTCGGTGTCTCCTCTGCAGGAGGAACGAGGGTCGGTTCTTCTTGCTTAACGATAAGTTGAAGAGTATCGTTACTACCATTTGCCATTCGGTAAGACTACTTAAAAACCAAAACCTGACTCACAAAAACAAAGAAAGATGTTTCAACAAACCAAACGATGATCTGTTCAACAAATGCACATAGTTCATGAAGAGTCGGAAGAAAATATATACCTGTAATACTAGAGTATGAAACTGGAAACTGGGTGGCTATGAGTATAATGATGCAGAAGATATATAGGATGGAATGGACCTGATGAACATTTAATATTGTTTGTTTTGGTTAATAAAACACTACAGCATGATAAGGACAGGTGATGGTGATTCTTTGTTTTTGCAAAAATTTCACGTAAAGTTTTATTGGAGGAACCCTACCAAAAGAAATTGAAAACAGTATCTTTTTTTTATCTTCTTCTGGAGATTGTCCATGTTGCACATTATGGAGAGGTCATACATGGAGTTGTGGTAGGCTACTGGCTAAAGAACCAAAACATTACCAGCTAGCAAAACTGGCGTGAGAAAGAAGAGTTATTCTGGGGTTGGTTGGTAGGGTTGGCGTCCAAAATTTGCTTACTTGGATTTACCTTATTAGATTTCTTGTATACAAAATTGTTCCATGGTCTATAGCTTTTACAGATAAAATTATGCGCTGAATGCATGCAACTTACTTTTGATTTAATAATTATGGTATAGATAAACAAGTTATGGTCCCATCTGCTGGCTGGTTATTCAAGACATGAATTTTAGGTTCCATAATATACTATACAGTTGTCAATGCAAATTGATTAATTTAATTTGTGGCCTCGACTGTTGACATTTCTACAAGTATATTCCTCACGCCAGGGCGTCCGCGCAACCGCAGACAATAAATGCGTGACTGAAGTAGAGAAAAAAGAGTGCCCTTCTGATCTTCAACATAAGAAGAAATTTTGCAGAGTGGACATATTATATTATTACCAGTAAAACTAGTATTTGCCAGCCTGGTATCAGCCTGAGCAAGAAAGCTTTAAAAAACCATTGATTCATAGCTTGTTGGTAGAAACATTTCAATCCAACTTTTTCAAGTGAGGGATCAAAATCTATTTGCAAATCCTGTCTCATGTGAAACTTAGATCCCACGAGACTAGCTTTTATGTAAACAAAGCTAGCACAGAACAAACGATCATCACCCCTTTCATGGGTTTGAGGTTTGAACACCACCCTTGTGCCAGTTCCAAGTAGCGAAAGACTTGGGACTCCAAAGATAAAGATTGATACCAATTCAGAGCCTAGCATTAACCATATGAGTAACTCCATTGACAATGATAATGACCTAGCTTATTTGGTTTTATGCATCTAAACTCGTTGCTAATTTATATTTTTATCATCAGATATACTGGTCTAGGGTTCCTCCCAAAGCTCACAGCCAACTTAGATTCATTCTCAAAGGCTCAAGCAAGCTTCATTTCACTTCAGATCAAAAGGTTCATCTACCAATTAACCCTAGCTAATCAACCAATGCTAGTATGCAGAACAAGCAATTCATCCAACAAACTATTGATTTTACCAAAACAGAACCTTAAGAACGCCCAAATGAATGTGTGACCACAATAGTTAGCATTGACAACACTGTTTGGTAATGCCTTCTGTGCTTTCCGTGGGAAAGCACTTGATTTTCAGCTACTTGGAGCTTTGGGCATTGTAATACCAAATAACATTATAAAAAAAACATCAATTCAGCACCTTTTCATCCCAACAGCGCTTTGGGAAAGCACCTTCCACTGCAATACCAACACTGTAAATGTGTAATAATTGCTGGCAAACTGAGCAACAATTGGTGGTACCTTACCCTCAAAGTAACATTCCTTCTCACGAACATCTCTATGTTTCAAATCACAAAGGCCATTAAATTTGCATTGCAAAGAAATCTATATAAAATTTAAGCTAAACAGAAATTTTCAACTGTTATAATAAATTTGCAAAGCATTCAACCTACAAGGTTCATAAATTATAAGCACCCTTAAGGACAACATGAGAGTTGCAGTTCAAATCTCTAGTCATTTGTAAGGGGTAAAGTCAACAAATACACCTAAAGCCAAATCTAGATGGAAAGGTATTAAGTTGGGGATGGGGGTACGATGGAGAAATAAAACTACAAGAATTTAAGGTCAGCTCAGCACTACTTGTAAGAGCAAAAAGTACTAAAGCATATGATACAAAACAAACCCAGTAGGGTACTTTCATCTGGAAACAGTAACAAGATCCAAATTGCAACAGTGGTGCATCATCCATATCTGCTGTTGAAACACCTCCCAGTGGGGATAATATCTGGAGAATACACCACACATACCTCATGTTCCACCAGAGTCAAGTAAAGCATCTGTATTAAAATGAACTAATCATCATCCTCATCTCCATCTTTATCTGCATCATCACCAGCCTCAGTATTATCCTCAGCTTCATCCCCTTCACCTTCTTCTTCGTCATCAGACATGCTATTAATTACATCAGTAATAATATCCTTCACTTCTGCTTTTCTATGCATCAGATCTATGCCAAAGTGGGTACCTAATATGACCAGAATTATACGTATGATAAGCAACGTTGAAATGGAAATATGCCAACATCGAAGTAATAAAAGAAAAGATGAGCCATACATACCAAGCTGTCTGAGGATGTCAGATAGTGTTGCCTGCATATCAACAGAAACAGATTTTTAAGGATGGTGTAACTAGCAAGAAAAATTATCCTAACTACGCAAATTGCAAAGCTAAATCATATGCAAGACTTACAGTATTGAAATCCACCTCCTTCAGAATATTTACTACAACTGCATGCATCTCTTGTCTGGTGGGTTCTGCCTTAGCTTTTTTGTTAAACTTGACTTTACCTAATTTTCCAACATAAAAATCATTAGGCATGTGAACAAATTCTGCAATAACAGAATTTAAAACAAAAAGAGATCCTCTAAGCACAAATTCAATTCGGCAATAAAATTAAAAGCAGAACGTAATATTTTAATCAGCAACTTGCCCAAGGACCAGTATCCATTGTGGCCTTGTTTTGTTCAACATATATCTGCCAAGCACAACAAAAATTAAATCCAAGGAAGATTTTACAGATGACATCTATTATATGGGCATCAAAATTTTTCTTGGTGACAGAGACACAAGCGCTCCATGAATGTCAATTTAGTTGCTTTCTATCCCCAAATAAAAAAAAAAGAGATGACTCCAAAAAAGTGCTCTGTCCATTTTGAAGAGTGCAAAAGCAACTGGAAGAAGAGGGTTGGTGTTTAACAAACAGCAATGATAACTACAAAACTAATTAATTATTGATAGATATATGTGAATCCTACCTAACAAAATTCCCCTTAAAACCAACATATGGACACTTACATAATATTTTACCCCCACTTTTTCACCTCATAACAGACTCACCATAAAACTAAAACACATAACCACCAAAAAGCACATAGGAT
The DNA here is from genome assembly GCA_963924115.1 of Dovyalis caffra. Lineage (NCBI taxonomy): Eukaryota > Viridiplantae > Streptophyta > Magnoliopsida > Malpighiales > Salicaceae > Dovyalis > Dovyalis caffra. Next base: position 3,632,221 of record CAWUPB010001009.1, on the reverse strand, counting down.
AAAAGAGGGCTGTGCAGCTACAATGGAAAAGAATGATAGACTCACCCTAAAACTAAAACATGTAACCATCAAAATGCAGATAACATAAAAGAGTGTTGCTCAGCCAAAATGCAAAAGAATAAATTACTTGCTTGAAAGCTCCAAATGATAACAATTTTAAACTGAAAGCTTCAAACATCAGGAATAGAAGGAAAATACCACACCTTGATCTTTTGCAGTAGTCTTTGATGGGGACTTCGTTGACTGCTTCTTGCCAGCAACCTTGTCTTTGGAGGAAGCACTTCGGTCCTTAAGGTTCTCCTTTTCAACCTTTTGTTTCTTAGATGCAGATCCCTTCGATTTAGAAACTGAAGCGGAATTTCCATCGCTATCTTTAGCACTTTTTCTTGATGATAAGCCAGAAGCCTTTTTGGTAGATTTTGCTGGACTTTTAACAGGTTTTGCAGGTGTGCTCTTCTTGCCAGGGGTAGCTTTCTCTGCACTTTTAACCACCGAACTCTGCTTTACAGATTTTTTTGATTTCTTAGGTGGTGTCTGCTCCTTTGGCTCATCTTCTTCTTCTTCTGATTTAATCTCCTCATGATCACTCTCTTCTTTTGTTGCTGCCTCGTTTTCATCATCCGCTTCTGAATCATCCTTAGCATCTGGTGATTCAACTTTATCTTCATCATCATCATCTTCCTCATCTTTGGATGAATGCTTTCGTTTTTGTCCACTTTGAGGTGTTTGTTTTCGTTTCTGTAGAACAATGAAGTAAAGAATTCATAACCAGCTCAGCATAAAAGCTGCAAAACCAAAACAAGCAGTGACAAAGGAGATACATCATATTACATTGAAGATAAAAATTTAATAACAAGTGATGGGTAAGAGCACTATCTTCTATTATTTACACCAACTGCAAAGAACTGTGTCATTAGACAGCCTTCTGCAGAACATTTTCAGGCTAAAAAATTGATCCTGAAGGCTTAGGCGGGGTCCAATTAGCTGGTCAAATCATTTGACAAATAGCAAACATGCATGGAAGATTAAAGTCAAGGTAATACATCAAATACAAGATTGATGGTTCAAGTTGTCAATTACAAGGTCATCTTCTGCATGCATGTCTGTTTGGAATTTATGGACAATGAAACTCAAGGCTGAGCAATGAAGCATATGGAAAACAAATGAAACATGTGTATGCATGCAAGCACCACACAAACATGTGCCAGTGCAAGAATAAGCAAGCGTGTGTGTGTGTGTGCACACGTGCACGCATGTGTGTTATTTCTTTATTTGGAAATAACAAACATATAAATTGCCTTATTTCTTTATTTGGAAATCAAGAAGGTCACATTATGCAGCTTCACACATCAATCATAATCAAAATGGTTGAAAAGAGTTACAGACATTTTATGTCCTTGGAATGGCAGAACATAACTTGCACACTCATAAAAGCAACGTAAGTTAAAAAGTTAATAACTCCACGCCTAATAGAAAATACAGCGACTGTTGTAATTTCTGCTTGTAACATTCATAATTTCACATCTAAAAATACAAGCATTGCATTAATTATTCTGATTAAGCAAACTAAGCAGTTGTATAAAGTGCATTACAACAGAGAGAATATGATATCTACATACCATCAGAAGCAACATAAAAGTGTCTAGAATAAAAAACATAGCACTATCTACTGGAGAGCACCGAGAAAACGCATCCATCCAAACAGCATATTAAAGAAAACCTCCATAAAATGTCCATACAGAAATAATACTGCAAACCACAAACCTTGGCTGATGTAGTTGATGTTTCTCCAGGACTCACATTTTTGCCAGTTGAGACCTTGCGCTTCTTACCTTTCTGAAACCAAAATAAGGAGCAAATATCAGCAACTCTCTAGTTGACAATGAAAGGCTACCTAACAATATGCAATAGGTATATATTTAAAGCATAGAGAACCTGCTCCTTGTCTGCAAGCAGAACATCAGTAGTTGCATGTGGGTATTCCAAGAATTCCAATATTTTTACTGTGAGTTCCTCCTGAAAACAAGGCCCAACCAATTGACTATTCCAGATGGAATTTAGATGAACATAAATAAAATGAAAAAATAGCATTTGGCATAGTTGATACCAACCTTTTTCACAACAGACCTATTTATAGGGATATTGAGCACATCACAAAAATCCATCAACTTTTCTTTGACACACTTATCAAGCTTTTCCCTTACTTTAGCTTTCTGTTTTTCCTGATGGGATGTGAGGAAACCAATCAAAACAGTTTCAAGGCACACAATTGTTGAACATAAGTGCACCCGCGATGAATGAATCATGCATACAATCTTATTTTCACCTGTGTGCAAGCTCGTGCAATAATACATGCATGGATACAAGAATGTGTGCATGAACATGTAGCAACAAATAAAAGGCAAGAACTTCACTACCTCATTCTCAACCCACACATAGCCTGAGAACAGGCCTATGTTCTTCTTTAGATTGTGTGCCTAAAAGAATCACATTATCATAATTTAGAATGGTCATAAATATAAATAAATAAATAAATAAAGATAAAGACAGCAAGAATAAGCAAAAGAATTAAAACAGCAAACTCAAAAGACTATTAGACAAGCACCTTTCCTTTCTTTCCAAACAGAATCATGTGAAGCATCTGCAGATTGTCATCAGTTTTTCTCTTGGACAACTTGAAAGCCACTGAAAATTTCACAATATAAGACAAAAAACAGGGCAGTCTGCTGTAACAACAAAGTTGAACAGAGGTAAGATGAAGCATGTGCAAGTCAAGTTAGGAAAATTTGTTCCCTCTTGATGTACAGAGGGAATCTCCTTTGAAGAATGTTATGGAAATTCAGTATTCCCAAATACTAAAATCCAGATGCAAAGAATCTATCTCCCTTCCTATAAAATACCTGTGCATCCTTTGACACTGATAACGAAAATGACAGTATGATGAAAAAAAAGGCCAAAAACATACAAAGAGAATGCGAGGAAACAATAATGGGTGCTAATCAAAATATTAGCTCAAGCCTCAAAAATGTGGACAATGTTCAAGAGAGTTCAAACAAGCTATCAAGCTTCTCCTATTTGAAGAACCTTTAAAACTACCTGTATGTACATTCCTAACAGACTTTTAACACCAGTTAAAATGGATGGCATCCTCTATTTTCTGGACAACTTTCCTAGGACAGTTATAACCCAGGACCAGTAGGCAAGTACCCTGAACAGTAAAATCCATAGAGGGTAAAACCACACCTATTTATGGAAGTTCAACCCACCAAAATACATACGTTTGAATTCTGTATCAACAAGACCAAAGCTTTTGTTTTTGGTACAAAGTTCTGTACAAAAAATGTGCTAATGTCACTGATGACCAGTGCCATAACTTTGTTCAACTGTAAATTTAATGGAATAGAAAAAACAAAAGGAAGGATCCATAAAGAGAATGACAACTAGTTCAGAAGTCAGACTTAATTGGGATGAGTTTTCCTCCAAATTTCTCTGATTTTTTATTTGGATTCCAATCTGAGAGCACTACCAAAGCATTTCAAAGAAGGTTATCCTGACATAGGTTTGCTTTTGGCTTAGATCAACCTTAAGTTAAATGAAGTCTCCATTGACCCCTTTTAATTAAATAATTAAATATAAAACTTCATACACATTAAATTTCATAAAGATAGGACAAAAAAAAAGATTTTTTTTCAAGACTTTTCTTTGATGAACGGATTTACTTTCATTTAAAACAATTTGCAAGCCTGTTATGCAATACAATGTAACAACTTTCAAAACTCACGACAATGGGCTCCACAGTTAGTACTTGAGAAGCAAGTAAACAATTGCTAATTTTTCTCAGCAATGAAGCTCGGTTATTTACTAGAAACCCACCCTGTCAAAACATATAGATGATCCTTTTACCAGATTAATACTACCAATGTTAATATTAAACCTATTTGATTAGCTGACTAAACTATGTTAAACTAAAAAAATACTCTCATTTCACACAAACTTACAACATATAAGAAATGCATCAAAACTCATCATCATCACTTGATTGCAATTACCCTGGTCGTTATCTACTCCATTCTTTCTTGATAATTTCAGAGCATTTAAAAATCATACTTACTAAATAGCTAACAAAACAGTATACGCTATATAAACACAAGCACCAACAACAAACAGGATACACAAACAGATTCATAAACATACAATCATCAAACAATGAACACATCAAAAGAACCAACTATAACAAACATACCATTTGGAATATCCTTCAATGGCGTTCCTCGTCCCTGCAATCAAAACAAAGAAATTATTTCAAAACCCATATATCCAAAAATCAATTTTTTTTAGAAAAGAAACACAAATTGGAGTAAAAAGATAACAAAAAAATTTTAAGATTTGAGTCGTTTTACCTTTTCGATAGACAAAGGCTTGGTGGCTGATCGTCCAGGCTCAGGCGCAGAGTACCTTTCCACCATCTTCCTCTCTCTAGTCGGCCTCTCAGTACCAGGAGTCACCGGCTCTTTCTTCTTCTTCTCAGTCGAATCTTTACTCGATTTCCTGCTGCCTCGCTTAACTTTCTTGCTCTCTACCTCTTCCTCGTCTTCTTCATCATCCTCTTCTTTCACGTCCTCTTCTTCTTCTTCTTTCTCCTCGTTTCCTAAAGACTCCTTTTCTGTTCCCTCGTTCTGAGTCTCCTCTTCTTCCTTCACTTCTTCGTTTCCAGCCTCCTCTTTCGGTTCACGCTCAGTATTCTCCTTCAGTACTTCGCTTTCAGTTTTCTCCTTTTCTGCTTCCGGTTTTGACTCCTCAACAGGAGGAGCTTCCTCCTCTGGTTTCTTCTCCTCTAGGGTTTCACTCGCCATGGAAACAAAACAGAACAGCAAAACCCTAAAAAGTTAGGGTTTTGACAGAGATCAAAAGAAAGTAAAATCTTCTGCCCACAACAGAGAGAAGAAAAAAGAAAGAGAGAGAGAGAGAGATAGAAATTAGGGATTTGGAGATTTTGAGAGAAAGAGAGAGAGAGAGAGGGCGGGCGGGCTTGATTTGATTGGGAGAAAAGGAGGAAGGCGGGGGTTCAAAAAATTTTGATGCGAAAAATGAGAGCGGGCTTTGGGGCTTTGGTTTTTTTCACTCTAAAAAAAGTGGAGGCAAAATTAGGAGATTTTGCTTTCTCTCATGTTTTTTTTTTTTTTTTAAGCACAGTAGTCGGACATTATCCACTGCCCCGAACATGCTAACAAAGACCTACGTAGCTGTCCTTTTTGGGCACACACACACACCACTTGTGAATATTTGTCTTACCATGACCTGTGGGATATAAGAGATTAAAATTCTGAGTGGATTTCCATGACTAAATTCTGTTCTGTTGATTATCTTTTGCATTCTTTCTTTCCTTTTTTTTTTTTTTTTCTGTTGGCCTGTTGTTGTTCTGTCTTTGTTGTCAAGGGGTGTATTTAGGGTAGCCGCTTGTATTTTTACTTAGTGATCAAGGGGTGATTTTATGATGATTGTTGGATAATGGTTTCCAACAACAACGAATTCGTAGCTGTCTAGGCTCTCTAGCATATGGAAATGTTATCAGCTCTGATTTGTCCTTATGTACTGACAGATTTAAAAATAAATAATTCATTGACCTTCTCGTAATAAATCGAAAGGAAAGGTAAGTCGTTACTCATTAGACACTCAATTGTTAAATGATTGGTTATCGAGTTTTTTTAAAAAAAAAAAAAAAACAATTTGTAGGGTGCGTTTTAAACAAATTGAGGACATCGTTCCCCATGGTACAATGTCACACTTTATGTATATAATAAATGTGACGTTATAGCACGAGTAAAAAGATATTCGGCCAAGAGACCTTAGAGATTTTATTGGGTTAAGCAACAGTCCAATATGTTTGCAATCATAATGTATATTAGTCCATAAAATTTTTAAAAACACGGTTCACCTTGGGCTTGGGGCATTAGTGAAAAGATAGGTCCATGATCCATGATTTTATACGATTCGATACGTCCGTTCGTGTCTCTCTCTCTCTCTCTCTTTATGTCTCCCTCTCTCTCAAAGTAAACTCATGGAATAACTATCGTATACGCTACTCGATTACTCCTACTCGTATTATAAAATTTCTCTCACAAAAGAAGAGAAGTCATGAGCTAACATGAAGCGGAAAACAGAAATGAAGTAGAAGAATATTTTTAGAAAATATTATTTTTTTTTCCAAGCTATATTGCAGATCGAATAAAATACATAAAATTATTTTTAAAAAATTATTCTATTTTTATATTTCGTGTTATAAAAAATATCCCACGCACAGTTAATACAACCCGTACTCCCTTCTTCTGCACTTGCAACCCAATCAACCGGACAAAAGAAGTTGAGAATTTTTTTCACCTTCAAATCTACGCTTCTTCGAATTATCAGCAGACCAAATAAAAATACCTCCCAAAGCCTTCTTCTCCTTTAGTTCCTTGCAAGCTTCAAAAAATCCATCATCAGGGCTCAAACCCCCTTTATCACTATCATCATCAGTGCTGAAGCTAGCCAAAATTTGACCTCCTCCATAATTGGAAGCTTGTTCATCAAAATGCTTGACAAATTGTGACACGCTTAGTTTCTGATAGGCATAAAATTGGAAATTTACATGATCTATTGCATGCCCATATTTTTTCCACAAGGCCAAGTAATGGCTTTGGACCTCACCATCTTCATAAGGTGCAATCGAAGCAAATGATATGGTCCCACTTTTCTTTAGTGACGTTATCAGCCTTCCTATGCACTCGGCAAATGTATGAGAATCTGACCTGAAGTGCTCATAGTCAATATCGATTCCATCTAGGTTGTATTGTTTGATCATAGTCGTTAGCGAAGATATGGCATTTTGGACCCAAGAATCTATAGATTTTGGTGCAAACAATGCCTTTTCTCTCCGAACACTATCTCCCCCCAAGCTAACAGCTACCTTGACATTAGAATGCCTGTCTTTTATTGATGCAATATCTTCAGGGCTCACGTGGCTGGATGCCCAAATCGCATTGAACTTTCCATTGGTCGGTGATGGATTTCCAACGGTTGTGTAGTCGACTGCAAATGAAAGAATAAAATGGAATTCGACCTTAGAATCTATAGGCACATCTGAGAGCTTGATCGAGCTGGACGTTGCCCCGATATACTCTCTAAACAGCTTGGAATTGGCAGCTACAAAAAACAACCAGAAGAACTGTCGGTAACATAAATTATACTTAACTCTAAAGATATCTGGAGGACATCCGATTTACTTAAAACACACTGCCCCAATCAATCAAAACAGTTTATTTCTCACGAACCCAGTTGGACGCATTTAAAAAGATTCTACTTCTAATTACTTCAATGGAACCAACTCACTGCTATACCATGCATAATGCACAAATCATATGGAACTTCTATGGTATAAACTTACCATTGCATGTGGTGAAAGAAAGGATTGAGATGTTTGTGATGAAGAGCACGATGAGGAATCCCATTACTGTTTTTAATTATGTGAAGGTGCATATTCAGTACTTCATTATTAATGGTTATTTATAGGAGAACTGAGACTGCATGGACCCACAGTCAAGGTAGCAGGCTGCTCTTGTTATGACCGTCAAGTGAAGAGGAAGACCTGCTTGTTTCCTCTGATTATATTTTATATTATATACTTTCTGTAATCAAACAATTCAAAATAAAATATTCGATGAAATGATGTGAGGTAGATGGTGTTTTGCGCTACAAATCGAACGTGGAGTTGCTTAGACTTGCCCATGATTTATCTTGTAAGTCATAGTCAATTCTGTGCATGGTCGAGGTATTTTACTAAGTATTGTATAATTCTGCCTTGTTTTCTTGTTCGACATACCTACTTAAATTATCACAAAGCTGATAAATCGAAGTTTTGGGTTCGTATGAGCTGTAAAATTTTGAGTCCTTCTTGGTTAACTTTTTTAGTTTTCGGCATGTTAGAAGCGGCTTCCGTACAACACGAGAATGTAGTGCTGATGCTCCAAGGATCATGGGGTAATAACTTGCCTGTGATTATGTGGAGTAGTCAACTCTACGATAATCAATACAAGTTAGTAGCAGTCCACTATTTGCTGTGATTTTGAAGATGGTCTCTGAGCATGATCTTGTTTTTCAAAATTTTGGAGCAATATTGGCTCGGAAGCTGTGGTTTTCCTCTCCGTAGATATTTTTCAGTTACATTTAATTTGGTGTTCCATGAATGATCTGCTTGCTTGTATGCGCATAGGAGAGTCCTAACTTCTATCGAAAAGGCCAACAAAGTAGATTTTGGTAACATCATGTTTGTGTTGGTCACATTGTTTCATGAAAACCAATGTTAATGCAGGAGCGGCAATACAGTCCCTTGAAAACACAAGCCAACAAGACGATCCTAATCAATTGTTTTTTCGGTAAATGAGACAAATTTTACTACTCTACGTTCTAAAACATCATTTTTTTTTTCACTTTTCACGTAATTTAAGAAAATAATTAATCTTTATAGCATATCAATTTTTTTATTCATATTTTTTTTGAATACGATTGTTATTAAAATTATTAGTTATTAACTTTAATCTTAGATTACATAGAATCAATATTAATAGAAATAGAAATCTATGATCTAAAATTAAAGTAGTAAATAAAAAAAAATCATTAAATTAATTAATTAAAAAAAAAATTAAAAGTAAATATGAAAAAATAAGATACTAATGAAAAATATTTTTACTCTCAAAATTTCAACGTATATTAAATTTTGTACGAAAATAGATAATTTTTGTGTAACAAAAAAATTTTCTTTGATATTTTTATGTTAAAGATATTTGTATGTAAAAAGAAAAAGTAAGTATAAATAATATTATTTTTATTAATAAAAACAGGAAATAAATTTATCAAACATTATTTAAAATTTTAATTTAAAACAGATATAAATACAAAATATAACAATTTTTAAATGGACTGATTGATGAAAGACAACAAGTGAGCCGGAAACCACAACAAAGTCCACTGACCCAACATTTCTAGTAGTAGCCCAAGTTGACCGGCTTTCGGTCAGTGCCAAAGTGCCAATAACATGTGGGGCCAAGCGACTCTTCTGACGAATCAAACATCACGAAGAAGCAAGGAAGGGCAGAAGCTATAGAAGAAAAACCACATTAGACGAAGCCACTGCAAGATATTAAGTCCCACCCAATGACCCAAACAACGACGATAGACTTTTACGAGCCAAAAATCTCAATCCAGATGCCAAAGAAGGTGAGTAAATTATGAATTACTTCCTCTTTTATCGAAAAATGAATTAATTATTCTCTCAGCTTTCAAAACTCAATCCTTTAATCTTTTTGTTATTTTTTAATTTATTTGAAGAAATAAAAAAAAGTAAAACTTATGAAAATATCAAAGTAAAACTTATGAAAATATCGAAGAAAAAAGAATAAATTTTATAAAATAAAAAAATATTAAATTAATTATGATCAATGATTAAAAAAATTAAATAATTAGATTTTAAAATTAAAAAAAAAACTTATTGTCATAAAATAAATAGAAATAATAAAAGAATTGAAGAAAATGATAACAAGAAAATGAAATCACTATAATGTGAATATAAGTGATAAGAACTTCAAATTTCTTTTATTCTCTCTAAGAAACTTATACACCAACTAATGAACAATCAAGCCTATTTATAGGCTTCAAAATTGAGGAGAGAATTGGAAGGGACTATGAATAATCAATTGCATCACCCTTTCAATTTCTCATATTGAATGATAAATTGAATCATATTAAGTATCATGAATAGTAGGGATATGAAAAGTGGATGAACATGATGATGGACATTCATTATTTCATAACACTCCCTCTTGAATGTCCATTGTACAAGGAACATATCTCATTAAAACCTTACTAGGAAAAAACATAGTGAGAAAAAAATCCTAGTGAAGGAAAAAGAATACAATATTCCTTACACACATTAATCCTTATTTTTTTCTTCCCCCGTTGAAGGCATTATTTAAGATTTTTAAGACGACGCATTCCAATCTTGCCAATCATCTTCTCAAAAGTTTTGGTAGGTAATGCTTTAGCGAATAAATCTGCTAGATTGTCACTTTAATGTATTCCGCCTTCAATGGAATTATGCAAGTAACATTATCCTCATATGATATTGTTAGAACTTTTTTTATTGGTAGATAAATTGCATGTCTCTCGGATACGATAGATCGTTGATCTTAGCCAAACAATTCTCAACTTGCCTCGTGAATTGATATTTCTACATAATTTGAAGATGTAGCAACTATACTTTGCTTCATATAACACCAAAATATAATCGTATCTCCATATATAAATATATAACCAGTTGTGATCGAGCTTTGTGTAGATCGGATAAATAACTTGCATCTACATAACCAATTAATATTGTCTTTGATTTATTGGAGTAATATAAGCTCATATCAATTATTCTTCGAAGATAACATAGTATATATTTAACTTTATTTCAATGTCTCTATATTGAAACAGAACTATGACTTGCTAACAAATTTATAGAAAAAACTATATCATGTCGAGTATTATTAGCAAGATACATCAATGCATCGAGTAGCACTAAAATATGGTACTTCAAGACCAAGTAGTTCTTCGTTATCTTCTCGAGGTCGAAAATGGTCTTTTGGATATCAAGTGAATGAACTAACATTGGGCTAGTCAATGAATGATCTTTATATAGAATCATTGCAGAACCTTTTTTATATATAAATTGACCGATGAATGAAAATCTCATTTTTCGAGTGCTCGAACTGCGAGTCGAGATAATATTTTATTTTTTCAAGATATTCACATCAAATTCTCTTTTTAGGTAACTTATAACACTTGGAATCTCTTCGAAAGTTCCAATAATATTTAAGTTATCAACATATAAAACAAACCCCTTTTCAAATAAAAACATATGAACAAATGGAGTTATTTTTTATAACTTTCTTTCAACAAATAATCATTGAAGTTATTATATCACATGCACATGGGTTAGTAATAAAAAGTAGATATAAAAATATAATATAAAAAGTATAATATAAATTGAATTTCTAAAAACTAAAATAATAAAAAAAATACTAAAATAATCCTAATAGAGATCTCTATAATTTAATTGAATTCTTATATCGAGAATATGTATTACATGCTTCGGCATGTTAAGTCCTTCTAGGAATTTCATACTCGATTCATCTCAAATGAACAAATAAATTATGATCACATTCATTAAATACATACATATGAATGTTTTTCATATATTTTACCAGAGCTAATGAGATAATAAAATATAATTACATCCATTATAGGAGAATATATCTCCTCATAGTCAATGTAATTTTTTTAAGAAAACTTTTATGTTAAAATTTTTGCTTTGTATCTTATAATCTCATCTTTCTTATTTCATTTTATCATAAATATATATTTGTATCCCACCAACTTAACATCTTCGGGTGTTTTAGCTATGGGTTCAAAAAACTACTCTTTTATAAGAGAGCATAATTCTGCCTAGATTGCTCTTTTCATTTAGGCCAATCATCTTTATGTTGATATTCTTCAATAATTTAGGCTCGGGATCCTTATTTTCATCCATAATATCAATTGCAAAATTATATGCAAAAAATCTTATCAATAGAGGTTTCTTTTCGGTCCTAATGTCTCCTTGCATTGATATAATTTATCAAAATCTCTTGATTTTTCTCAAATATTTGGACTTCTTCGGAAGCCTATTATCGAAATATATTGGACCATTTTGTGAATATTTCCATCTTGCCCTTTTCTTTTAAAGATTTTTACTTTAGAACCGATTGGTCTTCCACGCTTCGGGCGTGCTTTAAATTCATTAGCTATAATATTAATAGATTATGCTTCTATGACATTAATTCTAATAGTAGCATTCTCGGTAGGGACATGTATTTTAATTACTTATTTAAGATATGAGAATGCATCCGGCAATTGGTTTCAATACTCGGTAAATGAATCATCTTTTGAACTTCTAGTTCACATTATTTTCAACAAGAATCAATGTGATATAAGATAAAGTACTCTATGTAATCTTTTTTTTTAATATTTTCAACTCGCTTATTTTGCTTATTCTCTCCCCTAATGTTGAAAAAACTATTTCATCAAAATGACAGTCGATAAATCAAGCTGTAAAAATTTTGTCTTGTTCATGAATCAAGAGATTGAATTATCGAAGAGGATTCATATATTCTTAATCTCTTTTAAGTGCCCATTTTATTTCATTATGGAGAAGCACTAAAGATATGCACCGAAATGCCAAAAATTCTTAAATAAGAAATAATTGGCTCATGACCATAAATCAATTGAAGAGGAGAGAATTTTTTATAACTTATGGGTCATATGCAAATAAGTGTTGCTGCATGTAAGATTGCATGTCCCCAAACATGGAGTTTTATTTTTAAATAATGGTTTAGCTATCAATTGGAGTCTTTTGATAAATAATTTTGCTAAACCTTTTTTAGTATAAACATAAGCAACATGATGTTCAACCTTTATTTTAATAGCCAATCAATAGTAATTTAATGCTTAAGAAATAAATTCATCGGCATTATCAAGGTGACTTGTTTTAATAGCATAATTTGAAAATTATGCTTGAAATCAAATTATTTGCTAGCAATCTCGAAAACATCGGGTTTCGAGTAGATAATAAGCATATATGTGATCATCTTGTAGATGCATTTATCAAAATCATAATTAAATGATCCACATGGTGGATAAATTGATCCACATATATTACCTTGAATACATTCTAAAATACTAAAGATTTAATCTCAATTTTATTTGATGATGATTTTAATCGTTAATTTGCCTTGACAATATGCAGAACATGAAAGTTCATTAAATTGAAGAATCTTCTGGCTCTTCAATAAATATTCATATAATTTTTTTTTAATAATTTTTTCATATCATGAAAGACCCAAGATAACACAAGTGGTCATGTCATATAGTAAAAGTATTTAAATTAGTAAACTTCTTGTTTACTATAATATTTGTTTCAAACATTTCAATGTTTGTAATAAAGACTAGAAGAGAAAACGGATAAATTTTTTGATAGATATTTTCTATCCGATATAATGATTATAACATATAAGTATTCACATTTGCTATCTTAATATGATATCAATTCGGATGAATATATTTGAAACTCAACAAATTTTTATGAGACTTTGAAAAGAATAGTACATCATTCATAATAAATTTATCCTTTCGGATAATAACATATTTGCTCTTCCGGAGCCTTTAAATTAGTCACTTCAAGTAATAATGTATTGACTCTTCTAGAGCCTTTAAACATTTTCTCTTCAAGTAATAATTTATTCACTCTTCTACGAGCTTTAAAAATTTGTCTCTTCAAGTCATGATATAATCGTTCTTCTAGAGCCTTCAAAATTTATCTCTTTAGATAATAACATAGTCACTCTTTTAGAGCTTTCTATTAGATTGATATTATCATATATAATATTAACATAAAATAAATAATCAAATAAATCAATAAAAAATAAATAAATTCCTCATAAACACAAATAAATATAAAATATAAAACATTTGATTTATAAATAGAAAAACTAACAAGTAATTAATTTCAATTACTATTATTTTGATATATAAAACTAGCCTTCATATTTTACTATTTATTTTTCAATAACGATTGACAAGGCTCAATGAGGTATTTTGGTGTACGGCATGTATATGTCCAATATTCATTCATTCCACATCTATAATATTTATTTTTTTAGAATGTCGACTTTATCTATTTTCATTCTTTCCCTTTTTTTTCATAGTTATCTACTTCGGTAGTGAGATGTAATATTATGGTCATCACGATTATAATGATAATTATTTTGACCACATTCATGGCTATGACTACATCTTCATCCAAGCCTAAAATTATTATAAATTGTCACATTCACTTCGGGGAATGGAATAGATCTAATTGGATGAGATTTATTCTTTTTCATCAATAGCTTTTCATGTTATTTAGCCATGAATAAGTATGAATTTGATTTCAAATAGTTCTTAAACTCTTTTTCTTGATATGCTACTATAGGAGCATATTTGAGACATGAAATGCGAGATGATATTAATTTAGCATCACTCATCATCAATAATTCTTACCCAAAATGTCAAGGGCCACAAAATCAAGTTTTGTGATGGTTGATATCATTAAAATTGTATATTGCAAAGTATAATAACAATATTAGGAAATAAAGACAAAATATAATAATAAAATTTAGATTTTCCAAACAATATGTATTAAATTATTAGATTTTATATATTAAATCATTCAAGTTTTTCAAATGTATCAATAGACTTAAAGTACATGAATAAATTAGATACATACCTCTTAATGATCTAAATAATTTAGATCTTTTGGTAGAGCACTTGTGTAGAAAAAATCCAATTGTTGAAACAATTGATTAAATCTTTTGGTAGATACATACCTCATGGTCTATTATCTCGATTGGTTAGAGCTTCGTGTCGATAACGTGTCATAAAATAAATAGAAATAATAGAAGAATTGAAGAAAAGGATGACAAGAAAATGAAATCATTATAATATAAATATAAGTGGTAAGAACTTCAAATTTCTATTATTCTCTCTAAGAAACTTATACACCAACTAATGAACAATCAAGTCTATTTATAGGTTTCAAAATTGAGGAGAGAATTGGAAGGGACTATGAATAATCAATTGTATCACCCTTTCAATTTCTCATATTAAATGATAAATTAAATCATATTAAGTATCATGAGTAGTGAGGATATGAAAAGTTGATGAACATGATGATGGACATTTATTATTTCATAACACTTATTAATTTATTTCTCAAGAAGAGAGGGACTAATTTATAATTTACTCAAAGATAGATAGATACTGGATCGACAAAAAAAAAAAAAAAAAAAGAGGAATAAGGATCCTCACGGACTCGGTAGATGTGTCCTGAAATAATACAGGGCCAGCAATCCAACATTGGATAAGGGAATAAAAACAACCGAATCCGAAATGTAAGTATTACGTAAGTACATAGAAGAAAATCATAGAGTAGTGCATGACCATGGAATCTAATTTATTACATGTAGTGATTAAGCTAGTTTTCTTTAGCTAATTAACAATATATACTAGTGACGAATTGCTAGAAGAGCTTGTGACTGCTTTTCGTAGCGAAAACCACCAGCCTTAGAGTCATCTGCTGACCAAACGAAAATCCCATGGAGTTGATTCTGTCTCTTAAGCTCACTGCAGGCTGTAAAGAAGCCGTCTGACGGAGATAAGCCTCCGCTTCCATCGCTGATAAAGCTCACCAAGACTTTCCCACCATTGTATTTAGAACCCTGGGTTTTGAAGTAATTCATGAACTGTGATACTGAGGTACCCTGATCATATGCATAGAATTGGAAGTTCACATAGTCTATTTGATGTCCATATTTCCTCCACAAGGCCAAGTAATGGCTCTGAACTTGATCATCATCAAAAGGAGCTATAGAGGCAAATGAGATGACTCCATTTCTCTTGAGGGTTGCAATGAGTTGTCCTATGCACTCTGCAAATGTATCAGGATCGGCTTGAAAGTGCTCGTAATCAATATCAATCCCATCCAAGTTATACTGCTTAATGATCCGTGTGAGTGAAGAAACAGCGTTAGAAACCCAAGATTTAACTGAGGAGGGATTAAAGTAAGCATGGCCATTCGCTACGCTATCCCCTCCGAGACTCAAGGCAACTTTGACATTAGAACGTTGGTTCTTGATAGAAGAAACCTGGGAAGGGCTTAGATTATCGGTGTCCCAGAAGATGTTGAATTTTCCATTGGTGGGAGAGGGAGAATCTGAGGTGTCATAGTCTATTGCAAAAGAGAGGATGAAATGGAATTCAACATTTGAGTTTATAGGAACATCGGTGAATCTGACATTATTGAACTCTGCTCCTATGTATTCACGGAAGAGGTTTGAGTTTGCAGGGGCTGCTTGGATTGATGCTTGGAAGGAGAAAATAGCTTGAAGAATAAGAAGGGTGATGAAAAACACTGAAAACTCCATATCTAGTTACTGATCAAGAGTTGTGGCTTGCTGGATGTGTTAGACGTTGGGTGTATATATATAGTGTCAATTGGGAAAACACTAAGAATGAATTCAACAAAGCTAAATAGTATTGAAATATTATTTGCGGATTGCCGTGGATGCAATTTTCAGATTGAAGATAGATAGATTTCTCCTTGATTAATCACGTACGTATATAAGTACAGAGACAACATATTTTTTTGACCATCTTGTAAGTGAAAAAGAAGTAGCAAATTGTTTTATTAGGAAGAAGACTATTGCGTTTACAAGTGTTTCATAGAATATTGTTTTTCTCAGCTGCATACTGCGTTGTAGGCGCTTCTCCATTTTCTAATCTACGCGCGTGCCTCAAAATCATGGCAGTCTATGTAGTTCTCTGTCTGGCAGTGAAACAGTCTATGTAGTTCTGTGTTTGGGAGTGAAATTTTTTTTTCCTTTTATTCTTTAAGGTGTCTCAAGTTTATTTTATTTTATTTTATTTTTTGTTAAATACACAAGATGAAAATAATTATTAAATTTTTTTTATATATATATAAAGATTTGAATTCAAAACTATTTACTTAAATGACTATAATTCCTTTTATTCAAGTCAACCCTCCTTGACAGAGTGAAAATTTTATTGACCCATAAGTCTCTATCTCTCGTAGAACCAGTAAAAATTGAATTTTTTTCCTCCCTGGCATAAACAAGGTAGTAAATGGCAATAGAGTCCCTCCCAGTCTCCCATTGCACAAAATTGAAAAGGTGCAAATATATTTATGGGCCTACAGTTAAAAGGCATGGGAGTCTACATATGAATGCTGGTCCACTAGCCCAGGCCCAACACAGAAGGCAAGTAAAGACCGAAAAATTACCATTGGTCCCTTTAGTTTGGATATATGCTCAAATGAAACCATTTCTATTAAATTCAACATTCTACTGAAATACCCTCCTTTATTATAAACTTTCATTGAGTTGACCAAGTGTTGTTAATTGACCGAAAAAAAAAGGTGATTAGTGGTGCCACGAGTACATAGAAAATTAAACATAATAAAATAATTTGGAAATTAATTAAAAAAAGATTGTAACATAAAAATTAAACTTAATTATAACTAAATAAAATTTCTTTCTACAATAATAAATTTAAAAAAAACTTATGTATCAATTTTTATTTTCTAATTTTTCTTATAAATATTTTGGAATAATTTTATTATATATAATTCATGGATTATTTGAGCAATAAGCTTCGTTAGCTTAAAGCTTTGCAGTGTCAAAAATTGTTTGCACTATACTTTTTACAAGGTCCCATGATTTACTTGGTTTGTAGAGTACCTGATCTTTGGTCCATAATTAGCCAAAAAAAAAGGCTGACTTTTATGCTTAATTTGCCAAAATGCTTGCATTTCAATTTTTTTCAATTAACAATAAGGCATTTGAAACTAATACCTACTAATTATATAGGTAGATATTAACGTTTATTAGTCTCTCTCTCTCTCTCTCTCACGTGTATTGCATATGTTTTGTTTACTTGTTTAACTGTCAATGTCACTTAGCGAGTTTAACAAAGTCACTTAGTTAGTTTCTAGAGTTAGTTTCAAATGTTTGTTACCGTTATATATAAAGAACAAAGTAGAGAAGGGAGGTGGGATTTTTCCTCTTCTCTCTTAAATTCTGTTATGGTGTCGAGCTTCAAGCTTCTTTCTCAAAGTTTTATATTCTTGAGTTTTCCGATAAACCAAACAACCAATTTTTCTTTTATCTCTACAAATCAAAATGATTGCACCTTCGTTGATTCTTTCTTGAATTTCACAAATTTGAGATCCGAAGAATACATGTTTAGTCCTTATTTTCTAGTGAAAATCTCTCTCTTATACTCGGTTTCTCCTCTACTTACCGATTCCAATTATTATTCCTAGCATTGATCTATGAGGACGTCTCTTCTTTGTAAAAATAAATTGCAATTTGTTAATGGAACTATCAAAGTTCCAAACAAGTATGATCCTCTATATTTGGTTGGGAGAGATGCAATACAATAGTATTGTCGATCTCTCTCCTAAGATTGCTCATAGTGTTATTTGGCTAGATATTGCACTTGGAGGTTTGGACGGATCTACATGATCGATTCTCCTATGGTGATTACTTCGAATTGCATAGCTTTAAGAGGAGATATGTTCCTATAATCAAGGTATACTTCCTGTTACTCAATACTTCACTTACTTGAAAATATTATGGGATGAGTTTTCAAATTTAAGAACCATATCTCAATGCACTTGTGATCCTTAATGTTGTTGGAAAGCTTTTAAAAGAAATAGAAATTTCCGGAACCGTGACTATATGATCGGATTGTTGAAGGTTTAAATGATAATTTTACAACTCGTGAGGTATCGAATCTTGTTAATGGATCATCTTCCATCCATTAACAAAGTTTTTGACATGGTCATTCAACACGAACGATAACTAACTATAGGATTGGGTGTACAAAGTATTACTAGCAACCCTAATCCTAGTACTATTTTCTTTAATAAATTTGTTTCTAAACATTGTGATACAAGTTTTTCCCCTTATGGCAAAGTTATTTCTTCGGAAGAAATGGTTTTTTCACTTTTTACGTAATTTAAGAAAATAATTAATCTTTATAGCATATCAATTTTTTACTCATTTTTTTTAAATATGAGTGTTATTAAAATTATTAGTTATTAACTTTAATCTTACATTACATAGAATCAATATTAATACAAATAGAAATCATGTGATCTAAAATTAAGATAGTAAAAAAATAAAATCATTAAATTAATTAATTGATGATTACATTTAAAATAAATATGAAAAAATAAAATATTAATGAAAATATTTTTAGTCTCGAAATTTCAACATGTATTAAATTTTCTACAAAAATAGATATATTGTATGAAACAAAAAATCTTTCTTTGACATTTTTATGTTAAAGATATTTGTATGTAAAAAGAAAAATTAAGTATAAATAATATTTATTTTTATTAATAAAAAAAGGAAATAAAAAAATTCTTTATCAAACATTATTTAAATTTTTAATTTAAAACATATATAAATAGAAAATATAACGATTTTTAAATGGACTAATTGATGAAAGACAACAAGTGAGCCGGAACCAACAACCAAGTCCACTGACCCAACATTTGTAGTTGTAGCCCAAGTCGACCTGCTTTCTATCAGTGCCAAAGTGCCAACGACATGTTGGGCCAAGCGACTCTTCCGACGAATCAAACATCACGAAGAAGCAAGGACGGGCAGAAGAGGCTATAGAAGAAAAACCACATTAGACAAGAAGCCACTGCAAGGCATTACTTCCCACCCAAACAACGACACTAGACTTTTAATTACGAGTCAAAAATCTCAAGCCAGATGCCAAAGATAGATGACTAAATTATAAATTTCTTCCTCTTTTATCGAAAAATAAATTAATTATTCTCTCTGTTTTCAAAACTCAATCATTTAATTTTTTTTATTTTTTTAAATAAAAAATAAGTAAAAATTATGAAAAAAGAATAAATTTTATAAAATAAAAAATATTAAATTAATCATAATAACACTGAATAAAATAAGTAAATTTTAAAACTAAATTAACTAATTAATTTATTCTGATTTATAATTTACTCAAACATATATAGATACTCACTAGTTAGATACTGCGCTTATGCTTCGCGGTTAAACAATCATTACATATGTAGAGTTAATGATTTGTATGGTGCAATGCGAATAGAAGTTTTATTTATGGTGATTAATGTAAATCGAATTTATATATTGAGTGAAATCGTTTGATTTATATATATTTATTAATAAAATATTTACTAATATCAGCATTAAAATTTGTATTTGAATAATTGAGAGGTTTTTTCAAAACATTATCTACCTTATTTTATTTTAAAAAATAAATTTTAGAATATGAAAAAATAAATAACAAATAATTGGTATTATGTGTGTAGATATATAGTTAATTGCTAACAAAATTAATGATATACATACATACATATATATCATACTTAACGATTCGAGTATATAGAATATAAAACTACAATAAAATTGGTTTTAATAAATTCTTAATAAATACATATATATATAAAAAAAAAAAACACACACACACACACACACATGTGTGTGTGTGTGTGTGTGTGTTTTTTTATATATATATATGTATTTATTAAGAATTTATTAAAATCAATTTTATTGTAGTTTTATATTCTATATATGTATGTATATATCATAATTAACAGATTTAGAGTATATAGAATAAATAAAAAATATACAAAAAAATCCACCTAAATTGTATGAAATATATTGAAGTCAATAGATTAAAATAAAAACTATAACAAAATTGGTTCTGGTAAATTTTGAATAAATATATATAAAAAAGAAAATAAAACTTGTGAATTTTTTTTAAAAAATTATTATTTAAAAAAAATTGAGTCAAATATTTAAAACATACTTTTAGCTCTCTCTCTCTATCTATATATGTATAATCAGAATTTATAAATTATAATAATATATTTTAAAAAATAAAACACTCATTTAAAAATTATAAAAATTATATTTCTATAGTTTAACCACATAATTTTTCTTATAATATAACGATTTCATTTAGTTTATCCTTATACTATTATTTTGATTTATATTTTTTTGGCTCAATATATCTTTCGGTTAAGCAAATAATAAATCATAATTAGTTTAAGATGCATGACATACTTGGCCTTTTTTTTTCTTCCTATATATATATATATATATATATATATATATATATATATATGTGTGAAGAAAAAAATAAAAAACAGAGCCCAGCCTCTGCGTAGCCAGGACATGCATACATGGAGCAAAAAACGCGCCAGGCCCTTTTTTTTCTTTTAAGCTCAGGGGGGAAAAAAAAGCAAACCAAAAGAGCTGGGGTACAGTAAATGAAACACTGTTCAAATACCCCAGTCATTTTAATTTTCTTTACAGAGCAAGGAGAGGATGAGAAAAAAATAAAATAAAAGAAACGAGGAAAAGGAGCAAAAGACAAAAGCACAGTAGAATTGAGTCTATATCCACAGAAATCATGTACCTCAATTAACAGTAAAAAAAGTGAAATTCTTCTCACTTCTTTTAGTTTTTTAGTTAATAACTAGTCGATTACCCACACTATACTCGCAAGTCTAGTTGAACAAAATCATTTTAAAAATTTAAAAATTTTTAATTATAATTTTATATTTAAATAATTTTTTTAATAATTTTTTTGCTTAAAAAACATAAATAATTAATATTAATCAAAAATTAAAAAAATTTAAAATATATTTTTCATAATATTATATTAAAAAATAAAGTTATAATTAATAAATAGACTTTTTTAAAAACTAACAAATGAAAAAAAAATTCTTATTTAATGCTGATGAGAATATTAATTTTTGAAATTATCTGCGCAACGCAATAGGTAGATAGAACAAAATCATTTCAAAATTTTATAATTTTTTATTTAATTATTATTATTATTGTTGTTTTTCATATAATATCTTCTTAAAAAAACATGATTTATTTTTCATTATTCAGGGATTCCTAAATAAAAACTTATAATATATAATTTAAACCTAAAATATTAATTAAGAAATTATAATAAATATTTTAAAAATATATTGTTTTATAAGAATATATCCAAAAAATAAAGTTACAATTAATGTATAGACTTGCATAAAAATTAACCAATAAAAAATAAAATTTATTCTTATTTAATGTTGATGAGAAGATTATTTTTTTAAAGTACATATATTTGATCTATACATATTATATAATCGTCTATTTGTGTGAAAAAAATAAATATTAATTTTTAAAAATTTTAACACCCAATTAAATAAAAAAAGCACATAAATTGATTTAAAAAAATCAAAGAAAAAACCAAAGAAAAAAAAACGCATGTAGTACATCGGCTAGGGATTAAAATTTTTATTTTAAATTTTCAAGGATCAAAACGAAATAATTTGAAAATTACAAAAAAAAAAAAAAAACCTAAGAAGAAAGAAAAAAACTAAGAGTGAAAAAAAGAAGAAGAAAGTGAATAGTACATTGTGAGGGGGAGAACAATATTGCTATAAAAATAAAAACTTTAAAAATATATTGTTTTATAAGAATATATCGAAAAAAATAAAGTTATAATCAATGTATAGACTTGCATAAAAATTAACCAGTGAAAAAATAAAATTTTATTCTTATTTAATGTTGATGAGAAGACTTTTTAAAAAAAAATATATATGCAAATGATATATATATATATATATATATAATCGTCGGTTTGTGTGAAAAAAGAAGAAGCAATGATTGATTTTTAAGAATTTTAACATCCTATTAAATAAAAAAATATAATTGATGAAAAAAAGTAAAAAAAAAAAAAAACATGTAGAGCATCAATTAGGAATTAAAATTTTTATTTTAAAATTTTAGGGATCAAAACGAAATAATTTGAAAATCACAGAAAAAACATAAGGAAAAAAAAGGTGAAAATTACAAAAAATTAAAATTAAAAAAAAATATAAGAAAAAAAAAACTAAGAGTGAAAATTACAAAAAAAAAAAAAAAAAGCAAGAGTGAATAGTACATTGTGAGGGTAAAAAAAAAAAAAGGAGTGAACAATATATTGTGAGGGGGTGATTTTTAAAGTATATGCATTTGATCTATACATATTATATAATCATTAACTTGTGTGAAAAAAAAAATAATGGTCGATTTTTAAAAATTTTAACACTCAATTAAATAAAAAAACATAAATTGATGAAAAAAAGAAAAAAAGAAAAGAAAAGAAAAAATATATAGTGCATCGACTAGGGATTAAAAGTTTTATTTTAAAATTTTAGGGATCAAAATGAAATAATTTGAAAATAAAAAAAATAAACCTAAGAGAAAACGTAAGGGTGAAAATTTTAAAAAATAAACGAAATACTCGTAAAAAAAAAAAAAACTAAGAGTGAAAATTAAAAAAAAAAGGAAAAAAACTAAGATTAATAATAATAAAAAAACTACTAACCTATTCAAATGAACAAGTATAATGGGGGAGTTCATTGTTCATTTGAACGAGTGAACTCCCTATGCCTTTTAGATATATAACTAGATTGGTACCGCGCTACGCTGCGGTCGAGTACCATTTATATACGTAGTGTTAACAATTCGTATGATACATTGCAAGTAAAAGTTTTATGTCCGATGATTAACGTAAATCGAATCTATATATTAAGTGAAATCGCTTTATATATAAAAAAAACACGATTTAGAGTATATAGAATAAATAGAAAAATACACAAAATAAAACCGAACAAAATTGATTCCGATAAATTCTGAATAAATATATATAAAAAAACAAATAAAACATGTGAATTTTTTAAAAAAAATTGAGCCAAACTATCCGAAACATACTTTTATCTCTCTCTCTCTCTCTCTCTCTCTCTCTCTCTCTCTCTCTCTCTCTCTCTCTCTCTCTCTCTCTCTCTCTATATATATATATATATATATATATATATATATATATAATCAGAATTTATAAATTATAATAATATATTTTTAAAATATAAAACACAAACGTTTTAAAATTTTATTCCAAAATTCATACATTAAAAAAATATTAATAAATAAAATTATATCAAAAAATTAATTTGATGAGAATTTTAATAAGAAACAAATAATTGAAAAAATGAATTTTAAACAATAAGAGTAATATAATCAGATATATATGTTCAAACTAAAATCTTAAAAAATATGATATATATTCTATCGTCTTCAAACTCGTACGTAAAACTAAAAAAAATAAAGATTTAATTTTTATATTTTTCTCACCTAATTTCATGATAATATATATATATGAAGAAAAAAAGAAGACCATGCTCGCTAAATTATATGAAATATATTGAAGTCAATAGATTAAAATAAAAAACTACACTAAAATTGATTGTAATAAATTCTGAATAAATATATATAAAATAACAAATAAAACTTATGACTTTTTTAATCGATTATTAATTTTTTCAAAAAAATTAAGCCAAACTATTTAAAATATACTCTTAGCTCTCTCTCTCTCTCTCCCTATATATATATATATATATATATATGTAATTATAATTTATAAATTATAATAATATATTTAGAAAAACACCGACGTTCTAAAATTTTATTCTAAAATTCATATATTAGAAAACCTAATTTATTAACAAAAAAAACTATATCAAAAAATTAATTTGGTTAGAATTTTAATAAGAAACAAATAATTGAAGAAATAAATTTTAAACAATAAAAGTAAAAATGAAAAAAAGAAAAAGAAAAAAGTAATAGTGAAATTTTTTTAATAAAAGGAAAAAAAACTAAAATTGAGTGGTATAGTGTGAGGGTAAAGTACATTATCATCCTATGTGGAAAAAAATAACGATTTATTTTTAAAAATTTTAACACTCAATCAAATAAAAAAAAACATAAATTGACGAAAAAAAAGACATATAGTGCATCAGCTAGGGATTAAAATTTTTATTTTAAAATTTTAGAAATGAAAACGAAATAATTTAAAAATTAAAAAAAGAACGTAAGAAAAAACTAAAGGTGAAAATTAAAAAATAAAAAATTAAGAAAATAAGGAAATAAGTAAGAGTGAAAATAAAAAAAAAGAAAAGAAAAACTAAGGTTGAGTTAAAAAAAAAAACTACTGTTTAAGTAAACAGTACCGCATGATGGTTACTGTTCATTACTTATAAACTAAAACGCGTTTTAGTTTATAAGTAATAATCAGCGCAACAGGCTGATCGAATATCTGAGCCAAAAAGACAAAAGAATCTCGGTAGATGTGTCCTTAAATAATACAGGGCCAGCAATCCAACATTACATTGGATCAACGGAATAAAAACAACCGAATCTGAAATATAAGTAATTACATAAGTATATAGAAGAAAATCATAGAGCAGTACATGACCATGGAATCTAATTTATTACATGTAGTGATTAAGCTAGTTTTCTTTAGCTAATTAACAATATATACTAGTGACGAATTGCTAGAAGAGCTTGTGACTGCTTTTCGTAGCGAAAACCACCAGCCTTAGAGTCATCTGCTGACCAAACGAAAATCCCATGGAGTTCATTCTGTCTCTTAAGCTCACTGCAGGCTGTAAAGAAGCCGTCTGACGGAGATAAGCCTCCGCTTCCATCGCTGATAAAGCTCACCAAGACTTTCCCACCATTGTATTTAGAACTCTGGGTTTTGAAGTAACTCATAAACTGGGATACTGAGGTGCCCTGATCATATGCATAGAATTGGAAGTTCACATAGTCTATCTGATGCCCATATTTTCTCCATAAGGCCAAGTAATGGCTCTGAACTTGATCATCATCAAAAGGAGCTATAGAGGCAAATGAGATGACTCCATTTCTCTTGAGGGTTGTAATGAGTTGTCCTATGCACTCTGCAAATGTATCAGGATCGGCTTGAAAGTGCTCGTAATCAATATCAATCCCATCCAAGTTATACTGCTTAATGATCCGTGTGAGTGAAGAAACAGCGTTAGAAACCCAAGATTTAACTGAGGAGGGATTAAAGTAAGCATGGCCATTCGCTACGCTATCCCCTCCGAGACTCAAGGCAACTTTGACATTAGAACGTTGGTTCTTGATAGAAGAAACCTGGGAAGGGCTTAGATTATCGGTGTCCCAGAAGATGTTGAATTTTCCATTGGTGGGAGAGGGAGAATCTGAGGTGTCATAGTCTATTGCAAAAGAGAGGATGAAATGGAATTCAACATTTGAGTTTATAGGAACATCGGTGAATCTGACATTATTGAACTCTGCTCCTATGTACTCACGGAAGAGGTTTGAGTTTGCAGGGACTGCTTGGATTGATGCTTGGAAGGAGAAAATAGCTTGAAGAATAAGAAGGGTGATGAAAAACACTGAAAACTCCATATCTAGTTACTGATCAAGAGTTGTGGCTTGCTGGATGTGTTAGACGTTGGGTGTATATATATAGTGTCAATTGGGAAAACACTAAGAATGAATTCAACAAAGCTAAATAGTATTGAAATATTATTTGCGGATTGCCGTGGATGCAATTTTCAGATTGTAAGTGAAAACACAACATATTTTTTGACCATCTTGTAAGTGAAAAAGAAGTAGCAAATTGTTTTATTAGGAAGAAGACTATAGCGATTGCAGGTGTTTCATAGAATATTGTTTTGCTTAGATGCATATTTCGTTGTACGCACTTCTTCCATTTTCTATTCTACGCGCGTGCCTTAAAATCATGGCAGTCTATGTTGCTTTCTGGCTGGGAGTGAATTTTTTTTTTTTTTTTTTTATCCTTAATGATATTTCAAACTTAAAAATTCAGAATAATCCTTTATTATTCTTTAGACACAAAAGACATAAATAATTATTAAACATATTTTTTATTTATACACAAGAATTCAAATTTAAAATTATTTACTTGAATGGCAATCCTCTTTAATGGAGTGAAAATGTTATTGACCCATAAGTTTGTATCTCTCGTACAACCAGTAAAAATTGATTTTTTGTTTTTTTTTTTCCTTCCTAGCATAAACAAGGCAGTAAATGGCAATAGAGTCCCTCCCAGTCTCCAATTGCACAAAATAGAAAAGGTACAAATATATTTATGAGGCTACAGATAAAAGGCATGGGAGTCTACCTATGAATGCTGGTCCAATAGCCCAGGCCCAACACAGAAGGCAAGTAAAGGCCGAAAAATTACCATTGGTCCCTTTACTTTGGATCTATGCTCAAATGAAACCATTTATATTAAATTGAATATTCTACTGCCTACTTAAATGTGATTATGAAATACCCTCCTTTATTATAAACTTTCATTGAGTTGACCAAGTTAATTGACCCAAAAAAAGAGGTGATAAGTGGTTCCACGAGTACATATAAAATTAAAAGTAATAAAATAATTTGGAAATTAATTAAAAAATTATTGTAACATAAAAATTAAACTTGATTAAATAAAATTACTTTCTATAATAATAAATTAAAAAACTTATGTATCAATTTTTATTTTCTAATTTATCTAATTCATGGATTATTTGAGCAATAAGCTTCGTTAGCTTAAAGCTTTGCAGTGTCAAAAATTGTTTGCACTATACTTTTTACAAGATCCCATGATTTACTTGGTTTGTAGAGTACCTAATCTTTGGTCCATAATTAGCCAAAAAAAAAAAAAATGCTAACTTTTATGCTTAATTTGCCAAAATACTTACATTTCATTTGTTTTTCAATGAACAATAAGGCATTTGATACTAACACCTACTAATTATATAGGTAGATGTCATAAATTGGTTTACATGAGCATATATATATCAAATTGAATAATAGTTGTACCAAACTTATTTACACTAATCCATTTTAATAGTTATTTTGTTTTCTGTACAAAAAAGTTGGTCTTGAAGATGCGACAGGAGCAAAAGCAATTAATTAAACGGGGGGTAGTTTTTTCTTTAATTAACCTTGGTATGAATTTCTATTTGAAATTGCTAAATCGTTAAATAATTAAATTTTTTATTTAATTAAAGTAACGATAGAGATATGTTTGGTTTGTGCAAAAATAGAGGAAATTTATTTAATTTAATTTTTTAGAAAGACAATTTGCTTTTTTTTTTTTAACTTTTAATTCAAAAAATAAAAATAAAAATAAAAATATTTTCCAAGAGAATAATACACACACTTGCAGACATCTATGAATATCACGTCAATTTTACAATCTTCTGCAATATGTATAGATAAGATTAAAGGGGATTTATGTTGACTAAGTGCCATTAATTTACTAAAATAAAAGGTGATGAACTGAGCCATATGCATAGATAAGATTAGCAACAATAACAAATTATAAAATACTCAGAAAATTAATTATAACTAAATAGAATAATTTTATGATAAAAAATAGATATAA
The DNA here is from genome assembly GCA_963924115.1 of Dovyalis caffra. Lineage (NCBI taxonomy): Eukaryota > Viridiplantae > Streptophyta > Magnoliopsida > Malpighiales > Salicaceae > Dovyalis > Dovyalis caffra. The sequence continues at coordinate 3,604,225 of CAWUPB010001009.1, read as the reverse complement.
TTAAAATTTTTATTTCAATGTAAATTATAATTAAGAATTTATTTTTGTTTTTATTCACACTTTGGTTAATTATTGAAAATTATCATATCTAGTTGATTTTTTCTCTCTAATTAGATGTTTTATCAATTCTCCAACTTAGCTAGTTTTTACATTTTTTCTATAGAGAAAATCCGTGGTTCCATCTCTTGTTTTGCATAGGTAATAAAAATATTATTTATTATTTATGCAGACTCATCGTATTTGTAACTCTATTAATATTAGAGCTTTGTTACATTTTCTCTAAGATCTTTAAGAGATATCCACAATTTATATACCGATTTATTTCACTATATGTTTCCCTTGATACTTTTTTCTTTTTATCACGCAGAAACTGATTAGAATATCATGAATAAAATGACTTACTCATTTCACGTAATAAATTATATTAAAACTTATTAAAGTTAACTAGTGTGAATAAAAATTTTCATCCAGAAAAAAAGTTAAATAAATAACTCTATATAAGTAAAAAAGAAAAAAGAAAAAAATACCATCGAACATGTTTTTTCAATTTCAAAAGTAAAAAATAATTTTTCATATTTACCAAATGAACATATTTTTTTAATTTTTCACACACACACATATTTACGGTAAATCGTATCTCAATTCTCATCCGTTGACGTTTGGTAAACTTGGGCCAAGCACAAGGAAAAAAAATCTCCCAAGCCCGGCCCATCAAACTCTGTACCCACAAATTTGTTAACAACCATAATCATCTTTATAACAGTTTACAATCCCCTTAATAAACAGAAACTATTAGCCATAGTTTAAGCGTTTAAGCGCTTAATTAGCGAGAATAGCATCCATCATCCAGCCCTCGGGCTCGCTATATAACTCTCCCTTCTCGTCTATTTCAGTAAAAAGAAAAATCAAAATCAAAATTCTCCCGCCAAAATGAAAGAGTACCAAACGCCATTAAAAGAACACTCGCGATCATCTTCAGATCGCAAATTCAAAGCCTCTCGAATGAAGCAGCCACAAAAGGTTAATTAAAGTCCGAACGCTAACTTTTCTTTCCGTAGTTTTTCGAATCTCAAATTGAAAATCTCTCACTTCTGTAGATCGCAAAGAAGAGCTTGGACGGCATGTTTACTTCGGTGACTGAAGTTGTTTCGCCGGAAATCAGCAAGGAATCAAGTGATTTCTCTCCGATTTCAGAGATATCTGATGTTAAGCAAAGTAGCCAAACAGAAGAAGTAAATTTCTGGTCGTCTCAATGAAATTTCGTAGTTTCGTTTTTTGCCTCAATTTTTCTCTTATGCAGAACTAGTTTTAATTCTAGACTTATATTTTGTATCATAATTTTTCGTCTGTGAGGGTGATTTATTTATTTATTGCTTAAGAAAAAGTCACAATTGTGAAATGATTGAAAAAAATCCTTTATACTATAAGTTTCTCTTTTGTTATTGAATTGTTTTATGTACATTTTGTTTTTGGTTTATTTGGCTAAATTCGTTACCTCGCTTCAGATCTCCTTGTTAGATTTGAATGCAGCTCTCTCAGCTTGGACAGACACGTTCCCTCTCTCTGATCCCATTCCAAGTTCAGAAATCAGCACCATCACCGATGAATCAGACTGTATTGAGAGTTATGGCCTCAGCAAACCGTGCGGTTCAAAGATTGGTCCAGTGGACACGTGGGAGGCAGATGTCGTGGAGAAGCTTTTCAAAGAAGCGAAGATTGATCAGGTTTTGAATTCTGATATTCGGTCAAAGAAGCTTCTGGATGCATTGACTAAGGCTGTTATAGATTATTATGACACGCTGCCTCAAGAGAAAGACTGGATGGTTGATCTTGTTTCTATGAAATGGCGCATTGTGTGTTTGTGTTTCTTGATTTGGAGCTTCGTGGTGTCCATTATATTCTTGTTTGGTTCGGGATTGGGTAGGGGTAGCTCTGCTGGTGGACCGTTGCCGACTTGAACAATTGCACAGAACGGGTATGAGTTGGGTTTTGTTTCTTTTTGGCAGGTTTAGTTTCTTTCATTTATGATAGCCCATTGCATTTTTTGGATTGCCTTTCTTGTTGTTTTAGAGTGGGATCAGCTAAGTTGGAAATTGGAATTGTGTAGACATAATTTAATTTGATGTGTGATAGATAGTGTCAATTTGAGTGTTTTTGCTTCAGATGTATGGCACAATTTCTTTCCCTGATGCCTAAGCAGAGTGTTATGAGAATTGCTAACTGATACTCTCATGATAATTTACAATTCGATATTAGATTAGTTACAAGATTTCTATGTTGATGTTATCTAATGCGCATGGAACTGGTCTTAGCACCTAAAGGTTGCACAATCTGGTTTTTGCCATGTTTATGTTTCCTGTTGTGTTCCATATAATGCTAATCTGCACCATTAATGCATCTATTGTATGTTTGTATGTCTAGTGATATCTAGTTGTACTTAATTTTTTCTCTTCCATGATCATTGTTGTGCAGTTCTCATTAGCTATCGATGGTAAATGGAGGCATGCTGGCAAACGCGTTTGGTGCTACGTTGTTTGCAAAATAATATATGGGGTCAATTATTTTGTAAACCACAATGACTGCTGATCTTCTCGCTGCTTTTACTACATGTCATCCTTCCCAGTTTTACTCGGTAAAAGTATTGCCAACTTCATCCATCTGTTGCCATAAAAATACATGGGTTCATTTTGGCCTATAATTCTGAGCACCCCCTCAAAAGGGTTTTTTTTTTTTTAAAAAATCATCTTATCACTTTTTTATGCTATGCTTCCACGTTTTCCTGCTGTCATTCTACCACATAAATTGGTTTTAACTAGATTATAGATGCATGAATTTTTTTTTAATGGATTGGTACTCGATTCATCTTAGTCCAAATAATCAAGGCAATGTCAATGATATTTTAACTTGCTTGGGCCTAATTGATAGGCCATAGCTTGATGAAGTTGAAAGTCAAGCAGATGCTTGCATGGAAGTCACAATTCTAACATATGAGATTCCTGTTTCTGCTTTGATCTTGCTTGACATCTCACTGGCCCGTCCTCTATAGCCACGTGATTTTCCATTTGGTGATAAATGTCGACCCCCTCCAGTTGGTTATTAACTGATCCTATCTATAGTCTCATCTCAGTCAGAACTTGGCATGATGAACGCTGGTTATTGCCCATGAATGATCCGTTCCATATGGCAAATGAGTAAAAGCATTTTTAATGTTGAGACCATCATAAAAGAATTCACAAAGAATCAACTTCTGTGAAAAACAAACCTCCAACTATGGAGGCATTTGAATTCATCTAAATAGTGTAAATAATTGTCTGGTTCTTCTCTAATCTTCAGACTGACTCGGTGCAGATTTTGCCAAATCTGTGAGCACCCCATCCTCCAGAATAGTTTCCAGCTAGTCTGACCATCTATCAGCTGACTTCGTTGAGTTAGTAGTCATTTTATCATCTTGTCGTTATCCAATGTCTTTATCCAAATGTGTGTTCTTTTATTTTCTTTGAGGTGATGATAGCTTGTTGACTGCGGTGGTGGTTGCGGAGCATACAGAACTTGTGAAATAATTTAAAAAATTTATTATATTTTGGTAAATCTTGTCATGTTGTGAATCCATTAAAAGCATATTAAAAAAAAAGAAAAAGAAAAATCACCTAACTCTATGCTTTTTAATCAAAATTTTATCCTTAATTAATTTTTTTTTATTTTTAATAGATTTCCTTCTTTTAAGAAGTATAATTTTTTTTTTTTATACATGGATTTTTAAATAAAAATTTATAATAATCTAAAACACAATATTCAATTAATCAGAAATAAAAAAAGTGTAAATTTAATTATTTTTTTCATAAGATTTTATAAAAAAAGCAACGATTAATATAAAATTCGCATAAAAATTAAAGATTAAAAATAATTTTTTATTCTTATTGAATATTGTCGAGGAGATTAATTTTTGAAAGTATGTATATTATGTTTATATATATATATATATATATATATTCTGAAAATAATCAATAATATTAACATAAATAGCTCTAGTTGAAATGTATGATTATCTTGGGTGATTTTTTTTTTAGCATAATTGTAATTGTTTTATTTGAAGAAAATTTGTTTTAAAATATCTAAAAATTTAAAACAAAAATAGCAAATGTTAAGTGTTTTTGAGTGTATATGCATGGTCAATTTTTAACAAAAAAACACGTATAGAATTTATTTTGATAAATTTTGATTATATATATAAAAAAATAGGTAGATTCAATTTTTCTCTCTTAATTGACATTTTTGTTACATGCTTGGTCTATGTGCATAGGCTTCACACATATAACAATCAGTTCTCTTTGTTTTTTTTTTTTTCATTTCTTACTTGTAATTATTACTTAAAACTCAAAAATTCAAATCAAATTTAAAATTGTAAGTAAATATTTTGGGATATCAATTTTCTTCTTTCTATCGTTTTATAACATGAGATCACCGTAAACACTCTCTCCCTCCTTCACGGATCAAATCATTATATAAATAAAGTTGAAAATCAAAACAAAAGTTTTAGTCAAAATCATAGATCAAAGTGCAAAGTTTTTTAAATTTTCACATCAATGCTTGAGTAAAAACTGAAATTCACAACAATGTTACAACAAATACATGAGCAAATGATAAAAACAACAACGCCAAGTGAGTAGGGTACATGAGAAACTTAAAGCAATATCAAACGAATAATGTATATGAATATGGGTAATTAGTTAATGAATTATAAACAATTCACTATAAAAAAATTTAAGAATCTAAAACCGAAGTTTTAATCAATCGAAAAAACAAAACAATAATTAATGTAAAAAAAGCACAAGAATTAAAAAATTTAAAATAATATTTTCTCTTTATTGAATATCGATGAGGGAATAATTTTTGAAAGTATATATATATATTTTGTATAATTGGTTTTTTTCTTTTTTCTTCTAAACTTAACTTAACTTGTAATTTATTTATTTTTACAAAGGTGCAACTGGTAGTTCTCCAGTGAAATTGATTACATGTTTTTTTTTCTTTTCTTCCAAACCATTTTAACGGCATGTAATTGTAAATCACATTGCTATTTTCTTTATTTATGTATGCTTAAAATTTGTGATGATTTGTGTAGAAGGATTCAATTGAAATTTTTTAAGAAGTCTGGAGTCTAGATTGACATTCATTATAATCATAACAATTTGAGGTTTACCCAAAAAATAATTTTCTAATAATCCACTTTTCAAATCCCTATTGGTCAGTCACCGAACCAACCGCCCCTTCCTGCCACCAGAACAATCAGTTCCCCGACGTTAAAATCCTCCCAAATTATTAAAAACCAAAATTCAAAACCACTGAGGTAAAAAATTAATGGAGCCAACAGCACACTCCGACCCGAATCTAAACCAGACCCGACCAAACGAACCAGAGCTCGACCTCTACACCATACCCAGCTACTCCAGTAAGTCCCCCCTTCTCTGTGTTACAAAGCCCTAATTTTCTGTTTGTTTCCCGAGAAAAAAAAATAAAAAACCTTCCCGGAAAATCTCAAAGTTTTTCCCTTTCTGTGATTTTTGCAGGTTGGTTTTCGTGGCACGATATTCACGAGACAGAGAGAGTGGCTCTAAGAGAATTCTTCGATGGGAGCTCAATAACGAGAACTCCAAAAATCTACAAAGAATACAGAGACTTTATAATCAATAAGTACCGTGAAGATCCTTCTAGAAGGTTAACATTCACGGAGATTCGAAAGTCACTGGTTGGTGACGTTAGTTTGTTGAATAAAGTCTTTCTGTTTTTGAATAACTGGGGATTGGTTAATTTTAGCTGTGAAAAGGATGAGGGAACGGGTTTGAGTTTGGGTTCGGGTAATGTGGATGTTCGGGTTGAAGATGGGGCTCCGAATGGAGTTCGGGTTGTGGAGATGCCTGATAAGTTGAAACCCATTTCGGTGGGGTCGGTGCAAAGTGGGGCGGAGGGTAGTGGTGGAGTGTTGAAGTTGCCGCCTTTGGCGTCATATTCGGATGTTTTTGGTGAGTTTGTTGGGAAGAAGAAAGAGGCTGTTTGTGGTAACTGTGGCGGAAGTTTTGAGTCGGGCCGGTATGAGAGTAGTAAGGTAATTGAATTTCGAGTTTGATTGCAGTAGTGCATTGGGGTTGTTTATCTTTTGGGGTTCTAGTTGCGAGTAAAATTTTGTTTGTGCTCTTTTTTTCCATGGAAATTCTTTGTGCATGATTCAAATTTAAGTTCATTTGTGCGTTTCGATTTGTTAAGATATAGTGGTTGGATTGGTGCATTGACTGAATTTCATATTGTAATCTGATTGTGATTTTGAGATTAACATGCTAGGTTAGGACTTGAGACCATCGACTTGGTAGATTTTACCTTTCTGAATTGTCTGGTGTTGTGTTCAGGCCAGTTAAAGAGAAGAGTCACTAAACACTGTATCTAAGTATGCTGGGTTGATAATCTTGGCCACCTAGAAAGCAGCTTTATTTATCCTGACTAAGTGGTGCATGTCTTGGGACTTAACATAAGCTGTTCTCTTGTCCCTGCCATTAAGTTATGTGATATGAACTTTGCGGCATAGTGGATTTGTAGGATGGATTGTGAGATTCCACATAATTCTCTTCTTAGATCTCTGTAATCTTTCACTTCCCTTTAGGCATTTACCAGCCGGTGCCTCTGTCCAACCCTACCTTTTTTTTTTGCTATTTTTATATTTGGGAATGATCTCTCTCTATTTCCTTTGTGGGAGTGCTGATTTTATTTTCTTGTTCTAACTATTGGATTAGCAGGATGATTACGTAATCTGTCAAAAATGCTTAAGTGATGGAACATATGGCGAGAACAAGTCTAAGGATGAGTTCAAGCTTAATGATAATGCCGACAACAATGGTACCAATTCAGCTGTGTGGACTGAGGAAGAGACTTTGCGTCTTTTAGAATCTGTTTTGAGGCATGGGGATGACTGGGACCTTGTTGCTCAAAATGTTCAAACCAAGACCAAACTTGATTGTATTTCTAAGCTCATTGAGCTGCCATTTGGAGATCTTATATTGAGTTCTACATATGGAAAGGGCAACTCTAATGGACAGAGTGGGAGCACAAACAACTCAAAACAAGTTCCTGTGGCTCCATCTAAGCTTCAAGATGATACAAAAAATGAAGACCAATTGCATGAGCAGATGAATGCAAATGAGGAGAATGGAGTTATTGTGGATGACGGTCCATCTTTGAAAAGAAAACGCATTACTTCCGTTTCAGATGCTGGTGGCTCTCTGATGAAACAAGTAGGATTGCTACCTTTAACTTCTTCCCAGGCTTTCTTGTTGACACACCTTCAATTGGTTTATCTAATTTTGTTAATTAGGATATGTTTTGATTGTAGACTATTCATCTTAGCTTATGTTTTATTACTCAATTTGTGATTTTTTTCATTAGGTAGCTCTTTTCTCAACCATGGTTGGCCCAGATATCACAGCTGCTGCAGCTGAGGCTGCTGTTGCAGCACTTTGTGATGAAACCGCATGCCCAAGGGAGATATTTGATGGTGAGGAGGATTTTCCTACTAAGGGGTTTTCGTCTCCCTCCTTCCATTCCAAGTCTGAGAGGTTGTTTATTTATATGATTTTTATCATCTGTTGTTCCAGAGATTATTGTTTTGCCCTTGCCTTATTTCTACATGTTAAAGTTTTCTGTACATTTTTCTATTTTAGAGTGGATGAGGTTGATGACTCAGAGATGAAGCGAACACCCACTCTGTCAGGTAATTGATATAATGCAATTGTGCAAAACGGTCTTGATGATAATAAATTTGTAGGAGGGCTATCTGCCTGTTCTTAATTTTATTATATGCTTCTTTATGTTTTGTTCACCTGTGTTCATTTCTGTTTCATTTGCTCCACATGCTTGTTTAGATAGATTTGCCATTTTTCTTGTAATGTTTGCATGTGCTTTTTTTGGGGAGGGTAGGGGGTGTATCCACTTTGCTACATGCATGATAGTAGCATGGTGTTTTAGTCTGCTAATAGTTTAGCTTGCACTAGGTCCTATGTAACTTGTTAATAATCCACATCAACCATACCACTAGCTTCTTTATGTTGGTCAGCTTTCTCCTGTTGTTTTAAATAATGAATATATTAGCCAATCCTTTTGTCTCTTCATGTGTCTGTCTTTTTCAGGAACTGAGGAGACACCTGCATGGCAAAATGACATACCTCTATCTTTGCGTCTTAGAGCTGCTGTTGCAACAGCTCTCGGGGCTGCTGCTGCTCATGCTAAATTACTGGCGGATCAGGAAGACCGAGAAGTTGAGAATTTGATGGCAACCATAGTTGAGACACAGGTAGGTCAGGTTTTCTATTTCTGCATCTACTCCATGCATTTCACAATGAAGAAATTTCCATTTTAGACGATGCAGCTCTTAATATTCGTTTATTAAATGAATGCAACATTAGTTGAAGAAGCTGCACCACAAAATGAAGCACTTTGATGATCTGGAGCTGATAATGGAGAAGGAATATGCTGAATTAGATGAACTAACAGAGTCATTAACTGAGGAGCGGATTGATGTCTTGCAGAGGGCAATTCGTGCAGGCATATCTAAATGGAGGGATCATGCTTCCATAAAATCTCACATGGCAAATGTAGTTTGAAGGAGCTGTACACCAATTTAGTGTAAAAAAGTGGTAGAATGGACATGATTTAACCTTAACTTGTTCCAGTTTAAACCTTAGATTTAGTGTATCTAAAGCGATCTCTTATTTAGCCACAACTGCATTTGAATTTGCAATTAGGGCAGCTGAACATAAACTTGTGTCTCACTGATTGGTTGTAGCCTTTTAGAGTGCTAATAGTTCAGTTTAATTTTATAACAGTTTATTTGCTTTCTACCTGGTAATTTCTGTGTGCATTATTTGTTATGAGTGTCATAATTTTCCTCTTGATATTGCAAGATTCGTTTTCTTGAGAGACGTTGGATCAGGAAGCATTGATGATGTCCCATGAGATTTGCCCGCATAGATCATGACAGTTTAGGAGATTTCTTAACTAATATATTGATCAAGTTTTATTTGAAAAATCCAGTTCCTGTTTCTTGCATCAATTGTTTCAAGGTTGGTAGCGACGGGGAACTTCCTAGTTAATAACCGCAGGGTTATCCTGCATAAGAAGTGGATAAAATCCTATAGTTAAACTGCTCTGGAGCTTAAAATAAGGAATTGATGAATAGGATATGGAAGTCTAATCAATATGTTGTAGTAGATGCCCTTGAGCAGTTGAGGTTGCTCAAATACTTATCAACATAGTAACGGTGAACAGAGCACTATCCTGGGTGCAGCTTAAAGGAAATAGTTGATAGAATATTGAGCATTTGAGCTAATGCTGTAAGAAAATAATAATAATAATAATAATAATAATAGTAATTGCTAAAACATATATGCCTCTTTTCAGGAAAGATAATCTGTACAATCATTTTCTCTCACCATTACAGATCAATTTCAATCTATACGATAGCTGTACACAAACCATTTACTTATGGTTTCATTGAAGTGGAGTCCTTTAAGCTACAATTTGTTCTGTCGTTTTTGCAATGTTTGGCTATTTGCAAGCTATAAGCACATCATGAGTGGGATTTAATAAGTCCAAAATTCTGGAAACTTGGGCATCTGAAAAAGCCCCCTAAGAGGAAACTTCTTGCTGTCTGCCGGGGAAATTTCGGAAGCATACTCAAATTTCCTTTCACCTGTAATGCGGTTTGTCCTATTTGCTGCCGAATCATATGAATAGTTTTAGGGTCAACAGGGTTTCCAGACACATCCGTGACGATAAAATTATGTTCTGCTTTCCCGTTCTTTGTCGAAATTTCTGCTCTTTTGGGGCACAAACCATTTTCGCGAAGTATCCTTGTAATATCCGAAAGAAGTCCAAAATGGTCCTCTGTGAACAGCTCAAGTTCTAGTCCCTGAAGGAGAGTAACCAACTCTTATTAGAAAAAACAAACTATATGGACTGGGAAAATAGAAATCAACACAAGAGACAGAGCTATACCTCTGATGCTCGCCTCTCAATGGCTGCCTCAATACACTCCATGACACGTTGTCGCTCAGCTTCTGAGCTTATAGGGAGTCCATCGGCATGTCTGATATAGTATTCCTGCAATCATATCAATTATTGTCAAAAAAAATTGTTTTAACAGAAAAGGCCTCCTTCTTAGATGCTATTTAGGAACGCCGCTAAAAGGGATCATTTCTATCAAATACCTGAGTAGCTTCGCCCTTATTGGTAATGAACGCACCATGGAACACCCGATACTCCATGTCTGTTAGATTGCACACGGTGTCGAACAACAACTTCGGCCGATCTAGGGACCTTGCCGTAATGACAGTGTAATCTCTATCAGGACAGTCGGACACAGTCACACGGGGCCTAACACTATTGTCATCCTCTCTGTCAGGCCTTTCAAAATCCCTAGCAGCAAACATCATCTGGTGCAACCTTCTCCCTATATGTATTTCCCCAGGAGAAGAAATGGACACTGTTGGGATCCTAAAATCACCATGACCTTTTAAGACATTATGAAGAAGTTCCTTTACCAGGGATAGCTGCCTTGGGTCTTCAATTGCAGTTCCAGTTGACTGTTCTGTAATGTGAATGATCGCTGCTGCTCTAGCATTGTGTGCCCAAATCTCGGCATCGATCACATTACACCTCAGGTCTGTGAGCACTGCACATACTTCTGACAGCAAACCAGGCCGGTCAGTGCCGGTCAGTTCAATTAAAGTATGCTCTTTAGAAGCCAGCATCGTCCCCCTTGACATAACCATATTTGCATCAGTCTCAAGAGCCTGCAAAATCAAGCAAAATAGCTGTAAGTAAGACTGACTTTTTTTCACACAGCAGAGTCTAATTGAGAACCTAGTAGTGAAAAATTCATCCAAGAGAAACCGATTAAATCTGGTAACCTTCAAAACCAATTTGATTGCATGGAGAATAGAGAATAAGTGAAACATCGAATACCTTCTCTATGCAATTGAAGATGCCTTCATCTCTGATTTTGTTTCCATGATCATCAGTAACATGAAACACTGAAAATTGAAATCTACAGTCAAATGAAGGGAACAAAGAGGGGTGTCATTTTCTTCATTTCTTTAAGAAGATTTTCAATTAACCATACCATTCATGAACCACCCTCCATCAGAAGACATATATGCTTTTGTTATTACGAGGTTTCGGTCTGTAATAACTTGAACAACGTCAAGTACAGTATCTTTTCTGTTGCAAGTATCCACCTAAACAAGAAAAAACACAAAGAACTATGGATAAGAATAACTGGATAACAAAAAAAGAAAAACAAAATTCTAAATGGATAAAACTCGTCAACAATCCTACGTTCTAACATTGTGAAAGTTCAAGGTAATGGACCTGAATGACTGTGGCATGCTCACAAGCGTGATTGTCAATCACAACTCTGCAACCACAAAGTAGGTGTCATGTAAGTACTCAACTTTCTCCTACAAATGAACAGGTGGGCTTGGGAGAGAGAAGATGAAATACCTTGGAGAGTTCATTCTCCTTACAAGCTTTGCATACGCATCATCTTCATGGTCATCCATTTCCGGGTTTCTTTGATCTCCAATAGAAATTGAATAAGAACCCACCAAAACTTTCACACTAGAGGCCTAAATCCACAGTGGGAAACAGAATGAAGTGCTGTAACCATTTATAGAGTATAAACAGAAACCTGAAAGAGTACTAAGGACAAGGACAGTGGCTGGTTACGTGAAAAAACAGTTAGTTAATGTTGTCACCTATAAAATAATTGAAGCTGCCATATCCATAAAGAGTTGAAAACGAGAAAAAAAAGAAAAGAAAAGAAAAGAGAAGAAATTTCTTAGATTCCTAGGGTTGTCTTTTTCTTGGATTCTTTTGCCGTACAATTATTGGACTTTAGGGTTTAGGTAGCTTGGCATTCTTGAAATGTTGCCTCCTGACAGCTATAACAAGTTAAAGTTGATTAATTTTCCATTGAAATAATTAAGCAAGTCCTTATGGTTCGTACACACATGACCATTCCATTTGAGCAACACCATCAGGCAAAAAGAAGAGATGACAAATAGATCATCTTTTCCATTTGTTTTGTAATAATAATGGTCCAACATTCGGCAATGGCCAATCGCAAGGGTCTATTGGAAATTTGGAATTGCTTGACAATCCAACAAAATAAAAAGAAAAACATCAAAAGCGGTGTTTTTGTCAATGATCATGTCTTAAAAAACTCAAGATTGACATTTTGAAGATTAGATTGTCCTGGAATTTTCTTCTATTATACTTTATAGAATGTGTAAGCCAAAAAATTTCTTTATGGGTTACAAAATTGAGCGATTTAGATAATTTTTTTTGCATATGAATAGAGGAGCACTGGGCGAAGAGAAACAAACCATCAAGATATCAATGATTGGGAGGGAAGCAACTGAGATTTTAGGTATGAGGCTGCTAATAAAAAAAATATTAGGATACAATATTGGAAAATAAAATGAATAAATAATGGTTATAGAATAATAAATAATTTTGCACGGAACGAGCCATAAATTCAAAAAAGTGTGTATTTAAAAAATCTTGAAATCTTTAGGACTAGAACTAAAAATATGTCAAACAATGGAGGTATATATCATGACCCCCCAAGGTTACTTAACATTTAAGTGGATAAGGTTATTATGGATAGGATAGGATACTTAAGGCATGGGAAAGATCAACCACCAGAAGCAAAATTAGAAACAATGACATCTTGAATTGACTTTGATTTGTAAAAAGATTAAGTTCTGATAACAGCTAGAGTGATTTAGAGACAATGAACGTGGCAAAATTCAGCACTAGGCCTTAGCAGCTGCATCATGATCTAATATTTACAAACCCATCAATTGATCTTGATGCGTTCTCTCTCTCTCTCTCTCTTTTTTTTTTTTTAAAAAAAAAATACATCAGAGTATTTATGAAAAACCGAATTGTGTGAATTGAAATATTTTGTTTCAGATTTTTTTTTCTAATTTTATTCAAATAAAATTTCTAATTTAAAATTTTTCATTATTTTTTGAAACATAAAAAATAGAAGTACAAAAAAAAAAAAAAAAAATAGAAAAAGAGAGAATTGAGGTTTTTCAATTTGTTCAGTTTTCACATCAAACTGAACCAATACATTATGGAGATTCGAGGAATTTTATAGTACTCAAATAGTTATTCTATAAATTTACTCTACAGAGAAAAACAAATATAAAAAAAAGAAGTATGTTATGATTCATAAAAAACGATAAAAAAGATTTATATATTGACTTAATTTTATTTTTAATTTTCTCTCTTTTATAAAGTTTTTATTTTTATTTATGTTTATCTCTTTTTTATAGAGTAGATATATAAAATAACTCTTATACTCCTTAAAAGTTGTAAAATTTCTCCAATCGAGATTCAATTTGGTTTTTCAATTGGAACCCAACAGTGCTCAGCCATTACAACGTACGAAAGAAAGAAGGTTAAGAAAGAGAGGCCTTTTTTGTACTTAGTTTTGTCAACTTTTATGCAATAGTGGATTGAAACAGAGCTTTTATCACGAAGTTTCGTTTGATGAAATGTGTTGTCTCCTAAGTCCTTAACAACCCATCTACTTTCTTTCTTTTATTTAACTGATTAACCAGTTTTCGATTTTTTCGAAGAAAGTGAATCCCCTTTACTTTGTCTCAAATAAAAAAAAACAATAAAAAGAGAAAGATTCCAAGTTAGCTCCCTAGTTCATTGATTTCTCAATCTAAACTCTTCACAAATTTGTTAAAAGGAAACATCAAGCTCCCTACAACAGTGTTGTTTTTTTTGTGAAAAAAAGAAAAAGAAACGCACAATTAGGATGAAACCTATTACTAAAGTAGTTTTTGAAGGGCTCAATTGAAATTTTTATGAAACATTGAAGATCTAGATGAGACAAAATTGCTTTACCTCTTTCTAAAATTGCTACTTTGGGGATACCAATAAGACACTTTAACAATTTTTTTTTTTGGGGGGGTTAGGAGTAAGATATTTTACAATTTAATATCTCTAAGCTGAGTGTCATGACATCTTTGGCAGCTGCTGACCTCCAAAAACGTCAATTCTTAGATGCAATGCTCATGACCTGAGTTAGTGCTGATATAGAAATATCTATCACTGCTATGAGACTTCAAGAAAAACACCTCCATTTTTGGCTGCAACATTTGCAATGGAGTTAATGTTTGGCAGGTTTCTTACTAGGAAATCACCAGCAAAACGAACCATCCTTTTTGGTCCACGTCGCTTGTCTAGCTGTTACATCATCTACTCCTACTGTATTTTGACAGTTAAGACTTGGCCATTAAGAGGGGCATTAGAGTTGGTTTAATGCATAAAGCTAAAGACCGTAATGAGTTCTGAGGGATATGGGTGGTTTGTAGTGGAAAGGTGACTGTTTAAAGCTCTAGAGAGTATCATGTTCAGGTTGAATATGGTTTTTATTGCTTGTTTTGTATGCTTTGTGACAAATTCTTATCTTGTCCCATTTTTCCAAGGCAAATTTCATTCCGAAATTGGCAATACATGTTTTGCTTGCTCCCATGTACGAAAAGTTCGATATCATCAACATCACTTCCTTAGAAAGTAAGAATTTATGCAAGAAGTAATTGAGCAAACAGTTGTTCCATTAAATTTTGCCTTGGCCCATTTCCAGCTTCCCTGCCTTGCTAGAGTGAGCTGTAAGTTATTTTCGCAAAAAAAAAAAAAAAAAGTTCAGTTAGCTTCTAAATCCTAGTTCAGATATCCTTAGGCATCGACACACCCTGAAGTTTGTTCAATATATCCTCTTCTCAGCAAGAGCTGATCAAGTGATAAAGATTGACTACCTAATGAAATGAATTCCAAATCTAGAACCATGTCTTCCACAGCTGGAATGTGGCTCTAACGTTAATTTATTGTTCATTGCAGAGGTTATGTGTTTGATTATTAGCCTCATGAGGTTGTAGTGGATTTAAGGGGCTGGTTGCCATGCCACCAACCTTCACACCAGAAAGCAGGATATAGCAGTACTAATTCACAAGATCAGTACCTTGTAGTCATAATTAACAATTGCCAGTGATATTGCTTTAGGAGAGTACTGCTTGCCAGATTAAATTAATGCAAGAGCAACAACTTGCATCCTCTTAATAGCTAGCAGAACGAAGTAAGATCACACAACCTTCCATAGATTTTATCTATTAATAATTTAGCTAGGTGGGGCAACAACTTCCACCTTTTAAGTTGTTTCACCAACTAGAGCTGTTTTGGCAACATAGAGAAAGCAGTAGTATTTATAATTATACAACTCTTCATATAGCAGCAGTATATTCGGCACTGACTTTTTTTTCTGTGGATGGTTTCACTTTCACCCTAGGCAAATGCAGAACTTTCCCTGAGACCCAGTTGCGCAGGTTGCGCTGAGGTACTTTTCCTGCAAGGCTTTTTTGCATTCAGCAATGCACTTCGAAAGCGTGCATGGATTGAGTTGGATGCTAAATGCACACTCCACTGGTTCTGGACCCAAAACCAAGAACCCTAGCACCAGAAAGACTAGCAACACGAAACCCAACTTCACTCCTTTGCCTTCCATTTGAAAACTTGGACTGAATTTGTGAATTTCCTCTCACTCTTTTGTCTGCTCTGTTCTTCTGGCTAGGCTACTAAATTTGGTTGTCTTGATAAGGAACAACACACCCTGTCCATTTATAGAGAGAAATCTAGTGTAGAAAGATTCCCCATTAACATGAAGGCCATTTTAGAAACCAATGAGACCACAGCAATTCTGATGATATGTCTTTAAAATTGAAGTGATGAATTATCCTATTACAATTTAGTGCTGTGTGCTTACTTCTGCATCCACCAATTACTAGCATTAGCCACTTTCCTCCAAGATTAGTGACTCTCTACCAATTGGTGATGAACATGTTGTCCAAACATGTAAGAGTTTTTTCCACGTGTAGACGATCGATTTTGGCTTCATTTACCAATCACTGCCCAACCTTCTCCATTGATTTTACTTGACTAAGAGAGCACTTAGTCAAAAAAATGATCATGGGACATGCATATTTTCTTTCCTTCAAAACACCAAGTACAACTCTATACTAAACATCAAAATTGAGAAATATTTGGATATATGTAATTGTCCAATTGCCATTCCTTTTCGTGGGGCTGATGGACATGTGTCTTCGATGTATGGCAATACTTCAAATAGTTAGTTTTGGGTTAACAAACTTTTCTTACTCGGTACTTTTAAGTTCGAATGTATTAAAAAAAAAATTATTTATCTAAATCTATCGAGATGACGTGACAAATATATTCTTAAAATACATAAAAAAAATTAATTTCAATTGACTCGTAAATTAACTCAAAACACCTTGTATCATTAAATTAAAAAAAGAAAAAGAAAAAAGAAATTCACATCTTGACAACAATATTGCTCTACAACGCTGTTTAGAACTTTATAATATGCGCGTAAGATCCTGCCTAGTCCCTGGTCTAATTATTGTTGCAATAAATTTTTTTGGCCGACAAATCTAATTGTGCATTAAATGGGCCATGGCCAATGCAAACATTATAGGCTAAAATATTTGTTAATATGTTCGATACATGGTGTATATATATATTTTTTTTGTGGAGTTGGAAAAAACAAATTGATCTCGTATCGAATCATAGTTAAGATATTCTAGATACTAAATATTCTCTAAAACATTTAGGAAGATTTTGATTTAACAAATAATAACTAAATATCATCTATCGTTGATAAACTATTGTCAAATAATTTTTATTTCATCGTTAAATCAAATAGACGTCATTCGGTCATTATTTAGTGACAGATTGACGACATTCTAGCTTAAGAGTTTTTGTTTTTGTTTTTTTTTACTCTCTTACATTTCTTGTGAGATTTTGTTTGATTCCTCGGTAATTAATGAGATTAGAATTTTTTAGCAAATGAAGTCTCGTAAATTGAGATAAATCATTTTTTTGTCCCAACTCAATTTTTACAACTAGCTGCTCTAATTTTTTTTTTTAATAATTCAGACAGAACTTACGATTTTCCACTCAAAAGTCAAAACGAACATTAAAAACTCCAAAAAAAAAAAATATATATATATATACAATTAGAGAAATAAAACACGCTTTCATATCACATTAAAATTAAACTTTAATGACTTAAAAAAATAAAGAAGTATAAAAGAAAAAAAGCTTTATTCTCGCATTGAGCAAATTGTCCATGTAACTCAGTTTAAATAAAAACTATATGGACTCTTATTGGGGAGTATTTTTGTGCTCCCAAAATAAGTGACAGGACAAAAAGAAAATCTTATTTTATTCTTTAAGTTGAGAAAATAATATAGCACAAATTATTATTTTCTACAAGTCGTTTATAAAAAAGTGATTTTCTAATCCATGATTATGTTAGTTGGATTCATGTGAGGCCCATCATCCATTGGTAGTTAGATTTGTGTCAGGCCCATAATCCATTAAACCCATTTTCCTGTCAAGGCCCTCTTATTTATGTTAAATGGCACTTCGACTTTCCCTCCTTGACACCAAAAACGAATCAATAACAAAAGTGGAGGGAAATCCCCAAACGTCCGAAAAATAAATAAAAATGTCAAGACGACGCCTCAGACTCAGCTCCTACTCTGACGACGACGACGGCGGCGACGAAGAAGTACAAAATCAACAGCAGCAACAACAAGATTATGAAATCGAAAGGGAATCAGAAAACGAATCTCTCCAAGTACCGAACCCTAACCCTAACCTTCCTGAACAACCAGAACCACTCCCAATCTCCTCCGACGAAGCTGATTTTGTCGACGTCTCCGACATCCTCACACCACCGTCTCCTCCTCTGGAGAATCATCTTCCTCCCGTGGCTCCACCCATCTCTGGTTGCCCTATTGGGGATTTTCTACTGAGAATGGGGCTTAGTGTAAAAAGAGAGTGGCTTGATTCTTGTCTTCGCCAAATTGATAACTCTCTTGATATTGAGTCCAAGGCAAAGCTTTGCTTCGGTCAGTTTTTGATTTCCGATATGAATTACTGTGGCGCCGGTGTGCTTCCTCCACATTTGGATTCTATGCACCTTGTTGATCTCCCCGGACCTTTTGTGTTGCAGGTAAATTCAATTTGATTACAAATGTTGTAAAATTAAATAAGAGAAATTTATAAAACGCGAGTGTTTATTTGCGATGAGGATAAAGCAAATTTTTAATTTTTTAGGTGGATGAGATTGTTAACATTAGTTGTCCGCTTAAAGGAAGATTTCAGGATGCGAATGCGGGGATGAAGAGGTGCCTTAAGTTGTCTATGACGGATGGTATTCAACGCGTTTTTGCCATGGAATATAGGCCTATTAAGGATCTCAAAGTTTTAGCTCCTGCAGGGTTCAAGGTTGTCTTTTCTTTCTTTCTTTTTTCCTCCCTCGCTTCTGATTATTGACGGTTTATGGAATTGGAGTATTTTTTTGTCAATGTTGTATGTTTTGTCATAGTCAGTGATGATAATATGGAGGGTCTGTGATGTGAATTTAGTAAGCTGCATTAGTAATTGTAAGGATGGTTTAGAAATATGGTAAAAACATTGATGGATTCTGTTAAAGGTTTTGAGAGATGATCATGGTTGTTGATCTGGATATAAGGTGTTTCAGGTTTGAATGGCTAGCCAAGGGGAAAATAAGCTGATACATCAAAATTTTGGTGCACAAATGATATTCTCATGTTCATGCATCGGTACTAGTTTTTGTTAGAAAAGATGGAAACTTAATTCTTTTGTATTGTAGGTTGCCATATGTAATGTACATGTACGGCATGGGCTTTTAATGTTGGTTCCTGAAGCTTTAGAAGTTCTTGGAGGAGTGGTTGAGGAGTTGGATTCAGCACGTCAACGTCTTGCTGATGAGATAAATAAGCCACCAAGGGGAAGAAGGTATGTTTTAGGTTCCTAGGATGTATTGAGCTTTCTGAAGATTTACAGCATTGTGCCATTCTTGTTAATTTGCATTTCAGTTTTGCTATTTCTATCCCTGGAAAAGGAAAATCCGCCCTTAAATGTTACTGTAAAGTGACATGCTCTGTGTGTCTTTGCCTGACCATGCCCTTATTGTATAATTTGCCATACCTTTTAAAAGTGGTTTAGGGTGATATTGGATTATGCACTGCAAGGCTTTGCATATGAAAGACTTCTTGAAGCAGAGGCATGTGTAGAAAGATGATATTGGATTATGACTAATTGTTGATTTCATAGTATTCATGGAGGTGAAAATTTGGAGGTTATTGGAAAAAGGTTTCCAGAGGTAATCATTAATAGATTTGATTAGTGGGTTACATAGGGAGATTATTTAGTTTTAGAATGGCTGTTTTCAAATGTAGGCTTTTGATCTTGCTGGTTATTTTAGTTTTAATCTTTTTAATTGGCCTGTTAGGTGAATTGAGTCCGGATCCTCAAGGGATCAGTTGAGATCCAACTATTTGTCTCCTTTAAATCCAACTCTTATAAAATATTGTTGTGCAGATCAAGGACTGGAGAGGTTCCTCCTTTAGCAAGTAGAGCTACTCTGGCTGCATGGCCGCCTAATGGAGTCAATATTCCTGGAGGCACCAATAACTCTGGTAATGCTTTTGGGCATACAAATACCTCAGTGAATGATCTTCAGAACACCAATGGTTCTGTTAATGCTCTGGGACACACCAATAGTTCTGTCAATGCTGTTCAACATACTAGTAGGTCCACAGTACAGGTTGCAACTCCCTTTCAGGAAGATGGACAAGGTTGGCCTGCATTCTTGCTTCTTCTTACAGTTTTGAGTTCCTTTAACACAATTAAATGATGAAGTTTTATAGCCAACTTGTGCATTGCATTTTGACATGTATAGTTTTCTTTCTATCTTTTGAGAGAATATTATGAGTAAATTACACCATACATGAAGTAATCTTGCTTTTCGTTTTACTGTCTTCAAATACAGAATAGGGAATAAATAAACTCTTGAATTAAATATTAGTTTAGAAAGTTTTCTTTTCTTCATTCATTCTTTCATTCTTCTTCCATATATCACTGGGAAAAAAAAAGGTCAATTGTCGAGGATATCATTAAGTCTTTTTGGTGAACCAGTTGTGAGAAGTCAACTTCACTTTACTGTTTCTGCTTCAACTTCATGCTACATTCATGTCATGTAGTATAGTTTACTGTAGCAAGACTAACAAGTGTTCATGTCAATTTATGAATGAGCAATATGCAATATCTTTTCTATTTTTTCATTCTCCTCCCCTCACCCATAGAGTGGAGTCTAGTTCAGTTGAGCAAGAATGTTGGAAAAGTCCAGCAGATTGATGTTTCTCCTAGGATATCTCAGTAACTTTCATGCTTGAGGATATATTAACCAAAAGCTACAAATTTTGGCACATTGCAAGCCTGTTAATAGCTTTTATTGCATGCTGGAATTTATTTACATATGCTAAATAAATATTGAGCTTTAATAATATGATTAAATAATTTTTCTTTTACTGTCTAACAAGAAGAATGATTTTTATTTATTTTTATTTTTTTTGTATTCATGTTTTCTAGGTGCCAATTTTGCGGTATCTGGCACTGGTACTCGTCAAAGAGCTGTGGAAGAATGTACTGTTCCAATGAGTGCAGAAAACGCTGTGCCTAATCTATCATCTAGTATTGTTTCTGATGTTGAAGAGATGCATATTAATGATCCTTCTATAAGTGGGGCAAGTTCTTTGTCTAACCAACGCTCTAGTGCTACTTTGGAGCAATATGATGTACATAGGATTGATGGATTTGAACACCCCCTCATATTATCTAGAGACCGAGAAATCCCCTTCACATACTTGGCTAGTTTGTCAGCTAAGTGGGCTGCAATGAAAGAGAGAGAACCTTCTGTTCGAGGAAAGATCAAGGTGTGTATTATCTCTTTTTGAGCTTGTGTGCATGTGTCTTATTTGTCTGATTCTTATCTTGGTGCATTAGAATTATGCTCTCCTAAAACAGCTTTTGATTTGGATTTTGATCAGCTCCACTTAGTAGTCAACTGAATTTGGTGCAATTGACTGAAATTTGGGTTGTGTGCAAAGAATTGTATGTATACTTAGCTGTTATGAAAAACAAAGTATTTTTATTGTTTCTGACTTCTATTTTTGAAATTATACTACCTTGTATTTCTGTAACATGATCATACCTGGACATGAGAAACTTCTTGATACTTGCACGAGATGCTGTAAATGATTGGATGCACACTGTCACCAGTCTTCTAGAAAACCATCTAGCTGAGCTTTCTTAATGATTGAATAACTATTTTATAAATTAACAGCTTTGTAGTTTAGAGGGTATCCAAAGAGCCATTTCCTGTAGGCTCTAAGTTCCAACCTTAGCTTTTGAATCATGCATTTATTCTTGTGTAATTTTGCTGCCTGTGGAAAAGAACAATCATATATGCTAAAATATTTTTAAAAAGCATATCGGAATGTGCTCTGATTTTTATGTCGATGAAGGGAGGAACGTGTTAAGGATGGTAATAAATTCGCCTGCAGCATATTTGTTTATTGTTTTATTTCATGAGTTTCCAGACTTTTGGGGGCCTTCTATTGTTGTAATGAAAAATACTTGTACCCTGTAACCACAATAATGCAAATTTGTTTCTTAAAAACAATCTCACATGAATACCTAAGTGTAAGACTCCTAAAATTGAGCCCCTGGACCCCATTTTGGTGGGACATAATTGGATAGTGGCCTTAATAGTTCCAACACCTTATTTTGTTGCACAAAACGAATTGTTCTGTCTCCTTTTGCCAAATAAAATTTTATACGGTGGTGCAGTGCTACATATCTGAATAAATTATCATGAAAACCAAAAATGAGTTTTCTTTTTAATGTTATTTGAGTATATAATTGAAAATACATTATATTAAACCTATATAGTAACCATCCTTTCTCCTGCTATAGTTTTTTCTAATATTTGAAATAAATTTTTTTTGCAGTGCTTCTTGACTGGCGTGAAGGGATTCCAATATAAGCAGAGGACGACATATGAGCTTCAGGTTTATGTTGATGATGGCAGCCTCATTTCTGAGATCCTAATTGATCACAATGTGAGTTCTAAGTTGAAATTTACCTTTGGATTCTATGAGGTTTGTTAAAGTTCTGAATTTTTACCAGTCATCTGTACTCTTCAGGTAGTGCTGAAAGGAATAGGTTATTCTCCTGAGGAGGTTACTGCTGCTCTTTCTTCTTCAGACACGAAGAGAGTTGGTGAAATGAAAGAGACCTTGAAACAGTTTCAGATAATCTTGGTGAATTTTGAGGTAATGTATGTTAAACCTTTAAACATTTATGAACTTGAGCTTCATTGAAGAATCATTCAAGTTCTTTTCATATGAGAACTTAATGTTCTTTAAATGCCACGTTGGTTTTTGAGGGTCTTAGTTATATTTTCAAGTATGGTTTACTTTAGTTTCACTCAATCTGGAAATGCTTTTGTCCAGGGGATAATGCTCGTAGAGATAAATGGAGCCTGTAAACTTCCCGTTGCTCTTGAGATGAACCAAGGTTGTCCTTCTTCTGATGCATGGTTGCTTATGAGAAGACTGAAGTCCTTTTCTTCTGCTCAGACAACGCAGCATTCCTCCGTGGAACCTATTGATATATCACCATAATGGCTTCACATGCTATGGTGCTCAAAGGGCAGTGAAAGTTGACTATGATTGAAATATTTTTGCAGCCTTTTCTGGTTAAAGGAGGAACCGTCTTTTAGCATGGTTATGCAGATTCCTATATCATAATCGTGCTCACCAGGCATTGTGAGAGTGCTTGAGATCTTTTTGCCGTGACGAGAAAGATTGTGGTGATGCCTGATAGGAGTTTATTTGTCACATGTATATATGGGCGAAAAGGTGAATGTTGCTGGCACTCTACCACGCATGACATTGGGTCATGTTGTTTTCACGAGACTTGTGTTTTACTGCTGATCTTAGTGACAATGGTCATCACATTAAGTCATTCCTATATGAATGGGTGAAAACTATGAACCGGAGATTTGCCAATTTTGCTTAGAAGAGATGTACATGAAATTTTGATCTAGGTGAAAATGCAAAGCCATTGGAATACGAGGGGAGAGCATTAGTCCTGAGAACGAACATTAATGATACAAGGAGAAGCCACTATCTGCTTCATTAGCTTTTAGTTGAGGTACACTCACACTCTACTCCATTAACTATTCTTCTGCTCTTATTTTCTAAGGCTCTCGAATTTCGTTTTGGTTTTTCTCAGCATAATTGCTCACATTCTCTGTAATATGCCATATTGATAAATGGGTATAACTCAACATCCTTATTTCTGTAAAATTATCACAGGATTCCCAGTAAAGTTCTAATGTGGGTTCAAAATAAATCATGCATGATATCCCAATGAATTCATCATTCATTCTGAGACAAATACATAATTTCAAGACTGGCATTGTGCAATACAGACTAGTTAAGGAAACTTCTATGATAACCAGACATGAAGCAGGAAGCTTCCCTTACATGCTCAGGGCATAAGGTCAAACTTCTATGGATGCCAGATCTTCCTTCATTGAGTTACTAGAGGGAAGATCTTCTCAGTAATTCTCATCTCCAATCTGTTATAGATTGACCTTGTTACAGTTAAAAATAAATGGTTGCTCCACTCTAGTATGTCAGGGCAAAAATTCTTCTAATAAAATAGGGAACGGTACCAAGCTGGTTCAACCAGGTATTTCTCTCCTCGGCATGCACCATTCACAATTGCTTTGGCACACTCTGTGGTAGACTCCACTGGCGTCATACCTATCATAGCCTAACAAGCAATTCAATCGTGTAATAAGTAGAATCATATAATTGAAGAAGACTTTGACTACATAATTGTATCACGTGAATGGAAATTTACAGTCCTCGTTTCTTCATCTAATTCCAATCTGCCTTGCTGGTTTAGGAATTTTCCTTGTGTCATTTCTGACTTGATCAATCCAGGAATAACAATTGTTATTCCGATCTTCGATCCCAATTCTACTCTCGGTGTCTCATACATGCTATATACAGCTGCTTTACTTGCCTATAAACATGATGAAAACAGAATGGATATTAATTGAAGTAACATGCAGAGAGACTTGAAGGATGTGGATGGAAAATCTTACATTATAGAAGCTTAGTCGTCGGGTAGGTAGAAATGCGGCAACTGAAGCAATCGCTATGATTTTTCCATTGCTACTTTTTATGTCCTGCAAGAAATGAAATTTAGCATAGCAAATGAATGGAAACATGAGTTTTTATGGGATGCTATTCCTTGTTCATCTGAAAAATGGGAGGTGATTTTAAGGGTTTGTATACCATAGCTGGTGCAAAAGTAGTGAGATCAGGGATATCTTCAAGCTTGCCCAATGGTGCAACCCCAGCGTTGGCCACTAGATGATCCACTGGTAACGAATAACAATCAAAATTTTATCATTTTAGTTCAAGAGAATTCCCAAGATAAATCGGAAATTGTTTGGTACTGCTGAGAGCTTGGACTGTCTACTTACATCGGCCGAAGTGCTTCACTGTTGCATCGATAAATCTTTCACAATCTTCGACCTTGGTAACATCTCCAGGGATGAAAATAGCTTCAGGGGACCCAATCAGCTCAGCCATGGCAGCAACTTGTATCAGACGTTCCTCTCTTCTTGCAACAAGGGCTAAACAAGCTCCTCTCCTAGCATACTCATACGCCAAATGCTTCAAAACCACAAAGCACATTTTTTTAATTTCATGATTATCCTATAATAACAAGAAAAAACAAGGTTTTACATGGAGTATAGAGTTAGCCAGCTGCTATATATAAACCTCGCCAATGCCAGAGGATGCTCCTGTGATGAGTATTGCTTTCCCTGCTACATCTTCCCTGAATATTGTCCTCAAAGTGGAAAACACAACCCGCCAAAAGTGGTAATTCTTTAGGAAGCTGAAGAGTGCTATTAAGGCTGCAGGGGCGACTACAAGGTTCATAAGGGTGTTGATCAAATCCATGGTTTCCTCCACAAAGAAGAGACAGAAACTGGAAGATGAGGGATGATGTGAGTTACTGATAGATCATTGTTGGTTCCCTTGATTGCCACGTACCATTTATGCATGTAGAAGATGTAACGCGTATTCGTGTTTGGTTGATTGACAATTCATTGAAATGTCATTATTTATAGTGTAATTAAAGCCACATGAATTGTATTTGTACTTGGCTTAGACCAGCCCTATGATCCTTCCATAGTCCATAGTAGAGAAATTTTACCATGGACGAGAAATTTATAATTAACTAGTGGTATATATAATAATTACTTTATCGATCCATTTTAAGAAGAGAGATAAACATATTGAATTACATCTAGATCCATCAAAAGTGATAAAAAGATTTTTAATATTGGCTCAAAATTTTTTTTAATTCTCTTTCCTGTTTCTTTGTTTTTTTTTTTGTCTATCTTTATCTTCAAAATAGATCCATTGAAATAACTACTCGTATATGTCACTAGTTATTACTTGTGTATTATAAAATTTCTCGTCCATAGTATGCTAACACTTGCTATATGCTACCTTTAATTAAACACAGAACTCATATTTTCATTCCAGTTGGTTAGGGGTTATATTGATCAGGTCCGACTCCCTCCTGTCACAAAAGTTTTATCCTCTTTATATAAATATTGTCATCACATGCAAGGTTGAAGTGCGTAAGATCATAGAGATGGAGACGATTCATGAAAGTTAAAACATCTTTTGAGTATAAATTGGTACAATTGCATGCCCATGTTTATTCTGCAGATGAGCTAATCGAATCTGCATAAAATATATGTGATCCATTAATATAGAAACCATCGGAAAAACAGGACCAATGCTTCAGGATATAGTAACTTTAAGAGAAATGAAACTCTGGCCCCAGATGGCACTGTCAGGTACATGTCTCCCCGACAACTGCTCTTCACAATTTCCTTGGCGCATCTTTCCACTGACTCTCTTAGGAATCTCTTCATGAATAATAAAGCCATATTGAAATAACATGCAATCGTCAGTACCTCATCTCTCTCGGAAGGTTTCAATGGCACGTTTTGTTCCTATACTCTAATTTCAAGAGCAAAACCTCATAGAAATCAGAAGTAGAGATACAAAACTTATCACTGAAGGAGTTTTTTTTTCCTTTCTTTTTTAAAGCAAATAATGAGTACTCTGCATTTTTTTTTTTTATAAACCTACTTACTGCCTACCTTTAACTCCTGTGTAAGAATATCTGTCTCGATCGCTCCAGGAGTCACAATCGTTATTCCAATTTTTAGGCCACATTCAATCCTCAGTGTCTCGTAAAAGCTCACTAAGGCTGCCTTGCTTGCCTGAAGCCGTGTATGCATAATTCATTGCAAAATAAACTAATCAATGAAATTTAGAGAAACAAGAACTTAACTTAACCAAATATGTCGAGGATATTTGTACGTTGTAGATGATCAATCTTGGTGGTGTTAACCAAGCAGCCACTGATGCAATCCCAACAATCTTGCCTTTGGTTTTCTTCAAGTGTGGAATCGCGAATTGCGTGCAATGAACTGTACCCCAGAAATTTACATCCTATATATGTAAACCAAAACAAGAAGAAGATGAGTGTAGACTTATATACATATAAACTGACAGCAAAAAGTTTTACAAAATTTATTTTTAAAGTTTTGGTGTTTCTTATGATAACTTTGTTCAGAGCAATAGAAGGAAAAGGAAAAGGAAACTAAGAATCAAAGTGATTCTAGCATTTTAGTCGTAAGGTTTGGCCAGACACTTTATAAAAATGCTGAATGCGTAGGCCGAGTTCCCCGATCAATCGAAGGTAAAAAATGGCAAATGCTTATTTAATAAAATAAATAACAACAGCCCTCTAAAGTATCGTGAAATTACAGAAAATATTCAAAATTTTGAAGACAGGATGACAAAAACTCCTTTCACGTTTAAGAAAACATTAAAACCTTTTTGTATCCAAAATTCTCTTAATTACTATTTAAAGAAAATAATTAAATGAGTTTTTCTTATATATGGTCCTTGTAGTTTTAAATTATTTTGATTGAAATTCTATATTTTTTTATTGATTAAAGAAAATAATTCTATATTTAAAGAAAATAATTAAATGAGTTAATTACACCCGTGTCCTTGTATTTTGTTTAAATTAATTAATTAGTTCTTGAAATAATATAAATAATATAATCTCTTGATTTTCCATCCTTATGTTGTAGTTTTTTTGTTTCAAAAATCATTCTTTCCCAATCAATTTTTTTTTCATCTCTAAATATTACAGAAAAAAAAAATACTTGTACAATTTATCCTACTCTAAATAAAAGAAAAAAAAATGGAATTTGCGGAGAGACTATTTAATATAAAGATTAAATATATAGTTTCAAAAACACGAGGACTAATTAATTAATTAGTTTCACTACACTGCAAGGATTAAGCCATAATTAACTCTTTTCTTTACTAAGGAAACTCATGAGTAAATTTAAATTTAAATTTATTAAAATTGGAGATTATATTCTAGGTTTTTTTTCCCTCAACATAAGATAGATTGATTAAAAAAAAAAACTAAAATAGGGCATTTTAATTTTATTTCCCAAATCAAAGTATTGTTGACATATACTCATCAACTAATGTCATCTTTGTTTGCTTTTATGTATTAACTAGAGTCAAGATAAATCCTAAAAGTTGTAGGGAAAAAAAAGATAAATTTTGAAATCTTATCAAAAAGATTTTTATCGACATCAAAGTTTTATTAGTTTTGTTATAAGAATTTGTGTTTAAGGATAATACTTGTACAATTAATTTGATTTTTTAATTAAATACTAATTTGTTCAACTTTGATATCATTAATTAAAAAATCACTCATATAGCATACATGGCCAAAAAAAAAAACAAAAAAAGATAAATTTTAAAAAATCTAAAAAAAGAAGATAAATCTCCAAACCTTAGAGGCTCAACTTGTCGACTTCTCGTGCTACATAGTGAATTAAACTAAATATATTTATTTCAGTTTAATAATCTCTATTATGTTGTCGATCTACTAAAATATATTAAATAAAAAATAAAAAATAAAATTTCATCTAATTTTATATTTTTTTAATAATTTTTTTGTTATGTATTCATTCCTAAATAAAAAATTATAATAATACCAATAAAAAATTTAATATAAAAGTTTAAAAAACATCTTAATATTTTTTTTTCATAAGATTGCATCGAAAAAATAAAGCAACAACTAATATAAGAACTTGTATAAAAATTAACCAATGAATCTTTTTTTAACTTTATAAAAATATGTACATTTGATTTATATATGTTTATTTACAAAACAATTAATAATATTGCTATAAAAAAGACATATTTGAATTATTAGATGGTTCTTCTAAAATATTATTTTAATTATTTTATTTGAAATAAATTAATTTTGGAATATTAAAAATAATTAATAACAAATGATTGGTGTTATGTGTGTAGATTTATAATTAATTTTTAATAAAACTAACGATCTTAATTTTTTTTTATACATAACAACCATGCTCGGCAAGCTAGAGTGTGAAATTGAAAATTTTTTTTTTAAGAAAAATTAATCTATAAGGAATATGTTGAAGTTAATACAATGTAATAAAAACTTATTCATGAGAATTTCATAAGAAAGGACAAATTAAAGAGATTAATTTTAAATAATAAAAATAATATAATTCTATATATATTTATTCTAAAATTTCAAAACATGAGAGATAAAAATGGAAGAAGGAAAAAAGATGAGGGGTGAATATAACTATGAAAACCATAAGGGATAAAAAAAAATGTCTATAGAAAAAAAATTAGGGATCAAAATGAGATAAAGTGTAAAAATTTTGAAATGAGTAAAAAAACAAACTACCAAAAAATCATGAAAATACTATTTTAAAAATTACAAAAACTGCCACCCACGAGCAGTAAATAAATAATGATTTACTGTTCATTTATCTCAAATCTTTTAATTTTTTTTTGAAACATATATAAATAAAACAATAATTACACCAATCGGAAAAAAACATACCCTAACCTTTGTAAACAGCCATCTCCTGCAGTGTTAATAAAATCTAAAACTAGAAACTCAAATGTAATTTACTACTATTGTGGAGAATCTATCTTTGATAAGTTTTCTTCTCGTCGAAGGTAACTCGATTATTATGTGCCAATGTTTATGTCCAAGTTCTATGCAACCTTTTTCATCCAATCCCAACAAAAATCGCCATTTGAATTCTTCTTTTAATTGCTAGTCATTGGTGCTAGAGATTAGAAAGCCTTTCGCATAAGATTAACAGATAAATCGGTTCCTTCCAGCTTCGTTTCAATTGCTCTAAACGCAATCTCTGCCCAGCCTTAATTTTTTTGTAATAAAGATTATTCATTGACATAAGGTTTCAATCTCAATCTCTGCTTGTTCAACTTTTCCTCTTTTAATTTGATCGAAGCATTTTGTTTTAATAATATTCCATAAAAATGAAATAGGCAAAAAAATATCTTAATTCGTGACATAAGATTAAACGTGTCCTACTTTAGTAAAAAAAAAAAAAAACCTTATTTATTTATTTATTATTTCAACTTCATTAAAAAAATAAATCAGGGTAGATTAGTCTGGACAACTTTCTATAAATATCGCCAGAGTTCCTCAATATAGATCTGTTCAGAATGGCTACGCTTGACTAAATATATAGCTAATATGTGAACAAACGATTAGCTAAAATGTGAGCAATCTTATAGTATGCACAACTACTATAAGTGAAAGTATATGAATGAATCTGATTAGTTAGAGATTTAGAAGATAAATAACTACTATACTCTACTTAATAAAATATAAAACTATCTTATTTTGGAAAAAAAAACAAAACAAAAAAAAACTCGATTATATTCAATAATAAAAGAGAGAGAAAAAAAAGTTACCTAAACCAACTAAAATTTGAAAGTTAATGCACATCTAGTTTACATTAAAGAATATTATCGACTCAATAATAATTATGAATTAGTCCCTTTTGTTTTAAGAAATAAATTAATTTTTCTTTAAAATTTTAATTTTGTCAATAATTTAATCTTTTTATCTGTTTTTCATTAAAATGGTGATGATGAAGAGTTCTTGTTTTAGTTCTTAAATTGCTTTTTTTTTTTTTCTTCATGCATTATTTCTCTCATTGATGCCCATCTATTTTTTTTCTTTCTCCTCAAGCAACAAAACAAATCCCTATTTCTCTTTTCGAATTTTCTTTCCTTAAATCTCAATTTCTCATTTTAGTAATGTTTGTTCCCTTTCTCTTTCCTCAAGTATCAAAACATATTTCCATAGATGAATATATTTGTTGAATAATATTTTAATTATTAAATGTTAATTTTACGGATCCGACAAAAAAACTCGATTATATTCTTAAAAAATTAAGTTGTATTACTTAATATAAAAATCTTGTTTGATAACTTAAATGATCTCATATTAAAACTTTAAGTTCGGTTAAAATCTACTTAATCGGATAAGTTAAAATTTTTAACTTATCCGATTAAGTCAAACTATCTAAATTATACTCTCTCTCTCTCTCTCTCTCTCTCTCTCTCTCTCTCTCTATATATATATATATATATATATATATATATATATATCGAATTTATAAATTATAGTAATATATTTTGAAAAATAAAATACTCATTTGAAAAGCATAAAAATAATTCATTATATAAATTATAATAATATATTTTTAAAAAATAAAATATCGACGTTATAAAATTTTATTCCAAAATTCATATATTAAAAAATCAAATTTATTAACAAATAAAATGATATCAAAAATTAATTTGATGAGAATTTTAGTAAGAAAAAAATAATTGAAAAAAATAAATTCTAAACAATAAAAGTAATATAATCGGATATATATGTTCAAACTAAAATCTTAAAAAATATCATATATATTCTATCATCTTTAAACAAGCTTATTAGATTCGGTACTTAATTTTTAGTAAATACCAAATAGCTTGTCATGAATATATTCGATACTTAATGATTCGACACTTAAAATTCGGTACTTAATAGATTCAGCACTTGATTTTCAGTTTTATCAAACATCACCTAAATGATTAATTTTTAAAATAAAAAAGATTAATTTTTTTTTCAAAACAATAGGGACTAATTTATAATTTACTCACTAAATAATTCCTAAGTAATTTGAGGTCTAGAACTTTTAATTACTAAAGTAACTAGTGATGAATGAATGGAGATGATGATGATATTTACCATAACGGGAGCCGAATCAGAGACGTTTGTGCAATTTTCAAAGAAGTCAGAAAGAAGCATCCCCGCATTATTAACCAAATGATCCACTGTTGCACAACGTCAAATAAAAGCCATTAATTACATGCCTTAAATTAAAATTTGTCGTTTATTCCCACATGCAAAAATAGGTATAGTTTAAATAAAGAAATAATTTTCTCCTTTATACTCACATTGGCCAAAGTGGTTCGCTGCCTCGTCAACAAATCGCTTGCAGTCTTCAACATTGGAAACGTCTGCTCGGATTACAAAAACATCCGGCGATCCCAGTTGAAGGGCTTTTTGAGCGACGATTCGAAGACGCTCCTCCCTTCTTGCGGCGAGGGCTAAACGAGCTCCTCTCCTAGCGTACTCGTAAGCCACATGCTTTATGGGCATAAAAATAAATAAATAAATACTAAACGGCATATTAATTACAATTTAGTTTGAAGTTCGTTAAAGATTCATTTAATCTAAAAACATAAATTGTTGGATGAGTAATTCTCTCATGTTTATAAATGAGTAGCATCAATGTCATGTTGATTACATTTAAATCATTAAATTGAAATTGAATACTAATTATTTTTTATTATTATAAAAGGATTTAAATTTATTGATGATATCTTAAAATATGATTTTATTATATCCGCTAACACACTCCTTTAAGAAAAATCTTTTGGATTTATAATTTATATAAGTCTCCATTATTTTATGTTAATTTAATTTTTAATGAGAAAGAATTGAAAAAATTTGATAGGAATTAAATTCGTGATTTTTTGATTATCAAAAATTTGATTACATATTAAAAAAATATTTCTAACCTAAAGATTTAAATAGTTAAATAACACCTCAGAAGTATACAATATTTATCTCTTTACAATTCATTTGTGCAAGTTAAGAAATTTCTTTTTAAAAAAGCATATAATGCTTTTTTTCAAGGATCAAATTAAAATTCTGAGCAAAAAAAAATCAATATATGATCATTTTCTTTCTAATAGGAAGAGAGGAAACATCTTCCACTTTCTAGCAGTTACATATGTTAAGAAAATATATTTTAGGAACAAAAAATAAATATACTTTTATTCATAGGGTTCCGATTGAAATTTTTAAAGAAAACATACTGAATTGTTATATTGTTAAAGGATGGGAATTCCTTTCGGAGAGTCTGAAAAATCTGTCTAACTTTTCATCTAAAAAAAGAAAAAAAGAATCTTAGCAATACAATCCTATTTTCTCTTTTAACTTAAAATAACCTCTTTCAGTACAATGAAATTACTAAGACCACTAAAATTTTTAAAAAATATTACATAAATCTCCATTTATATCCACAATACATTTACTATTAAATATTTTAAATTATCTTTACTATAAAAGGGTATTATTTTAAAAATAATAAAGAAATTTTGGATACAAACCAAAAGGAGGCTCTGGTGATATTTTCTTAAATATGAAAGAAGTTTTTATCAAGTTTTTAAACTTTTAAATAGTACTATTTTAAAAAAAAAAATTATTAGAGAGAACAAAGATTCAAATCTTTTGATTAGTTAAAGAAATTCTGATATCAAATTAAAAAATTATTTTAATTTAAAAATTTAAATTATTATGTGAAAATAAAAAATTTTTCTATTATTCTCTAGCATCATGCAATTTTACTATATTTTGAAGGGTTATAGTAAATTATTTCTATTTTTAATAGGTAAATCTCAATATCCAATATTGTTAATTGGGATTGGATGGGATACTAGGGTTACATGCCTCGCCAATACCAGATGATGCTCCAGAAATAAGCACAACTTTCCCAGCCACATTTTCACTGAGTATGGATCTTCTTATGCAACAAAGCCACTTGAAAATAAGATATGGTGGGAAGAATAAGAGTGCGATGATTGCTTCGAGAGGAAGAACGATGTTCATGAACTTCAGGATCAACTCCATGGTTGGGTACGATGGGAAGTGAAATGAGTTGCTGCTTGCTAGCTATTTCAGTTTTTCGAGTGAAGAGAACAGTTACAACCAGTCTAGCTAGTTGCTAATTGGAATGAGAGAGGCATGTGTGAAACCATTAAAATATGAAAATGGAATAAAAGGTTGGCATTGAATGCATGCATATGCGAGCTCTTTGCGTAATAATGATAGTGATAGATGATGTCGTATGGCAGTACTTGGTCGGTGGGTAGTTGGTCATTTCCTGCCCATGTGGTTGTCCGGACAGCTTTCTCAACCAACCAGCTGAATTCCTTATTGAATTTCCATCAATCAACTAATGAAGTTTTTAAAAAATTACAAAAACTTTAAAAGACTTCAGGGTGAGACTGCTGCTGTTTACCCTCACTTATTGTACTGTAGACCAAGACCCAGGTGTATTATTCTCAATCCATTGTTAGTTTATCCAGTGTTGGATCTTCCTGCTTTTCTTGTTGTCACATTTTGAGTCGTTCGATCTCTAGTTTTTAATTTGCAAATGATTTAAGTATTCTGCACGAACGTAGATTTCGTCCCTTGATTTGTTGCCTTTAGTCCTCTGATTTTTTTCATTTTAACTTTTGGTTCTCATGAGCCCTTTCTTTCGTCCTTAGTTTTTAATTATTTATTTTTTATACCATTAGATTATGTTGTCATTACAGTTTTGCCCTCCTCTCTCTTTTTGTTCTCTTGGCATTTTCATGCCTTTTTTTGTAATTTCCCACATCCATTATCATTTTTTTCCCCACACATTCTCTTTCTACAACCTCTCTCTCTCTCTCTTTGCAATAATTGAAGGAAGAAAACTCAGGTCAGTTTCGCCTTTCTCTAAAAAAAAAAAAAAAATCAAAGATCTCTCCGTATTCATTTTTTGTTTCCAATTCTCTTTAAATCTTATAACACTCTTGCTTTTATTTTTATTTTTTCTCTATTTTCATATTGAAAAAGTGACTAAAGATTTGTTGATGTTGGGGAGGCCAGCCGAAGGCTCTTTTGAACTTTCTCTATTTTTGCTGAATTAGAGTTGTTATTAGATTTTACAAATATATCCAAATCAAAATCTATCAGCTTTTTTCGATGATATGTTTGATTGCTAAATCCTAACATTAGTAAATTCCTTGGGTTTAAATTTATAAGATAATGGAATCTATTTATATTAATATTATTGTCTAAGGAGATGGATGGATTAATGCTCTCAATCTCCAATCCTTTTATTTTGGTCTTTAATGTCAATCTAGATCTTAATTTTTATACTCACTGATTTTTTATTGTTTGTTTGTTTGTTTTTAATTTCTTTTATTTGTGTAATTTTTGGTGTTGGTGAAACAATTAGATTATAAAATACTATGGATTTTTAAATTATCGGGGGGCCACTTTGTTTTTTGAAAACTTCTTTCAATGCATCTTTATGCAATATGCTCCAATCACAACTGATTTTTTCATGCAAAATTAATTTATAACATGTAAACATGACCTTATCTGTGTGTTTTTATTTTAATGTATAATCTAATATATCAAACCAATAACTTTAAGAATTAAAAAATTAACAAGATGCGAAACTGTTGTTGTTGCTTAATGGTTAGTATTTAAATTGCTCATTGAGCATGTAATGTGTTCCAACTGTCTAAGACTCTTAGGTTTTAGAATTATTAGACCTTTAGGTCTCTCATAGAAAGAAAATAATAAATAAATAAATAAACTAGATGTAAACACAAGGAATTTTTTATCATGTTGCAATGCCAAAAAAGTTGCTAATATACATAGAAAGACTGGTAAATGTTCTCTCTAATTCCCCTCTAGTGCTCCCTTTTATATATTGGTAATATCATATGTAGTGCTTATGAGATTGAGATGGCATAGGATGATAGGAATGACCCTTCGAATTTTTAAAAATTTACCTTTTGGCTCTAAAAATTTGAAAAGAAATTAATTACACCATTCAAATTAAATAAGTCAAAGAAAATAATCCTTAATTCGTATGGTATAATTACCTTTTTTTCAATAGCTTAGGAGTTCTTGATAAACAAAGAACCCTAAAAGAAAGAGATGGAGTTTTTATTATTCTTAGACTATTTACACACTCACGGAACATTATTCACTTTATGACATTTTTTTGATTTTAAATCAATGGCATTTTCATTATTTTAAACATTCTTTTATTTTAAGTTAGTGGTATTTTTCTTATTAAAATTTTTTTTTACGTCTTTATTCCACCCATATAACTGTTCACCCCCACAACTAATTTTGAGGTTTTTTTCTTAGATATGTTGATCTTTTGTCCTCATTTTTTTAATAATTTTTATTTTGATTTATAATTTTATTTGTATTATAATCGATTGCTAACTCGCTAAGATGAGAGAGAAATGAAAAGAGATGAGAGAGGATAGAGAAATCTATGTATGAATTTTTTAATGAATTTTTAGAATATTTCTATTTGTTCTTTTAAAAAAATTAATATAATTTATATGACGAATTATTTTAATTCTTAAATGATAGTAGCATGGTTATATATATATATATATAATCTAAAGATTAAAAGTGTTTTTTAAAATAATTTGTCTTTTTTTTTTGAAAAAAAATTATAAGAAATTGTTTTAGTTAAGAATCCATGAATTTTAGAATTTTTATTACAATTTATTAGTTAAGAATCCGGATATAGAAGAATAAATCATGTTTTTTAAGAGAAAATTTATAAAACAAATAGAGTAAATATTTAGTTAAACACATATATTTTTTTTAAAAAAGAGTTTTTTCTGTTTCAATTTGATATATTTTAGTAGCTAACAATATAACACATACCATCAAATTAAAATTATTTTTAAAATAAAATTTTATATGTTACGTCCGAGCTCGAAACATAACGCGGGTAAAAATCTAGTTATTCACTAAAAGAAAATTATTTGCAGAGACGAAACTACGTGTTGATTGATAGGGTCCATGGCACCCTAAACTTTGGAAAATTATATGTTTTAATCTTGAAATTTTTAATTAAAATCTTCAAGTTACATGTTTTGCACTCTAAAAATCTACTTTTTTTTTTATTCGTCCTCCAATCTTAAATTCTGGTTCCTTTTTTTGTTGTTTGGGGTAATGGCTATTATCTTGTTCTTTTACCTTTTTTTTTTTTTTTTCTTTTTTAAGTCTGCCCTCTACGTTTAGTTTTTGTATTAAGTTTGTCTATCATTTACTGTTTTGGACTGATGAAATTAAATCGCATTATTAGCTTCACAAAATTGCAAAATGTGTCAATCTTTTTTTTTTTTTTCATTTTAATCTCGAACATCTACTCTTTTTTTTAGTGAAAATAAATAAAAAAACTTAAGAAAAAGGTGAAAATAAAAATATATTTTACAATACCTCAAAAGAATCTATTATAATTTAATTCTTTTTATTTTACAAATTTCTTAATATGACTCAAAAGTGGAAATATAAATTTTGTTTTGTTTTGTTTTTTTTTTTTTTTTGAGAATATTCACTCAAATGTGGTTGAAAAACTATAAATACCATTCAAAAAATTTAAAAGTTTCACTAAAACTCTCTTGACATTTAAAGAAAATATTATAAATATTTTATTTTATACTCAAATTATCTTACTATCATAAAGATAAATTTAAATCCATAAATGATATTTTGGATAAAAAAATATCTTTATCATCCCCCCTTTTTTTTTACTAAAAAAAGAGTAGAGGGATGAAATTAAGATGAAAAAACAAGATGACACTTGTCACAATCTTGTAGAGCTAATGATACGATTTAACACCGTTATTCCAAAAAGTTAAAAAATAGACAAATTTAAGACATAAACCAAACGTAAAGAGACAAAATTAATATAAAAAAATAGGCATAATTAAAATGAAAGAAAGAGCAAAGAAATCCACTATAAAAGAAAGAGTTTTCCTTTATATATATATATATATATATATATATATATATATATATATATATATATATATAGTTTTTAAGATAGAGAAATTAAAGAGAGAAAAAATAGGATTGTTATATTCTTTTTATAAATTCTATAGAAAGAAAGTATAGATTTTTGGTGCATAAATTATTGAGGTTTTCTCTACCGTTGATTTTTGGATATTACAATCACATAGAATTGAAATGTTCAAAATAATAATCACACACAATATTAAGCTTCGTAGAAAAATAAAGATTTCATAGATTTTAAGTTATCGTGATTGGATCGATTTACCTTCGGATGTAACTTATATTACCGTAAATATTTTTTCTTCTCAAGTTTGTCACTATCCAATATTTAGAGAACTTTCAAAAAATTTTATGAAAAAAATAAAAAAGGATTAAGAAAATAGTTTGGAGTCACCATCTAGTATTAAAAGTAACCAAAAACCTAAAAAATGTACTTGGATTCGGAGATTTTTGGATAAATAGTTGGTTATATCTTTAGAAAGATATTGATCATCCAAAGACACTTTTTTTCAAAAAAAGGTACCATGTTTGGTTTAATTCTATAAATGTCTCCTAAGAATTATATTTGCCGAATTATTTCCTAAGTCTATATTCAAGCTTAATTATCATCTAGGTCAATTTAATTTTTTTTTTTTTTTGTGGCATCACATTAAATTGACGTTTGGTTCTAAGACCGAGAGTCACATCAATTTAGCATCGGATTCATCTATGTCCTGTTATGATTGACATGTTGAGGAATGACCTAATTAACTAAATGTGTTTTATTTGGACGTAGATGAGAAGATGTTTTCAAAATTAGTTCTTTTATGATGACATCATATTAAATTTGATGTTGGACTCCAAGGTTAGGAGTCATTTCAATTTAGCATCGGATCTAATTACGTCCTAAAATAATTGACATGTTGAGAAATGACCTAATTAGCTAAATGTATTTAAATTGATTTACGTTTATCCTAACTAGTTTTCTTTCTTTTCTTTCTTCCTTTTTTTTTTTTTAATTTTTTATTGTGGGTTGAGACTAACATTAGTGCTTATTCATATAAGAGATTAGTTAGGTCGATTTAAATTTTCTTAATTATCCTAAGATGATGTATTATTTTTTAATTGTAAGATAAAAGTCGATCGGAGATCATCATCATTCCCTAAAACCTAGGAGACTTGATGATCTCTCATCCTGCTGAATAAACAGTTAACATATTACACTATAATTATAATGTAGTTGAATTGAAAACAAATTACAAATAAACAGCAAAAAAACTTCAAAAATTATGAAAATTAAAATACAAATCGAGAACTAGCATAGGTATAAACTCTAAAAATTTTAGATTAAAATAAGAAAATGTATTGAGCTTAAAATTTAAATTTTGAAACAAATCACATTAGTAATTAAAATGACGGTAGAATGGTAAATAAATTATAAATAAATATAAAATGAACTCATAAAATTATGGAAGTTAAAATACAATACATGGAAAAACATTTATTCAAACCCTAGGAATTTAGGATTGAAATATTAAAAGGTATTGGAATTAAAATCAACTACTAAAATAAAGTACATTAATAATTTAGATAAATGGCAGAAGAATAATAAATACAAAACAAATAGTAAATGAACTCATAAAATTACAAAACTTGAAACACAAGGCATGGACAAACACATGTACAAATAATAAAAGTTTCAGATTAAAATATTAAAATGTATAGGAATTGAAAAATCAACTGTTGAAATGAAGCACATTAATGATTAAGATAAATAGCGAGGACAATAAGAACTATTAAATATATAGTAAAGGAACTCATAAAATTATGAAACTTAACATACAAGATATATACAGGCATATATACAAACCTAAGAGTTTCAAATTAAAATAATAAAATTTATTGGAATTAAAAATCAACTACTAAAATAAAATACATTAATAATTAAGATAAATGTCGAACAATAATAAATATTAAGTAAATAGTAAAAGAACTCATAAAATTATGAAAATTAACAAAAAAGTTATGGACAAACATATTAAGCACACCCTAAAAATTTTAGATTGAAAAGAAATTAAACACTAGACCAAATAATTAAGTTCCACAAAGAATCTACATTAATAATTAAAAATGAGGCATAATAATAACTAACTATCAAATAAATGGTAAATGAACTTTTAAAATTATAAAATTTAGAATACATTGTAAGAACCAACACATAAACAAATACTGAAAAGTTCAGATTATAATATAATTAAACACTGCACTTAATAATTAAATTTTTAAAATTAAAATTTTAAACACATTCACATTGATAATTAAAACAACGGCATAATAATAAATAAATTTTGAAATAATAGTAAATAGACTCATAAAATTATAAAATTTAATACACATGCTAAGTAAAAACATATAAACAAACCTTAATAATTTTAGATTAATAACAATTGGGCTTAATAATTAAATTTAAAAACAACCTCACACTAATCGTTAAAATATTGGCAAAATAAATAAATTAGTTAAAAAATAGTAAATGGACTTCAAAAATTACCAAATTTAAAATCTAGGTTAAGGACAAATACATGAACAAATCTTAAAAAGTTTAGATTCAAAAAACACTTTAACATTGAGGCTAAGGACTATTTTTGTTTTTAATTTTATTTTTATAAAAGCATATGATTCTGAAGCAAGGAGGCTTTTCGATCCTATGCATCCTTCTTGAAATTCCTTGGCTTAGAGATGAAAAGCCAGCTGATACACCATTCCAGGGCATCTGGACAAAGCACCCTGAACAGAGAAAATATTCCTACCCAAGATGGCTCTGTCAAATACCTGTCTCCACGGCAAGCGCTGTCCACAATTGCTTTAGCACACTCTTCAGCTGATTCAATAGGGATGCTTTGAAATTTAGCCTGACCAAAATCACACCCAAAAAACAATGAGGAAACGAATGCTGTTTTCGAATAGGATGGAGTAATGCGTTGAAAAATGAAAAAAATTTCACGAATTGATAACAAATAACAATACAAAATAAATTATCAAAATTATGAATTGAATTACTAGTATTGTTGCTTTTTTTGCTTATCTATGTTAAACCAATCTTATATCCTTCTTAACGATATTTTTTTTATGTGATCTTGTACATAATCTAAATTGAAAGCAATATTGATCCAACTACAAATGGCTCATGGCAGACAAGATAGACATCATATTCCGATAAATTAGATAATCGTGCCTCATTTCTGACTTCTTTAGGCCCACCTTTGATTGTAGCTCGCCTGTGGTCATTTCTGACTTCACAAGCCCAGGAGTCACAATAGTTATCCCAATATCTGAACCAAATTCCACCCTCAGTGATTCATATAGGCTTATTAAGGCTGCCTTGCTTGCCTGAAGGCATTTAAGAGATACAAACTGATCAGCCACGCAAAGTAAAAGAAGACTCAAGATTTATATTTTGTGCACTAAGCATGTTTCTTACATTGTAGATGC
Source organism: Dovyalis caffra (assembly GCA_963924115.1). Classification (NCBI taxonomy): domain Eukaryota; kingdom Viridiplantae; phylum Streptophyta; class Magnoliopsida; order Malpighiales; family Salicaceae; genus Dovyalis; species Dovyalis caffra. Next base: position 3,563,521 of record CAWUPB010001009.1, on the reverse strand, counting down.
TTGACCTTGGTAAAGAGAGATATCCAGCAGCTGAAGAGATCACAATAATTTTCCCTTGACTTCTTCTTAGGTATGGAACTGCAAAATAAGTTCCATACACTGAACCCCAAAAATTTATGTCCTACAAAAGGCATCAAATGTGAATTCTCTTCATCTAATAGGCAACTTCAATTCAACTTCAGAATGGATAAACTTTTTTTTTTGGAACAATGGAAAGTACTAGTGGTAGAAAAGGCTGACAATTTTTTTTTTTTTTTCAGCTTAATAAAAAGAGATATATGCGACTATCATCTTCAATCACGTACCATTACAGAAGTCAAATCAGAGATGTTGGTAATTTCTTCAAACAAGTCAACACAAGCAATCCCAGCATTATTCACCAGATGATCCACTGCAGCATATGTGGATGGAGCCAATGCATAATTCAAGACATAGTACTAGATCAGCCTCATGTTTTTAATTCTCCTCAAGCAACAAAAAATTGGAAAGAAATTGTACTTACTCTGTCCAAAATGTTCCATTGCCTCATCAACAAATCTCTTGCAATCTTCAACCTTGGAAACATCAGCACATACCGTTATAACATCTGGCGAACCCATCTTCCTGGCTTCATTTGCAACTTGTTGAAGACGATCCTCTCTTCTAGCAACAAGCGCTAAACGAGCCCCTCTCCTTGCATATTGGTATGCAATTTGCTTAAAAAACAATAGAAATTCAATAAATATGTTATTATATAACGTAGGTCGTTTATAGAAAGAAACTTTAAGTGGTTATGCTAGCTCGGGACTAACCTTGCCGATGCCGGAAGATGGTCCAGTTATAAGTACTACTTTCCCGGCCATGTCTTCGCTGTATGTAAATCTTTTTATGCAACTAAGATACTTGAAAACAAGGATTGGTGGCAAGATTATAAGAAACACAACGACTGCTATAGGAGGAAGTAAAATATTCATCAACTTATTAGTCATATCCATAACTTTGCAACAGTATGGATAAGCAGAATTGTTAAAATCTCCCAGCTTAGAGGAAATAAGGGAGCATATTTATTCTCCTTTCTGGATGAACGAACTCAAAATACATGGCTGGCAAATTTATGACAAAATTTTTTTCATACGGATCACTAGCATGTGTAACACGTGCAGCATGCCAATGCTTCACTATATAAGAAGCTATCATCTTTATAATTTGCCGGCCGGGCCTACCTATGGTCCCATCTTGCCTTCATTCAAAGAACTACAGGGTAGAGTACTAGGTACTCATGTGTGGACAATAATTGTATGGCATGCTGTCTCAAATAATTTAAGATTTGTACGGTTGTTTGTCTCAAATAATTGCCAGTTTCAAAATTTAAACTTTCTTACAGGCATGATGTCTCAAAACTAAAACTTTACAAAAAGAAAGAAAATAACTTACCATGTATCTTACAAGTTTAATAACATTTTTTACGCTAAGTAATTCATCAATAAGCTTATTGTTATAGAGGTAAGTAAACTTTTTATAAAACGTGTAAAGTGTAGTGGTAATGTTTTTTATCGGAGAGTGTAGCATAACCTATCAACTTTTATATTTTTATAAAAATCAATAAACGCGTTAGTTTAACGGTAAGTAAACTCTTTATAAAATGGCCATTCATGACATTAAGAGTTTGGATTTTAGTATTGTAGTTTAATTGTATATGTAGGTTATAAGGTCTCGTGATAGGAGACGTTCCCGCATGCAATGGCCGTGTCATATGATGAATGTCGTGGTTTAGACCCTAACGATGGTAGTGATCGTGGTCGAGGGAGTAGTTGTGCTTCCATTCTTGGTCGGATGGCTCCCCCCATCGACATACCTTCGTAGTACCCTTTAGGTCCCCCGTGTCAACCCTATTGACATTTGACATGTTTTAGCCGAGCTACTTTATTTTGGACCTCCACGTCCTCGCTTTTTTACCCTTCGTCATCATCGGTGCCCTCGGTCCAACAGGACGACCATCATGTTCTCGAACATGGCTTATCACTGAGCATCCCTCCCAAATTAGCTTCGAACCTATCGGATCCATGGTCGATCCTCGAATTACAATCATTATCGTTGGTCGCAAGAAGTACGTTTTATGCATAATTTTATGAAACATTTTTTCTTTATGTATTACTATAATAATGCATTCATTTAAATGTTATTTAATGTCTACTTTCATAGGTTGCATCCTTTTGATATTTATGCTTTTCGTATCTTTAAAGTATTCTACGAGTATGTTGACATATCCGGATGGACGTGGAAGACAATGAGTTTGAAAACGAATGACTTCTACCGGCAAGAGTTTAAGGTAGTATTTTTTTAATTAATTTATTATATGACTTCATATTTAAATAAAGAAATATTAATGTTCAATTAAATGTACTAATGAATATTATTAACTTTCTTGCGAAGTCATTTACGTGGGAGAAGAATATCGAGGAAAAAATTAAGAAAGCATGGTAGAGTCGACATGGAGGCGATATTTCGACTTTCCTTTTCATGTTAAGAAAAACTCCAAGCCAACATATATCTCACGGGAGATATGGGATGCATGACATAAAGAATGGGTAAAACTTGAGTTTATTACCCGATCCGAGATGGCGATCCGAACCGCAAGAGCAAGACTAATGGCGTTGAAGTCGGTCCATCTAGACATATGAGGGGTTCGATCGGCTATAGAGAGCATGCAATATGCATGATATATATATATATATATATATATATATATATATATATATATATGGATTTTATAATGATTTCAATATAATTAATTAAACATTTAAGTATATTTCTTATATTTAAGTATATTTGTTTTAGCATGATGAGTTGCGTCGTGAACTCGATGCTCACGAGGTTTTCTTGAGGACTCACGGGAAGAAGATTGATGATCGGTACATCTTCATCGATCGGTGGACGGGAGTTTTCGGAGTAAGTTATTAATTTATAAAGTTATTTCATATGTATGTCACTTTATATATATATATATATATATATATATATATATATATATATATATATAGCCGTTTAATATTATATTTTGTGTACTTATACGGAGACTGTCTAAAGAATAATTGAGGAGGAGGTTGCTAGCCGACGGACGGAGGGAACTTCATCGATCAACATCGATATGAATGAGATTTTTAAGAAGGTCTGTTGGAGAAGGAGATAGTAAGAGAAAGATGATGTACGAACTCGGGTCATATGTCTCTTATCATTACTCTAATGTAAGTAAATCCTTGAATTTGGTCACTTAGCGGTTCTATGTTGGTAATGAGGTATGTCAAAAGACCATCTCACCAAAAACTTAAGCTTTTAGGTAAGATCCTAGGATATGATTTGTATTATTTTCTAATACACCTCCTCGAGTGAAAGCCCTTTGGGCTTAAAACTTGCATATGCCCACACTACCTTGTGCTTAATTAATTAGAGGAGAAATTAGGAGTGGTAGGATTCAAACTCGCGACCATTTGGTCATCAAGGCTCGATACTATGTCAAAGGACCATCTCACCTAAAAACTTAAACTTTTAGGTAAGGTCCTAGAATATGATTTATATTATTTTCTAACAAGGCACATCAAAAGAAATTAGAGGATCGTACTTCTAGATATACGAACGGATCTCACATCTAAAAGGTTACGTTATAATGCTTTTGGCTACTACAAATGAGTTAAAAGAGTACACTCATGAGCAACATAGATTGATGAGGCAAATGCGACGGATGTTGCCGAATATGCGAGAGGCGATTCATCACCGAGCCTTCGACTAATGATCTTATCGATTGTTCATAGCTTTTATGCTTTCTTTCTCATGTAATAATAACAAACTTTAGACTTTTTTTCCGTAATTAAAATTTTAATATATATATTTAATTTTATATATTGTAATAATTTATAATATTTAAAAATCTTATGTGTGAGGCTTTTTTTAGTTTTTAAATTGGAGTAGGTTAATTTAAAATAATTAAAATTTAGGTAAAAATAAAAAAATGAAAAAAAAATTTCCTAATGATTTTAGCAAAGATTTTAATCGTCGCTAAATACAAAATATCAACGACCAATTTGACAAACTTGTTGCTAAAACCGTCACTAAATTGAGATGGTTTTCTAAAAACCATCGTTAATTTTTTCAAGATTAGCTATGGTATTTTTTTTAAAAAAAATTTGTGATCTGTTTTTGCATTAAATTGCGATGGTTTTTTTGTAGCTAAATTAGTGATGGACTTAAAAAACCATCGCGAAAAATTGACGACAAGCTTTTTATGGACTATTTAAAACTATCGCAAAACTCGTCACTAATTTTTTTTCGTGACTCGTTTTTAAGAATTAGATTCTTTATTTTCTAGTAGTGCAAGATAATTCAACGGTTAAGTCGGCCATTGTTTTGTACTTAGCCTCTATAGAGCTTCGGCCATAGTCTTTTATATAAGTGATTTCCAATAGATAAGATTATTATCAAGATAAATCGCATAACGCCCAATTGATTTTTTTTTTCATCTAAAGATCCTACCCAATCAAAGTTTGAAAATCCCGAAAGGATAGTAGTAGCTTTTTGGATATGCGGACAATAATTTATTGTATGGTTAATATACCGTAGTATTCTTTTCATAAAAACCCATGGTCCATATTTGGACTATGTATGAATTGACAAATCTTGTTAACTACATAGGTAATGTCATGTCGAGTAAGTGGTCACATACTACAATGCACCCACAACCTAAAAATAAAGTGTGGCATTTAAAAGATCAATTCTTGATGCCTTTGTCAATTTAGAAGTAGTTGACATAGGAGCGAGATACTAGATAACATGATTGTATTCCTTGTTTAATAAGAATGTTAGTAATGACAATAACGGACCCTTCAAAGTTTTAGTCATCTCAATATCAAGGAAAAAGCCGAGTCTCCCAAGATCCCCGATTGCAAACTTTGAGTTCAAGGCATTAGCCACATAGAAGATGAATTGATCATTATTACCTGTGAGAATAATGTCATCCACTTAGATAAGGAGGAAGACCTTGAGCCCCTTTGCACTATAAATAAACTATGAATAATCGGTTTTTGATGCCACAAATTGAAAGTTTACCAAGAATTCCTAAAGAAAAGAGAACCAAGCCTATGGTGATTGCTTAACTCATAGATGAATTTGTGGAGTTTGCAAATGTAGTTAGGGAATCTATCATCAACAAAACTAACGAGTTGAGACATATATACATCTTCGGTCGAGTCCTATTTAGGAAGGCATTGTGCACATCCAATTGCTTAACTTTTCATCCATTGTTTATTGCTAAAGTGAGCACACACCGAATGGAGATCGGCTTGACGATTAGACTAAAAGTCTTTCCATAGTCTATCCCCTTTTGTTAATGAAACTCTTTAGCCACTAACCCGACTTTGAATCTCTCAAAGTCGTTATCGCCTTTCCTCTTTGTTTTGAACACCCACTTACCGTCAACAATATTCATAGAAAGGGAGGAAGGTAGGAAAGATCGTATACCGGCTTTGAGAAGGGCATTAACCTCAACAACCATAGTTATAGTAGCGAGACCCATGTTGTCTTCTATAGGGTCCCGAGCCCCCTCTAAGTTTTTTTTTCCTCTATACAATTATAACTAGGCCCAAATGCTCGACTTTTCTTTTTCTTCTCGTCCATACTATAGTGTATCATTTTGCACTATTTAAGTATCATATGGATCGCAAAATGTGCTACATGGATCCCCGTCTAGAGCCCACCTCCCCTCTAAAGAAAAAAATGTTTCTATGGATTCTAAAAAACTTGTATGATGCCACTAGATTTGTCGTGCGAGTTCATAAATGGTTGTGAGACATGTGGCAACATCTTGTGGCTCTTTTGATAAAGGGCCAAGGCCTGCAATTTCTAAGGATTATGGTTTTTGGTCATTCAATGATCATGGTGGATATGGTGCCATGTAGGATTGGCATTCTAGCGATGAAAAAAAAAATGATGATATTGATAAGTGTTTATGATTAACATATTTTATTTGCTCGAAAATAGAATATTTTCACTAATCTTTCAAATAAAGATGGATGAATTGTGAGAGAGATTTACAACATATAATGGAGAATAGGAGGTTGAAATTTTAATTGCTTTTAAGATGAATCTTTTAAAATAGAGAGAATTTAATTTATCGAACTAATTTGTGTGTCAATGAAAATTGATTTTCTCTCTAAAATATTTTAAAAGCATTTTTTTTACGTTATTCTGATTTATTTAGGAGAATTTTAATTTTCTTTGGATAATCATCATGCCTATCCTTAGGAATTATTTAGAAGAATTTGAGCGAGATAATTTTCGTGACTTGAAAGAGTGAAAATCTCTATTTTGAGTGATTGTATTTTAAAATTATTTTAAAATATATGTTAATATGTTATGTATAATACATATAAGTTTATGTAAAATATGATAAAATTATAAATATTTATTTTGACTTTCGTGAATATTTAGGCCTGCATCCGTCACTGCATGGCTATTCTCCAAGCTAAGTGTTTACTAGCTTCAGAATAGATGGTGATTCTGGAATCACCCGATAGTGACTGCTAGTGAAGCCTGTGGCTTAGGATTCTTTGTTATATGCCATAGAATCATGTGATGCGTGTAGGTTGCTTCTGACGTTGACTGATGAGTACCGACCTATTTTGTAGCCAAGTCCTAACCACTGAAATAGAGCACCAAATTTGATCCTTTATGAGATTGATATGTACTGCAGTTAAAGATAGAACTTGGTATGCTATTAGTAACATCCGTGGGGGTGAGTTGTTGGGTAGGAGATTAGGAGTGTGCAGCTATTAGAATGCTTTATGGGCTTTGGATCAAGTTGGGTGAGGTTGAATATTTAGATTGATTTGGTGATTGCAGTGTGCTAGATTCAAAGGTAGGCTTATTGGATTATGGCCTTTGGATCAAGCTTGGTGAAATGGACATTTCGTGCGTTTTGGAGCAAGTGCGGTGAATTGACATACTTTGTGGAATTTGGATCAATTTTGGTGTACTGGATAGAGGGGGTTGGAGATTCGAATGGACTTGGGGTGTGCCGTGGGCTAGAGGCCGAATGATGCTGAGTGGAATTTGTAAAAATAGAATGAGATTTAATTTGGACTGTAATACTGACCTAAAGAGATGATTGGGTTGTTTGCTTGTCTTGAAGATCCGAATTATTTGTCTTTGAAAATGGAAACTCTATTTTCAGACATGATAGGTAATATAAATTCTATTAGTTTTTAGATCTAAACAACTATACCCTAAATGAGAAGGACTATACCCAAGAATAACACAAGGAGAAGGCCTAAAGTCCATGTTATTCTTATTGTAAGGTCTTAAAAGAGGGAAGTAGAGATATCCAAATATTTTTAGAAAAATATAATATCCAAATATTTTCAGAAAAATATAATCCGAGAGTTTCTTAAAAACAATTTCGAGAGGAGACTTATTTTGAATAACAAGAGAGGGCATTCTATTCATTAAAAATACAATAGTTTCAAAAATTAAATGCCGGTAACTACGAGGAACACTAGCTTCATCTAAAAGGGTTAAGCACTACAAGAAAATCGGTAATTAGTGACGGAATTTATCGACGGAATAAATCCATCGCCATTTACCTACCTAATAGCATCCGAATAGTAAGGATAAAAAAAATTATATAGCAACGGATTAGCGATGATTTGAAGACGAAAATGTAACGATGGTAAATGTTCCGTCACTAATGAATAATCAACGATGGATTAGCGAGACCTTGTGAGAGGGTTTAGCGATGAAAACCAATTCCATCGCTAAGTGTAGCATTGGGCAAGCGACGATGAATATACATTACTATTCTATCACTATTCACCGACGGACACCATACCGTTAGTAATTAGCAAAACTTATGAAATTTCGTAAACAAAATTGGCAATAGTTGAAATTTAAATTAGCTACGGATACGATCTTTTTGTCACTAATTAACGTTGAATTAACGAACGCTCATTTTGTCACAATTTTTAGTGAGTTTCTCACACTTTCCGAACGAGTTCGAGGGGACGTTTGAAATTGAAAATAACAAAAGATACTTAGATCCGTTGTTAATTACCGATGGTTTAGCTACCAAAAATAATTTCGTTGTAAATTTTAGTGAATTTCTCAAAATTTATAAACGAGTTCGAGAGGATGTTTGAAATTCAAAATAGCGAGAGATACTTATTTTCTTTGGTAATTATCGACGAATTAGTGACAAAAAAGCATCCCTCTCTAATTCTAAACCTCTTTACTCGTCCAACCTTTTTCTCTTCCTCCCTTATTTCCCCCTCTTTCCCTCTCCTCCTCCTCACCTCCACCGCCGCCACCATCCCCAACAACCCCCAACCACTACCCCACACTCGCCCTACTCCCTCCCTAGCCCACTCGACTTGCAAGACGTAACTTTCTTTCCGAGATTTGTCGTCGGTCTCTCTTCTCCTTTCTCTCATTTAGTATTATTTTCTCTCTAGTTCTTTAAATGTTTTGTAATTAGATTAATTTGGTTAGTTATTAGATTAATTTTTTTAATTGTTAGTTATTTTTTATTAATTAGTATGTCAATTTTTTAATTAATTGTTAATTTTTTTAACTCGTTTTTGTTAATTGTTAGGTTAATATTAATTGTTAATTTGTTAATTTTATTTATTGTCTTTGTTGATTGTTAGGTTAATATTAATTTTTAATTTCTTTATTGTCTTTTTTAATTATTAGGTTAATATTAATTTTTAATTTGTTAATTAATTTGTTGTTTTTGTCAATTGTTAGGTTAAAATTAATTGTTAATTGGTTAGTTTTTATTTTAAAATATAATTAACATTTCAATAATATTATTATGTTAATTTCATTAAGGATTATTTGATTTTATTGATTGATTTTTAATATTAATTATAGTGAAAATGGTTAAATAATTGATTATAAAAATTAAATTAATTAGATGTAATTTTAATTATAGTATTATAATTTGTTGATTAATATCGATTTTTAAAATTAAGTAAACGTTTGAATTAGAATTAATTTTATTATGTTTAGTTTATTATAATAATTCAATTAATTAAATTTAATTTTGATTATAATATTATAATTTTTTAATTAATATTAATATTTTTTTTAATTTTTTTAGGTTATGTTTTTCGGTTATGAAGGTTATGTTTTTCAGTTATGACACGTGATTTTGGGAGTCATGGACGTGCATCCTCGATTGACGACAATCCATGGGGATCGCTAACTAGCAGTGGTTAGGGATCTCTCACTTCGTGCGTCGTATGTGGGTTGGGGATGCCCCATGGAGGTAACACATCTACAACGATCTCCGGTCATAACGGTTCTCGCATCAACAACAAAGGTTCTTACACCGGGAACGGAGGTTCCCGTATCGGCTATATAGGTTCTAGCGTTGGCCGAACCGAGTGCCACCTTTGCTAATGTATCCGTCACTCCGGAGAGCTTCCAAAATTCATTTGGTCGAAAGACTAGTTTTGTTGCTAGCGGACGGTATGTTATGATTTGTTTATTTTAATATATCATTTCAATAATTACTTTCTATATTTTTTTATTTTTAGTAGTTTTAGTCTCTTTAATAGAGACGATTCCGCTAGAATAACCAAGATTTTCAAGATGTGGTTAGACGTTGGTGGGTCGGCGTGGAAGTCCATCTCGGATGTCACTAAACAATTTTACTTTAGTGAATTTAGGATAATATTTTATAATTTGGTTTTGTTAAATTTAAAATATTAATTTACTACCAATTTAAGTAGTTAATATTAATTATTTTAATTCATGCGGAGATATTTTCATTGGGATCCGACCATTGAGGCGATTGCTAAAGAAGCTTAGGAGGCTCTAGCAAGGAAGCGTTATTCTGATTTTGTCCATAGCCATAGCTCGATGTTTGAATGACCTCATTAAGTAAGAGGTCTAGGACTCGTGGCATCAAGATTTTGTTAGACCCGATCGCAAGGCTCGTTCGGAATAGGCATCGCAAAATCAAATGTCGAAGATCGATGGACTAGGTGCGAGCCCTTTCAAGCATACAAAGGGGTCCATTTCTTCGAAAGAGCATGTATTTCACTAGGTAAATTGCACACTTTTTTTTTATTAATTACATGAATTTAAAAAATTTTAATTTGCATCTTATATTGTTTGTGATTTATTTTTTTTAGGAGGCAAAATCGGGTCGTGAGCCAACAAGTTTTAAGTTGTTTCGGGTGACTCACAAGCGACGAGATGGTTCTTTTATTGATTTATGCTCCCAGCAAACAATGGTAAGTGTTTTTTATTTTTAAATTTTATATATACAAATATAATTTAAAATTTGTTTTAGTATTTTAATGATATCATTGTTTTGATTACGCATGAGCGTATTGAAGAGCTTAAACATGAAGCTATTGTGATGCGATAGGCAAAAGGAATCCCGGAACTAGAGGTTGACAAGAACACCATATGCCTCAAGTTTGTAGGGGAGAAAAACATGAAGATCGATAAAAAAGCATATAATTTACATGTGTATTGGATATTTGATTCTTATGTCCATAATAAAAAATTAACAAAAACTTTTCTAGATAGTTGTTTGATATAAAGAATTAGAGCCTAACACACGTTTTTTTACGTGAACGTGTGTTTTCACTCTCTTTCACCATTTGGTTACATCCTTTTTGTTAGTACAAAATGTGATAATATGCACTATTTGCTACCTTTTCTCATTCTAGACATTTTCATCTAGTCAATTATCAACTAGCTTTCAACTTTTCAGCTAAGGTAGCACACTATGCGAGCTTGATTCAAAATAGTTTGATAGAATTTTCTTGGATGTTCCAAGTTTTTATTCTCAATGTGCTCAACTTAATTACCTTCTCCTCATCTTCATGGGTGTCTCGGGGCTTTCGTTCATTGCCTTTGTAATTTTATTCTCACCAGTTATGCTTAAAGGTTTCGGCAAGAAGGATCATGGCTATTACTATAATTAGAGCTACAAATATCGAGTTAATTGAGATAATGCAACCAATAATAGAAATCTAGTTATACCCAACTATAATATAGTACATCTCTAATGAGATGTCTCCAATGGATATTAGTTTCAACTTTTATGTTGTACAACTTTTCATTTAACCAAAACTTCGAACAAACTAACCATGGAAAAAGATATTGAATTCAAAACCTCTATACGAATGAGTAGAAGAAGAGGATATATGGTATAGGCTCACATGCGTCATATTATCTATCTTATAGCTTTTCATTGAACCAAAACTTTGAACAAACCAGCCATGGAAAAAGATATTGAATTCAAAACCTCAATAGGAACGAGTAGAAGAAGAGAATATATGGTATAGGCTCATAAACGTCACATTATCTATCCCGAGTTAGGTGCGACGTTAGCTCGTCTTTCATGTCATCACGAGTATCTCGACCAGATTCCCGAGGAGGTTTGGAGGTAGTACGAGGAGGCAATTAAGGGGATGTAGTTCAAACTAGACGAAATGTATAACATTTCATGCAGCGATGAGAGTACCATATAGGGGTTGTAGTCTTAGTATGAGTCGCTTGCCTTGATGTTGCATAGGCTAGCATAGATGTCCGGGTTGCCTATAGACCCCGCCCACCGAGCGGGACTCCACCATCCCTCCCACCGAGCCCCAAGAGGAGGATAGGGGATTAGATGATCGGGATGATGATCGGTAGTGACATTTCATTTTTTTTTCTTACATAGTAACAAATATTTTTTTGTTAATATTAATTTAAATTTAATTTATAATTTTTAAATTTTAGTAAAAAATTAAATTTTTATAATACGTTGTTTATTCTAATTGTTAGTTACTTCCAAGAATATTACAAATTTAAAAACTAACAAAATAAAAACAAAATTTATCATTTTTTTAAATAATAAACTTAGCAAGGATTAGTGTTGGAAATTTTTTACATTTAGCAATAAAAATTATGAAGGAATAGCGACAACGAAATTAGGTTTAAATGTTAACGACGTAACATTGATTGTTAATTAGCAATGGATTTAATGACGGAAAAATGACCCATTATTTGGTGGGAAGATGATGGTTTCAATGACCAATTAACGATGGAATATAAAATCTAATGATGGAAAAACTGTCGCTAAATTAGTGATGAATACTCGTTCGTCCGTTGCTAGGGTTAGCGACAAATTCTTTCGATTGCAAATCCGTCGCTAAATGCTTTTAGCGATGAATTTGCACTTAATAGCAATGAATTTTTTCATCACTAAATGATGATTTTCTTATCGTGTTTTTAAAAATGGCTTATAAAGTAACTATTGTAAATATATAATAATTACCTCTTAAGTATTTTAAACTTTTTCGAGTACCTACATCCTATGCTCATATTTGTCCAAAACCCTTTGGAAAAACTACTCAAAATACCTCACCCAACTTGTCTAGGAAAGAACTCCATTATTTTAAAAATATTTACAATTTTATATTTCATCTATTTAAATTAAATTACACATATCAATTGACAATTGTATTACAATTGATAGAATTTAAGTTACTTAGGAAAAAATAAAATAAAATTAGAAATGAAAATCACATCAACCGCTAATATGATATATGATATATCAATTAGCGCATATTAAAGTTGATATAATTTAAGTGATTTAAATAAATGAAAATAATATAAAATTAAAAATGAGAAATCCTAACTCTAGTATGATATATCATGAGAAATTGTGTAATACTCAAGGAGTAACTAATTCTTGAGTATTATAAAATTTCTTAATGTATCATATATCATAGAGATTAAGTTTCTCTTTAGATACTTTTAAAAATGTACTTTTACATCAGCCTAGCGTATTTAAATAAGATGAATAAATTCTTCTAAATATTGACCTTAAATTTTTTTTTAAAAAAAAGAAAAGAAAAGAAAGAAAGAAAGAAAGAAAACAAGCTCTTTAACCACTAAAATCAATTTTTTTTTTAAATTTCCATCCCACCCGAATATCATATTAGGCTATGAAAAAAAAAAGTATTCAATCTTGTCCCATACCAATGATCTAGCACAAAGTTGCCGGATTAAGGTCGGACTTATTAGCCAAATAATGTCACGGTTATGAAAGAAATAGTAATGGAATGCAAAGAGTTTCCACTCAAATTCCTATCCCCAAGAGCTATATTTAGAGATATCAAGGGAAAAAAATCTTACTATGTATAAATAGATCATTAATAAAATCACCACTAGTAGTTGCTAGAAAAGAAATTAGTCTAAGATCATGTTGAGAAAAAGAATAAAATAAATTAGTCTATAATATCTAGCAATGAAACTCTTGATATGACTATGGCGGCCGTTATATTATATAACGATCATTATGTAACGGTTTTAAAATATCCCGTTATCGTTATTTTAATATTATAGTAAGCCGCGATTCGCGATGATGACCACGATTATTTTTTCAACCGTTTGCTATTTAAAACTATGATCACTATCATTAATGATGTTGGATGCCACTTTGTCCTATCAATCATCATAAGAAAACACATCACACTCGCAAATGATCATAAGAGACAAGTACATAACGGAAAGATGATTGTTTGATGGTTCGCGGATGTCGCTACATGGATAGCGAAAAGTGAGACAAACTCACAATAATCCGCCACTATTCCTAACAAAGATTTCTCGGGTGAGAACTCGGATGAGAAGAGGAGAACATTCCTAATGATGTTTCTACCTTGGAGAAATTATCCAGGGGTCCTAGAATTCCATGTCGGATAAGGACCCATTTCATTTATTGTGTGTTACGTATAAATTTTTTTCCATGTGAGATAAAAGAAACCTTGGATAAATAAAAGAAACCTTCATCTTCTCCTTCATCCCCCGTCTCTCTCTCTCTCTACCGCTTGCCACCCAACCGATTGATGGTGTACGTTGAACTACTTTAACTTCTTTAAAGTAGCTAAACATATCATACTACTTTAACAACCATCGAAGTTAAAGCATGAGAATCAAAATGACCTCCTTTTGGCTTTTGGCCTTTGGTTTTGCTCTAATTTCTATTGTAATTCCCCCTATGGAATCTCTCCGTCCCCTTTAACAAGTTCTCTAATAAGTACTAGAGATAGCTCTATTCTTACTATTTTTGAAAGGGTTATCAAGAAAAGCGAGGTTAGAGGATATCCAATCTGTGGTAGCAAGTTTCTTTTCATGACACCATCACCGGAGGAAGCCCAAAATCAAATGCTCTATTCTAGTATTCATTGTTAGTTAATGTATAGTTTACTATCTCTTTCAAGTATTCTTTACTTGCCGTCGAAAAGAGAGAGAGAGCAGAGGAAGGAGTGGATTAAGGGTTTCTTTTATCCCACACGAAAAAAAATTTACGCTTAGCACACAATGAATGGATGGAGTTCTTATCCGATATGGAATTCTAGGAACCTTGAATAATTTCTCTCTACTCCGCGATGGTACCCTCCTAACATAAACCCTAAGGTATAAATACCTTCCGTTGCTGTATTGCTTTTGAGAAGTTGGTGTTTTATCGTTGTCGTGTGCACCTAAATTAAACTCCTAAACTCCTATAACATAAATGTATTAAGGGAGAGTAGGGATCGATCCCACGAGGAATTCAATTGTGTTAGTAATCACAAGTCTAGAAGAAACATAAAATAAATAAAAAAGGGGGTTTTGATTTGATTGAGTTATAAAACCGAAACTAAACAAATTAAATTCAGAAAATGAGTTTAGAACAAATATTCAAGTAAACAAACCTTGGTTCGGGTAACATCCACTTTTGGAACTTGAGATTTATCATTGTGCATGAAGTATCGGATTTCCATTCAAATATTTGTTGTGATATTGAAATCAATCTTTCCTTACGATTAGCCAACTAGAAACATGTATTCTAATCAACCCTCATTATTTAACAACCCTAGATACGATCTAAGATTTAATCAAACAATGGCTTTATGTATTAGAAAGATCAACAAAGTAAGACAACACAACACATGTAGTTGCATTTAATCTAGTTGAACAATCCTCCTAAGAGTCATTAGTTTCGACGCAACGAAACCATACAGATCCTAGTTGCTACACAAATTAAAGGGATTGAACAATTACGGATTCAATATTCGATCTAGCTATAGATTATCTAAGCTAATAAACTAATTGTACACATTAGAAATTAACCCAAATAAACATGAAAATAAGCATAGAAGAAAGTTCAATACTTGAAATAAATAAACTGATTTACATTAATGTTTAAGCACCTCAAAATCTTTGATTTCCAAAAGCTTCGATTACCTTCACCAAGGAGAAGAGTCTAGTCGCTCATGGCGACCACCATAGCTAGAGAGAGAGAAAATAAGGTCGCCTCTTATGAGAATAATACCTAAAAGTTGTCCGCTCTGATCCGCTAGGTTTCTATTTACACAAGGTGTTTATTTCCTAAAAAGGGTACATAATATTCTCTCCTCTTTTGGTAGGTTGGCGTCTTTTTCTAGCAAATCATGCAAGTTTTGTTTCTTTCATAGTACTGTTGTTTGTTTATGCGGATTTCAGCGTGCCCGCATTAAGTTGCAACGTGCTCGCGCCTTCAAGTCCTTATGCTTCTATGTCCGCTGTATCTGCGTGCCCATGCTTCTATTCTTAACGTGCCCACGCTTTTTGTACTTGGTGTGTCCACATTTGCTTGTATTAGCATGGCCACGCTAATAAACTTAACATGCCCATGCTTCTTGTGTTTTCCAAGTAGTTGAATTGGCTCGATCGTAAATTCTTTTTATATAACTCTTTTAACATAATTTTTCAATTAGTTCTACACCTAGCACATAGAATACAAAAGGCACTTAAGTTTTATCATTTAAACATCTCAAAATAATAAAATGTAGGCGAATTTTGTAATTCAAACACATGTTTTAAGCATTATCAAATCCCCCACACTTAGCTCATGCTTGCCCTCAAGCATGCAAGAATCCAGATTCATCAAACCAATCATTTGAACTACTCATTCCGTATCAACCGGTCTTTCCATATACAAAACACAAATCCTCAAAGAGTTGTACCAAAAACAAGATAAAAACAAGGCAATTGGTATAGAAAATCCATACTTTTCAAAGTCATGCATAACGAACCCCCAACCTTCGAGTTTAGAATAAAAATGCAGCCAAATTCATCACCCTTACCAAGAATTCTCTCAAAAGCACTCATAGTGTTTAGGGTGAATGTATTTGTCATTCTCAAGTCAATGAACAGAAGAATTCTAACCATAAGCTTGCCAAGCTATCATATTTCCACTACTAATTATTGAATCAAATGCAAAAATCAAAAGGTCTTATGATAAGGTGAAATGGGGTCGTGGGTAAGGTTTGGTGGAGGCTAATTTAGTCTAAACAAGTCAAGAGTCCTACACAAATTTCAACCTTTAAATTCGACTTCCTCAAGCATTTCATGCTCACTTTTGTTTTTCCTACGTTGCTAATCCCAATTTGTTTCTTTCATTATTTTTTTTATTCTTTTCGCCTTTTTCTTTCCTGCTGTTTCTTCTTCTTCTTTTTTTTTTTTTTAAAGCATAGAAAAACTAATTACGAGCAGAAACATGCACTAGTAAATTACAAACATTAGGACAACGAACCATTTTTGGTAATTTCTTCAACAAAAAGAATCTCACTTAATTAGACATGAATAAAATTCTTGACTTAGGTTTAAACAAGGGTTATGTATCAAATAAAGAGGTTGATTGGTTTATATTATGATTATTTAATCAAGAAAAGGCTAAGGCTCAAACTTGGCTCCTAAGGGTAAAAATCGGGGTAGGCTTTTAAGAGGTTTAAAATTGGCTAATCCTAGGTGCCCTTATCATCTCAATGCATTTAATCCAAAGATGTAGTCTCAAAATGTATCGCAAGGCAAGTTCTAGAAGAATTCAACTTACAAAGACAATACATAATCAAGAAATAAATAGAGCTTATATAAATGCATGCTCAAAGGCTCAAAAGCTTACATGTATGTGTTTTGTGTGAAATCGACTCATTTCTCACTTAAACCGATTATTGGGGGGTTGTTCTACACAAAGATGTCAAGCAAGAATGTCTACATTTTTATGCCCATTCCTATCTTATTTTTATCTAACTCAATGATTCAACGAATTCCAATCCATCTCAAGATAAGTTTCAACAAAATTGAGAATTTCAAAAGGGTTTAACTAGCAGAATTTCAGCAAACTTAAAGGGTAACATGATCATTAGGGAGCAAAAATTTCAGCAACAAGCATACACAAATGCAAGACAAATCCTCCCCCACATTTAGGCAATACATTGTCCTCAATGTGGACTCCATTCAACAACAACAACTCAACAACACAACCGAAATAAAAATAAATTAAGGTGCAACCAGAGGTAAAAGAAAAACAAAATAAATGAAAAAAAATTGAAAAAGGTAAAGGGGAAAAAAACTTATCCGAAAGTAGCACCACTATGGGGTAGGGGGAAATAGGGGGTTGAAGCCCCGAGTGGCAAAATAAGCCATGAGGTTGCGTTCCATACGCTGGAGATGGTGATCTAAGTGAGAGAGAGGATCAACGTAAGCTGGATTTGGAAGGAGAGGGCTGCCGGGTGCTGGAGCCTCTAACCGGGGCGGTTGTCTCGGAGTATCCTCCTCGCTGGGGCCGCTGGCTACCGCCTCGCTGGCATGGCGAGAGGGAGCTGGATTGGGTCTCCTGTGTGAACGCCATAAAGATGGAGGGAGGTTGGGTCTCGGTGGTGCAAAAACATATGTGCCACTGTCGTTAAGAGTGAGAAGGCCCATCATGTCTAAACAAGAAAGATTAAGGGATTCCATAGAGCATGCGATACTCAAGTTGTTATCGGTTAGATTGAGGACCCCTAAATTAATAGCCAATTGTGTAATGTAGGACTCTAAGATCAAGGGTTTGGAATTTTTACGGACAATATAGTGTAATTGGTGAAGTAACCAATACCCTAAATTTACCATGATATTCCGGTCTAAATACCACAAGAAAAAGAATTTGGTTTTAGTCGTGGTACCGATACTATCTCGTCGACCTAAGAAATTATACGCTAAGAACCTATGGAGGATACGCATCATAGGCTGATGCAAATAGGATCCTTTGGAGTGGTCGGGTCGATATGGTTTATCATCAACCGACCATTCACTTCATAAGGTCGATGGGTGGAAATTGGAGCTGAAGTTATGTTCGGCATGCAAAAATCGTCGGATAGAGATTTCGACCGTGAAATAAACCCCATCGCTACATTGAACTCGGTAATGGACATGGAAAATTCACGACCCATTAAGCGAAAGGCAACCACATGTTCAGCAAATAAATTAAAATCTTCGGGCTCATTAAACTAAAATGTGGTGTAAAATTCCCTAGTCAACTCAACAAAAACAGGACAATTGACACTCACATAACCGATCCATCCCACATTATTGACCAATGCATTAAATTCATCAAGCACCATCAAATGAAAGAGAGAGTTTCGATGAATATACTTACATGGGTATATTTTTCTTTCACAAATCAAACTATACCTCGGTTGGCGTGGTCCGATAAAAAAAGTAGTGAACTCTTCTATTTATAAGCGGATGTTCATGGGTAGTTCAATTAAACGGGTCGGTGAGGAATCGAAGCATGGGAAGCGTGATCGGCATCCGTGGTTGGTGTGGTGGACGATGATAGGTGAATCGAAGGTGGTGGTGGTGGTTCGATGGCTGAATTTGAAGCGACGAGAGGTTGAGCGATCGGAGGCGCGACCGAATGTTCCGATAAGGACTTACCGGAATCATTATTCGAGCACCACATCGCTCAATCGACTCATCGAGCTTCGAGCTCGGGTGCACATGATGGTAGCGGGAAGGATGTAATATGGAGGTTTGCGAGAAGCGTGAAATGAAGGCGATGGCGGGATAGAGAACGAGGGAAAAAGAAGGGACGAGTTAGGGTTTTAGGGTAGAGAAGGTGGAGGGAGTTAAGGTGTCGCATTTCAATGAAGTGGAGTAAGAGGGGTGGAGTGTCGCGTTTCACTTAAATGGGTTAGAAGTGGTGGTTTGTCTATACTACCCCCACTTAACATCATAGCTGGCAATGCTATTGGCCCAATTAGTCTTTTTCAACGAGTTTTGCATGGCAAAAACGCCATGTCCATCTTCTGCAAGTGTCAATTGGACCTATACCCCGCACAAAAAGTAAAGGAGGGAAAAGACTTCATAAAAACGCATTCAAAACCCACTACGACTATCGTAAATGTAACCCGACAGCGTGGGCATGCTAAATTTAACGTGGCCACGCGGACTCTTAAATTTAGACCGAAAATAACAAAAACAAATATAGAGTTGAAATAACTGGAAAATGAACATCAAAAGAGATAAACATGGGTTGCCTCCCAGTAAGCACTAAGTTTAACGTTGGAAGCTCGACGTGATTACTGTTTATGGCTCTACATAAACGAGTTTTGTCAACTCTATCTCATCCTCCTCCGCAAATGGCACTCCTTCATGAAAGAGCTTCGATCTATGGCCATTCACCTTGAATGATTTTGAAGTTGCCGAACTTTGAATTTCCATCGCTCCATGTGGGAATACGTTGGTTATGATAAATGGTCCGAGCCAACGAGATCGTAATTTTCCTAGAAATAATTTGAGTCTGGAATGATATAAAAGAACCTTCCGACCAATGGAGAACTCCTTTCTTGAAATCATCTTGTCATGGAAAACCTTAGTTTTCTCCTTATAGATTTTGGAGTTTTCATAAGCATCATTCCGAATTTCTTCCAACTCCCGGAGCTATAACTTTACGTGTGCAATGTTTTCATTCCAATTCATATTGCACCGCTTGATAGCCCGGAATGCTTTGTGCTCTATCTCGACAGGGAGATGAAATGGCTTACCATACACCAGACTTATATGGGGACATACCAATGGGTGTTTTATAGGCTGTTCGATATGCCCATAATGCATCATCCAAACGCGGACTCCAATCCTTACGATTTGGACCAACGAGTCTTCTTAAGGATAGATTTGACTTCTCCGTTTGAAACTTCGCTTGTTCATTAGTCCGAGGGTGGTACGAAGTGCTAATCCTATGAGTCACATCATAATTTTCATCAATGCTCCAATGGTTCTATTGTAGAAGTGAGTGCCTCGATCACCGATTATGGCTTTAGGAATACCAAATTTACAAAATATATTAGTTTTAACAAAATCTGCAACAACCTTAAAATCATCGATCCTGGTGGCTTTTGCTTCCACCCACTTAGAAACATAATCAACAGCTAACAGAATGTAAGTATAGCCAAAAGAAACAGAAATGGTCCCATAAAATCAATCGATACCCCATACATTAAAAATTTCACGGACTAAAATCAAAGTTTGAGGCATCTCATGTTTTTATGAAATATTACCTGTCTTTTGACAACGTTCACGGGACTTGTAAAAAGAGTAGGCATCCCGAAATAAATTTGACCAATAGAAACCACATTCTAAAATTTTCCTTGCTGTTCTATTGGCCCCAAAATGTCCTTCACATGCATATGAGTGGCAAAAAGTAAGGATGGAGGAAATTTCGGTTTCGTGTATGCACCTTCTAATTGCCTGATCCGCACGAGTGTTTCCACAGGTATGGGTCATCCCATACATAGTATTTGGCATCACTCTTGAGTTTATCCTTTTGAGCTTTAGAAATTCCTGCAGGAAGAATGTTAGAGGCCAAATAATTCATAATATTTGCATACCATGGGAGCCGTCCATCGACAGAGAACAATTGTTCGTCAAGAAATTCCTCTTTTAACTTTTCCTCTCGTTTTCACATGATTCAAACGACTCAAGTGGTCAGCCACTCGATTCTCTACACTCGCTCTTGTCTCTAATTTCTAAGTTGAACTCACTCAAGAGTAGGATCCATCTCATCGGCCTTGGTTTGGCATCTTGTTTGGTCATCAAGTATCGAAGGGCGGTATGATCGGAATACACCACGACTTTGGTACCCGAGCAAGTAAGAATAAAACTTCTCCAAAGCAAACATAACCGCCAGGAGTTCTTTTTCGGTGGTGAAGTAGTTCCTCCGCGTCTCATTCAATGTCATGGATGCATAGTAAATGACATGGGGTGTTCTCGCCCACTCTTTGGCCTAAAATAGCCCCAAGGCATTGTCACTTGCATCACACATATCTCAAAAGGAAGGCTCTAATCCGGTGGTTGGATAATTGGTGCCGAGATGAGCATTTGCTTCGACTTATCAATGGCGATCTTGCAATCTTCATCAAACTCAAAACTCACTTCTTTCTACGAAGCTTGTACAATGGTTGTGTAATTTTGGAGAAGTCTTTGATGAAACGTCGATAGAAACTCGCATGGCCAAGAAAAGAACGGATTTCCCGCACACTAGTGGGGTAGGGTAAGGATTCAATAACGTCAATTTTTGCCTTATCTACCTCTATCCCTCTAGCTGAAATGATGTGTTCTAATACAATGCCTTGTTCTATCATAAAATGACATTTTACATAATTTAGAACAAGATTTGTATCAATGCATCTTTGCAACACTAAAGTTAAATTATGTAGACATTTATCAAATGAGTCTCTATGGACCGCAAAGTCATCCATAAAGACCTCTATGATATGCTCTACATAATTTGAAAATATGCTTACCATGCATCTTTGGAAGGTGGTGGTGCATTGCATGCTCCAAATGGCATCCGTCTATAGGCGAAGGTTCCGAAAGGACATGTGAATGTGGTTTTCTCTTGATCTTTCGGAGCTATAGCAATCTGAAAATACCTAGAATAACCATCTAGGAAGCGAGTAGTAGGCACGACCAGCGAAGCCTTTCAAGCATTTGATCAATGAAGGGCAAGGGAAAATGATCCTTGCGGGTTACCGCATTCAATTTTCTATAATCTATGCACACTCGCCACCTGTTCGAATTCCGATAGGGACCAAGTCTCCATTCCGATTCTTTACCACTCGTGATACTAGTCTTTTTGGGGATAACTTGCACCTGGACTCACCTATGCACTATCCGAAATTGGGTAAATTACCCCTGTTTGGAGTAGTTTCAGAATTTCTTTCTTCACCACTTCCATCATGGGTGGGTTCAATCTCCATTGTGGTTGATGAATTGGCTTGACTCCCTCTTCTAACAAAATTTGATGCATACATGTAGAGGGATCGATTCCTTTCATATCGGTAATGGTCTAACCTATTGTTGTTTTATGTTATTTCAGCACTTGTACAAGTTTGTCCTCTTGCTCCTTTTGAAGCTTGCTTGAGATAATGGCGAGTAGTGTCTCTCTCTCTCCGAGATACACATACTTGAGATTGTCGAGAAGAGGTTTTAGCTCCAGAATTAGGGCTTTCAACATAGATGGACGAAGTTGCTCGGTAGGTACCGAAAGCTCAATATAAGACACGTTGTTGGAGCCTTTCAGCTCTTCAAATTTGTTCATCTCGATCATGGCCTCTTGTGTTTTAGACTTGAGCCGCAACTCACTACTTGCTTTGAAAAGGTGCTCATGATTGACTATCTCCAACTTATCTTTGCCATCAATTTTGAACATATCCTGTGCTAGAGAATCAATTACATCAACTAAATACAAAGGATAATCAACATCAAGATATTTCATGACATCATAGATATTAAATCTTATGATTTCACCATTAAACTCCATGGTCAAGGTACCATTATAGACATCAATTTTTGTTCAAGCAGTTTTCAAGAAAGGCCTACCATTGGTGCTTGCATTATCATCATTTTCCATATCAAGGATATAAAAATCAGCAGGAAAAGTCATTTTTTCATTAACTTGCACAAGTACATCCTCAACTATTCCCTTAGGATGAACAGTGGATCTATCGGTTGAATGACAATATTTGTTTTCTCCAAAGGTCCAAGGTTAAGAGTGATGTATATGGAGTATGGCATAACATTGATGGAAGCTCCTAAGTCCGGCATGGCTTTTTAAATGTCGACATCACCTATTGTGCATGGAATGCAAAACATACCCGGATCCTTGCACTTCTCGGGAAGGTTTCTTTGTATGATTACCGAAACATTTTCACCTACCTTAATTTTCTCCCCTCCGGTAAGCCTTTGCTTCCTTTTCACTATGCATAATTCTTTCAAGAATTTAGCATAACGAGGGACTTACTTGATTGGATCCAACAATGGAATGTTCACCACGTAATTTTGAAAGGTTTTATACAAATCGGTATTGCTTTTAAAATTATGAATGTAAACTAAAGCATCGGGGAAAGGAGGGGGACTCTACCTTTTGGTGATGGTGAAGACTTACCTATCGTCTCTTCTTTTTTTGGAGAGGTTTATTCTATCACCTCTTCTTCGTCTTCAATGTGTTGCTCGTATTGGTTCAATTGGTGCCTTTTTTAGTGGTTCCAACTCTTTTCCACTTCGCAAGACTATCGCACTCATGTTTTCTTTCGGATTTACCACTTGTTTGTGAGGGTAGCTTGCTTGAATTTTGAGCTTTAATTCGCTCGACGACATTGGCCAATTGGCCCACTTGATGCTCCAAGTTTTGAATCCTAGTCTTTGTCTCTTGCTGAAATTTCACGAGTATTAGTAGCTAAGGTTTTGACAATATCTTCAAGAGACATACCCGAATCGGATGTTTGAGCATGTGGCTACTCGTTTAGCGAGGTACTCGCTACTTGAATGACTAAAAATTATTGGTGGGCTGATTCATTAGGGCATTGCCATAGCGAAAGTTGGGGTGATCCCTCCAACTCGAGTTGTATGTGTTGGAAAAAGGGTTATAATTTCGCTGTGGCGGTCCCGGGAACCATCCAACGACATTTGCTTGTTCAAGGTTATCATCTTGGAGAGTTGGACACATGCCCGTTGCATGTCCCACCGCCGAACAAATTCCACAAGCCTTTTTCGTTTCTATTTTTCCTGCTCGCTAATTGACGCATAAGAGCGAGTAAGGTCATCAAAACGTTTTTCAAGGTACTTACCTCATTTACTCGTCGAGTGGTATAGTTAGATCCGGTTCTAAATTCGTCGTGTGTTTGATGCCATGTTTGCTATCAAAGTTCTAGCTTTTTCGGGTGTTTTGTCGGCTAAAGCACCACCACTTGCTCGCATCAATCATGTTTCGATCGGATGGCAAAAGTCCTTCATAAAAGTATTAGATGAGCAGACTGATTTGTGATTTGGTGGTGTGGGCGGCTTGCACAAAGCTTTTTAAAGCGCTCCCAATATTCATATAATAACTCTCTATTGTGTTGTCTAATGCCACAAATCTCTTTTCTTATGCTTGGTCGCTCTTGAGGTCTGGAAAGAATTTTTCAAGAACAACCTCTTCATCTCATGCCAAGTAGTTATGCTTCCAGCGAGTAAGTAATAGAGCCAATCTTGGGCATCATCCTTCAAAGAGAAAGGAAATGCCCTCGGTTTGATTTGGTCTTCGGTTACTCCATTCGGTTTCATACCCGAGCATACCACATGGAACTCTTTCAAATGTTTGTGAGGATCTTCACCCGCCGACCCTCGAAAGCTAAGCAAAAGATGTATAAGCCCGCATTTTAATTCAAAAGTAGTGTTGGCGAGCAAAGTTGAGAAAGTTAATGCAATGAGGTTGTTGATCCGAGTCGAGCGGCGCAAGTCTGTTTGAGTGTTCCGTTTGCAAGTGCATTCTCCATGATTGCGGCGAGTGCTGGTCGCTCTGTTTGTTGCTCCGTTTGCTCGTTCGTCTGCCGAGTGATGGCGTGGGCACGCCGCTACTACGTGGCCTTCCTAAGACTTCTTGCTTGTGTGTTCTATTTACGGGTCAAATAGCGGGTTTTCGATCGTTATTAGACCTTGTAACGTACATAAACAATTGTGAATTCCCCGACAACGGTGCCAAAATTTAGTGTTTTATCGTTGTCGTGTGCACCCAAATTAAACTCTTAAACTTCTATAACACAAATATAGTAAGGGAGAGTAGGGATCGATCTCACGAGGAATTCAATCGCGTTAGTCGTCACAAGTCTTGAAGAAACATAAAATAAATAAAAAGGTGGGTTCCGATTTGATTGAGGTATAACCGAAACTAAACAAATTAAATTCGGAAAATGAGTTTAGAACAAATATTCAAGTAAAAAAATCTTGGTTCGGGTAACATCCACTTTTGGAACTTGAGATTTATCCTTGGTGCACGAAATATCGGATCTCCATTCAAATATTTGTTGTGATATTGATATCAATCTTTCCTTATAATTAGCTAACTAGAAACATGTATTCTAATCAACCCTTATTATTTAACAACCCTAGATATGATCTAAGATTTAATCAAACAATGGCTTTATATATTCGAAAGATCAACAAAGCAAGATAACACAACACATGTAGTTGCATTTAATCTAGTTGAACAATCCTCCTAAGAGTCATTAGTTTCGACGCAACAAACCATACACTCCTAGTTGCTACACAAATCAAAGGGATTGAACAATTACGGATTCAATATTCGATCTAGCTATAGATTATCTAAGCTAATAAACTAACTATACACATTAGAAATTAACCCAAATAATCATGAAAATAA
The DNA here is from genome assembly GCA_963924115.1 of Dovyalis caffra. Lineage (NCBI taxonomy): Eukaryota > Viridiplantae > Streptophyta > Magnoliopsida > Malpighiales > Salicaceae > Dovyalis > Dovyalis caffra. Next base: position 3,538,005 of record CAWUPB010001009.1, on the reverse strand, counting down.
GCATAGAAGAAAGTTCAATAGTTGAAATAAATAAACCGATTTACATTAATGTTTAAGCACCTCAAAATCTTTGATTTCCAAAAGCTTCAATTACCTTCACCAAGGAGAAGAGTCTAGCTGCTCATGGCGACCACCATAGCTAGAGAGAGAGAGAAAATAAGGCTGCCTTCTATGAGAATAATATCTAAAAGTTGTCTCGCTCTAGTCCGTTAGGTTTCTATTTATACAAGGTGTCTATTTCCCAAAAAGGATACATAATATTCTCTCCTCTTTTGGTAGGTCGATGTCTTTTTCTAGCAAATCACGCAAGTTTTGTTTCTTTCGCGATCTGTTGTGTGTTTCGCAGATTTCAGCGTGCCCGCATCAAGTTGCAACGTGCCTACGCCTTCGAGTCCTTGTGCTTCTATGTCCGTTGTATTTGCGTGCCCATGCTTCTATTCTTAACGTGCCCACGTTTCTTGTGTTTTCCGATGAGTCGAACCGGCTCTAATCGCAAGTTCTCTTTATATAACTCTTTTAACATCATTTTTCAATCGGTTCAACACCTAGCACATAGAATACAAAAGGCACTTAAGTTTTATCATTTAGACATCTCAAAATAGTAAAATGTAGAGGAATTTCACAATTCAAACACATGTTTTAAGCATTATCGGAAGACGTACATCTTTATATAGCTCTCTAAGAGCCCTCTCGATCTCATATTGACTTAAACATTGAAGATCCCCAAATGAGAGAACCTCTTTGTTTTGCAGGAATACAATTATCATTCACAGCCACTTTCATTCGAATAGTTGTGATATTAAAGAACAATAAATGTCAACATGAACTACAAATGATCTTATTCTAGTTGTAGAATGAACTACAAATGCCTTTATCTGTTAAAGGGGTGAACATTCAGAATTTTCGGAGGAAACAAAAAATGAAACAGAACCACAGCTTGAGATCTGGAAATAAGCGGAAACGTACAATGCAATTTTCTGAGCTTGCTAATTGAGACCACAAATGCTCATGCTAGTTACTTTTCTTTGAAGTCTTAGCAACAAATGCCCAGTGGCTGTGCCACTCCAGCAGTTCAGGACAAAGGACTTTCAGCAGAAACGTAATCCTTGTCCAGGAAGGCTCTACCAAGAATCTGTCTCCCCGGCAAGCGCTGTCCACGATTGCTTTAGCACACATTTCGGTCGACTCAGCCGGAACAAAGTCCATTTTTGCCTGCAGAAAATTACATTCAAAGCAATTGTTAGAAAATCAAGTTGTGCAGTTTAGTGTGAGTAAAACTTGCATCGAAAAGTAATGTCCGACTAAAATTGATGAGATGAGACATGATTTATATACATATATCTCAGCTTTTTTGCCATGGAGGTGTGAAAGTGAACATGTAACAAGTTACTAATTAATAATGAACATGGGATTGCTAATTAATTTAATTAGGGTGAAAAAAAAAATCATGCAGGAATTGAGAAGTAAATAGAGCAACATTCACTTGTTATTTCTCCATTTAGTTCCTTCAGAAATACCTTCGTTATAAAATCGCCTTGACTCATTTCTGACTCAACTGCACCAGGAGTGACTATTGTTATTCCAATATCTGAACCAAATTCAGCTCTCAGTGTCTCATAAAAACTTGTTAGGGCTGCCTTGCTTGCCTGAAGCCATTATAATATTGATCAGTTACTCTAAAGATGACTGACTGACTGAGAGTAGTACATATTAAGAACATTCTTACGCAGTAGAAGCTCATCCTAGGCAATGAGCACCATCCAGCAATTGAAGAAATCCCTACAATCCTCCCTTTACTTTTTCTTAGGTGTGGAATAGCAAAACGAGTGGCATGTACAGAACCCCAAAAATTTGTGTTCTGCAAAAGGCACCAAAATGGATCCTTAGCAATTTCTGGCAACCGTAATTTTTTAGTAGGTAAGTAATACAGAGAACATACCTTTAGTAGGTAAGTAATACAGAGAACATACCATAAGCGTCACAAGATCTGAGATTTGCTTGCAATCCTCAAACATGTCGATTCGAATAATACCGGCATTGTTCACAAGATGATCCACTATGGCATAAACCCCGTGAGTCATAGTAAAACAAGTTTTTTATTTTTTATTTTTATTTTTCAAAAAAAACCTAGTGCAGAAATTGAAATAATCCTTACATTGGCCAAAATGATTCACTGCCTTATTAATAAACCGCTCACAGTCTTCAACCTTTGAAACGTCAGTAGGGATGAATATTACATCCGGTGACCCCAGCAGCTGAGCCTTATCAGCAACTGCTTGAAGACGCTCCTCTCTTCTAGCAGCAAGGGCTAAACATGCTCCTCTCCTGGCATACTCATATGCAAGATACTTCGAAAATCACAAAACAAAGTTAGAGCACTAGCAAATAGTATGCTTGTTATAATGGTAACAAGATTCCAAATCTTTAGTCTGCATAATATGATAAACATTTACATCTGTGCAGAGAATGTATACCAACCTCACCAATACCTGAAGATGCCCCGGTGATTGCAACTACTTTTCCTGCCACCCTTTCGCTATTTATATATCTTTTTATGCAACTGATAAACTTGAAAAGAAGAAAAGGCGGCAAGAAGAGAAGTAGCAGAGACAATGTTATAGGAGGAAGCACAATGTTTAGGACCTTGTGAATCAAATCCATGCTATGCTTTACTAAATTCGGAGAGGAAAGACCAAAATAAAGCAAGTTCTGTTTCTAGTATAGCTGTGAGCCTAGCTGTGCCAGTATCAGAATTTTGGTTCGAAAGATTTTGCTGCAGTAGTCGAAATGAAATAAGCATTGGGTAAGAACTGGTAATTAAAAAAAAAAAAAAAAAAAAACAGAGATGGAGTGAGAGAAAATATACCATCAAGCAGAGAAAACTGCATTTCTAGTAGTTCCTCAATATTAGAAAAGCAGGATTTTTTTTCTCGTCCTGTTTTTGGTTGCCCTTAGTAGTTAGTATCTTCTTAAAAAATGACAATATTTCCCCGGAAAATGGAATCTCAATAAATTGCAATCTCCTCAATAATATTTCCTTTTTTTCCCTTTTCCCTTAAAAAGCAATTTCTAGAGCGTAATCACCCGTAGTACATATCTCTCTATCTAATCTACCTATCTGTCCATATATATATATATATATATATATATATATATATATATATATATAATTGTTTTGATTTTATGTGATAGTAAAATTATTTTTCAGATCAATTTATATATCAATTGAGATTAAGTTTTTTCTTAAACCATCTTAAAGATGTACCCTCTAACATTGGCCTATTACATTAAAACAAATTTAATAAATTATTCTCGATTCGAGTGTACCAAGATTTAAACCTAATAATTCAAAAAAAGAAAATAAGCAAATTTCCTTAACCAAAATTTTTTCCTTAAAAAGCAATTTCTAGATATCTTTTTCCTTAAAAAGCAATTTCTAGATATCTATCTAATCTACATATCCGTCTATAAGATATTTTTTTTTATTATTATCTATATAAGTTTTTTAATTTTATTCAATAACAAAGTTATTTTTTCTATCAATTTCTATATCAATTGAGATTTTTTTTTCTTAAACTATCTTAAAAATGTATCCTCTCACATCGGCCTATTACATTAAAACAAATTTAATAAATTATTCTCGATTCAATAGACCAAGATTTGAACCTAAGAACTCAAAAAAAGAAAATTAGCAAACTTCCTTAACCCAATTTTTTGAAATTTGTGCGGATATGTGCTAGGTAACTTATGTGTAGGATTGGAATGGATAACTTGTTCGAATGTGTCATCTTTTTGCGGTGGCATTACCACTTGATGTTGTATATTCATTAATACCCTCATTTGTTCATCTTGCTTTTGTTGTTGTTGTTGCATCAACGTTTGTGTTCTTGTAACGGATTAATCGGTTGCTCGGTTATGATATCGTTGTCTCGTGGACATTCCTTCCACTTGACTCCATATCACTATGATTATTCTTTGACATGTTATACCTATGTAACCACATTCATGCAAATGACATGATGCATTGATCAACACTCAAGCATATGCACATCATTCGGCCCACACCAAACATAAACATATAATGTAATCACAAGACATAATAAGCAATCATCGAACACACGTTCAACCAATAAACAAGCATGCATATAATTCATTCAAGTAGGCATATTAAGCCATCAAGAAACACATGTGCACATTCAATCACTTAAGCACTTATATGTCGATGATGTTGTCGTGTACTAATTTGGTCTTCTAAGTCAAGTGGCTAGGTCAAACTATGCTTTGATACCACCTTTGTAACACCTTTGGCCCAAAATCTAAAGTAGGTCGAGAATGCTAACAACAATGCCTCACATTTAAAGTGCAATGAATTTGAGACACTAAGTCTCGTGTCCTTTACTATCTAAATCAATCTAAGTTATTCTCTAGATTATTCTAAATGTATTAAGGTTAAAATGTTAATTAAATTAGCTTGAATATTCTTCCCATTTCTTTAATTCACTGAATTAATAAACCGAGGTGTTAGAATTTTTGCAACTTAGATGGTCACTTGTATGGCTATCTTTGTTTACTTAATCTAATTACATTTTCTAGACGTCTATGTAATTTCCATGTAGGTTCCAAGGTCCATATTTGTAACTTCTATGTAATTTTCTAAGCAATTTTCTTGTAACTTATTAGGTCAACCTTTATTTACTTACCATGCAATTTCCATAAAATTTCCTATGTCCACTTTCCATGTAATTTTGATGAAGTTTCTTAAGATCTTTTTTTTTACAACATTATCCATGCTTTATTTTGATGTTAATTCATATCTAATTTGTACATGACTCATTCAACCTAGCCAAATTAGTCAAGTCTTTAAGTTCACTTTACAATTTAATCACTTAACTTTACCTTTTGATTTAATTAAGTACCTAGATTTTTAATTATTTTAATTTAGTCTCTAGGTTATTGCAATTAAGTCCCTAGGATACTCATACATTTACTATGTTTAAAAATTAAATATGCAAAACTAAACACTTACGAATACAACACAAAACACATAATCAATGCACATATAGAACATGATTTTCATCAAATACAAACATAATCTTTCACATGTATTAACCAACAACATAACATACTAAAAAAGTGAACTCACATAAGTGAACACACATACATACAAATCCCCAAGTTAGTATGGTGATAGATTTGGTGGCTAATCTAGTTGAGGGTTTGGTGGTAGAGCACGATAAGGTCGAGGTCATGGAAGCTCATGTGGTCAAGGTCGGACAAGTTTGGTGGTGGCTAAGCTTGGATTTTTGCCATCACCTAACAGGATGCTCAATCATCCAATGCCATTATGTTAGGTATCCTTCAAGTTTTTTCATTTGATAAAGGGTATTGTTTGACTCGGTGGCATGCCATTCATTTGTGTCTTTGTATTTTGCTAAGAGGTTTGATATAAGATAATGTACATTAGAGTAGTCTTTGATGGTATTAGCACCAATAGGGGAAAGGAAGATAGCTGATTTGGTGTTTAGGAACCGTGATGTATGGGTAATGGATAGAAATTTGATCGTAGATTTGATTTTATTAGAGATGAATGACTTTGATGTGATCTTAAGAACGGATTGGTTAGCTAATCATCATGTCTTATTAGAGTACTATAATAAGATAATATATTTTAGAGATTTAGGAGAAGATGGATTTTCTTTTCAAGGAGAGTGGAGTATGGCTTGTTCTAACCTAGTGTTTGCCATTAAGGTGAATAAGATGATGAGAAAGGTGTGTATGGCTAATTTGGCTTATGTGAAGGAGATCGATGATAATGCAATTAGTTTAGACCAAGTTCTAATTGCTAGGGAGTTTCTAGATGTATTTCTAAAAAATTACCCGGTTTACCTCCGTAAAGATAAATAGAGTTCGATATTGAATTACTTTTACGTATCAAACTTATCTCTATACCTCTCTATTAGATGGCACCAATTGAATTGAAGGAGTTAAAGGTTCAGCTCTAGGACTTAATGGATAAAGGATTTATTCGATCGATCATTTCTCCATGGGGTGCTTTGGTTTTATTTGTTAAAAAGAAAGATAGGAGTTTGAGGTTATGCATTAACTATCATCGGTGGAATAAAATGACAATGAAGAATAGGTATTCATTGCTAAGAATATATGATTTGTTTGATCGGTTACAAGGTGTAAGGTACTTCTCAAAGATTGATTTGAGGTTCGGATACCATTAGTTGAGAGTTAGGAGGGAGGATAGCTTAAAACTACCTTCAAGATGCGATATGACCACTATGAATTTTTGGTGATGTCGTTTGGCCTTACCAATGCTCCGATAGCTTTCATAGATTTAATGAATAAGGTGTTTTGACACTTCCTCGATAAGTTTATAATTTTTTTTATTAATGGCATACTAGTGTATTCTAAGAATGAGAGAGAGCATAAGAATCATCCGAGGCGTGTATTGCGGACATTAAGAGATTGAAGGTTGTATGCCAAATTTTTAAAATGTGAATTTTAGCTAAAAAATATGGCATTCTTAGGACACATTGTGTTTCGAAAAAGAATTATGGTTGATCCAAAGAAAGTAGAAGCAGTAAGCCATTGGTCGAGACCTACTTTAGTGACGGAGATTCAAAGCTTTTTGGGTTTGGTCGGGTATTATTAAGGGTTTGTGCAAGACCTTTCAAGGATTACAACGCTTTTGACTAAGTTAACTCGGAAGAATGTTAAGTTCTAATGGTTAGATAACTCGTTAAAAGAGTTTTCAAAAGCTAAAGACGTGTTTTACCATAGCACCGATCCTTACCTTACCTTCGGATAGTGGTGGATTTTTGGTATTTGGTGATGCCTCAAGAGTGGGGTTATGATGTGCATTAATGTAACATGGTAAGGTGGTAGCTTATGCTTCAAGACGAGTTGAAAAAAAATGAATAGATCTACCTTACACATAACTTGGATTTGGCGAGTAGTGGTTCTCGCCATGAAAATTTAGAGACATTATCTATATAGAGAAACTTATAAAATCTATATAGATCATAAGAGTTTGAAGTATATATTATATCGAAGGATTTGAATTTGAGGTAAAGGAGATGGATAGAATTCGTCGAAGGACTATGATTGTTCTATTTTGTACCATCCGAGTAAGACTAATGTGGTAGTCGATGCCTTGAGTAGGAAGTTAGTCGGGAGTTTAGCTCATATATCGAAAAGGAAAAAGTCATTAGCATCGAAGTGGATAATTTATGAGATTCCGGATTGGTGTTTGGAGTTAATGAGTTAGGTAATCTTTTGGCCCATATGGAGATTAGGCTAATTTTAATGGATCGGATCCAAAAGGCTCAACTTGATGATGAAGAGATTTAAGAGATATTCACTAAGATGCAAGAAGGAAAAATCCGGGTTTTAGAGTGGATAATAGAGGCACTCTATGGTTTCATTGAAAGTTATGTATACCGAAGAATCCAAAGCTAAGAAAATAGATCTTGATAGAGGTTCACAAGACAACCTATTTTGTGCATCCTAGATGTCGACGTCGATCACCACGAGGGGAGGGGTCGAAATAAAGGAGTCGCCACTTAGTTAATCGAGAAAAACCATGAAACCCTAAACATACCGGTCTATATGGATATGTGGATAAGGAGTCGGTTACGTATGGGGAAGACATGTTGTCACCACCATCCCGTCCTACCTAAGGTAGGTTGCATTGTTTGTCTATGAATATAAAAATCTAATCTTTTATCATGTTATGCTACCTATTTAAATGAGTTTATTTTGTAAAATATGAGATATGATGGTTTGGGTATAAAACATGGTAGTTTGGACGTTCGAGCCGATCCAAGGCCAATACGTCTTACCCAAATGGAAAAAAGGTGAAAAGTTAGAATTTTAGCTAGTTATTGGCAAACATGACCTATTATTGACAATAGATAAGTTTCTAAAGATAAATAGCCTTTTATTAGCATGAGTTGCCGATCATTGACGACTTCGCTCACACAAGTGAGAAGCCACCGATGACTTCGAATCATGAGTTTGAAGAGAACGATAACCTCATCACATAAGTTGAAAGTTACCGATCACTTTATTTAGCTCGTGCAAGGAGCAAATAACTATTTAGAAGCCACCGACGACTTTATCACATAAGTGGAAAGCCATAGACGATTTCGTTTCAAATGAATAGACCTTAAATGAAAAATTATTTTCGAAGCCACCGATGGCTTCGTCATATAAATGGGAAGCCACCGACAACTTCATTTTAATGAAATAGGCAATAAGACATAGAAAACAAAAGTCGAGAAACAATAAACAAAAAACGAAAAAACGAGGATTAGACACCAAACAAAATGGTTTTGTAACCACCGATGGCTTTATTACGGTATTGCAAACAATCATGGAAAGTCAATTGAAGCACAAAATTGAGACAAATTTTATTTTGGGACGGATAAGCATAATAACAAAAAAACGAGGTATATTGTTCCTTGATGATCTTTGTAGTAATGTTTCATTTTAACCATATTTATTTCATGAATTTTATGCTAACTATCACAGTTTTGACCACATTCCAAAGCATACAGTCATTTTTAAACGTTTATCACGCATTCGTAAATGTCATGTTTTAAGATTTTTACCCAAAAAGATCTAAAGGATCGACGTTAGATTCGGAGTTGATCCTACCCTTTTCGTTCCCGATGATAATCGAATATTTGATTAGTCAAAAAAGGAGGATAATTGCTGGTCGAGAATATGGGGTGTGGTGCCGTTAAAGTGACCAAAAACCCTCTCGCTACTCGAGTAAACACTCCAAAGTTACTCGCAAAATTTGCAAAGCTCCCGAAAGCCCAAGGTAACTTTTATTGCTTATTTTCCCGCCAAAAAAGAATCAACCAAATACAATCTACAACATCATGTTATGGTCGCCAACAATCCTACACAAGAAAATCTTTTAGCCTTTCTTTTTTATAATTTTTTTTCTTTCCTCTTTTTTAGTAACTCCAAAAGAAATGTCCAAATGGTCGTTCTAAGGAAGGTTTTGTCTCTATTTTTTGAGGACGTTTTGAGGGGTTTATAGGTGGTTTGGAGGCTGATTTGAGGGAGTTTTTGGGGCTGATTTGGTGGTTCAAATGGGTTACTCGAAGGGGTTGCTTTGTAAGGGTTTTTAGAGAGGTCATCGATAGCAATTGTAAGGCTGTAAAAGCTACTCGTTGGTGGTTGTTTTGGGTCTAGGTTTTGGGCGGCTTTGGGACTTTTTTGGAGGTGTTTTGGGGCTATCTTAAAGATGGATTAGGGATGTTTTAGTGGCTATTTTTATGGTTTAAATGGGCAGCTCGTAGTGGTTTCTCTGTAAGGGTTTTTGGAGTCACTTGGTAACAATTGCGGGGATGACTTTTGGAGGGTTTTTGATGGGTTTTAGGTTTGTTTAAGGCTCTTTTTTCTAGGATACTTTGGGGCTTTACCGTAGGCTGGAATGGGGTATTTTGAGGAATATTTAAAGTTAAGTTTAAAGGGTTTTAGATCGAGTTTTGTGGGTGTTGGGTATGTTTATGGAGGAGGGTCGGATGTTGGGGTTTGAGGCAAAAGAGAGTATTTGGGCAAGGTTAGTGCGAGCGGACTTAGAGGGGTTGTAGGCATGCTTATGAGGCTTGGACGAGGGGTGAGAGGCCGGTGCAATCTAGCATGAAATGTGTGTAGGGTGAGAGGCGACTCGTTGGATAGCTTGGCGTGGAGAAGGCCGAGGTTATGGCATGACCGACGAAGGCTTGCGTGGGAGAAGGCCGAGGTCGTGGTGTCCGTGTGAAGTTATTCAAGTGAGAAGGGTGCTTGGTGTAGTGATGGCTGCAAGTGAGGGGCGAGAGGGCTTTGGTGGAGCCGTGGGCAAGGGGAGTGAGCTTCGATATGAGGGAGAGAACTCGAGTTTTGGTGTCTATGGCGAGCTGGTAGTGTTTTTATGGGTGATGATGAATAGTTCCTGGTATAAAGAAATGCATAGGGTGGTTTTATATGTAGGTTTTCCGGGCTAAATATCACTTTAGTCCTTGGTTTCTTCCCTCCACTAATTCAAATTCAAATTCAATCTTCATTTTCCTCTTCAATGAGCCCTATCGAATCTCAATTAATTGGGACTTTTTCTTTAATTTTTCTTCAATTATGCCCCCTTGTTATTTTAATTAAAGGACAAGAGTTTTATTTTTTTATTGAACCTTAATTGCATTTTTTATCACCTCTAGACTTTTTATTTCTTCAATTAACCCCTCCCACTTTCTTTTTCTCTTTTCTTTTTTTTTAATTAACTTAAACTAATTATCCCAACTGATTTTTTTTCTTTTCCACTTTTCTTTTCATTTTTTGTTGGTTTTTTGTCGTTTTGTTTTTTTTTTTTGTATTTTTGTAACAATAAAAATAAATAAATAAATAAAGCGGAGCAAAAATTAGGTGCTAACACTAGATATGTTATGATGTATAAGGATCTCCGTGAGAATTATTGGTAGACTAGAGTGAAGAAGGATATCATAAAGTTTGTTTCACGAGTGCTTAACATGTCGGCAAGTAAAATATAAGCATTGAAAATCGATAGAAATGTGGCAAAAGTTGACACTACCGAAGTGGAAGTAGGAGAGAGTAACTATAGACTTTGTGAAAGATTTTCCTTGAACCCGGAGAGGTTATGACCCGATTTAGGTGATTATGGATAGGCTACCTAAGTCTACCCACTTCTGCTTGTAAAGACTACCTATAGGTGTCCCCAATACGCCCTATCGTACATCAATCGGATAGTATCCTTACATGGTATTTCGGTCTCTATCATCTTAGATCGAGGTACTTAGTTTATATCTTGATTCTAAAGAAAATTACAAGAGGCACTTGGTACGAGATTGGACTTTAAGTACGACATTTCATCCTCAAACGGATGGTCAATCGGAAAAAACAATTCGGATCTTAGAGGATATATGCTTAAGGTATGTGTGATAGATCTATGAGATAGTTGAGATCATCAATTGCCATTGATCGATTTCTCATACAATAACGCTTACCATTCCAACATTGGTATGGTACCGTATAAGGCCTTGTATGGTAAAAAATATAGATTGCCAATATGTTGGTCGAAGCTAGAGAAAATGAATCCTTATGACCTAAATTGATTTAGCTCACAACCAAGAAGATGAAGTTGATTCAAGAACATCTTAGGATTGCACATAGTAGATAGAAGAGTTATGCGGATCCTAAGAAGAGACAAGTAGAGTTTCAAATTGGTGATTTTGTATTTCTCACAATTTATCCGACGAAAGGAGTAATGTAGTATGATAAAAAAGGAAAGCTAAGCCTAAGGTACATAGGATCATTTGAGATTTTGGATCGAATTGGAGCAAGTGGCTTATGAATTGGTGTTGCGGCCATAATTCTCAAGCGTACATTCGGTATTCCATATTTCCATGCTAAAGAAATACGTACCTAACTCATCTCATATACTAGAACCGCAAACGAAGGAACAAAGTCCCGATTTGTCATATAAGGAACAACTAATGGCTATAGTGGATCGTCGAGTTAAAAAATTATGGAATAAGAAGATTGTATCCATCAAGGTCATTTGGAGGAACCATTCCACCGAAGAAGCTACTTAAGAGGCTGAAAAGGAAATGAGAAAGAAGTGACCTCAATTGTTCATCTATTAAGGTTTGGGTAAACTCAAAATTCAAGGATAAATTTTACTAAGGAGGAATAATAATCCAAATACACACACACACACACACACAAAACAAGATAACCAATTTATCCTTTTATTTTCTTTCTTTTCTTCCCTTTTCCCCATACCATTTCTCTGCCATTTTCTCCCAAATTCTCATCTTTGATTCCTATGCTAATGCTATGTTCAATTAGCTTAGAAGAACCATAAATTAGTTAAATTAGTTGGCTTAAGTGGATTTTAGTTAGCTTGGAGCTTTGAAAGCTTGGAGAAAGCTAAGAAGAAATTGGATTTGAAGAGTTTAGTGTAAGGTAAGGATTTTGATCCATTGAACTTTGAATTGTGATGTTTGCAAGTAGTTAATGATGATATTGAATTGAGATTGATTTGAGTTAAGAAATTACTTGAGGAATTGCTTAGATTGAGGTTAAGGGTTCTTGAGACCCATTTGGGGGAAATTTTAATTAAGTGATCCTAAGTGTTTAATTGATATTTAATTATCTTGAAAAAGTGAATTAAGGAGTTAATTTGAAGTAAAACTAAATAAATTTGAGAAATTGAGAGGTTGAAGAAGATGAATAGTGATAAATTCGAATTTATGTTTTAAATGAAAAGAAAATTGGGGAAAGTGAGAAATTAAACTATATACATGCAATTCAAGGTTAATGGAATGAGTAATTAATGAATCGAATGTAATGGATCATTTGAATTGAAAATTCATGATTAAATTAAGAATTGGTGATGATGAGATTTAGTGACCTATGGATTAGAATGAATTGAAGAATTATAGTATTTAGTTACATTATCGGATCGAGTTTTTCAATCAATTCTATTTTTATTTGATAATCTTGTACTTCTAATTCTAGAATAATTCGGTGTTTGGATTATTCCTTGTTATGTGATATTGATGGATGATCCATTATTTTGTGACGCTAGATTCTTTGAAGCGGACGATTCCATCCCAACCATCTTGACTTCTTTTTGGTTCGCCATTTGTACTCGTGAATGGATATCATGTAGTATACCATGTGTTACATTTCTTGATTATGATCATTCATGCATCATTATTTAACAATGATTTAGAAGCAATTCTATTAGAACTTGGATAGGAACGGTACCATAAAATTTGAAATGCTTTCGTATCAAAATGATTTGGTATGGGCTGAAATGAAATTGAATGTGTAAATGGATTTTATATGTGTTTTTGAAATTGAATGACTACGTTGTGTTCGATATTTTGAGTATATGTGTATTTTATGAAAATACATGGCAAGTCGTTTACATACCGATTTGAAAATGTATAAATATATTTAGTTTTAAAAAATATTTACGAGACCCTAGTGGAACTTAGCTATCGGGGTTAGCCTTTCGAGCTTAATGATACGACGCTTCATCTAGCGGGAGAGGTGTAGTGTTAGACCGTATGTCGACTAACATGCAAAAACCTAGTCACGAGAGGTGTGACCTTTATGATAGGTTATTATCTCATCGATGTATAAAACCTATGTGTGTATGTGTGTGTTGATTCGAAATGGTTTGAAACTATTTGACTTGTGATACAAATTGTGTTTTCAATATGCATATGTATTTGAGAAATGAGCATTGCATTTTGATATGGATTTAAGAACATCATTCGTAGTTTGTTTTCTTTCTTTAGTATATTATATAATGTCTACTCATTGAGCTATGGTTTGCTTACCCCTCATTATTTCAGTTTTGTAAGATATTAAGGGAGTAGCTATTGCTTCCTTTTGGCTACTTTTCATGAAGTCGACACCTTGACCATGTGGCTTATTTCCTTGTAATTTCCTTAGAACCTATGTGTATCCTCAATTGTAATTTTAGATGCTTTGTAGTTAGCTATGAGTAATGTATTAAGATTTGATTATGAAAATGAAATTATGAATATTAATGTTGGATATTGAAATATAGATCGTATTGAGGTTGTAAAAAAATGTTATTTATGTTATGATGATCTTGATTGGAATATTGATTTTAGGACTATAGTATAAGTCCGATTATGAATTGAGGTTTTTAGATTAGCATCCGAGGCTTGCTTAGGTTGAGGTGGGCCTCATGGTCCCTTCGATCTTGTGTCACTTATGACTTACTTCTCGGGTTTATGACATTAATTTAAAAGAAATTACGTAAAAGAATTAGAATTTCTAAACTTAAATGGTTAGAGAGAAAATAATGAAATTCAATTTCTTATGTTTTTTGACATGTATGTTCAAGGTATTGAATTTAGTCGATGTATCGATTTTTAGAGAAAGATTATGATAAATAGTGGTTTTAAGCGAATCAAGTAAGTGTAACTTACTTATACCATGGACATAAATGCTATATGTTTTTATATGATTGATGTGATGGTCTTGAAGTGCATTCATATGCATGCATATGTTTTACATGTTGATTGAAAGAAAATATTGTAAGTAAACGAATGAGGTCATTTTTTAATACATATTGAGGTTTAAAGATGAAGATTGCCTATCGAGGCATAAACGTTGAGGTTTGACTATTAAATGTTGATGTTAATATTTTAATGCATGTTTTTATTAAGATTAGACTTTGCTAATCGGTTTTAGTATCTTCTAACAAGCCCCGATAAGGAAATTTTTTTTGAAGATATTCATGTATAAAAAGTTTTAATGTAAAATAATGCATATTACACTTGTTATGATATTTGTATCTTACGTCCGTTACGTAGTGTAAGTAATGATGCAAATGCTAAGGATGTTGATACTACTCCCAATGACCAATGACTCATGTCTTTACCTTCACATGTCTCTAAAAATCAAGTCATGTTTTAAATGAATATTTAATTTTAAAATAATAAATGTAATGATGTTAAATTTTTGAATTTTGAAATTTTTTCTTTAGAATTTGAGTATAAATATTGGAACAAGATTATATAGGAATGTTAATTATAATGAGATATGTTTTCATAAATGATGAAATTTTAGAATAATGTTTCGTTATGTTAATAAAAAAATCTCATGATTATATATTATTAATAATATATTTTAAATTAATATATTTAAAGATAAATTAAATTAAATTAATAATTTAATTTAAAAAAAACTAAAAAATATAAATTTTATTATCAATCTATTCAGTCATGACCTTTTAAATAAGATGTCTTGATTTATAAAAGTTACGCGTAATTTGCATATTCCTTAAACTATGTTATCATAACGGTTGCTGCCGCTCTGTGCACCAGTCAAGTCATCCCGTTGTGATACCAATTGACGTAGTGTATTGATCAATCAGGTCAGTCCCGCTTTGACACCTATTGACATCACGTGTCAAGACATATAGCCCTTCTCTAATCCCTGCCAAACTCCTAGCGGGCCACTCAAAGTGATGATCATGCCTATACGTTAGATGTATAGATGCCACCACCCGTATCCGTGTAGTTTCCTAGATGATTTGTATCCCTAAAAATGTATCGCTAGGGTGGTTGCTAACACTTTGTCCACCTGACACAATCTCGCTCTAATATCAATTGATATAAGGCACAATCCTGCTCTAATACCTGTTGAAATCTAAAATAAAGACATTTGAGATCTTCAATAATTGCAAAAGTCCTATCGAACAACTCCACGTCATAATCATGCCTCTGTAAGTACATATGAATGCTACCTCCTCAACTCGCGCAATGCCTAAGATAATCCGCAACTCTTGGTCAGTGTCACACGGTGGTTCCTACCATTTTGTGACCAATCAAGTCAATCCCATGTTGATACAAATTGACTCAATGTTTATAGCAAAAAGAATACGAGGTTTCTTATAAGCAAAAGCCTTAAACACCAATACCATCGTAATTATCGAAAAATATCCAAAATACTCAGATTTTATTAATTCGATCTATCAAAAGGCTAGTAAAACTAATTCATACCCACCGAAAATTTGTTGAAAGACAATCAGTTTCCAATTTAAAGTATATTATCCAGATAAGTCGCAAATAATGTAATCAATAAGCTAAAAGTCATTTTTCTAACATTGAAATTCTACACACTATAATATTGATTATGTCAAGCAAAGAGAGAAATTAAAGATAATACTTTTCAACATTCTAAATTTTCATTGGAAAACAGAATGAAACAAAACCACTGCATGAGATCTGGAACTAAAGCTGAATCGCTCAAGGCAAAATTCTATGCCTGTTAATTGAGAACACAGATGCTCATGCTAGTTCCTTTTCTTTGAAGTCTTAGCAACTAATACCCAGTGGAAGCACCACTCCAGCAGTTCAGGACAAAGGACTTTCAGCAGAAACGTAATCCTTGCCCAAGACGGCTCTATCAAGTACCGGTCTCCCCGGCAAGCGCTGTCCACGATTGCTTTAGCACACATTTCTGTTGATTCTGCAGGAATCAAGTCCATTTTAGCCTGCAGAAAATTATATATAAAAGAATTGTTAGAAAATCAAGTTGTACAGATTTATTTGGGTAAAACTTGTATCCAAAAGTGAGGTCCAACAAATATTGATGAGATGAGACATGATTTATAGATATCAATCAACATTGTTTTAAAGATCAGATACCGGTATCTCTCTCAGCGTGTTCACCATAGAGTTCTGAGAGTACTGAACATTTAACAAGTTACTACATAGAGACATGAGATTGCTAACTACAATGTATATCTCATAATTAATTTAATTCATGTTGAATAAAGAAAATCACGCAAGAATTGAAAAGTAAATAGAAAATTGTTCATCTGTTATTTCTTGATTTATAGCCATCAGAAATACCTTTGATACAAGATCACCTTGGCTCATTTCTGACTCGACTACACCAGGAGTGACTATTGTTATTCCAATATCCGAACCAAATTCAGCACTCAGTGTCTCATAAAAACTGATTAGGGCCGCCTTGCTTGCCTGAAGCCATTATAATATTGATCAGTTGGTCTGAAAATGACTGACTGACTGAGTTCAGCATTTATTAAAGGACAATTCTTACGCAGTAGAAGCTCATCTTAGGTACTGAGCACCATCCAGCAATTGAAGAAATCCCTACAATCCTTCCTTTACTTTTCCTTAGGTGTGGAATAGCAAAACGAATGACATATACAGAACCCCAGAAATTTGTGTTCTGCAAAAGGCACCAAATTAGATCCGTAGAAATTTATCTGGGAATGCAAAATGTTGAAAGATAATCGGTTTGAAATTTGAAGTAATGCCCAGATTACAACAAAGAGACTCCCTACATTAAAGATTAGACCTGAGAAGAAAACTCTATTTATCGAGGAATATCTTTGCTCAAGTTTGTAAACAGTATCTGATGAAAAATTTTACAGGTAAAATCTCAATTTTCCCATACGCAAGTGACCTCATATGTAGTTGGAATATTGTTAGTGACCAAGAATATCAACCGATGCACCAGAGAGCATACCATAAGCGTTTCAGAATCTGGAATTTGCTTGCAATCCTCAAACATGTCAATTTGAATAATACCAGCATTGTTCACCAGATGATCCACTGTTGCATAAACCCCATGACTCGTAGTAAGACGACAACTCCTGTGGAAAAACATTGCACAAAAATTGAAATTTAAAAGAGATAAAGAGGATCATTACATTGGCCAAAATGATTCACTGCCTCATTAATAAACCGTTCACAGTCTTCAACCTTTGAAACGTCAGCAGAGATGACTATAACATCCGGTGACCCCAGCAGCCGGGCCTTATCAGCAACTGCCGAAAGACGTTCCTCTCTTCTAGCAGCAAGGGCTAAACATGCTCCTCTCCTAGCATACTCGTATGCAAGATACTTAAATACATCAAAAAAATACAGTTAGAGCATTAGCAAGTAGTATCCCAGTTATAAAGCAGGGTAACAAGATTCCAAATCTTTAGTCTGCATAATATGTCGGACAATTATATCTGTGCAGAAAATATATACCAACCTCGCCAATACCTGAAGAAGCCCCGGTGATTAGAACTACTTTTCCTGCCACCTTTTCACTATTTATAGATCTTTCTATGCAACTTATAAACTTAAAAATAAGAAACCACGGCAATGAGAGAAGTAGCAGAGTCAATGTTATAGGAGGAAGTACAATGTTCAGGATCTTGTGAATCAAATCCATGTTGTAATTCAGTAAGGTCGAAGAGGAAAGAGCAATTTCTGTTTCTTGTTTAGCCGAGCCCAGATTCTCGAAAAGGGCTGTCGCCACTATCAGAATTTTGGCTTGAAAGGTTCTGCTGCCGTAGTTGAACGTGATTAGTAATGAACTAAAATCAGGTTTCGCGAGATTCCGGATTGAAATTTAAAATAATGACAGTCAAAGTTGGAGAAGACAAGTATTTCATATCCTATAAAATTGCAATCAGAACTTTGACCGCTTATGCTCCACATTCATGCAAATGTGTTCAAATTCTACTTGTAAGAGCGTGCAAGTTCAGTATAAAGTCCAGCGTTTGAAAATGCATTTTGGCTGCGTTAAAGCGTTTTCCAAAATGTTTTTGGGCTGAAAAAGCATTATCAATCCAGATACATTTTTGCAAAACCACCTACACAGCATTACTAGGTTACATCCTATAGCTAATCATAGTAAAACCCGAACACAATAAATGGACAAGATCTATCCATATGCTAAAACTTCTCTTAGCATTTTACCATCTAATAATACATCAGGACTTACCATAGTCTAAAGAGAACTAAAACAAGAAAGGGCAAATCTTGTTGCTCAATTCATGGGACTTGAATTTGAATCTAACTTTTGATTTTGAATTCAATAATATGGATTTGGTAAGAAAAATAAATCAATAAAAAATTAAGTTGTTACCATTTTTTATTATGCAACACTTAAATTTTATTCATTCAGTTTGCATTCGATAATGTAGATTTAAGTAAATGACGACAATCATGTAGGATTTTAATCCCAATTCAAGAATCAAGATGCAATGAATCTATAGCACGCATATACCAACCCAAAGTGATTTGTTTGCAATTTTGTAAGAAAGAAAATGCATGTAATTCCAATCGACAATTGCGTTTTCTACATAGAACATAGAAAGAAAAGAAAAAATTAAACAAAAGATATGAAGAATAATGCCTTCTTCCTACAATATGCCCACTAACATGTTGTACAAAAACAAAACATAAATTAAACTGGAATGGACAATCGGGATATATATGTCTAATAGCACCAAGAATAAATCACAAGAAATTCATCAAAAACAAAAATTCAACATAAGAAACATAGCTCAGCCTCGTGAAAACCGTATCCAGAGAAGCATTGGATAAGAACAGACAATTGAAAGAAAAAGAGAAAAAAAAAAAAAAAACCAGAGACAGTGAAAGAACACATACCAGGAAGCAGAAAACTGCACTTATAGCCGTTCCTCTTTATTGGGAAAAGCAATTAATTAAAAAAAAAGAAGAAGCAAGTCTTGGTTGCCTTATATATAAATAAATAATAGGAATATTTCCCTTAAAAATCGAATCTCAAATTCTCAATCAAATTTCTTAATCCCCCATTTTTGGAATTCACATAAATGTTGTACAAATTCTGGTCAAATATCAATAATATTTCCTTTTTTTTTTCTTTTTTTCTTAAAAAAAAAAAAAAACAGCAATTACAATTGCATCATCACTCATATTTTGCTAAAAATTAACTCCTACTTAAAAGAAACATTATATGTAGCAGTACAAACTTATATACATACATACATACGTGTGTGAATCTAGCTTTAACTGCCAAGCTATCCACCTTCTACGCATTTGTATGAAGAAAGGGATTTTTTCATATAAGAAGCTGGTATAAAAGCCATAGTACTACTGCTATGCCTTAGTAGGAATATCTTCAGATTAAAAGTTCCCCAGTAAACAGTTCGCTTTTGCTTTGATTATAACTACAGAACATATATGCTTCGGTGATAACTAGAGAACATACACGCTTACTAATCAAGCTAAACCTCCTTTTAAGTTCTGACGCCAACACACAGACTATAAACTGTTTAATTTATTGATACACCACTCATATCTTTTACAAGCCAACCGAAAAGAGAGACATTGATAGTGAACTTCACAGAAGTTGTCTATGCACACAGCATTCACAGCGCTATATATGGTTTCATTCTGTTTTGAGCTCAGGTGTTTGGTTACTTGCAGGGTAAAGGATTTTCTTGGCTCCAGTGCCATCAAGAACTTTCTTGCTAGGCGCTTCTGTTGCCGGTTCGTCTGTTCTAGTGATATAGATCAATCGGTAAAACCATTCGATGGCATCAGGGCAGAGAATTTTCCACACCCAGGTGACGTGGAACCATGCCGGCGTTGTCAGGTACTTGTCTCCTCGGCAAGCACTGTTCACTATGTCCTTGGCGCATCCGCTAGCGGTCTTGACTTGGAAACCACTCACTTGAACCTACTCAGCCAAACAAAACAAACAAATACGTCATTTGAGTCCACATAAAGAAGAACAGCACCAAGTTTCAGCTCTAGCCCAGAATATCAAATTATCGATCTAGTGAGTAGTGACAGTAAGTTTTTGAAAATGCTGTTTCTCGCAATATGGAAAAGAAAAGAGAACTTACATCCCTCAGGTCTTGATCCACGTCCATTGTGCTTTCCTTCATCCAATTCTTCCCTTGGTTCAATTCAGACTCTATGAACCCAGTTGCCACAACCAATACATGAACACGCGAACCTAATTCAACTCTTAACGTATCGAAAAAACTGAGCATAGCGGCTTTGCTCGCCTGAAGATCAGCAAATCAATGTTAGAATCGAACTCAATATCGAATATATGCAAAGAGGAATTGGAATTATTAACTCATATATTAGTTAGAGAATACAAAACTATAATTACGTTGTAGATGCTCATTCTTGGTGTCGGTAACCATGAACCGGAGGAGGAAATGGCTACAATCTTGCCTCCACTATTTCGTAGGTATGGAACTGCAAAACGGGTTGTATAGGCTGAACCCCAGAAGTTTGTATCCTGCATTGCAAGATTTACACTTAATATTTTCCGAACCATATATTGTAAACCAAAACAAGAAATTTATGTAATTGAAACCAGACAGAAAATCACCATTATGGTCCTAAAACTGGTGATATCTGCCATTTCTTCAAGCATAGCAACTTCATTGATGCCAGCATTGTTAACCAGATGATCCACTACATCACATATACATGATACCATGCACAGTAAGTACATATGAAATGGGAAATCCTAGATAAAACTTAAGTCTCTTATTGCCCAAATTTTTTATAGAATTTTTCTAAAAATAGAAAAATAAACAGGAGCACCCCAATTTTAGCAGTTATGAGCTTTGTAAAGCACTTGAAAGTTAGTTGCTTACATCTACCGAAATAATTCACTGTTTCCTCAACCATTCGTCTACAGTCTTCCACCCTCTGAACATCTGCAGTGATCATGATAACATCAGGAGAGCCAATGTACCGGGCTGTTTCTGCAACTTCAGTGAGACTTCTTGCTCTCCCGGCTACAAGAGCTAAGAAGGCTCCTCTACTAGCATACTCATAAGCCAAATGCTGCAGCAAAAAGGAACATCATATTCTTAGAAAAATAAAAAACAGAAATAGAAAAACAAGTTCTGATCTAAACGTTTCATTCTGCCATGTTTCTTGTTAGTAAATTAACTTCATGTTACCCATTTTTTGATGATCTATTTTTTTTTTTTTAAATAACTATCAATATAAATACTGTATTCATCAATTTCAGGGTAGAATGAGCTTCACCTGATTTTTTTTTTTTTTTTTGAGGATATGATCAACCATAGTACATTTTCAATCTTGAAATTGTAGGTACCCCTAATGGTATGCGTTCATCAATATATATATATTTTTAGGCATGTTATTAAGTTGCATATAATTCTGATATTTTAACAGGTGGGCTAGTCATTTAGCCTTCTTCAAACACAGATCTCTGCCCATATCCTATATGCATACCGGTCCAAAACCCATTTGAAAAACTACTCAAAATAACCAACCTGTCCTGCCCAAATACCAGGAAGAAGCTAAAAAATAAAAAATTATTAGGTTATGACCAAAAAGTATCCAATCCGATCCCATACGTCAGTGACCTAGGACAAAGTCGCTAAACTAAGGTCTTGCCCAAATAATCTCATAGTGTTATGGCAGATACCGTAATTGGGGGCAAAAAGTTTCCACTCAAATTCCTATTCCAAAGAGCTACATATATTCGGAATTCTGGGGAAAAAAAAATCATACCATGTATAAATAAATCATTCAACAAAATTGTCATTGGTATTTTCCTAGACTAGAATTTGGTCAATGGGCATGTTCAAAACAAGAATAAAATAATAAAACTTTCCTAGCATGCAGGACTGATATGTGAGATTTATATAAAACTGAATGCAGATTATTATTGGATTACCTCACCAACGCCAGATGATGCACCGGTTATAAGGACAACCTTGCCAGCAACATTTTCACTGAAAACAGAGTACACAACATAGACGAAACATTTATAAAGAAGGTAAGGTGGCAATAACATGCATAGGGAGAAGAAAGTTAAAGGACGAGCTACTAAATTGAGGAACGTGTAGATGAGCTCCATGATCTCAATTAGTCTGTTAAATTAACAAGACCTTAGCAATCTATCTATCAAGAGAGATATGTGAATATGATTTATATGAAAAAAAAAAAATGGAAGGTGGTAGAAGGAGTTTTATGAAGAAGGTGGTGGCAATATTGCATGGCATAGACATGACACGTCTTGAAGACAATTTTCTTTTGACGTTGGACGTTTGTATTGTGTCTGCCACTTGCTGAAATGGGAATCATTTTGGAGCCAAATTCAAGGTTTCTAAACCAAAATTAGGATAACGAAAACAAATGGAGTGAACAACATGTCGTGTATGTATGAACGACACTCTTCCTCTTTGCATTCTAGGAATGTACTCCTCGTTTGCTTGCTGGGTACCTCGCCTCATTCACAAAAGCTCATGGCTTGGATGGGGTTAATTACACCTTTATTATCACAGTTTGATTAATTTACTCCATCTACTACTAATTTGATTAATAGAATCCTTCATCATGTATTTCATTTACAATCAAGATCGTCTATCCATAAAAATATTAGTATTAATTTGTTATTATTTTCGATGCATGACACATGTCATTATTGACTAATTAAATTTCGTTTAGTATTCAAAATGTAAAAGAACAAAACGTTTGAGTTTTTTTTTCCACTTAAAAGTAATTAAGAATAAATAAAAATTTTCTAAGCATTTTATCTTTTACAAATTGAATACCAAATCAAATGTAGTTAACATGTCATGTTGGGCATTAAGCATGATAGGAAATCAGTGTTAACGTCATCATGATGGAGGATTATTTTTGTAAATGGAATGTATCATAGAAGCATTCAATTAATCAAATTAGTAGGAGATGAACTCAATTAATCTAACTATCATAATACAAGGACCATCCGTGCAATTTGTCCTTTGGATATGGGTCGATATGGACGACAAATCGTCTATCTGAAGAACAGAGAATTTTTTTTGCATCGAGAAGAGAAAGTGAACAGCGAATCCTCTTCGACTGTGGCTTTGAACGAAAGGAAAGCAGAGGGTTTATTCACCCGTATACAATAATATTTCGAATAGTGTTGCAGTGTCAGGCCAAGGTTCATGCTTTACTGCCTATTTCATCTCTCTCTCTCTCTCTCTCTCTCTCTCTCTCTCTTTTGTTTTTTTTTTTCAAAACGTGTTTCCTACCTGAAGTCTTGCTCTTTTACCTTTTTTAGTGATTAACCATAAAAAAAGATGATATTGTTTGAGATTGTCTTCTTTTTTCTTTTTCTTTTTTGCATTCGAATTACATATGTAAAGCTTTTAAAGGGTCGGATTTGCATTAGATTATAATAGATTTATATTTGATTTGTTTAATTAATAAAACAGATGTGATCGAATCTTATTTAGTTTTAAAAATGTGAATTTGAATCCTAACAATTGTGGATTACATTCGAAGTTTTATTGGATTTATCACTTGAATTTTGTAAAAATAATTTTAATTGCTACATTTGATATATTACTTGAATATAAAATATATTTCAATTATTACTTGTATAATAATATATTAAGATAACATTTTATCTATCAATTTTATAAAAAAATCAAAATACCACACAATTTAAAAGCATAAAATCAAATAATCCTAATAAAAATTTTGTTTTAAACTAGGTAGACAATACCATAAAACTAAAATAATAATAATAATAAATAATTTTTATTTCTTATCCACATGGTAGCAAAATAAAAATTTATTAATTCAAATTTCAAAATGATAATACTACAAATCAAGATCTATAGAGAAAGAAAGGGGAAAAAAAAATCTATTAATATTATCATATATTTTTAATAAGTTACTTCAAAAAAATTTATGAGTACATGTCATTTTACTAATATTAGTAATATCAAATTAACTAAATAAGTACTAACCACCAAGAGATGTGGTTTACCGATAAAGGAGTTGTTTTGATTTGATCCAAATCAAGGTTTAATTTCTATTAATTAGGGATAATTAGTCATAATTATTTCTTATTGTAACTAGGGTAGGGCTCATTTAATCTAAAGAGGATGTCCAATGGTTGACCAAAAGTTAAACTTATTCTAGCACCGACTTAGCTTAAAAATTAATAAATTTAGTCTCGATTGATGCGAAAAGTAAATCGAGGACACCCAACTATATGTAAATATATATATATATATATATATATATATATATATATATATATATATATAAGTACTAACGTTGCATTTTCTTAAATTTTTTTTTAAATTCCATTTATGTCGGTTCTTTAATAATACAAAATATTTAGTATCTCAAATTCTAACCTCTAATTATTTGTTTCTATACTTTCCATTAATAAGTGAAATGAAAAAAAAAATTGATATAATTTAGAGATTTAAGTGTTGTAAAAAAATTCATACAAAGCACTTTGTGGTCTACTTTTACCATTTCAATTAGTTTGAGCTATATTTTTAATCTAACATTAAAATGGAATCCAATTCACAAAAAGTTGGTTCAACATGCTATGATTCTTACCATCAAGTTTGAAATAAATAGAGCAATTATTTTTAAATATAGTAATTTCTCAACTCCATGACAACTCTTATCATGGAAAAAATATAAACGTGCACTTAAAAAAAATAAATAAATAATTGATTACTGCATAAAAAATAGAAATATAATGTGTTTAAGTAAATGAAATATCATAATTTTTTTTATTTAAAATTCAATCACTTGTAATAAGTATTGCCTCCACCATCTCTTGAAATAAACATACTCGATGATCATCAATAACTATAACTCTCATATTGAATGCATTATCAGAAGAAATAATAGTTGCTGGAAAACATCACAAGCGATTTTCGCAATGATATGAAATGTATCACAATTGGTCTTCTACCATTACAACTATAAAAATTATATATATATATATATATTTTTTTTTTGAAAATAATTCGTCACTATAGGAGGATATACACTATTTGAACTTTAGAATAAATAAATTTTAAATTTCAATTTATTTTTATATTTATATTTATTATTTTTAATTTTGGGTTGAATTATTATCGAATCGAATAAAGATATATTTAGATTTGATACATTTAATAAACAAATTAATAGATTCGGATAATGATCGGACTTGGATAAGAAAAAAAAATTTACTGATATATTTAGATATATTGCATTCTGTTCAAGATCGGATCTATTTATAGCATTATCTACATGGGTCATAGTTAATCTCCTTGTACTCTCTTTTGCAATCCATGCTGTCAGGAATAATTCTGATCCGAATAGACCATGCATTCTGAGAAAGTATTCAGTGCAGAACTCAGATTCAGTGTCCCTCCTTGCTACCTTAACAACCGAAAAAAGTATCAAAGAGGGGATACTGTGAAACCAAGTTTCTGAGTTCAAAATTTGCAGCATCACGTGATCCAATCTGTTTCACATGGATTACTTATTCGTATTCATTTTCAAGTTTGTTAGAAGCAAGCACATGTAATAGTAAAAGGATAGACTATTCTAAGTTGTCTGAACCCATTATTACATGGCATTTATGTACTAGCTAGGATAATTACATAGAGGAAATCTTCACTTCAAGCTAAGATTCTTGTTCAATTGAAGGTCATTTACAGGACCATCTATTAGTTTAAACTCAGCCAGATTCAATCCACAAGTACCAAAATACTAATTCATACCACTAATTAACTTGGTTTTGTTAACTATAGCATACTAAATGACCAATAGCCTAGCTTCAATCATCCTTTGTCTGTTTACCCTCGCAATGAAATCATCAGCCCTTTTGTTCAATACCTCTGTCGGCAAACTGAACTCTTCTTCTCCTTCTAATTTCTTCTTTTCCATGCGTACTTGCAAATTTCCCTCACTCAATCCTTCCCCTCCATTTTTTTCTCCGCTTTCACAGGTTCTGTTCGGTTTTTCTTTGAAAGATTTCTCCATTTTTGCCTCTTTCTTCTCTTCAACAGTAGAAGATGTTTGAAGGTTCCTTTTTTGGTCAATGTACTCATCATAGAAAACATCAGTAGCTGATGGAGAGTTTGAAGTAAAGAACTTGGACTCCCAAACAAGGACAAAGATTATAAGGTTGCCAACTATGAAAATAAACTTGGGGCTGAGGAAAAAAGAACTTAGTTTTGGAAGAGAGACGAAGAGAAAGAGCTTAATGGAATGAAATAGGGAGGGAAACCAGAAAGGGCTGGAACAGAAAAGAGAACAAGTCAACACAGTCAAAGAATACAGGAAAAAATTGTCAAGAAGTTGATGCTTCTTGGACTTGTTAATTGCATGAATCTCTCTCAGCTTAATGAGATCCATTTCTTGATTTTGCATAGAAGAGGGGTTAGTTGGGGTTTTAAGGTAAGTTTAGAATTTCACTCTATCCTTTAGGAAAGGAATAGAGACGATTCTGAGAAAGAGTTCAGCGGCAAATTTTAAAGACCACTAGAGAGAACTGCCATCTGACTGAACGAAAGGCATTGCAAATATGGAATTATATAGAACGGGAAAGGAGGTTAATTTGGTAATATTCAACGCATGCTACTTTACTTTCCTTTGAAATGGTTATATGACTTTATGAAAAGCTATGAGAGATTGATTAGTGCTTATTGGTTTCTTTTCTCTTTTGGCTATACCTGCAGCTTTCCTGTAGTTGCTGTTATGCTAATATGGTAACAAACTATTAGAATAATTATTAAGGTAATCTGTGAAAACTGTAAGCATTCTCCTTTCCTTTCTATTTACATGAAAGAGTGAAAAATTTATCTTAATGATTTTTGTTGCCAGGCATCAACTGACAAACTTTAGCTTAGTGGTTTTAAGTTGGAGGGATAGGGAAGTGTTTAATGATTGATGAATATATCAGAAAATGAAAACCAAGAATAGTGGCTTAGGATCAAGGAACCGTACGTAGTGTGCCTTATAATTAACATAGTGAATGAGGAAAAAAATTATACTGATTAGACGTGTCTCCTGTTGTCTTTGAAGCTTTGCTTCAATAATTACACTTCATACATCATTCCTGTACCAATTGGTGAAGTCACAGTGACACTTGATAGAGTTGGGAACCATGGGCTTTTTCTTTTTCAGAATTTTAAGAGAGAGAGAGAGAGTAATACCTAGCGTATTAGTGTAGGAACTCCACTTAAAAAAAAAAAAAAGCATTAGATCTTTTTCTTTCCTGAGTGCTCAGTGGAAGAGAAGTGGAGGGGTTTGCTTCAAGCAGTTGCTAAGCTTTTCCTTTCATAATTCTACCAGTAGAAGGAACATTGTCGAGTGGACTAATTAAAAACCGGAAGCTGGCATAATTCCTGGGAAGTGGGGCATTTTTAAAGTTGCTGGCAGAATAAGCTTTTTTGGATATAACATCAGATTGCCTATGCATCCACAAAAACAATAATTGAAGCTTTTTATGAAATTAAAGGCTTGGTTTGGGTTTATGACTTATTTTTAGATATCATATACAAACCTGCTGTAGTGGTTCTAGGGCTAGAAATAGAGGGCAGGTGCTAGTTGGATAATTAACGACTTTAGGACATCAAGAAATGTATTCTTTGTTTTGTATATCTTCATTTTTAATGTAAAATAAACTTGGGAAATAGATAAGCAAGATATTGGCTGTTTGCTACTAGCACAATAGTTTTGTTTTTGTCTTCTGATAAAAAAAAAAAAAAAAATGCAATTAATATTTAGCAGCCTCTTGCACACACTTCTCTAGCTTATTGTCCACTGAACAGAGTAAAAGAATTGCATGCTTTGTCTTGGAAAAATTGCTATGGTATGCATCCACAGCACTAGATGTATAAACAAGTATAGTATACATCTCTCGTTCCAAGATACCTTTTATGATTGGTAACTTAAACTTGGTTAAATAATATATGTTGGAAGTAGGAAAAAGTTACTACGTTGATTTCCTAGCAAAAAAACTGGATCGATTACTTTAATCGAAAATTTTAACATTTTTTTATCTTCTTGTGTCTAACGTGATTTTTCTTTTTGCTCAGCAGCAACACTATTGATGTATTTTGGATCACTATCAGCTTGTCTACTTGTATTGATATCTAGCAACATAAAGAAGGCACCTTCCCCAAATACCAACCAAGCAGTGATTAGTGATGGTTTAAACAGTTATTATATTAGATGAATAAGTTTGGTGAATCAAGTACACATTTTTTAAGCAAACAAGTGTGCAATCTTGATTCAAAGCTTAGTCATTGTAGTAGCTTTATTAGGTAGTGAAAGCTCCAAGGCCCCTTTAGATGCATCTAGAGGAGCTATTTTTGCAATTGCTTTCGGTGAGGTAACTAAGCATTATTGATTTTCTCTAGACAGATGTTCCATTCTTTGAAATTCAAAAGTAAATATTGCCTGACTTTAGTAATTCCTCAAGGGCACATTCTATAGAGTTTCCCTTGTTGATTTTTATTTTTATCTTTTAACTTTTTTTTTGTGGTTGCGTGTAAAGATTGAAAGGACAAGCATGCTTTTTCTAAAGGTTAGATTTCCTGATTTCACCCGAAGGATTCAAATCGTTTAAAATTTGAGTTTCTGGTACGTTTAAGTGAGAGAGAAAATCAAGGAATGGCCCATCTGTGCGTTAGAATCTCTATGCATTTTAAGGCCATTGGTTTACTTTCCTCTCTACCTGTTTTTCTATTATGTCATAGAGAGATCAAGAACATTACTGCATGCCTAAACCCTGTACTGTCAATTATTAGTGGATACGAGGTACAAATGGAGCATGCAAAAGTAGCTTTTATATATTCAATGAATATTAATAGAGCACATGAAGATTTATGCTCATACTATATAGTTTTTGTGGAAGAGACGAAACTTCAGGGCAACGGCTCAAAGGAAAGGTTTGGTAAAGCATGATTGATAGAAAATATTCCACCCCAACTAGGTACCTTAATGCTTAAACAAGAAAAAAAAAATGTAAAGTGCCCAAGCACATGGTATTACTAATCATAAAGAGAAGAACAACTGGAGATGGAACTTTCTTGGCTTTTGAAAAAATCTTTGAGACCTTCTTTTAAAGGGCATGAATGTGCATATACCTGTAGGTACGTGCATGTACTCCACAGTACAAGCAATGGTATTAGTATACCTTGTTTTGAGGGAAATCTAATTAAACAAACACAAACTATAAGTACCGAGACAAAGAATGGGCATTAGAGGTTGATTTTTGCTACAGGTTCAAAGCCATTATTGCTGTATAAAGAAAGTTAAAGAAGCTAGCCGACCCTGTGCACGTTTTTCTGCATATACAAGAATCATTGGTGCCTTTTGGCACACAAGGAGCATAAAGAAATGCGAATTCACCGATCTGCTTTCAGGCTTTCACGATTTGATTAGTGATTTTGCGTATTAGTTATGGCATTTTTTAGTACAAATAATATTTATTATATAATTCTTGCTCTTCATATTCTATAACAAGTTGTTGGGAGCGATTTCTTTTGAAAATTGGAAAGCTACCTCTATGTTGCATTTTTATCAAATCCTTTTGGTCTATTGTCGAACCAAAATAATATTCGAATTTTCTCCCTGACCTTAGAATTTGGAGTTGGTGAGGCACTGGCCTGATAATTAAGAGGGTGCCAAGAATCCAAATCCTTAGGAATCAAAGCTAGCCCAAGCTCAACTAGCCAAACTCGTAAGGTCATTACCCTCTTTTATATCTAGAGGCCCATTACACTAGCCCAGTTAGCGTCCAATCGTTTCTCATTGGGCAACCCAGTTCTCTAGATGGATCGACAACCTTCTATTAAATCAATGCAAAAATAATTTCAATTGTCTTTTTTTCCATCAATGTGAAGCTGATGGAAAATAACTTTTTGTTGTCTAAACTTTCCTACCAAAATTATAGATAGATTATCTAGTAATTCCGTCAAAAAAATTCTCACATGATAAATTGAAGGATATATTTATAATTTTATTTTCAAAGAAAATACACTAAAAATAAGAAAACCAGCAAAAATATAACTAATATGGATTTTAATGAATAAAAAAAGTAATAAATTTTTTTTTTTAAAGAAAAAGTTCAACCATTAAAATCATCAAATACCCTAAATTCACTTAAAATTCAATAAATAAATTTTTAATAATTAGTTCATTTTAAAAAATAAAAGTGAATAAAATTAGCATATATAGCATTTTCAAATTTTATTTTTATTTTTATAGAATAAAATTTTAAAAATTTTATTTCAATTTAAAGTGAATTTGTATTTTTATTTTTTTTTAATGATTTCGTTGATTAATTATTATTGATATTATTTTAAAAAATTCTGTTTGTACTTTTTTTATGCTTTTGTTTTAAGTGAATTTACTTTCAAATCTAATTTGTATATGTGGAAAAAAAAATTCAGGATTTAATTGAAAAACTATTTATAGTTTTTTTTTTTTTTTTTAAAGAAAGGGATTGAAATATGCAAAATATAAAGGCATTTTCCGTAACTTTCCTAAGAGGCAGACAAAATGGCCTTATTGATAAATGAGTGAAGTATCAGGAGAATGAATTAATAGTGAATATACTTTTAGGGAAAAAAAGTGATAAAACCCATATACTTTTAGAAAATAAAGTGAAATTAATCCGTGAATCAACTACCAAGGCTTTTTAAGGCAAAATGTTGCGATACTAGAGGACGAATAATTCGCCAAATCGTATAACGCATTAAAATCCAAAAGTTGTTTTTAGAAACAAACCTAAGATGTGAGATTTTATTTATTGTTATTATTTTTTATTTTTGTAAGACTTAGCTCCAGAGGCAGTTGGCTTTTGTTTCCCAAATTATCTTTTAAAATTTGGAAAAAGAGTTCATTAGCCCATCAAAAAGGTTGGCTTGATAAAAAAACTCCAGTTGTTTAATTTAAGTCTTCTCAAATTTGAATACTTGTATACGTAAATAATGTAGAATTGATCGAAACCTTTAAGCCTTGGAGAGAAAAAAAAATCACTAATTCGAGTAGTAATTAACGGTTTATGATCCAAATAGCGTAATTGAAGGGAGAATGATTTACAAACAAATTTCTCATACTAAATTTACAAGCAATAAAGTGATTAACCTTCCATAAAAATAAAAAAAAGTAATTGGTACATATATTTATAAGAAATTGTAGACTAAAATTTAATTCATTAGTCCATTAAGCCATTAACTCCCTATTCATAGGGATAATCAATAAATGAACTTTCCCCCCTCCAATACATCCTTTTCAGTTGGGCATGAGTCGGCCTATATCTGAATAAAATCCGATAAACATGGTTGTGTGTACTCACTCCCTTTCCTCTTTTTCCCTTCCTGAATCAAGTGTAGAAACGAATTTTGATGCCAAATAATTAAACAGCTAACCAAATCTCACCCACATAATCAAGATGGTAAACACGTAAGAATGAAGAAAAATTAGGCAGAGCATCATCGTCAAAGGGACAATCATTACCATCTTTCATCATCATATAGAATTTCAACATATCTCATTAACATTAGCATATGAAA
The DNA here is from genome assembly GCA_963924115.1 of Dovyalis caffra. Lineage (NCBI taxonomy): Eukaryota > Viridiplantae > Streptophyta > Magnoliopsida > Malpighiales > Salicaceae > Dovyalis > Dovyalis caffra. Next base: position 3,506,318 of record CAWUPB010001009.1, on the reverse strand, counting down.
GGAAAGTCACAACATTCAAACTTGTACATGGGTTAAAGATTTACAACCAACAAAGCGAAAAAGGGTAAAGCAGAGAATTGAAGAAAAGAAGATCCACAATAGCCAGCTGCCGACTATCCCTTAACTTGTCTCCCTTCCTTAGTAACTTTTCTTCCCTCTTCAGTAAGCCTCACGTTCTCCCTGCCCATGCACAATTCATGATCATAAATTATAAGAATCCCATCAAAAAAACAATTAGGAACAAGTTAAAGAGCCTCAAAATTTGTGGCTTATGCATAAGTAAATTAATGATACAAGTAGATCGAGTATTACTTTGTTGGAGCTTATGAAGTGAACAAACTTGCTCTTGCCTTTGCCACCACCACGGCCACTACCACTACCACTACCACTACCATCGGGAGACTTGTGATGGGGATGATGATCGTTTTCCCCTATATATTTCCTGATATGTTCTCTCACAAACCGTTCATAAATGAAAGCTGCCCCATTAAACTGCGGTAGAACCAACCATGCTGCCAACGCCAATTTCAAAGAGTACCATATAGGAATCCTACAATAATGTAATAATGTCAACCCCATTAACCAGAGAATATTTTACTACTTGAGGAGAAAAAATTATGATAATTAATAACCAAAAAAGAGAAGAAAATTTGGAATATGACTTTCTAAATGAATAATTACCACTGTAAAATGGATTGAAGCAGCATCTCTGCAAGAGTTAGAAAAGAATATAAGATCCAATAAGCAAGCCACTGCTCATCATCCTCTCTTGATGGACTCTCTATAGCAACTACTGATGCATACCTATTTACCAAAAGAACAATTAGATTGATCATTTGGTTCACAAACACAGTAAAACAAATAAAAAATACACAAACACAACAAAGAAGATTGAAACTTTTGGAAATGGTTCAGGTTCTTACAAGGGGTATAGCAACATCACGACTGGCCTGCATATCATTAAACAAACATAAATTAGATCATAAACCAAAATATTAATGCCTAAAAGAAAGAAAGAAAGAAAGAAAGAAATATCTGGGGTCACTCAAAATTTACCCAGATAGTGTGTGAACATGAGTGAGAAAAGTCCATAAACGACCCATCTTTGCTGATCTCGGTCTTGTTGTTTTCTTAGTGGCAACAAAAATCAAAGAAACCGAGTAAACTGAAACTGAAAGTTAAAAGAGGGGGAGGTTGAAAGCAATCAATGAGAACGAGAAAACTGTAATGACAAGTGGACAAGAACTTGAAATTTATATGGAGTTCTTGAAAACACTTGGCAACAAGGGAGTAAGTATCAGATTCTGCCTTAAACGTGTCGAACTAGAGTTAGCACCGTCCAGATTGGCAGTGATCAATAAAGCTCAGGTGCGTGCAGGGCCATGTTGCATTTTAATCTTAAAATTCACAATCATTATTACTTTAATCACATTTTTTTTATATAAAAATATTTTAGAACAGACCCCAGAAAGGTCACCGCAACTAAGAATCTTGTCTCAGCGGAGTCTTTAATGAAAGTTTTACCTCAATTGGATTATCAAAGTATTCCTAGATTCTCAACTAAGTTATGCCTGTATGAATCTTTGCATGTGTTTAACGGAAAACTTTATGTTTCGTACCAAAAGATCTATTTTATTACAAAAAATGTATGGTTTGGATGGAATTCGTGAACAAATGTGGACAAAAAGAATCAATTGAGAATTTCTTAAACTCTAGGGACCCAAATGATATAAAAAAAACTTTTTATGGACTCAGTTAAGACTACCCAGGAAACTTTCTGAGGTTTGCCCAAGATTTTCGATGGGCTTGTCCCTTTCGCAAGCCGAAGCCACCTGCTCACGTTTTTGAGATATAAGTCGGTGACACGTGGTCCAAATATATTATGACAAGATCCTACTTTTGAAACATTTTCATGGGCGGATAGATCAAGACAAATGTTGGGGCTAATAATTATAATTTTTAAGGTACTTGGATAGGCCTGTTAAATGGTGTTGGGCCAACGGAAAAAACATGAGGATCTGTTGATCAAGGACAACATAAATGGGTTCAAGATAAAAAAAATGATTAAGGGAAGAGTGATCAGGCCCAGTTAATGTTCTTCCAAATTCTAGCACATCCTATATCAAATCATTTTGTCAAATCAAATGTTATTGTCATCTATAGCGGTTTTTAGATTATGTGGTTCAACCAATGAATCACTCAACGAAAAGAAAATCATTTAAATTTATCTAAGCAGGTTGTTGATCCTATAAAAGATCCATTGTCCGGATAAGAAGCAAATTATATTCAACCAACCCCCACCAATCTTCGAGGAATTTAATCTATAGATTATGAGAGAATTCACACAATAGTCAATGATTTTTTTTTTTCCTTTCTTTCTTTCTTTCTTGGAACTGCATATAATTCGTTGACAATGAAATAGAATTGTTTCGTCAAAATTGATCGAAGGAAAAAAAAAAAAAAAAGCTGTCATAGATAACAAGTAAAACAAATATAAACTGGATTTGTTTTTCTGCCAAAGACATACTCCAATTATTAAAATCAAGCACTAACCATACGTACGACTTGAGATTATAATTATATTTAGAGGTATCCTTTTTTTAGCTCACAAGAAAGGAATTAGTGGCCTAAGTAACTATTGATGATTGTCACAATATTCAGATAATTAAAACTAAACAGAACCCTAGAAACAAGGCAAACACCACCATTCAAATCCCGATACATTTGCGTGTAAGCTAAGAATTGACACCATTCAAAATTCTTGAAGAGTAGTTGAGCTGCTTATTAATCTGTTTTTTTTCCCCTCTTTTACTAATGCTTTTACCCTTCTGGTTGAAGAGAAAACTATATTTTCTTCCAATCTTTTTTCTAGGTTTCCTGTATAACTATGTAGTTAGACAAACAAAGACTTTGAAAAAGTTCTTTTATTGGAATTAACCAATCTAAGCGAGAAGCTTCGCCTTCTTGCCTTTTTTTCAAACTTTAAAAAAAATTGTGGAGCTCTAATATGCTTGTGTTCAATGAATGATCACTTAGCAATGGCATCAATGGCGACAAAGGGTGCTACGGGATTATATTTGCCGGGGAATTTGCTCCACAAGGGAGAGAAAAAGAATAATGTGACAATATTGGCCATGACCAAGGCAGGATTTTCTTGTTCTTGGCACATGATCACACCGAAAAAACGAAGCTTTTACGCAATGGCAAGTGCCGGTATTCCTCCAAGCTTGGACATGAAAAATGGGAAAAAGGTGAATGGGATTCATGTAAAGGAGACTCCACCTCCTTACATCGGCACTACAAATCCCAGTGTGTTGGCAATCGATAGCAGTGTTATTGAACCTCACATATATTTGCTTGGGAGATTTGTGGAGGATAGGTTAGTTTATAGGCAGACGTTCAGTATCAGGTCTTATGAAATTGGACCTGACAAAACTGCCACCATGGAAACATTGATGAATCTCCTTCAGGTTAGTTGGTTAATTTTTGTTATCTTATTGAGGTTATGGCATATGCCATTAACATTTACGTTCTTCCTGCAAAACTTTCAGACAATCTGTGTAACGTTCACTTTCAATGCCAAACGTTTGTGGTCTATAATGCACTTGGAATTCACAGCATCAAAGCACTGATCTTGCTAAATCAAAACCAAGAAATAAATAGAATAGTTTGAAATGACAAGAAATGGTGAAATCTAGAGACAACAATGGGAGGATAACTTTTTCTTTTTTCATCATTCTGCAGCCTAACATTGAAAATTTCAATTCAAGTTCGATAAAATGAGCTCTACTTGTCAACAAGAAAGCATGTTCTTGAAAAGTTTTTCATCAATGAAATTTGACTTCAACTGCTAATTAATCAAGTTTTTATGGTTAATTAATGTATCACCCAGTGATTGGACTCTATCTATATGCAATGACTAGGAAACTGCGCTAAACCATGTGACAAGCTCTGGACTGGCTGGAGATGGCTTTGGTGCTACCCGAGAGATGAGCCTCAGGAAACTTATTTGGGTGGTCACTCGCATTCATGTTCAAGTACAGCGTTACAGCTGCTGGTATGTTACCTTCTTCTAGTCCCAAATGCTTCTTAAATCATGTTGCAAGGAAAGATTGGATGAGAAAATTTTGCAGATACACGAACTCGAATAAGTACATCTGAATTATTTCAACATGCTTTATACTTTAAACAGACATTCCAAATTAAATTCTTTACGTCGCTAACATTTGTGATTTGAACATACTGTTCCTGGACAATTCAATGTGATAGGGGAGACGTTGTTGAGATCGATACATGGGTTGATGCAACCGGGAAGAATGGTATGCGCAGGGACTGGATAATTCGAGACTACAACACCCAAGAGATAATAACGAGAGCAACAAGGTTCAGCATCTCCATGCTACAAGTGCTAATGAATGATTTCTATCTACTCTTAGTAGTACTTAACTCCTATTATCAATTATCTCAATGCAGCACATGGGTGATTATGAATAGAGAAACAAGAAAGCTATCCAAAATCCCAGATGAAGTCAGGGAAGAATTGGCACCATTCTACATAAACAGGCTTGCAATTCCTGCTGAACACAATGATGTTGAAAAAATTGATAAGCTGACTGTTGAAACAGCAGGGAGAATTCAATCCGGCTTAGCTGTAAGTTGAGATAATTTGGATTTGTAACTTGTACCCTATATTAGCAGTTTACTTTGTGGTCTAAATACTTGTGTTTCTCGACGTTTATTAATTCCTGGAATCATGTATTGATGCAGCCAAGATGGAGTGACATGGATGCCAATCAACATGTAAACAATGTCAAATACATTGGATGGATATTGGAGGTAAGATATCGAAATCCTCATCACTTCTGCGACAGTTCAAAGAGAAATGCAATTAAAGGAGCAGAAAGAATTACTACTTACTGTCTTTTCTTTTTTGTCTTTTGATGTTATGAACATAGAGTGTGCCAATGCATGTCCTTGAACATTACAATCTGACAAGCATGACTCTTGAGTATCGACGAGAATGTCGACAATCAAATCTGCTTGAATCCTTAACAAGCACTAGCGCAGATTCAAACAGCAATTCCAGTAATCGCAAAGCAGACATAGAATACACACATACGCTGCGTATGCAAGATGACAAGGCAGAAATAGTTCGTGCAAGGACAGAATGGAAATCCAAATTAAAGCACAAGTGATACGATTTGATACATGTTCAACCACAACTCTAGGCAGCTCATGCTCTTTTTAAATTTTATTTTTAATTTTTTCGATTTATTTTGCTTCCTTTTTTTTGTAATTAACAATTTGTTGCTTTATATGTTGTTACAAGCACATGTTATTCATTGTGCATAAACTACAATAATTATGCTTCCAACCATTTGTTCCTTTATAGCGCATAAACAATGTAAGTTTTTGGCCGGCTATTATCTAGTTAACTTTCAAATATCTAGACTAATGTTAGGAAATTAATCAAGTAAGAAAATAGAAAAGAAAGAAAAGAACGATTACATAATACGAAATTTACATGGTTCGACAACCTGTACTTATTTCACGGCTACATTAGGATTTCTTATTAGGTTTTATTAAGTGACGACTTCAAATACAATTATTTATAGTATGAACAACTAGAGTTATATATATATAACGGGCCCGTACACCTAGCCTAATATTCTATACACTTTTAAGAGGCTCCACCCTTGAGCCCCTACTAAAGACACTCGTCACCTTGACCCTCGCTCACTAATCGCCTAACGAGATCGTCGTGTGCATAGTGCTTTATACCTGCAGACCTCATTCACATCGGTCTTCATAACTTAACAATCTCTCACTTGTAGACTAATCTCCAAATAGCATTAAAACCTCTTGTAACTATCCCTTTGTCAACCAACTTCAAGTCCTCCTAGTGTAGAGCCTTCTCATCGCTAAACATGAAGGCCAACTAAGGCAATGCAAAGCATCTTTTTATCAATGGTAACTGTCTTAGTCAACCTATCGGTTAGATTATCTAATCTTAAAATCTTGTTCAAATATGTTACCCTATCATCTAACAACTCTCAAATATAGTGATACCTCAACTGAATATGTTTGGTTCTTGCATGAAAAATTGAATTTTTGACAAGATGAGTTGCACTTTGATTGTCACTAAAAAGCTCACTTTCATCATATGTCGTATCCACTTCCTTCGGAAAGTTCTTCAACTGAATTATTTCTCTACTAGCTTTTGAGATAGCCATATACTCGGCTTTAGTGGTGGAAAAAGCAATGCACTTTCGAAGTTAAGATACTTAACTAATAGCTTTATCACCCATAATGAAAACATAATATATTGTACTCTTTCTATTATCCAGATCACCACATAAATCTACATCAATAAATCCTTATAGAATAATATTATTCTTCTTAAAACAATGGGTCATACCTAAAGTACCTTTTAGATAATGAAGAATCCATTTTACTCATTTCTAATGCTTTTTTCCCGAATTTTCCATGTATCTACTACAACTCCCACTATATGAACTATATCAAGTCTTGTGCAAACCATAACATACATTAGGCTTTCAACTGATGATGCATAAAGGATCTGTAGACATTTTCATTTTTTGCTATTCAACTGTCTTTATTGATCGATTCTTGCAAAGCTTGAGATGGCTTCCCAAATTAGTGTTTCGGTCTTCCCATCTTGAAGATTGAATTTGCTCAATACTTTTTTAATATACTTTTCCCAAGATAAAGTCAATATACCTTTTGATCTATCTCTATTAATTCTCATTCCAAGTATCTATTTTGTAGGTCCTCGATCCTTCATTGCAAACTCGTTATACTAACTATTGCTCGAGCTTATTGATCTCTTTCAAGTTAGATCTTGCAACAAGCATATCATCAATATACAAGAATAAAATAAGATAATAGTCATCAAACCTCTTGATTTAACAGCAATGATCCATTTTGTATCTCTTAAAACTATTATCATACATGAACCCATCAAACTTCTTATACCATTAGTTAAGAGGTTGCTTAAACCACTAGTTTCTCTCTCTCTTTCTCTCTCTTTGTTTTAGAACTTCAAAACCTTTTGGTTATTTCATATAGATGTCTCCTTCAAGCTTACAATGTAAGAAAATAGTTTTTATATCTAACTACTTTAGATAGATATTTTCTATAGTCAAAATACTAAGTACCAATGTAATAGTAATCATCTTGACTATAGTATAGAAAATTTTAGTATAGTCAATTTCTTCTTTTTATAAAAAGCCCTTTTACCACTAAGCTTTACCTTGTATATTTTACTACCATCATGCTCTTCTTTGAACACCCACTTATTATGTATAACATTTTTTTCTTCTAGTAACATAGTTAAAGTCCATGTTTGATTATTCTTAAGAGACCTCATCTCTTTTTTCCATGGCTAAATCTCACTTGACATAATCTTTTATGTGCATTCTTTCAATAAATTTTTTTGGTTCTTTAGCATCAATAAGAAGCAAATAGTTTAGGGAAGGTGAAGTATTTTGAGTTGGTATGGTCACTCTGTTAAATCTTCTTAGTCGAGGAGTAGGAGTTACTAGTTCCGGTTTAGCTTCAACTTTCCCATCCTTGTCATCGAATTCTCAATTCTAGAAATATCATTCACTAATATCTCTTCCATTTCAGCTTTCTCACTTTTTTTTACGGGTTTTTTACATTATTAGAATCTATCTCAAGCTCTGTCCTTATACAATATATTCTCATTAAAAGCCACATCCATATGCCTTATTATCTTTCTATTTTAATCATCTCAAAACCGATAACCAAAATCATCAAAACTATAACCAATAAAGTAACATTCTCTAGCCTTAGGATCAAACTTATCTCTATCATCAAATCTTACATGTACATATGAAATACAATCAAAAGTTCTCAAGTTTGTGAAATTTACCTCATATCTTAGCCATACTTCTTCGAGTAATTTGAAGCTTAATGGAACCGAAGGTCCTCTACTTATGAAGTAAGTTGTCGTATTCAATGTGAATGTTTTAGCCAAACTAGAATACAATTCCTACTTCTTGCTCGCTCATTCAAAGTTCTATTCATCCTATCAACAACACCATTTTGCTATAGTTGATCATTTTGATCATTTTGATCTCATTATCTAAATAGTAACTTTAAATTTTATGCTAATATACTCGCCTTTTATTATCTAAATTTAAGGATTTAATCTTCAAACCAATTTGATTTTCAATTTCAACCTTTCACCTTGTGAATACGGTAAATGTTAAAAAATGAATCAAAGAGAAAAATAGAGAAAAAACATAGGAATAATCATACAATGTAGAGATTTACATAGTTCGGTAATTATGTCTAATCTATAGTTGCATTAAGATTTCTTATTAAGTTTTATCAAATGATGACTATAAATATAAGTGATGTTGCCTTTATTTATAATATACATAACTAGGGTTGTAAGAAAAAAACCACTAACGAGCCTATACACTCGGTTTAATATTCGTAGACCTTTTAGGAGCTTCACTCTCGAGCTCATAGAATGAGCGTTACCCCTCGACCCTCGCTTGCTAACCAACTAATGAGACCATCATGTGTGTAGTGCCTTATACTGCAAGCCTTTATCCATATTAGTCTCCATAACTTAATAATCTTCGACTTAGAGATTGATCTCTAAATAACATCAAACCTCTTGTAACCGTCCATTTTCTTAACCAACTCGAAGTCCTCCTAATGTAGTGCCTTCTTATCACTAATTATAAAAGCCAACTAAGGCAATACAAAGCCTTAACTTATTAATGGTAAGCTGTTTTGGTCAATGTATCGACTAAACTCTCCAATTTTATAATCTTGTTCAAATGTATTACTCTATCATCAATAACTTTCGGATATAATGATATTTCAACTAAATATATTTGGTTTTTGCATAAAAGACTAGATTCTTAACAATGTGGATTGCACTCTAACTCGTCATTAAAAAACTAACTATCGTCTTGTGTCTTACCCATTTCCTTTAGGAAGTTCTTCAATCGAACCGTTTCTTTACTAGTTTTTGAGATAGTCATAGACTCGGCTTTAGTAGTTGAAAAAACAACATACTTTTAAAGTCGAGACAACCAACTCATAGTAGTACCACATTAAGTTAAGAAATAACTCCGTCGCACTCATTCTATTATATAGATCATCACCTATATCTGCATAAACAAATGTTATAGAATAATATTATTCCTCTTAAAGCATAGTCATACACGAGTACCTTTTAGATAATGAAGAATTCACTTTACTCATTTATAATGCTTCTTTCTTGGATTGGTATAGAGTATATTATTCTTCTTAAAATAAAAAGTCATACTTGAAGTGCCTTTCGGATAATGAGACCACTATATACACGAGTACATTATACTACAAGTCCTTATCGGCATCGGTCTTTACAACTTAACACTAAACACATTAGATTTATTTCTCAAAAAAAAAAAAACCTCATACCTTTTTGGTGGAATCATTTATAAAAATGACATAATAACTTGAGCCTCCAAGAAAAGTCATATGGGTTAGTTCCCATACATCCGTATGCACTAATTCTAATTTTTCTTCCTTGAAGGATCTATTAGACTTCAAGAAATGGACTCTCTTCTACTTCCATAGATACATACCTCACATAAGCTAACATTAACATGTTTTAATTCTGGTAATTTTTTGTTTAATGTTAACTACTTTAAACCCATATGAAATTAGCCATTATTGTTGTATCCCTTGTTATAATAATTATACACCAAGTTTCAACATTTCTACTCGATGCTACAATTATATTCTCCATCGTTATCTTTCATAATCTACTCTTAAATACTATTATGTATCCAATGTCATCGAGTTAACTCATAGAAATTAGATTCTTCTTAAGACCTAAAATATGTCTAACATTCTGCAGCTTTTATTGCATTCTATTGGCAGTTCTAATACTAACTTTACATTTTCTCTATAATGTCTAAAGGTTTATCATCTATAAGATAAACCTTCCAAAAATTTCCTCTAATATATTTCTATAGGAAATATTTACATGGAGTGGAATGAAATGACATACCAAAGTTTAGAATCTAAGACTCAATTAGACTATCCAAAATTAATGCATCTATAATTTCATCAATCGTTACGGATGTAGAGTCATTATTTTGATTCTTTTTTTTAGAGCCTTCCGCTAATTTTTAAAGTTCTTCTTCTTATCGTAGTTCTAGTAGGTAATCTCTTCATGGTTTTTGGATTTTCCTCTATTTTTTTATTTTGACCTACTATGACCATGATTCGACGTTACTAAAAGTCCTCTCCTCTACTATCAATACTCAAAATAGAACCCGAAGGTTCTCTTACCTAACTCATAGAAAGATCTTCATTGATCATTAAATCTTGAACATCATCGAATTTTAGTTCCTTATTTCTTGATGAACTATTTACTACTATTACCCTTCTAGACTAACTATCAAATAGATAAGATAATAAAATAGTGCCATAACATTATCATTAAACACAATGTTTATTGACTCTAATTGATTGTTCAACACATTAGCTTTATTGATATGATTAGTGATAGACACACTCTCTTCCATATTCAAATTGAATAATTGACGTATCAAAAAAACCTTCTTTAAGGTAAATAGCTTCTCATACATATTTGATAGCGTCATCATCAAATTTGCTATGCTCTTTTGTTTCATGATGTTGAAAATTGACGTATCAAAAAACCTTATTTCACGCCGTTTAAGGTAATCTCTTTATGGTTTTTGCATTTTCCTCTACTTTTTTATTTTGATCTATTATGACCATGATTCGACCTTATTGAAAGTCATTTCCTCTACTATCGATACTCAAAATAGAACCCGAAGGTTCCCTTAACTCACTCTTAGAAAGATCTTCATTAATCATTAAATCTTAAACATAATCTAATTGTAGTTTCTCATTTCTTGATTAACTGTTTACTATTGTTACCATTCTAGACTAACTATCAAATAGATAAGATAATAAAATAGTGTCATAACATTATCATTAAACACAATGTTTATTGACTTTAATTGATTGTTTAACACATTAACTTTATTGATATGATTAGTGATAAACACACTCTCTTCTATCTTCCGATTGAATAATTGACGTATCAAACAAACCTTGTTTGAGGTAGATAGCTTCTCATACATATTTGATAACGTCATCATCGGATCCGCTATGCTCTTTTGTTTCACGATGTTGAAAATAGACGAGTCTCGGTCGAATAACACCCAAAGCTTAGCAATCCAATAGAATCCAATCAATATATTTCATCTCCTTTAGCTTCTTTTCTAATACGGTTCATATAACTTCTTTTGTTACGGATAATCTTCAATCTATATCTTTTAAAACCCGAAGTATTTGTCATTGAACTTGTCAATCTTGACTTTTTCTTTTTCTATTATCATTCCTCCTTACCTTACAAACTTAGGGCTCGATACCAATTAGGAAATAAATCAAGCACAAAAATAGATAAAAAAAAGGAAAAAATAATAACACAATATAGTAATTTGTATGATTCGATAATTGTGCCTACTCTACTGGCTATGCTAGGATTTCTTATTAGGTTTTACCAAGTGATGGCTTCAAATATAAGATATGTTGTCTCTATTTATAGTGTAGACAATTAGGATTATAAGAAAAAAGGTCATGTGTGTAGCACTTTATACTATGAACCCCTATCCATATTAGTCTCCATAACTTAATAGATTAATTCCACCTTTCTACTCTAGTTAAAATTAATAAAAACTATGCAAGAAGTCGATAATTAGCATAAGTAAAATCTCAATATAAAAATGTAGAACATTGGATCTAACTTTATCAGCATTACTATCATCACCTTATTTTTACCCTTATAAAAAATACAAAAAATAAAAATAAAAATAAAAAGAAAGAAAATTAAAAAAGGAGGAATTGGGCTTAGATTAGGATTGAAAAAGAAAAAAAAAGAATGGTAATGGATTAGGCATTAGATTAGGCCCGATTAATAATAAAAAAAATTAGAATAAGAAAAAAAATCCTAGGTTAACCCTAAAAGCACCCGTATAAATACTAAGCATACACTCATGAAAAGAGAAAGGTAAAAGACCGCCACATAAAAAAGAAAAAATCCTAAAAAAAAGAGGACAAAATAGGAACCATAAAGATCCGGTCGTCACTTATCGACTATTGAATACCGATCTATATGCACTAGACTAGAAGAAACGTCTATCTAAGATGGTTCGAACCTCATAAGAATTGCTCAATTCGATCACCGAAGAAGCCACAATTGTCATTCAAAGTTTCGTCATCATTGGTGAACTTTAGATCCAAAAAGAGACAAAACAATAGCCATAAAGGTTCAACCACTACTCATCTCTTGTCCATAGTCAATCTACAAGCATGAGACTAGAAAAAACACCTATCCAAGCCAGTTTCAACCCCATAAGAATTGCTCGATTCCGATCCCCGAGAAAACCACACTTGCCATTCAAAGTTTCTTCATCACTTGGTAACTTCAATCTACTTTAGTCTCTAAATTAGTGATTAGGTATTTATGCTCTTGTACTTTCACATTTATGATCTGATTTTTATGCAAATTTTATGATTGTTCCAAATTAGTTTATCTTAGGAGAATGGAAAACTCGAGGGAATTTGAAAGATTTATGCGGCTTCATATGGGAGAAAAATATGATGAATAATGTCGGCCTTCCATACACATGCATCCCTATTAGTTAGCACATCCATAATAGAATCACGCCCAACATTTAAGGAGGAGACCATATTCTCGTTACCGACTCACTTTGGGAGCTATTGATCCTACCAAATGCGAATATTTACCTTCCATCTTGTTCCCTCCTTTAAGAATACTTTGCCATCCGTAATAGTAACTTCTTTTTAATAGCGAGTTCCGAAAGTATTAGTACGAAAATATTTTGTTTTCAATAGTTTGGATAATAAAGAAATGTGATCTTAGAGAATCCTCCAAGTCCTGTTTGGCTAACATAGCAAGGTTGAAAGAATGAAAGTCTCTAAACCACAAACTGTTGAAAATCTTAGGAATGTTAGATAATAAGTTAAGTGTACGATGAAGGAAATTTGAAAGTGTTTTCAAGTGGGATTTTATCCCACATTGAAAAGAAATGGAAAGAAGAACCGAACTTATCAAGTGGACCTCTACCAAAACTTTCAAATTTTTTATTAAAGGAATTGGAGGGAAAATTAGGCTAATTGGTTGGAATTATATATATATATATATATAATCAAAGACTAACACCTAGCACTTTGCACTTGAGCGTGTGTGATTAAGAAATTTATTTTTATTTCTTAATTTAATTTAATTTAATTCATAATTATTTAATTAATTATGTTTTTAATAGCTTTCAAACCTTATGATTGTTAGAATCTAACGATTATGACTATTAGATTATGACTATTAAAATCAACGAGTCATGTTTATTATGAAAGGGTATCGATAATCTATAAATAGGGGATTATAGGATGAAATCAATTACATTCTCTCGCAATCCTCCTCTCATCTCAAAATTCTTTTCCTTCTAAGACTCTACAACTTTAAGAGATATTCTTTTGAAGGAATTTTAGGAGTGCTACCTGCAGTTCCTTGTGTTTAAAACTTGTATCCTAGAGGTGAATTGCTAAAATCCCTACGACATTACGATGGGGGCAATAATCATCTTAAGGACAATGTGGGGTATTTTTTGCACGCAATTAAGCACTACAAATTTTTATCCTTCTTCAAGTTCATTTTTAATTTTTCCAACAATCTTAAGGTGATTATTTATGAAAGATGGAAATAAGGGCGAAAAGTTCGTTTCAAGTTATAGATCGGAATGTGGTGAAATTGGATTGCTTTGATGGAATAAATTTTAGTCGATGGAAGGACAAGCCGATGTTCATGTTTACTGCATTGAAGATTGCTTATGTGATAGACCCAAATTTGAAGGATCTTTCGGAACCTAAGGATGATGATGATTACGAACAACTCAAGGCTAAACGAAAGAAACATGTCGATGATGAATTATTATGCATAGGTCATATTCTCAACACACTATCGGATTGATGACATGATCTTTTCATCGGTGTTCCATCCTCGAAAGAAATATGAAAAGCATTGGAGTTCAAATACAATGTTGAAAAATAAGGGACGAGATAAGTTTTTCATTATGAAAATTTTTGAATTTAAAATGGTTGATAATTTATCCGTTATGGATCAAATGCATGATTTTTCTGTTGTGATATCGAAAATGAAAGAGTTGAAATTTCAGATTTCGAATCACTCCATGTAGGGGTATAATTGTAAAATTACCTCATACTTGGAATGATTACGGAAAAAAGATGCTTCATACCACCAAAGACTTTACTTTAGAACGAGTTGAAAAACATCATCGAATTGAAGAAGAGACTCGAAACTTGCAAAAAAAAACTATGAAACTATTTCTAAAATGAATTATGTGGTTGAAAAGAAACCAAATTCGGGAGGAAAGAAGCATTCTGGAGAGAGCAATTCTAGAGAGAGGAAAAGAAAACATCAAGACTTCTTAGGCTCTAATGTAATGAAAAATAAGACAAATAAGTCTTATTATCATTACGAAAAAAAGACCATTTCAAACGTGATTGTCGATACTTGAAGAATCAAGGGATAGAGAATGCTAATGCTACAAATATGGTGGAGAAAGAAATTGATGCACTTGTTGCAATGATTTCGACTTGCATATTGGCATCATCACGAAATTAAACATGGCCGCTGCAACCAAGACCTTTGATTGGTGGTATGATTTTGGTGCCACCGTTTATGTGTGCAATGAGAAAGCTCAATTCAATACCTTTGAGAAGGCCATTGAAGGTTACGATGTGATGATGGGAAATAAGGACACCACGAGAGGTTCTTGGCAAGGGCACTATTGAAATATTGTTTACTTCAGAAAGAAGTTAATGCTCGGTCAATGTTCCGTATGTTTTTGAAATTAGAAAAAATCTTCTATCCGTTAATCTGTTATGTAAGAAGGGGATTAAGGCTATGATAGAGTTGACAAAGTTGTATTCTCTAAGAATAGTGCCTTTTTAGGGAAAGGGTACTCTTGTGATGGCATGTTCAAACTCGGTATTATTAATAAGATGAATGTTTCGCTTATATTATTGACTCTTCTTCTTTTAATTTATGGCATGGTAGATTAGCACATGTTAATTTTGGTTCTATTAAATATATGTCAAAACATGGTTTAATCTCTTGCAATGATACTAGTAATGGAAAGTGTGAAATTTGTGTACAATCAAAGATGACTAAGAAACCTTTTCCTTCGGTTGAAAGATCTTCTAAATTATTAGAACTTGTTCATTCTAATATATATGAATTAAATGAAATTTTAACTAAATGAGAAAATAGGTATTTTATTACTCTCATTGATGATCATTCTAGATACACTTATGTGTACTTAATGAAAACTAAAGATCAAGCTTTCGACATGTTTATGTGTTATAAATATGAAGTTGAAAATCAAAGCGAAAAGAAGATTAAACTTTTAAGAAGTGATAGGGGTGATGAATATTTTTCTACTGAATTTTTTTCCTTTTGTAAGGCTAATAGCATTATACAAGAAATGAGTGCACCCTATAACCCACAACAAAATAGTTTAGCTGAAAGAAATAATAGAACACTAGTTGATATAGTGAATGCTATGATTTTGAATGCTAACTTACCTAATAATTTATGGGGTGAAGAATTGTTAACTCGTGTGTCCTGCTGTATAATAGAATACCTTCTAAGAAATTTAAAGTCTTTTCATCTAAATTATGAAAAGGAAGAAAACCAAATCTAAATTATCTCGAGTTTGTGGTTTGTCTAGCCTTCTATAGAGTCACGGATCTTAAATAAACCAAGCTAAGACCAAGAGCTCTAAGAAGTGTATTTGTAGGATATGCTCAATATTCCAAGGCATACAGGTTATTGGATTTAGAAACTAATGTGATAGCAGAGTCTAGGGATGTCAAATTTATTGAACATAAATTTGCCAATGGTTCTAATACTACTACATATACGGATAAACAAATTGACCCGAGTTCATTATCTAGTGGTAAGAGAAAAACTAATGATACTCCTAGTGAACCTAAGAGAAGTCAAAGGACTAGAAAAGAAAAAAACTTGGATTCAAATTTTATTGATCCACAGTCTATTGTCTTCCTAGTTGAAGGTGATAAAAAATCTATACTTAACAAAATACCTATTTTATTAAATATAGAAGAAGATCCTAAAACCTATAAAGAAGCTATAACGTCAAGAGATGTAGCATTTTGGAAGGAGGCTATCAATGACAAAATTGGCTCAATATTATCCAATAATACTTGGGTGTTAGTGGATTTACCTCCCGGTTCAAAACCTATAGGTTGTAAATGGGTATTTTGTAAAAGGTATAATATCGATGGATCAATACAAACTTTTAAGGCTAGATTAGTAGCCAAAGGATTTAGGTAAAAGGAAGGTATTGATTATTTTGACACATATCCACCGGTGGCTAGGATAACATCCATTAGACTACTATTTTCTCTAGCTTTCATTCATAATCCGATTGTGCATCAAATGGATGTTAAGACGACCTTCTTGAATGGTGACTTAGATGAAGATGTATATATGGAACAACTCTGAAGGGTTTGTATTACCTAAAAAGGAAAAGAAAGTATGCAAACTAGTTAAATCATTATATGGTTTGAAATAAGCACCAAAACAATTGCATGAAAAATTTGATTATGTTATATTATCTCATGGATTTAAGCATAATAATGCAAATAAGTGTATTTATTCTAAATTTACAAAAGAATATGGTGTTAACGTATGCTTATATGTGGATGATATGCTTATATTTGGGACAAATATTGATGGTGTGAATAAAACAAAGAAGTACTTATCCTCACGAGTTTAATATGAAATATCGAAGAGAGGTAGATACTATCTTGGGAATCAAAGTAAAGAAAATTAGTGGGCGTTATGCTTTGTGTCAATCCCATTATGTTGAGGCAATTATAAATAAGAATCAACATTTGGGAATTAAAGAGGTGAGCACTCCATATGAAAATTCACATAAGTTAATGGAAAATTCTAGGAGCGCCATTTCTCAAATCAAGTATACTAGTGTAATTGGTAGCTTAATGTATGCAATGCATTGCACTTAGGCTAGACATTTCCTTTGTAATTTGTAAGCTTTCAAGATACACTAGTAGATTTGGTGTTGATCATTGGAAAGCAATTTCTAGAGTCCTTAGTTATCTCGAAAAGAACTTTAAGTTTAGAACTATCTTATAAGGGTTATCCATTAGTGTTGGAGGGATATACCGATGCTAGTTGAATAATAAGTGCTACGGATAACAAGTCTATGTCCGGTTGGATATTCACTCTTGGTGGAGGAGCTATTTCATGGGCTTCTAAGAAACACACGTGTATAACTCATTCCATTATGGAATCCGAGTTTGTTGTACCGCCAATCGCAGGAAAAGAGGCGAACGGCTAAGAAATTTACTTGCTAGAAATAGAGTTATGGCCATAATTGTGCCGGCCATTTCTTTACACTACGATAGTGAAGCTACTATGTATAGGGCTTTTAGCAAGATATACAATGAAAAATCTAGACATAGAAGCTTGAGACATGAATATCTTAAGCAATTAATTATTGAAGGAATTATCACAATCTTATATGTAAGAACAAGTAACAACTTGGCATATCCATTTACAAAAAGGCTTACTAAAGATTTAGTAAGGAAAAATTCAATTGGAATGGGTTTAAGACCTTTCTCCTAGAGTTACCAATAATAGAAACCCAACTTTTCTCTAGTATTACCACTAGTTAAAAGTTCAATGGGTAAAAACAAGTTACTGATAAGTGGTCGTGGAAGTACTAAGATATTTCACTTATGTTACCATTCCAAGTTAACTAGTACTAATAAAGTTTGGAGGATGACTTAGAAACTCTTAATGAGGATTAAGTTATGGAATATGACCAATATATTCGGAACTTAATAGGAACTTTACCTATATAAACATAAGGAGTGGTGCTGCTCCTGGCAAAAGCTCAAGGGTCAACTTTTGGAAATGTTTATGAAAATCTAGGATGTAGGACATGACCATATAAGTGCTAAAAGATTATTTGAGAATCTCTAAAAAAAGTTGAATTAGATCACGTGCGTGGTATTTCCAGTTTTAATACAAGGGATATTGGTTCAATCACTTAACATACCATTTATTCCATTAAGACTTTGAGATATTTACACTAAAAAGAGATTCAAGTCGAAAGACATCTTCCTTTATGCGTGATACTATCATGACTTAACATTATTATCTAAGTTGGAGATTGTTAGAAATCTTAGAAATGTTAGATAATAAGTTAAGTGTACTATGAAGGAAATTTGAAAGTGTTTTCAAGTGGGATTTTATCCCACATTGAAAATAAATGGAAAGAAGAGGTAGCTTATCAAGTGGACCTCTAGCAAAACTTTCAAATATTTGATTGAAGGAATTGGAGGGAAAACTAGACTAATTGGTTGGAATTATATATATAAATATATATATATTTAAATAATCAAAGACTAGCACTTAGCACTTTGCACGTGCGTGTGTGTGTGTGTGTGTGATTAAAAAATTTATTTTTATTTCTTAATGTAATTAAATTCATAATTATTTAATTAATTACGTTTTTAATTTTTTGTCTGTAGCTAGTTAGTTATTAACGAACTTTCAAACCTTATGATCTGTTAGAATCTAACGCTTATGTCCGTTAGGATCTAACAATTATGTCTATTAAGGTCTAACAGTTATGTCTATTAGAATTCAACGATTATGATCGTTGGATTATGACCGTTAGAATCAACGATTATGTTTGTTATAAAAGGGTATAAGTAATCTATAAATAGAGGACTACCGCACATGAAATCAATTACATTCTCTCGTAATCCTCATCTCCTCTCAAAATTCGTTTCTTTCTAAGACTCTATAACTTTAAGAGATATTCTCTCGAAGAAATTTCGGGAATGCTACTTACAGCTTCTTGTGTGAAAAAATTGCATCGTATAGGTGAATTGTTAAAATTCATGTAGCATTATAGTAGGAGCAATAATCACCTTAAGGACAATGTGAAATATTTTCTACACGTAATTAAGAACTACATATTTTCATCCTTCTTCAAGTTCATTTTCAATTTTTCCAAAACAAACCACTTGACGGCTTGGACGTGCACACCCTATGCCACTTCAAATAATGAATCTGTCATTCATCCATCTTTTGGCCCCACCAGAATCGAGAAAAAATTGAGTCTAGTGTCTCGTAGAGAGCTTAAGGTAAGAGAAAGTAGTTCATCACGTATGTAGAAATATCTTTAGTCAATATCTTGATTAGAATTTCCTTGCCAGCCATAGACAATGATCGTTTCTTTCACCCTTTTAGCTTATTAATCAATTTATCCCGCACCAAAGAGAAGACTCTCTTCTTCGATTTACCAGTAGTTATGCAAAGCCCTAGGTATTTGTCATGCTGTCACTACCTTTAATTGCATCTTTCTGTAGAATGTAGATTGAATCTATTGTGGAATATTTCGGCTAAAAGAGAGCTTTGACTTATCAAAAATGATTTATTAACCTGATGCATTCTCATAGGACTTGAGAATACGAAGAAGTTCATCCATTTCCTGGTTAGTGGCTTTAATAAATAAGAGGTTGTCATCTACAAAGGACAAATGCGATATGGATGGATCTTGTTTATATATTTTCACTTCTTGACTCTTGTTTTCTCTTTTAGCATGACGAATAAGACTGGAAAGACCTTCAGCACAAATCAGGAAACGTTAAGAAAAGAAGAAAGTAAATCCTCGTCTCTATCCTCTTGAAGGGGAGACGGATAGACCAGAGACCCATTAACAAGAATTGAATAAAAAATTAAAGATATGCATCTCGTAATAAGCTATCCAATCTTTATAAAAACGCAACTTAATCATAATTGCTTCTAGAAAATATCATTTAACTATATCATATGCTTTACTCAAATCTAATCTGAGAGCAAGGTTTCCCAATCTCTTATATTTTTTATATATATCTACTGAGAAACTTCAAAAGCAATAAGAGCATTATCAGTAATCATTCTATCTGGGACAAAATACTCTTGAGAGTTATTAATGATATATAGGAAGGATGTGTTTTAGTCTATTAGCTATTGTGTTTATGATAATTTTAAAAATTACATTACATAAACTATTGGTCTAAAGTGGACTGGTGTTTCAGGTTTGTTAATATTGGGAATAAGGATTATATGGGTAGAATTAATATGCTTGGGACAAACTTTATTATTAACGATACTAAGAACAAAATTAATAACAGCATGGCTAACAATATGCCAATATTTTGGTGAAAAAAAAAAAAAAAAAAAACAGACATACCATTAGGACCTAGGGCTTTAGTGGGATACATTTGGTGGTGGAGAGCTTCATTAATTTCCTCCTGTGTGAATCTCCTAGTAAGTATGTTGTTCATGTCTCGGGTAATTTTTATTTCCACTGCATTAGTAACAGCTTCTAGATTAAAAAAAAATTTGATGATGTGAAAAGTTTCTGAAAGTAGTCTATAACCAGCTTCATAAGCTCCTCCTGCTTATCCACCCACATTCCATTTTCTTTTCGGTCTGTAAATGTTGTTCTTTTTGTTTCTCAGGTTGTCCTTAGAGTGGAAGAAACTTGTATTTTTATCCTCACTCTTCATCTAATTTATTTTAGACCTTTGAAGCCAGATTGTTTCCTCACGTACGAGCTGTATATCTATTTATTCTTCACACACTTTATGTTCAGAGATAATATCACAGATTGTACGATTTTTTAGAGAGATTCTATTTTATTCCTTAGCATTCTAATCTGATGATTAACACACTGGAATTTCAGCTTGTTCCACAATGCCAAGTCCTTTTGGCAGGCTGAAATTTTGTCCCTTATATCCGACCGGTCTAAATCTGCAGCAAGGGACTCCAATGGCCTGAAACGAAAAAGAAAGAAAAAAAAAACTTTGTTTGCAAGCTGGAATCTGGTCATCATTGCCCCTAAGATATGAGTACTGGAGCGGGGTTAGAGAGGATAAGAAGGAAGATGACTGACTTTAGGCCAACTAAAAAGATTTTCCATGAAACTGAGCGGAAACCTCTGTCCAATCGTTCTTCAATGGTACCATGGTTTGCTCTTCTGTTTACCCAGGCAAGTCAGACAATTCACAATCAGATACACAATCCTGGAAACCTTGCATCAAATGGATGGCTCTCAGATTGCCGACAGACTTCTCATGAGAGAATAAATCTCATTTCAATCACCAAATACTAAACAAGGCAATTGAGACTTATCTTTTAGAGATTTGTCATGCCTGATCTCTATTAGCTGTTTTTGGCCAACCCTAAAACCCAATAAACCTACAAGCCATAGCGCTCTTAGTAAGTAGATTCAAAATTCATATGATGCTGAGAGAAGGATAGGACTTTCAAAGACCAGCAATCATTCCACCACATAGCTAAACCACCCCTTCTGTTCCTGCCATTCTTAACACAGTCTACAGTAATGCCATAAGGAAAACCCATTTTACTCTTAGTTTTCTAAATTTCAAAGTTTTTAAACGAGTTTCTAAAAGAAAAACCTCTGTACGCACAAAGTTGTGCAATATATGAACTATTGGGTCGTTCTCTAGACCACAAAAGTTCCATGAAAAGACTGTCATGGTTATTGGCGGGGCTGGCAACCAGCCTCTGCCTTCTTAATTGGAGGAGACAGCTCTCTACTCCGTTTAGCAGCAAGATCAGAAACAAACTCCACATCACCTGATAGTTGCTGCTCCCCTGAAGGAAGGAGGGTCTGTATATGGAAGGGTATTATTATTTTCTGTGTTTGATAGGCTGTGAGTGGAAATTGGATTGGCTAGGGAAGGGAGAATGGATTCGGTATGGGGCTGAATGAGGGATGCATCGGGCTTTGTGCAGTGACATGGACGGTGTGGTTCGGTAGTTGAGGGGTTTTGGTGGGCTTGGGTTATGGGCTATGTTGGAAGCAATAGTGTCATCGGATTTGGGTGGGGTTGAAGTTTGCGCCTCTTTTATAGGCTTTTGTCACAAGGCTCGTGGCCCCTAATAGGGGTCAAGGCAGTGGCTTTTTTAGCTGCATTGTCAGTATTGATCTCAACAAATTCTTACGTTTACCCAATCAAATAAATACTCATTAATAACATTCAATGACAATTGAAGTAGAAAAAAAAAAATACATATCAACTAATATGGTTTCAGAATATGGGTACTCATTCTTTACCCTATTAATACTCACTAATTTACTTAGATTTTTTTTATTAATATGCGAGGATTCAATTGTATAAAATTTAAAAATTAAAGATCAAAATATTTTTTTTCTAAAACTTTGAGTACCAAAAAAACTTATAAATAAACAACCAAAACATAAAAGAAAAAATTAAATTTTAAGGGTAAATTTTTTTTAAAAAAAAATTATTGAGACTAAAATTAATATTTTTAACAAATTAAATTTAATGGGTATTTAATGTGTCTTAAATGAGCGGGTAAACTAATATGGGTCGGGTATGAACGGAGTAAAGATTTATATGATGATTTCTTAATGGATAATGAACATAATATTTTTTTATAAATAAAACAAAAAATTAAATTAATAAATCGGATATCCATCCATTATCATCTCTAGATAGATAAAAAGGATTTATTATAGCGCTTATTGCTCCATCTTGCCAATTATCGGGATAACTATTGTCCTTATTCATCGTTGCCCTAAAATTTTTGTAACTATCTTAATACCGATAGGTAAAGATTGGTCTAGTAAACCTTCCTTATCCGTTATGCTTACACCACGAGATTGAGTAAAAGCTACAACCACATCATCATCTTTTTTTATAGCAGGATACTCCCAACATGTTTGAAGTAGCTTTCATGGCTTCATGCAATGCTTTTTAGTATCCATCAAACCTATACTCTAAAATTATCAAAATTGAAATAGGCTTGATTCTTCCTTGGCAAGGTTCGCAACTATCCGTTAGAAGCATAATATGCTAGCAAATAACACTTAAACAACAATATATTGATAATATATTAATTACAAAATAAACCTCACACACAAAATATCTTCCATCAACGATTAATCTCTATTTCTCTCTTACTAGTTGCTCCTAGTTTATAGCTATTGCACTTTTGCTCCCTCTTGTTCTCTTTAATTTCATTCATATATTATAAACGAAGCGTCATATTTATAGTCAAACTTAGCCTCCTCATTTGGAAAGTCTAAAATTTAATAGAAGCCAAAAAATTTAATCACCTCCTTTGGCCATCTCTTTCGAATATTACTTGGTCAAATACTTAATGAATAAGAATTCTTAATGGCTAAGAAGTCTTATGGCTTGAGAAAAATTTAGAGAAGAACTTTCTAGAGAGGAGAATATTTATTACTTAATTTTGAAGGGTTTGAATTTTGACACTCCCCTTCAAACCCAACTTCGTATGCCAAGCTTTTCTTTGAGTTTGTAGAATACATTGATCTTTAAAGCCTTTATAAAAATATATGTAAGTTGATCTTCTATTCTGCCATGAACTAGCTTTATACTTTTTTTTTTCAATTGTTCCAAAATAAAATGATATTCCATATCTATATATTTGCTTCGGCTATATGAGACTAGATTTTTTGCAAGTGATGTAGCAGATTTATTATTGATGTATATTATAGTTGGACCTTCTTATGCATGATATAACTTGCTCAAAGTAGTTACTAGCTTGCAATCCCTCATTCCGAACTTGTTCAAAATTCGCTTTGCATACCTTTTTTGTGACATAAATATTCCATCTTTTATTTGTTTTACCTTAATTCTAAGAAAGTATGACATTTCATCAATATCCGTCATTTTGAATTCTTTAGTTATAGCTTTCTTAAAATCATTGAACATTCCTAGATTACTTCATGTAAAGATCATATCATCCATATATAGGTACACATTCATGATATCACCATCTTGATTTTTCTTTATGTATAAGGCATGCTTATATGGACTTTTTACAAAATCATTCTTCTAGAACTACTCACTTATTCTCATGTTCTAGGCTCGCGAAGCTTACTTTAATTCATACAAGGCTTTTTTTTTAATTAATAGATTTTGGCTTCGTGTTCATTTTAATATATCATGATGGTTTTTGATGTAAACTTTTTATTCTAGGTATCCATTTAAAAATAATGATTTCACATCCATCCGACAAATTTTTCATTTATTTTGAGCTATGACCACTGTGAGAAGTCTAATAGTATAAATTCTTACAACTGAAGCAAACATTTCCTCATAGTCAATTCCTTATAGCCTTTTGTGACTAATCTTGCCTTGTATTTTTTCACTTTTCCTTCTTGCTTTGTCTTTGTCTTGTACACCCACTTGACTTCTATTGTCTTGTGTCTTTTTGAAAGATTATTTAATTCTCATGTGCCATTCCTTTGATTGCAACAATTTCTTTATTGATGGCTTTCTTCCATTTCTCATCTTTAGTAGCCTCTTCATATGTTAATTGATCACACCTGCCATTAAACAAAATAATGAGAAATCAATGTTGTTTGCATAGGCTCTATGGAATCATAAATGTCATTTAAACTTTGCATTTTTCAAGTGCTCCCCCATAATTACTATTGCTTGACAATGTTGATGGTGCCATTTCGGGAGTTGTTGAAGTAGGACTTTGCGAGAGGAATCGATCATCACCTTGTTCATTTTGTGTGTTGAAGTCATCATCATTGTTATCATTAAAAAACAACACTTTAACTTCTTTATCTTCTTTGCTCCATTTGAAATAATTTGCTTCATCGAATTCAACATCTCATAAGATGATCACCTTCTTGATCAAAGAATTATACAATCAATATGTCGTACTCCTTTTCTCGTAGCTAATAAAGATAACCTATGTCATCTAACTTCTTTCTTTTTTACTCGGGAATATAGGCATACGCAATACACTAAAAAATCCCGAGATGTCTAACTGTCTGGCTTACTACCACTCCATGCTTCATTTAACATTTTGAATTTTATGCTTTTTATTGGACATCAATTTAGTAAATAAATAGAATATAAAATGGTTTCAACCCAAAAGTTTCTCGGTAAGTGCTTTCCTTTCACCATGCTCCTTGACATATTAAGAATCGTGTGATTCTTTCTTTCCGTAATATCATTTTATCGTGGAGTATATGAGACTGTCGGTTGATGAATGATTTCATTTTCTTTTTAAAAACCTTAAAATAACTTATAGGTGTACCCGCCTCCTCTATCGGATCTAAGTATCTTCGGATATTGCTAACTTTGTTTTTTTTTTTTTTTTTTGAACTCTTAAATTTATCAAGGGCTTCTAATTTTTCTTTAAAAATATACACCTAACTTTTTCTACTCAAATCATCAATAAAAGTAAGATAATTCCTATTTTTTCCAAGTGATGGTTTATCAAATGGACCAGCTATATCTAAATGAACAATCTCCAAAGGCCTTCGGCTTTTCATGATTTTCCAACTTCAAAAATTTATCTATATTATTTCCCTTTTAATGCAAGCTTCATACTATTGATATAATTGATTAATTTTTGAAAATTCATTCACCATTTTTGCACTCAATAATAACTTGAGGTTAGAAAATCCAAGATGATTGAACCTTAAATGCAATGACCATGATTCGTCTTTAATGATAGACATCATGCACTTTAGCACTTATTAATGAATATCAAGTGTGAAAAGATGATTCTTTGTCATATCAATTTTAGTAATTAATTCTCCACTTCGTTGATGATGAGAGAGTAATCCTTTAGGTCCGTATCATACCTCTTTTCTAGAAGCCGGCCAAGGTCGATGATCTTACTTTTTAAAGCAAGTACACAATAAATATCATGTATATACTTCATATCTTCATTCTTTAAGGTAATCATAAATTTACCTTGGCTTTTAACCAAAATCTTTGACGAGTCACCAAAAGTAACTTTTCATTGGATAGTCGCATCCAAATCTATTAAAAAATCTTTTTAGACACACATGTGGTTATTGGCACCAATGTTGAGATACCAAACATTTTCTTACACTCTTCATTTCCTCTATAAGTTAAAAAAAAAAATAGCCAATTTAACTTTTTTGTCTTCTCCAACTTGCAAAATGATTTGTTTCCCCCATCTTAGGAGCCGAACTACATTCATTACTAAAATGGTCATACTTGTTATAATTATAACGAGTACAATTATGATTTGTCACCTTATTGTCAAAATCGCCTCTTTTATAATTTTTGGATCTACGATCACGATCATATATTTGATAGCATTCATTTGTTCAACCTTTTTTGAAAGAATTTCTACCACATCTTCGTCCACAATGTCCACCTCTCGTAGCTATATCGACCTCCTCTCGCCTCGTCCATACCGCTCGCTAACTTAATTGTGATAATCGCATCCAAATCTGTAAACAACTCCTTTTGGCCACACATGTGGTTCCCGGCATCAATGCCGAGATACCAAACATTTTCTTACACTCTTCATTTCCTCTATAAGTTAAAAAAAATAGTCAATTTCACTTTTTTGTCTTCTTTAGCTACAAAATGATTTTTTTCCCCCATCTTAGGAGCCGAACTACATTCATTACCGAAATGTTCATACTTGTTATAATTATAACATTATAATTATGATTTATCACCTCGTTGTCGAAATCTGCCTCTTTTATGGTTTTGGAATCCTCGACCATGACCATATATTTGATAGCATTCATTTGTTCAACTTTTTTGAAAGAATTTCTACCATGTACTCATCCACAATGTCCATCACCGTAACAATCTCGACTTCCTTTGCCTCGTCCATACCGCTCGCTAACTTAATTGTCACCAACATAAAACTTGTTTTGCAAAGGTTGCTCTAAATTACTTGTATTTTTATTCCGGTTCACTCTTTGCTCAAGAGTTTTTCCATCACCCCGACATCATCAAGAGTTTCTCCATTTCTTTTCATATCGTTCGCCACTATTTTTAGATGAGTGATATAATCATTGATCTTTTTATAATTTTTCATTTTAATGTCTCAAATTTAACTCTAAGTAATTAGAGTCATACCGTTTTAGTTTTTTTAACTCCTTAAAGAGATTTTTATAAAATCTCTCATGCCTCCTTTGATGTCTTTGTGTCCGATGTTTCATCAAAAGTTAATTCATCAACTCCTTAAAAAGTGAAAAAAAAAAAGCCTTCTTGTCCTTTATATGCGATTTTTTAAGTGTTATCTTCTACGTATTTATCAAAGAAACTTCAATAGTAACATCTCCAGTGCTCATTATAGTCTTCTTCAAGAATCTCCTATAAGTTTTATGAAATGAGTAGAACCTTTATCTAGATGCTCTTGTTTCATAATGCATCTTTATTATTTTTGGGATCCGAGGTCTGAATCACATAGGCCATCTCCTTACTTGAAATGTAGACAAGAACCTAGCTCGATACCACTTGTTGGAAGCATAATAAGCTCATAAATAACACTAAAACAATAATATATTGATTATAAAATAAACCTCATGCATAAAATATCTCTCCTAATAGATTAATCTCTATTTCTATATTCCTAACTACTACTAGTATATAGCTACCGTACTCTTGCTCTCTCTTGTTCTCTCTAATTTCATCCATACATTATAAACATAAGGTTCTTATTTATAGGAAAACTTAATCTTCTTATTTAGAACATCTAGCATTAATTTGCAGCTATAAAATTTGATCACCTTCTTTGAACACCTCCTTTGAATATTATTTTGTTAAATACTTAATGATTAAGAACTCTTAATGGCTAAGAATTCTTGATGGCTTGAAAAAATTCCGAAGAAGAATATTTTAGAGAGGAGAATATTTATTATTTAATTGTGAAAGGTTTGAATTCTAACATTATCTCTCATAAATCCTTGTGAGAAGCTAAGGTATCTTTATCATCGAAATCAAAGTCATAGTTTTTCCATATGTGACCCATTTTCTCCATCCATCTCCAAAAAAATACCCAAAAAATTAGCAACTTGATTAGTTATGATTCGATTTTACATGCTGAAGGATAAATTATAAATTCCAATCCGAGATGAGATCATACATTATTCTAATTCGGAAAGTTTCTCATGACCTCTAACTTCTCTTATAACTAAAATTATATTCTTTTAGAATGTCATGGTCGCCCATCCGAACCCTTTTTTTCTCGTTTCATACTATGGAATTTGAAAACAAAGATACTTTTTCCTACTTCGGTGGCTTAAATAAGTTTACGTGGGTTCTAAATTTTTTTAATTATTTCTATTGAACCCGTAGGGTTAAAAGGCTTTGAGGTCTAGAAGTTACAAACCATGCTCATAAGTATCATCTTATTTTCCTTTGAAATCATATTGAATTTTTAGTTGGTCATAATCATCACTTAAAAACTTTAATCAATCCTTTAAGAACTTTAGCCTTTCTCTTATTTTTTTCCATTCCTTTTCGTGTAGTTGGTGTAGAATCAATTTAATCAAGAAGTCAAGACCTAATATAGATAGAAGTGATAAAGATAAAATACTTCAATCCCTAGTGTTGTTCCTATTTAATCTCCTATTTATCCTCATCTTTTTATTGGATATCATATATTATAATAGCTAATACTTAGCTAGATCTTATGTCTCCGTATATATATACCTCACATATAATATCTAAATAATATAGAGGGTTCATTAAGTTTACATGGTATTAAAGCACTAAGTGGCCTAGCAACCTCTCGCTTTCCTATTCAATCTTTTATCAGTTCCTTTATTTTTTCTCACGACCTTAGTATTTATATCATCATGTCTATTTAAATCCTTTCACCTCCTCTACAGATCAACACTTTTCTTTCTAGTTTCAACAATCAGTCTCATCTCAAACTCACCCCAACTAACTTTCTCTAATGGAAAACTCGGATTTTTCCTCTTCTTAATTGTCATTACTTACGTTATCATGTTGATGGCTCTCAATCCCGACCATCTTCCATTACGGATGATAAACTAATCTTGATTTTACCATATGGGAAAGGAATGATCAACTTATTCTTACTTGGATCATTGGCTCCTTAACTATATAAGTTATTTTGTTGGTCATTGATGCTTTTACTACCAAAATAACATGTTATAAAATTCATATTGCATATGGTTCCGAAACCCGCACCCAAGTCAATAACCTTAAGAGTAATTTGTATCATCATGAATGTCAAAGTTCTAAATCTATCTCCTAATACTTTGAGTATGCCAAAAGCATTTATGATATGCTTCGCTTTATTGGTTCTACGAGTGCTTGAAGATGATCTTGCTCATGCCACTTCACGTGGCTTTAATGATGAATATCGACACCTTGTTAGGTTAATAGAATATAAAAATGAAGAAATTTCCTATGCTACTCTTTATAGTCTTACTTTGAGTGAAGAATTCTAGCTCAATAAATCATTTGATTCTCTTAGTGCACCTATGACTACTCATTACGCCACTCATAATCCTTTTCCTTTTCGATCATGTGGGTATGGTCCTCATGGTGGCCGTAATGTATCCATTCTTAGTGTTAAATCTCCACTAGTTTTCTTGGTCCTCCTTCTCGGATTACTTGCTATAATTTTTTTAGGATGGGACACTTAACTAATCAATCCCCTCTCCAAAAATATGACCTTCTACTTAATAAAAGCCATTCTTCAACTCCCCATTCACTCCTCAACCGATAGTGAACATACACTCTACCCATAAACCTTTTTCCTCTACACCATGGGTTATAAACATTAGTGCCATACTTTATTTGATAATAGATTTGGAAAAATTAGCCATCCAACATGACTATTCTAGTCCCGAAGAACCACATTAATAGATGGTAATCCCTTTCCAATCTCTCACATTAGTTCCTTTTCTTTTTTTCTCAATAATCATTCTTTCTATCTTGACAACATTTTTCATGTTTTTTCTAGTTCTCACAATCTTTTTTCCGTCGTAACCTTGACTAAAAATAATTATGTATCTATCGAATTTTTTCGACCATTTTTTATCAAGGATTTGGATACGCAATAGGTACTTTATAAGCTATCCTTTTTTAGTTGTCCTCCTTATAAACATGGCATGCATGTTTGGCTATGTTTCTACCTAGATCGTTCATCAAGCACTCAAGGATACCAAATTTTATGCTTGCCTCTACTAAATTGTCATCATTATGTCATACTTATCCCATTAGTAAAATAAATAAGTTGCCCTTGTCTCTGTCTCACTTTGAGGCATCTAGTCCTTTAAAGTTAGGTTGCTTCGATTTATAGGGTCCATCTCATATTCGTTTTATTGATGGATCTTTTATTATGTTTTGTTTTTTATCATTACATTACATATTTTTGGATATTTTTTATTCGTTATAAATATTAGGTGCTTAATTCTTTTATCGAATTATGAACCATTGTTGAAATTTTTTTGGCATACTAATTAAAATGTTTTAATCTAATTATTTAGGAGAGTATCAAGCTTTCACAAAATACCTAAATGCCAATTACATTTCTACCCAAAAACTTTAGAACAAAATGGTTGTGCTAAGTGAAAGCAAAGACATATTGTTAAAAATAGCCTAGCCCTTCTCAACCATGCCTCGGTTTCACTAAATTCTTTGATGTATGCCTTTGACACCGTAGCTTATACAATTAATAGACTTCCCAAACCTAAAATACACAATAAATGTCCCTTTTCAATTCTTTTTTGTACCACTCTTCCTTATCATGATTTAAAATTTTTGGTTGCCTATTTATCCGTGATTACGTCCATATTCGAAGCATAAATTAGCTCCTCATTCTTCTTCATGTGTTTTTCTTAGCTATAGTAAATTATATAAAGGAGAAATTTACTATAATATTTCTACACAAAAATTGATTATCTCACATCAAATTCCGTTTGATGAATAGAAGTTTTCATTTACGTCGTTAAACAAGGATGTTATATTACCCATAACTCCTTCACCTATAGTTGACATACCTATTCCACACATTCAAGAACCAAACTTATCCACATATACTGATTCAACCCTACTACCAATAATACCCTTACTGCCTCACATGTCCAGTTCTCCCATATACCCGATCAATTTAACCATTTCACTTACTATATAAAATGTCCAAGTACTTATCTTCTCGCTTGTCACCATCACTTAACTATCCCCTTCTTGCATTTCTACCTCATTAGTCATACATTCCTCTCCTGCTATATCTCCAGAATCCCATGCCAACACAAGCACTAAAACTCCTACTTCATTCATTCCAAAATCTTTACCCAATCAACCTATAAACTCATCATCTCTCCATACTTCTTCCGTACCTCTACGGATCTCACCTCATGTAATCTACATCCATCCATCATATCACTTATCTACATCCATTACCTCTCATCCTATAGTCACCCGAAGAAAGATAGGATCTTTTAAACCACTAGTCCTTTCTACCATCACACAACCTAAAGAACCACACACCTTTCATCAAGCATATCAGCATCTAGAGTGGTGTGCTTCTAGGACAAGTGAATTCTAAGCTTTACTTGACAAAGTATATGGGAACTTATCCCACGAGCACACTTATTATAATGTCATAGGCAACTAGTGGGTTTTTCATATCAAAACTAAACTTGGATGGATTTATTGATCATTACAAAACACAACTAGTGGCTGAGGATTTCACCAATGCCTTGGTCTTGACTTCCATGACACCTATAGTCTAGTCATCAAACTAGCATCCATTCAATTGATCTTACCCATTTCAATCTCTTTCAATTGGAAAATTAATCAATTGGATATATGAAAATCATTCCTTTATAGACCTCTCGAGGAAATAGCTTATATGATGCAGCCATAAGGCTTTGTTGAAGCCGCAAAGCCCACCTTAAGAAGTTATTGTATGGTTTAAAATAGGCCCCAAAGCAATGGTTTTAATGCTTGACTAATTACTTATGCTCTATTGGTTTCTAAGGTTCTAAATTTGACGTCTCCCTCTACGTTAAGCACAAAGTGACGTAACATCATCTTTTATCCGATATACATTGATAATTTTATCATCACTATAAATCATAGACCACCGATACACTCCACTATCTAAGCACTCCAATCAAGTTTTGTAGTCACACACCTAGGGCCCTTACATTACTTTCTACGTATTGAAGTCTATTAGAGCTGCAATGGCATTTTTCTTAATCAACAATGCTATGCTACTCAAATATTGGAAAAGCCAAAGATGCATGGTTGGAAGGGATTTGGCACACTAGCTTGTCCTCATACTAAGTTGCAAACCATAAAAGGAAAATCCTTCTCTAATTCGCTCCTTCATCGTAGTATAATTGGTCGCCTATAATATTTAGGAATAACCCAACCTAACGTAGTCTACTCTATTAACCAAGTTGCCCAATATATACATTCCCATACCGATGATCATCGGTGTGCCATACATTCCCATACCGATGATCATCGGTGTGCCATCAAACAAATTATAATGTATCTTAGTGCAACCAAATCTCATGGGCTTCATATCATAAATCCGATCTATTCCCTTAATGCCTTTACCGATTTTGATTAGGCGGAAGATGTGCATGACAAAAAAACACATCCGGATATGCTATATATATTGGTAAAAACCTCATCTCCTAGAAGTTTAGTAAGCAATGAAATGATGCTCAATCCTCAATAAAGGCTAAATACAATGCTTTAGCGTCCGCCTATGCGGAACTTGACTAGTTGCAATCCTTACTATATGGAATTATCTTACCTACTTTAACACCACCAATCATTAGATATGATAACATCTCAGCTACCTATCTAACCATTAAATTTCGTCCATGACAAGGTTCACAAAAGTCGAGTTAAAAGTGAGCTATATTTCCACCGATGATCAAATAGTAGATATTCTCACCAAGTTTTTATCCAAGTTCAAATTTTCTAAACTACGGGATAAGTTATGTGCCACTGAGAGACCTAAATAACCTATAAGAGGGTGATAAAGATAGAATACTTCAATCCCTAGTTATGCTCCTATTTATGCTCATCTCTCTATTGGATATCTTCTATTGTAACAACTAATACTTAGCTAAATCTTATGTCTCTTTATATATATACCTTATGTACAATATCAATATAATATAGAGAATTCATAAAGTTTACAAGAACCACCGTATACATAGGCCTTAACCCTAATAGATGAGACATAAACAACTTGCAAAATTAAGGATAAGAAACACTCACGAAGCAAACTATAGAAACCACTAAAGGAACCTCGAGAGATACGAGAGAGACCACAATGCTTACAACGTTTACTAATTTCACTAATCTTTGTTTCATAGGAAAGCTTATAGACTAAAATTTCATCCTAGCTAACTTTACTTCACATACATTTATATGATTATTTGGGGATCTCATCTTAGATTGGGTTCATCCGTTACTCAAAGGCATTTGTTGATTTGTTTTGGATTTGGGCATAAAACACCTATTTACGCCTCTTTATAATTTTGGATTTTGATAACTTAAATTCCTAAATTAGAAGGGATTCCATCATAAAATTCTTATGTTAATAATTCATATATGCAAAATAAATAATGTGGAATTTAAGAGTCATTGCTCAATTTCCAAATTGCTTGATTAACCTATTGGTAGAACTTAAATAATGTCACCCACAAATGGGTTTAGAACTACTTTAGCTAACTATGAAATTTTTTAAAATAAATCTCTGAATTAAAAGTTGTAGTAATGCATCATGAGGTTTTTTACAATGCCTTAAGTCCTCTTTAATACACGTAGCCATCTTATCTATCTCTTAGAACTAGTGTTAATTTTTTTTATTTGAAATGTGCATATGTATGAATTATAGAGAATTTAAGTTTCTTACTATGCTTTACATGAGTAATTGACTAACTAAGCATAAAATGTAAATCTTATGTTCCTTATTTCCATTTAGAAATTTATTTTTATATGAGTTTAAAAATCATAACTATAGCTTGTATGAAATATAGAAACAAATTAAATAAATTCATAATCAAAAATTGGAAAATAAATAATATAAATATAGATTTTAAGTTAGAATTAATTTAGATATTCTCTTTTATATCTAAAGACATCGAATTTTTTCCAAACTCGTGCTCGTTCTATTGTTAGGTTTTGGTTTAAATAATTATTGATCAATAATCTTTTCATTTCACTACGGAAAAAAAAATTGATTGGGTAATAGTTTAAACCATGACTAAATGAAAAAACCCATCACTAAATAAGCTTAGCAACAATGTACGAAGGTTCAAAATCGTCGCTAAAAAGCTTCTTACCAATTTATTAGCCATTATTCAAGGATTTTATTACCGATTTAGGGATGCTTTATATATCACTAACAAATTAAAAATCCATCACTAAAAAATAGAGAAAAGGTCACGAAAATAGTCAAATTTAGTGACGATTTCTCGAAGTCATCAATGAACTACCGCTAACTTTAGCTTGTATTTAGCGATGGTTTACCTAAACCATTGCTAATTTTGGCTAAATTTAGCTTGAATTTAGCTACGGTTTTAAAACCATCAACAATTCAATTTTTTTAGATGATATTTTTAGTTAATTATTTCATCGTTCACATGTCACTAATAAGTGATATATCGTTTTTTTCATTTTTACATACCCAATATAATCCAATAGCTACGAGTAATAGTATGAAATAGATTTATAAAAAATAATAATTCTTTATAATATATCAAATCCAATGCAAAATATATTCAAACATTAAATCATATTAAAGTGTATTAATATTTCAATAAATAAAAACATAATAGCGATAAAAAAAAGATAGTGTGATGAAGGAGGTTCATGTTACATATCTACATTTTCATCTAACGAATGATGGTCGATTAAAGGATTATGGGGGAATTACCTTTTTGCATATTCAACAACATTTGTTGTATCTATCGCATCATCGTATGCTACTCTTGATTATGCTTGCTTCAACTCGATTTGTAATAGTTAGAAATGATGTAAGAGTACCCTTCAATTTTGTTATCTTTTATTCTTATCTAGCATTGCTAGCCTTCATTTCCTTTCGATGCTTCTCAATATTGATATGGAGCCTTAATGTGGTTGAACTAAATAATTATTAAAGTAATAATGAGAGGCTAGTGATCCGAGTCGACACATTCTCTTCCTCTTACCTGTCTTCTCCTCTAACAACCCTCTTAAATATCTCATTCATATCGATATTCAATATTAAAGTACCCTCCACCCTCCGAGTAGCAACCTCCTCGTTATATATTTTATCGACGGTATCCTAAACAATTGCATAAATTTTACTATTAAACGATAATCATAATAAGTTATGTAAAAGTTACATACGTATGAAATAAGCTTATAAATCACTTACCTTGAGACATTTTTCCCACTAATTGATGAATACATATTAGCTCTGTCTCTTGTGAGTCTTCAAGAACACCTCGTGAGCATCGAGTTACCGACCTAACTCCTTACCTTGAAACAAATATACTTAAATGTATATTGATGTTGTAATAATTACAAATAATGAAATATATATATGTATATATAATAGGATTTACCATGTGTATTGTGCACTCCCTGTGTGTGATTAAGACCCTTTGTATGTTAGGATGGGCTAGCCCCGAGACCATCCTTCTCGCTTATGCGATTCTAGGTCATCCACTATGATTGGGCTCAAGGCTCAAGTTTTGCCCATTCCTGTCGCCATGCATTCCGTATCTCTTGTGAGATATTCATTGGTTTAAGATGTGTCTTCACATGATAAAGGAAGTTGGAATATTGCTTAAGTGCCGGACTTTTTCATGTTTTTCGAAAGCTTCGATCAAACTCCCGGTCCTATATAACGTACTTCTACAAAAATGTTTAAAATGTTTATTAGTACATTTAAATGAACATTAAGCAACTTAATTGAAATGTACTATCACATAATTAATTAAGTTATATATTACCTTAAACTCCTTTCGATATAAGTCTTTAATGTGCTCGATAATTAATTTCCACATCTTTTTAGATAGGTCGACATGCTCAAAAAATGTCTTATAGATCCAACGAGAGCATATATCGGATGGATACAATCTATCAAATAAGATAATTAAAGGTCAAATGAATGCATTAATATGATAATACATCATCAAAAATATAATGGAATTATACATAATACATACTCTTTACCATCAATGAGAGTAATCAAAATGCAAGGATCATATGTATAACCGATAGGTATAGAAGACATACCAAAAGGAACGTATGGTGACGGGCTATGCACGAGTATTTAAGGTTCAAAAGTGCCAAGACGTGGCCCAAACCGATGGGGCTTAAGCTCGAGACATGTCAAATGATGATGGGTATTACATAAGTGGTCGCAGGAGGGAATGTACAAATGCTCGAAGAGAGGGGCCATATGATCAAGAACATAAACAAAACTATGCCCTTATCTACGATTATTGCCACCATTAATGTTAGTACCTCGGCCTTCACCATTTGATATAGCCGACTATATGGAGGAATGTCTCTTATTATGAGGCATAACCTACACATTATCACATGATATTATTAATCAAACATAATAACTATAAAACATCTCTATTACCATAAAAAAAATTAAATTACATTTAATAGCTGATCAATAAATACTTTTATAATTAAATTAAAACATACACACTTATATTAGAAAGATTAGGATTTTTTTTACTGGACGTAAGGTTACACGACCTCCCACATGTCCGTGTAGCTTCCCCTATATGTTTCCGCCCAAAACAAGGGTTTTTCAACCATAACACTTCAAAACTTAATAAAACCATTCTTTCCACTTATAATCCTTAGATATTCAATCAAAACCGTTTTTTCTTTGTTCATAAACACGTCACAAAACACATCCAGGAGTTCATATTTACACATTTACATATACAATTCAAAAATCTCCTAGGATGCATATGCTCGACATAGTGAGAGAGAGGAGAGGGAGATCGCCGACCGACCTATCACTCATGACGTGAGTCGAGCAACAAAAGATGACTTAACTTTCACTTCTTGCTTCTTAGCATCTAAAAAGATAATTGCATTTTTAATGAGATGCTACTCAATGAGAGAACAATAATCCATTGAAACCATAACATGCAATCACGTCATCCAAGTACCATCACATATAAACAACACGAGCAGTTCATATGACTCTAAGATTACATGCTTTTTTTTTCTTATCGGCTATGACATGGACATGTCAAGTTTCGCCCCGGTACTTATAACTTATAAACTTGTGCACATGTATTGCTTGGTCGCTTTTATAACTTGTAGTTGACCCATCGGGTCTTTGTAAACTTGTACTTACGAAACTTGGACAAGTCGATCATAGCTTTAACCTCTTAATCTTGCATATATCATGAATGTTTCACGTATAGCATATACAACATCCATGGCTTATATCATGATACATATCCATTATAACATCAATAAACATAACGTTTGCATCAACTAGCAAATGACATATCATTCACATCATACATCAATATCAATAAATATAATATTGTTATAACATCAATAAACATAACGTTTGCGTCAACTAGCAAACGGCACAGCATTCACATCATAATATCAATATCAATAAGTATAATATTAGCACTCAATAGCAATAAATCATCATGGCACAACTATTATTATTTAACTCACAAAAATGACGACTTCATCGCTCGTCAACGGGTTGCGTCTTGCACCTCACGCTCCTTGACGTCTATAAATACATACACATATACTTTTATAAGTCATTTTATCATGATCAAACTTCTTAATATGTTCAAGGTGTAAAATATGACTTTAGGGTTAACTTATTCCTTTATGGGTACTTGACCCCTTTATACTCTTTCTATCATAAATCCTAAAATACAGGGTCAAATGATGAAATTCTAGTTTCATATGAAACTAGACATAAAGGGAGCTAACATATCTAAACATCGGGCTAATATTCCATATACACTATTTATTCTAGATTTTCAAACTCTAACTAGTTTCCAAGCACTCATGTTACCGAGTAGTCTCCAAACAAATAACAATAACTCTAGATTAGGACATGATCAAGACCTAATTTGTTTTTAACATGAACTAGACATATAAATATAAATCATATCCAAAAATCAGATCTAAATATTAAACACCCAAAGAATACCATATTTTTAAAATTTGCACACTAATCTACCAACGATCGTGTCACCTATAACAACATGTGTTCAAAACATTATAACCCAAAATATACATCACTAAATACCAAACCCTTTCGCAGAGAGCTAGATAAGACACAAACCAAAAAATTTTATTCTTACAACTTGTTCCAGATCTGACCCTAAAGTCTCGAAATCAAGAGTGGAAAACAGAAGTCGGAGATGAACTTACCTAGATTTCCAACTTGATCATCCGAATTTGACAAAGAAATGGGTTTTTCCTCTCTTTCTCTCTCTCAAAATGGGAAACCAGATGGGATAAGAAGAGATAAGGGTCAGGTAAGTCTAAAGGTGTTATCTTGGTAAGATTGTGAAGATATTTTAGTAAAGTTCGTTTTGGTCCCTCAAGTTTTAGCTTATTTTTATTCTAGTCCCCCAACTTAGATTACGTCAATTGAGCCCCTATTTCTTCCTATTATTCAAAATACTTATTATTCAATACCCCACTAACATGTCATATACAAGTATAAGTATATGCGTGTAACTCATAAGTATGCATGTATGCATGAACAGTTTATGTTTTTAGGATCGGGGTTATTACAATGTACCTTTACTAGTTTGTACTAATCATGAGCCCTTGCAAAATTGCCAGTTGAAGTATCATACCATTCACATTTGAAAAATACAGTTCTTTTGATTGCTAATACAAGATACTAAATTCTAGTCTATTAGTCAACCTATTACGGTTGTCATTTCTCTTAACATTGTAATTAAATCCTTTTATGCACACTTCACTATACATTTTTATTCTATTTGAACCATGGCTTTTAGTATGAAATTTATATCTTCTCATAATGTATTTCGGATATGGCTTTATTGCTTATAAAGGCTCTTTTATGAGATCTCTAATGTAATGGTCGGTGCTCAAATTTGGTTGTGCATTATTTACTCGTAAAGTCAAAATTCATTCCTTATTATTCGTATAACATTTCATCATCGCATCTTTGATAGGTGCATAAATCACATAACTTTTATGCCTTTTTATATTAAACTTACTAGTGCTTTTGATGTTATATTAAGGTAAATGAGAACAAGTTAAGGACTTTAGGTTTTTCTTAAGAAAAATGGCAAATCAAAGCAAATAAACGTAAATCCAAATGCATAAAAAGCCAAAACCACCAAGGAAACAAAAAAGTCACATGATCATATGACCTCGTAAGAGGAAAAAGCTACTAGTCATGTGAAAGAACGAAAGAAACCATATGGATGCTTAGCAAAGAGACATACAAGCAGTAGTAATCAATACAATTTGAATAAGAAAAGTGACACGTTTGTATATAAGTTAAGACCGAAATGTCTCCTAACGAAAAAAAAAAGACACACGAACGAAACTAAAGGACACGAGATTAAGAGGGAATTAGGCATGGGCATGTGCCTCGATGTAGCAAGCCATATGCCACCAGCTCTCTAAGGCTTCAAACTATGTAAAACAAAAGAGCAAGTCGTGTGCTTTTCCAAACAAGCCGTATATCCATGTTAGGTCGCCATGTGTGTGTTAAACCCTACTTTGTTTTATAAATAGAGAAGTTAGGGCTGATTCTAGAGATTTCCCTATTCTTATAGCCATCATAGATGGAAAAAATATTATCTCATAAGCAAACTATATATCACTAAGAATGTTTCTTGGTTGAAGATAAGTTGAAACTTTTAGTGTAACTTATTATGAGATCTTAATGGTTTTATCTCTAATCATATTCTTCCGAGTATTTTATATTTTTTTACATTATTTGAATAAGGATACGTGATTGATTGATTAGAGTACATGCTAATTAGTTAATTATTTTAATCTATTGCTAACTAAGTATTGAAGTTTATGATTGCTTGTTTAAACTTGCTTGTGGTAGTAACTAAGAGTTAATGATTTTAAATAGGCTTTCATTTAATTTCTTGAAAAACATAAAACTAGATTAAATTTTTCTAACATCTAGTAGGATTATTTAGCTCTACCTATCTTTCTATTAATTAATACTACTATTAGATTAAATCTAGCTAGCGTGTAGTAGGTTGCTAAAAAGTTAGAGATTAATCAAAAAGCATCTATTTGGTTAATAAATCACTAAGAAAAGATTGGGGATAACATATATACTATTATCTTATGATAGATATTCATAATAGGAATAGATTAATGTATGAATCGATGATGAATGAGTTGATCAAAAATGGAGACCTACCTTCAACTAAGGCATTTATTATTATTGTCGTCTACCTATTTAATTGTGTCTACCTTTAATATGAGTATTAAGATAGATTCAAGAAACTATGTGCCACTTGCCCTCACCATTAGATTAGTGACCAACTCTTAATCTAGCACTTATGAGGTACTCTTCCTACGGAATATGGCCATGATAGATAAAACCAAGTAGTGGTGCCTTAATGGATAAGACATCGAAAATAGCTAGAATTTTGATTTCATGACAACTAACTCCGAATAGTTTGGTACTATATATTATCACCCTCCTTAAAAGAAGGTAAATAAAGTAAGTATTTCTACACTTAAGTAGCAAATTGGGATTAACCTCCCGAAAGAGACAAGTGGCAACAAATAGCGTATAACAAGTAAAATCATATGATATATGTTCGGTTATGGGGCACCCCATTAACATGTGTCCTTATTTGCAAGATGACTTTACTGAACAAGCCAATGTCGTAGATGGCTTTCTAGTGGCCACTACAACAAATAAGATATATTGCTCATCCTAAATGGAGAGATAATTCGTACTTGAGCCATTGGAATAATCAAGGTGGTTCGGACCAACAAATGCCCTACTAACCACAATTCAAGAGACAACAAGCTTCAACTTCGAGTTCGACTCATCATTGGAAGACATTGTGAAAGTATTGATTTAGATTGTTGCTCAACTTTAGAATAACACCATGTAACTCCAACAAGCAAATCGAACAAACATTTAGAACTTAGAGACTCAAATGAGTCGATTGCTACCACTCGTAGGCAAAATAGAGGCCTAAAGTTCAAGCAAACTTCCCTCTCCAACACTTGTGAATCCAAGAAAAATGTAAATGTCATAACGTTATGAAATGGGAGAAAGATAGAGACATAACATAAAGCCCCTCTATTGAAAGATGAAAGAGAGACAAAAAAAAAAAAAAAAAGGAACTTGAAGTGCTCCCAAAAAAGCCTAAAGTAAATTCTCTAACTTTTATGCATAAAGATTCAATTAATTCTTTACCTCTTTCTCCAAACAAATTTATGAAATCAAACAAAGAAAATAAATATAAGGAGGTATTGGAGATGTTTAGAAAGGTGAAGGTGAATATACCTATCATTGATGTAATTAAGCAAGCTTATGCCAATTTCTTAAAGCAATTATGTATTTCAAAAAGGAAATTAAAGGGAAACGAGAAGGTAAGTATGGAAGAGAATGTGTCTATAATAATTTAGAGAAAACTTCCTCCAAAGTGCAAAGATGTAGATACATTCATAATTCCTTATATGATAGGTAACACTAGGTTTGAAAAGGCCATGCTAGACTTAAGAGCTTCAATTAATGTCATGCATATTCCACTTATGTGATTTTTAATTTGGATCCTTTAAAGGAAACTAGTGTTATAATTCAATTGGCGGATAAATCTGTTGCTTAAACCAAAGGGGTAGTTTAGAATTTTTTAGTGCAAATCCATAAATAGAACTTTGTAATTTAGGAATCTTATTTACATGCTCTTTGGTGATAGAACCATTAAAATGTGTCATTTAATCATCATTATTCAATTTTTCATAAATAAAAAATTTCGTCATCCACTTGTCATATCTAGGATCCAATGTCTAACATTGCCTTTTCATAGATATTAGCTTCGTCATCCTAAATAGGATACACATCATCATGTGTTGAGACACAAAGATCATATCTTTTTGACTCTTGATGAACTCATTTTAGACCTATGAAGTTCTTATGTATCAGTTTGTGAGATAGTTGCAATGCTTTATAAGCTATCTACTTGAGGTTCCTCTAATGGAGTGTCAATTTATGAGTCTACTAAAGTCTCATTGAGTTCAAATGTTCTCCCATTATTTCTAGCATTTATAAATTACTAACCAATAAATACCACATGCCCAGATCACAAACAACATTTTATTCTAGTGGTAGGTGTAAGTATGGGTGCCTAAGATCTAACCATGTTTGGATATGTTTGAGTTGTTATATTATTACATCATTTATTTTATTAATAATAAAATTATTCTTTCAATTAATTCTTATATATTATATTTATTTATTGAATAGAATTAGACGTAAGCCCTTATGATATGTATTTATATTAGTGATTGATTGAAAA
Organism: Dovyalis caffra; assembly: GCA_963924115.1. Classification (NCBI taxonomy): domain Eukaryota; kingdom Viridiplantae; phylum Streptophyta; class Magnoliopsida; order Malpighiales; family Salicaceae; genus Dovyalis; species Dovyalis caffra. The sequence continues at coordinate 3,463,767 of CAWUPB010001009.1, read as the reverse complement.
ATATGAGACAAATACTAACACACATAAATGACATCATTAAACGTTTCAAGTTATAGCATTGTCAAGAATGGACATTAACTATATCCTGTTAGACTTGTGAGTATTATGCTCATGCTATATGATAGCAGTAGGAGATCTCACACCTACCGGTATGATGATGTCAAAGCTAGCCCTTAGGTGATTTATGTTATATAACATATCACTAGACTTGACTCACCATGAGAACCCATTTGGTTTAGTCTATGAAAATCTCATACGAGATTAGTACAACCGGTCCTTAAATTTAAAGTCATCGCGATTATCTCATTAGAGGATTAATATACTTTGACACTTATTTTGATGAACCCAATAAAGGGTTACATATAGGCGATTCGTTGAGTGCACTAAGAATCTAATGGAGATATGTGGATGACTAAGATATGACATATCATTCCTAGTATGTTAAAGGAGTTATTACATTGCGCTTCAATGAATGAATGCTCTAGAAATCTATGACCATAGTAGGAGTACACTAATAGAGTATAGTTTGTTTAATCTAAGCGCTAAGACATTTGTGAATCGAAAAAAACTTATGTGATGACAATCGAATAAGACTAATAACCAAGCTCGAGATCATGCTCGTGATAAGTTAACATAAGGATCGAATTGTATGGTAACTATGCATATGAAAGGTAATTATAGATTAATTAATCCTTCTAAAAAATTGGATAGTCATGATACCTTGTTAGAAGTCAATCTTGATTTATGTATCAAGAGATAAAAGAGGGATCTTTTATTCTTAATACATTGCCAACATATCTAGGAGTCTATTGAATCACACGTACAAGTTTGAGCATTCACATAATAAAAAAGAAGCAAAGATATTAGAAAAGATTTCCAATTTTGAAAGTTTTTATTTTAGAAAAGGTTTTCAAAAATGGAAAGTTTCTTACAATGGAAAGTTTTCAAAAATGAAAGTTTTTTAAAATGAAAAATTTCTTATTTCAGAAATTAGTTTCCTAATTTGAAAGTTAGTTCTAAATTTAGAAGTAAATAACCTAAAAGGAAATTAGTTTCCTAATTTAGATTCAAGGATATTTTAGAAAATTATTTCCTAATGTGGACCTCCTAAAATTATCTAACTTAATTTATTTGGATAGTCAAAATTAATTAATTAGGCCAAAATAGTTTGCACTAATAGGTTTAATTAAAAGCCTAAAAGATATTTTTATGGGAGGATAAACATGAACCTTATTAGATAAGGATGAATATTTTAAAGGATAAGATTAAAAAACCCACATGCATAATAACTCCTAATCCTTGAAGGATAAAGAAACAACAACCAAAAGTCCATTTTATGATTAGTTACCACCCAAGGACAAGGAAAACTCTCTTGCTATAAATAGGAGAAGAGGTGCAACAAGATGAAAGATTTTAAGAGAGAAAGAAAAATGGCATAGAGCAAGAAATTTAGGGCACATGGCATTGAGAAAAAATTAAAAAATAGTTTTCTCCCCTAAAAACCTTTACACATGCCACTTTCATTTTCTCTCTTAGGGCTGTCGCAAAATTGTCCTTATTAGATTTCAAAAAGAAAACACTAAAAAATTTAGAAAGGGTAGAGCTAGCACTCTACCAATTTTAAGTTTTTTTTTTTTTTTTTTGGATGCTTGGATTGTGTAGATTATGGATAAAGGTCGAACACATGGATGACTCATTTTCTACAAGAGTTTAAATCTATAGTACAAGAGGTAATTCTTTTATTTAACGTTCTAATTTATGAATATATGGTTAATTGATTCAACAACATGATTTTGGGCTTTTTAGATGGTGAAAAAAAAATTTTATTTTGCACTCGTATGAGAAGTATGATTTTTCAATTGATATCGGTGCCTCCATTGAATCTTTGATTGTATGTTTTATTAATTATGATTAACTACATGAATTAGCTATTCTTAATTATAAAACTTACGTTTATGGTATTTTATATATGTTTAAAACCGAGATTTGGGCTTAAATCGAGTGGGGATACGCGAGGTTGACATTGGACGTTGGTGTTCATCCATATACAAATCCGTTGGCTGGTCGTGCGATAGGTCGGACCTAATGGCCAAGCGGTCGTACACTAAGCACGAGATAGGCCAAAACCCCACTAGGCAATCGCATCATGGGCACACAATAGACTTGCTTGCCTCACGCATGCAAGGCCTTCGACTAAAGCCAATCACATGTGACATGTCAATCTCTTTAGGTAGGTTGAGTCACACACTAGGTGCACGATATGGAAAACATTCATAGGCACACACCAAGGCTAAGGCCAAGCCACGACGTGCCTAATGCACATCGAGCACATACTAGATACATACATGGCCAAGGCCTACGGCTTGTCGGGCAACGAGCCGGGCGTGAGCGCGTGCTCTAGCTTAAGGCCAACTAAGGCCTAGCACATGCAAGCACGCCAAGATGAAGGGTTGAGCATCAATGCCCGTGGGCCCTAGAGGCCCAAAGCCCATAGGCCCAAAATGGGCCTAAGGTCCGAAAGAGTCTTAAAATTGAAATTTATAAAAATTTTGATAAATTTATAAAATAAGCCAAAAATAGATTTATAATTATAATTTGAATGAAATGTGTTTCATTAGGATGTCATGTATCAATGTGATTGAAGCATGGGTGAATAGTATGGATGAGTTGACCTAGTTTATGGGAATGAATGTTTATAATTTTTTGATAAATAAGGCTTGTGCTTCCTTCCTTCTTTGTTACTCTATTATATTTCTCTTCTCATCTTACTCCTTTTGAAAGGAACTCGAGGTTTATTATTCAAATAAATATAAAAGTAGAAGATAGGGATTAAAATAAGATGCAAGAAGAAAAATACAAGAAGTGAAGACAATCTTGAAGAATTTATAATAATTTTTTACCTAGGTATTTGATCCACTAATCTCTATGTGGCTCAAGAGGGCTAGTATTAAAGATCTATTATCATTTATTGATCCTTGAGTCATGCATGAGATGTATGTGTTAATATTATACAACTAAATATTAGTATGTATGATATGAGTAATACGATTATTGACTAGTATATATACTAAAATGAGACCTACTAAATTAACTCCTTTAAATAAAATATCAAGTTAATTGCCTTCCAATGTTATGAGGAGGAAACTCTCTTGGTCATTGTTAACTTATTAAGATAATTCAAGGTCACTTCTTCCTCGAGGGAAACAAATCGTAGGCCATGTAATGTCTCCAAACGTTGGGTCTAACTTGAAATGAGTTATTGGGTTTGTTAAGATAATTCAAGATCCAATAAACTTATAGGCGAAGATTGATATTCACATAAAATATAATATAACAAGGAGTTATCATACCAATGAGATTAGGAATTATATGAGATACAATTGGTAAGGATTTACCTACCTAATCATTCATGTATGACTTGTTGAGATAACTCAAGATTAATACATACTAGCGGATAGGATCCTAACCCACTAAGAAAAACGGATCAAAAAGTTTTCTCGAGTCCTATATTGAAAGTTATAGAACTTTAAGAAAATAATGAGAGCAAACATAAATTTTGTTTCTTTAATTTATGTTTTATTTTATTTTATGTAATTTAATTAACCAAATTGGAAATTTTTCTATACTATTAGATTGCATAGTATGATCGATAATACATCGATACGATTGATCATTGATGGAAGTAATGCTTTTAGTGATACGAACTTCCTTGATTAAGAAATAAATCTAAGGATAGTCCTCTCAAATGAGAAAATTATCTATACGATAGAGAAACCTCTCCCAACTGAGCCTTCTTAGGATCAAGTCGAAGCTTATACGGTATGGATCAAACATGGGGATGATACGATTGTCTATCAAAGTATCTTGTTAGTTGCTATGACATTAGAGCATAGGCACCAAGATAAAGGCATGGACACCTTTGATATCAAAACGAAGCTCAAAAGCTTATTTAAGGAGAATACTAGGCATAAGTGCTATAAGATAGCAAAGAATCTCTTTAGAGCCGGAATGAATGAGGGATCTAACATCGAAAAGCACATCACTAAAATGGTAGGCTACATCAACAGAGTTAGTTGAGCTTGAGGTGGGAATGGATGTTGAATATCCATTGACCTAGTATTGCAATCATTGTTCAATAGTTTTGGACGGTTTGTCATGAACTTTTACATGATACACATGGAAAAGACTTTTCAAGAGTTAATGTTCATGCTAAGGGAAGCTCATCCTGTAATTAAAAAAGAAAAATAAAAGTTACGTACTTCTTGTTAATGAAGGAACGAGTTATGGTAAAGGATAAGAAAAAGCCAAAGCAAAAGAAGAAAAAACTTCAACTACACCTACCAAAGAGGTGAAAAAGCCCGAGGCTTGGAGTAGCCCAAATGATGCGATTTGCTTTCATTGCAACAAGAAAAGTCATTGGAAGCATAACATAAAGAGTACCTAGAAGAGGTGAAGAAGAAGAGTTCTACAACCTCCTCGGATATTTAAGTCATTTAAGCTAATTTTTTTATTTCTAAATCTTACACCATGGGTATACGATACTAAATATGGTGCTCATATTTTTAAAATATGCAAGAGCTTAGAAAATGAGGGAGATAGCTTCGAGGAGATGACCTATACGACTATAATAGATCAAGAGTTGGACCATTAGTTGTAGGTATTTATGATATAGCACTACCATGTAGCCATATGCTAAGACTCTATTATTATTATTATTATTATTTTAGTAGAGACTAAGAATGTTATTTTCATTTCTTATTTTGAATAAGTTTTTAATTTTAAGAATAATTGTTAGTTTTAAAGATGAATTTTTACGACAATATCTTGATTATTAATAATTATATGTTTTGAACATAACTCCCATGTATGTAACATAAATATTGATAGACTCAAAAGATCTAAACATATAATTATGGCATTAACAACTTGATCATATAAACAAGAATCGATGAATACGGAGAATCGTTTGATGATGTCTCGTGAATCTTGTACACTTCGCAAAATGACATGGATTCTTTTTTAGTAGAAAAGGAGAAAAATACTACTAATTAGTTTGGCCTTACACATGGAGATGTATTTAGGCTTATGTTCACCCATGTAAGAGGAGGATATGATTATTGTATAATCTTTAATGATAATAGATCATGTTTTGGTTATGTAAACGAGACACAAATTTGAAACATTTGAAAAGTTAAAAGAACTTAAATTTAAAGTCAAAAAACAAACTAATAAAATTATTAAGGCATTTCAATGAGATCGAGGTGCTAAATACTCAAGCAATGAATTTTAGATCACCTAAAAGAGAATGAGATTCACTATTAATAAACACCACGTGTTGGACATGGTTCGATCCATAATGAATTGAAATTTATATCCCCATCTCGTTTTAGGATAAGCACTCTTTATTGCAACCTTTATTTTGAATAGGGTTTCAATTAAGTCTATTTAATTAGACTTCTATGAGATATGAAAAAGAAAGAAAATGAATTCATCTTTCCTTAGTGATTTAAGGCTATAAAACACTTATCAAATTGTTTAGCAAAGAAAAGCTAAACCCCAAATAAATGAAGTTTAAATACATGAGATATCTAAAAGAAACAAATGGATATTGTTTTCTAACACTAGAATAAAGTATTTTTCATGACTAGACATGCTATTTTCCTTGGGAAGGAATTTATGGATGCTAGAAATAGTAGGAGAAAATTAGAACTCAATGAGATTTGATTAGACTCATAAATTAACACTCTATTAATGGAACCTCAAGTAGATAGGTTATAAAATATTGTAACTACCAATAAACAAAAACACAAGAACTTCATAAGTCTAAAAGCGAGTTCATCAAAGAAAAAATCATATGATCTTCTTGTCTCAACACATGATGATGTGTACCCTAAAAGTGATGAAAAAACTAACATTTATGAAAATGCAATGTTAGACATTAACTCCTATAAATAACTAACAAAAAATGTGTGTAGATGACTTTCCTCGATGGTTCTAAAGAATAAGCAAATAAGATTTGTAAGATACAAAGGTCTATTTAGTGACTTAAGCATGCCCTAGGAATGAGAATCAATGTTTTGGTGAAATAATCAAAGAGTTTGATATTTTCATAAAAAATAAATAAATAAATAAACCTTGTGTATACAAAAGGTTAGTGGGTGCCTACAAGTCATAGTTATTCTACATAAGAATTAAACAAAATACTTGTTGACTTTAAACATTATCATATTGCAATTCATAATAAATTAAGATATCTAAAAGGAATTTTCTCAAGTAAGACATGGGAGGACGGACTATATTTAAAGAGTCGAGATCTACAAGGATAGATCACTTAGAATACAAAAGGTCTCCCATGATAGATACAATGACGTGAAACTAAAAGGTTTAGTATGAAAAAATTAAAGAAAGAGTCATTCCAATGTCATATAGCTTGATGGCCAATAACAAATGATCTATAGCAAAAGCTAAAGAACCAAGGTCTCATCAACGATCTAAGTATGTACTACAACGCTACTATCCGGTTAGAGATATTATCATTCATGGTGATATAAGGATAGAAAAGGTCCACACTAATGAAACATACCTAATTCCTTGACTAAACCTTTGCCACAACTGAAACATGAGCCCCTTACTCGATCTTTGGGATTAAAGGACATGGCTGATTGGCTCTTGTGCAAGTAGGAGATTGTTAGTGTAGGTACCTAAGATTCAATCATGTTTTGATAGATTTTAGTTATTATATTATTCTATCATTTATTTTATTGATAACAAAAAAAGTCTTTCTATTAATTCTTATATCTTATATTTATTTATTAAATAGAATTAGATAGAAGTCCTTGTAATATGCATTTGCATTAGTGATTGATGAAAACATGTGAGATAAATATTAATGCACATAAATGATATCATTAAATGTCCTAAGTAATAACATTATCAAGAATGAACATTGACTATATACAATTATATTTGTGAGTGTTATGTTCATCCTATATGATAGTAGGAGGAGATCTCACATCTAATAGTGTGATGATGCCAAAGTTAGCACTTAGATGATTTATATTAGAGAACATATCACAAGACTTGACTCGCTATGAGAACCCATTTAGTTTAGTCTATGATAATCTCATACGAGATAAATACAATTGGTCCTTAGACTTGAAGCTATTATGGTTATCTCATTAGAGAATTAACGTACTTTGAAACTCATTTTGATGGACCCAATAAAGGGTTATATGTGAACGATTCATTGGATGTACTAGGAATCTAATGAAGATTGATGGATGACTAGGATAGGATATGTCATTACTTGTATGCTAAAGGAGTTATCACATTAAGTTATCACATTGTATTTTGATGAATGTCCGCTCAAGAAATATATGACTACGGTAAGAATACACTAATAGAGTATAGTAAGTTTACTCTAAGAGCATTTGAGAATCAAAGAAAACTTATGTGACGATAATCGAACAAGACTAACAACCAAGTTCGAGATCATACCGTGATAAGTTGACATAAAGACTAAATTATATGATAAACATGCTCGTACAAGGTAATTATGGATTAACTAATCTGCTAGAGAATTGGGTAGCCATGATGTCTTATTGAAGACCATTCTTGATATATGTGTCAAGAAATAAAAGAGATGTCTTTTATTCATGATACATTTTTAATATATCTAGAAGCCTATTGAATCACATGCATAAATTTAAGCATTCACATAATAAAAGATAAGCATAGATGTTGAAAAAAGTTTTCAATTTTGATAATTTCCTATTTTGAAAAACGTTTTCAAAAATGAAAAGTTTCTTATTTTAGAAATTAGTTTCCTAATTTGAAAGTTAGTTCTAAATTTGGAAGTAAATAACCTAAAAGGAAATTAGTTTCTAATTTAGGTTTAAGGGTATTTTGAAAAATTACTTCCTAATATGGGCTTCCTAAAATTATCTAACTTAATTTATTTGGATAGTCCAAATTAATTAATTAGGCTAAAATAGTTTGGGCCAATAGGTTTAATTAAAAGCCCGAAAGATATTTTAATGGAAGGATAAATATGAACCTTATTAGATAAAGATGAATATTTTAAAGGATAAGATCAAAAAAGCCTACATGTATAATAACTCCTAATCCTTAGAGGATTAGGAAGCAATAACCAAGAGTCTGTTTTAGGACTAGTTGTTGCCCCTCCATGTCCTTAGAGGACATGAAAAACTCTTTCCCTATAAATAGGAGGAGAGATGCAGCAAGAATAAAGATTTTAAGAGAGAGAAAAATGAAACAAAGCAAGAAGTTTAGGACACACGACATTTAGCAAAACTCAAGGAAAAAATAGGTTTCTCTCCAAAAACCCTAGCACACATCACTCGTCACTTTCTCTCTTAAGGTTATCGTAATATTTTCTTATAGTGTTTCTCAAATTTGTTTTGCTTGAAATTAATAGTATCTTAACATTAGAGTCTTTAAAAAACCAATTTTCATCTCAAATTGAGAATCGATTGAATTCATATGCTTAACACATATCTTTATAATTTAATTTAATAATCTAATAATAATTCATTTGATTAATTTCTTATACTATCTTTATCTCATTCATCTTCATTATTTCGTCTTTCAAGAACTATAAAACCTCATCACCCAAGGAAAAAAAATTGAAAATCGTTGTATACTTAACAACCTAGACGTCTAACAATAACGGTAGGGTAATAACAATCGAGGGGAGATAGGGTTCTAAGTGAACTAAAAACAAATCAACATGTAGGTTTTTTATGGGTATTTTGGGAGGAGAAATTTTAAATGTGAATGATTTAGGGTTTTTCTAATTTTTTTTAATTGTGTCATTTTATTTTATTTTATTTGTTTTAAATTTATCTTTCTATGTTTGGTTTTTTTCTTTAATCATGTCTTTCCGTTAATTTTTTGGATTACAATATTAAATCACTCTATTAACATCACAAGATTGCGACACGTATGTTAAAATTTTTTTTTTTTTTTGTAATCTCGTTTTACTATTCTCTTTTTTTAAAGAATTTTAATAAATAAATTTTTTTAAAAAAAAAAGTGATTATAATATTCGGGTTTTTTTTTACCACTTTTGATTGAATATTCCTAAAAAATCTTAACAAAATTTATATTCCCACTTTTGAATCAAATTAAAAATTTGTAAAATAAAAATAACTAAATTATAATAGACTCTTTTTAGGTATTATAAAACTATAAATACCATTCAAAATTTTAACATAAACTCTCTTGATGTTTTGAAAAAATAATAAAAATATTTTATTTTATACTCAAAATTTGCTTATATTACAATGATAAATTTAATTAAACCTATTGAGAATATTTTAAATAAAAAAATATTTTTATCTTGGCCTTTTTTTTCTTTTTTTAGTTTTTATAGAAAATAACCGAGACAGGACCAATAAAAATGAGAAAAAGTTTAAAATAGACTCTTTTGAGGTATTATACAATTAGAAATATTATTCAAAAGTTTAAAATTTTAACTAAAACTTTCTAGATATTTTTTTAAAAAAATACTACAAATATTTCATTTTCTACTCAAAATCTACCTACTATCATAGGGACAAAATTAAATCTATAAAGAATATTTTAGAGATTTTTTATCTTCACTTTTTTATCTTTTTTATTTTTATTTAAATTTTGTGAAAAATAGAACATGAGGATGAGATTAAGATAAAAAAAATAAAAAATAAAATTGACACACGTCTCAATCTTGAAACGTTAATGATGCAATTTAATTCTGTTAGCTCAAAAAATTAACCGAAAGAAACAATTGAGAAAAAAACCAAATATAGGGTGACGAATTTAAAATGAAAAAAAAAAAAAGAAAAAAAAAAAAAAAAAACGTGATAAAAACGAAAGCCAAAATGGAAAGACTGCAACAGTCATTAATCTTAAATTTTAGCAGTATGGTAGCAAATCTCAAGTCTTTAGATCTGCTTTCTTTTTGTAGGAATTTGGGATTTGAGTTATCATTTAGAATTGAATTCCGATCATGAAATGGTTCATGAGAATTGTTTAAAAACTTCTATTTGGAGAGTTAAAAGCAGTCTGTTAGTCATCAAACAATTTATATCAATTAGTAAAATGGGTCGTTAGCTTATTAGGCCATGGGTAAGCATCTTTGGGCCATATTTGCAATGGAGGGAAATGGACATCTAAAAATCTCGTAAAGTACCATTGATTCACATATAATATAAGCCCATAAATATGCATCATACATATTTGTTGTTTTAAAGTATCGTTCTTATAGCCATAGGTAAGTCCCACCCTACCAATTTAGGGCCTTCAGAAAAGTTGACAACTTTCTTAAAACTTTAATGAGGTTGACTACTATTGAGAGATCATTATGTGCTAGTCTGAACTTAAGGAGCTAGGTTTGTGACCCAGATTTGTCCATAAGTCTGCCTCTCGACCTTTTTGACCACTACAACTCCACTGCTGGAGGTTCTCGCTAAGTTACAACTCTTTGATCATTAAATGCTAGTCTTGAACTTAGGCAGTAAGGTTTGTGACCCAGATTTGCCCAAAAGTCAGCCTCTCGACCTTTTTGACCAATACAACTCCACTGCGGGAGGTTCTCGTTAAGGTAAAACTCTTTGATCGCCTTTCTTGTCAAGTAGACCTACTATAGAAGAAGAAGAAATAGCTTCATAGGAGGACAACATCCTTTAACCACTGTTTCCCTTTTCTCTTTTTACCCCAGACCTACTTTATATGCTCCCAAGAGCCGCGTAAAATATTGATGTGTTTGTTCAATTGACTCTTCACCAACCAAAATTTTTTTTTATTGATTAAATATGATGATGGTAAACGGTTGGTCTAATAATTTAAAAAAAATATTCCACATCATAGGTTCATCAAATCTTGGGTTTACATCCAAAAAAATATATTTTAAATTCTTGTGCATGCACCAAACTGAGATAAAAACTATGTTCTTAACATTATTGAAAAAGTGGATTTAGTCTTGATTTAAGGGCATGCTAATCCAAAATTACACTTGTGGTGGAATAAAAAATATATATTTGGGTGGTACGTCAAAAATGAAAGGATTTAAAATATTTCAAAGGGTGTGATAAGTGAGAAGGTTGAAAAGTACGAGAATGTGGCAGAAACAAGATAGGATCATTATCATAATTATGTACCATATCATGACCTTACTCTTTATCTGCCATTCCATATTCATCAGCAGACTTTGATGGAAGACATTTGACCTGAAAAGATTGAAAATTACGCCTCAATAATGGTTTCTTTAGTTCTCTTCATATAATGACATAATTAGTGACATCCATTATTGCGATACCTGTACTGGAACAATGATTTATGAAGCTTTTGTACATCTATTCTTTTCTAGATTGATTCCTCTGTTAATGATCAGCACCTAATATTCTCTTTCCTCGCATGATACTTTGTGAAAAAGGGAAACAAGTTTAGGACGTGAATTTATAAATTGGTCATTCTAATAGCAGACACCATAATACATAATTAAAATAAATCATCAAAGTACTAATGTATACATGCATTCAGCCCATTCTTTTTCATATTAATTTGATCTTGTTCCAACACAGTTTCAACCAGAAAGTGGCATCTACCATATTAAATTATGAAATTTGCTATGTCCACAGGTTTGCAATCAAGTAGTTGAAGACCATTTTCAAATTCAAAAGAACATGAGATTTATGGAAGTGGTTACTCTAACTTTGAAAGAAAAGTTGAAATTATATATGTTTACAGATAAGTAACGTGCAATATGGAGACCTAGGTGAAGAAAAAGGATTTGACATTGTTTCAAAGTAGTTTTCCTTTTTCTCTTTTAACATTAACTTTCCAGTTTTTTGTAATTTGTCCATGTCGATAAAAGAGCATGCATAGTACTTTTTTTTTCATTTTTTTTTCTTTTTGATGAAAATTTATAATCAGATTAAAAGTAATTGACTCAACAAGTTCTTATATAGCAAAGTGAATCTTCAATTTATCTATGCATTTTTAATTTTTTTTTTTTTTTTTTTTTTTTGCATGATGTTTCTATATAGTATTTAATTATTCATTTAGTCTTTTTAATTACTTCTTCCAAACAAATGCTCACAAATAGATCACAGGTCAAAGTTTATTCTTGAAATGCTACTAACTAGAATCCAAAAAAAAAAAAAAAAAAATTAACATGTCCCTACATTTCTAATTGTGTTTGTTACGTGTCTTTGTATCATTTTAAATTTTCAAATATCTTTTTCTATGATATTTTCTTTTTAAATTGACATAACTATATTTTTCATTCTAAAAATACCTTTGAGCTATACAGAATATAATTTTAACTTTTTTGAGAAAATAAAAAATCTTTTTCAAACTTTTAATGGTTTAGTGATTTTCGAAACTTCTTATTTCTTAAAACATTTTAAGCAATTTTGAGAGAAAAAAATATTATATCTTTATATAGCTTAAGGATTGTTTGAGAATGAAAAATATAATTAATTATGTCAATTTAGATTAAAAAAATTCACAGAAAGACATATTGAAGAATTGGATACTACATAAGACATGAAAAAACACAATGAGAAATGTAAAGACAAGTTAAAACAAAGGATTTTGGAGTTGATAAATTTTTTGTATTGTATACCGATTAGGATTTCGTATCCTTTTCTAACATTACAAGTATTATAGAGTTAGAACACTTTATTAATAGGTAAGATAATAACGAAAACTACTAAGAGATAAATTACGGTGTTTCTATCTTAGCTAATGTTATCTCGTATGGATTATATTTGGAAACAACAACCGTAGGTTTTATTAGAGAGTTTGTTTTTGCCATTTGTCTTTGAGAGTCTAGTGCTTTGTTGTCTTTCAATTGTCCTTGTCTTAACACTCCCTCACAAACCGATTGTGGGCTTGCTCCTACCGTCCGTTTGTCTCTTAAGAATGAAAATCGATATCGGACAATGGCTTGCTCGGGATGTCTACTATCCGGTCTTGTGTAGAAACAAATTTGACTTGTAAGCTCCCCTAGCTATCATATCTCTAACAAAGTGAAAATTTATCTCCACATGTTTGTACTTGTATGAAATATTGGATTGATTGCCAAGTAAGTTACCCTTATATTACCACACCATATAATTAGTTTTTGAGGTAAATCAACACCTAATTCACCTAGCAAAAACTTAACCCAAGTAATCTTTGTTGCTAGATCGGCCATGGCTTTACATTCTACTTCGTAGAACTATGGACCACCGTCTTCTATTGGGAAGACTTCCCAGCAATAAGGTTTAGCCTAAGCAAACAAGCATAGCCACATATGGATTTCCTATCATCTATTGATCTAGCCTAATCCGAATAAAAAAAATCCGAGTAAGAAGTAGAGATTGTGATTGTTTGATATGGAGGTCATGACTAGGAGTGTGCTTAAGATAACGAGTATATGTTTCACAACAATCCGAGTAATCTGGTTGTGGGCTATGCATGAACCGACAAACTTTATTCACCTCGGAGGCTATGTCCGGTCGAGTCAAAGTAACATACTACAAAGCCCTTACTACTTAATGATATAAGGTTAGATTATCAAAGATTAATCTATCATCCTTGTATAATTTAGACGTTGTTGGAATTAGTGTGGCTACCGGTCCGTAGTATGTCATCCTTTGCTTGGTCAACATATCGATAATATATTTATGTTGATATAAAACAATACCATATGTATTTTGTACTACCTCAATGCCTAAAAAAAAATTAGGTCCTCGAGATCTCGTGTTGCAAATCAAAAATTCCAAGTACTAATTACCGATTATAGAAAGCACGAATTATTTCTATACATACATTAGGAAAAAGAGTTTGTTACCATCGTCTTAGTACACAAAGAGAGATGAATTAGGTTTACCTCAGTAAAGCCAAAACATTTAAAAATTATTAGAGACCGGAGAACCGGGCCCCGTGTGATTGTTTCAACCCATAGAATGATTTATGGAGCATACATAACTAGTTAGAAAACTATAAACAAAGCCCACTAGTTGACCCATAAATACCTTTTCATGTGGATTGTCCTTCATAAATGCATTATCAACACCAATTGTTTGATTGACCATCTATAAGAAACTACCAAAGTTAGAACAACTCGAATGGGGTGGGCTTCATAACTCGACTCAAAGCCTTTCTAAAGTCAATACCTTATTATCGGTGATACCCCTTAGCTACCAAAAAGGCTTTATACCCTTCAATGCTTCCATTTACATGTTTCTTGGTCTTGAAAACCTACTTATTCCCAACAATATTCATAGATTGTACTAGATAAACTAGAAACAAATGTCAATTTTCAATAGGCCATTTATTTTAGACACCATGGCTTTGTGCCATTCATTGTGATTTTTGGCCTCGAATAACTTCTTTCAATTTCTAGAATAGCCTTTTCCGAGACTACAATTGAAGCCTTAGGGCCCATACATGGGAGAACCATAGGATGAGTCCTCTTAAGTTCTTAGGTTGGTGATGCACTAGTACTCGCATATTGAGTGCTCAAGTCATATATGCTTAGGTCTAGTACTAAATTCAAACTCGGTACATTGGATGGAGCACTCGTTGGTGAATGGTATAGGTAGTGATGGGATTTTGAATTTGTGACCTAGGAAGGACTAGGTAGGTGGTGAAATGTTGCACTAGATTAGTCTTAGTCCGGTGGGTGGCTCGGTTGGAGTAGTATGGGTTCTATCAAGTGAGCTTAGGATGGTTTGATTTAAATTTTCCATTGAGTGACACCGACCTTCAATAGTTTCAAGATAAGTGAAAGGGTTAGCTTGAATAGGAACACGAGCCCATAGTTTTGATAGTGAAGTATGTGGAGAATTTTTAAATGGGTTAGGTTCTTTTGTAAATGGAAAAATGTTTTCAACAAAACGAACATGACGGACAATATAAAATCAAATTTTGTTTTGATCAAAATCGTAATAGCCCAATTCGATGGGCAATATCCCATAAAAATGCATAGGATGGGTCTAAAATCTATTTTTTTTATTATATAGGCATAAATAGGAAAAATAAAGATAACAAAAAATGTTAAGGAACTTATAGTTAGGACTTTTGTTAAAAAGAATTTCATGAGATGACTTATAATTAGTTATAGGTGAAGACATTCTATTTATCAAAAAGGTTATAGTTTCAAAAGCATATGTCAAAAATTTTTAAAGAACATGGGCTTCTCCTAACAAAGTGAAGCCTATTTCAATAATATGACGATGTTTTCTTTCTACTATTATGTTTTGTTCATGTGTATGTGGACGAGATAACACGATGAATTATTAACTAATTTTAAAAATGTATTTAAACTATGAAATTCTCCAGCTCAATCAGTTTGAACTTGTTTTTATTTGACAATTAAATTGACATTCTACCATCTTTTTAAAATTTAATAAAAGTACCATAAACCTAAGATTTTTTACGTGGTGGATAAAACCAAATATATTTAGAGTGATGATAAAAAAAAGTAACATAATATCTAAAACCATCAATAGATATTATAAGTGAAGGTCGCTAAACATCACTCGAATATCAAATTTAAAAGACCAATACTGGAATTATTTGAAGAAGAAAAAGATAAACGGCTTACTTTCCTTAGCGGACAAAACAATCCTTGGCTAAAAAATTTAGCGGAATTTGATAAAGAATAATTTTTTAAAATAAAGTTTAGTAACCGATTGTGAGGATGACCCGACCAAGAGTGCCAAACTTTTGTAGAGGTTGGGCCAAATAGGCTTTAGGTATGGAACCGATTGATGAAGGTTTTAATAGGTAGATATCAGCATCACTATGGCATAAAAGAAGTGTTTTTCCGTATACCTAATCCTTTAGACAAAACACGTAAGGGTGAAACTCCCACAACAAGTCGTTATCTTTAGCTAAGCTTTTAATAGACAATAAAGGCACTGGTAATTTATGGAATCAGCAAGACATCAAGCAAAGCCAAGTTTTTATTTAGTGTTTTAATATGATTTAAGCCAACATACATTATAGGTAATAACTCGTCATTGTCGACTTGAAGTTGGTCGGGATCTTGGTAAGGCTCATATGTGTTAAAATTGGTCAAGTCAAGAGTCACTTGGTGTAAAGATCTTCCGTTTAAGCACCAAAAATGAGAACATGCCTAGGAGGAGGAAGAGGTTGCATTATTAGTAGGTTGTGCGAGCACCGAACTCGTCATTGTGGGGAACGGACACCGAGTGTGGTTCCATGAGGAATAAATTTTACACTTGCTTCCAATATCATTATTATTCTAGTGGCCATTTCTACTGTCATTATTATTCCAATAGCCCTTATTTTTAGAATTAAAAGAATTACCAAACCTGGAATGAAATCTATCACAACCTCTTCCTCTATTCTACCTTCCTCGGTTATGGTTGAATCTACCATCCTTGTCACTTGTTTGGTATACTAGCGCCCTTATAAGACATATTAGTAATGGGTAATATGAGCGACGAGCTACATCTCGGTGGTAAGGAGATTTCGAAGAATAATTCAAAAACTCATGACTTATAGGAAACTTATGAAGATTTGAGAAATTTATCGAGTCCGGACTTGTTGAGAGTGTAGTGACTATGCCCTCGAAGTGACTAAAAAGGCCTTTGAAGACATACAAGTTAAAGTCCATAGGAGAGAGTGGTTAGTTTACAATCATTGGTTTATCATTGTGAGCTTTAGCACGAGTGTAAAAAATGAGAGGTAGATTCATTATACTATTATCGAAGTTTTTATAAATCTAAATGGATTATCATGATCCGAGTGCTAGATGGAGAGGCTAGGCTACTCTTAAATACATCCCACATTTCTCGAGAAGTTGTGCTATCAATGATCATAAGAAGCACATTTATGAAGAGGGAGGTGATGATTGTGCTCACTAGGAGCTAATCCTATTAGATCCAAGCTTGGTGAGATAAGTTGATTTGAGGGATCCTAAAATCATCAATTACATGGTGACAAGGAGACACAAGTTAGTGCCGAGCTTAAGGGAGATAAAGTCATAAGAGTTGTTTAGGGAGTCGAGCTGGGAAGGTGTGGTACCGATTTATGTTATGGTATCTATAGTTAACGAGAAGGCGTTGCTAAAGAAGCCATCCGATTTATGAAAAGATAGTAGTAGTGTGTTTTGGTCTATGTCGAGTGGAGGGAAAAAAGCGACATCTAGTTTTTGACAAGGAAAGAAGAGGCATGCCAACTAGCTTATTAGATTTGATATCATATAGAATTAAATAGTTGAGATTAGATTGTTTTCAAAAGACTTAAGCCTTATGGTCCGTGAAATTTTCTCGGCATTATATATTGCTCATTTATTGTTTAACTATTCAATGTGAGAATGTTCATTAACACTCTCTCTCACTTATAGCTCATCTTTTGAAGCTTGTCAAATGGCTTGAGCTCTAGTATATTTCATGGGCTATTAAAAATTTGCCTTTTTTTTAATGTATTTTAGTTAGAGGCATTTCAAAATAAAACTTTACTTGTGTGACCTATACGTAAGAATTTGGTCGGGAAAAAAAGGTCATAATGACTAAAAAAGAAACAATAGATAACAAAAAAATGACTAAGAAAGAAAAGTAGAATCCAAATAGTTTACAACCCAACTAATAATTCTTCATGCCTATTAAGAATATCTTTAGTTAAGT
The DNA here is from genome assembly GCA_963924115.1 of Dovyalis caffra. Lineage (NCBI taxonomy): Eukaryota > Viridiplantae > Streptophyta > Magnoliopsida > Malpighiales > Salicaceae > Dovyalis > Dovyalis caffra. Next base: position 3,446,119 of record CAWUPB010001009.1, on the reverse strand, counting down.
GATCTCTTACTTCATTTCTTTATAGAAGACTATGTTTAACAAATAGATTTGAATCTCCTCAAAAAATAGAAAAATGGCATCAAACTCCACCACTACAAAATGAATTTTAATAGCAATTGTTTCATATTTATACCATAACTTCGTCCTTCAAATTTTTAAAATATTCAATCTATTTTTTAATCAATTTTTTCAACCATAAAAAATATTTTGACTAAAATAATCTTGATTAAAAAGTGAAAAGAAAAAAAAATCTAAAGACTTAAAAAAATAGAACATACGAGTCAAGTGGCTTTAAGTAACATATGGATACACATGTCATGATTACAAATCATATAGGTATATTAGTTACCCTCATGAACTTTTGATAAGTACACTTGATAAAAACTAGATTTATATTTGAACTTTCTAAGGAGAAATTTGATCATGCTCGTGGTAAATAAAAATTTCTTACTTGTCTTTTTAAAATTTGACCTTAATAAGCACATAAAAGGCTCATTTGATACATGTAACTTTGATAAATGCGAAACTATATAGGAAAACCCAATGTTTGTACGTGAGAAAATTTGAGAGAATAAAAGAGATTGGGTCCTTTAGAGTCTCTCACTTTTATCAAATGGATCCACTTCAACTTTCTTATAGGGCTGATGTCAACTTGTGATTGATCCACGACACATTAGACTTGTCTACTAAACATAGGCTCTTAAGTACTCAACAAGAAGGTTTGCGCTTTTCACCTATACATAAGCAATAATGTCCTTATATTTTTTAATTTTTACTGATTTATATTATTATTGTAGTGTGTTTTTGTAGTGTCAATAGAGATTACTAATGGATTGGTGGTTGCTTGGAGAGTCTCAAGAGATTCTTCGCTGAAAAAAAAATCTCTAGGGAAATCTTCTCTCTAATCATGATAAATCTTCATAGATTGATGCTTTTGAGAGATAGTCTAGAGTTCTTAATGTTTTGGTGAGTTGTCGAGTTTTGGTAGGTACATTTCGATCTTTTACATCATTTAGTGTATAGCCAAAAATAGTAGATTTAGAGAGGATGAGATTTAAATAAGCGATGGACACTTAAGTCCGTCGCTAATTAGCGATATAGTAGTGATAGAAATACGTCCGTCACTACTCATTAACCCTATAAACTCACTCGGTTCTCTTCATCTTCCCCATTTTAGTCGTTTTCTCTCCTCCCTAAATCGCCGCCACCAACCCTAAAACACCTCCTCATGCTGTCGCACGCCACCCACTCTCTTCCCGACCCACTCAATCGAGCGAGGCACATCTCGTCTCCCTAAAGTACATCGGTAGGCGGTCTCTCCTATACCTCATTGATCTCTCTTTGATAAGTTTTTCTCTCTCCAAACCTTTAGCTTTTTTTAATTACATTAATGTAATTAGTTATTAGGTTAATTTTGTTAACTATTAGTTGGTTAATTTTTTTTTTTTAATTTTGTTATTTATTACTTTTTTTTTAATTATTAGTTGAATGTTCTTAATTGTTAGCGTTAGGTTAGATTTTAATTATGTTAATTTTTATGTTAATTATTTATTTAATTTTAATAATTATTTGATTAATTTTATTAAGTGTTAGTGTTAGATTAAATTTTATTTATGGAATTTTTTTGTAATTTAGATAAGATTAATTAATTGTTAAGTTATTAATTTATTATTAATTGTTAGGTTAAAATTTAGTTAATTGTTAATAGTTATTTTAAATTTTTTAATTAATAATTATTTATTTGTGTTAATTATTAGTTGAATTTTGTTAGTTGTTTGTGTTAGGCTAAATTTTAATTACGTAGTTTTTTAGGTAATTTAGATAAATTGGTTGATTAATTGTTAAGTTATTTTTTATTAATTGGTTGGTTAACTTTTTTTTTAATTTATTGTTACTTTGTTATTTTATTTTATTTTTTAATTAGGTTTTAGGTAAGATTTTTAATTTATTTGTTGTTATTTTAAAATTTAAATAACATTTAAATTTGGATTAATGTAATTAGCTAGGATTAATTTAATAAAATTAATTTAATTTATGGTTAGTCCAAATGTAAATGGTAATAATTATAGCTTAATTATTACAAATGAAGGAAGACAACATAATGATCAACATTCAATCAAACAAAAAATTAGTTTTTTTTTCTTTCTTTCAATTCATTTAATTTTTTAAGAAATAAATATGAAAGAAAAATACATTGTTACTCATTTACCCTATAAACTCACTAGTTCTCTTCATCTTTCCCATTTCAGCCACTCCCTCTCCTCCCGAAATCACTACCATCAACCCAAAACGCCTTCTATGCCATTGCACGCCACCCCCTAGCCCACTCAATCCAATGAGGTGCATCCTTCTCCCCAAAGTGCGTCGACAAGTAGTCTCTCACCTCACTCCTTGATCTATCTTTAGTAAGTTTTTCTCTCTCTAAATCTTTAGTTTTTTTTTTTAATTACGTTAATGTAATTAGTTATTAGGTTAGTTTCATTAATTGTTAGTTGGTTAATTCTTTGTTTAATTTCATTATTTATCAGATTATTTTTTTAATTATTAGTTGAATATTGTTAATCGTTAGTATTATGTTAGATTTTAATTATGTTAATTTTTATATTAATTATTAGTTTAAATTTTTTAACTATTTATTTAATTTTGTTAATTCTTAATTTAATTTTGTTAAGTGTTAGTGTTAGGTTAAATTTTATTTATGTAATCTAGACAAGGTTGATTAATTGTTAAGTTATTAATTTGTTATTAATTGTTAGGTTAAAATTTAGTTATTTAATTGTTAACTATTATTTTAAAATTTTTTAATTATTTATTTATTTATTTGTGCAAATTATTAGTTAAATTTTGTCGATTATTTGTGCTACGTTAAATTTTAATTATGTAATTTTTTAGGTAATTTAGATAAATTGGTTGATTTATTTTTAAGTTATTTTTTATTAATTGTTAGTTTAAAATTTTTTTAATTTATTTTTCCTTTTTTTAATTAGTTTTTAGGTTAATATTTTTAATTTGGTCTTTTTTATTTTTAATTTAAATAATATTTAAATTTGGATTAATGTAATTAGTTAGGATTAATTTACTAAAATTAATTTGATTTATGGTTACTTCAAATATAAATGGTAGAAGTAATAATTATAGCATAATTAATAAAAATGAAGGAAGACAACATAATGATCAACATTCAACAAAACAAAGAATCCATCGTTTTTCTTTCTTTCAATTTAATTTTTTTAAGAAATAAATATGAAAGAAAAATAATTTTTTTAACAAACCAAAGTATAAACCAACATTATAGCTTCATGTAAACAAAATGAAACAAACATAAACAATTCATCGTTTTTCAATCTTTTAATTTCTTTTCTCTCGTTAACCAACATTGAATTATTCTTTCACATTTATCGACAAATAAAAAATTGAAATCATTATTCAATTAGAATCTTATAATCAAAGATTTAATCGAATAAAAAAAATCTAATTTTGATATACAAATATTAACTTGATTGAAATAACGTTAAAATTTAATAAACGTTTTATTTAGGATTAATTTAATTACATTTAGGTTAATTTATTATGAAATTAAATGGAAAAACTTAATAAACATCAACGTTTTTAGCTTCGATGTAGACAACTTTTCATTAATTAATAGAGTTTTTAAATATAATTTATTTAATTTAAAATATTTTTAATTATAAAATATAATATTATTTTTTAGAGGGTTCTTTTATTAAATAAAATAAAATTTAATGAAAGTGTTTAATTTGTATAATAAAAAAACTATAAAAAAAAATTTAAAAAAATTAAAGTTCAATAACTCAATTGAAATAAAGTGAAAATAGGTCTACTAATAGCTAGGGTAGAACATGTAAAAATAAAAAAAATTAAAACAATAGAATTACATAAGCACTCATTCAACATTTTCAAATTTAATAGTTAAGAATAAGAAGAAAGAGAAAGAAGATGTAATCATTCTTTAAATAACCAATTAAATATAAAGTCAAATTCTTGAAATAAAATTCCTAACAAGTACCGTTGATTACACAACCAATATATATGCTTAATTTTTATTTAAAATTCATAGGAATGTTGATAAATAATTATTTTCATGTGTTGTGCAATTTTTGCAGTAATTACAAAAATGAGATCCAATCATCAATGGATGAATATTAGGTTAATTGATAGGTTGTTAAATGATGACTTTGTTAAAATGGTAGAGCAATTTTTAGCTTTTGTTGTTTAGTATCTTAAATATATGGATCGAACCAAAATTAGGTGTCCTTGTGATTACAATAAATGTCGAAACGAAATTATGAGGAGGTTGAAATGATAAAATATAATTTGTACCATAACGAGTTTTGTATCGGGATATTATGATTGGATACATCATGGAGAATTTGAGTCCTATTTAGCATTTATTGATTCTAAGGGTTATTATGTTTCGAAAATTATTATGTAGGCAAAGATAATTCCACTAAACCCCAAAAGCCATATCAAACTGTAATAATAGATGCATCCTATCCATCTTTCGATCCGTCTAGTGTTGAGGAGGTTCCAAATCCCGATGTCCAAAATTTTATGATATTTTGAATGCATCATGTAAAGAGATTTTGTCCGGTTGTGATTATCACTCACAATTTTCAATAGTTGCTCGAATGCTAAATCTAAAAGCCAAATATCATTTTTCAAAGAAGTGTTTCGACCAATTATATGAGTTGATAAAGAAGTTGATGTTGATCGATAGTTGTATAACGGATAACTTTTATAAAATCAAAAAAGCTAGTTAAGAGGAAAGGTTTACCGAGTGGAAAAAATTCATTATTGTTAAAATAACCGCATGATCTATTAGAAGAAACCCGGAGAATTAAATAAATGCAATTTTTGTCAAGATCCTCGATATTGAAGTTTTTGTCGGGGATCGACAAGAGTAAAACTTGTTCGAATTAAAAAAAAGTTATTACTTTCCCCTAACCTCGTGTCCGTAGTGATTGTATACATCAAATGCAACGACTGAGCACATGACGTGGCATACCGAACATGAGGTAGATGATGCGAAGTAATGCATCATCCCTCCGATTCTATTGCATGGTCAAGTTTTAATCGGATTAACCTTCCTTTTACGGTTGAAAGAAGAACCATCATATTAGGAGTATGCACCGATGGGTTTCAACCATTTACTCAATCCGATTCATAATATTCTTTATGGTCGATAATTGTGACTCCATATAATTTGCCATCCTAGATGTGTATAAAGGAGGAATATATATTCCGAACATTGGTTGTTCCGGGTTCAACAAGTTTAAAACATAAGTTAGAAGTTTACTTGCACCTTTTTATATTCGAGCTTATTCGAGTTATGGAAAGTGGGTGTGGTGACCTATGATATCTATCATAAGTAAAAATTTTTATTAATAGCTATAGTTATTTGGACTATCGGTGACTTTCCTATATATTCGATGTTGTCCGGTTAGAATACTATAGAAAAATAAGCTTGTTCTTGCTTGTAAGGAAAATTTAGATGTTTTACCCCTTCTCAATGGAAGGAAGACCTCATGGTTTGACAATCATCGAAAGTTTTTTCCTTATGATCATCCACATAGAAGAAATATGAAAGCATTCATCGAAAAAAGGTTATTAGATCCGGCCCTCCTCCAATCCGATCTAGAGTTGAGATGTTAGATCCGGTGGAACGGGGTTGTTGAAGGTGATAAAAGATTATGCAAATGATCATAATAGTAGAATTTCTCGGGTTGATAAAGGAACAAAGTAGTTTTTAGAATTTGCCTTACTTGGAGTACAAATCTTATTAGGCACAATTTAGATATCATGCACATTGAGAAAAATGTATTTGATAATGTTTTTAACACAATCATGAATATGCCGAGTAAGACTAAAGACAATTCTAACTCTAGAAAAGACTTGAAATTTTTTTATGAAAGGCTAGAATTAGTAAAGAATGATGCATCTAGGAAGTATCCTAAAGCTACTTTTACTCTTTCTAAATAACGAGAAAACAAAATTGCTTGAATGGATCAAACAAATCAAGTTTTTCAATGAATATATATCCAACCTAGCTAGATGTGTTAATATACAACATGATAAACTTTATAGAATAAACAGATCATGACTATCACATCCTTATGCGGATGTTAATTCCAATACTATTTTGAGAGTTTTTGTTGAGAAATATTTGACAAGCACTTACAAAGTTGAGTTTGTTCTTCAAGCAATTAACTTCTACAATGATAAGAGAAAATATGTTACAGACTTAATGATGAGATTCTCATCATTTTGTGCAAACTAGAACATATATCTTCCCACTCAGCTTTTTGACTCCATGGAACATCTTTCAATCCATCTATCATATGAGGCATCTATTGTGGGACCTATGCAATATTGATGGATGTATTCATTTGAAAGGTATTAACATTGAATTTAAATGTAAAATTAAATAAATTTTTAACTATCAAAAATTAAAATAAATTATATTGCAGGTAACTACAAAAGCTAAAAAATAATGTCAAGAATAAGGCTAAAGTGTAATGATCAATATTTAATGCATATTTAGTTGAAGAAACCTCTTTGTTTTGCTCATACTATTTCAAGCCTCATATGCACACTAGGCATCGAAAAATGTCATATAATGTTGAATATGATAAAGAAGAAAATGACCACATTGAAGGAAATTTATCCATATTTGAAAACCAAGGTAGACCAATTAGTCAACACACAATACAAAAATTGAGATAAGCGAACATAAAATAATCCACTAATATATATTATTGAACTGTGAAGAAGTAAAACCTTACATTGAGTCGAGTTTATCAAAATTCAATTTTTAGATCATACATATTTAATTACATATAATAATATTACTAATCATAATAGACAACGACTCAAGTTTGTTGTTAATCCTCTTTAGTGGATTTTTTGCTGAAATATGACTAAACAATCCCTTCATATCCAAGAATGAGGCCGATGCTCTAATTAAAAATGAGTTTGCCTCCTATTTTAGTCAATATATGAGTATTATCATTTTATTCGTATTCAATTAGTTGATAGCAATAGTTAAAAGCTAACTAAACTTTTAGGTGATTTGATGTTGAATTTATAGACACAAAATGCATAAGCAATTTTCATAAAAGACCAATTCTTAAAACATCTTGCACAATGCCCATTGTTTATTATGAAATCGTACATCGATTATTTTGTTAATGGTTATAGGTTTTGTACAATTGAGGGATCTTTGAAAATAGGATTTTTCAATAGTGGTGTTTGCATTAAAGAAAGCAATTACGATACAACCGAGAGTGACTATTATGAGATACCGATGAAAATTCTTAAAGTAAAGTATCTTGTATTTCTAATAAAAAGGACGAGTATTATTCAAATATGATTGGTTTAATCCTACACCGTAAGTAACAAGTGTTCATTCGCAATATAAACTTATGGATGTTAAATGTCAAAGCGAGCTTGAACAATTATAAACCATTTATCTTATCATCATAGTCGGCCTGAGTGTATTATGCTAAGTACCCTAGCTTGAGGTGCGAGAACCGAGATTGGTAGGCTATTTGTGAGATCAAAGCTAGGTCCGTGTTTGACTTGTCTAATTCATCAATTACCGTCTAACAAAATGTTGAACCATTGCGAGTAGAACAATCCAAAAATCCAACATAAATTGATAGAGGAAATCAATGATGTTATTTTATTGAATGATTCAAATTGATCATTTATAGATATAAAAGTAGTTGTGATTGACGAAGATGATAAGAATGAGTGTGAAAGTACATTGAATGACGAAAATGATAACTTAAACATTGATTTCGATAATTCTAATTAAATATATATTTTTTATTTGTGATATTAGTAACAAATGATGTATTTTTTTGTTTTTTATTTGTTACATGCGATAAATAATATCGATTTTCATACATCTTCTAAATATTGATCATGTATTTTGATTGTATTGTATTTAAAAATGTTGTTTATCAATTAATTAGAAAATGTCCAATTTTGGGTATTTTTATTGCTTTATACTAATAATATATTTGTTATATTTTTTTTATTTGTTTAAGCTTTCATCATACAACAATGACTCGTGGTTTAGGCTAACCCCCCACACTTACTATGTAATCATGTTTCGATAGTCGTGGCTAAGCATCATCATCCGATGGCGATCTACTAAGATCCCCTACCGGTATTGGTCAAGGATCTCTAATTACGGGGCTTTTACGTGGGTTTTATGGCTCTCCCGGCCATAGAGCCGACATATCTACAACATCTACGACCATACAAGATGCCCCTTCCAAATAAGTCTTTACACCACTACTTAGAGGTTCCCGCACTGGCACCAAAGGTTCCAATGTTAACCTTAGAGAGTGCCCCATCCGTCGGTGTATCTAACATTTCGGATAGTTTCTAAAGGTCTTCCAATCGATGGCGTATTTACGTCACTCGAGGACGGTATGTAATTAGTTAAATTCAATATAATTATTTTTTATTTTAGTATATAATTTTAATAATTTCTATGTTTTTTAAACTCTTTTTTTTTTTTTATGTTCGATAGTTTCGCTCCGCCTAATAGAGATTATGCCACGAAGATAACCATAACTTTTAAGGAGCAATTGGACGTTAGAGGATCGGCTTGGGAGTCCGTCTTTGACCTCACTAAATAATTCTACTTCGGTGAATTTAGAATAACATATTATTAATTTTTTTATAATTAAAATAAAAAAAATCATTACATAAAGTTGTTAATATTAATTTTTTTATTCGTGCGTAAATATTTTGATTAGAATTTGACCATCGAGGCACTTATTAGAGAAACATGGGAGGCTCGGCAAGAAAAAGCTACGCCGACTTCATTTATAATTGTGGTTTGCTAGCCAAACGACCTACTTTTATTAGACATGAGGTCTAGGAAGCATGGAAATAAGATTTTGTGAAACCCGATCACATGGCTTGTTCAAAGCAATCATCGCGGAATCGATTGTCGGAGACTAATGGCCACGGTATGGATCCTTCAGGCATACGGGGGCTTCATATCCGCAAAAAGCATTCCCATTGCTTGGTAAATTGCACACTTTTTAGTATTAGTTATATGTTTTAAAAAATTTAAATTTTCATCTCATATTATTGGTGAGTCATTTTTTTTAGAAGGCAAGATTGAGTAGTGATCCAATAAGTTTAATTTATCCTAAATTCTAAATAGTTGGCCATCAATCTATTATTCTCATACTATCATGAGTGCTATATAATAGCTCATTTTTTAAATTGATTTTACATTATTTAATAAATACATGTTATTAGTTATGTTAAGACCTTTGAATATTTTGTTATATTTATTTTTGGCGAATGAATAATGATTTACATGTGTAGCTTTTTGTAGCACATGTGATAGAATTTGTTCATGGACATGGTTGTAAGGGAGACTTTGTTTGGATTTTCTTTTGAAAAAAATTGCTATAGCTAGTTAATTGATTGTTATTTGTTGTTTTTTTTTTCCCCTTCTATTTGTGATCTTAGTTTAATGTTACTAATATTGGATGTTGAGTTATGGGTTTTGAGTATATGATTAGTGTTGTCTTTGTATTCCTTTCAATTATTTACTGTTTGTACACATTGTCATGTTCAATCATTGTAATTATTTATATTTTTTCTTTTATAATGTAATTGTATAATTTTTTTTTTTTTTTATGGATGCATGATTTATCAATAGCATATGTAATGTAATTATAAAATTATGCCAATGATTGCAAAATTATTTTCATTACTAGAATTTGAACTCAATAAGTCTGCATAAATAGCTTGAATTTCTTAAAATCTGTTATTAGTAGTGAGGGACCATTTAAAAGATCAATTTTATGATTAACTAGAAGCGATAAAAACCATATGTATATATAAAGTTTAGTATATATGTACTAACTTCATAGATAATTATGTTAAATCTTAAATATACTAATCTAATAAATGGTATAAAACAGCTACAATAACAGTCTCAATCCATCTACAAATCATTTAGATTGTTAATTGCATGCAATCTAATTTATAAATATCAAATGTCCCTATGTTTCTAACTGCTCTAATCGTATTTGGTCCACGTGTTTGGTTCCGAGCGAAACGCAAGTTACAGCCTAGTATGATTACTAGATCACGTAGGTATATCACCAACAATACAGTAGAACCATATATTACACAGATTTTTTCATATTAAAATGGTCCAAGCTCAACAATAGTAGGCAGCTGGCTGGCAACGTAAACAAGACAAACTTCCAATTAGTGCAAATGTAACCACGTGAGGACCACAACCACAACTTTGGAACGTACTTGCTCACTCAGTATTTATTTTTGTAGGCCGAAGATGATGACCTGACACAAAGAGTTAGAGCCGTAATCTTACCCCTCCATCTACAATCCTTAGGCCCACCTCCTTCGACTTGTCCTTGTTTCCTCCAATTAATTACTAGCGCCTTTTACCCCGTGCAAGCCAAGAAAACATAAGTACAGAACCACCAACCTATCCTCGTTGGCACTTACGTGTATTTATCTGTGCATGTAAACTACTATTAAATATTAACCAAGACAAGTGCTTTACATAATCATCGTAAATTGCGTTTGCACGAATAAATTAATTGAGATTGATCTCTGAGTATAATTTTTCATTTTTATTACAAATTAACCCTATGTTTGGATAATTCCTCTTGGGAGGAAAGAAAAGAAAGGAAAGAAAGTGGGAGGAAAGAAAATCATTTTTCACTTGTTGTTTGGATAAGAATGGAAAGGAAAGTAAAGAAAATACATTTCCTTTGTTTGGAAGAGGAAGGAAAGAAAATGTATGATTGTATATTTACTATAATACTCTTGTGATTATATTTTTATATTTAAATACTTATAATAAATTTGTATGAATCTTTTTTTCATGAAAATAACATAAATGATAATAAAATAAAAATCTAGCATGTAGCATATATCCGAAATGATAAGATAGATAATGAATCGTCTCCATAGAATAATTGATAACTCGTTTATTAATTAATTAATCCAATAGCCAATTTAGATTAATTATCAACATAAAATTAATTTAAATATGTATAACATGTATTATTATCTATGCATATAATAAGTTAGTTGTTTTTACCAATTATTTTTTCCTTTTTTTTTAGAATAACCAATTACTATTTAGCAATTAAAAAATATATATATATGATAACATTACGAACAATCATGAAAAGTCAATTGAATCACAAAAAATGAGACGAATCACGAATAATTTTTATTTCTTCATGTTGTCAACAAGCATTTTACTTTTCCGAACTTTGAAAATTTTTGTCGATGTAATAGCCTAACGGGAGTAACAAAGCAATTATCAATTGAACTCGTTTATCATCAATATTCGATATTGATAAGTAGAAAAAAGAAAAAAAGTGCATAGTACGGACCATCCAACTTTCCCACGCTACTGATTAAATCTACTAGACAAAATGGACAGCCCATATTTTTTAGTAATTTAGTAATATAGTACGAGGGGCCCATATTTCTTTCTTCCGCTACTAATATAATAATCTTTCATGCAATGAACGGTCGGATCTCCAAGCACGAGTTGCAGCGGCGAAACAAAAGCGGCAGAAGCAATCACGAGCAGCGAAGCAAGATCGACTGCAGACAGCCGAAGAAGGAGAAAAATCATAACCAACATCAAGATCGAGTCATTGGAGGAAACAAGCAAGAAATGCAAGAAAATGAAATGTTCGGGCTCAATATGCAGCAACACAAAGGTTATGCACGGGCCTGAAACGGCTTCGGTCTATCCCAATTTTCGGTCTCGAGCTCTAACAGAAGGGAACGGCGGCAAGGGCGAAAATGAAAAAAACAAAAAACAAATGGCTTTCCTCCCGTTTTTCTCTCCGTTTCCTCCCAATTTTGAGAAAAAAATGGGTCCCACCAGTTTTGCATTCTTTATTATTATTTTTTTCATTTCACTGCTTTCTTTTCTCTTCCCAAACGAGAGAAACATTTCTTTTCACTCCACTTTTCTTTCCTCTCTCCCACTTTCCACTCTATCCAAACAAGGGGTAAAGCTTTTGAGTTCAAAACCTTTTGAAAAAAGAACAATACTAATATTAATTAAATTACAGTTTATCGAACAAATTTACATTTTATTTTATCAAATTCGTTTAAATATTGTAGGATGCTGGATTTGTTGGAGACCTGGAGTATTTTTCTAAAATCATACCAAAAAAAGAAAAAAAAAGAAGTTTGGGCGATCAATGAACTAACAAATATCTACTGTTTGTAAATACTAAATAAATATTATTTTTTGTCATCATCATAAGCAACACTTGGAGTATTTTGTTACGAGTCTTATAAACTTAAACTCTGAACATTAATTTCAAATTATAAATTAAAATTTTGAACATTACAAAAAATAATAACAATAATTAAGGAGTGAAACTTTTTTTAAAAAAAATAATGATTTTGCACAAAGGTTTTGAGAAGCTAAGTTTAAGCACCGTTGTAGATGACATGCAAATTAGTAGAGGAAAGACAATTTTTAACAAAAACTTTTTTTTTTGGTCGATAATATGGTACACTTGTAGCTACTTTACCAATATATTTGTTTTTTCTACAAGAAGTGCCTATATGCGTACGTATGCGTATATAGAAAGCAGTAAAGGGAGCAAAATACGACTTATTGGGGCACTAAAGACAGCAGCCGGCATGTACAAAAATAGTAGAGGGAGTGGAGTAGTGGAGGCAGTCACGTGGGCTAGGCCAGAAAAACCAAATGGACCCATCACGTGGGGCCCATCTAATGCCAACCCATCATCATCACGTTCAGGTATCTGGCCTCCCTCCCTCCCTTCCAAGCAAAACAGAAAGAGAAAAGGTACATGATTGCGTAATATTTGAAGGCAGGACGGAATCCGCAAAATATTCCCACACAGCTCGAGAGTAGAGACGTAAGACAGAGTAGGCTAGGCTACTGCTGCTGTCATTGGAACCTGGATGATGTTAGTCTTCACGCAATTGGGGTTTGAGTCTTCGAAAATTCGGTACTTCTTACGTGGCAAGTGGGAAATACGTCCTTACCACAACCTTTTTTACTTGGTGATCGGAGAGATGATCTCATCTCTTCAATTGAATAGTTGTGGATATTTATTTATGTCTCGAATAATTGTATTTTACTTCCTTTTCAGATCATTTTTATTGTGTTGGGATTTTTTTCCTTGAACGGAAAGAAAAGAAAGAAAAGAAAACAAAAGAAAAGAAAAATAGAAGAAAAAAATTATTTTTCACTTATTATTTAGATAAGAATAAAAATAAAAAATATATATATTTTTTTTGCTTGGATAATTATAGAAACATGAAGAAAAAAATATTATTTTATATTTACTATAATATTTCTATTATTATATTTCTATATTTAAATATAATACAGAAGATGAAGGTTAAAAATGATAATACATTCTATTTTTTATTTTTTATTATATTTTGACCTGATTTTCTCTCATTTTCCTCCCAATTTAAAGAGAGAAATGAATCCCACCATTTAAATTTTTTTTTATTCCATAGGTTTCTTTTGAAAATCAAACAGAGTTAAAATTTTCTTTTCTCGACACTTTTCTTTCCTCTTATTAGTTTTTCACTCTATCCAAACACAATTTTTATGTTTAAAAAAATTAATTTTTTTCCCATACAATTCCACATATGCATATGGTATATTTAGAAGAGTTAATAAATAAAAAAATTGATAACTAATTTCAAGATTTGAATCTAAATAAAAAATATACTATTTTAATTATCAAAACAAAAATTAGAACTTATTGTATTTTTTGCATCTAAAAATTGAAAAAAAAAAAAAGGTCTCACATAATTGTATCCTTTTTATTTGATGGATCGCATTATTAAATCATGCTGTATAAAATAGGAAATTAAACATGACAATGAAGGAAACATATAAACCAATTTTTCTCGTGATAATTTTAAAATATATTGTAAAAAAAATGTGAAATGAAGTGGACACGTTTTCTTAAAATATTAACGAAATTATTGATTAACATCCTTAAAGCGTTTTGAGTTGTACCTCAGTTACCGGCACTCTTAAACGACAATATCTGATAAAGTTTTGGTATAATCCAACAACTACAAAATTTGGATAATTAATGGATTATATGTTTCTTTACTAATCACATGTGTGTGCATAAAGTTGATGGTTTGGTGTGGGGTCCACGGATTCAATCCGTATGCGTAGTTTCCGTTTATGTACAAAAGGACGAAGGCCAGTGAACGGTGACGTAGATCAGTGGACGTGATAAGCATGAACAACGGCACTGACCTTTCAGCACGGCAATGACTCGATCCAGTCTGGTTTCAATACACCTACATCCTTTCTCTATCCGATTTGGTTGGATCAGGTAGAATGAAAGGGTATTTTTGTTCAATGAGAATTTAATCCCATCTATTTTTTTAAATATAATTTTTTTTAAAATAAAAATAAAAATTTTTAATTTTTGTAAATAACATAAAATTACATCCTAATAAATTATGATAAATAATATCATATAACTAATAATCTTATTTTTTTAATTAACATTTAAAATCAGATGTGATTTAAAAATATAAAATTATGTTGCTAAACGTTATTGGTAATGTGTATTAATCAATATATTTTCCACGACTAGTATGCTTATATGTATGATTAAAAAAAATTAAGTTTTAGAAATTATATATATGGTATTGAATTATGTATTTGTTATTTAAAAAAAATAATAATTTGCAACATTTATTTTTTAAAAAAATCAACTACTTAACTTATATTATATACTTCTTAAAATTTGATAGAAAAATATTATATATACATTAATTCGACACTCGAATATATTAATTTTACATATTCTTAATTGATGATACAATATTCATAATTATAAATTAAAGTTAGAAACCGGGTAAAGACTCTCAAAGCACGGGAAAAAAAGTAAAAAGTAGAAATAAACTGCATGCATTTGCGGCGTTGCCTATCTCTCAAAACATATACATGGCATGACATGGCATCATCACCACTGCTCTCCAACAGTTAAAAAAAAGAAAGAAAGAAAAAAAAGTAGTAAAAAGTAGAAAAGAGTGGTACAGAGAAGTGTGCAAAAGATGCATAAAAATGAGAGCTTAAGCTGATCAGTGGCAGTACCATTCGCCACCCCACCACCATCACTTTCGCTCTCTCATTCACAAGAGACTGACAGCAAAATGAAACCACAGGGTGTTGTCAGCAGAATTAAGTAGAGAATCAGCCGTATCAGGTAAGGAATACGGCCTTTATGTAGACATGGAGCAGGCTGTGTCATTGAAATTGGAGTACTGTTGCCTGTGGAGTAGGTTGGTAGATTAATGGCGGAACTGAAGTAATTAAAGAAGATTTAATAGCAAGTTATCAGCGAAAAAAAAGATGATTTAATGGCAAAAAAGCTAGCAGGAAGATGGATGTAACTTGCTAGGTATGCCTTAGGAGAGTTGCCAAACCCATCACGAGACATGATCCAATAAAGTGGTCTGGGTTACCGAGGGATTAATTCACGGGTCATCATATTGATATACATGTCTCATGTTTTAATTTTCTAATAAAAAATAAAGATTTGTTTTAGGATTTTGCAATCTGTTATCCACATCTTGGGACTGATTGTGTCTAATTAACACCAATCCTTGATTGATGGAAAAGAATCCATCTTATTTTTTCAAACAGAGGTTTTACGTTCTGTATATATATAATAATTAAAAATTGCAGAAACTATTTAAGAATAGAAATGTTCTAAATCAAATCCTTACTGTTTGTGCTAACCTTTATCAGTTATCAATATACTGTTTTTTTCCTTATTCTCAATCGGTCCAAAAGAGGTTTAGATTGCTAACCCAAAATTAATGATTTAGAGTTTGATTGTGATTTATTTTTTTTTTACCAAAAACCCAATTCAATCTCAAAATTAGTACAAAAATGTAACTGTGATTTTTTATACAAAAAGTCTAATATCAAAACCTTTTGTACACTCACCCCCAAAAAAAAAAAAAAAAAACCCCTCTCAATCCTTTTATTTTGCACACTAAAACTATATATCTACTCACATATTTATAATGATTAAAATTTTTTATGGACAAAAAATCCTATTTAATACTTCACTCTAATAACTTACCCATTACTCTGAAGAATATAAGTCATAACCCTAATAATCTTCACTTTTAAGAATATTCTTATTTATTCTAAAGTTTGTTGGCTCTACCTACTTACAAATACCTACAAATAAAAAAATATAAATAATCGTTGACCTTAAAATTTACAAATGAACTCGAATCAACAAACAATTCTAAATTCTACTTGATTCAAAGGCAAATGACCAATATCCATTTGTAGTGTCTTGGATTAATTTTACTTGTTAACTTCATGAAGGAGTAATTGATCTATCCTCTCTCTCAACAACATGTTTCTCCTAACACTCAATTGAAATTTAAGAATGCATAATCCTTGTTTTTTTTTTCAATCACCAAAGATACTCTTTTTAATGTAGTTACGATCCCATGCGTTCTAATTTTAATCTTTTTTAAGGTCATTGTCTTTTCAATCAAACGATATAAATCATCTCATCATTCTTTTTTCACCAAGATAATGCTACCATGTGTGACTTTCAAGACTCCACATGTAGTAAAATAATTGTATCTTTTAGAGTTTAATCGGCTTAACAATATTAAATTTATATACATCTTTAAGACACATAAGCCACGTCATTCAAAGTACGAACTAGCCTATCAAATATTTTGATTTTTTTCAATCTAAGACCCATAACGTCCCAAGATGACACTCCACCCAAAGACACGACGTCAATCATTCTTTTTTGAAACTCCTCAAAATATCACTTTTAGAACACACATACATAATCTAATATCCAACTATTATGAAAAAAATTGTCAATACTTTCAAAAACTATATGGATATGTCCATAGTTTTTTCTACCACCATCAAAGAATTTATGCCATCATCATATTTATTCATTCTCTTTTTTCGGGATAATTTTGCTTAATATAATAATTTTTTTTTACCCGAGATAGCATTGAATGCCTTTTCTATTAGACCTAGACTTAGACCTACCATTTGAAAATCTCATTTCAGACTAATCTTCCTTTCGATACTACTCTTTGGTCACCAATATAAAGCCTTTTTTTTTTTTCATTTGACTTTCCGTATATCTCATGAGATAAAAATACAACTTATATTTGATCAAAATTCAATGTACCATTAACATATAGCAATGTTGTCACTAAATTTTCAAACGAATTGAGAAAAGAGGTAAGAAACACAAGGGCTTTGTCTTCTTCCTTAATGTTGACATTAATTTTTCGCATTTGATCTCATATACCAAATAGTACATTCATATTGTCCATTAGATTCTCGTCTTTTTTCATCTTCATCTTGTAAAGTTTTCATTTTAGATGTAACTTGTTGGTTAATTTCTTTACTATATGAAATTTTTTTTTTTTTTTTCATATTGTAAGCATCGAATCTTCATCCATATTGATAATGTTATCGGCAATACGAGTCGAATTATACCCATTAACCTTGATTTCAACTCCTTCCACTAGTTCTCAATGCTTTAGCCAAGTTCCGTTGAATAAGAATGTCTTTCATCCTTAGTTGCCAAAGATTAAAACTTCCATTCTCATTAAATTGTTTATGGTAAATTGAAGCTCGTCATATGCGAGATATTGTTCGTGATCGAAAGCTTAATCTCCTAAACTTAAAGCTTTAATACTAGTTGGGAAATTTAAAGAACCCAAAATTCAACACACCACCACAAAACAATCAAATTCAATAGAAAGAAAAATAAAAAGATGATAAAGATGCATAAATAGTGGACACATAAGATTTAAAGTGGTTTGGCAAAATTCTACTTACTCTACAAACCTTAGAGTAATTCTTTATTATGAGAGAAAATCAATACAATAATTTGATTGTGATTTTTTTTATACCCAAAACCTAATTCCAAAATCGCTTATACATCCACTCTCACATTAAAAAAAAAAAAAAATCAATCTTTGTATTTTGCACTCTAAAACTACATCTACTCACTTATTTATAAATGGTCAAAATCGTTGGTGAATACAAGATTTTGATAGACAAAGAATCCTTTAAGGACAAGAAATGCTTAACGAATAAGGAATCTTTTATGAAAAAAGAATCCTTGATCAATACTCCAGTTTGTTTATTTGATCATTATTCCAATATATATATATATAAAGTCGTAAGTGTAACAAACATTAATAATAACATTTTTTTAAAAAAATATAAGTGAATTAATATCCAAAAAAATTACAAATTGTCCCAAAGTTATCTATATCTGCACATATCCACTTATAAATTTGCAGTTACAAAATTGAAAGTTGCAGCAAACTTGATAGGAATGGCATTGAGAATGCTTGTAATATAGGGTAATTATTCAAACCCACATATCGATTTATTGTGTATTATGAAAAACAGTGTAAGTCTCAAATCTAATTTGGGCTAAAAAAGTAAAACTTTTTCTGAACTTCTAATTTTTTTTTGACATTCCTAAATTTTTTTCTTTAGATTTAGTTCCTCATATGATTTTTAGATATTAATATTTTTTAAAAAATTAATTTTTAAAATTTTAAACTGAATTTTTGCACATATGTTGGGCAAATTTTAATCCATTTTCTAAAAAGTTTCAGAATTTTTCAAAATCGAAAAATATATTTATTTAATTTTTGAACATTAAAAATATAAAAAAATCGAGAAAATAGAAAATAACTTGAAATATTCTAATTTTTTTTTAGAGAATTTCAAATAAATCTTATTAAATAATTTTTATTATAAAGTTATTTATGTGATTGTTATTTTTTTAATTTAAATTACAAAAACATAAAAAATTAATTAAATCTCAAAAAAAAATCAAAGAGATCGAATCCGAAATTAAAAATTTAATAATTAATTTTTAAATAGATTAAAGTTAAATAAAATTTTGACTTTTCGGCCATTTAATTCTTACCATCAGGGCTTTTAAAGGTAAAAACTTTCTTAGTTAAGTTACATCCACCGACTTTACTCCAAAATTAATTTGAGGCATGTGAATGAGATGGGATGACTTGGATTCAGAAAAGGAGCAAATGATATAAAAATCCTTGATTATTCATATTAAAAAGAAAAGCAATACATAGTACAGTACTGTTGAAGATATTTTTCAACGTTTCCGAGATTCCACTTAAGCTTCTGTACGTAATGAATTATTATGGATTTAATTTATGGAGCCTTGCTCTTTGGAAACCGAAGTTTAATCGTCCAAGAACAATAAGTTGAAACCCGTCAACGAGTTTCTTAGTTATTGACCAAATAGGCCTCAGCATTCTTGCAAATGACTGAAATGACGGATATATCCTCCACCGACTACTGCAGCATCCATGCATGGGATGGAAGAATTTTGTTTGACGAAAAAATAAAGCGTTCTTTAGGGAATTTTGACCGATAAAAGGAAAAAAGTTTAGCACTCCAATTTAGCTTTGCAAGCAAAATAAGGACTCTTTTTTTTTTTTTTTATGAGAAAAAGCTAATGCCTCCATTGAGGAAAAAAAATATATATTTTTTTTGTGAATTAAATGTCATCACAATTAACAAAGTAGCAAACAATTTGAAATATCTTATCTCGTTCATGTGAAGAATGAAAGAATAAAATAAGAAATTAAGAACTATGAAGGCCGGCTAGTCCTCCTCAATTATTTTGCTGAGTCCAAGCAATCCTAATCGGTAATGTGCCTAAATAAATAGAAATGCCCAATTTACAATTTTCTTTTTCCACTCGCTACAAATGCGGTGTCTTTAATTGCAATCCAGCTCTCGTCATACAATGGAAAAATAATAATTATTAAAACCTTGAGTGAAATATCACTTTTTCGAGAAGTAATTTTGTTGGAGCTTGCAGACTCGTTTCAAGGAGAAAAGGAAGAAGATACTTGCATGGGAGGAGTTCTTTTAAAACTCACAGAAAAGGGCAAAGAAAAGAAATGGAAAACGAGAAGGAGATAATGTACTTGTTATCTTTGTTGACATACATAAATGAAAGAAAAGAGGACCATCTTAATTTCCTCCTAGCGATAAAGATTAGTTTTTCTTGTGTTGAAGGCCAATGACCACCAACGACTAAGGATTAGTTCTTCCTATCGCTGTCTCTATGGGGTATACAGGGAGCAAATGTAGAGAAGGTTTGACAAGGACGGTGCGAAAGTAATTAATCCACCACACCTACCATTCCAATGTCTGGTTCAATTTCCATTATTTATTTGCTATATAAAGACTCCCACCATTTATTGCTGCAATTGAGTAGCCATTTATTATACTTATGTGCTAGGAATTTTTCAAATCAGGGAATTTGACAATTAACCCTCACCTTAATCAAATACTAGGGATGACAAAGAACAATGATAGGTTGGGTTTCAGATATTCATTATCCATCGGATAAAAATTTTAAATATTCATATATAATATATATAATCTATCGTGTTTTTAAGTATTTATTTGGATATCCATTATCCAAATACCATTTATTAGTCAATATAAAATAATATATATATACATATGTGTGTGTAATCTTATTATTGGATACACGTGCACTATATTTAACAGAAAAACTATAAATATTTTACAAATATATGTGTTTTGAGTCGGGTTTAAATTATCATGCACTACTCATTACCCAACGAGTAAGAATTTTAGATATCTATAGCCAATCTAAAATAACAACTATCCACGCTAAAATCTATCCATTCAGATTGATTCGGATGGTAGCCATCAGATTCGAATTAAATTGCCATCAATAATCAATACCTCCTTACCTGTATTGTGAGAAATTTATAAACATCACCAACTAGTACTATTTCCTTTTTTTTTAATCCTTCAAATTAAGTATAAACTTATTAATGATAAAAAGAAAGTATTACCTTATCAAAAAAATTCTTCCAAACTAGCTACCTGGAATCTAATAAGAATATTGGCTAATATATAGAACATCGAATTAATTAGATACTAGTATTTGTAAATAATTAAGAGACTTTATTATTCCTTTCTTAAAAGAAGAATGGTGAATGATATTTATCAAAAAAAAAAAAAAAAGAAGAAGATAACTTGCAAGACAGGATTGAGGATTCCGAGAAGCAAGATGAGAAAAGGGTTTCGAAATGTGATGGTAGGTAAATTGTGAAGCTGAACATTACATAGGAAATGCCAAAAAGAAGCATTAGCTTTATTGGACCTAGTCCCAAACTAGAAAAAAATACTAGGATTTGATTATATAATTACCACAACATATGGAATGAAGAATGTCTACTTAGCTTTCCAAATTTTATATCCTAGGAGAGAGAGATGCTAGAGCTCAATCTCTCTGTAGCTCAAAAATTCTTCCTCCCGGAATTTTGAACCCACCAAAAGAAACAGAAACAAAAAACCTTTAGCTGGATGATAGACTTAGCATGTGATGGGAGAATCTCTCATGCCGTCACAGAAGCAGTGATCATATGATCTTTTGGAAAGAGAATTTAGCAAGCTAGTGGTTTTCCTATAATCTAACATGGAGGGAGCCATGATTAAGTTGTATAAACAGTGTAGGTACAACTCTCGACAGGCTACTTTGAACATAAACTAGCACCAAAGGGGCAATGCACGTGCTATAGTATCCTTTGCAAGTATGGTCGTTAAGAATCAATCTTGTATCATTGAGTTGCATATGAGGCCACACTCATCCCCTAAATCCACTTTCACTATTGAACTTGTCAGGACTGGCCAGGAGTTGATATTCTACGTTGTCATTATACTTTTATTTCTTCCATCAGTCGCTTCCTTCTGAAAAAATAAAAAAATCATGATATCCTAACAAGTCACAAGACAAATTGGAAACCATTGCCCAACCACATGCATGTCACAAGGGGTCGCTAAAGTACATCAGATTCATAATTATTTAGGAAGAAAAAGAAGAATGATTGATTGCAGTTTCAGAAATATTAGCTTGAGATTTGTGTACAGTTGATTTATATAGCGTCATTTGCCTACTATTGGGTTTTTACGTTGTGCAATCAAGCCAGTATTCTATCAAACAAACCGATCGAACTGGACAGCAAGGAGAAAAAGGAGAATAGCACGTATGTAAGTCAGAAACAAGCAAAGAGAAGAACATGGAAGCAAGAATTTCAGTTAACCTATCTATTATGCTTAACCGCTAAGTGTACGTTGTAACTTGATTAGGTCTTTCACAACTGCTTTTATTTAATTTGTATCTGGCAATTATAAATATACAAAGACAGAACTGCTTGACAACTCACGTAAACGAGAAACATAATTCACACTCTTCAATTTGCAACATTCCAACAACGAATTCTTGACTTGAAATGCCTAGTAGAAAAGTTTATGGATAGGAAGACGGAATCCTTAAAAACTGACATATAAAGTTTAGCCAACAATTTAACTTCAAATGTCATAATTTTGGATTAATGGTTGAAATTTTTCTTTACATAATAAGATTTTTTTTTTCAATCTGTATTTATAATTTTTAATCGAGTCTCTTTAATCCTTAAATATATGTTAATTAAGTTTTTTTATCGATTATTTTATCAAAATTTTCAGAACAAACTATCAAAATTATCCAATTATTCTTATATATTAATCTTATTCTCAAAATGCTCTTACGAACTAGTCAAATAGACAATTTTTATATAAAAATTATGCGATTAATTTTAATAGTTTAACTTGTAAATTTTATCATAAAAATAGAGTAGATATTTAATGTACATTAAAATTGATTAATTAATGATATAATGAGTAATTAGGGAATTATCTTATAATATAAAGACTTAATAAGTCATTAACTCTATAATTTTTTTTTATTGAAAGTTAATTTGGATCTTGTAAGAATATCAATGTAAGATGAGAGGCAATGTAGCATGTTCTCAAAACCATTTCGTGACTAAAGTTCTGAATTCCCCTAAATTCCTGCATGTTTTATATTTTCAGCAGCTAATTTATTTGTTTAAAAAAATGTGTTTTTCATGTTACCTAAAAGCATGAGAATGGATGAGAGGCAGAAAAAGGAGGAAGAAAACAACCATATATATTTTGAAATTGGAGGCCTATATGTCCTAGGCTTCTAGACCTCTAGTCTTGAATAAGTTGTTGGCCATTTCTGAATTTTTACATTAACTAAAACACTAAAACAAAATGATAAATGGATATGCATTTTCTGTGTGTTTTCTTATAACTCAACACCCATGTGCGCACATCACTCATAATCAATTCTACTATTTTATTTATTTATTTTTTACTATTTATTGATATTTTTGTATTTTAATCTTTTTTTTCATAATTTTTTTTTTATCTTGAATTTTATTTATATTACAATTTGATTTCTAGTATGTTTAAAGGAAAGAGAAACAAAAAGAGAGAAGGAAGGAGAGACAGGGATAGTGAGACTCATTCTACTTTTATGGTCAAATTCACAATCAATTTATTCGTTTTCAAAGTAGAATTTGTTTGTGATGGTTACAAGACATGAAATGATTGGAAGAAGTACATTGAGATTCAAAAATATTTTGAGTTTTTTTAATTTGATTTGAATTTTTGTTTATTTTGTATGTATTAAAATGAGTTTTAAGGTTTTAACATTATTTTTGTGATTTTGAGGTCTTTTTTAAAAAAAATTGAGATTGAATTTGAGTTTGAAAAAACCAAAAACTAAAAATACAACTTTTTGTTGACTTTTTTATAAAACAGAGTTGGGTGAAAATTGTAGTTGGACAACGAGAAATTTTATAATACACAAGGAGTAACTAGTGGCATGTACGGTAGTTACGCCTTGGATTTACTTTGAGAAAAGAGATAGACACACAAAAAGAGAGAAAAAAATAGGAGAGAGAAAATAAAAAAATTTGAGCGTACATGGAAATCTTCTTATCACTTTTTGTGGGTATAGATGTAATTTCTCTCTTTTTTTATGTGTCTATCTCTCTTCTCAAAATGAGCCCAAGGAGTAACTATTGTACATGCCACTAGTTACTCCTTGTGTATTATAAAATTTTACGTTGGACAACATGTCGTCTACTTCCTAGAGAGTCGACGATGTGTTGTCCAATTTTTATTTATTTATTTATTTTCGGGGAGCTAGCCTACTCAAGTTTGGAACCATGCCTAAGTGCTTGCTCCCTATCTCGTTTTTATCTTTTATATTTTTTGTTTGGCTTTTTCTTTTCAATAATTTATTATTATTATTATTTTGTTATGGATTTTTGCCAAAAAAAAAAAAAAAATCATGAGAGATCAATATATATATATATATATATTGTTTCTCGTGCAATCTGGCGAGGATGAAATATATGTGATATATTTATGATAATTTATTTCAAAAATTTTTATATTTTTTTGTCTTATGGTACATACTCTCAACTCACTAAGTATAATCATAATGTATAAAAAATATTAAATTATCAATTTTATTAAAAAAATAACTATTCATTTACATACATAAAAACAACCATTTGTTATTAGTTTGTTTAATATTATAAAAGTAATTTCTTCAAAATAAAATGATTGAAATTATTTTAAAAAAAGAATCACTAAATGATTCAAATATAATTTTTATACTAATATTATTGATTATTGTATGAATAAGTATATATAAATCAAATGTATATTCTTTCAAAAAATAATCTTCTTGTCGGCATTAAATAAGAATAAAAATTTATTTTTTTATTTCTTATTTTTATACTAGTCTATATATTATTATAGTTTTATTTTATTTTATACGATCTAACAAATATATTTTTAAAGTATTTTTTATATTTAGATTAATATTTTATTTTAAATTATTACAAGTTTTTATTTAATAATCAATGCATAAAGATGAACAAATCATTTTTTAAAATAAAAAATTTATGAAAATAAGAAGAAATTAATTAATACAATATTTTAATTAAAAATCATAAAATTTTAAATAATTTTATTCTACCCAACTCATAGTGTAATGTGGATAATCGGCTAGTTAATTACGTAATTCGTAATTTCATTTCATTTGGCCAAACTTTTTGTGTAGGGATTGCATTTGTATGTTTCGAGGAATAACAAAATCATTTACGTGATTCTATAGGTTCTGGGGAAAACGGTTTTCAAGTTACAATGAATTATTGTATCAAACTTATTAGTTAATTAGGGTTAAAATTTTGAGGGAGTTTGTGGTCTTCTAAAAGTGGTATTTCCAAGATCAAGGTAAAAAGTTCTTCGGGTAAAACTAGATGCAATCGGAAATTTAAATCAAGCAAAAACTTTTATCAAAATTAATTAGATTGCTTCATCCCATGGGAAACGAAAAGAAAAGAGTGATGGAAATAGGCCAAGATTTGCTTATGTAAAAATCTTTGTTGTGTTTTTGTTTCCCCCTCCTTTTGATAACTAGTTTAGTCAGATTTTTACTGTTTTGTTCATTGTGTATCGCTGTATTTAATTCGTTTTAAAAGAACATTTCTTTTGTCACACAACATTTGCTTATGTAAAAATCTTTGTTGTGTTTCTTATTATTATTTACTTTTTTTTTCACTGCAATCTTATCATATTCATAAGAATAAAAAAATGGCTGGTATGAATACAAAAATATGTGTAACGTGAGAGTATATTTTTTCACTGCAATTATTTAAGATTGCTTATGTAATATCTTTGTAATTTACCTGGATGTTAATTAGTAAATGTAATGTGAGAGTATATTTTTATTTTTCTAAGTTATATGTTTTTACAGTTGGGAAAATTTTTGAACAAATTTATATGTCAATCAAAATTAAGTTTTTTCATCGAATGATCTTAAGTACCCTTCCTCACGTTGGGTTAATTTGTTCATTCAAGAATATAAATTTACCTGACTGACATCTAAATTCGAACTCGAAAAGTTTTTTTAAAAAAAAATTCATGCCATAAAGCCAAACACTTGGGTTTTTTTTTCTTAGTATTATGCATATATGAGTTAACAAAATTAATTAGTCCTTTATATAAATATTATATTATATTTGCTCTATCTATTGATAAAAGGTCTAGTTTGTCTTAAATAATTTTACAAATAAGACCTTAAAAAATTCACTTTTTTTATAGATACTTTTATTTTTATTTACAAAATTCACTTTTGATTTTCAATAAATAAGAATATAATTTTTTTATTGAAAGATAATCATTTCAATACGAGATATTACTAGATACTAAGAATACGGGCAATGTTGATGATTCATAGTTTTTGTGGAGTAATAATAACACCCTCATTTCACATCAATATCACATGATCAAATCATTCAATAATTTAGACCCTACGTAATTATACTTTTATTTTACTATTATAAAATAATTTATTTAATTAGTTCACACATTAAAAGAAATTAGCATCCAATTAAAAACAGTTTATATCCATCTTTTCACCATATTGATTTCTTTTTATTGTCCCAAGTCACTATAGTTAGATGCGAAGCATCACACCCATCTTGCTCATCCTTGTCCTTTCACCTTTCATGTCTGAAAAATAGCACAAAAACTGTCCCAAAAAGATACCATTTATTTCACCTAAGCGTGAATCGAGGGAAATGTGCTACGGACATTTAAGTAAGTAGCTCGAATCATTCTGTATATAAAATACTATCCTTCTTTTATATGGCTAGCTAAACAGCAAGAAATTATTCTGGAGGGACTTTTGAGCTTGAAATATTCAGGAGAATCCAAAAAAAAATAGCATTTATTTCAAAAGTAACATCGAAAGTGCAATTTACCCTTTTAATGAAAAGGCCCCTCATTCCAGAGGGACCAGTCCACTTGTAATTTAAAAAATGAATCCTTTTGTTAATTAAGGAACGACAAAAAAAAAAAAAGGATCATAATCTCCTCTTCTTTCCTTTCCTTCCCATTAATTTCTTTCTTCCTCGTTTTTATGATTTTTGGTGGATGAAATGCAAAATCCACCAACCAACATGAGTGTGCCGAAGGAAACAAAATCTGGGTCCATATCCCAATCATTTCCCAAATTTTAACACCTCACATTTCCACCCACTTGTTTAAACAGTACGAAAGAAAACCTACCTATTAATTTATTTAATACCAGAAATAAGAACAAACTGTACAGTAGTAAAGAACGTAAAGGCAAAACAGTAGGCTTTCAAAACCATTTATGCTATATATTATTAGTTTATAATCCCATCTTGCCCCTCATTTTCAGAGCTTTTTACATAACAGAACATGCATTGGGGTTCTCATCACTGAAGATCTGAGGAGGGGGTGCATGTTCATAGTACTCATATCTTGTTGGTGGGTAATAATTATAAAAATCCATTTTCCTGAGCTCCACCACTGTGGTCTCTTCTGTAGTCTCCTCTGCTGCTGCTGCTGCTTTAGCTTCTGTTTTGGCCTCGCTGTCACCACCTTCTTTCTTGTCTTCGTTCCCTCCTTGCTCACCACCACCACCACCACCTTTGTTTTGTTTGTCACCTTCTTCACCTTTTTTCTCTTCTTTGGATTCTTTTCCTTTCTCTTCTTCTTTCTTCTCTGGCTCTTGTTTAACTATCACTGCGTGCTTGCCAGTTCTCTTGTACACATATTCAACTAGTTTTTGAGGGTCAAACACTCCCTTCACTGTCACCTCTGAGCTCTTAAGATCTGGTTCAGCTGATTCTACACCTATAAATAATAACATACCAAATTTAATACCAAAAATTAGAGTTAGCCCCACATAAAAATGTAAAATTTCAAGAATTCTAATATGAGGTTGGTAGGATTTGAATCATTTGATATAGGGGAATTGAATTGACTTCAATTGGACAGAATTCAATGGAATCTAATTGGTACAATAATATTTAGTAACTAAAAGAATGTGTTGATTTTAAAGGACTGATAAAGAAATATGCTCTTTCTTTAAAAGATTCAAAAGGTGCAAAAAGAGCATGACTTGTTAGTAATTTTTTTCTTTCTTGTGATGGAGAAATTATCTAAAACCCAAAAAGGGCAAAAGTGTGAGTAACCAATAAATCTAACCAACAAAAGTTGAAGTGTGAATGAAACCACAACTTCATGAACCAAAAAAAAAAAAAAAATGTAGCAAAGGGACCCAAAAAGAAGAAAAACAGGCACTTTTTAATTAATTAAAAGAAAATAAAACAAAGAACTTTTTTTTAAAAAAATAGTCATGCCTTTCATTCTCTGTATCCGTTTCTTGATTTCCAATGCACAAGCTTCACAGTGCATGTATACCCTTAGCACCACTATGATCACAGGAGGCTGCACTCAACCAAGAAAAATTAATTACATACCAAAAATGTAAACAAAAACAAATCAAAACAGCTATTAATACAAAAACTACTACTAGTAGTAGTAGTAAATAAACACCTCTTCTTTCTTCTCTTCAACTTTAGGCTTCTCCTTCTCCTCAGCTTTCTTCTCCTCCTCTGATGGAGGTTTTGGGATCGGAGATATAAGCTCCACTTGCCTATGGCTCTTTCTTTGAATTCTTTCAAGAACCTTCAATGGATCCGCTTTTTCTCCTTTCACAACCACCTTACTAGTCTTGCAATCAGTACTTACATCTTCAACTCCTGAATTTAATTATTAGCCAAAAAAAAAAAAAAGAAGTCAAGCAAGAATAAGAGCACATTAATTACAAATGGAGCTGTTAGTTAAAAAGGAAAAACAGTTCGTTAAAGACACTGACCTTCAAAGTCCTTAAGGCACCTGCGGACCTTACGGGCACAACCCTCACAATGCATGTAGACTTTAAGTACAATTTCTTGAGGAGGTGGAGGTGATTCATCTTTTGTTTCCTCTGCTTTCTTCCCATCTTTTTTCTCTTCTGCAGCTGGTTTTTCAGCTGGCTTCTCTTCTTTCTTCTCTTCTTCTGCTTTCTTCGGTTCCTCTTGTTTTTTCACCTCCTCTGCAGCTGGTTTCTTCTCTTCCTAAAAAAAAAAAAAAAAAAAAAAAAAAAAGAAAAAAAGAACCCAAATCAAGAAACAGGAAAACAAAACTAAAACATTAAACAGATTCATTTTTGTAAAGTTTCAAGACCTCCCCCATTATCAGCTTGGGTTTTTGACTGCAAGCACACAACTAGACTTGTCAGAGATAGGGTTGTGTTTCCCTGCTAAGAGAAAGAGTTCAGTTTGGTTTATTGTAAAAAGAAAAGAAAGGAAAAACTTGAGCACTAGCTGAGTTTGGTTCTATAGTGATTGTATGTGCGTAAGTAGTGTGAGAGTAATGGGGTGCATCAGATCTGAGAAGCTATTTAGAAAGAAAGAAAGGAAGGAAGGAAATCTAAATTGCTATCATCAATATTACGTGGCTTTTAATAAGGGGCCACGTGCAGTAGAGGAAGGCCGTGGTTGAGACAAATGGTACCCGGAGGTTACATGCTTTTTTGGACTTTTCCTTTTTCGCCACTATTTTATTTTATCTTTCCAAACTAAATCCTTGCTCATCTGTTTTTTTTTTTTTTTTTTTAAATTTATTTTACTTTTGCTGTGTGGAAACTTTTTTCCCTTTTATTGTGGTCCATCTAGGGTAGTTTTGATTGAATGGATGTGATTTCCATCCCCTTTTTTTCTTGGTGGATTATATCTATCTTTTCATAAATTATTGATGCATATGTGAAAATAATAACTTCTTGTATTTATAATTTTTTTAATCTATATCTAAAATAATTTTTGTAGTTTTGTCTTAATTTATCTTGATTAATTTTGTTTCTTGAATGTAAAATTTTTAATTTTTTCATGACATTGATAATGAAAAAAAATCATGTAGACCATCATTGGAGATCCATCCCTATAAACAAGGGAGGTTTGTAGGCTTTCATGGAGGTAGAGATGAAGGATGGATCAAACCTCCCTTGTCATTCTTATATATTAGCTAGAGAAATCAAACAGCAATAAACTTAAAAATAAAACTATATCAGATATTCCAATTTTTTAGAATGAATTAAACTTATAAAAATCGAATTGAAGTTCTAATTTACTCGTTCTCGTCATTGCCAATAGATTCATAAGATCATTTGTATTTTTACTAAGTAAATATAACTGTTTTTTGTAATCTAATCACAATTTAATTACTATTATGAAATAATGAATGTCTATAATCATGTTTATCTACTTTTCATATCTCCATTACTTATGATTCTTAATATGATTCAATTCATCATTCAATATGAGAAATTGAAAAGGTGATACAATTGATTATTCATAGTCCTTTCAAATTCTCTTCTCAAATTTGAAACCTATAAATAGGTTTGATTGTTCATTAGTTGGTGTACAAGTTTTCTGAGAGAATATGAGAAACTTTAAAGTTCTTATCGCTTATATTCATATTATAGTATTTTCATTTTCTTGTCATCATTTCCTTCGATTCTCTTATTATTTATATTTATTTTATAACAATTACAAACTATTTGGTATTTTTACTAAGCTTGGCTAGATGGAAACAATCCAAAACTCTTCTTATTCTTCTTTTAATAGGAGAATCCAAACGATTGGTCGTCCCAAAATTAAAAAACATCAAGACTTGGAATTACTCATGTGCATCAATTTGCAAGAATACAAAAACCTATATTATCTAAAGGGTATTAACATAGTTTTGGGAATAAAGCTCGTAATCTCTTCTTGTTTGAAAGAATAATTAACCTTAAATTACTCTAATTTGTTTTTATCCTCGAGCTCCAGATCAATCGTTCGTTGATTGATCGTACATATAATGCAACATAACTATTCAAAAAAATTTTATACATACAAAAATTAAATATAAAATTATTTTTTTAACCAACTAGTTCATTTTTTAGATTCCCTGGACCTAAACGCTGCCCCGCGGTTGGTGGGGTTCTTTACCTGCATGTGGCCCACGGTTTATACAGTCAACAGGTAAAGCAAACACTTTTTGCAGTTACCACCATGAAATTAATTAAATACGGATTAGCATTTAGCAATATACTTCTATACCATTTTCTGATGTATTTTAATTATTTAATTACTTGGATGACTGTACAGCAACCATGCTTATGAGTTGTCTCTACTGCAAATTGGCAATGGCTGCTGTCGCCAAACCTTTCCATTCGCTATCAATACACTGTGAAGTTAGGAAAAAAATAAATGTTCAAACTTTATTGAGGGATAATATTTGCAATTTCCTCTCACAAGGAACACATCAAATTTCTTCAGAGTCTGAAACATATTCATTATTGCATAATCACATTTTTTATGTCATTCAAGTACATGTTGAACCAGAGTCTGCAGGGTATTAATTTATTTTCAGTAAGTGAAATATTTCTTCTTCTTTTTTATGTCATTCAAGTACATGTTTCAGTATAGTGGCTGAAACCCGTGAGTGAAATTTTAAAACTATAAAGTATAACAAAACATCAAACAATTTTACTAATCAAACAAAATATCTATCATTAATCACATTGGTTGTCTTTAATAAGGATTTTAGCATATATTCTTTCTTTTTATTTATTTTGGGCAAGCAGTACTATATGCATGGCATGTGAATTTTCATCACCATACCAATCAGGTACCATGCATGTGCTTCAGTATTTAATCCAACTCATAAATTATGGGGAGCCCATATCACATGCAATTATTTGCTATTTATTAGTTGCACAAATGTGATGTTGAGTGTTAGCTCAAGTCATATTTATGACCATTACTAACCACGTTATAATGATACTCCCCATATTCTGTTAAAAAAAAAATAATAATAATTAACGGATCTCATTCCTATATCAAAAGTAATACAACTAAATCAGAAGTATGGAATTTAGAATACTAAATTCTTCAGCTTAAGCTACCTATTATTATCTAAGCCACAAGCCACAGTCCTGCGAATTTAAAACTTGGATATGAATATGGTGTATTAAAACAGAAGAAAAAGGAAAGAAATTTGGATATGAATGCAAGGAATGTTATAAAAAAAATATGAAGTAATGACTTTGCAGCTTTATTTCATGATAGAAATTTTTCAATAAGATTTACATAAAATTCCTCAAAAAATTTGAAATCATTCTAGATTATTTTTTATTTTATCTGAATTTTTATATTTTTAATTGTTCAAACAATAAAAATAAAAATATGCTTTCTAATTTTGAAAAATTCTAAATTTTTTTTACAAAATAGATTTTTTTTTCTGTGCAAAATTCACATCAGAATACCAAGAATAAGTTTCTTAGAATGGAGATGACAGTTAAAAATGATCAAATAAATTAAATTTTACATAAACATTAATTTAAAAAAGGTCAAACTCAAACTCAAAATAAAAAATTAAAATATTAATTTTTTAAATAAATTAAAATGTTAGAGATATTTGATCTATTTAGTCTTCTTTTAATTTGATGCAAATTTTAGAAGATCTGGTAATTAAAGTTGGGACACCAGACAAATGTCCCAGATGATGTTAATTATAATGTGAAAAACAGTACATATTCCTTCAAAGACATTCTGTACATATGTGCCATAATATTAACATATATTGCATGTCATAATGCAACCCCAAATCTAAGTGTCTAATATTTAATTTTTATATTCTTTTGAGTGTTTAATCTTTAAATTTTTCTATTTCAATGCTTAAGTTTTGACGTTTTTTTTTTTTTTTAATTTTTTGTTTGAGTGCTCACAATTACCTAAAACTAAAAAAAAATGTTAATGTGTACGATATGAACTAATACGTGGTAAATATAGGTCCTATTTGAAAAAAGAAAAACCTGTAATTTGAGTCCCTAGCCTTTTATTCTATCTATTTGAATGCTCAACGTTTGAATTTTTTTTTATTTGACTTTCTTCAATTACTTGAGATTGAAAAATATTGATGTGGAATCCACTAACACATGATAGTCTTTAATCGACATGTAATAAAAAATGGATCTCGCTTGGATTTATTGAGAAAAAAATTATAAAACTTTTATAAATGAAAATAGTTAGCAAGAATTAAAAAA
Organism: Dovyalis caffra; assembly: GCA_963924115.1. NCBI lineage: Eukaryota > Viridiplantae > Streptophyta > Magnoliopsida > Malpighiales > Salicaceae > Dovyalis > Dovyalis caffra. The sequence continues at coordinate 3,413,114 of CAWUPB010001009.1, read as the reverse complement.
ATCAAAATCATTTATAGTTAGTCAAATGAACTCGAATTGTTTAAACAATTGAAGGTTAAAACTCTTGAATTAGGCAAAAGAAATGTTTCGATGATGATATTTTAAAAGTTTTTTAAGAAATTTATCATCAAACTTGATGATTTCATTCGGTAAATAATAATTAATTTTGATTTTTCTTAATTCTTAATATCTATTTTGTTATATATATATATATATTGTCAATAAATATATATTTTATTTTTTTCAATAAATTTGAGTGGGATTCACTTTTATTGTGCATTAGTAGATTCCCATCACATCAACATTTTTCAGTTTCAAGTGACTGAAGGAACTCAAATTAAAAAAAAAAAAAAGCAAACAAACGTTGGGCACCTAAAAGGAAAAATAATCAAATACCACGCACTCAAGTATTGGTTTTTTTTTTCCTCCTAAATTAGTTCAAATAGAACCTACTTATTTCACATGTCAGTTAAAATTATCATATAACAATTCATTTTGAACATATCAACATTTTTCAGCCTCGGATAATTAGAGATATTCAAAGAATAAAAAACAAAAAATTGCGTACTCAAATTACATTTTTCTCTTTATAATATAGAATCACTCAATGCAATCCTTTTTATTTTCCATACATAATGCATGTTTAGTATTACTGTGCTTTTAAAGCACAGCTGTTTTTAGTTGGTTTTTCTTTTATCTAAAATAATGTTTGGTTAATAACTATTTTGTTTGAAACCAAAATAGGTGTCACTTTAAAAGAAAACTACTTTACTTTAGAAACAAAAGAGTTTATCCCTTGCTTTTAATCAAAAAGTACACCGGCTTATCATGGAATCCATTTTAAAAAAATTAAAATGACAACTTTTCTATTATTATATATATTTTTTAAATTTGCGCATGCGAAAAATGCTTGCGTTTTATATGATCCTATTTCAAATTCTTTTCTTCTTATCTCATTGCTTTAATTGAAATTATATCTCCATATATATTATCAACCTATTTAACTTCTCTTTTTTTTTAAAAAAAAACTTGAGAATTATTTTCATAAAAAATATGTGAATATGTCATGCAAGTTTAATATAAATAAAATATTTTTAGTATATTACATTTTTATTTATCATTTTATATTTCAAAAGCACATCAAGTAAAATTTAGCTAAAAATATTTAGCTATTTTGAATATTTATAAGCATAGTACAAAAACCAATTACCAAATACTACTTTTACCACACTAAATAACATAGCATAACACAATATGACACAATAATATCAAATAAACTACCCATAGTTAATGATTTTAACAAGTACCCGTTGGACATATGTTAGCTAAGCCTATAATTAGGTAGCGGGGATCCTCGGTCCAACTTTCATAACAACTAAGATTAAGTCTATCACTCCTTGAATTAGATCAATGGTAGAACATACTTAATGTTTTGTCAAACACTAGACTACCTTTTAGAACAAATCAATTCAAGTTTGGTATTATTAAAGGATAATTATGGCTAATTATATGTAAATAATAAAAATTGAACTTTAATAGTGACCACACCAAAACAACTTTCTTACCGCTAAAACTTTAGTTATACTAGAAGGAAAAATAAAACAATATATAAGTTTAAATTTTTCATTCAAAAGACTATTGTTATCTTTTTTAAACATATTTGGAAATAGGAGTGTTGAGATGTTAACAATAAAATGACAAATGAATGTGGTTCCAACTACGAACCGAAAGAGAAATTAGATTTACAATGAAGATTACACTAAAACCTAGTCCTAATTGAAATATATTTTGGAGTTTTAAGCTTAGTCTTTGTATTATTATCAAACTCTATTTATAAAGTTGTGTTCAAAGAGATTTACATAGAAAAGGAATTCCTATTAAACTCTATTTGAATTATAATAGATTACTAGATATTAACTATTCAAATGTATTTTAGCTACGAGTTCAAAATTTATTCCAATCATCCTCTCTCATGCCGAGCCGTAAGCTTTATCGTCAACTCGTCTCGAAACATAAGAAACATGTGCTTCAAAACTCTCCGGGTCGGGATATCGGCAAGTTGATCATCTATGGAGATATAACGGACTTGGAGTTCCTTCTTATGTATCTTGTCTCTTACGAAGTGGACATCAACTCAAGGTGTTTGGATCTTGCATGAAAGATAGGGTTTGCTTCCAAATATATAATTGAGATTTTGTCACACTAAATAATTGGGATATGTTGCCTAGGTAATCTAATTTTTCTCATCAACGACATCAACCAAGTGACTTTAGAGGCAATTGCGGCTAGTGCATCCGTAGAGGATTGTGCAACGGTTTTCCGTTTGTGAGAACACCAAAATATTAAATTAGTGTCTATAAACACGACATAACTAGTCGTGCTTTTATAGTCATCCACATTTCCACCTTAATTGACATCGATATAGGCAAACAATTATAGAGTAGAGTGGGGAGTGAAATGAAATCCATAAGAGCCGGTGCTCCCAAGATAGCAAAGTGTTCACGTTACTACGAGTCCGGTGATATGGTTGGAGAGTGCATAAATTGTACCACTTTGTTGATAGCAATGAAAATATCTAGATGATTCTAGACAACATATTGAAGCCCTTGTACACTACTACGAAATAAGGTTAGATATTATATTGATGTAAGTCTACTTCAAGTGAGATTGGGACAAGTTGGGATAAATATTGGTCCTTTCGTTGCATGAGGTGGGAATGAGGACATAGATGAGGATACGTTAAAGGAAAGCATATGGGCGAGTTGGTAGAGGTATTCGTTGAGCATTTGATGAAGAATTGTGTCCTTATTGTAGTTTGATGTCCAAGGGCTAGTTTATGAGAGGAGCAAATGTTAGAACCCTAGTAATTGGACACATATGACTGGACAAGTGCTACTTGTCATGAAACCGAATGCAAATGTATTGCTGAATTGTTTTATGAGTGAGGTCTAATGACATATAGGGCAAGTGTGGTCTTTTTTGTGATTTTGGATGTCGGTAATTGTTTGGGAGTAAAGGACATATGTAGGAGGATCAATGTTGTTGTTTTAGGAGTCGAAGAAACCAAGAGTATCACAATTAGTTGTCTAACATAGAAAAATATCTTCATAAAAAGAAACATGACGTGAGATAATTATTTTGTGAGTAACCAAATTAAAAAATTTATAACCTTTATGTAAATTGTTATAAAAAAAATACATTAATGAGATCGGGGTTCAAGTTTGTTTTTGACATATGATTTTAACCATGGACAACATAAACAACCAAAGACCCATAACATATTGTAATTTGGTTTTTGTTTGAATAATATTTCAAATGAACTTTGGCGATTTAGTTGGGGTTTAGAGAGTCCGTTTATGGAATAAATAGCTACTGCAAAGGCATGGTCCCAAAATTTTAGAGGTCGAGAGACATGGTGAAGAAGGGCATGACTATATTTAGTTATATGTCGATGTTTGTGATCGGCGTAACTATTTTATTCATACATTTTTAAACACTAGCCGCATCATTGAATGCTATTTTTCCTAAGATAATTTGTGAGTCTTTGAAACTCTCTACCCTAGTCTCGCTTGGAAAGACTTAATAGACCTACTAAAAAACATTTCAACTACATGTTAAAATTCAATAAAACATTTTAGTACATCCGATTTATATTTAATAAAATAAGTCTAATATTATTTACTATAGTGATTAAAAGATAAAATGTGATAGTAATGACCATCTAAATACGCAATCGAAAAAGGTCCCAATAAATTAGAACATATCAAGTTTAAAGGCCTAGAGGTTTAATAAGAAGATTCATGAAAAATTAATTTATGGATTTTACGAACATTGTAAGCATGATAAATTTTTGATAATTTTTAACCGACACATTAATAAAAGACCGACTAAGAACTTTTTGCATTGTTTTTATGGAAGTATCACTTAGACAAACATGCCAAGTTGATAGGGAACTTATATAAACTTGAGGATAACTAAAACTCGTTCAAATAAAGACCATTGGTAAGTGTCTTGATGTGCAAACCTACCTCGTATGAATATCCTTCACCAAAAAATAAGTTAGAAAAAAATTTAAGAGAGAGTTGGTTAGAATCCGTAAATTTACTAATAAATAATAAATTACTACAAGCATTTGTAACAAGAAGAATATCATCAAGAGAGATTTTTTTTTTTCATTAAGATAAAAGAACGAAGAGCTAGTGCAAAAGATTGAAAGGCTTTTACGCTTGGTAATTATGACTTGTTTAAGACCGATGTACTCGAAGTGGATGCCTAGATTATCTATAATTAGTAGTCAAATGATGTGTGGCTTATATGTCAACAACCTAAGATTACGACTAAGTGGGGCTAGAGTTTGTGGAGCTCATGTGATTTTTCGAGTTTAAAGGCATGCAAATGAGACCCTCCAGGTTGACGAGGGGAAGGGGACCGTCGGTTGTGATGGCCAATCCCTTTGCAATCGTAGTAGACAATTATTGGTGAATTAAAGTGAGATGGATTTAGGCATAGGTGTATATTAGAATAGCCACCACACCATTTGACGCGAGACTTGCCTCATATATGTGATGGATTGTAACCACCAGCTGAAAATTAGGTTGCCGACATAATATCAATTATGTGATCATGCCTAGCCAATTGAAGCTCTTCATTGAATAAAAGAGATTATAAGTCGTCAAACAAAACATGCGTTAGATACACTTCAATTTCATGAATAGAAGTCTTACAAGAGGGACCAAAGCCATGTAGAATATAGTCCACCAAATCATTTTTAGTGATAGAGTGGTGCAAGGTAATAAGTTTGTTTAAAATATCCTTGTCATAGGTCATATAGGTGGGAATGTCATCATTTTTCTATACCGACTCAATCAACTTAGTATGCAACTAGCATATTTGAGTACGAGAGCCATAAGCATATACGAGTAGCTGAGTTTTTGCCATGCTTTAAGTTATGTTGTGACAATGACAACTTGTGAAATTAGTGAAGTTGCAAGAGGACCAATGATATAGTTATATGCAAGATTGGAATCAGTTTTTAACTCATTAAGGAAGTCGAGTGGTATAAGAGCATTGCCATCAATGTGATTGATAAGTTTGTATCTCTGCGATAATGAAAATATTTGTGTTTTCCATAGCATGTAGTTGCTTAAGTTGAGTTTCAAAGTGAATTGATGGGTAATGTTAAGATAGGTTGTGGTGAGTTCGAGTTTTGTAAGGGCAAGCTAGTAGTTTAGAGGATTGGCCATGAGAACAAAGCGAATAAATGAAGAGAAAAAAAAGCTAGGTGTTTAAACCTCATAAGGCTCGATACCACAAAAGATATTTTGGAGTTTTAAGCTTGGTCTTTGTATTACTATCGAACTCTATTGATAGAGTTGTGTACGAGAGAGATTTACATAGATAAAGAATTCTTATCAAACTTTATTTGAATTACGGTAGATTTTTTGATATTAGCTATTCAAACAAATTTATTTACTCGTCACTAATGTTTAATGCTACGAGAATTGAAAAAATAAATTTTATTGATTTTTTTTATTGATGTGATTGTTGTTTCTTAACAAATAAATTAATTGCATATTTATAGCCATCACGAATAACTACCACCATATGCAAAGAAACAGTTGTCTATGACAAATAACTATTTGTCCATATCTAATTTCCACACTTGACAATTATATTATCTTGTCGTCCGTTCAATTTACAACTCCTAATATTTTTCTACAAGCTACTACTCCATTGCCTTGTCCAATTTCCCATAATTTCTCTTTCCATGCTTGCTCCCCGATTAATCCAATCTCCTATGATATTTTCCAATATCACATGAATTTCTTTAATGAATTTTTGGGTCTCAACTAGGAGACAATGATTTTGTAAGATACAAAACTTCAAATAATTAAGATATAAACCTTAAGTCTTGGATGTGAAAAGTTGTAGACATAAAAAAGAACTGTAATTTTTTTTTTTATGGAAAGATTCGTTGGTTTTGGAATGCATAATAAATGGTAGCTATCTCTCATTATATAATAATCAAATAAACTAAATTTATCAAGAATCGAACTTACTTCATAGAAGTCTTTAATTACACAATCGCTAAGTTATATCTATCATGTAAAATTGTAAATCTCTTAATTGCTAAAAAAAGTTCAAAAAGATACTATATGTGTTTAACATGCAATTAGTATGGGCTGGCTCCAACACTTACGTCAAGTGCGAAATACTCTAATATTATGAAGGTTTAATCACATCAAACGTCTCGCTACTCTTGACATTTTCTTAATTTGGCTCGTGTATTTTTTTTTATTCAATTCCTCCCCGTACTCTTCATTTTTTCTTAATGTGGCCCATCCGATTGTTTTTCGATCAATTTTTGATCAAAATCGACAACTGGTATAAAATAATCCATGTGGCATTTCATGTCATATTTTTTTTCCATGTGAAAAAATTAAAAAAAAAATATTTATTCTCTCTCTGTTAACCTAGCATCTAAATGTCGTCAAACAACTTTCTTGCGACTTCCATAAATTCCAAGGAAAATCTTCAATTCAATTCAACAATTTTTACCTATTCATCACAAGTTAGTTCAAGCAACTATTATTTTGTTTGTTATGCAGCTCATCTCTATTTCTGCAATGTTGGTTGCATTTTGTTGAATGTGCTTGTGTTTGAGTGCTTTCGAGTTTAGTCAATGTTCTTATCAGCCACTTTTTTTGTGGCTCTATAACCTTCTTTTTATTTTCCTTTACTATTGTTGATAAAATTTCTATCACATTTTGGTGTATTAGGGCTCCTCATGTTTCCTTTTTGCTACACTAGGTAGTTTGTTCTTGCATTTGTCTACTCTCTAGATATCTAAATTTCTTCCCTACTTTCAAGTATAACGAACCAATTCAAGAATTGTATCAAAGAAAAACAACTTCATACAAGTAACTTGGGAGAATGTTGAGGAAGGAGTACTGTCATGTAGGCTTTGGGCAAAAAGAAGATGAAAGAAGATAATAGGCGTGCCAGTGTGAATTTAGCGAGGAGGATGAACGTAGAATTTGTTTGAGGGTACTCAAACACAGGAATATTAATTTATTTACTATTTGAATATTATGTTGTAAAGGTTTGCTGTCGAATTTACGATTGCAAATCAGCAATTTTTTTTTGTTTGCCATCTTTGGATACACATTTATTAGGATTTGAATTCTTTTTATTGTGTTGTTCCTGCATAACATTATATTGTAAAATAAACTAAATTGTAAAATTACTTATCTAAAATTCTAAACAAATCAACTATATAGTTTTCTAGTAATCTAATACTAGGTGACAACTTCATTATTTTTACTTATTTTCTATTTCTCAAAATCGTTTCCTCATCTTGACGTCGTCCTGCAACAATGACGGAGTATGGTACTAAGATTTATTAAAGTGTTTCGGTTGGTCACAGACCTACCGGGTAACAAGTCCCTCGTCATCATTCTTGAAAAAAAAATGGCCTTAAACGTTATAGTTAACAGAAAAGTATCAAGTGTTTCAGTTATTAGTCAATTCAGGCTATAAAACTGCCGCCAGACACATTATACATATACGTTTTATGTTGTTGTCACTTGTTCCTTAATTATTCCTTCATTGTGCCGTAACCCTTCTTCACATTTGAAGCATGAAGTAAAACATAAGCTATAATAAGCCATAGAACAAAAAATTTAAAACACGCTCCATCCTAATTGTTAGCAATTACAATTTATTGGAATATTTGATATCATAGTTACTTACACAACAAAGTACGTTAGGTTTCCCCATTTTTTAAGAAATCATTATCATTATGTTCTCAAACCAAGTAGAGAATTCTGGATCAATTAATATAGAATTGATGACATTAATGATAAATGTTAAAAATGATTGACTATTTTGTTTTCTTACTTTTCTTTCCTCTTCTTTTTTCGAGAACCAGATGGAAAATTTGTGATTTAGAAATGTCCAGAGAAATACATTAATGATAATGTATGACAAAATAGGTACCCAAAATTTCAAAGAGGTGGGCAATTTCGGTTGACTTCAAAACCATGAAACGGCGCTAATATAGTGGGATAAGGGGAATAATTAGGATGAGACATTGATTGTTGGCTCTGATTCATTAGATTGGCAGGAGGTCATTTGGGTGACAATGCCATATGACACTCATGAGTTGAGATACTTCTGTATCTTGATTAAATCATAGAATTATAAATTAGATTATATATTTAGTGCTCATATTGGAATATATTGTTTATATAATCCACAAGCTCTATGCCCTTTTTTGTTTCCAAAAAAACCAGCTAGTGAATTAACACTCACTCAATTAATTAAGGAGATAATTTTCATATCAATAAATCTTTTCTCATCACAGGATTATATATCATTATTTAATAAACTATTCTCTTTGCTATCGTGCAATGGTAGTTTACTTCATAATAACAAAAGGGATGATAAGATTGGCATTTGAATCACGTTATTATTGCTTAAATTAAAAAGAAAAACACTAGCTACCATTTCTTTTCCCCTAAAAATATCCAAATAATCAAGGAGTTGGCTTCATAATAAGAAATGATATTATGGGAATGAGAATGAAAATTTTATTCCTATTTTATAGCTATTTTGTTGGAAGAAATAGAATGAAAATGAAAATAAAGATTATGAATGAGAATAAAAATTAAACATAATTTCATTTTTATAAGAGAGGTGAAAATAAAAATAAAACATTAAAATGTTATAAAATAAATAAAAATGATAGGAGAATTGAAGAAAAGGATGACAAGAAAATAAAATCACTATAATATGAATATGAGTGATAACGACTTCAAAGTTTCTCCTATTCTCTCTAGAAAATTTGTACACCAACTAATGAACAATCAAGCCTATTTATAGGCTTCAAAATTGAAGAGAGAATTGAAAGGGACTATGAATAATCAATTGCATCACCCTTTCAATTTCTCATATTGAATGATGAATTGAATCACATTAAGAATCATGAGTAGTGGGGATATGAAAAGTGGATGAACATGATGATGGACATTCATTATTTCATAACACTCCCCTTGAATGTCCATTGTACAAGGAACATGCCTGGTTAAAACCTTACTAGGAAAAAACCTAGTGGAAAAAAAATCCTAGTGAAGGAAAAAGAGTACAATATTCCTTGCACATTAATTCCCATTTTGGTCTCCCCTGTTGAAGGCATTATTTAAGATCTCTAAGACGACGTATTCCAATTTTATGAATAATCTTCTCAAAAGTTGTGATAGGTAATGCTTTAGTGAATAAATCTGTTGGATTGTCACTTTGATGTATTCTTCCTTCAATGGAATTATGCAAGCAACATTATCCTCATATGATATCGTCGAAACTTCTTTTACTTGGTAGATAAATTGCATGTATCTCGAATACAATGGATCGTTGATCTTAGTCAAACACATTCTCGACTTGTCTCGTGAATTGATATTTCGCATGATTTGAAGATGTGACAACTATAGTTCACTTTATAGAACATAAAGATATAGCTGGATCTCCATATGTAAATATATAATTAGTTGTGATCGAGCTTCATGTAGATCGGATAAATAACTCCGCATCCGCATAACAAATTAATCCTGTCTTTGATTTATTGGAGTAATATAAGCCTCTATCAATTATTCCTCGAAGATAACATAGTATATATTTAACTTTATTTCAATATCTCCATATTGAAACAAAACTATGAATTGCTAATAAATTTATAGAAAACACTATATCGAGTCGAGTATTATTAGCAAGATATATCAATGCACCATCGACACTAAAATATGGTACTTCGGGACCAAGTACTTCGTTATCTTCTCAAGGTCGAAAAGTGTCTTTTTGGATATCAAGTGAATGAACTACTCGTTGGGCTAGTCGATGAATGATCTTTATATAGAATCATTGTAGAAGCTTTTTCTATATAAATTGATTAATGAATGAAAATCTCATTTTTCCGAGTGCTCGAACTGCGAGTCGAGATAACATTTTTGTTTTCCCAAGATATTCACATCAAATTCCCTTTTTTAGGTAACTTATGACACTTGAAATCTCTTTGTGAGTTCCAATAATATTTAAGTTATCAACATATAAAACAAACCCCTTTTCAAATAAAAACATATGAACAAATAAGGTTATTTCTATAACTTTCTTGCAATAAATAATCATTGAAGTGATTAAATCACATGCACACGGGTTAGTAATAAACGGTAGATATAAAAATAAAATATAAAAAGTATAAATTGAATTTTTAAAACCCAAAATAATAAAAAAAATACTAAAATAATCATAATAGAGATCTCTATAATTTAATTGAATTCTTTTCTCGAGAATATGTATTACATGCTTCGGCATGTTCAATCCTTCTAGGACTTTCATACCGATATCATTTCAAATGAACAAATAAACTGTGATCACATTCCTTAAATGTATGCATATGAATGTTTTTCATATATTTTTCCAAGCTAATGAGATAACAAAAGACAATTACATCCACTATAGGAGAATATGTCTCCTCGTAGTCAATGTCACTTCTTTACGAAAGCTTTTGTGTTAAAAGTTTTGCTTTATATCTTATAATCTCATCTTTCTTATTTCATTTTCGTATAAATACATATTTGTATCCCACTAGCTTAACATCTTCGGGTGTTTTAGCTATGGGCTAAAAACTACTCTTTTATAAGAGAACATAATTTTTCCCAGATTGCTCTTTTCATTTAAGCCAATCATCTTTATGTCGATATTCTTCAATAATTTAGGCTTAAGATCCTTATTTTCATCCATAATATCAATTGCAATATTATATGTAAAAATTTTATCAATAGATGTTTCTTTTCGGTCCTATTTTCTCCCCGTATTGATATAATTTATCAAAATCTCTTGATTTTTCTTAAGTATTTGGACTTCTTCGAGAAGCCTATTATCGAAATATCTTGAATCCTTTTTATAAATATTTACATTCTTTATATTTTTATCTTGCCCCTTTCTTTTAGGAATTTTATCTTTAGAACCGATCGGTTTACCACGCTTCGGACGTGCTTTAGATTTATTAGCTATAACATTAATAGACTATCCTTCGGGACATCAATTCTAATATGAGCATTCTCGGCGGGGACATGCATTATAGTTACTCATTTAGGATCTAAGAATGCATCTAGCAAGTCGGTTTCTAATACCTTATAAATGAATTATCTTTTGAACTTCGGTTCATATTATTTTGTACGAGATTCAATATGATATAAAGATAGAGTACTCTATGTAATCTCTTTTTTTAACATTTTCAACCGTTTATTCCGCTTATTCTCTCCCCTAATGTTAAAAAAACTATTTCATCAAAATGAGAGTCGATAAATCGAGTCCGTAAATTTTTTTCTTATTCATGAATCAAGAGATTGAATTATCAAAGAGGATTCATATATTCTCAATCTCTTTTAAGTGCCTATTTTATTTCCTTATGAAGGAGCACTAAGGATATACACCGCAATGCCAAAAATTCTTAAATAAGAAATTATTAGCTCATGACCATGAATCAATCGAAGAGGAGAGAATTTTTGATAACTTATGGGTCATATGCGAATAAGTGTTGCTGCATGTAAGATTGCATATCCCTAAACATAAACAGGGAGTTTTATTTTTAAATAATGGTTTAGCTATCAATTGGAGCCTTTTGATAAATGATTTTGCTAAACCTTTTTGAGTATGAACATGAGCAACAAGATGTTCAATAGCAAATCAATAATAATTTAATGCTTAAGAAATAAATTTATCGAGCATTATCAAGGTGACTTGTTTTAATGGCATAATTTGAAAATTATGCTCGAAATCAAATTATTTGCTAGCAATCTCGAAAACGTCAAGTTTTGAGTAGATAATAAGCATATATGTGACCATCTTATGGACACATTTATCAAAATTATAAAATATTTAAATGATCCACATGGTGGATGAATTGATCCACATATATCACCTTGAATATATTCTAAAATACCGGAGATTCAATCTCAATTTTACTTGATGATGGCTTAATCATCAATTTGTCTTGGCAACATGCGTAACATAAAAGTTCATTAAATTGAATCATCTTCCGACTCTTCAATAGATATCCGTATGAATTTTTAATAATTTTTTGCATCATGAAAGACCCAAGATAGCACAACCGGTCATGTCATAGAATAAAAGTATTTGAATTAGTAAACTTTTGGTTTACTATAATATATTTTGTTTTCAAGCATTCCAATGTTGGTAATAAAGAATAGATGAGAAAGCGAATAATTTCTCCAATACATGCTTTCTATATGATATAATTATAATATTTAAGAATTCAATTTTTGACATTTGTTGTCTTAATATAATGTCCATTTAGATAAATATATTTGAAACTCGAAAAATTTCTATGAGACTTTGAAGAGAATAGTACATCATTCATAACAAATTTATCATTTCGGATAATAACATATTTGCTCTTCCGGAGCCTTTAAATTGTGTTACTTCAAGCAATAATATATCGATTCTTCTAGAGCCTATAAACATTTTCTCTTCAAATAATAATTTATTCACTCTTCTAGAGCTTTAAAAATTTATCTCTTCAAGTTATGATATAATCGCTCTTCTAGAGCCTTTAAAATCTATCTCTTTAGATAATAATATAGTTGCTCTTCTAGAGCTTTCTATTAGATTGATATTATCATATATAATATTAACATAAAATAAAATAATCAAATATATTCCTCATAAACACAAATAAATAAATAGTAAAAATAAATTTGTAACCATCAATATACGACATAAATTATAAGAAATATAAAATATTTTATTTATAAAGAGAAAAACTAACAAGTAATTAATTTCAATTAATATTACTTTGATATATAAAATTAGCCTCTATATTTTACTTTTTTTTTTCAACAAGGTTTGACAAGGCTTGATAAGGTGCTTTGGTGTACGATTGGTACACGACTAATGTCCATTCATATCATATTTATAACATGTCCTCGTTGAGAATGCCGACTTTATCTATTTTCATTCTTTTCTTTTTTTTCATAGTTATCCACTTCGGTGGTGATATGTAATATTATGATCATTACGATTACAATGATAATTATTTCGACCATATTCATGGCTATGACCACATCTTCATCCATGTCTAAAATTATTATAAATTGTCACATTTACTTCGGGAATGGAATATATCCAATTGGATGAGATTTATTCTTTTTCATCAATACCTTCTCATTTTATTTAGCCATTAGCAAATATGAAATCGATTCATAATATTTTTTAAACTCTTTTTCTTGATATGCTACTGTAGGAGCATATTCGAGGCATGAAAAGTAGATGATATTAACTTAGCATCAAGCACTCATGATCAATAATTATTGCCCAAAATGTCAAGGGCCACAAAATCAAGTTTTGTGATGGTTGATAAGATATCATTAAAATTGTATAATGCAAAGTATAATAATAATATTAGAAAATAAAGAGAAAATATAATTATAAAATTTAAATAAATATAAATACAATAATAAAATTTGAACTTTTCAAATAATATATATTAAATTATTACATTCTAGATATTAAATTATTAAAATTTTTAAAATATATATTCTATGTATCATTAAATTTAAAATACATAATAAATTAGATACATACCTCTTAATGATCTAAATAATAATTTAGATCCAATCGATAGAGCACTTGTGCAAAAGAAATCCAATGGTTGAAACAATTGATTAAGTGTTTTAATAGATACATACCTCATGGTCTATTATCTCGATTGGTTAGAACTTCGTGCCGATAACGTGTTATAAAATAAATAAAAATGATAGGAGAATTGAAGAAAAGGATGACAAGAAAATAAAATCACTATAATATGAATATGAGTGATAAGAACTTCAAAGTTTCTTTTATTCTCTCTAGAAAACTTATACACCAACTAATGAACAATCAAGCCAATTTATAGGCTTCAAAATTGAAGAGAGAATTGAAAGGGACTATGAATAATCAATTGCATCACCCTTTCAATTTCTCATATTGAATGATGAATTGAATCACATTAAGAATCATGAGTAGTGGGGATATGAAAAGTGGATGAACATGATGATGGACATTCATTATTTCATAACAAAAAATATATTTTTTAAAATAGTGATATATTATTTTTATTTTTAATATCTCATAATTATTCATCATTTTGTCTTTTTTAAGTTTTAATTTGACTAATGTTATTTTATCGAATAGATCTAAAATGTCAAATTGCATCAAATAAGTGCTTAACTAACATGACGAAATCGCGCGATTTAGAGGTATCTAACTTAACAAAATTCATCAATTTTGTGATATATATTTTAGGTGACAAATACTCGTCATCCGTGACCTAGCCCTATAGCAATAGAAATGACCATACTAACTTGGCGAATACTCATCATGTTAGACTATGGTGATAAAATCTGGTGTCTAATGCTACAAAAAATATATTCACATGTAGTTTTGTTGTAAGGTATATCTTGCTAACTATATCTCGGGTATACGTAGTTGTAAAAGAACTGCAAAAATAGTTTTCTATTAATTTCACTATACATCCATCAAGTGAAATTACGGGAGAAGACAGATGCAGGATTCGAATTTAATTTTAACAACTTGATAATAAACTTATAAAAAATCAATTTAACGCAAATCCTCAAGTTATTCATGAAATCATAAAAAGGGTTTTATAACAAGTCACTTAAAACACTTGACTATATGTTAACCTAGCCTCCTTTTTGGCAAGTTAGCAATTCCTTCCACATTGTTTATAGGACTTAAATTGTCCTTAGTATGGATCCAAAATTGCATTGTCCAATAAGGGGATTTCCTCCAAATATAGTCAAGTTGGAATAGAAAGTAAATAATTTACGATTGAGGACATCACAAATGTCACAGTTTTCCCGGATAGGATCTTGGTTGCTTTAAAAAAGATGATTAACCTACACATAGAAACCTAATGTATAAAAGAGGTCCCCGCCTACAAAACCCACATGCAATTCCCTTAATAAGAATAAGAGAGCATGTTACATTAAAAGAATTTATTAACTCGCACAATTTACCATCTTTACATAGGTGTGTGTGTGTGTGTGTGTGTGTGTGTGTGTGTGTGTGTGTGTGTGTGTGTGTGTGTGTGTGTATTAACTAAGGCAGCTAGAGATAACTACAAGAGAAGTGCAATGACGAGTAAACTTCTACTAACAATAATATAGAAGGAACAACAGGAGCTCGATAGTTATCCTTATTACCCTTTTGAAAGATGAGCAAGATCGAATGGATACGTAACTTGGATCACGGCTTTTGGAACTCGCTTTAGATAATGGTGTAGTAAGAATGTCCGCAAGTTGATCATTGGTAGGTAAGTAGTTGACTTGTAGCATACCATTATGAACTTTATCATGCACAAAATGAAAATCAATTTCAAAGTGCTTAGACCTAGAATGAAAAATAGACGTTGTCATGAGGTATGTGGTCGAGACGAGTATCACGAGCAAATCTTTTATTTTCAGGTGGTAGATATACCAATCTCCTTCGAAGAGATTCAATCCATTCAACCTCATAGCAAGTTATAGTCAAAGCACGATATTCAGCTTCAGTGGATGAGCAAGCAACAATGCATTATTTTCTAGACCACCATAAAATTAGATTCCGACCAAGATAAATTGTATAGCTCGATGTGCTTTTATAGTTGTCAACATCCCCACCCCAATCGAGTCTATATAAGCATTAATAGAGAAGTCGGGGGTTTATGAATAACTAATCCATGAGATTTTATGGCTCGAAAATAATGCGGGACTCTCTTGAAAGCAATCCAATGAGCTTCTATAGGCAAGAGCATATACTGTGCTACTTTGTTGATCGAAAAGGCGATGTCTAGACGAGTGATGCCAAGGTATTTTAGTCATCCACTAGACTATGATACAAAGTGAGATCTAAAAACATGGTACCACCTACTCGTTTGTAACTTAGTGGGAGGAAAAATAGGCATGCTAAGACCATTGGCCTAATGCATACTAGCTTTTAGCAAGAGCTCACTAGCATACTTTTATGACAAAACAAACTAGTAGCCCTCCATTTAGCTTCTATCCCTAAAAAATATTGAAGTCATCTAATATGTTTCATTGGGAAACTAAAATGCTAGGCATAAATAATAGAAGATATCGAAGGATCATGCATCTTATAGAGGTTCGAATAAAAGAAAAAATTTTCTCCATCTAAAGTTCTCAAGATCATATCGTTGAATCAACTAATCATACATACATGAATTGAAGCATAAATAAAGGATTACCTCTTATAGTGCAGAATTAAACCTTTGCGAAAAAGAGCCGTTCAAGTGTTCGGCTTCTATCGATAATCCACATAATCCAAGAATCCACACAAGAAGCACTCAAAATTAGTATAGTGATTGCTCCACCTTTTTTTGACTTGTTTATTATTTTTCCTTTAGAAATCTATTTAGGGATATTTTATAACAATCTTAATTTAGAGGGCGAGAGGTGGTATGTGTAAGGGAAGGAAGAAAAGTATTTTCTTCTTTTTTTTTTACTCTATTTCTTGTAGCCCTAATGCCTTCTATCCTCTTTGCTGCACCTCCCCTTGTATTTATAGAGGAAGTGCTTTCCTTATCCTTGGAGGACAAGAAAGTGGTGGCAATGAGTCCCTAAAGGATTCTTGATTCTTGCTTCCAAATCCTCCAACGATTAGTAGTTATCATGCATATGGGCTTTTTGATCTTATCCTTTTAAACATTCATCCTTATCCAATAAGGTTTATATTTATCCTTCCATCAAAATATCTTAGAGGCTTTTAAATTAAACTTATTGGCTCAATTAATTACTAATTAATGTGGGCTATCCAAATAATTAGGTTAGATATTTTTAAGAGGCCCACATTAGGAAATAATTTCTTAAATTACTCTTAAACCAAAATTATGAAACTAATTTTCTTTTTAGGTAACTTACTTCCAAATTTGAAATTGACTTTCTAATTAGAAAATCGATTTCTAAAATAGAAAACTTTCCATTTTAGGAAACTTTCTATTTTTGAAAGCCTTTTTCAAAATTGAAAACATTTTTCAACATATTTGCTTCTCTTTTATTATGTAAATGCTTGAACTTAAACATGTAACTCAATAGGCTCCTAGATATGTTGATAATGTACCAAGAATAAAAAAATACCTCTTTAATATTTTGATACATAAATCAATATTGACATTTAGTAAGACATCATAACTATGCAATTCTCTAAAAGAATTAATTAATATGCAATTACCTTTCACGAGCATGGTTACCGTACAATTTAGTCCTCATGTCAATTTATCACGAGTGTGATCTCAAACTTGATTATTAGCCTCGTTCGATTATTATTACACAAGTTTTTTTATTCCCAAATATCTTAGCTCTTAGAGTAAACCCTATACTTTATTGGTTTACTCCTACCGTGGCCATAGATTTTTTGAGCGAGACATTCATCGAAGTGTAATGTGATAACTCCTTTAACATATAAGAAATGGCATGTCCTATCTTAATCATCTACCTACCTATATTAGATTCTTAGTGCACCCAATGAATCATCCACGTGCGATCCTTTACTAGGTCTATCGAGATATGAGTGTCAAAGTACATAAATTTTCTAATGAGATAATTATGATGACTTCAAGTCAAATGACCAATTATACCAATCTCATATGACATTCCCATAGACTAAACCAAATTGGTTATCATGACGAATCAAGTCTAGTGATTTGTTTTTTAACATAAATCACCAAGTGCTTGCTTTGGTATCACTATGTCAACGAGTGTGATATCTTTTATCGTTATCATATAGCATGAGCGTAGCACTCATAAGTTTAACCGCATATAATTAATATCCATTCTTAACAATTGTATGACTTGGGACGTTTAATAATATCATTTAAATATATTAATATTTGTTTCACATCTTTTGATCAATCATTAATTCAAATGCATATCATATAAAATTTTTTTATCTAATTGTATTCAATAAATAAATATAAATGATAAAAATTAATAGAAAGACTTTTTTATTAGTAACAAAATAAATAATGCGATATTATAATAACTCAAACCTATCTAAACATGGTTAGATATTGGGCACTTACAATAATAGATACCAAGGTTCCATTGCTTCTAATAACAACTAAATCATCAACTTAAATTAGAAAAAAAGTTATGTCAGTTCTAGATGATCTAAAGAGTAGAAAGACATCGGTCCGGGAGCCTTTGAAGGCTAGAGATATCGACTTGTTTGTAAGGCACCTAAAACATTAACAAGGTGCCTGTTTTAAGTCATAAAGGGATTTCTTTAACCTACAAATATGTGTGGATCATCGAGGGTCAACTAAACACCGTAGTTGAGACATATAAACCACTTCATCTAAGGAACCATGAAGAAATGCATTCGATATATCTAATTACTCAATCCTCTAACTCAAAGAAACAATAATGGAAAGAATCGGATACAAAGCAATAGGTTTTATAACTAAACTATAAGTGTTAGTGAAATCAACACTATGACACCGATTGAATCCTTTTGTAACCAATCATGCTTTGTAAAAATTAATAGACCTTTACAAATTTATCTTCACTTTGTAAAACCATTTATTGCTAATGAAATCGCAAATGGGTTTATAGGGAATAAGCTCTTATGTGTCATTAGCAAGCGAGCACTGTTGTTTATTTTCCATAGCTTTAAGCCATTGTAGATCTATGCTAGACTATGAATATGAACATAGAACAGCTAGAGAGACCATGGTTAAGTATGTGTGAGGCTTTAAATTTCTTGATTTCACATGGGTAACCATGGTATGTGAAGGAGTTGTAGTTGGTGGTGGATTTAGTTTGATAGATTGCTAGCTAGAGGAGGCAATGACATTTGTTGTGGAAAGATGATGTGATACACGAGTAGAGGAGGCATGAGCTTTCTTTTTATGTGAAAGAAGAACGTGATATCTAGGCAAAGGTGGTAGGGGCATGTTTTAGGAAAGGAGATCGAGGTTTTGGTGGGCTAGAGGATGTAGTTGTGGCTATTGGGTAAGCGAGTTAGGATCTACCATATTGAGTTCCTATGGCATTGGAGTGAGATTTTTATGTGGTATTATGATATTTATGGGAGAAGGTGATGAGAGAGATGGAGAAGCCGATAAGTGATTTTGTGATGGTAAGTGATAGGCAATTCGATCTATATCAAATGACAGAGGAGGATATATGGATGTTTGCAAGATTATATTATCAAGAGGAGATTTTAGGCATGGGCTTAATAGGCCAAAGGTAGGTTATGAGTGTGGGTGTAATGGGCTAGAGTGAGTTTGTGTTTTGGCGCAAAAAGAAGTTGGGCTTAAGGCATATGGGATTGTCACAATTGGATGGAGCTACATGGAATTGAAATGGGCTTAAGTGAAAAGGCTGGGTTGGGTTAAAGTGGCATGGACTACTATGTTTTAAAGGATGAGTTGTTTAAATTAAAAGATAAAAGGACGAGTGGTATAAAATGAAAGGAAGGGTGGTATTAGTATAGGCATGACAAAAGTCTCAAATGGATTATGTTACATGAATAAGCTCGGATCCGATGAGGTAAGAGAAAAAACTTATTCATCAAATAAGACATATAGTGAGACAACGAATATTTTGCTTGAAATGGAATAAAATAGAACCTTTATGAACTTTACCGTAACCTAAGAAAACACAAACGGAAGAACGTGAAGTCACTTTATGGTGAGCATATAGGCGTAATCGGGGATAATAGAGACAACCAAAAACTTTGAATTCATTGTACTCGTGGAGGTGTCCAAAAAGAATGTAGTAAGGCAAACTATTATGTAAGGAGGATGTAGAAGATCTATTTATAATATAAATGGTCGTATGAAAGGAATAGGTCCAGAATGATAGGGGAACAAATGCATGATGGAGAAGAGCTAGCTAGTTTTAATTATATGGCGATGCTTGTGCTCGACACAACCGTTTTGCTCGTGTGTTTTTGGACAAGCACTTCTTTAGGAGATGTTATTTTCATTTAGGCATTTGGTCAATGCTTGATATTCACCTCTCCATTTCGATTAGAATGGTTTAATTTATTTTCAAAAAAAAAAATTCAACAAGATGCCTTAACTTAATAAAAGAGCTAAGAACTTCTTCTTTATAACGAAGGAAAAATAAACAATAATATTTTCTAAAATGATCATAAAAAAGCAAATAATAAGAATATTCATCAATTAAGGGTACATGAGAAGGACCTCAAAAATTCTAATGGTTCTTTAGCCAAAAAATAAGATTGAGGAAACGAGTAACTTAAGAATTTTGATTATTCTATAAGCATGACATAATGAAGAATCTTTTAAGAAAGGAATATGTATTCAAAAATATTTCAAGGCATGTTGAACGA
Source organism: Dovyalis caffra (assembly GCA_963924115.1). NCBI lineage: Eukaryota > Viridiplantae > Streptophyta > Magnoliopsida > Malpighiales > Salicaceae > Dovyalis > Dovyalis caffra. The sequence goes on along the minus strand of CAWUPB010001009.1, from coordinate 3,392,684 downwards.
GTCTTGGTTAATACATGCCTAACGCGAGCATGCCAAGTGGATAAAGAACTACCGTAAGCTTGAATTGAAGGATAGTGAACCAAGGTTGTATTGGAGGAGATGGTGTAAGGCCTATTATCAAACGAGACCATCATGGAGAATGTCTTGTGTAATCGGGTCCTTGACCAAAAGTTTATCGAAAAAATTTAATAGAACAAGAATTATGTTTAGTAATGCTATTAATAGAAAAAAAAATTCGATTACTTAAAGGAAAATGTAAAATATTATTGAGATGAAAAGTATGGTATGAATTTAAAAAGGAGAAAAATCAACATGAGAAATAAGAGCGTTCTTGTCATCGATTAATTGCACCTCCTCCGGACCGAATATTCATTGTGAATGGCAAGATTTTCCAAGTGTGTCGTCATATGATGAGTGGCACCCATGTCTATAATTCATTAAGATTTGGATGTGACGAAGTGGAATGAGCAAGGTAAGAAGAAAGTTTTGTTTGATAGCATGATTTTAGAGATAGATAGACATTTATAAGATGGCCACTTCTATTATAATTGTAGCATACCATACTAACTATGAGAGCTAGAGATAACTACAATAGAAGTGCAATGATAGTAAACTTCTACTAGCCGTAATATAGAAGGAATAACGAGAGCCTAGTAGTTATCTTTATCGGTAATACCTTTCATTTCTTGATTCAATTAGAAATAAGTAATAAGTATAATAATAGATTTGGTCTAGCTCCAAATTATCCAACCTTGTGCATAGTTTCCAAATTTTTTCTAATCAATTTAGAGGTTTATACTTTTCCGGAGAAGTATATATAATAGCATGTGATGATGGTACTTTTTGGTTAGCATGGAGGATATTTGCTAAATTTACTAAACCAATAATGGAAACGAGAGGGCACATAATAAAGTCTGTAAGGTACATAGTAGTTAGTTTCCACTACAAATCTTTGCTTCTCATCGCCAATGAAATTTTCAAAAAGCCCATTTAATTTGGTGTAGCTACTTATTGGCATATGAAAATAATCATACGAGGCCGACTAGTATTTACATGTAATAATCTCAAGCTTTTGTGGCTTATTATCGATAAGAATGAGCCATGTGCTATAATTGACATTATCAATAACTATCACAATAATGCTCTCTTAGTGATGAGCTCTAAGAAAACTAATTATAATCGAAGGGAATTTGGTTTTGTCATGGAAAATAGCGAGAAATAAGACAAGTAATGACAAACAATAATTAAAAGATAAAACTAAATAAATTATCGGTACACAATATTTATGTAGGTTGGTAAATTGTCTACTCCACGGGTGAGAGAAAAGTTTTATTAGCTTGATAACAAGTGAATATAAAAATCCTATAGGCTTAATACAAAATCTCTTTCTTTCATTCGATTTCCTAAATAGAGACCTAAGGAGGTTTAGATACCTCATACATATAAAGAAAAAAACCTACTATGCTAAATATATTATTAACCTATAAAATTCAAGGCATATACAATAAATCTCAAATTTGTCTTGGATTCTATAAACCTTCAAGAATGTTAAATAATTTCTCAAAACATACCTTTAAGTTTACGTGAGCTAACTCGATGTAAGAAATAAGAGATGTGAAGAGAGAAAATATTAGCACTAGGACTAATAAACTTTTTCTCTCTAACAATACCCTAACATGCACAAACAAATGCTTGAGGCACATAGGCGATTCCTTAACACACGACCAAAGCAATAAAGTGACATGCTCGTGCTTCACTCTCTAATTTAAAACACCACATGAGCAATGGCATGAGGGACGGGCATAAGATGTCATACGAGCAAACGCATTAGGCACATGTATAAGAGAAAATTTTCACATGGGGTAAAAGCTAAAAAACACAAAAGAGAAAAGAAAAATCACATGATCGTGCCTTTCTCCTTCACACGATCTAAACTCTCTTTTCAGTAGCACATTTTGATTTTTTTAATGCCATTAAAGTCCAAATAATGCATGAACTTGTTTGCTATAACAAGTTTAGTTAACACATCAGCTAATTATCTTTAGTATGAACTTTTTTCACTATAATCCGCTTATTAAAAACTACTTTATAGATGAAATGCTACCTTATATCAATATGTTTAGTCCTCTCATGAAGTACTTGATTTTTGGTTTCGTGTATAGTACTTTGGTTGTCATAAAAGACAATTGAATTTTCTTTTTATAGAAAACCAAGTTCCTCTATAAGATTTTTTAACCAAATAGCCTATTTCACGATATAAGCTGCTCGCCTATGTTTTGCTTCGGTAGTTTACAAAGTAACTACCGATTGTAATATTGGTCTCTAACTAATAGCGTAACTTGAAAGTGTAAAGAAATACTCGTCAAAGATCTCGTTTTATCAAGATCACTTGCATAGTTAGAATCCATAAAATCTACAATAGAAGTTTCGAAGCATTACTACTTTTAAAGACTAAACCCAAGCTTGTGGTACCTTTAAGATACCTAAAAATGCACTTTATTGCTTGTCGATTGTACTCGTTCTTGGATAAGCCATATATCTCGCTCATAACATTGATTGCCTATGCGAGTGTCTAAACGAGTATAGATCATAGCTTACATTATGCCGCCTATCGTATTGGAATATAAAACTTGTGGCATTTTCTTCTCTTCTTCTTGATTCCGAGGTGACCGACAAGTTAAGAGTCCGAAGTGGGCGACCAATGAAGTATCGACAAATTTGGCCTTTTGCATACTAAAGCGCTCAAACACTTTCTCAATATGTCCTTTATGCGAAAGATATAATTTTTTAGTTTTCCCGTCTTCATAAATCTCCATACCTAAGATCTTTCATCTCAAAAACTCAATACCGAGATGTTTCTTCAACGATCCGAATTTTTGATATGTTCTTGATAGCAATAAGCATATCATCCATATATAATAAGAGATATATAAAAGATCCATCTATTAACTACTTGAAATATACACAATAATTATAAGTAGATATTGAATAATCACAATTAAGTATAAAACTATCAAATCTCGTATACTACTATCGTGGTAATTATTTTAGGCCATACAAAGATTGCTTCAATATGCAAACACGATCTTCTTTTCCTTCCGCAAAGTACTTTATAATTGGAGAAAATATTTTATTGGTTTCAATTCCCTCTTTTCGGCTATAACCCTCGGCCACCAATCATGTTTTAAATCTAACATCTTCAACACTCGGTATTCTTATCTTCTTCTTGTACACCCATTTACATCCAATGATTCTCGTTACCTTTAGAGAAATTTTACTAAATCCTAAGTCCGATTTTTATAGAACGACTTGAGTTCTTCTATCATTATAATGGCCCACTAACTAGACTCTTCATAAATCACTACCTCTCGTATCGGTAGAAGGCTCTTAAATACCTATTATCTCAACTTCGGTGAGGGCATAGACTACTAATTTAGCATCAACATATTTCTAGAGAGGTCTTATCTATCTCTTTTCTCATCCAGGAGCTATTAAGTAAAGCGGTTCAGATTTTATGGCATCTTCATTCATATTCGAATCTTATTGCACATGTGCAACTTTAGGGGATACATCTAGGGATGGTTTTTACGAAATCTTTTTTTTAAATTCCACCTAAAACTCCACCTTATCCATGGATTTCTCACCCTTTCCCGTAGACTCACAAAATTTTTTTCCTTAATCAAGTATATATCTCTCATTAACAATAATATCTCTACTAATAATGAATTTATATAAATTGGATTTAAGGCACCATAGACAGTAACCTTTCACCCTATTAGCATAGCAAATAAATATCTATTTCTTTGCTCTAGATTTAAGTTTACCATATTTAACATGATAATAAGCAGAGCATTCAAATACTTTTAAATTTGGATAATCATTAGGTTTACCCGATCATACCTCACACTACATGAATATTGACAATTAGCGATGGATTTTAGCAATGGATACTATTTCGTCTTTAATTAGAGATAAATTAACGACGGATTAGTGATGGATAAGAAAAAGGTGATTTTTGTGACAGATTAGCTACGGAATAGTGAGGAAAACCGAGCAATATAATTAATTCCATTGTAAAATTACATGGTAAAAAAATGCACCACGTTCGACGACGGATTAATCATGAATTTTTGTCATTAATTTAGCTACGAAATAAGATCCGTCACCATCGGTTGGTAAATAGCGACGAATTTATTTTGTCGTTAAATAAAAGATAATGGGTTGCCTTTCGGGGTTCAAATTAACGACGAAATAGTGATTCACTAATTTGAAACAAAAAATAACAACAGATTTGAAATCTATCATTATTTTTTTATGATTTCATGGGAATCTTCCTACCAAAATCACCAATTAGTGACGGATTGTGAAATCCGTCGCTATTTTAAAATTTTAGGTGGAAAGTTTCTCACCCACATGGTTCAAATTAGCGACGAATTGGCGATTCTATCGCTAATTAGCGAAGGAATCGTGTCCATCTTTAATATCCGAGCCTATAAATACCTAGTTTCTCTTCTTCTTCCCCGTTCGATCCCCTCTCTCCGTACTAAAAAATCCACCGTAGGCCGGAAAACCACCACTCGAGCCGTACTTTGCCACAAAGTGACTCCCCAAACCATTCAACTCAATGAGGTGCATCTTTCTCCCACAAAATTCAACAAATCTTTACTCTCTCTCTTTGATCTCTTGGTAAAACTTTCTCTCTCTAACTCTTTTGTTTTTTTAAAAAAAATTAAATGAATGTTATAAACTTTAAGGTAAATTTTTTTATTTGTTAGTTAATTAGTTATTTCAATATTGTTAATTTTATTATTATGTTAATTTATTTGTTAATTATTAGTGTAAAGTTGTTAATTTTTTATTTAATTTTGTTAAGTGTTATTTTTTAATTTTGTTAATTTTTAGGTTAATTTTAAGCTAAATTTTTTTTATTATGTTAATTTTTTTGGGTTTAATTTTATTATTGTAATTTTTCAAGTAATTTTGTTAAGGTTGATTTATTGTTAATTTATTTATTTTTAATTTTTAGATTAAAATTTAATTATTTAATCTTTAATTATTATTTTAAATTAATTAATTAATTGTGTTAATTATTAGGTGAATTTTGTTAGTTGTTTGTTTTAAGTTAATTTTTAAATTATATAATTTGTACATACTTTAGTTAAATTTTGTTGATTATTTCTTAAGAAATTTTTAATTTATTGGTTGCCTATCGATCCGTCGACCAATCAACGAATATATCGTTCCTTTCATACGACCTCCTATTCAGCCTCCACTTGATCCTCTCGTCGAGCCCTCCACACACTTCTAGAAGGAGGATATGGGATTAGATGAGCAGAATGAGTGAGAATGAGTGATAGAACAAACATTTAGTGACTTTGTTTTATTTTAGCGAACGTACTACTCGAATGTTATTGTTAAAATTAATTCATTTTCAATCTATACGTTTTTACTTTTAATTGTTAAATATTACATCCACTATTAATTATTAAATATTAAATGAAATATTAGTAATTTTAAAAAAACCAAAATAAAATGAAAAAATAATTATTTTTTGGAAAATGTAACGATGGATTAGCAACGAAAGCCATGACAATTCTATGATAAAAATAGCGACGGATTAGTCATGAAAATTCCATCGCTAAATGATTTTTCCTCGCTAAAAATTAGCAACAAACAGAGTTATCCTTTAATGGTCCGTCGTTAATGGCAATTAGCAATAGATTTAGAGCGATTAGCGATGGACTAATTCGTCACTAATTGGCTCTTTTTTTGTAATGTCATTTGCGAGTCTTACAATCAATGACGAGTAGAGGGAGAATGGTTGATAAGATAGTAAGTCATGTTAATTATTTCATCCTAGAAATCCTTTTGAAGACCTAAATTAGAGAGCATACATTTAGCTCTTTCCATCAAAGTCCTATTCATATGTTTTGTCATCCTATTTTACCGAGGAGTGTGTCTAACTATGTAATGCCAAACAATCTCGTAGTTTGTACAAAACTCATTAAAATTTCCACAACTGTAATTCTAAGCCATTATCTCGTTTGAATATGTTTAACCTTTTCCTTGTTTGATTCTCCACTAGAACTTTCCATTGTTTGAAAGTTTTGAAAACATCACTCTTATGTTTGAGAATATAAACTCAAACCTTTCGAGAGTAATCATCAATAAATATTAAAAAATAAAGTGTACCACCTTTTGATGGAATCTAAGCTCGGTCCTCATAAATCCGAATGAATGTAATGAATTGTGTCCTTTATAGAATGAGTGTCAATAAAGAACTATACTCTAGTTTGCTTTCCTAAGACACAATGCTCATAAAAATCAAGTGATGTAATTTGATCACCATAAAGCGAACCACATTTACTTAAAGTAATCATAACTCTCTCACTCATGTGGCCCGGATGTATATGCCATAGTCAAGTCCTTTCATTTTCAAAGTAGGAAGTAATCATCTTTGTAGAGTCACGTTACTCTACTATCTTGTGACATATAGAGATGATTAATCCGAGTTACTTTCATCACAAACTAAGAATCCTTAAAAATATTAAGAATTCCACTTTTATCAAAATAGTTATAACCACTCAAATCTAGATAGCTTAAAGAAATTAGATTCTTCTTTAAATCGGCATACGTCTTACTTTTATCAAAGTCCTCACAATAAAATCATGACACCTAATACGAATTGTACCAATATTAGTCATCCTACAAGTTGAATTATTGCCCATCGAACATAGCCACCACTTAGAGGTTTATAAGTGGTAAACCACTCTTTATTTAGACTCATATGATAAGAAGCACTTGTATCCAAAATCAACTCTTGATTAGAACGATCATCTAAAGGACATACAACAAGAACACTTTTAGCGAGTATCAATATTAGTAGTATTCACCACTTTAGCGGACTCAAGAATTTGATCTTACGATTTCTTCTTCTTCTTCAAAGTAGGACAATTTGATTTGAAATTTCCTCTCTTATGAAAACAGTAGTACTCAATATTATTTTTCTTATTCTAGAGTGATCTAGACTTAGAACATAATTTAGGTCTTTCACTATAACCCTTTCTATCATTCCGTCTTCCCCTTACTAGCAAACCATTAGCTTGACTATCAATAGCTTTACCGTTCAGCTTATGTCTCGACTTAGCAGAATTCAAAGAGGCCGTAACATTCTCTAAAGTTATAGACTCTATACCATACAACATTGAATTAACAAAATTCTCATACGAAGCGAGTAATGAACATAATACAATAAGAGCTTGATCTTTCTCATCAAGTTTAATATCAAGATTTTCTTTATACATAATAATCTTATTGAATTCATCAAGGTGTTCTTCAATAGATGTACCTTCTTGCATCTTTAGTCTATAAAGATGCTCGCTTAAAAAATAATCTTGTTGTAAGAGATTTCTTCATGTAAAGACTTTCCAACTTCTTCCATAGTCCCGTTCGTCGCCTTTTCATCCGTAACATTTCACGGTACCTTATTTGACAATGATAATTATGGAGCACTATGAGCCTTCTCATCCATCTCTTCAATTTCGATAAAAGTCATGTCATCTCGGGTGTATATCCTCAATTTTCTTGACGTAACTCAATAGATCAAAATTATTTTGACCATCAAAAGGCGTAACATCAAATTTCGGAACTACCATTATGAATAGAGAAGCCTAAAGTGCACAACCTACGCTTTGCTATAGTTTGTTGTAGCAAATAGCGAAAACAAGATAAGTAATAATAGAGAACAATCAAAATATAAAGCTAAACAAATGATCAACATATAGTATTTACGTGATGTGACAAATTGCTTACTCTACAGAGTGAGAAAGATGTTTTATTAGCTTGATAGCAAGTGAATACAAGAACCCCGAAAGCTTAGTATAAAGTCTCTATCTTTCACTCTATTTTTTAAACGAGAGATATAAGGAGGTTTAAATATCTCATAACTATATATAAAAAAACTGATGGGCTAAATATATTATTGATCTATAAAATTCAAGCTCTATATAATAGGTTTTATTTATTTATTTATAAATGATAGAGGATGGAAATTAATCCTTTTTAATGATCTTATCTATGTAAGTTATTTACAAAATAATTGTTTTGAAAGATTAAGGGACCTTCGATAATAAAATTAGTGATCGAAAGAGGAGTGACATGATTAAGCTTTTAAAGTGTCTATGAATTAATCTTTCTATTATAGTATATTATCTTAGAAAATGCATGATTAAAAACCTAAAATCTTAAGTGGTTTAGATTCTTATCTATAAGATTTCTACCAAATTACATGATGGAATATTTATAATGATCTATTCTAGTGGTATTTACATTCTCTAATATCATGCTAGAGAGCTTTTATCCTTTCATACGAGCATTCTTGATGTCACAAGAGAAGGTTTCCAAAACATGCCTATATTTAATGATGGTTTCGAAGTCTTATTAATTGTTGTGAATACATGTCTCCTAGTTGTAAATAACAATTAGTCTAAGCAGATTCTTAGATGTAAAGCGCACTTTGGATCTTCATCCTTAATGATATATTGACGCCTCACTTCTTACCATATTGTCTCTTTTTTATCCCACTTTTTTTCCCAAGTACATCACTTAGACTTAGTAACTATTACTCTAAGAGTAATAAGTCTATTGATAAGTGATTTGCTTCCTAGCAAATTCATGCACGTTATCATTCATATTTCCAATTCAAGAAAATACTATTGGATTATTACTTAATCTGGATAAGGGAATGTTGGTTGGTTGAGAGCAAATAGAAACAAGCACTACAAGATAAAGGCAAATTAGCGATGGGCAAAACCGTCGCTAAATAAAAAAAAACCTTTACGAAAACGATTTCGTGACTATTTAGCGACGGTCACTAGACCGTCGCTAAAAAGCTCGTCGGTATTGTTTAGCGACGGTTTTGACCGTTGCAAAATTAACGACGGTAAAAAACTTGCTAGGTCGTCGTTAAATGTTGATGTAAATAGTTACGAAATTAGCGATCGTCTATTAAACCCTTGGTATGGCCATTGCTAAATAGAGATGGATTAGCGATGATCTAGACCGTTGCTAATATTTTCTTCTTTAGCGACGGTCTAGACCATTTCTAAGACCGTCGCGAATTGAAAAAATAATTTTTTTTACAAATTCGTAATAAAATGAGGTAAAAGTAACTATTTTAAAATAACCAAAATCAAGTAAAATATCATAAACGTAAATTTTTATTATTCGAAATGTATTAAAACGTCGCTAAATAATTAAATTATTGTTAAATAACAAAAAAACAAGTATATCGGTTTCGGTTAATACAAAAAAACGAAAAAACTAAAATAAATTAATATCTAGGATCAGTTGGATATTGAATGAAGTCGTTTAGAGGCTGAGTTGCATTGTCGTCGATCTCGAAACGACGGATGAACTACAACCACGGTCAAAATGATACAAATTAAGTAATTTAGCATACGATCAAAGCTAGTGATACTGCTCATGCGAGGAAAAGGGTCATGACTCACGAGTGCATGACCCAACACGTAAGCAATCCTTCCAACGTAGACCCACATTAGTTTATCACTCCATGCATTAACCTAGCTCTCGTATCGTTCTCCATGCATGTGAGACTGTCTAATTACGTACAGAAAGATATCAAACGGACTTTCACTTTTCCTCCTTTGTTTGAAGTTTCTAGGCCACTAGTTTTAGCAAAGACAACCTAATTAATTGCTATCTTAATGGTCATTCATCAAGCCACATGGCAATGACATATAATCATCTCCTAATTTCTTGACTGGTGGCAAAATTCACCGAGACCCTCTTTGCAAGATTACACTTGGGTTGCCTAGACGGCACAGCCTTTCGCCATAAGAGACTTGACTAAACATGTTAGAGATGTTAACTAGCTACCTATGTATGCTGCCGCCAGAACAAAATGTTTCCTCTTTCACATGATGTGTTAAATCATGAATATCTGTAACCTTTTGTTGTAGTCAAATTGTTTGAGATTGAAGGGTCATATATGCTTGTTGCTATTGGTTTCATTTGAGCCATGCACCAGAAAGTATCTGATAACCAATACGAAGCTGCCATAAATAACAAAATGTTTCCTCTTTCACATGATGTGGTAAATCATGAATATCTGTAATCTTTGGTTGTAGTCAAATTGTTTGAGATTAAAGGGTCATATATGCTTGTTGCTATTGGTTTCATTTGAGCCATGCACCAGAAAGTATCTGATCGCCAATACGAAGCTGCCATAAATAACTTGTGTTTTTTCCAAAATCTTAAAAGTGGATTATATGAAGCATCCAGAGGTTAAAAACCACCGAAAGGGTAATCGGTGAACTCATCATGGGACAGATTGGGCTTTGATTTTGGGCCAAGAGACCGACTGAAAGGCCAGAGACCATTCAAATTGGCCATGTGTCCCATTTATGTAGGGCATTCCCTAAAGCATGTAGGGATAGCTAGGCTATAATGGCAAACATCAATGATTAATTCGCTTAGGATTGGAACAGAAACGGCTTGTAGTTGTTGGTCTTCAGTTTTGAAGCACTGTTGTCCCAAATTAGTGACCCTGAATTGATGACAATGATGTTTTTTTTTTTTTCAATTATTGTTGTTAATTTTTTAGTTAAATAATTACAATCTTGTTTTATTATTAAGGCTGAACCAAAAAAAAAAAAAATGTTATGCCATGATACCAAGAAATATGAATGAATGAGTAAACTCTTTAGTAATAAATAGTCAGTACAACTCACAATGGAGACTAATTCAGCAAAGCCTACAATGATCTCCCATATATAAATCAAGTTCACCTAATATATTACCATAGGCTAAATGGAACTTCTTTTTAAAAAAGAAAAAATTAAAAATTATTTGAAAATTGAATTCTCAATTAATTTTTTTTTTAATTTCAGAATTTACTTTTTTAGGTTTGACCCATTTAAAATTAAATTATTCGATCAGATTTTGTAGGATTTCGTTTATTAATTAATAGATTTCTGTATATCACTAGTGCATAAATTGACTTAAATCGATGAAGTATTTACTTATTTTTAATCCTTAAATGAATTTGACTGAGAATAAAAAATATATTTAAAAGTGATAAGAAAAGAATAAAAAAGAATTTGACTTTTGAGCAGAAGAAAGAATAAAACATATATTTAAAAAAGCGATAAAAATATCCATAAATTTGATTAAAAATCCATAAAAAAAAAAACCCAAAATGTTATATAAAAACTAGAAAAGATATTGCGTCCTAGATTTTTTTTTTTCACACATGCATATATTTTGAGATTCATGTAAAAATAAGAAGATAAATGCATAATCTTTTTTTAGAGCTCCTAAAAAATTGGGATCACTCCAAGATATTTTCTTTTAAAAAAAATAAAAATACTTCTTAATTTTAAAAAAATTGAAATTATTTTTTTAATTAAATAGATTGGATTTTTATTAGGATATGTGAAACTTTTCATCTTTAAATACCAAAATTTGAAGTTTTTAAAGAGATTTTTGGTAAATGGTAATAGAGAACTAACAGTACTGCTAAAAATGACTAAGTTATGTACAAAAAATTAAAACAAAAGACAAAACTATAAGTTTTTGAATGCTCTCTCCCCCTCCTTTTCGTTGGTATAATATTTTCTTTGTGAGACACTAGAAATTAAATGTGGTAATCACCTAAATGTCCCTTGATAGGTTTGTTTTGTAAAGTTATGCGTACTATAGTCAGGACACTTGCTCCATGTCATATATATATATTGATGGATATGTGATAAGATATGAAATTAGTGTCTTACGAATCTTATCTTATCGGGGACATACCCTCTCACAATCGTGAGCTTTCTTTCTTAGGATTTATACCGATTTGGGCCAACTCTATGGTATGTTCTATACTCATATATCTCTCATTTTTCATATCTACTCAATATGCTTTAAAATACCGATTTAACCATAGAATAGCTATGTGGGTCATTCTTGACACCACTAATATTATAATTGTGCTCTATATTTGTAAGACTTTAGAGAATAGCATCATTATTTTTCTCAACTCTTTAAAAAGACTGAATATTAAGTACAATCGCTTTAGACCCATCATCAATATGGTCATGGCTATTGAATTAATTGTATATTTAGTTCGTGTATTCTCGATAATTTTTTAATATAATCTTTCTACTTTAATTTTGTTTAGTTGATCTTTCTGCTCCATAAAATTTCTTATTATGGTCACATTACTGTTATATTTTGACAAATGACACAACATGCACCAAACATGTATCCATTTTTTTCTGATATATTATCAAGAATTAATAGTAAACTTGGTGGATGAACTTACTTTAAGAATTTTTTAATAAAGGGATGGATTAAATAATTAAGAAAAGAGCAAAGAACCCACATTAAAAAAAGAAAAAAGAAAAAAAGAAACTGGAATGAAATAGACTATTAACTTCATAATTAATTATTCGTTAGTACAGACTTTATTATGAGATTATAGTTATCAATCAATCTAATTTTTTACAAGAAATCATTCCCCACAACGCACGAGCGAAAAGACTAGTTTTTCTAATGTCAGTAGATGTCGAACCTATTTTATGTATGTAAGAGGATCAGTAAAAGCAAACTAACAAAACAGATTAAAAGCTAATTATTATAATTATTATTCATATTGTTGTTTTTTTATGTTAAATTTATTTTTAGATTAATTTGTGCGTTAATTAAAATTATGTTTTTCTAAACGGTTTTAAAAATACATCTCCCATATTGGATATATATATATATATATATATTAAAAAAATAATAAATTTTTTTTTAATACAGACGAAAATTTATTATTCATGTTATCTAACTAATTAGCTTCACGAGCAATAACATAGAAAGGGATATTACCTTGGATGTAGTACGCATATGCCTGTCTTATATCAATTATGTCTGCTTTGTCTGTATGTTATACTCACTCACGAACAATCAAAGCCTTAGAGTTGATACATGAAACAAGTTGGAGCAAACCCATCCAATTTTTATCACATCGTATGAAAGAATGACTCTAAAGAAGATATCAAGTGTCTATCATGTCCATGAAAAGCTCAACAGATAATGGTAAAATTATTTGATGGGTAATGCATGCGACGATGTCTTGTGGATCCCATTTTCTGGGCCCACTCTAACAAGTAGCATCTTAGTGGGCATCAACCCAAATATTTAGCAGAGTTATTTCAACTTTTTTGAAGCCCATAAACAGATGCACCCTCTCTTTCCCTCTTAGGGTCCCAAAATACTTGATCAGAATAGAAATAGTATACAAGATGTGACAATTGCATGTATGACCACCAATGGCAAATAATCTATTGGGACAAGGAGAGTGTATTGTGGCATGGTACCATAGATTTGATGGGCCTTAGTGGAAGACACATCCTGTTCCATAATGTAGGAAGAATGGTATTTTATTGGAGGAAGAAAACTATATGAATAATGAGTCTGATAGTGTATTTATTGATAAGGATATAGTCTAATCTTAATAATTCAGAATTATATGAAGTAGTTGTACTGAACTTCTTTTTTCATATGATTGGGTGGAAAGCGTTGTCATAAGGCAGATAAAGATCAAATGAGCAATAGTCTCAACAGGTACTTGTCTTACGCTTGTGTTGGGTTGATCTCATAGCTATAATATTCATCCTGTGAGGCCTATTTACTACCAGCCTCTGGTGTCTACAATTAGCTTTGTGACCCAGCCCAATTGATGATGACATCCATGTAGTAGGGCCTAAAAAAGTTGGGTTTAAAATAAGGTTTGGAAGACAGAGGACTAATCTGGAAAATAAGCTTATGATGCCTTCTAAGCAAGGAAAAGCCAGGAGTGAATCGTACAGTTTCAGGTTTTCAGCCCAAATGTTGCCTTCCCTAATCTGCTTACCTTTTACAAAATGGTTTTATTTTTGAGGATTTTGCGCACAATACATGCTGATATTGTATTTAGAAACTCTGTAGCGTCCCAGGCCCAAACATGGAGGCCACGAGTGCTACACAGCGTCAAGTGTCTAACATTCATAGAGCGTTAGACGCGGCTGCAATATGCTCGGTTAGGAGTGTCGTGATTATGTCGTACGCTCGTCGAATACTCAATAATGTCCTATGACATGTGATTTGCATGGGATATGAAATACATAACAAAAAAAAAAAAAAAATTAAGGTTTTAAAGTTCAAAGGCATAGAATTAAACTTGTGGCAGTTTTGGTTCAACACAAGCTAATGTAATTTTTTTATGTCATAACGAAAAAAATATTTCATCAACCAAAGGAAGCATGTGCTAAACATATTAAAAGTTGTGTTTAATATGAAGATAAAAAATGTTTCTTTCAATATCGGGGGCTCAAATAAGCCCGTTCTCATATAAATATCTTTTATTTAGATATTGTTAACGCAAAACAGATGGGTATAAAAGAACATGAGTACCATAGTCGAAACACTTTTTAATTATCATGAAACATCACAAAATGCGAAACTGTGACCCAATCCCTTAGCAGGCTCTCTAAGCAATCTCATTACCATTTACCTCATAGCCCATATAAAGATGTTAGGCTTTTGAGTTAAGATATTAGATGTGTCCATTGTTTCATTAGCCCACCTCCCATGCGAATCTGCGATGGACCTGTCCAACTAACACAAATAGCTAATTAAGTTTGGACAAGGAGGGGACCCTACCATACCATACCACTATTATTATAATTATAATTATTATAAAAAAATAAAAAAATTTAATAAAAAATTCTCATCAAATTAATTTTTTATTCTTTTTATGTATTTTATTTGTTAATAAATATAATTTTTTTTATGTATAAATTTTTGAATAATTTTTCTTAAAATAAATAATCAATTGAAAAGTATAATTTATATGTTTTATTTGCTTATTCTTTATATAATAAAAATTTATCAAAATTAATTTTATGGTTGTTTTTATTATAATCTATTAACTTTAATATATTCCTCACAACTTAAGTTTTTCTAAAAAATAATTTTTAATTTATACTTCACACTCTAACGTATCGAGTATGATCATGAAGTGCATGTGTGTGTGTGTGTGTGTGTGTGTGTGTGTGTGTGTGTATATATATATATATATTATGATAATTGATTTTAATAAAAATTAATTATTCATCTACACATATAACATCAATCATTTGCCTTTTTTTAATATTTTAAAATTATTTTTTAAATAAAATAATGTTTTAGAAGAACCACCTAATAATTCAAATACAAATTTTTTTTATACTAATACTATTGATTATTTTGTAAATAAATATATATAAATTAAATGTAGATATTTTCAAAAATTTATTCTTCTTATCGGTATTAAACAACAATAAAAAGATTAATTTGTTAAATTTTAGACAAGTTTTAATACTAATTATTTTTTTTTATTTTTATGCAATCTTATGAAAAAAATATTAAGACATTTTTTATTTTTTTAATTTAGATTATTATAATTTTTTATTTAAGAATAAATACACAACGAAGCACATATTGTGTTTTTTTTTTAACTATAAAATTTATGAAAAAAATAAAAAAATAAATTAAATATAAAATTTTGATTAAAAAATTATGAAATTAGATGGGCTTTTTTTTTCTACTTTTAATTTTATATATTTTAATTTTCCAATATTATAATGCGGACCAACAAACTAAAATAAACATATTTTGTTGAGGCCACAAGTATACTATTAGAAACTCGACTAGTAAATAAAACTAAAACAAATTGAAAAAATACGAGTGTAAAGCATAATTTTTTTAGTTTCACTCACACTTGTTTGCATTATTCATCCACACTCAATTACATTATTCATTTTCCTGCTTATAATCAATTTTGCAAAATTTTTACTTTGGTCTCTCACTTTTTTAGAAAAATTTTGTTTCGATTTCGAATTTCATTTGTGTTGCATTATGATCCCTAGGTGCTTGGAGGAGAGCAAAGCAAAGAGAGAGAGAAGGGAGGAGAGAGAGAGAGGGATGACAAAGCTTATTCCGACCTTTTGTTGAATTAAAAAAAATAACCTTCTCAATAATATCAAAAAAAAAAATCATTTTTTCATGTGTTAATTTTTATATAAGTTCAACTCGTAATTTATTTTTTTATCCAATCCGATGAAAAATATATTTTTAAAGCATTCTTTTGGATTCCGGATTAAATTTTCAATTTAAATTATTATAATTTTTTATTTAAGAATTAATACATATAAAAAATGAATCACGTTTTTTTTAAAGTGGAAATTTTTTTAAAAAATATCAAGAAAAATTATTTAAATACAAGATTTTCTTTTAAAAATAAAATTTAATGTGTTATTTATGTTTTTTATTTGATATATTTTAATAGATTTACAATCAACTATCAAACTATAATTATTTTATTCAATCTACACTGCAATGTAGGCCGAGTAATCGGCTCATAACATTTGAAGAGGATATGATCATAGATGTAGACATGGGATTCCTAGACATACACCTGGAGGATGAAATGCTCAGCCAATTTTGGATAAAACTGGATGGATTGAATTATTTGTCCTTATTCCTAACAAGTGGATTAAATTCCATGAATTTTGCAAATATGTACCCAAGAATACACAATAATCCCTGCTAGGATTCTATATGGTGATTTCCACCCCACAATTTATTATGTTTCCATGCATGGATTTTCATGCTAGAAAATGGAAAACTATATGGGACTGATCTAACTCTTTGTTACCTTAATTTCTTAATTAGCGTGGATATACACATCTGATATCTCAGTGCTTTCTTTATTAACCATGGATATTCAATTGGGACTTTTTCCCTGCGACAAGAAGACTAAACTTACCTGTTTGTTTTTTATTTGTTGAATTCCTAGAGAGAGAGAGAGAGAGAGAGGGCAACCCTTTGAAAAAACTAGAATTTTTTTTCATAAATCTGTGTATATGTGTAGTCACAGTGAAAAAGCAAAGCACCACGTTCCTCACAGAAGAGATACAGATGCCTGAAATAGACGGTCTGCTGGTTCAACCCCTAAAGTAAAGGCTTTTTGGGCTATGTTTTCGTTAGCTGCCAAGAAAAGCCTTAAACTTCTCCCAAACAACAAAACAAAACATACTGTCTCTTCCTCTTCCTCTTTCCCTCTCCCTCTCAACTGATAAAAGGACCTATTGTTTATGCAAACAGTGCATCAGTACAAACCCTATAGGTCCCATTCCTATCTTTCCTCTCTTGGGACTCGAGAAAAATAGCAAAAAACCCTCCTCCTTTGCATTAAATTAAGAATCTTTCAACAAGAGAGACAAAGAAAAGGAGATAAAGAGTGAGTCTTTATGATAAACCAAGAAAATGAAGAAGGTCAAGAGAAAAGGCAAGGTGTACCCATATCTACCTTCACCATCATCCCCATCAAATTCTTCATATAAAGATCCTGACTCAGTGTTAAAGCTACTACCAGTAACTATTCTAGCTCTAGCCCTCTCTCTTCCTAACCAAGACCGTGAAGTTTTGGCTTACTTGATAGCAAGGTCCATCTTTATCACCACCACAACAAACCCATCTTTACTTGTTACTCAACATCCGAAAAACAAATGCAAAACCAAGATTGCTACTACTAGTGCCAACAAGAACGACAAATATTGTGGTCAAAAGGTTCCTCTTTTTCAATGTGGCTGTTTTGATTGTTACACTAGGTTTTGGTACAGATGGGACTCATCTCCAAACAGGGATTTTATTCACCAAGTTATTGAAGCATTTGAAGAGCATTTGGCGCAAAATATCGAGTCTCCAAAGAAACACAACAGAGGCAAGAAGAAAGGTAAGGTCTTGATGATGGGGGATGTTGAATCTGATAATATTTTGTTTAATATACCTGAAATATCAGTGCCTGAAACTGAATGTGAAGTGATGGTAATGCAAGAAAATCTTGAAAGTGGAGAGACCGATGAAAATGAGGTGGCCTTTGAAGAAGAGATAGGGAGTGAGGAGGTGACTGGGAACCTGGAAATGGAGGTGGTGACAGTACATGCTTCAGGTTACAATGATTGCCACAAGGGGTTGGCAAGGAAGGTTTTACCGGATGTAATGGGTTTACTCAACTCTCGTTTATGGAGTAATCTTTGGAGTCCGGGAATGTAAGAAGCATATGCCTTGCTTTTAGTTTATTTGGGGAAAAATTGTTACTTTTTCATGTTGGAAACCTTTAATTTCTAGCACCAATAGGGTTTAATATTTTGAGGAAAAGTCTTTGCTGCTTTGAGTTTTCAGAGGGCATATAGTGGCTGTCTGGCTGAAGTGAAGAACAATAGAATTTTATGGCTTAGATATGGTCTGGTTATTTTGCATTTTTAGAGGTGGCACTGATTTAGAGTGTCTCGTTTCTTGTTCAATCCATTTGCAAATTTTTAGACTTTCTTTGTTTGGTGCATCATGATTAATTAGCGTAATGCTTTTTTGTTGAAAAAATGCAGACCGAAAGTAGAGCACATCTAACTAGGGACCAGTCGTGGATCATTTCACGGGTTAGGATTTGTTTAAAAAGATTTGTGAGCACTATGGCGTTTGTCAACCTAATAGGAACCTGAACGAATCTTTGCTTCAATCAAGCAAGGAGATCTTATGGTACTGAAATTATTATAGCATAATCGTTGATTTTCCACGAAAGTTTAACTTTTAAATGGAATGCTGCTTTATGACACTTTCCTCCGGCGCCGGCAACTTAGCTTTTATTTGTATGTTCTATGGAGCCACAGATTCCTCCCACTAATTAGAATAAGTCGATTATAACATGTTAAATTTTTTTATTTATTTAGATTTTAATAGTTTGTTTTACAGTATATTTAAATAATTAATAGTTTTGTCTCAATATTATTTTATACCTGGATTATTTAATTTTTGATATATCATTATATGATATGATTTTGTGTTTTAGTTATATTTAAATAAATTATATAGGTTATTATTATTATTATTATTATTATTTTGCATAAAGAAAACACTCCATAATATATATATATATATATATATATATATATATATATATATATATATATATATATATATATTTTGGACTATTTACATTATTTTAAATAATTAAAAAAATTGGTTTCATAGATCGAAAAATTGAACAAAAATTCGGTTATGCTAGCTGTAGGTAATTAATCGAAAATCGAATTAAAATTTAAAAAAAAAATTAAAAAAAAATTAATGTTCATTTCTACTATGTCACCTTAGCTGCAGGGCAAAAAAAAAAAAAAAAAAAAAAAGGAGAAGGGAGAAATTATATATTCAAATTTCATTACGATTGTTACATAACTAATGCATAGGTTAATTTATATAATAGGGGACAGTTGTATTCCTTCAATTTAATGGATTTCCCAAAGAAATCTCAAAAGTAGTGGAACTTTCTCACTCACTTAGGTTATGTTTGTTCGACCAAAAACAACTTCCATAAGAAAATTAATTTTTGTAGAAGTTATTTTTCATAAAATTATTTTTCAAAAAAAATATTTTCTATTATTTGGTAATTATATGAAAAAAAAACTATTAGAAAATATATTCCAAGCATTTGTTTGCTACGGAAAATTAAAATACAAAGACAATATGTGATTGTTACATTACCGAGTTTTGAGAAAACTTCAAAAAGGCATATTCCTAATTTCACAATATAAAATACATTTAAAAAATTTTAATAAATTTTCATAAATACCGACTTTAAAATTTAAATTCAAAAAAATAAAATGTACTTTTTTAACCATCAAATCAATTCATTAAAATTACTTCGGATAAAATCAAGTCAATATTCACATCTAGTAAAATTAAAAATAAAAAAAAATTCTAAGTAATCCTAGCATTATTATTTTAGTAACTCAATTAAGAATTCTTTTTTTTTTCTGAAAATTGAATTGATAATTTAGTGTAAAAAATATTTTTACAAATTATTAGTTATCATTTGTAGATAATTATTCATTTGGTTTCAAAATATTAATATTGGAATAATTTGTAACTAATTATTCACTACAATTACCAACAAAATTTTACAATTGATTAAAATTACAAATTATTGATTTCGTTGCAAATGAATAGTATTGAAAAAATAATATATTTATTAATAAATTAATTAATTTTAAATTTTTTTATAAATGATTGCAGTCTTATAATAATCATTTTCAATCATTTAAGTATAGTTTAGGTGGTGTTTGAGATAATAGTAAAAAAAAGAGATAAATTATTGAAATATTTATTATAAAAATAATTTTAAGATGTAAAAATGATTTTTAAGAATATTTAATGTATTTATAAATAAAAAAATCAAATGTTAGTAGAAATAGGGAAAAAATAATTAAATAATTAATAATAATTGATAAAGAATAGTTAAAAATTAATTTGATATATTTTAAATAAAAAGAAGACATAAAACAATTGTTAAAATATATCGAGAGAGGTAAGTAACGCGAGAGTGAACAGACTTGTGAGAAGAAAAATATTTTTCTCTTTTTTTAACTCTGAAAATATTTTCTTAAAAATACTCTATAATTTTTTATTAACTTTTTTCTTAAATGCAAAACAAACACTGAAAAATAATAAAAACATTTATTTTCTCCCAAATAAACATAGCGTTAAAATCATGCAGAATTCTCCTGACCTTATACTTTGAGATGGAAATCTTCTAATCTCGTCCTTGTTATAGTTTGATTGTTTATATATAAATATATATGAGGGCTATGGGCCTAAGATTGCGATACTCGGAGTCGGGATATTAGGAGAAATTTTATAATACACCGTGAGTAACTAGTGACATGTACGGTAGTTACTCAATGGGTTTATTTTAAGGAAAGAGATAGATATATAAAAAAAGATAGAAATTACATCTATACCCATCAAAACTTATAAGAAAATTTCCACGCCCGCTCAATTTTTTTTATTTTTTCTCTCTTGTTTTTCTCTTTCTTTTTTTGTATATCTATCTCTCTTTTTAAAATGAACCCATGAAGTAACTATGATATATGTCACTAATTATTCTTAATGTATTATAAAATTTATTAGATATTAGGATGGGAGGACTTGACGGTGGAGTAAGAATAGCCAGAGTGGACTGGAGTCTCGCTTTCCTCCCTCCTATTTCGCATGTGTCCAGGACTCCTTGCTAATTACTCTGAAGGTGGCAATTCGGACAATACTGCATTGGGTTAACCCATTTCTTCAACCTACCATCTTGGCATCTTAAAAGATTTTTGGGCTCTTGGCCCGAGCTAATTCGGTAGTTCGGTGTGATTCTTGGCCCAATGTAAGAAAACCTCCCATGGATCATGGCGTGTTTTCTGCTGAAATTTACTAGTGGCTTCCTATGCGGCTTTTCAGATGCCTTGGAATGTGATTGGTAGAATGTGATGCTTATGTTGTGTTTGGTGGAAAAAGAAAATTACTAGGAATATGTTTTTCTTGTGTTTTGTTCATTATTGAAATTTCACAAATAACATGAATAAGCATATTATTTTATCCTTAAATATTAAAGTATTTAGCTTGACTAGAAGATATTTTTCTTTAATAATATTAACACTTGTATTAAATGTATATAAAACTATAACTATAAAGTAAATTAATAATAATAATATAGCATGCATAGTATATTAATAATTTTGGTATTAGATTGAAGTCATCAAAACATATACTAAGATTTCAAATTCATTTCCTATATAACAAATAAGTATAAACTAGTTATCTAAAGTATTTGTGGTATTAATAATAAAAATAAAGGTATGCTAGTCAATTTAATATAAGACAAGGGTATTTAGGTAAAAAATACTGAATATCTTGACATCTTGAATTCATTTTTTTAAGGGGATCACATTAATAGCTTTTTGAGTAATCTAATGTCCTACAACATTCAAAATTTTTAGAAATTCGAGAGTTAGTAGCATACCAAAGGCATTAATACTGGTATTCTCGAATTGCTTTTTCTAGATAATCTTGATATCAAAATCCCTTTAAATATCGAAAGATATATTTTTACTATTTCTATATCAAGTTCTGTTCGCGATTACTATTCGATTGCCGAGTAAAAGGAGAGAAAAAAAAACAATGTCATGACAATTTCTATGGTTATTTGCAGGCACTATAATTATAGCGTCTTCAAATTACGTATTATCATTTTTTTTACAATAAACCTTAATCTTATTACTCTATAATATTAATTACTAAATAAAATACGATTACAGTGTAAATCATTACCTTCAAAAAAAAAAATAATACTACTCCTCCTATTTACTTTGTAAGTTAAATTATATATCATATGTCTATAGACCGTTAAATACATTACTTATTGCACCATAAATTATATATTTATACTTTCACAATTTGATTAATTCCTTGGAAAAAATCAACTTTAGGTTAATGTAAACATACTAGTGTCTTAGGCATATAAAGAACCTTCTCATGATACTGTCTATGTAGTAGTGTGGGTGTCTCTGGGGTCTTAGAAGTCGGAACAAAGTCATAGTTTTGGGCTTCTTAAATTTTGTTAGGCAGGTTTTAACTACAAATTAAATATAAGATAGATCCATAATCCTTGAATATCCGTTTACCCTCTTTGTGAATGGTAATTAAGTTGTGTGTTGAGGTGGTCACGGGAAAGCTAACATTGTTAAAACGTGTAATGGCATGCAGTATGCCACCTACCAAAACGCTCCATTGACAGCCACTAGTCACGTTTTTGAAGATGAAGATGAAGCAGAAATTACAGTTCTGGAGGAGCTCCTATGCAAGTTACAAACGTGTGAAGTTCAAAAATATTAAGGATAATTTCCATTTGGACTCGAATCATGCATATAATTATAATGCAACGTCAAGATTTGTTCTTTGAGCAACAAAAAATCATGTTCCTGTAGTTTTATGTATCCTTCCTTTTCTATTGTTAATTTTTATGATGTGAAATGTATGTACTAATGGAACCCAACTTTTTGTTTGATCAATAGAGTAAACGAGTTCAACCAAGTTTTAGTAATCGTATTGAATCTAGTTGGATTTAAGTTATTGCAATAAAAATAGGTGGCTAGATTCCAAATTGACCTAAAAATGTTGCCCAAGTGTCGTTTAAAATGCAATTCCAATTGGTTCATTACTTGGATTCAAGAGAAAATTCAGTTTCATTACTGAAATAACCTCATCTTCGTTTCAGCTTTCAATTTTCTATTTTTTCCCAGAAGAATGCCTAATTCTTACGCAGCAAAATTTTCCAAAAACATATATGTATGCAAAATTCATATGGAAAGTGCGAAATGCATTGTAGAAAATGCCTTCTTACACCATCTTAGTTTTCATTCATTTGGAATTTGAAAAAAAAAAAAACAACAAAAAAGAAATTTCAAGATATTCAATCTCAATATTGATAGCCTATTAATTATTATTTATTCCACATTCATTGCCTAATAAATAAAATAAATACGTAAAAAAACTCCAACCAAATCACAAACAAGCAAGTAAAAGTCTTCTTTCTTTCAAAAGAAAAGTTGTCAGAAACGCCTTTCCTTTACCTTAACTCACTCCTTCCTCGTTTTGCCCAAACGCAAACTTCACGCTCCCTCTTCTCCGTCCTTTCCCTCCTTATAAAACCCCAATTCTCGAAGCCCACAACCACCGCAGCACCAAAAACACACTCAAGACGCAAGAATTCCCTCAGAACCCCAAATGGCTCAACCATCGTCCCATGTAACTCCACCTTTGAAAGATGAGCTTGATATTGTTATCCCAACTATAAGAAACTTAGATTTCTTGGAGAAGTGGAGACCTTTCTTTCAGCCATACCACCTTATCATTGTTCAAGATGGTGATCCTAGCAAGAACATCCTGGTCCCTGATGGTTTTGATTATGAGCTTTATAATAGGAATGATGTGAATAGGGTTCTTGGTCCTAAAGCTAATTGTATCTCCTTCAAAGATTCTGCTTGTCGTTGCTTTGGTTTCTTGGTTTCCAAGAAGAAGTATATCTTCACCATTGATGATGATTGCTTTGTAAGTTCTTTTTCTCAGTTCTGTCTTGCATTTTTTTTTACCAGTAAGATTTTTATCAGAAGTCAACTTGGTGGGGGACCAAGCGGGGCCCACATTGAGGTTTTCACAAAAAGATTTATTGTCTCGGTTTTTTTTTTTTTTTTTTTTTTTTGAAGGTGGCTAGGGATCCAAGTGGGAAGGAGATCAATGCATTGGCTCAGCATATACAGAATTTGCTGACACCTTCTACACCATTTTTCTTCAATACCCTTTATGATCCGTTTAGAGAAGGTGTTGATTTTGTGAGAGGATACCCTTTTAGCCTGAGAGGAGGTGTGCCTACTGCTATCTCTCATGGACTTTGGCTTAACATTCCTGATTATGATGCCCCAACTCAGCTTGTCAAGCCCCTTGAACGTAACACTAGGTTAACTCTGCATCAATTGCACTTTGGTTTTTGCTTCTTGCTCTTGGCAGTGATTTTTTACTCTGTGTCAATTGAAATCAACCTTGTGTGCATTGTTTCGTTTTTATTCAGAATCTCTAAAGAAGCAAGTGTGCTTTTGGCTAAATGTTTGTCTAATTGTACGTTAATTTTAGCTCACACAGGTATGTGGATGCTGTTTTGACAATCCCAAAAGGCACCTTATTCCCAATGTGTGGAATGAACCTTGCTTTCGACAGGGAATTGATTGGCCCTGCAATGTACTTTGGACTCATGGGTGAAGGTCAACCCATTGGAAGATATGATGATATGTGGGCTGGCTGGTGTGCCAAGGTAACGTTTCTTTTGATCTTTTTGCTACCTAATTGCTTATAGGATTAACGGTGAAAAATTAATGCTACTGGTTGACAGTGTTCGTTGCTGATATATTGATCGCCTGAAATGTGACTGAATGCAATTTGTGCTTCTTTTAGTCTCGATGTTTAAATCTACATCCTGGATCAAAATTCCCACGCTCGATTGAATGCGGTGGATGTATATTATTTTCTTGATGTTTCAAATGATGTTCTGTTGGCTGTGGGTTTCAGGTAATCTGTGATCATTTGAGTCTTGGGGTTAAGACAGGGCTACCATATATTTGGCATAGCAAGGCAAGCAATCCATTTGTGAATTTGAAGAAGGAATACAAAGGCATATACTGGCAGGAAGACATCATCCCATTCTTCCAATCTGTTGTCCTGCCAAAAGAGTGCACGACCGTGCAGCAATGCTACCTTGAGCTTTCCAAACTGGTCAAGGAAAAGCTTGGTCCTATTGATCCTTACTTTCAGAAACTTGGTGATGCCATGGTTACCTGGATTCAAGCATGGGACGAGCAGAACTCACCAGCACAAAAAGCTGAAGCTCCGGTCGCTGGCGTTAAGAAAAACTGAGTTCACTTTTTAGCCATAATAGTGGGCGTTTTGGTTACTTTCACTGTTGTAGTTGGATTTGATTTCCTTTAACCTGTACCATTGTGCTCTTCTCACTTTGTGTCATGCTTTGGATCTCTAAGATCATCTAGACTAAAGATTTCCATCCTATATCTGATCTTAAAATAAGAAGGATTGTCATTATTTTATATATGAACTTGAATTTGGATATCGCTTTTTTTATCTCATCTTTTATCTCCTATCTGTTTAATTAACATGTCAACTGTGGATTTAATTCAAGTTAGGATCTTGAACCGCAATCTATAAGATTCCATTGGTTTATTAGATTGGAATTGATAGTCCATTTAATCAAGTGAAACTACGAGTAGGTATCTTTTCAAAACTTTAATACCTTTTCTGTGGGAGATTTGACTGAAAAAATGCCATTTAATATGAAACATCGTCTGCAATAATGCAAAAGTTTTCTTGCCTTGTATCCAAAGGTTAGGTTTTGTGGCGGCCCTAGGATTTCTAGGGTGCTGATTTGGCTTCAGCGTCCAATCCTTATCAGACCCTATAACAAATTAAAAATTATTCCGTTGTTGTGTGCTGCCTAACTTGAATGATGGATGGCATCATCGAGGTGGCTTGTCCTTATAAGCACTCAAGAAGATTTTGTCTGCTCCTTAATTTTTCAAAGGTCATGCTTACAAGGAGGGATGGATCCCTTAGACAGAGATGGAAAGACCTGAATATGAAAGAAATCTTTACAGAGAGATGAACCCTTTAAAAAAGAGAGAGAAATCCACAAAGAGAAATGAACCTTTTATTCTATCTAGGTAAACTGACTTTCTTTTCAGTTATTTAGTGTTTAGAGTGTTAAATATGACTAGATGATCATAAAATCATCTTGTTTAGTGCATAAGAGATTGGTATTGATAGTTTACCACCAAAATCAATAATTAAATTAGAGATGTGTAACACAATCAGGAATGAAATTAGAATGCATTAAATGAATTAATGATTGATATGTATTAAACGACGAAGTTACGAGACTAAAGTAAAAACGAACAAAGTAAACTATTAAGAGTGTGTGTCACACGCTAGGGTGTAAAATAGCATTCCTCGTACATTCGCAATACATGACAATGCATCCGATAATGGATCAACGCAACCTTAATAGAATTGGTTTCATCTCATTGAAAAGAATCCGAAGTCTAACATGTGGTGATGTTGAAGCAATAGTAGATGTCTTGCTAAATAGCTTTCTCTCCCTATTTTCCTTTTTTCTTTGCGTCCTATGTTTACTTATAGGGCTCTTTTGATTCTTTCACCGATTTGGTCAACCTTTTTTTTTTTTTTTCAATATGAATTTGTCTTAAATGATGGGCATTTATCGACCACTCTTATCTAGAATTGTTTTGTGCGCTTGTTATTTTTTTTCAACCAAGTTTGTCTTGATCGAGTAAAGTTTTAGGAAACGAATCAAAGAAAAAATAGAATAGAAAGATAAAAAATCACATAACATAAAGATTTACATGTTCGATAATTATGCCTACTCCACAACTATACTAGGATTTCTTATTAGGTTTTTATCAAGTGATGACTACAAATACAAGAAATGTTATCCATATTTATAGAGTGAACAACTAGGGTTACAATAAAAAAGGACTAACATGCCTATACACCTAGCTTAATATTCCGTAGACCTTTCGGGGTTTTCTCTTCGAGCTTTTGCAAGGCGTTGCCTCTTTGATCCTCACTCATCCTAACAAGATCGTTGTGTGTGTAATGCCCTAAACTATAACCACATCGACATTAGTTTCACACAACTTAACAACCTTCTACTTTGAGATTGATCTCCAAATAGAATAAAAACCTCTTATGACTATCTATTTTCTCACATAACTTAAAGTCCTAGTGCGAGCTTTCTCATCACTAATTGTAAAGGCCAACTAAGGTAATGTAAAGTCTCAACTTATCAATGGTAACTATCTTGATCAGCATATCAATTGGAATCTCTAATTCTAGAATCTTACTCAAATATATTACCCTATCATACAACAAGTCTCGGATATAGTGATATTTTAACTCAACATGTTTGGTTTTTGCATAAATGATTAGATTTTTAGCTCGGTGACTTGCATTCTAACTACCACTCGAAAAGCTTAGTATCACTATGTACCTTACCCATTTCTATCGGGATATTTTTCATTTCTTCACCAACTTTTGAAATAACTATATACTCAACTTTAGTAATGAAGAGAGTAACACACTTTTGAAGTAGAGACACCCAACTCACGAGTAGTACCACCTAATGTGAAAAGATAACCTATGGTACTCTTTCTATTGTCCGGATCATCACCTAAATTTGGTTCAATAAATCCTTATAGAATAATATTATTCTTCTTAAAATAAAAAGTTATACACGAAGTACCTTTTGAATAATGAAAAATCCACTTTACTACTTTCTAATATTTCTTTTCTATATTTGTCAAGTACCTACTAACAACTCATATGCATCAAACTTCCAATTGCTGATGTATAAAGGACTTAGACACTTCTTTTTGGTCTTTGGTGACTTCTTATTTGAAAAGCTGAGATGGCTTCCAAAATGAGTGTTTTTTATCTTTCCATCTTATAGGTTGAATCTGCTCGACACTTTTTAAATATCTTTTCTTGAGATAAAGTCAATGTAACTTTTTAATCTATCTCTATTGATTCTCATCCTAAATATACTGCTTTGCGAGTTCTAAATTCTTCATCTCAAACTATTTTGCTAATTATTGCTTGAGCTTGTTGATTTTTTTTTTAAAATTAAATCCTGTAAAAAGTATATCATTAGTATACAAAAGTAAAATAAGATAAAAGTCATCAAAACCTTTTGATATAGCGAGTAGTGATCCATCTCATATCTATTGAAACCACTATTACACATGAACCCATTAAATTTTTTATATCATTGCCTAGGAGCTTGCTTCAAACCATATAAATTTTTTTTCTTCGCTTACACACTAGTTTCTCTTTTTTTTTTGAAACTTCAAAACCTTCCGGTTGTACCATGTAGATTTTTTCTTAAGGCCATCATGTAAAAGAATAGTTTTTACATCTAATTGCTCTAGATAAAGCTTTTTTTACAATAACAATATAAAGCACTAATCTAATAGTAATCATCTTGACTACATGAGAGAAAATCTCGATATAGTTAATTGTTTTTTCTATTGAAAGCCCTTTTACCACTAGCCTTGTCTTGTATCTTTTACCATCGTCATGCTCTTTTTTGATCCTATACACCTACTTGTCATTTATAGCTTTTTTTGGTAATACGATTGAAGTCCATGTCGATTCTTTTCGGGAGACCTCATCTCTTCTTCCATGGCTAGCTCTCATTTGACGAATTTTTCACATGTGGTGTTTCACTAAAGAATTCTAGTTCTCCAACATCAATAAGAAGCAAATAGTTTCAGAAATGTCAAGACCTTGAGTGGGTCCGGACACTCTGTCAAACCTTCTCGATTGAAGAGTATAAGTTACTATTTCTAGTTACGGTTCAACTTCGACTTTCTTATCTCTCGTCATCAATAATCTTAATCCTATATATATCATTCTCTACGATGTC
The DNA here is from genome assembly GCA_963924115.1 of Dovyalis caffra. NCBI lineage: Eukaryota > Viridiplantae > Streptophyta > Magnoliopsida > Malpighiales > Salicaceae > Dovyalis > Dovyalis caffra. The sequence goes on along the minus strand of CAWUPB010001009.1, from coordinate 3,363,730 downwards.
TTCTAAATTAGCTTTCTCACTTGTTTTTGATTGATTTTCTATACTATTAGAATCTATCCCAAACATATCCTTATGCAAAATATTTTAATTAAAGGTCACATTCTTATGTCTTATGATCTTTATATTCGATCATTCTAAAGCTGATAACCAAAATTATTAGAGTCATTACCAATGAAGTAACACTTTTTAGCCTTAGAATCAAGCTTATGTCTATCATCGGATCCAACATATACATATGAAATACAACCAAAAGTACTCGAAGTGTGAGAAATTTACCTCATGTTTTTATCGTACTTTCTTAGGTTATTTGAAACCAAATGGAACCGAAGGTCCTCTATTTATGAGGTAAGTCTGTCGTATTTATTGAGTCAAACCAGAATGTTATGGATAAACCGAACATAATCTCATGTTTTTTGCTTACTCATTCAAAGTTATATTCATACTTTAGCAATACTATTTTACTCTAGTATCAAAGGAACTATCTTGATCATTTTGATCTCATTATGAAAACGATAATCTTTAAACTCTGTATCGATATACTCTCCTCTATTATCCGACTTCAAAGCTTTGATATTCGGAACAATCCGATTTTTAATTTTAGTTTTTGACATTTTAAATAGAGTAAACACTTCAGATTTTTTTTCAAAAAATACATCCATACCGTTTTGGTGGAGTTATTAATAAAAGTGACATAGTAGCATAAGTCTCCAGAGAAGTCACAAGGGTTAGTCTCCATACATATGTATGCATCAATCCTAGTTTCTCTTCTTTTAAAAATCTATCGCACTTTAGGAAACTGAATCTTTTTTTATTTTTATAGATATAGGCCTCACATAAGCTAAAATCAATATGTTTCAATTCTAGTAATTTTCTCTTTCATACTAACTGCTTTAAATCCTTTTCACTAATATGCCCAAGCCTTCGATGTAACCATATCAAATCACCATCATCATCGAATTAGCCACTACTACTTGTATCCCTTGTTATAGTAGTCGTATACAAAGTCTCAACCTTATTGTCTCATGCTGCAATCATATTTCTCTTCCTTGTCTTTCATGATCCACTTTTAAATATTGTTGTGTATCTAACATTATCGATTTTGCACATTAAAATTAGATTCTTCCTAAAACTTAGAATATGTGTAAAATTTAATAGTTTCCATTGTATTTCGTTGACGAGTTCCGATACTAACCTCACATTTCTCTACAATATCTAGAGATTCATCATCTATAAGATAAACCTTTTCAAAATTTTCTATAATATATTTACGTAAGAAATCTTTACATAAAGTAGAATAAAACGACACACCTAAGTCTAAAATCCAAGACTCGATGGGATTGTCCTCACTTGTAAACTAATATATTTGTAATTTCATCAATTGTTACATATACAAAGTCATCATCCGTATTATTATTCTTCTTTGGAGCCGTACACTAATCTTTAAAATGCCTATTTTTGTCACAATTCTAGCAGGTGATGTCTTTATAATTTTTTAATTTCTATCTGCCTTTTGATTTTGACTTGTTATAACCATGATTTTGATTCTATTGAAAGTCATTTCCTCTTCTATTAGTACTCAAAGAAGAATATGAAGGTTCATTTGTAACGTTAAATGCCCAAATATGGAGGTCACAAGTGCTATGGTAACATCAAACATTCATTGAATGCTATATGTAGTTGCGTCATGCTTAACCGGGATAGGCTAGACATGCCATAGCCATGTCCTATGCTCATCAATTGTGCAATGATGCCTTATGATGTAGGACTTGTATGGGACATAAAACACAAAATAAAAAAATCTTTTCTTTTTAGAGCTGAAAGGCACATAATTAAACCTATGACAACCTTGGTTCAACTTATTAAGTTGATATATTTATTCAATGCAAATGGCATGTTATAATGTAAAACATTCAATATGAATTAGGCCAACGTAAGTTTTTATGAAACAACCTTCATGTAATAAAACATCAATTAGTTTATACATTATCATGATTAAAAAAAAGGCTATTTATACATTGTTCTTACATACCAAAACTAGGCAATGCACATTACGTAGACAATGTCTAGACTATGAGCTTAAATTTATGTCCGTATTATATTTTTTGACAAATTCAAAATACATTCAGTAACATCTCTAGTGCAACAACATGCTCTAGGCCTAGTTTTGGTCACTTACACCACAAGACACGAACCGTAAGCCAAGGCTCAATAAGTGTAACCATCTATAAGTTTGTTTAAACATGTTTTCATGATGAAAATCCTTTTTTGTCTTTCGAACATGCCTTATAAAATATCTAATTCGGTCTTTTTTTTAAACCTTAATGAAAAAATCATAAACTCGGATATATTCTAGTCAAAAGCCAACCCTAGGTATACACTATATCATTCTTGTAGGTGGCCTTTCTATGAAGATACACTTGACCTCTTTGCTTGCTTAAAACACGAGTTCATGAAATTTAGTGTAATGCCATATCATGAGTTTAAGAAGTTCATTGTCAATTCATCATGAATGCATCCCACAATGCTACTTAAATGATAAGTGCATAATTAGTATGTTTTTTTATGCTTTATTACATTATACTTTTCGAGTGTTTATTGTATTATATTAGGATAATTAAGATTGAGATGATGGTTTTAGGTTTTGTAGGAAAAACGACGAATCAAAGAAAGAAAACCCAAAACCAAAGCAAGAAAGAGAGAAGCAACCAAAGAGGTTTAGAAGAGTCATACGGCCATGTGTGATACAATAAGAAATAGCTACTAGCCATATGAAACAAAAAAGGAAACTATGTCCAGGCATGATTAACTCAAACCTTCTAGCATTTATATAGGTTTTCCAATGCCTTAGAGTTGGATTTGAAAGAAGTGGTCTTCAAAGACTTTATAGATGACATCTTAATATTTTTAGAATGATGTAGTGGGTAAAAATCTAAGTTTTTTTGGACCTCTAAATGATATTTCATATTTTATTCTAGAAAACTTATTCGAATCTCGTTCGGTGTCCGGATCGGTTGTGGAGTTTAATTCATATTTAGAGTTTCAGAACTCCAATGGATGCAAAGTCAAGCTCATGGAATAAATAAGAGGAATACCTATAATTCTTAGAGTTCTTGAGTCCAAAATAGGTCTTTATCATGGAGAAATTTAGCTACAAAGTGGAATCCTAAGGTTGGATGGACGGAGTTGAGTCGGTGTTAGTATTGCACTCATAAATGAAGTCTGTAGATACCTAACTAATATAATCCTTAATGCATTAGATAGCTAAGAAATAAGGATACAAATTTTATGAAGAATATAAAACCTAATTTGGCCTATAGCAAGTTCATTTAAGCTAATTATTCAAGGATATGGGATGAAGTGTAAATTCCACATGGGTAGAAGCTTGGCACATAAGATGAAATCAAAAAAACACACGAGACAGTAATTAGGGACACAGGATGAAGTAAAAAAAGGCATGAGATGAAATGTAAATACCACATGGCTGTGTTGCTTAGTCAAGTAAGCCATGTGTCACTACAAACAAGCCATGTGGGGTTGTCATGTGTGTGTTGTAATTCTATCTTTTGCTATAAATAGAGAAGTTAGGGTTTCACTTTATTTATTCTCATTCTAGGGAGAGATTTCAACTCCTAGAAGTCACCATAAATAGAAAACTCTCTCTTTGTAACCTATTATATGCAACTAAACTCTATTCTTAGTCAAATCAAGTTGAAATTTTTGGTTAAATCACAATGAGATTACGAGTTTTATTTATAAACTTGTCTTATTTGGGTATTTTATATATTTTTTTGAATGATTAGTTTATATTTGTATGATTAAATTGATTAAAGTGTATGTTAATTGTTTGATCATATTAACTTATTGCTAGCTAAGATGTGGGGCTACCATGTGTGTGTTGTAACCCTACCTTTTGCTGTAAATAGAGAAGTTAGAGTTTCATTTTATTTATTCTCTCATTCTAGGGAGAGATTTCAACTCCTAGAAGCCACTATAAATAGAAAACTCTCTCCTTATAACCTATTATATGCAACTAAACTCTATTCTTAGTTGAATCAACTCTAAGCTTTTGGTTAAATCGCAATAAGATTATAAGTTTTATTTCTAAATTTATTTTATTTGGGTATTTTATATTTTTTTTGAATGATTAGTTTATAATTGTATGATTAAATTGATTAGAGTGCACGCTAGTTGTTGGATCATATTAACTTATTACTAGCTGAGTATTCAATTTTATATAATTGCTTGTTTAAACTTACTTGAGATAGTAACTAGGAGTTGATGATTATTTTTTATGCTTTCATTCAATTCTTTAAAAAATACAAAACTAGGTTACGTCTTCTCTAGCGCTTAGGAAGGTGGCTTAGCTTCACCTATCTTTCTTTGATTAATGTTGTTATTAGATTAAATCTATCTAGTGCTTAATAGGTTGTTCGAGTAGCTAGAAAATTAATCGAGTATCGTATATTCAATTAACGACTAAGTAAGAAAAAATTGAGGAAAACATACATGTTGTTGCCTTACGATGAATATTCATGTTTAGGATAAGTTAATTATTTAATCGATGATTAGCGATCAAATTGAAAGTGAATACTAAAGTTTAACCAAGGTTCTCTTAATATTGTTATTTCAATTTACATATCTATTTTGAAGCATTCCAAACATAAAACCCTACTTTTACACTACAAGAACACTCCACCTAAAGGAACGACCAATTTAGCCTCTTTCCCTATGGGTTCGACCCATACTTGCTATGATTACATTATTGTGATTAAAAGCTCTATAAGAAAAAAATATAAATTAATAATTTATTAGCGACACGACGTACCATAAATAAATTTAGGCACCAAGAAATTATCCATTAAGTCGGTAAGAGTTCACACAAGCTACAAAAATTTAGGTACTAAGCATTTATCCATCCATTCAAAAAGAATTCATATAAGTTACAAAAATTTAGGCATCAAGAAATTATCCATTAGTTCGATAAGAATTCACACAATCTACAAGAAATTAAGCACCAAACATTTATCTATCAATTTGATAAGAATTCATACAAGTTCCATCAATTCGACTAGAATTTACACAATCTATAAAAAATTAGGCACCAAGCATTTATCCATCAATTCGATAAGAATTCATACAAGTTATAAAAATTTAGGCACCAAGTATTTATCCATCAATTCGATAAGAATTCATACAAGCTATGAAAATTTAGACACCAAGCATTTATCCATTAATTTGGTAAGAATTCATACAAGTTATGAAAATTTAAGCACCAAGCATTTATCCATCAATTTCGATAAGAATTCATACAAGCTATTAAAATTTAGGCACAAACCAATTGTCCATCAATTCAGCAAGAATTCATACAAGCTAGCCAAGCAACATGCCTCATCATGCTTACAAAAATTAAGGATAAACATTCAAAAAAGGCATCAAGCAATTGTCCATCAATTTGGCAAGAATTCACCCAAAACATAATAATTCAAAAGGGATGTTCATAATTCATCATCAATGAAACTTGTACATAATAAGTCTTGTGATATAGGCGAGAGTTACGATTACTTAGACGAGCTAGAAATGAAAGAAAACACTTCAAGATCCCTTAAAAACTTCACGTTGCCCTTTGTCCTAGCTTTCGATCAATTGCTCAAAACGTCTCCCTCTCTGCTAGTTCCCTCTCAAGCTCGTGTGTAGTTGTTTTTTCTTTGTAAGAATAAAATGGCCAAAACCTTGGCAAAGGAAAACTTTCACCCTTGTATAAAGAAATGGTAAAAAATCCTAGGTGATGACACCTACCTAGCCAACTCATCCATGTAAGCTTAAGTGGTGTCTCTCATCTTTACATTAACCTAACATAAATTAAGCCCCCTCTCACTTGTTAAATTAATTCAATCAAGCCTCTTGATTAAACATGAATCATTTTAGGGTTTCTATAAGATCACATACAAGCGATACACGTAATATTAATAGCAAACAAGGTATAACGTTCGATAATGAGGCATATAACAAGACATAAAAATCGCTTAGCATGACTTGATAATTTTTATCAACATAAATCAAGTGTCACGATATAGTTATTTTTGATAACATGAATACAAAATAGACATAAACATAGAACATCAAGTAAATCACACACACATATATGCATATGCCATGGTTAAGGGTCTCGATCGTTACATCCTTTGACTCACTTCGTGAATATCTTCATTGACCATTTAATCTCGGTCATCATCTAATTTCTATTTCTATTCCTTGATAAACTTTTATTGTTGTTACCTTTCCGGACCAACTATCGAGTAGAGAAGATAGCAAAATTAGTGCCTTAATTTCATCATCAAATAAGATGTTAACTAACTCTAATTGATTGATCAACACATTAACTTCATTGATGTAATTAGTCACGGATGCACCCTCTAACATCTTTGAATTAAATAATTGACATATTAAAGTACCTTATTTGAGATAAATGACTTCTCATACATATTTGATAGCACCATCATCAAATCTATTGTGGTCTTTTTTTCACGATGTTAAAAGTAATATTTTACATCAATATTAGCTGAATAACATCCAAAGCCTAGTGATCCAACAAAACCCAATTAGTATCTTTCATTCCCTACTAGCTTATTCCTTAATATGGTTTATGTAGGTTCTTCGGTACGGATAATCTTTAACCCACATCTTCTAGAACACGAAGTCTTTGTCATCGAACTTATCAATCCCGACTTTTTTTTTTTTTGCCATCTTTCCTCCTTATCCTGTGAACCCGAGGCTATGATACCAATTGTTAGAAAATGAACCGAGTAAGAAAATAAAATAGAGAGACAAAAAATAATCATATAACATAAAAATTTATGTGGTTCGAGTAGTTGTGTCTACTCTATAATGTTTTAAACTATCGGTCTCCACAATTTAGCATAAAAGACCATGAATAGAGCCATGAATCCATTTTAATTTGCATATTTAATTGATACTTGCATAAAATAATAAAATATGTGACAATAAGTGTCAACTTCATATATGTATTGCAAATTAGAGGCATGACCACACCTTTTGTCCGCTTTCTAACATCATATCTACCATAATAATAAAATATTAATAGAACTAATAATTGATATCTTCTCAGAAGGATATCTAAATAGATGGATGAATGCATGTCATGTAGTGTAAATTAATACTATTTCAAAAGCGAGAAGAGTATGAAAAAAAAAAAAAACATAAAATGACAACTAAAACAAATGAATTGCCTATCCTCTCCATATAGTGTAAACTCTTCTCGATCGTTATATGTATGTCATTTTTATGTGATGTGCTTCTTGAATTAAGAAATATATTACGTCATCTTAGTGATAGATAATTGGGGGAAACATGTGTTGTACGATCGGATCCGGTTTTTTGTGTGAAAAATTTAAGAGTTTGATCAAGTAAAAGAGATTAGGACACTATTATAGTTGAATTAGGACTAAAAAAGTCATGGTGATTGTATGGAGAGTTGAGAAACTATCTTTTTGCCTATTTTTTCATATGTGGTGCCATTAATGATGCATGAATTTTTGACATTTAGATTTATTATACCTAATATTCAGCCTAATTGAGGAGTTTAGAGAAATAGTGATGGTGTCCTTTGAAGTCCCGCAAGCATAGAGCATAATCATCGGTGTTATTGGTAAATCCACTTCAATGGTCAAGTTGATATTTTTAAATATACTTGTATAAATATAAGATATTAGAGAGAGATGATTCTCTTTGAGATTATAAATACATTATGTTTATCGTGCCTTAGTTGAGAATGTGTTTTATGATAGAGTGAGTTCTTTTATATAGTGAAAAATATAGATATAAAGCATAATTTTAGTGTGTTGAATCAATAACTATACAGCCATAAAGAAAAGGGTCCATAATCATAAGAATTCCAACTTTAATAGGTTTTGTGGAAAAACCCAAATTTCACCCCTCATCAGATTCACAGGAACGAGACAGTAAAGTTTTTCCTCTTTATCCAGATCATGATGTGGAATATCACTATCACTCATTTCAATTCAAACGAATATGAATTTCAATCTAGCTTACTAATGTGTTGCCATGTTAATTGGAGATGGCTTGAAGATAAGAACATTCATTGAAGTTCGCTGTTTTCTGTTAAGAATCTCAAGCTAAAACATCAATTCAGCTAGATGTTGCAACCTTAATTTGATTGTGTAGAATGCTTTTCCACGTCAAGAAGGGTTTTTTTTTTTTTTTTTTGGTGTGTATTTATGCGTGGGCGTGCGAAATTTACAAGTGTCAGCATTAGTTGATAGGAAATAAGAAAGTCGGGTTGGAATTGTATTCTTAAATAGTTCGTTCCTAATTCTTGTGAACTATTAAACGTAAGACTTTTTGGAACCTCTGGTCGATCCAAATCCAAGTACTGCTGTGACTTAACCGCAACAGCGAGATACTTTTTATCTTATGTCGTCTTCGAACTATAACTCCCCGTTCGAGTCAACTTACGTGCCGTTTACGACTCGTCTTTCCCTAAATACATGAAAGTTGCATAGAAGAATAATGTACACTAGCCTTTATAGATTATCTTTTTGCAAATTGGGCGTTTCGTAGTAGCCGCCCACCTTTTTCTTACATATTCTTGCCTTTATATTTCCCTATCTGTTTCTCATACGTACATCCATTTTAGCATCTTATACATTTCTTCTTCTTCAAGGAGTATAGACTCGTGAGAAATTGTAGCAGCTCAGGTCTTGTTTATTCATAGCATTCATTCATGGCAATGGAGAAGTATCAGATATTCCTTCCTGTCTCTGACCCATCAAGTCCTTCATCACTAAACATGGCAAATCGTCAAATCTATTTTCATAGTGACAGTGAAAATGGGGTCAAGCCAGAAAGTAGAATTCATCATTTGGATGCTCAAAACAGTGTTTCTCAGACCAGTAGAGTCTCTAACAATTCTGAGATTAAGGTGAAACCAAGAAAGAGAGTAGGGGATAATAATGAGTGTAGAAAGCATAGATATGCATTTCAAACTAGAAGCCAAGTTGACATACTTGATGATGGTTATAGATGGAGGAAATATGGGCAAAAGACGGTTAAGAACAGCAAGTTCCCAAGGTCAGTATCCTGCATGTTAATCTGCTAAAAATTTATTGGTTCTTTTGTGGGATGATTGCTAAATCGGTCTCTTAATTCTCTTTCCTGTCAATTTCTATCTAGCTGCCTGCCTTATCAATTGTTGTGGTTGGTATTAACTATATAGTTTAGTGTTGATTTATATCCTCCAAAAGGCTAGGGTTTTTTTTTTTTTTTTTAATGTATTGTAGACAGGACAAGGCAAGTGATATATTGATTACTTATTGGAGGAAATTAATTTAGTTCAGATCATAAAAGAGAGCCAAAATCATAATCTGATGGGAAGTTTCTTCATTGAACATTCAATTGCGACTGCAGAAGTTACTACAGGTGTACATATAATGCGTGCAATGTCAAGAAGCAAGTCCAACGCAATTCTAAAGATGAAGGGATTGTTGTTACCACCTATGAAGGAATGCATAATCATCCATCTGAGAGGTGCTCTGAAAACTTCGAGGACATCCTGAGACAGATGCAAACTTACACTCCTTTCTAAATTATGCCGCGACTTTTCCCTTAATGTTTGGATCGCACATAGACTACTGTAATGCTGTATTGGGGGTGGAAAATAAATAACGTTCCGACAGCAGAAAACATTGGAAGCTACTTTCCTTCTAGCTATGGAATCGTTCTGATGGTGCAAAGAATGATTTCAGTTTCAAGCTTGCTAGACTGATTTGGCAGATTCGCTATATGGAGGATCGTAGCCATACAATGTTTAAAATTAGCATAAGGACTTCTCCAGTTCTAAAGACTCAATACTTTTGCTCTTTCTGATCCACCATTCTTGGTCAAAGCAGAAGCAAAATTGGATACTAAGAACTAAGCTTGGTTGAAAGAGTACCATTATTGAAGTTTTGGTCAAACTTGTAAATATTCGAAGGGTTGGATGACCTATTTCTATTTAAAATCTTGGATTGGATTATAATCATGTTGGTGCTGACTGAAAATACTCAGCTAGAACCTTGTGTTTGTTAATTGCCTCCATATTCTTCTTCAGTGTTAATTTCTTAACTGCTATTTGAAGGACAGAAGTCCTACAAATTAAGGGCTCCAATGAAAAAGCTGGGAGTTCAGTACTCAGATCACCTTTTGTTCTAGATATGACATTAACTTCATGTTATTCTGCAGATTTAAAGAGCAGAAAATTTTCCAACTTTATTCTTCAAAATCCCTTAAATGTTCAAGATTGTTCCCATATCAGCAAGATATTGGGGTAATGGCTCCATATATAGTTGATTTAGCAATCTATTTTATTGACTACATATATCATCACTATATATATATATATATATCTGCATTATTCATGACGGTAAGGTATGAAAATCTCCAATTAGAAGACAGATGCATATATGTATATCTGCATTATTCATGATGGTAAGGTAAGAATATCTCCAATTAGAAGACAGATGCATTCATACAAAAGATTAAGGAAACATCAGTTGGATCACCTCCTCAGTTTAGAACCAACTTAAATAGAAAACAGAGAAAAATATCATGTTGGGAATAGAATCACCTCATTTCCAACCCCATGACCACCAAAACTCCTCTTTGAGATGATCCCAATTGCACACGCAATGAAAGCAATTGTAAGCCAACCCATAGCAACCATCCAGCTTGCCCCATATCTTTCTTGTTCACCATTCAAAACTCTATTTTCTTCTTGCACACTTGCCACCACCACCTTTTCTTCCTCTTTTTCTCTCTCCATACAGTCGTCACAAATATAAAAAGAAGAAGAGGAGGATGATGATGAATAAGAACAATGGTGACTAAATGGAGACAACCCTTCTTTCCTTGCATCAACATCTTCATTCTCATCATCAGAATCATAGAAGGATACTGATCTAACTTCAGTCTCTTGAACTAAACCATCCAAATTATCATATACCATCCCCTCTATCCCTCCAAAATCCGTCTCACTCACACTACTCCCCATTGCCTCAAAAAGCCTCCTTCCCTTCAACTTGCCACTCTCAATGGCTTCCCTTCTCTCTTTCAAAATCTCATCAACTGCCAAGTCATTGTTCCTAACCTTCCATTCACCACCTCCTTCCACTGGCGGAGACCTCCCATGTTGAAGTGCAGACATAAGGTCTCTTGGAGAGTTGTATAGGAGTTTACGGGCTTTGACCATAAGTTTCGAGTCTGTTGATGCTCTACATAGGGTTCTTGGTTTAGGTTGTTTAATGGAGTCCCATTCGTGTTGCAAATGCATAAACTGTTGGTACAGTTCATCTATTGTTTCTGTTCCTTCTTTACCTCGTCTTTCCATGGTGGGGTCTTTTCCCTTATCGCTTTCTATTATGACTTGGAATATTTTGTGGTGCTTTTTTGAATCAAGAATGACAGTTAGTGGATTTTGATTTGAACGTGATTTACTGGATTAGATTATACAGGGATAAAAACTACCCACGTTCTGTTTTTGAATTTTCATTTTGGAGCTTATAATTAAGATTAACATGAATCTTACTTGAGATTACTATTATTACTACTATTACGGAACATGAGCCTCGATAATTCAATAATAGAATGTTGATGACCTTTTCCTCCACCACACCATGAGATTAACTGTGCAATTAATCCCAAACATAGTCTAAATGACTACTTTTACATTCACCAGCATCATTCAATTAAGATTAATTACATTTCCCTACTTCCCATTTGGTCCCTTTTGCATTGCATATGATAACATGTGGTCAGGTCTCCTGGCCCAACTAAACGTAGTCTTGTTAATGCTACTAACTAGTTCAAAATTCTTGTTGATTATAATTATCGTTCCAAATTGTCACTCTCCCAAAGCTTCTCTATGGGGCCCGTGGAGGCGCACCTATATCATGTCGTACCTCTGCTAACCACCAATAAGAGCGACTTTTTTCCCTTTCATTAAGAGGATGCAAAGTCACACATGGCCAACTTTCATATTATGTTCTAATTTTACAAGACAAACTAATTGCTTATAGCCCCCACACATAATGTGATGGAAAGAAAAGAACATTTTGCACGCGCCTATAATCATTCTTCCTGCAACAGCATCATAGGCCACATCCATGAACCAATATCACCAAGTCTTGTCTAAAAATGTCTAGTAATTAGCATGGCTGTGCAACCATGCTGTGGAACGTACTCATACGAGGGGCACAGTCACTTGAATCATTAATGCTAATAATACTTGCTTTGGGGAAAAAGAATGGAAAGGTTAGGTTTTTCAGAGGACCAACAAATCATCAACAGCAATTTCTTGGCTATATGTTGCCATGCTGCTGCTGCCACCGCCGCCATAGATGAATTACTTAACCATAAATGTATGAACACTTAAAAGTCACTGGATTCGATTAGCAACATCTATGGTAAAAAAAAAAACCTACAGCAACAGTCTTTGGTTGGAAAAAAAAAAAAAAAAGTGACAAATCCATAACCAAGCTCCAATTTTCCTGGGCTTCAGAATCAGTTTAAGCTTATCCTAGCAAAAAAAAAAAAAAAAAAAAAAAACACTATTGGAACTATTAAATCTCCTACATTTAGTTCATCAAGCTTCTCTAAACATGCTGTGATCAGCTATTTGTGTTAGGATCTGATATGTCCTCTATCATGCCTTTCCCATCCACACTATCAAAGAAGAAGAAATTCTTGAGGGGATCTCCTTTGCCTGATATCGCTTTGATTACCTCCTAAAAGTTTTCATGCCAAATATTAAGGAAGAGTAAATGAAAATTTCAAAAGAAAACAAGTAAATAAATAGATTAGGAATAGACCTGTCCAAGGATTCCTCCAATGATGGCACAAACTGGAGGGAATTCTCTTGCCCCCATAACTAATCTTTCGAGGAGGGCATCGGGAATGTGAGATTCATTCAGAGACTGAAAAGGAAATGCGATAGCATGGTTTAGAAGGTGCATTCCTTTTTCTAAATAAACAAACACAAATAACTGATTCCTACGGGGCATACCTGTGCCTCACAAAGTTCCCTTTTCAACTTGAGAACAGCAGGAAGGTCCTCGATACAAATTTCTCCTGGCTTGCGTCCTTCAGCCTCTTCAAACCTTTCAATCACTACAAAAGGAGGATATAAAACAGGTAATCTCTTCTATAGATGTAGACAGTTTATTTGAAATCCCAACTCATCAAAGTATGAAGGAAACAGGACTTCAGATTTTTCATCATAATATGGACAAACTACTAATTAAATTCCCAATTCCAGTAAAGAGAAAACAATATTGATGCACTGTAGAACTGGCAAGATGCCGGCAGGTTCAGAACCCTCACACCGAGAGAAAACCAGAGCTCTTTCAAAAAAAAAAAAAAAAAAACAAAGAAAGAAAGAAAGGGACAGAGCAAAAAAAGGAGTCATTTGTGACTGGGGAGGAAAATGGTTTGAGCACAAGTACAAAAGGGACCATTATGTACTCTTCAATCTTATATCAGAATTCCATCAGAACAAGAACCAGGCAATGGGGCAATGTGAGTTGTGAACAGTTAAACAGTACTCTACATTCACCATTAGTTCGGACCACCTTTTTAAAGTTCCATTTTGCCTTCTAAACAGCAATAACTGATATTTAACCACACCTCTCATAGCGAAATAAAGCTTCGAGACTTTCCGGGGAAGTGATCTCCAAGGCACTGAAACAGCTTCCTGCAATGAATGGATAAATTACACAAGTTGTCAGTAAAACGGGTACCTAAGTAAATATATTATTTCATTGTTTATGTCGGTCAAAATCAGCTCATACTTTCATTTCAAACTGATGCTAATTAACCGTAAGCTTGGTAGATACCCAAAATGAATGCCGCAAAACCATTTCCTTGGTTGCACCACATTTTAGTCCCAGTAGATTCCTATATCTAGCCACTTGGTTCATTCTCTGAAGGTGTCACCTTAATGGAATACATGTGAAGATAGCATGGAACAGTTTGCTACTACTCTCACCAATTCTCAGGCAGGAACAGTTTGCTACTACTCTCACCAATTCTCAGGCAAGACTACAGACCAGTTAACTTATCTATAGGGCCAACTTAAAACAATAGAAGCCATCCCTTTTTTAACAATAATGTAAAGAAAAGCACATGTTTGCCAGGAAGTTGATAATTTTACCACATCTCTAGAGTATTTTGGTCTAATGTTCTTGTACTGAAGGAACAAAGCTGGATCAGACCAGACATTTGGCTGTATTTTAAAGGCTATTGAAATGAAACTCAAATTCATGGGGGGAGAACTTCAAGAATTTAGTGATACCTGAAAACTTGAATATTGCAGTTCGCATTCAGTAGTTTCATCAAGCTTTTTCTGTCATTAACAACAAATAGCCAAAAACCATAGTCAACAGAGCACATGATTTGAGGATGCTTAAAAAAATCAACAATTTGGCATCATATGCGAGTTGCATCTTTGCACAATAAATGCCCAAATGAAGTACATCTGTTGGGAAAGAAACATAGAGAAGCTTCAAGCAGACCCGTCTGGGTGCATGCCCAAAGATTAGTGCTCAGTTATACTTCCATTTTTTAAAAACAAGGCCATTCATGATCAAGGTTCATGAAAATGTCAGTATGCACAACTATAGTTCAATAACACCTTAAACTGGTACATTCATTCTTATAACTGCACATAAAGTTCAAAAAAGGATGGTATGAACATATGAAATTATGCGTCTGAATGAGCTAAAACAAGAAATAAACAATTTACCACTCAGAACAAAACTGATTCAATGCTTGATAGTGTATTTTTTGAACTTTTTTAAAAATGAACATTTTTTATCAACATGATAGAGTTAAAACATGAACCCATGAAAGCAGAAAGCCAGTGAAAATGGAAAGGTAAAAGATGGTTACCTTCGCATAATTATATTTCTGCAAATCAACAAAGATCTCACCACAACAATCTCTACAGTCAACTGTATAAAATGATACCCGCTTCGATAACTTCCGGCACTTCTCATTGATCAATTTCTGCATTAAAAGCATAAAATCCAGAAACATAGTAAGTAATAAAAACTCAGGCATTAAATTATAGAGCAGAAAAAATCCTACCAACAAGCACAATTATCTACACAAACTAATAAACAAAAAAGAATGTCCAGTACTTTGGTTGTATGGGAGCAGCAACTAATAACTACAACGTCAAACTTATCAAAGAATTCAGCACCAAAGCTTGCCAAATCACCTGCAATTTCAATATTCCATTAGATGATTTCGAATTCATTGCACGCATACAAAATTCTTTTGATTAATAAAAAGACAAACAATTCCAATCACTAAATCAGCAAATCCAACACCAAATTTAAACATTAACATTCATAAAACAATAAAAACATAACAGAGTTACGGAATAGAAAAACCAAACCTTTTTCAACCGAAACACGGACCATGGGGTTAAATTCTTTCAAAGAGTCACAGCAAAGCTCAGCAAGAGTTTTCCCACTACAAACATTTTCATCAGGTGGTATCAAAAAATTAGCAGACAGTGCTTCTTCAGTCACAGTTCTGCCATCCACTAGTGTCAGACTTCCAACTCCAGCCAAAACAATGTTCTTGCAAAACTAAACACAAACAAACACTAATTCCCATATTATCAACATAAAAAGAACATTTCTAGTGGGTTTTAAGGTTGTAGCAATAAGTACCTCGGCAATAGTGCCCTTCATTCCATAAACTAATATATGGGATTTGCTTAGTCTACAGAAAACACAAAATTAAAAACAAAAACATGGGTTACTTAAAAGATGAGTTCTAAATCAGATTAAGAAGTGAAATAAAAAAGGCCGTTTACCTTCGTTGAGCATCAGCACCCCAAACCCTAATTTGGCGATCATACAATGCAGTTTCTTGCTCTGTCAACTCTTCTCCGTCCATGTTCAAATTAAGCCTAACCAATCAATCAAAATTCAGCTTTGAACTAAACCCTTAAAAGGGTTTTAACTTGATGTGATATAGAAATGATTCTTGACCCGAAAAATGAAAAGACAAAAATGAACACGACAAGCGAAAGTAGTTTTTGCAGTTCGACAGAATTTAGGAAGGGGTTGTTTGCCTCCAGTTCTAATGGTTAATGTTGTTGACCCATATTTGGTGGTTTTGGGCTGTGGATATTCATACGGGCCAAGTTTAGTAGCCTATGATTTTTTTTTCTTTTATCCTCTGAAGAAGAGTATTTAAAGATGTGAAAAATAGGATTTTTGTTAGGTTGGAAATATAGAAAATTGTGATAATAGGATTTTTGGAAAGTGTTGAGTTGAATTGAATTTATCTTTTTTAGTGAATTCCATTGTTTTGTTAGGACTTTTAAATATGCCAAAATTTCCCCGAGGTTGATGTTTTTGTTAGGTTCGATTGCGGAGGATTACTGTTGCTAGATCGGGGGAAAAAAAAAGACAACAATTATAAGATAAGTTGGGAGTGCAATTCAATTCAGCTATGTTTTACTTGGTGAGGACTTTTGCCTCCCATGAATTTCGCTGTTTCTGTGTGGACTTGATCCATCAATGTCTTACCTCCCTTGTAAATAACTATGAGATAAAAAGATTAGTTGAGCTTTATGGGCCATCAATTCAGAATTCAGTACTGAAGACTTTTACCCAGTTAAGGTAAGTACGCAGTACAAGGTGCCATTTCCTTCTGCTTTTCTCAAGTGCCTTTCGTTTTAGCTATCTCCAGCTACTTTATCAACTATTTTGATGGTACAAATTGATGTGTTGGGACATGATTAACATGCCTGCAAAACATGTTAGGAAGTGACTCTCTCCTTGAAATTACACGAGATGACTTTGCTTCTTGAAAAATCCACAGTAACGCCTTCAGCCCTGCATGTGAAAACAATGTGGAAAGTCAAGATAGAATTAAAGCGTTTGATGGAGAACACAACACACGTCTCTATAATTCTTTCAAGAAATAATTGAAAACCATAGACTAATTTTGTGGTCAAGATATCATGACATGTAGACCACATATATACACTTTCTAATTATATTATAGAGAAGGCTAGAATAAGAATATTCACACCTTGCTCGTGAAACATATTTCTCTCCGAACATTGATTGAAAGCATACCTGGGTCTTGACGATTTTTATGCTCTAAGTAGTACTTCTTTATCATAATCACTAATTATAGAAGTGATCTCAATCTCTTTTGGAATTTCCAGACTTAGAGCAAAATTATCTTGTTGTTCAGTGCCAAAACTTAGGGACTTTGGTTACCCTTGAAAGGTAAGGGTCATCCGTGGAAATGTGGAGAGTCCACCAATTAATAATATTCGTCAGAAAAAAATAAAGAGTCGTTTAGAAATTAGAGATCTTAATGACAAGGTAGTACTTTTTGGATCCCATTGTCATAGGAGGACGAAAAGAGCCCTTTTTCCTGGGTAAAGAATAAATAATTTGAGGAGACTAAAATGGTTCTTCATGACACAGTAGTGCTTCTTGGATCACATAATCAATGGAGGATGTAAATAGCCCGTTTTCCTGAGCAAAGAACAAATAATGTGTAAGGCCTTGAAGTACACCCCCACCCCCCACATTTTATGACCATCGGTAATGCTAGTGATCTGGTCAAAATAATCCAAGTGATAAGTTATGCAATTTTTCTCAAGGTAAAATGTGCTAGACCCTTGTGCAATATAATATTGGTGAGGTATAAATAATTTATTAATAAACTATTCAATGTCAATAGTCTCTAAACAACATTAAAGAATAAAATTAGATTTTTTTTTTTTAAATAGGATTGGATATGCATGCAAATTGAATTAAGTGAAATCATGTGCTTAGTGCATGACACCTCTAACCTACTTAACCAAAAAATAAAATAAAATAAAAACAAATTTACCTCCAATTTATCTAGAAATTGTTTGCATAAAATAATTTGTTAAGCCAGTATTTGTATTTTGATTGATAGTACAAAAAGATCTATCACATTTTACTCTAAAAATAATTTGATGGAAATCTAGCAATACTTAAAAAAAAAAAAAAGCACCAAATTTTACCTCTAGTTTAGATAGGTCATTGGCTTGACTTAAATTGACACATTCTCAAAAAAATGTTTATATTTTAATCTTGTTTAGAATTTAAATCCTAGATAATGTCTAAGATATGAAATAATAAATATCCATATGAATGTTCATATTTATTTTATATTTTCATTACTCATAATCCTTAATGTGATTCAATTCATTATTTAATATGAGAAACTGAAAGGATGGTGCATTTGATTCAACTATATTATGCACCTTTTAATTGTTTACAATCTTTTTCAATTATTATTATTTTTTTTAATCTTGAAGCCTATGCATATGTTTAATTGTTCATTAGTTGAAAAAGTTTCTTAAAAAGTCATAGATGTTTTGGAATTGATATCACTTATATTCATTTTCTCTCACAATAAATTCTTTTTTCTATCAACTTTCTCTTCAACTCATTTATTATTATTATTATTAATTTTTTCAATATGTTATCAACACGATTGATCTATATATATATAAAAAACCTATATTATCTAAATCATTAAGAGTAAGGTCAAATTGAGCTCTTAAGTACATAATTCATATGTGAAGAACAAAGGTCCAGATCTTTAAGATGTATATCATGCCATACACTACTAGCAAGTTGCTATTTGGGAGGTCTAGTCTTATTGTGCTCTGCAAGATAAACAATAGTTATTTGCTAGACCAAATGAATATGCTCGAGTATGTCCACTCTTGGTCTTATTACATTGGCTACCTTGTATCTAAAAATCAATTGATGTATGTGTGTTGCTTACATGAATCTTAAAATTGTCTAACTTCGAGTAATGCCAACTTATTGATCTTATTATGAATAATTTTGTTTTGACTTCAATATAGTAACAAGTTTAGAACTTTTGGTTGCTTGACATTAGGCTCGACTATGGCTTGTTTAGCTTAGATTGATATTTACCTTCATGTGAAAATATAAGATAGGATACAATGTTGTATTGATATTGTCATATGCATGTTCTATGTCAACAATAAAGGGTGTCTACATTCAATGTTCTTTCACAAAATCATGCAAATGGACTTGACAAATGAAAATAACAAAAAAAACTAATGATATATATATATATATATATATATATATATATATATATATATATATATATATATATATATATATATATATATATATATATATATATATATTTGATATGTCGTTTCCCTTCCATGTCCGATAGAAAACATGCTAACTTTATGTGTTTCCTTGTTGTGTCCTTGATTGTTGTTATCACCTAATTTTTTACTCTTTTGTTTTATGTATTTTTTCTAAAAATAAAAATATGAAAAATTAAATGTGTTTTGTTTAATTTACTTGATTGTACAAATTTTTACCCTTGCATTAAGGTTTTTTAAGAATTCCATAATTTTTTGGAGTTTAGAAAAATTAACGAAACAACAAAAAAAAGACAAAAAAGAAGAAAAGAAAAGAGAGAGATAAATGAAAAATTGGGACTCGGTGTCTAATTAAAAAATACATGAAAAATTAAAACCAAGAAAAATTCAATTGAAGGATTCAATTAAAAATAGAGTTTGAAGAGAAAATAAAGAGAGGAGATGAGGAAACAACCCCTAACCCTTCGAGCTTCAGCCTAAAACTCGCCACAAACAACCTCGAAAACCTACCACCCAAGCTTCCCATTGTCTAGCCTTATAGCCACCAACTTCTAGCCTCTAAAACCCTCCGATAGCAGTCATAAAACAACCCTAAAATAACCCTAAGCCAATGCTCGGTAACACTAAAATTATCATAATCAAAACCCCCAAATCATTCTTGAAACCCGATCCTAAATTTTAATTAGAGGATGATGATGATGACTTTGAGCAAGGGTTAGTGTATTCAAATCCAAGATATCCTTCAAACCTCAATTAAAGAAGGCAATACAAATAAGTATGTGATGGAGAAAAACCAACACTTGAAGTGCTAACCTTCCTTCCCTTTGTTTGAAAAAATTGATCATCTTCATTAGAGGGTTGAAGAAGGAGTTATTTGTCTTTGGCCTAACGAGGCATCTTCGATACTCTTAGAGAGACTCTTTAATCACTTTGACCAACAAGGTAAGTTCTCGATATTTTTTATATCACATTTACATTTAGATTGATATTATGAATAGATGTTATGTTATAACATATATATAAAATTCAAAGTATGAATAAGATACACCGTTATGTATCGAATCTAGAAAGATCGGAGACCACTAGGTACTTTTAAAGTGAAATAAGGTTGATGTTTAATTCTTCATGATCGAGTTAGGAGAATTGGGTATGGATTTTAATTTTAATGGTTTATTTAAGACGAGTATCGATCATGGTGTAAACATTTGAGAATAATGTTGCTTTTGTGACATGATTGATTAAATCGACATTCATCTTGGTTTTCGTTATATGATTTGTCTTTTGAAATGTGATTAGAAATGTGATATGTATGTGTAATGAAATAATTGGTGTTGACCTTAAAAGTTGATGTCATGTCATCTCGAAATGTGATGCGTAAATGTTATATGTTTGTGTGGTGAAATAATCAATATTGATCTTAAAGGTTAATGTCGTGTCCCCTAAAATATGATGTGTAAATGTGATATGTGTGTATAGTGAAAAATTAGTGTTAGCCTTGAAGGTTGATGTTTTTTCTTTGCCAAATGTGATGTATAAATATGAAATGTATATGTGTAGTGAAATGATTGATGTTGACCTCAAAGGTTGATGTCGTATTTTGACTAAAAGTAACTTATGTGTGGTGAAATAATTGGCATTAACCTCAAAGGTTAATGATGTGTTCTAACTAAAAGTGTTGTGTGTGTGGGGGGGGGGGGGTGAAATAATTGGTGTTATCCTCAAAAGTTAACATCGTGTCTCGATTAAACATGATGTGCAAACATGATGTATATGTGTATGGAAGTGATCGGTGTTTGCCTCGAAGAAGGATGCTATATTTTGATATAACTGAGTGTGTTAAGTTTATCTATGATGAATTAAATTATGTGATGTGGGTCGAGATGGTTATCGGTCTTCCAAAATTATATGGGCTAAAACCATCGTAAGTTTCCGATTATATGGGTTGAAGTTGTGATAGACTTTCCAATTGTGTGATGTGATTTAAGGTTAATATTGGTCTTTCAAATTTATATGGGTTGAAATTGTTATAGATTTCTTGATTATATGGGTTAAAGTCGTGATAGACTTCCTAATTGTGTGATATAGGTTGAGGCCATTATCGATCTTCTAAATTTATGTGGGTTAAAATCATCATAGTTTTCCTATTTAGATGGATTGAAGTCATGATAGATTTTCCAATTGTGTGATATAGGTTAAAGTTGTAGTGGACTTCCCAAATTTATGTGGATTGAAACTTTGTAGGTTTCTCGATTATGTGGATTGAAATCATAATAGACTTCCCAAATTGTGTACTATGAGTTGAAGTTGTAATAGAATTTTTAAATTTATATGGGTTGAAACCATCATAAGTTTCCTATTTGTATGGGTTGAAGTTGTGGAAGAATTTTTAATTGTTTGATGTGGGATGAAGTCCTCGTAGCCTTTACGATTGTGTGTTGTGAGTCGAATTTGTTAATGACTTTTCCATCTTAAATATTTCTTATTTTTTTACTTTTAAGTAGAGAAATAAGCCTTCGACCAGTTTAAATCCCAAACTACTCAATCAACTTACCCTAACGAATAGATTTACTAAAATAAGGATAGATGAATAAAATAATAAGATCATATTTTGACATTCAACATGTATGCAATACAACCTATCTCGAAGTAAGACGTAGTGGCGGTGTTTTTATTCTTCCTCACTTGTAACTAACCCTTTACCTAGATTTCTAATTTTCCTAACTTGTAACCAACCTCGTACCTCGATTTCTACATAGATTAGTCGTTTGGGTTTTCTAGTTTTTTAATACTAGGTGGTGACTCTTTTACTTAATTTCTTATCCTTTCTTAGAGAGAGAGAGAGAGAGAATAATTGTAATGCCTATGGCCTAATAAGGAGTCAAGAGTGCTACTATACTTGTCTCATACTCAAGGATGCAAGACAATACGGTGTGTCCTCTATCCTAGATTTCTATCTCAATACATAGTGGAATCCTCATTCATTTTAAAGTCAAGGCTTCTTAAAATTCGATATCTAAGGCTAACAAATTTTTTTTTTTGTAAGTGCATAACCTAAATCATTTATAAACATCCTATACCATTTTATTTTCATTCTTGGATTAAAACTATCAAGTGCACCAAGCCTAAAACCATTCACATATTAAACTAACTTAATTCCATTTCCATAATTGCATCAATGCATCCGTAATTAGATTAATTCATCAACATATCCAAAATTGACATAAATTTTTCATAATCATTTAATCCAATAAATATATGTATTGACATACCAAATTAAACTAAAATATCATCATATACAACTAGAAATGGTTGAATCTAGGCAATACCCAAAAATAGTTGAAATCTAGAAATGGTTTAGCCTTCAAACTTTAAACCTAAACATGTAGTACATAACTTAGAAAACTCTATAGCTCACAGCTAGCATCCTCAACACATCAAACCAATCCTTAAGTATTGCTTTGCTTACCTACATTACAAGATAAAATAGTGAGCTAAAGTTCGGTAAATATAATCGTGCATGAATGCAATTAAAATCATTACTTTCATGCTTGAAAAACAGTTTCTCTTTCAGGCAAACCTCGCTGAATATATATAAATTCAACCCTCTTTTAAAATCATCATCATGAAATCCATAAAAACATTAGCATGTTCATTTCAATGAATCTCACAAAGGGTTAATTATTCCCCCTTGTCCCTCTTGAACATGTCTAGCCGTGATCCATTTTATCATAAAGCCATATTGAATGCCGAAATCATGACATAAAATATTTTATGGTGTGAATACAATTAGAATACAATATCAAGCACATACCTAAATATAAACCATATAGCATTAAGCCATTCATGAACATAATCCATAGGTTATGACAAGCCTAAAACATCAAGCCCTAAAGCAACCATGAACACATTTCAAATGACATGAAGCCATTCATGAACATAATCCAAAAACAATACACGGTTAAATCCTTCACATGACACCATAAGCATACAACCTTTCAACATCACGCCGGTAATGAACACAATCCAAGCAACTTCAATTAATCACTTAATCTGAATCTATCAAGCCATAATAACATCAAGCAATTCTATGGCCATAAGTTGAATCCCTCACATAAGCATAATCTTCTATTAAACCTACCTAAGCTAAATCATCGAAGAACACCTCAATCATTCAATTATCCAATGAACACCCAAACAAATGATCAAGTAACCTCAAGTAGTTATCTAACATCATTCATTAACCCTAAGCATTCAATCATTCAATGGAGACCTAATTACATAATTAACTACCATCAAGCAATCACATAACCGAATTAACCAATTAACATCTCAAGGGTTCCATTTATCCATTAACACATAACCATTTAATTATTCAACTAACCAAACCAAACAACCATAAGCAAACTAAACCCATCAAACAAGTTGAATCCACCAAGCAATGGATAATGACTCAATCCACATTTAAGTTGAATCCATCAAGCATTCTCACACTTAACCATAATTTTTAATAACAAGTACAATAAGTATATACTAAAGTCAAAACCATCAAGCTTCTTCATAATAAATCCATCATTAAATATATCCTAAAAGTATACTCATACACTCAAATGATAAATCATCAAGTAAAAACTCAAGTAACAACGACAACACCAAATATGAATCCCTCATCAAAACATATTTCACCATCATTAAATCATCATAACACAATAACAAGTGAATCCATGGACTCTTAATTTAAAATCATTCCTAATAACAAGTACCACAAGCATTCATTAAGCCAAATTCATCATCTTAATTACTTAATCAATAATTAATTATTCATCCAACATCAATATAATAATCAATCATTAATTAAAGATTTATCCATTACTATTACAATATATAATCATCAATTTAATACATACCCATCATCATCACCATGCAAAATAATTAATAACTAACCCAAACTCTAAAACCTCTAGGTTTACATTAGCACATCATTAACACATTCAACCAATAACTAAACACCGATCATAACATCACAATAACCAATCATTCATCAATTTCATAACCCAAATGTCAATTAAAAAAAATTCAATCAATTGCATACATAGGAATCTTAGGTTTCATAAGAACATATAACTCCTAAATCACCAAGTCAACATATACAAACCCTACGTCCGATAGCGAGTTAAAGTTACACTTGCCTTAGGTTTGATTGAAGTAGAAATCACCTTAAAATCTCTTGAAATCCCTTCTTTCTTCCTTGCTCAAACTCTCAACCAAAACAACCTTCTCTTTCAAACACAATTCAATCTATTATACATATAAAAATCTTAGGTTACACATGAACATATAATGCGAATCAAAATATATAAACCCTAAGTCTTATGATGATTTAAAGTTACACTTACCTTATGTTTGATTGAAGTAGAAATCATATTAAAATCTCTTCCCCTTGATAATTCTCTCTTCTTCGGTCAAAATTCCCCCTCTCGCCCAAGCTTATTTCCTCTATGTAATTTTGGCATAACCGCAATTTCTCACTTTTTAGCTCTATTTCTCTCTTAAGTGTTTATTTCTCAAATACGGATGAAAGCAACAAATAAAAACCCTAAAAATAACTCTCCCTCTTTTATTTCTCTTCCGGACAAAACTAGTGGATTAAAAACACTAGTGGGACACATGTCCTAAATTGGGTGAATAACACTTAGATATTTTTAACTAGGTCGACATATTATGTGGACACCCTATTAGAAGATTATTTTCTAGACTAACACTTGTTTAGGACTCTAATTAGGTTTTAATACTAGGCTACACAAGTATGAAAGTATTTAATTAAACTATATTTGCTAAGTCCTTTCAATTAATTCACTATTCACATGATGCTTAGCAACATTAATTTGAAAATATAAACACCAAACATAACATGCATATACTTAACAAACAATCATCAATATAAGCACAAAGCATAACATGCATAGACTTAACTAAATAAACACAAACATAGTAAGGAAATAATTTAGATATTATAGTAATTCATTGAAATTGATCTTCGACGTCGAGCATTCCTATTACGATAATTTGATGACTCGTTAGGGACTAATACTAGGGTTAAGCTTTGAATGCATATTTAAATGAATCTTTAGTTATGTGTGTTATATTTCTGTCCTTATGTGATTGATTTTTTGTGTGATTTTTATTTATTTTATATTTTGCTTATTTGTATGTGTTATATGAATTATAATTGTGTAAACGTGTATGGTTAGTATGAATATACTATTTGTTTTGCCTTTTCTTACAACCTATTTTATTATAGTTCTTACTTTTAATTATTGAGATTGGGTATAGAGTAATGCTCGACACATATCACTGCATCATTATAATGTCATACGCATTTTTCTTGAGTCCTAGAGAGTTAGTAGTGGTGTTTCGATGGGCTTTGCCCCTAGTAAAAGCATAAAACCTCAAGCTTTCTTGACGATTGTCGCCATATGATGAGTAATTGATGGTTTCCATGATTAATAATATTGTCATGATCGAGTCCTAAGTAATCCTATTAAGCATCATTAGGCTGAAAGGTACTCTTTTAAAACCTAGTAGAGCCTATCTATTCATATATTGGCTTGAATTAGACTCGATGATCATCTTACTTTGCTAGGAACACTGGGTAAGTCGGATGTATTTGAAACATTAACTAAGAGAACTTAGTTAAGATATTTCAGGATGGGTGACATAAGAGTTCAAATACATCTTAAGTCAACGACGAATCTATCTAGCCATATTTAAGGCCCATCAATGAGTAAAAATAGACTTTCTTCAAGATGGGCTTTTAAAGTAACCTTCGAACCCTAACTCATTTTTAACCGATTGTTAACAACGCCAATAACCTCTTAAGATGTTGGGAGCTCCCGACTTCGGATGATAAATAGAGGTTCAAACACAAATATCAAAATTATTCATATTGCTAGAGATGCATGTCTAAAAACCTATACTAAAACCTCTAATTTCCTTGCGAGACCCCTTATATCGATACTTTACTATTAAGGACATTGACATGACTCCTATCCTAGAAGACCACCATTAGTAATTGGAAATACCAAATTCTCTATACCAAGTCTACCTTTACCATCGACATGGTAAAGTGGTTAGAATAGTTCAAAACTAACTTAGTAAAGTCATGAGCCAAACACAAGTTAAAGGTGCAATTAAATGATAGAACTATGAAGCCTTGCACGATTTGTTTATAAGAAGTTTAAAGGATTCTAAGACTAGTTCAAAGAAGTTGCTAGTTCTGGATTTTGTGTATCATTGGGTTGATTATGTTTCCATCCACTATTGAGGTAATCGAGCTTAGATGCAACTAAAATCTTCATCAAAATTGAGAAAAACTTAGTTAATCCCACTACTATTGTTCTTGTTGAAACTATTCTATAATTAAATCATTATTAAAGAGTTGAGAAATATGGAATAAGATGTTTTATGTAATTATTATATGTGTAGATAATTATTCACATAGAAGCACATAAATCAATATTCAAATCCATTTGGTGGAAGGACTAAGAACCTCTAAAAGATTTTACAGCCATGACATGGAAGAGCTACTCTAAATAAAAATGGACTTTCTTACTCTTTGAGCTACCGAAAGCTCATTTTATATAGAAAGTCGTTTAGATGAATTGACCATTATACTTGACTTACTATGGGACACATCACCGGGTTCTTTTTGTTGGAGCAACTAGGTATGTTAGCTATGTACCTAATGTGGCATTTAAGAAACTAAATTATGAGCAATACATTCCAAAAAAATTAGCCTAACCAACTTTGAGGGGGTCTTGAAAAACGATACTTCACTTGAATTCCTAAAATGGCTCTAACAAGATCGACTAATAAATGGAATGATAAGTTAAAAGATAGATGGTCGAGAGGTAGCCACAAGCAAAACATATCCACTATGGTAAGTTGCAAGAGTGAAGGATTGTGGACATCCAACAAGTCAAACTCAAATTGATAGAATCCCATCATTTAATCCACTAATCAAAAAGTGGCAATTCCTTCGAGTTGAGAATCTCCAAATGCCACTAGAAGCTAGATCATCTCCGTCTAAACGAAAGAAAAGAATAGTAGAAGATGAGTTAGAGAAAGCTCTTTTGAAAAATGATATAATAAAAAAGGAATTTGAGTAACTTAGAGCCTAGAAACATGAGTGGCTGAATTAATTAGCTGAGTTAGAAGGAGAAAAGAAATCAATTGAAGATAAAATTCAAAACTTAGAAAAGAAGATGAAAGATATGGCCCCGTGGTGAAAAAAGCTAAAGAAAATCAAGCCATCAAACTTGTGTTGAATTAGCAAAAAAGACTATTGATATTAGCAATTTAAAGTGCCAAAATGAGAGAGTTATACATGGGTTGGATGTTTTCCAAAAGAAAAAAAAGAAAAAAAGAAGAGAGATGAACTCTAACAAAAAAAAGATGTTTTGGAAGAAATCTTAAGAGGGATGCTCAAAGACTTCGATGAGATTAATGAATAACTAAAAGATTGTGAGGAGACCAAAGAATAACTCAATATCACTACAAAGAAACTAATCAAAGAGAAAAGAAAGAAAAATGTGTTGTTATAGGATTATCAAACACAAACTATGTTCTAGTGCAAGCACCAACCATCATTTAGTCCAAGTAAGTGAAGTAAACCAACTTAACCTAAAGAAATTATAGGTTCGGATTATGGTAGTGACCAAAAAAAGCCAAAACTCTATTTTATTTGAAATAATACATCAACAATAAAGAGCAAAAATTTTAGGGTTCAATACGTTGTATTATACATAAAGAGATGTGATTATCTATTAGTAGAGATAGCTCGACATGGAAAAATTCTAAAAGTGTTAAGTTTACTGCAAAGAAGTAATTGTATGAATCAAAATTATACACATATTTTTCATTCTAAGAAACATAATTATCATGAACAAATCAAATATTATGTACATTTTGCAAATTTTGATCAATGATGACTTCGATAATTTCTCTAAAAAAGATGATTGAATAATGATCATGTGATGAATGGTTTATGGATGGAATGAATGAATCAATCAAGATGTAAATCTCATGATTCTTTATCAATAATATGTTTTCCAAATCTTTACAAAACCTCCGACCTTTCTCATGATAATGAATCTTAACACAGCTTTGAAAATGCATAATGATGCTTGTTGGTTATTCTAAAATAAAGCTGGAAATAAATTCTTCCCGGTTTGAAATCATCCGAAATGTTATTAATATGGTTTATCATGTTTTTAAACCTATAATAAGTACTCTCGTGGCTAAAGAAATAAAAAAGGCAATAAAATCTTTTATCACCCTTCACGAGTGGCTATTCCATATTTTGTCCAACTTTCTAGGATATATTTACTTTGTGACCTAACCTTTTTTTTTTCTACAAGAATAAAAAATATAGTTTGCACTTAAGAAAGCTCAATCATCTTAAAGAGTTAGCTACGTCAAAGTTAAGCCAAGTGTGAAAATAAAGATAGAATCCGAGTTGGATAGAACTTTCAATCAAAAATAGGTTCTTAGAAAATAAGATATCATGCTTATATGGTTTGCTTGAGATAACACTTCAGTTAGATTTGTCAAGAAAATTCAAATTATCAAAAATCTAATTAGTTAGATTGCTTTTAAGATACAACTCAATCCTTTCCTCCTCCTAACTCATGACATTTGCAATCTCCAATGTATTTTTACTCACTTCTAATGGCTTTCATTTATCCAAAAAGGTTCTCTATCATTGCTAAATTTGGCTAAGACAAGTTTCCACTCATTAGAAATCTTAAGTTTCTATCGATTTAAGGCCGACATTCTCCTCATATTCTACAATACATGTGGAAATCCTTAGCTTTTCTTTACGATAACAAAAATGTCTAAGTGAAAAGTAGCCAAGATGAATAAATCAAGTTGAGATCCCCACTTTCGATAAAGATTTGATTAGAAGTTAGAGAAATTATGTGTAAGATTTCATTCTTGAATGATTGACTCCAAAGAAAGAAAATTTTTGAATGATCAATGATATGATGAAGGAGCAAAATATTGATACCTAAAAAACTTTGAGTAAGGACACATTTTTATGGAATAAGAAATTGATGATGAGTTTATGGGATGATACATCATGAGATGAAAAGTAATGGTGGCCTACCTAGTCTTTTTTTTATCGAATGGAAGCATGTTGCCACCTTTTGGCCATACTTTTAAATCTCAATACTAGGAATACTTGAAAGGTTTTCTCTTATCTTAAATTGATAATCTCATGAAAGTTACTTAAAAACGAGCTTGGTATATATTTAAAGAAGATCGAATGTTATTGCTAAGCCTTCTAAATTGCTAAATGATGATATCGTATGCACTTCTAGCAGTTGTCGGGACCTAGTATTATGGTTTTGAGTCGAGCATGACATCACTTATTTCCCTAAAAAGTTTATGAGAAATTGAGATGCCCCTCCCATTTGGTAGAATTCTTGATGCCTTTGGCTTACTAATTCGATTCAACCAAGCAATTTGAGGTTGAAAAAGATCTATTTTTCATTACCTATTGCTACCGATGATGTTTATTTATAGCTGCTTACGGTCTTTTCTAACAACATTGGTTATGATCAACCTAAGTGAATCACTATTTCCTAAGTTATGTGATAGAGATGAGAAATGAATACAAAGATCATAGAGCACACCATTGATGGTTGCTCGGCATTCGAAACTTGAATTCATGCTTTAATCAAGGATGATTGGTTGTCACTTATAAAGAAGATTATAGCCTATTACATTAACGTGCATTTTGTGACAGTCTTAATGATCATTGGTGTGAGTAATGTCGAGTTGCCAATTTGAGAAACAAGATGATGGTGATTATGCCAAAGAAGGAATTGGTGGATAAAGAACACTAAAAAAGACACTAAGTATAGTGATGAATGTGAGAGTGTCTTGAGCTTATGGAAGAAGATATGTGTCTTGGCTTTGTGAGTAAAATCTTTAACTTTTATTGAATTTTTAAATTCTATTTTTAAAAAGTATTGCAATTTTCAAGGATTGAGCCATTTTTTAGTGAACTCTTTTTGCATGTTTTATTGATTTCAAATCAAATATATTTTTTTTAAATATCATTTGTTATTTTATATCATCCAAATCAAAATGAATAAAATCACACTCATTCAAAATCTTATAATATTGATCAATTTTTAAATCATGTCGTGCAAATACTAGGAGACAATCCCAATTTTTAAAACTAAAAACACTTTTTCTCATTTTTGATAAACCTTTTTAGGAAATTTTTACCTAGGATAATATATTGATACCCAAGATAGAAAAACAAGTGATTTCATGTCTTAAATGATGATAAGTAGTACACATTTGGGTCATGATTTTGCTAACTCATCACTTCTTCTTTGTAATTTAATCATGGTTTTCAAATAAAACTAGAACTTATCGGCGTAAACAAAATTAGAATTGAGATGGAAAAAAAGACCATTTTTTTTATGTACGTTTTCACAAACAAAAACTTATCCTTTGTTGTTCAATTGTGAACCTAAATGATTTCTTTCGATGATGACCTAGACTAAGAATACCCCTCACATTAAGGGAAATTTTTAAAATTCATGAAAAATCAAGGATGTTTTTCTAGAAAAAATGAAAAGAGAAATGACGATGATTTTTCATAAAAAAAAAAAAAACTTATTGAGAAAACCCTTAAAACGAATTTCAAAAAGAAAGGATATTAAAAAAGAAAAAAGAGAAATGAAAGAAAAAAAATGATGAAAGCGAGTAAGACAAAAAGAAAGTGTTATCTAAAGTAATGATTAACATGATTCAAAGATGGAAAAGGATTTAGAAATAAAAAATAGATAATAAGAGTGAAAATGAAAGGAGAGTTGACATTTGAAAATAAGATGAGTTGTTGAGATATGTCGACATGTCCGGTGTGATTTTTTATGAATGTCAAATAATGTGAAAATTGAAACCAATTGTAAAAGTAGCAAAGTCAAGACGATATGTCTAAGGTGATCTCAATGAACAGTTAAATAATCCTAAGTCTTTATATCTTTAAACACCTTTGGTGCCTTTTACATTTGTTTGTTCATAAGTCGAAGCTTTAGTCTTCATTATCTCGCTTGTAAAAACCCTTAACGATCGAAGATGGATTGTTTGTGTTGATGAGTTTTAGCTTTAAATAAGAAGAAAAATATTTTTGAATAAAACCCGACATGTTTGAATAAAACTTGATGTATTTATGCCCAAGAAATCATGATTTATGACATTAAATCATGAATTTTCATCAAGTAACTAGGGGTAAGAAAGAACGAATCGAGTGTTTCTAGATAAGACCACCGATTTAAGCCAAGCTTCCTTCAAAACTCTTTGAGTTCATGAAATTCATTCGAGCATATTGCTCTTTATAAGCTAATTTTTGATAAATCACCTTTAAAATAGATAATTTGTTTTTAAAAATTTTATTTCATCCGAATACATTTCCTCGTCCAAACTAATGAAGGATCACCTCGAGAGTTGTATCATGACATTTTCATGATATATTTTGGTATTTAGACAAACGAATCAAACATCTTTCCGAATGAGATTACTTTCTAATAAACATCTCAATGATTTTTTTTTAAATAATTTAACTTGCATTGAAGAAACTAATTCGAACATACAATTTAATCCATTAAATTCAAAACAAATAAAATAATTTTCTTAGAATTCAATAAAAGTGCAAAGACTTACTTGTAAAATCAAGTGAAAATATCAAAAGAATATGAATTATGAGCAATGATAGTAGGAGACGGACAACAAGTGAACAATCATTACCAATGCTTGTGAGCATACAATAGAATCAGTTTGATATTTACATATATCAATTATGAGATGAACATTAGTAATGACAATAATAATAAATAGATGATAGATTAATAATGATTGCTACTAACACTCGGGGGCATTTGATGATCAGTTTAGTAATTTAGCTACAATAATGAATGATGATTTTTAAGACTTAGAATGCTTAGAGAAAAATGTCATCAAATGTCCAACTTGAGCCTATTGAAAACCTAAGTGTAACAAGACTAACCATGAGTAACTAGAGTTGATGAGAGAAAAGGATAAGAGCTTGAAAATTTGACATTCAAACATCAATAGAAGTAACTATGAAATGGCTAAACTTGAACATAAAAGAGCTAATTTAGGCAAACCAAAGGTTGATATCTCAAAACATGTGGAATTTAATGTTGATATAAGTAATACAATCAAAAGGAGATTGAGTTTTGTAAGTGTGATCTATGTCTTTTAGGTAAAAAAAAACATAACTTCATTATCTCATCATTATTGTAGATAGACATGGATATGGCTAGGGGTAAGCATTCGGTTAAACGGTTCGGTTAAGCATAATTCGGTTCGATTTTCGGTTAACCAAAGTAGAAAAAATAAGAACCAAAATCGAACCAAAATTAATTCGGTTAATTCGGTTTGTAACCAAATTATTTCGGTTCGGTTTTGAAATAATTCGCTTTAATTGAATTTTTTCATTACTTCTCCATTTCGGACTTTAGAAAGTTCTCCCAAAAATTCTATTTATTTTTTCTTTGCCTAAATTGATTAATTAGCAATGCCGAGCTAACAAGTAACCACTTTCTTTTCTAAAAAGGATTCAACACAAAAAAAAATCAGAATTAAAGTCAAATTTAAACATCCAACATGTTTAACATTCATATATCGGAAAAGGAAATAAGTCATCCAAAATAATTATTGATGAAACAAAGATCCGGATACAATGCAATCGACATTAAACAATAAAAGCATGGTAGAATGTCCGTTCTCATTTCTTAACAAAGAGGACGAGACATGAGCTCTCTTCCCGTCCTAAAACAAATGATTTACGTGCATTTACAATACCTTCACTACTTCGGGATTTGCAATAGAATGAAATCCCAACAAACACTCAATGCTCCCGAAAGAGGATATTAACATGCTATGAAAATCAAAGATAGTAGGCCTACCGCCCACTCGTCGATAGGCGGGAGACACCAAGGCGAGTAAGCCTATTGCCCACCGCCGTAGGCCTACCGAGTAGGCCTACCGGCGGTGGGTAGTAGGCCTACTACCCACGGCAATAGGCCTATCGCTAGTGGGCACAAGGCACCGAGGTAGTAGGCTACTACCTACTATGGTTCTCTTCTCTAGTTCAATGAAAATAAAAATTTACAATTCCCACTTACTCGACTAAACTTGCATAAACAACAAAAATAAAAAATCAAACTTAGAAAGTAGAAACTTAGTAACTTACACATACCATTCATCACGTCAAAACACCATCAAGTCATCAACCCATCAAGATTCAACCATTTGTAATAGAGGTAGTGGCAAGTGGTAACTCGAAAATTATAAGATAAAAAAATTAAACTTTTAATATTAAAATAAAGGAAAGAAATAACAAATGAAAAGGTAAGAGTTATAGAAATTACCATTTTGCATTTTCTCAACATCTTGCAAATTTTCTTCAATAATAATTGATGTCGATGACTTTTTAATCCAATCTTGAGCACATATAAGAGATTACACTAAGCTAGGAGTCAAAGAACTCCTAAAGTAGTCAATAACCCTTCCTCTAGTGCTAAATGTCGATTCCGAGGAAACAATCGAAACAGAACCGCCAATATATCCCTAGCCATTTGTGAAAGGATGGGAAATCGAGGAGAATTGGTTTTCCACCATTCTAAAATATTAAAATCAGCACCTTTATTTTCAGCACCTTCACTAAGATATTTATCCAACTCCATTTTATTTCCTCCACCTCCAATATCACACTTGTATTTTTCAAAACGCATCATTATCTCCCTTTTTATTCTAATTTCTTCTTCATCAATCATTTCTTCATTTGCACAACCCATATCTATTTCTCGACTCCCACTACCTTGGCCAATTTCACCTTGAGATGTTTGACATTCTTTGACCCTCCAAAACACCATATAATTCATTGATTAAAAATTTAATAAATACAAGTTTATGCCTAGGATCAAGTATTATCACAATATAAATCAACTTATTCATTTTCTTAATATCCCCCTAATACTTCTAAAACTTTTATTTCATTTTATTGGCCAACTTAAAATCATCTAAATCCCCACTTCGTTGCCATTTTTTCAAAACATGTTCGAGAGCATAAATCTCTTCAAAATAAATATTTGAAGTCACATACAAAGAACCTAAAATACATAAAGTGAGATTGTAAAAAATTTTCAACATGCCCACCAACTTCTTACAAGACTTCCAATTATCAACATTAGGTGGCCCAACAACATTATCACTATGATCTACATCAAATTCACTCTTATATGAAGGATCAATTTACTCATATCTCTTAGAAGTCGTCTCAAACTTTAGAGTCGACTCTAAAATCAAGTATGTTGAATTCCACCTAGTAGCAACATCTAGTTGTAACAAACTCCTAGAATCAATTTTCTCAAGTTGAATGCATTCCTTAAATCTTTTCAACCTAGTTGGAGATTGCCTCACAAACCTAACGGTCGATCAAATACGAACGATTGAAGGATTAAAATGTTTTAACCCATCAACAACAACTAGATTCAAAGTATGTGCCATACACCTCATATGAATGAATTCACCATCTAAGATGCTATAATCCCAATTCTTAATCACATCTTTTAAGTGCCTAATTTCCACATCATTCGAACTCGCATTATCAATCGTAACACTAAAAACCTTCTTAATTCCCCAATCAATCAAGCATTTCTCAATGGTAATACCTAAATCTACTCCCTTATGACTATCAATCGGACAAAAATTCAAGATCTTTTTATGAAACTTTCAATCATTATCAATAAAATGAGCCGTTAAACACATGTAATTGATTCTTTGAATAGATGTCCATGTGTCCGTAGTACGGCTAATTCTTTGACTATTTTGTTTCAAAAATTGCTTCAACTTTATTTTCTCATCTAAATAAATTTGATAGCAATCTCTTGAAATTGTAAAATGAGATGAAAGCTTGAATCTAGGTTGCAAATTAGACAAAAACTTTTTGAATCCCCTGCCCTCTATATGCTTAAATGGAAGCTCATCTAGAATGATCATTTCAGCCAAATCTTTTCTAATAACATTTTGATCAAGCTTCCATGTAGTAAGATTGTTTTCTCCCGCTTCAAGCTTTCTTAGGTCTAATTGAGTTTGGGTAGAGTCAATACAACTAAAAGGGTTTTTTTTGTAAGTTAAAACATGAGACCTAAGTGAATTTGTCCCATTTTTTGAAGGATCACAAGCAAATACCTTATCACAATAGTTACATTTAGCCTTCATGTTTTTCTTGTCATCTTCAAACTTTGTGAAATGATCCCACACCATCGATCTTGGCTTTATTGATTTCCTCTTCTTTCCTTTGCCACCGTCTTGAGTGTTCGGAGTTACACTTGATTGTGGATTAGGATTGCTTGAATCCATAGTTTCATAATTCATCTATATGGATTGAGATTGCGAAATCTACATAAAAGCATAGGAAAAGAGTATTAAGCTTCACAGTTCACACTCCTTAGTCCTTAAGCTCAAGCCAAAAAATAAAAAAAAACAATCTAGCTAGGTAGGAGGCACCAAGGTAGTAGGCTCTATTGGCTGCAGCGATAGGCCTTCATAAAAATTCTCGTAGAATCGAGAATGAAGTTTTCATTACGTACATGCCGGATCATGAATTAGTAACTGCATGCAATCTCCAAAAAATCCCAATTGTTTCGAACTTTCTCTTTTTTTTTAATGGAATATTTACGGAATCCCCATAAATAAGATCAAACCTTGTTCCATATTTCCATGGTATTTACCTCTTTCTTATTCTTAAGCAAGTCTCCGAGAGGGCTTAATTGATCCATGATTCATGTTTCATCTTTCGTTTCCTTTTCATTTGTTTCGAGAAATATAACGATCCTTGGATCGTTGAGAACGGTCTTACTTCCCTATTTTGTACAAGTCTTTTTGTTTTACTAATTACTATTATTTCGGATACAACATGGTATGGGATTATTTGGACTATAAGAGCAAACCAGATTATAGAGAAAGATTTGGTAAGTAATGCTCAACAAATTGGAATTCATTTATCAACAGATTGTTTTCTTCCATTTAAATTCATTTCAATAATTTCAAGGACTTATGTAAAGTTGTATAACTTTACATAAGTCCTTGAATTACTTAATTCACTAGCCGAGTAGCCACGGGAAAGGGTTGACCATAACTTCTTCCAACCCCAAACATTACAACATTACAAGTTTACAACGGACATTATAGAGAATATGCCCATAACATTACAACAGAGACATTATAGAGAATTTAGAATATGCCCATAACATTACAACATAGAACTATTTAGTCTTTCCAACTCTAAACAACCGAGTATAATAGTACTTGCTAAATCCGAGAGTGAGAGAGACGAGAGAGAACGCCTAGACAGCCGGAGGCAGCGGCGAGCTGCAACGAGGCAATGGCGGCGAGGCAGACGACAGCGAGCCAACGACGGCGAGGGAATTAGGGCTTATGCGAGTGGCGGCAAGGCAACGATAGCGAGGCGACGGCAGTACCGATAGCGAGGGACTTAGGGTTAGGGATTTACCGATTTGGTATTTTGGTATTTGACTATTTGGAATTGGAAATGAGAAGAGAATAGTAAAACACCGAAATCATAATTTAGAAATAGAAATAAGGAATAAATTTTGGTTTTCGATTTGAACCGAATTTTTTTGAAAAAATCAAACCGAATCGAAATAAATTTTGATTTTTTGATTCGATTAGAAATAGTAAATTTTAAATTCAAAACCGAACTAAATACCTTAATATGGTTCGATTTGATTCGATTTTCGATTAACCGAACTCGTTTGCACACCCCTAGATATGACCATCTCTTAATTTGTTTCATTCTATAAATGATATTGTGTTAATATCCAACTTGTGACTTGAAATGGAATAAGTCACCCTAAAAAAAAACCGTAGGAACAAGTACCTTGAAAAACAAACCATACGGATATGTCATCTTAAATAATAGACCATAGGATAAGTCCTCCCAAACAACAAACCGTGGGCTAGGTTGTCTTGAACAATAGGCAAAGAAAATGATGTGTGTTTTCTTTGTTTTTGTGTTACTAGTGTTTTAAGTGTTTCCCCTTTTTTTTTTTTTACAAAGCTTTCTATTCAAAGCTAAAGAAAAGTGCTTTTCAATGACTATACATTGCATTGTACGCTTTATTAAAAAAAAAGTCAGCTATTATCACCTATTTTTTTATCCATATGTTTTACACATTTTTCCTAAAAATAAAATTATAAAAATTAAATGCATTTTGTTTAATTTTCTTGATTGTATCATTTTTTACCCTTGGGTTAGGAATTTTTTAGAAATCCCATGATTTTTTAGAGTTTAAAAAAATAGCAAAAGAAATAATAAAATAAAATAAAAAAGAAAAAAAGGAAGAGAAATAAAAAATTGGCACTTGAAGTCTAATTAAAAAATGCATAGGAAATTAGAGTCAAGAATAATTCAATTGAAGGGTTCGATTAAAAGAGTACCAATTGAAAATGAATTTTGAAGAGAAAATGAAGAGATGAGTGGAGAAATTGAAAAAGAAAAAAGAAAAAGAAACAAGTTAGGGTTTGAAAAATCCTAACAACCCACACTATAAGCTCTCATTCTCTCTCGGATAAGAGAAGGTCAATTCATTTTGTTTCCAAGAATAAATCTAGAGAAAGAAAACACTTTCTCAATCCATTATGAACTATACAAAGCCTCAATCGTCACCACAACTCAAGTTCCACAACCTCCACTTTTCCTCCTCTAAAACTACTAGCCAACCTTCACCTTTTCTCCTCTATTTTTGCTGACTAACCACCCAATTTCCTCCTCCATTTTTGTTGCCACGACAAAAAACCCTCTCCTTTATTTTTCCCACCATGATAATAGCCTTATTTTCTCCATTTCTACCGGCCACGACAATAACTCCTCTCCTCTATTTCGACCATTGATAGCCCCTCTCTTCTCCTCGCAATTATGCCAACTTCTAGCCCTCAAAATAGCCACCAAAACCCACCAAAAATAGCCCTTAAGCATTCTACTTTCTAGCCCTAAAACAGATCCTAAAAAAAAAAAACCACAAACAACCTCCAAAACATGCCACCGAAGTCGCTCACTATCTAGCCTTAAAGCTACCAACTTTACGAAGGATCATGCATCCTATGCGGGTATAGAATAAAAAAAATTCCATCTAAAGGGTCCAAGATCATGCCATTGGATCAATTTACTATATATTCATGAATTAAAGTCATAAATAAATAATTACCTCTTATAGTGCGGACTTAAATTATCTAGTAGAAAAAGGAGTCGTTCAAATGTCCGACCTCTATTGATGATCCACATAGTCTAAGCACCACACAAAAAGCACTCAAAATCGATAGAGTACTAGCTCCACCTTCTCCGACTTTGTTTAGATTTTTTATTTAGAAATCGAATAAGGGTAATTTTATGATAACCGTAAGAAAAGGGAGAGAGGTGGTATAATTTTTAGGGAAGGGAGAAAACTATTTTCTTCTTATTTTTCTTTGCCATTTAGCCTTAATTTTTCTCTCTGGCCATGTGTCTCGCTCTCTTGATTTTTTCTTTATTCTGTTTGCCGCACCTCTCTTTAATATATATAAGCGAGAGGCTTTCTTATCCTTTAAAGATAAGAAAGGGATGACAATGAGTCCCTAAAGGACTCTAAGTTTTTGCTTTCTAATCTTTCAAGGATTAGGAGTTATTATATATGTGGGGTTTTTTTATCTTATCCTTTAAAACATTCATCCTTATCTAATAAGGTTCATGTTTATCTTCCCATCAAAATATCTTTCAAGCTTTTAATTAAATTATTAACTCAAACTATTTAACCTAATTAATTGATTTGGACTATCCAAATAAATTAAGTTAGATAATTTTAGAAGGGCCATATTAAGAAAAAATTTCCTTAAATACCCTTAAACCTAAATTAGGAAACTAATCTTCTTTTAGGTTATTTACTTCCAAATTTGAAACCGACTTCCAAATTAGGAAACTAATTTCTAAAATAAGAAACTTTTCATTTTAGGAAATTTTTCATTTTCGTAAACCTTTTCTAAATTAGGAAACTTTCAAAATTAGAAACTTTTTTCAATAATCTTTGCTTCTCTTTTATTATATGAATGCTTAAATTTATGTGTGTGACTCAATAGATTTCTAGATATGTTAGCGGTGTATCAAGCATAAAAGACATCATTTTTATCTCTTGATATATAAATCAAGATTGGCCTCTAACAAGGTATCATGACTCCAATTCTTTAAAAGGATTAATTAATCTGCAATTACCTTTCATGAGCATGATTACCATATAATTCATTCCTTATGTAAACTTATCATTGTGTTGTGTTGAACATGGTTATTAGTATTGCTGGATTATGATCACATAAATTTCCTTCGATTCTCAAATATCTTAGCTCTTAAAGTAAACCAACTATGCTCTATTAGTGTAGTCATATTACGGCCATAAATTTCTTGAACGGACATTCATCGAAGTGCAATGTGATAACTCTTTTAGTATACAAAGAATGACATGTCCTATATTAGTCATTCGCCTATCTCCATTAGATTCCTAGTACACCCAATAAATTTCTCACATGTAACCCTTTACTCGGATCCATCAAAACGAGTGTCAAAGTAAATAAATCCTTTAATGAAATAATCATGATGACTTCAAGTCTAAAGACCAGTTGTATCCATCTCGTATGAGATTCCCATAGACTAAACCAAAGGGTTCTTATGACGAGTCAAGTCCAATGATATATTCTCTAACATTAATCACCTAAATGCTCACTTAGGCATCATCATGCCAATAGATGTAAGATCTCCTATTACTATAGTACTCATAAGTCTAACCTCACATAGTCAATATCCATTCTTGATAATGCTACGACTTGGGATATTTAATTTTATCATTTATGTTCATTAGTGTTTGTCTCATATCTTTTGATCAATAATTAATATAAATGCATATCATAAGAACTTCTATCTAATTCTATTCAATAAATAAATGTAAGACATAAGAATTAATGGAAAGACTTCTTTTACTATTAAAATAAATGATGCAATAATTAATAACTCAAACCTATCCAAACATGATTGGATTTTGGACACCTACACTAACAATCTCCTACTTACACTAGAGCCAACCAACCATGTCCCTTAATCTTGACTATAGAGTAAGGGACTCATGTTTCAACTATGAAAAAGGCTTAGTTAAGGAATAAGCTATGTTATCGTCGGTGTGGATCTTTTTTATCCTTATATTTCCATAATTAATAATCTCTTTAATCGGATGGTATCATCACGCGAGTACATGCTTGGACCGTTGATGAGACCTTAACTCCTTAGCTTGTGCTATGGATCCTTTTCTTTTTGCCATCAAGCTATATGACATTAGAATAACTCTTTCTTTGACTTTTCCATACTAAACCTTTTAGTATCAAGTCATTGAATCTGTCTTAGGAGACGTTTCATATTCTAAGTGATCTATCTCTATATATCTCGACTATTAAAATGTAGGTTATCCTCCTATGTCTTAATTACGTAAATTCCTTTTAGAGATCTCAATCCATTATATATTGTAACATGATAATGTTCAAAGCTGAGAAGTAGTTTGTTTAATTTTTATGTGGAATAACCATTACTTGTAAGCTCTCACTAACCTTTTGTGTATACAAGGTTTATCTTTTTTTTTTTATGAAAATATCAAACTCTTTGATTATTTCATCAAAACATTGATTCTCATTCCTAAAGGCATGCTTAAACCCATAAATGAACCTTTGCATCTTACAAATCTTATTTACATGCTCTTTAGAGCCATTAGGATAAGTCATCTACACACTCTTTCGCTTACCATTTCTAGGAGTCAAAGTCTAACATTGTCTTTTCATAAGTGTTAGCTTCGTCGTCACCTTTTAGGGTACATATCACCATGTGTTGAGATAAAAAGATCATATTCTTTTATCCTTTGATGAGCTCTTTTTAGACTTATGAAGTTCTTTTTTTTTTTTTGTGGATAGTTACAACATTTTATAACCTATCTACTTGGGGTTCCATTAATGGAGTGTTAATTTGTGAGTCTACTTGAATCTCATTGAGTTTTAATTTTCTTCCACTATTTCTAACATCTATAAATTCCTTCCTAAGGAAAATAGCATACCTAGTCTTGAATAACACTTTCTCCTAGCGTTAGGAAATAATATCCATTTGTTTCTTTTGGATATCCCACGTATTTACATTTCATTTATTTGGACTTTAACTTTTCTTTGTCAAACCATTTGACATATGTTTTATAGCCTCAAATCATTAATTGAAATATAAATTCATTTTTTTCCATATCTCATATGAGGTCTAATCAAATAGACTTAATTAGAACTCTATTTAAATTAAAGGTTACGAGTAAGGAGTGTTTATCCCAAAATGAGATGGAGATATAAATTTTGATTCATTATGGACCGGACCATCTCTAACAAGTGGTGTCCATTGATAGAGAATCTCATTCTCTTTTAGGTGATCTAAACTTCATTGCTTGATTATTCCTCATCTCGATCTTATTAAAAGGCCTTAATACTTTTGCTAGTTTTTTTTACATTAAATTTGAATTCTTTAAAAATTTTAAACGTTTCAAATTTATGTCTCATTTACATAACCAAAACGTGATCTATTATTACTAAAGATTATAAAATAATTATGTCCTTCTCTTACATGAGTGAAAATGGGTCTAAATACATCTCTATATATAAGGTCAAACTAATTAATAACATTTTTCTCATTTTCCATTGAAAGAGGATTCATGTCATTTATTCAAGTGAAGAAGATTCATTGACATTGTCAAATGATTCTATATATCCATTTATAAGTAGATTGGATATTAGATTCTTATTTATATGGCTAAGTTAATAATGCCACAAATGTGTAGTATTTAGATCATTTGAGTCTTTTAGTATTTATGTTAGATATATGAGAATTATGTTCAAAACACAATTATTATTAATCAAGACATTTTCGGATAAAAAAATCATCTTTAAAATAAAAATTATTATTAAAAATGAAAAAGCTTATTCAAAACAAGAAACGAAAATATCATATTTAGTCTCTACTAAAATAATAATAACCGAGTCTTAGCACAAGCCTATATAGTAGCGCTAGCTCGTAAATGCCTATAATTAATGGTCCAACTCATGATCCATTATAATCACGTATGTCATCCGCCTCGAAGCTATCTTCCTTTCTTTTGTAAGCTCTTACACATTTCAAAAATGTGAGCACCATGTCTAGTATCATATACCCATAGTTGTCCGATTAAAAATAGAAAAATTAGCTTAAATAGCATAAATATTTAAAATGGTTATAGAATTCTTCTTCTTTACCTCTTCTAAGTACTCTTTACGGCTTGCGCTTCCAATACTCTTTCTTATTGTAATGAAAGCAAATCACATCATTTGGGCAATTCGAGCCTCAAGGTTTTTCATCCCTCTAAGTAGGCATAGTTGAAGATTTTTTCTTCTTTTGCTTGGACTTTTTCTTACCTTTTACTATGCATTTTCCCTTTTTCCTTATTAATAAAAAGCATAGAATTCTCGTTCTTCTTATTAATTTTAGGATAAGCTTCCCTTAGCATGGCGAGAACTCTCCAAGAGTCTTTTCTATGAGCATCATGTTAAAATTGATGATGAGCTATCCAAAACAAGTTGGGTAACGATTGCAATACTAGGTTAATGGATAATTTAACATCCATTCCAACCTCAAGCTTGACCAGACTTATCGATGTAGCCTATCATTTGGATGATATGTTTTTTGACATTGGATTCGTCATTCATTCTAGCCCTAAAAAGCTTCTCCACTATCTCATAGTGATTATGCCTAGTATTCTCCTCAAACAAGCTTTTAAGCTTTGCTATGATATCAAAGGCGTTTTTGCCTTTATGTTGACGCATATGCTTTAACATCATAGCGAGCTAATATGATACTTTAAGAGACGATTACTTTATCTCTATATTCGATCCATGTCGTATGAGCTTCGACTTGATCCTAAGGAGGCTCAACCGAGACGAGTTTCTTTATTGTGTAGAGAATTTTCTCATGTTGGAAAACTATCCTTAGATTCATTTTCATGTCGAGCAAGTTCTTGCCATTGAAGGCATTACTTCCATCAACGATCGATCGTATCAATGTGTTGCTAGTCATACCTGTACAATTTGATAGGATAGAAAAATGTACGAGTTTGGTTAATTAAATTACATAAAATAAAATAAAGCATAAATTAAAGAAGTAAAATCTATGCTCGCTCCTACTATTTTTTTCAAGTCCTATAACCTTCAATATAGGACTCAAGAAAAGTTTTTGATTTGTTTTCCTTAGTGGGTTAGGATCTCATCCTTTAATATGCATTAGCCTTGAGTTATCTCAACAAGTCATACATAAAGGATTAGATAGGTAACTCCTTACCAATTGCATCCCATCCAATTCCTAATCTCATTGGCATAACAACTCCTTATCATATCACATCTTATGTGAAAACAATCTTTGCTTGTAAGTTTATTGGACTTTGAATTATCTCAACAAACCCACTAACTCATTTCAAGTTAGACCCAACGTTCGAAAACATTGCATGACCCATGATTTATTTCCCTCAAGGAAAAAGTAACCTTGAGTTATCTAAACAAGCCAACAACAACCAAGAGAGTTCCATCCTCATAACGTTGAAAGGTAACGAACTTGATATTTTATTTCAAGGATTTAATTTGATAGGTCTCATCCTAGTATGTAGACTATTCAATAATGACATTAGTCCTTACATGCATACTAACATCAATCGTATAATATAAATACATACATCTCATATATGATTCAAGGACCAATGAATGGTAATAGATCTCTAATATTAGCCTCCTTTAAATCACAAAGAGACTAGTGGGTCAAATACCTAGATGAAAAATTATTACAAATTCTTAGAGATTTTCTTCACTTCTTGGCTTTTTCTCTTTACATCTATTCTAATTCCTATCTACTACTCTTACATTTATTTGAATAAGAAACCTCGAGTTACATTTGAGGAGAATAAGATGAGAAAAAAATACAATAAAGAAAGCAAGATAGGTAGGCTCTATTTCTCCAAAAATTACAAACATTCATTCCCATAAACTTGGTCGACTCATCCATACCATTCACTCACGCTTCAATCATATTGATACATGGCATATTGATGAA
The DNA here is from genome assembly GCA_963924115.1 of Dovyalis caffra. Classification (NCBI taxonomy): domain Eukaryota; kingdom Viridiplantae; phylum Streptophyta; class Magnoliopsida; order Malpighiales; family Salicaceae; genus Dovyalis; species Dovyalis caffra. Next base: position 3,319,202 of record CAWUPB010001009.1, on the reverse strand, counting down.
ACACATTTTATTCAATTTGTAATTATAAATCTATTATTTTGGTCATTTTATAAATTTATCAAAATTTTTCTAACTTTTAATTTTAAGAATTTTTGAGTTTTAACCCCACTTTGAGCCCATGTGTTTTTGAGCTTTGAGGGCCCATAGACTTCACCGCACAAGCCTTCAACCTAGCGTGCTTTCTCTTACTTGGCCTTGTGTTGGCCTCGGGCCTAGAGCGCTCGCATGCGCCCGGCCTCGCCTATGGCTAGTGGCCTAGTGGGCACAAACGCTCGGCTCGTTGCTTGGTGGGCATGATGCCTAGCATTGCTGCCTAGTGCATACACGTGTCCGTCATGCTACAAACCTTGACCATACATATGCCTAACACATGCCTCGAGTGCTTTAGACACATCGTGGCTTGGCCTTACGCACCCGAGTGCAAGACCGCCATGTCGCACCCTTAGTGCATGACTCAACCTATCTAGCAAGCTTGGCACGTCATATGCCTTATACATGATTGGGTTTGGTCGAAGGCCTTTTGTGTACGAGGCACGCTAGGCCTATTACGTGCCTAGCGCACGATTATCGTCCGGTACTTATGGGTTATAGCGTATCTAATGCATAACTCGCTTGGCCAAAAGACCTAGCTTATCATGCGCCCAGCACATAACTACTCGGCCTATCATGTACGAGATGTGCGACTACCTAGCTTGTCATGTGTGAGGTGCGTGATCGTCTAGCCTATCGCGCACCCGAGCATGTGACCGGTTAGCCTACTTCGTGCACGCGAATGCCAACATCCAATGTTGGCCTCGCACCCTTCCACTTGATTTAAACCTAAATCTAATATATATATAATACCTAAAATATAAGATTTATAATCAAGAATAGCTAATTCATGCAGTTAATCATAATTAACAAAATATACAATCAAAAATTCAACGAAGGCTCGATACCAATCGATGGATCATGCATCATATAAAGGTACGAAATAAAATAAAAAAATTTCCTCCATCTAAAGGGCACAAAATCATGTTGTAGAATCAACTAACCATATTTTCATGAATTAAAGTGATAAATAAAAAATTACCTTTGGTAGCATAGACTTAAATCTTTTAGCATAAAAAGGAGTCGTTCAAGCGTTCGATCTCTATTGATGATCCATGGAGTCCAAGTGCTACACAAGACGCACTCAAAACTGTTAGAGTGCTAGCTCTACCTTTGCTGATTTTGTTTAGTATTTTTATTTAGAAATCAAATTAGGATAATTTTGTGATGACCCTAAAAGAAGGGAGAGAGGTGTTGTAATTTTGAGGAAAGGGAGAAAATTATTTTCTCCTCATTTTTCTTAATGTTATGTAGCCTTAATTTGCTCTCTCATGATTTTTTCTTTATTTTGTTAATCGCACCTCTCTCCTATATATATGCGAGAGGTTTCCTTGTCCTCCAAGGACAAGGAAGGGGCGGCAATGAGTTTCTAAAGGATTTAAGGTCGTTACTTCCAAATCCTCTAAGGATTATGAGTTATTATGCATGTAAGGTTTTTTTTTATCTTATCCTTTAAAACATTCATCTTTATCCAATAAGGTTCATGTTTGTTCTCCCATCAAAATATCTTTTAGGCTTTTAATTAAAGATATTGGTAGAAACTATTTTGGCATAATTAATTAATTTGGACTATCTAAAAAATTAAGTTAGATAACATTAGGAACCCACGAAGTAATTTTTCAATAAACCTAAATTAAAAAACTAATTTCCTTTTAGGTTATTAACCTCCAAATTTGGAACTAAATTCCAAATTAGAAAACCGATTTCTAAAATAGGAAACTTTCCATTTTAGGAAACTTTCTATTTTTGAAAACCTTTTCCAACATTGGAAACTTTCAAAATTGAAAAAATTTTCCAATATCTTTGCTTCTCTTTTATTATGTGAATGCTTAAGCTTATGCGTATAACTTAATAGGCTCAAAGATATGTTAGCAATGTATGAAGGATAAAAGAGAACTCTTTTATCTCTTGACACATAAATCAAGATTGACCTCTAGTTTGACATCATGACTACCTAATTCTCTAGGAGGATTAATTAATCTACAATTACCTTTTACAAGCATGGTTATCATGCAATTCAGTCCTCATGTCAACTTATCAAAGTGTGATTTCAAACTTGATTATTAGTTTTGTTCGATTATGATCACATAAGTTTTCTTCGATTCTCAAATATCTTAGCTCTTAGAGTAAACCAATTATACTCTATTGGTGTAGTTTTACCGTGATCATAAAATTTTTCAGAAAATATTCATCAAAGTATAATGTAATAACTCTTTTAGCATATAAGAAATGACATGTCCTATCTTAGCCATCCACCTATCTCTATTAGATTCTTAGTGCACCCAACAAATTACCCACATGCAACACTTTACTAGGTCCATCAAAACGAGTATCAAAGTATACGGATCCTCCAATGGATAACCATGATGAGTTCAAATCTAAAGACTCGTTGCACCTATCTCGTATGAGATTTTAATGTACTCGAACCAAATGGGTTCTCATGGAGAGCCAATTCTAGTGATATGTTTTCTAACATTAATCACCTAAATGTTTACTTTGGTATCATTATACCAATAGGTGTAAGATCTACTACTACTATCGGATACCATGAGCATAGCACTCACAACTCTAATTACATATAGTCAATGTCTATTCTTGAAAATATTATAACTTGGGATATTTAATGATATTATTTATGTACATTAGTGTTTGTCTCACATCTTTTGATCAATCACTAATGCAAATACATATCATAAAGACTTCTATCTAATTCTATTCAATAAATAAATGTAAGAAATAAGAATCAATAGAAAGACTTTTTTATTATTAAAATAAATGATGCAATAATACAATAATTCAAATATTTTCAAACATGGTTGGATATTGAGCACCTACACTAACACTTCCATCTTATAAACCAATCAAAAGCAGCCACCAAAACTATAATAAACAACTCCAAAGTTCACAACCTAAGTTTCCCACTATCCAGCTTTGTAGTCGCCAACTTTTAGCCTCCAAAACCCCCTCAAAATAGTCATAAAACAACTCCAGAATAACCTTAAGCCATCTATTAACAACACCAAAATTATCCTACATAAAACCCCTAAATGATTATTAAAAACATAGTCTCAAATTTTAATCGGAGGATGATGATGATGGCTTTGAGTAAAGGCTAATGCATTCGGGTCTAATATATCCCTCAAACCTCAATTAAAAAAGGTAGTCCAAATAAGTAAACAAATGAGGGAAATTACGACTTGAAGTGTTAACCTTCCCTCCCTTCGATTGATAATATTGATTGTCTCTATTGGAGGGTTGAAGAAAGGATTATGTATCTTTAGCCTAAAAGGTATCTTTAATACTCCTATAGAGACTCTTTAATCACGTTGACCAACAAGATAAGTTCTCGATAATTTTTGATATTTAGATTGATTTTACAAATGAATGTGATGTTATGAAATGTATATGAGATGCAAAATGTGAATAAGATACACTATTTGATATCAAATTTGAAAGGATTGGAGATCCTAGTTGGGCCATCTTGGATCTATCATGATGTGAAAAATTATTAAAAATTTATATGGCATCCATCGAAGAGCTCGAAAATTTCTATTCTAATGATTTTTCATGTCTTGTATGTTCTCAAGACAAACTAATATTAAGTCATCACCAAGAAAAATTGGAATTGAATTCCCAATATTTTTAGAACATATTTAATGTGATATATATGGATCAATTCATTTACCATATGAACCATTTAAATATTTTATAGTTTTAATATATGTATCTATAAAATGGTAACATATATGCTTATTATCAACTCAAAACCTAAAATTTTTTAGGTTGTTTACTTAAATAATTCGATTACAAGTATAATTTCTAGATTATATGATTAAAATAACTCATATTGATAATACCGATGAATTTACTCTCAAGCATTTAATGATTATTGCATGTTTATTGAAATAAAAGTTAAACCTATTGCTCATGTTCATACTCATAATGCTTTAATAGAATTATTTATCAAAAGCGTCCATTGATAGCTAGACAATTACTTATGAAAACAAAACTTGATTATGTTTAGAGACATGTAATTTTATATTCGACAATCCTTTTTTCCATCAAGCTAACCCATAAGTTATCGAAATTCTCTCCTTTAACTCGGTTTCTAGTCATGAGCCTAATATTTCTTATTTATAGATTTTTGAATGTGTAATATATGTTTCCATTACTCCTCTACAACAAAGTAAAATAAGCCATCGAAGAGATTGAGAATATATGTTACGTGTGATTAAATATATTGAACCATTAAAAGATGATATTTTCACGAGATAGATTTATCGATCGTGTTTTGATGAATGTTTTTTAACATTAAGGGGGAGAAAATAAGTAGAATAAGCGAGTTGAAAATATTGAAAAACATATTACATGAATTACTTGATCTCTATATCATCTTAATCCTCGCGTAAAACAATGTGAACTAGGATTTCGGAGGATAATTCTTTTATAAAGTCTTCAAAACTAACTCGTCAAATGCATTTTATAATCCAAATAGAGTAACTACATCACATGTCTTTGTTAAAAATGCTCCTATTAGAATTGATGTCCTAATAGAATAACATGTTAATTTTATAGAAAATAAATCTAAAGCACGCTCGAAGTGTGAAAGACTTATCGATTTTAAAGATAAAAATTCCTAAAAAAAAAAAAGAAATGAAAATAATCAAGATGAAAATATAGAGGTAAATATTTACAAAATGATCTAAGATATTTTTTATAACAAACTTCTAGAAGAAATTCAAATGCTTGAGAAAAATCAAGAGACTTCGATAAATTATGTTAATATAAGAAGAAAATGGAATAAAAAAGAAACATCTATGAATAATAATTTTGTATATAATGTTATAATTGATATTTTAAATAAGGATCCTAAGCCTAAATCTATTGAAGAATGTCAACATATAGATGATTGGTTCAAATAGAAAGATACAATCCATATAAAGTTAAATTCTCTTATAAAACAAGCAATTTTTGGATCCATAGTCAAAATACCTAAAAATGTTAAGACAAAAGAATACAAATTCGTATTTGTATAAAAAAAAAAAAAGAAAGAAAGAAAAAGAAGAGGAAATAGTGAGATAAAAAAGCAAAACTTCTTGCACTAAACATTGACTATAAAGAGACATATTCTCATGTAATGGATGTAATTATGTTTCATTATCTCATCGGCCGTACAACATGTGAAAAATTTCATGTGCATTTGATGAATATGATCACAACCTATTTATATGGTTTACTTGATAATGGTATTTATATGAAAGTCTGATGAGGACTTAAGATGCCTCAAGAAAATATATTTAATTAAATTAAAAAGATCTCTTTATGGATTAAATCGACGCATGTGATATAATTTTATTAGTGAGTATTTGGTAAAAAAAGATTATAAAAATGACCTTGTTTATCCATGTGTCTTTACAAAGAAATTTGAAAAGAGATTTGTGGTAATTACTCTATATGTTGATGATTTAAATACTATTAAAACTTCTAAAGAGATTTTAAGTGTCATAAGTTATCTAAAAAGAGAACTTAACATGAAAGACCTTATAGAAAAAAAAATTTATCTCGACTCTAAAGTTCGAACACTTAGATGATGAATTTTTTATTTATCGATCAACTTACCACTACAAAAAACAACAAAAAAAATGACAAAAACAATCCACCTCTATCATAACAAATTTCATTGCTAAAATGACTTAGTGAAGGATTTGTGACTGAAAAAAATTTGTCACGAAAACGCTCGTCGGTAACCTCTCCGACGGAATGTATAGTGTCTATTGTTAACTTAGCAATGAATTATCCATCACTTATTCATTTTATTTCATCGCTAAGTGATACTAAAACTATCATCTTTCCACCATATAATACATCACAATTTCATCGCAACCTCATCTTAAATCCATCACAAAGCAACGATAAAAAATTCATCGCTAAATTGGGTTGGTATTTCATCGCTAATTAGTGATCGTGCTTTTCCATCATTGTTTTTTCAACATAATTTATTTTTTATCTTCAATTATTTAATTTTAAAATTTCTTATATTCCCGATAGTAACAAATAATTAAAACATTATAAAGATAAAAAAAATTATCTTTATAAATTAAATTAAAATTCATATTAAAAAATATTCATTAGTACATAAAAAAAGAGTAAAGACATAAAAGAAAATGTAAAAGTCACTCCTCATTATGATCATCTAATCCCCTATCATCTCTTTGCGGCTCGATGGGAGGGATGGTGGAGTTTGGGGGCTCGGTAGGAGGGATGGTAGAGTCCTAGCCGGTGAAGGGATCGGTAGGCCATCTAGATGGTTAGGCCAACCTATGTTACATCACGGTGATCGACTTAATCCGAGTCTCCACTCCCCGGATATTCATCTATTACTCCATGATAATATTATTTTACTCATCGAATCTCACATGGATTCACCTCACCGTTTCCTCGTACTAACTATGAATCCGATCACCAGCATTATCATCGTGGAGCTATGATGATACGGAGGATGAGTCGGCGTCAATCGAACGGATAAATATAGCGACGCTTATGACCCAATCTCATAAATCATATTCTTCTTCTCTACTCTTATAGCTTTAAGGTATATAACATCCGTGTTAACCTCTCGCCTCCTCAATTGCAACCTCTTATTGTTTCCTAAGAACTTTTTGTATCAACTTCTCCACACACTTTTACGTAATTAAAATAATTATAATATTAAAAAATAAAATAATTTTTTAGATTATATTTGCAAATGTATCATTTAAAAATTAAAAACACTTACCATTATTGTATAAGCCCATAAATCAATGAAAGTTTGATCTCTCCGCTTGTGAATAGCCCTAAACAACTCTAAAATAGTAGGCTCATGCTACAATTAGACGACTCTAAAAAAATAGAAAACTAATATGAGTTTTAAATATTAATTTCTTAAACATTGAATAATATAGGATACGATTTATCATGTTGGAAAGCTTAGCAATAGAGATTGACTACCTTGTATTTCTTGATAGGTCAAAACCAACACCATTAATCTTCAGCATTCGGTTACATGATGCATGTTGCAAACATGCTCGATGATCAAGTGTGGTAAAATCTCATTGCCATGAATTCCACTCCTCCTACTTAATAAAAAAAGGCCTTCATCATTTTCACAATGTATGTGGATGAAGTCAAAGAAGCGTTTTCTAGCCGAAGCCTCCTAAGGATCTCTAGCCACGCCTTAATGGTCAAATTTTAGTAAAAATACTTTTATATGAATAAAAAATTAATATTAGTTCATTTTATTTTAAATTAATATTTTAAATATAATACAAATAAATAAGTAATATGTTACCTTAAATTTATTATAGTGGAATTGTTTCTTTTGCTCGAGACGAACTTCTAGGTCGAGCCATAGTTGTGCAACCACGTCTTAATAATCATAGTTATCCTTTTAGAGTAATCTCTTTGACAAGATGGAAACTATCGAAAACCATAAAAAATAATCATTGAAATGTTATTTTAAAATTAAAATAATTATAACATTTTAAGCAAATTACTTACTAACTATTAACGATCGAAACCTACTATTGACTATCAAAGCCTCAAGAGTTCCCTAGATCAAAAGATACATTAGCAGATAAGGGACCCTCCGTGGGTGGCTAGGGGAACGGCCTTGGAGTGAGACAACGTCGAGTCGATGCGGAAGAGCCGGCCTGGGAGAGGAATAAGATGAATGTCTTCCGTCGTGAGACCCATGTACCGCACTATAAGAGGGAGATCCACATTCGATGCCTGGATGGGGAAGTATATCTACCGTCATCGCTTGAAGATGCATGTCAATGACTAACAAATCATCATCCTTAAGAGGCTATGAGAGATCGGCACAAACCACACGTCATAGCTGAATAATATCACATAAGATAATTAAACAAAATACAACAAATATACTATCAATTATGATGATAAAAAAAACAAAATTTTGAAACAAGTCTCCCTTGAAAATTGGATATTTCCTTATTACTTGATATGCAAACTACTTAAAACATAACACGATAAAAATACACAACCAACATTTTTAAAATGTATTGAGGTCGTTATGATATACTATAACAAATAAAACAACAAAAATACATCATTTCTTACTAATAAAATAAAAAATATATATATTTAATTACATCAATCGTAATCATTGTAAGTTTTCATCTCTCTCATTCGACATAGATTCATATTCATTCTCATCTTCCTCGTAAGCCTCAACTAATTCTATATCTACACATGATTCATTTAGACCCGTAATATCCAAAAACTTTGCATGATAATATATTATGTGTATATGTGTAAAAATATGCTTTATTTGTGTATTCAATTTAATATTTTTATGTATTTAGAGGATGTGATGATTAGATATGGATTTTAGGATATAATATATATGGGTATTATAGATTGTATTTTTATAGATAGGAACTAGTCCTACAATCTTAACCTAAGCTATTTGGAATTAAAGAATTAAAATAGTAATAACAATAATAGAAATAATAATAATAATAAAATTTAATAGATTTTTAAATGGAATGTTAGTGGCTATGAAAAGAGAGCAAAAGTTTTGAAACATATATTAAATTAAAGATGAGACCTAAATCGCTATGAAAGAAAGCCACTTAGTGGCCATAAAAGAATAAGGTTAGTGGTCTTTTATTTATTTTTTTAATTCATGCACTTAAAATTCCTAAATGTTTCGGTTCCCAAGTCTATACATAGGGTGCCATTCTTTTCATCTAGGAAAGCCATTTCATAAGCTTATACTTCGAGAGAGAGAGAGAGAGAGAGAGAGAGAGTATAATTGAGTAAGCACTATAGTCAAAGGTATTTGAAAGAAGATTCAAGTCTTAGCGATTAAATATTGAAGGTATGAAAATATTTAACTTAATTATTTTTTTATATGATTTTAGGTCGAATTAAGTTGAAAATTTCATGATTTAAGATTAATTATGTAAAAATTATATTGTAGTATTAAAATCTTAAATTTCTAGAGAATATTTGATGATTAAATGTATTTAAATAAGAATTAAAAAGGTTAAGTTAAAATTTAATAACATTAGATTATATAAATATAATTAAAGGAGAATTGAATAAATTATAGTAGAGTTGATAATTTAAATAAGGCTTTTAATTTCAAAGGAATTACAAGAAAAGAATAGGAATTAATAAAAATTAAATGATTAGAGATAAAATAATAAATTTCAATTTCTTATGTGTTAGCACTCAATTTTTTTTCAAAAAAAAAAAAAGGAAAGAAAAAAAGAAAAGGACAATTGGGGGCGTAATTAAAAAAAGAGGAGAAAATGATCAAAATAAATTGAGTTTGCAAAATGAGGGACCAAAATGAATTTTAGCATAAAAAACTAAAAACCTATTATAAAAACACCTTTTTCTCCTAAATCACCAGCTTACGATTCATCACCTTCAAACTTTTACCCTAGTTGCCAACCTCCACACAACGAAGACCCCTATGCCACTAAACACCCACACCCTCTACCCAACATACCATACTAAGCAGCCCCACATGCAAGAACTCGCCTCGCGCGCAACCACCCATTTCTGCAGCCGCACCTCTCTCACGCGCTACCAGCATTCCCTACCTCGCCAATGCCCACACGCATACATTCTCTAAGCCGGTGCGCACACACGCCACAACACCCGTACTCTACCCACGCCACAACGCTAGCCTCTACCTACGCAAAGCAAGTCCTCCAATGCATAGCGAAGCATCTCCTTCGGTGCGCACACTCGTGCACGAGCAAGCCCTCGACATACCCCGACCTCGCGTGCCCGCCAACCCATGCCACGTGACTAGTAGCGCCCTATGCCAAGCCTTACTAGCGCACACCTTCCTCTCTATTAGGCCGCTCATCGCACGCGCCCTCGCTTCGTAGCTCCGAGCCCCTAGCGAGCATGCTCAACCGTGCTCTCCTCGTAGCAACAATACACCTCACTCGTGCTCAACTAGCAGTCGCATCCAACAGCCCACCGCAATCGGTCCAGCTCTCTTTAATGGACAACCATCTTTCCTCTCCGGTTCCCTAGTTATTGATCTCCATCACGGTTGAAAAGATTGGATATGATCTCAAAATCATCAAAAAAATCCATCCAACTTGTTTCCTTACAGTAATTTATTTTTAACTTTTTCACCTTATTTCACTTTACTTTTTATTTATTTGTATTAAATTTGATTCGTATTAATATATGCTTGTAATTTATTTAATGATAGTATTGTATAATTAATTAATTTATGGTTCATTGTGTGGCTTACTTGATTTGTGGTATCGTGTGATTAAATCAAGTTATTGTTATAATTGTGATGGTTAGATATTTTATTGCTTGAATATGTTCCGATGCTTATTGTTTTTTTATGTGTTCCTTCTTTATTTAAAAAATGCATTGGCTTAAATCACGTTTTTAGAGCCATGTTATCAATAATAGCGGTTAATTTAATCGCGTGGAAATTTTATAAAAAAGTACAACATCGAAGCAAGTTTAAATTTTTGTCAAGTAAACTCCGCTTTCATCAAACACAATCAATTATATACGTTGAGACAATTAATTTCGTTAGTTATTTTCTTTTCTCGATTTTAGCTTGATTGCTAATTTTCATCGATTTTTGCCTATATTTGCTCGAGTTGTTAATTTTTGCCTATATTTTTCTAAGTTGTCGATTTTTGCCTATGCTCGCCTAAAATGTCAATTTTTGGCCATTTTTATCAAAATTGTTGATTTTTGCCTATATTTACCTAGATTGTCGACTTTTGCCTATGTTCGCTTAAACTCGTTGATTTTTGTCAATTTCTCGCCTAAATTGACGATCGTTGCCTAACTTTTGCCCAATTGTCGATTTTTGCCTATTTTTTTGCATTTCTATCTAATTGTTAATATTTTTTTTTCTTGCCTAATTGTCAATTTTTGCCTATTTTAGCCTATTTTTGCTTATTTTTGTTTATTTTGGCCTATTTTTGCCTATTTTTGCTTATTTTTGTCTAATTGCCAATTTTTACCTTATCTTTGCCTAAATGACGATTTTTGTTGGTCTTTGCCAATTTTTGCCATTATTTGCTTGTTTATCCATTTTTGCTAAGCTTGCCTATTTCTCGCCTATCTCGTCTATTTTTATTTTATTTTATCAACTCACCCATTTTATTTATTCACCTATTTACTTGATTTGAGTTTCATTGTCACGTGCATTATTCTTTCTTGCATTCGTCACTCTTTTTTTTAACCATCTCGTTAAAAAGTGAGGACAAGGCCTCCGACCGGCCAAGTCCCGAGTCACTCGACTAAGGGACAAATACTTGAAGAATATGTATAGTCTTTCATCATTAAGAAACTAGAAATCAAATCGATGTTATATGTAATGTAGCTTGCCTCAAGCAAGATGGGATAGGGTGATTTTTAATCTTTTCTACACGTAATAAACCCCTTTATCCGGGACTCGAACATAATAGTCATAGGATTTCCTAGTGGCCATAATAATAAGTGGCGACTCTAGCCATTTTTTGCCCTTGTTCCCATTTTGCCCAAATTCGTCACCCCGGGACATTATGTTACATCGTATGTATGTTCAAAGTATTGAATAAAATTGAGATATCAATTTTACATCGTATGTATGTTCAAAGTATTGAATAAAATTGAGATATCAATTTTACATCGTATGTATGTTCAAAGTATTGAATAAAATTGAGATATCAATTTTTAGGAAAAAGTTATAATAAACGATGGTCTTAAACAAATCGGGTAAGTATAACTCACTTGCATCATGGACATAAATGTTATGTGTTTTTTATATGATTGATGTGATGTGATGGTCTTGAGGTGGATTCATATGCATACATATGTTTTACATGTTGATTGAAAAAAATGTTTTAAGTAAACGAATGAGGTCATTTTTGAATGCTTGTTGAGGTTGCCTATGGTTGCATAAACGTTAAGGTTTAACAATTAAATATTGAGATTAATGTTTATATACATGTTGTTTTATTTAGGCTATACCTCGCTAACCGATGTTAGTATCTTCTAACGAGCCCAAATGAGACAAAAATTTTTGAAGATATTCATGTGTAAAAAGTTTTAATGTAAAATCATACATGTTGCACTTATTGGAATAATCATATCTCAAGTTCGTTCTATGGTGTAGGTAATGATGCAAATGTTAAGGATGTTGATGCTACTCCCGGTGACTAGTTACTCATGTGTCTGCCTTTGCATGTCCCTAACGATTAGATTATGCTTTAAATGAGCCTTTATTTTTAAAAATAAGAAATGTAAGGATATCAAACTTATGAATGTTGTAAATTTTTACTTTGAATTTGAGTATGAATATTGACACAAGATTATTTATAATATTAATTATGGTGAGAGATTTTTTTATAAATGATGAAATTTTAAATAATGCTTCCGCTATGTTAATGAGAAAATCTTATGACTATATATTATTAAAGAAATATTTTAAATTGATATATTTAAAGATAAATAAGATTAAATTAGAAATTTAATTTTAAGAAAACTAAAAGGATATAAGTTTTAGTATCGACCTATTCGGTCATGACCCTTCGAGTTAAGTGTCTCGATCGATCGACATTATTGTGTGGTATCAAACCAAAATAGATTCTATAGACTTAATTAGGAAATAATGTTATTGATTGTTTTGGAATGAATAAATAAGTATTGAATGTTTTATGTATGATGACACACATGAGTTCGAGGTCTAGCAACAACATCAACAAGTAAATGGTTTCTCTTTTATATATATTGTATAAAACTAAGTTAAATATGTGTATAATATGTATAAATTATATTTGGTTGTTCTCTTGATTTAAATATTATTATGAGGACTATATGAAAGGAATTTAGAAATTTAAATCAGTAATGAATGATACTACAATAGATTACTTGTAAGAAGAACGGAAGACGTTAGGGCTAGAAATGATAATGGTGCTCTGGTCAAGTGCGAGAGGCGTAAATAAGTTCTTGATATAACGTATGCTGGATATGATGTAGCAATAGCAAGAATGACATAAGGAGCATATAAAATAATTATTGGCTTTCCAACAATAGAGGGATCGAAGGCCTCAAAATCAAAGAGGCAACATGATGGAGAAATTTTGAAAGTTGAATCTGAAAGAGCTTATGGGAAACCCTAATCTTATTATTGTTAAAGATTTAATTAAGTCTCTAGAGGTTATTTTTTAATATCTTGGGATGGGATGCTTTGACCGAGTAAAGGGAGCTATGTTTATGTTTGCTCGAGATGCAAAACCTAATGGGATATGGATAAGGTTTCTTTGGATGTACCTAACCTAACCTCGCACACACTTTAAAGAGATCTTCTTTGTTAAGTATTTCACCACAACTAAAAAGGTGCAAGAGTTTCTTGATTTAAGATAGGGAAATATGATTGTGAAAGAGTATGTCAATTAGCTTGAGCATGCTAAAGAAAGACCACTCCCTATGAGGACTCACTCTCTCGCTAAGAGCATGATGCGGATGTCTTATGCCATCATTTATAATGACATGGTCAATCGGACATTAATAACCGATGAGGACCAAAAAGAGATTGTACAGGAACTTTAGGTGAAAAGGCCGAGGCCTAACATTTTGGTGAAGGCCGAGAGTTTATAAAAGTTAAAGGAGATTATGTTACATTGAAAAAGAATAAAGCTAACAAAGCTGCATCCGTCAAGTGTGGAAGGATGCACCCAAAAAACTATTTGGTGGGTGCTAACACCTGCTACTAGTGTAGGGAGCTAGGGCATATGGCCAGTCAATATCCTAAGACAACTAAAGGCAATCAAAGGGTAGCAGCTCAAGTGTGTACCCTAACTTAAGAGCAGAGCCAAACGGAAAGATACAATAGTAATTTATGGTAACTTCTTAATCTTTGGACTCATTGCATATACTTTAATAGAATAAAAAACAACATATTCATTTATATCAAGGTCTTTAATAAGAAGACTAGGTGTGAAATATGAAATATTAGAATCTATTTATGAAATAATGTTACCATCCGAGGATATAATGGCGTCTAGTGGACTTGGTAAGGGAATGTGAGCTTATGATGGAGAGAGGTCAATGATAGTGCTTAGTATTAAGGATTTTGATATAATACTAAGCATGAATTGTTTTTGAAATTATGGAGTTAGAATTGACTATAGAATAAGGTGGTAACATTTTAACCACCTAGCGAAGAGCCTTTAAAGTTTAAAGGGAGTGAAAAAGTGAGGTTGGTATCAATGGTGTCGACTATAAAAACAAGAAGGATGGTGGAGAATGGAAGCATGGGATATCTAGCCAATATAATAGATACCGGTAAAGAGATAATGGAGAAACTAAAGAATATTAAGATAGTAAAAAAGTTTATAGATGTATTTCTAGAGAGGTTAAAAGTGGTTACCACTAATGAGGGAGATTGATTTTAAGATAGAGCTAGAGTTGGGAACCGCTTTAGTTTTTAAGACTCCTTATACGATGACACAGATGGAATTGAAAGAGTTAAAGAAGCAGATACAAAAGTTACTAGATAAGGGGTGTATAAAGCCAAGTTATTTACCGTGGGTTGCACCAATGTTATTTATAAAAAAGCAAGATGGGATATTGAGGTCGTGTATAGATTATCGAGGTTTGAATAAAGTAAAAATTAAGAATAGGTACTCCCTCCCTCATATTGATGACATGTTTGATCGAGTTACAAAGGATATCGATTTTCTCTAAGATCGATTTACGATCGAACGGTTAAGAATTAAGGAAGGAGATGTGAAAAAGACTTACTTTTTAAACTCGGTGTGGTCACTAGGAATTTTTAGTGATGCCTTTTGAACTCATAAATGCTCTTAAAGCTTTTATAGATCTCATGAATCAAGTGTTCCATAAATACCTAAATAGATTTATCATCATCTTTATTGATGATATTCCGATCTATTCTAAGAGTAAGGAAGAACATGCAGAGCACTTCGAGGATCATACTACAAACGTTGAAGTAGCACCGACTATATATAAAGTTCAAGAAGTGTTCATTTTGGGTGGATGAGGTAGCTTTTTGTGTCATATGGTGTCGAAGGATAAGATAAGGGTAAATTCAAGTAAGGTTAAGCTCGGTTCGAATTAGAGACAACCTAGAAATGTGTTAAAGGTATGAAGTTTTTTAGGAATAATTAGGTACTATCAAAGGTTTATGGAGGTCTTTTTGAAGTTAGCTACTCCATTAATGAAGCTAATTAAGAAAAATGTTAGATTTAAGTGGAAAGATGAATGCGAGGCAGCTTTCAAGAGTTTAGGTAAAGGTTGACTACTTCATCCATGTTGACTCTTTCAACTAGTAATGGAAACTTTATGGTATACACGAGATGCTTCTAAGATAGGATTAGAGGCAATATTAATGCAAGAGAGAAAATTTATAGCTTTTTCCTCGAGACAGCTTGAAAGACTACCGGAGGAATTACCTACACATGATTTAAAGTTAGCAATAGTGGCGTTTGTAATTAAAATTGGAAGACACTATTTGTACGGGTGAGATGTGAGATTTATACCGATCATAAGAGTCTTAAATACTTATTCACTAAAAAAGAGTTAAACATGAGACAAAGAAGATGGTTAGAGGTGTTTGAGGATTATGATGTATACTACAATATCACCCAAGGAAGGGAAATATAGAAGTAGATGCCTTAAGTAGAAAAACATAGGTAGCAATAGAAGTAGTACAAACATGTATTTTGAGGGACCTAAAGAGCTTAATCTAGAGGTGATGCTCGAAGAAAGGTGAGTGTAGGCTATCGGTTTTAATAATAGAGTCTGGATTTAAGGTCTAAAATCAAAAGTGGATAATTAATCGATGATGAGGTGATTAGGGTGAAAAAAGAAATAAAGCGGGGAAAAAGATCGAATTTTACAATAGATGATGACAAGGTGATGAGGTGTCGAGGTAGGTTATGTGCACTCGAAGGAAAAGGATTTAAGAGACGTAATTTTAAGTAAGTTGTATTCTCGCTCCTTATTTAGTACATCCCGGTAATACCAAAATGTATCGAGATTTAAAACCAATGTATTCTTGGAGAGGAATGAAGAAGGATGTAGTGAATCATGTAGCTAGATGTTTGACATGTCAACATGTAAAGGTTGAGCATCAAAAACTATCGAGTTTCTTACAACCTTTGGCAATACTCGAATGGAAATGGGAGCACATAACTATTGATTTTGTAGTAGGATTACCAAGGTCGAAAAGAGATCTAATATCATCCGGGTCATTTTAGATAGATTAACAAATTCGGCACCGGCACATTTTCTACCAAGTAAAGACAACTTTCAACATGACCCAATATGAAGAATTATATATAAGGGAGATAATAAGGTTACACAAAGTACCCATATCAATTGTATCTAATAGGATCCAAGGTTCACATCAAATTTTTAAAAGAGTTTATATGAGGTAATGGGTATTAGGCTAAATTTTAGTATTGTTTTTCACCCTTGAAGTGATGGGTAGTCGGAGAGGGTGATATAGGTGTTAGAAGATATACCGAGGATTTGTATACTTGACTAGTCTCGTAAATGGAAAAAATATCTACCACTAGTGGAATTTACCTATAATAATAGTTACCATGCAAGTATAAGAATGTCACCTTATGAGGCACTCGTATGGAAGGAGGTGTAAATGATTGGTTCACTAGGATGAGGTAAGTGAGAGGAAATTATTAGGACCGAAATAGTTCAACAAACAAGTGAAGGTGATAGAGAAGATAAGGCTAACAATGAAAACAACTTAAAGTAAGCAGAAAAGTTACACTAATTAAAGGAGAAAGGATTTAGAGTTTAAGGTTGGTGATAATGAGTTTCTTTAAGGTAGCATCGATGACGGGTGTGATGTGGTTTGGGAAGAAGGAAAAATTGAGTCTAAGAAACATCGGACCTTATGAGATTCTTGATAGGGTGGGTAACCAAGCATACAAATTGGCTCTCCCTCCCTCTTTGTTAATAGTTGATAACTTCTTCCATATATAGATATTGAAAAATATATGATTGACCCAAATCATGTATGGAAGATAGAATAGGTGGAGTTAAATTCAGTTTGACATATAAAGATAGACCAATACAAATATTAGATCGAGAGGTAAAGAGGTTGAGGAACAACGAAAGTGATATTAGTGAAAATGTTATAGAGAAATCACGAGATTAGAGAAGCCACGTAGGAACAAGAAAAAGAGATAAGGATGAGATATCTTGAATTGTATGATACATAAATTTTGATGATGAAATTTTTATAAGGAAGGAGGGTTTTAATACCCAAAAACTTTGCATGATAATATATTATGTGTATATATGTGCAAATGTGCTTTATTTGTGCATTCAATTTAATATTTTTTTTGTATTTAGAGGATGTGATGATTAAGAATGGAGTTTTCGGATATAATATATATTTTTGCGTATTATAGATTGTATTTTTATAGATAGGAACTAATCCTACAATCTTAAGCTAAGCTATTAGAAATTAAAGAATTAAAATAGTAATAATAATAATAATAATTGATAAAATAATAATGGAATAATAAAAAGTTTTAATGGTTTTTTTAAATGGAATGTTAGTGGCTATAAAAGGAGAGCAAAAGTTTTGAAACATATATTAAATTAAAGCAAAGACATGAATGGTCATGAAAAAAAGAAAGTGACCATAAAAGAAGAAGGTTAGTGGCCATGAAAGAAAAGAAAGTGGTCATGAAAGAAAGCCACTTAGTGGCCATAAAAGAATAAGGTTAGTAGTCATTTTTTTTTAATTCATACACTTAAAATTTTCAATTGTTTTGGCTTCTCATGTTTATATATATAGGGTGTCATTCTCCTTATTTTGAAAAGCCATTTCAAAAGCTTATACTTAAAAAGGAGAGAGAGAGAGAGAGAGAGAGAGAGAGAGAGAGAGAGAGAGAGAGAGAGAGAGAATATAACAAAGTAAGAAGTGAAGTCAAAGGTATTTGAAAGAAGATTCAAGTCCCGACAATTAAATATTCGAGCTAAGAAAAATATTTAACTTAATTATTTGTTTTTATATGATTTTAGGTAGAATTGAATTGAAAATTTCATGATTTAGGATTGATTATGTAAAAACTATATTTTTGTATTAAAATCTTAAATTTTTAGAGAATAGTTGATGATTAAGTGCATTTGAATAAGAATTGAAAAGGGTAAGTTAAAGTTTAATAACATTAGATCATATGAATATAACTAAAGGAGAATTGAATAAATTAGAGTAGAGTTGATGATTTAATTAGAGTTTTTAATTTAAAAGGAATTACAAGAAAAGAATAGGAATTAATAAAAATTAAATGATGAGAGATGAAATAATAAAATTTAATTTTTTATGTTACATGATATGTATGTTTAAGGTATTGTATCAAGTCGAGGTATCAATTTTTAGAAAAAGGTTATGATAAGCGATGGTCTTAAGCGAATCAAGTAAGTGTAACTCACCTACATCATAGAAGTAAATGTTATATGTTTTTTTATGTGATTAATATGATGTGATAGTCTTGAGGTGCATACATATGTTTTACATGTTGATTGAAAGAAAATATTTTAAGTAAACGAATGATGTCATTTTTGAATGCATGTTGAGGTTTAAAGGTTGAAGTTGCCTATGGAGGCATAAACGTTGAGATTTAAAGGTTGAGGTTTAGCTATTAAATGTTAAATTTAATGTTTTTATGCATGTTTTTTCATTAGGACTAAACCAAAGCTAAGCGGTGTTAGTATCTTCTAGCGAGCCCAAATGAGGAAAAGGATTTTAAAGACATTCATATACAAAAAGTTTTAATGTAAAATCATGTATGTTATACTTATTAGGATATTCTTATCTTACATTTGTTCTGTGGTATAAGTAATGATGTAAATGTTAAGGATGTTGATGCTCGCTCTCAATGACCAAGTAACTCATGTGCTTGTCTTTGCATGCCCTAACGATTAGGTTATGCTTTAAATGAACCTTTATTTTTAAAATAATAAATATAAGAACATTAAACTTATGAATGTTAGAAATTTTTACTTTGAAATATTAGGACAAGATTATTTATAATGTTAATTACAATGAGAGATGTTTTTATAAATAATAAAATTTTAGAATAATATTTTCGCTATGTTAAGAAGAAAATATTATGGTAATATATTATTAAAGACATATTTTAAATTGATATATTTAATGATAAATAATATTAAATTAGGAACTTAATTTTAAGAAAACTAAAAATATATAGGTTTTAGTATCGACATGTTCGATCATGACCCTTCGAGTGATGTGTCTCGATCGACAAGCGTTACAAGATCATTAAATAATAGATCATCCCGGACTTTCTATATCAAATCATGTTGGATTTCTAAATCATCTTACTGAAATGCTTTGATACTTTTTTGGACTATAACGAATGATTCGGGCTAGTCAAACACGTACTTATCTTTAATTTTACAAATAGCCCTCCAATCCCGATTGTTGCGCCTCATGCTAAGATATTTGGCATAATACACCTAAGTCAACTCGTGATGCTAGGATAAAGAATTCATAATTCCTTAACCTTCTTCTATAGCTAACATCTACCGATCTATAATATGAATGAACCATTGTTTCTTAAGGTGTAAGATCGAACCAATCACATTTGAACAATATTGTTCTCTTGATTAATACTTGCAGGATACTCTACTTGTAGAATTTTTGTCAATATTCCGTAGTATTCGCTCTCAATTATGCTGTAATTGGTTTCTTTAATACACACACCACTATTGAAACCCATTTTTTCTGAACCTCCCTCTAGTGTACGAAACCTATACCCGTTAACAATATAACCCAAGTACGACTCGATACGAAATAAAAAACCTTATGCAGGATCTTTTATGAATTGATCTATTATGAAAATTACTTATGCATATTGACTAAACCAGGAGGCAAACTCGGTTTCAAGTAGAGCATTAATCTCATTCTCAAGCATGAAGGAATTATTTCGTCGTACGTCGATAATAAATCCGCTAACGAGGAGTAACAACATACGAGAGTCAATATGTCTATTATATTATAATAGGTAAGTAAAGATGTATAATTTTGACATGGAAGTTTGACAAACTTACTCCATGTAAAGTTTTATTTCTTCATAGTTCAATAATATATATTGATGGGTCGCGTTGTGTTCGTCTTCAATCAACATCCGTCTTATGTGTCGATCAATTATTTGACCTTGTTGTTTAAATACTAATAGCATCCCTTTAGTGTGGTTGCTCTCTTCTCCACTACATTCAATGTTATAAGGCACTTTCCAATGCCTTGTATGCACATGAAGCTCAAAATAGTGCAAACAAAACAAAGAGGCTTCTTCGACCAAATATACATTATATATTGACCCTTCCACTTTAGCCTTATTCTTGAGATTGTTTTTAAGCTTCCAAAGGTACCTATAATATAAATTAATTTAATGTACAATAATTGCAAGTTTATTTAATTTATTATTAAAATTCAATATCATTACTTTTCAAATGGATACATCCACCGATATTACACAAGTCCCGTAATAGATGCCTCATATGCCAAGTGAATAGTAAGACGTTCCAAGGAGTTCAAAAAACTAGAAGGAATATACATTCTAATTTGCATAAAATAATGGGTATCTCATTATGAAATTACAACATATCTTTTTCCCTTATCACAATAGAAGTCAATTGCTTAAAAAACAAATTTCACTCGGTAAGTGCTTGCTAAACATTTCCAAACAAAAGCTCCTAAAATGTAATGGGAACTAACCTCTACATAAAGACGTGGTAGTTATGAATTTTCATCTCATATAGTTTCTCATTCCTTATATCAACACATCTAGCTAGGTTGGACACATATCCATCGGAAAACCTAAGTTGTCCGATCCATTCAAGCAATTTTATTTTCTATTATTTGAAAAGCATAAAAGAAGCTTTAGAGTACTTTCTAAAGGCATCACCCCTTGCTAATTGTAGCCTATTATAGAAAAGTTTTCAAGTCTTCACTAGAGTTGTCATTGTCTTTACTCTTGCCTAGCACATTCATGACTATGTTAAAAATATTATCGAACATATTTTTCTCAATATGCATGACATCTAAATGATGCTCGAATGAGATTTATACTCCAATGAGATAAATCTTAGAAAATACTTCGTTTCTTTCATCCATACATGCAAAAGATTCTGCTATTATGATTATTTACATCCTTTTCGTCACCTTCAACAATCCCCACTATTCCACATGTTGTAACATCTCAACACCAGATCGGATTGTAAGAAGGCAATTCTAACAACCTTTTTTATGGTGAATGCTTTCTTGTTTATTCTAAATAGATGATCTTGAGGAAGAAAATTTTGATAATTGTCAAACCACGAGGGCTTCCTTCTATTAGGAATGGAGAAAGCATCAAAATTTTTCATGTAGTAAGGATATGCTAATTTTTCTATAATACCCTAACCGAGATAGCATCAAATATATAGGAAAGTAACCGATAGTCCACACCATTATGGCTCTCAATATAAAATTTTACTTATGATAGATATCATACGTCACCATACCCACTTTCCACGAATGAATCAACTTAGTAATCAAAGGCTATAAGTAAACGTCCGATTTATGTTTTAGATATGTTGAACCTAGAACAATCAATGTTAGGAACATATATTCCTCCTTCATACACATCCACGATAGCAAATTGTAAAGAGTAATAATTACTAAACAAGAAGAATATCATGCATTAAATTGACATAATGGTTGAAACCCCTCAATACAAACTCTTAATCCGACATTCCTTCTTTTAGCTATAAAAGGAACATCAATCCGATCAAAACTCCATCATACAATAGATTCATAGGAATGATGCATTACTTATGCATCCTCTACCTCATGCTTAGCATGCCATGTCATATGCTCGGTTATGGCATTCGATGCATACAATCTCTACAATTATGAGGTGAGCAAAAAATGGTATTTTTTTTTAATTGCAATAAGTTTTCCTCATGTCGATCCTTGACGGGGACTTCGATATCGAAGATGTACACAAAACTTGCATTTATCTAATTCACTATCTTCACCTTAATAGATCATGTAACCTCTCTCACAATAATGAATCTTTTCCACTCGGTATACCCATCCTTTTAACGAGTTTCTTTTTTTCATAAATTTTTTCTCGTCATATAGTTATCAATAGGCATCAACTCCTTCATTACCTTATACAACTAGTCTTAACACTTTCAAGAAATGATATTCTGATTTTAGATTCAAGTGATTGGGCAACTATTGACAAGTGTGAGTGATTATCACAATCGGGCTAAATCTCTCTACGAGATGCATTCAACATATCACAAAGGCCTAAATACTAGGATTTGGTACCTCTTTTGAGCTAGACAGATCAAAGGATGGATCGATCGCATCCATCACCATTATTTGATATGGACTTTAGGATTTACTAGAATTACCTTTGCCTAAATGATAATTTTTAGAAACAAACTAACTCTTAGAATCCTAAGATGTCATGTATGACTCAAATTCTCCATAATGTATCAAATAATAATATCCCGGCATAAAACCTTTATGCCATAAATGGTATTTCACCATTTCAACATCCTCAAAATTTTTATTCCGACACTTTCTATGATTACAAGAATACCTTATTTTGGTTTTGCCCATACATTCAATATAAGTAATAACAAATGAATTGTTCAACCACTTTGACTAACTCATTATTTAACAACCCATCAACTAAAACCTAGCATTCATCCATGAATCTACCCTATAAACTAGATGTTTTTCAATTTCTAAATTAAAATACACAACACATACATACATTTTCAATTAATCAATATCACAAAACATCAACCAACTATCAATTTACAAACACTAAGACTAAGCACGTGTCTCGGATAATTCATTGAAAATAAATCCTAAAATCATCCTCCTAACATTGAACCAACCTTATTTCTCTTCAATTCTCGAGGTCTCGGAACCCTTGGGTTCGATATGCAACGACGTATCTCGACACACTACAACAATCATAATTAAAGCATATAACTCTAATTCAAAGAAATTTTGAAATAAATTCTATTTTAAATGCACTTAACCAATTAAACAAAATTAACTTAATTTCATTTAAAACAACTATTAGTAAACCTAATAATAAAATTAAAATGTAACAAATTATTATTGTATAAGTCAATCTAAATACTCTTTTATTAAAAACAAAAAAAAATTAAAGAAGTAACATATTACTACTATTGTGTTTTAGATTTCTTTAATGTAATTTAATATTTTAGATTAAAAAAAAAGTTCACCGACTCAAATATTACTACTATTGTGTTTTGGTTATCTTTAATATAATTTAATATTTTACAAAATTTTTATTTTTTGATTTGATTGGTAATTATTTTTTAAAATATTATTAGGTGGTAAGTACGAACTTAGGTTTTATAATTTATTTAAAAAACAAAACATGTACATTTATTTTTTATATTATTTACATTTATAAGAGTGTTCTACTATTTGGATGACATATGTATGATAAATTTTTTTTTTCAAATATATATGTATTCACATTAATTAGATATAAAGTTAATTTTACTCTCATGTTTGTAAGAAAATATAATTGATTTTCCTACATTTATGGTGAGAAACACAAAGTGGTTATTTCTACATTTTTTTTATCACTAATAAAAAATATTCATCACTTTAAGATAAAATTAAGAAATATAATCTCAAGGCCTAAGAAAAGAGGTCAAGAAAATTTATTTCCACTCTTTAGTTTTTGAATTTGAATTTTAAAATAAAAATTTAGAGGTCATTTTTTTAGATGCATCAAGTCATTATGAAAATATATATCTTATTATAATTTATTATTTATCATAAAATTGACTTTTTTTATGAATATTAAAGAAAGAAATTATTAAAATTCCAAAATTTAATATCTTAAAATATTCCAAAATATCTATTGATATTAGACTATTAAGAATATTAAAATTAAAATATAACAAAATAAACCTAATTAATTTAACTTTAATAAAAAAATATAATTAATGAAAATTGACCTAAATTCATTTAATACTAATTCAAATTAATACTAATTAATCAATATTAACATACTTCATTTAACACATAATTAATCAAATAAACCTAATTAAAATTAACCTAATTAAAATTAACCTATCTTAATTAGCACTAATTCATTTAAAATAATTTAAATTAAGCTAATTAATAAACTAACCATTAATTTAAATTAACCCTAATTTAAATTTAAATTAACGTAATACAATTCACCCTAATTAAATTAACCTAATGAATCAACTAACAACTAATTTAAATTAACCTTATTTGAAATTAGTCTAACTCAATTAGCACTAATTCAAATTAATTAATTAAATTAAAAAAATCCTAACAATTAACAAAATCAATAAATTAACTAATTAATCAAAACTAACCTAACAATTAACACAAATAGCTAATGGCTATGATAATAATAAAAAAAAAAAAAAGGAGAGAGAACTAACAAATGGGGGAAAACAGAGGAGAGAAATGAGACAAATGAAACTCTTGCTTTTGGAGAGAGAGGAACACCGCGTTTGTTGGAGTATGCTCGGGGAGGGAGTGGAGTAGCCTTGTGTAGTGGTTTTGGGGGCTGGACAACCAACAATAACAAGAGGAGGAGAGAAAAGAGGAAAAAGAAAATAAGGAGTAAGAAGGGCTTTTGTCTATTTAGGGATTAAGAATTAGCAATGGATGCGATTCTATCGCTAATTAATGAGGGATTTAAGTGTCCGTCACTAATTCAAATTTTAAACGCCCACTTTATTTTTAAAATTTTTTAGAAATGGTGGAATTAACAATAGAATACATTTTTTGTCGTTAAGCCATCACTAATTACAAGGGGTTTGAGTGTCCTTTGCTAATTCAAATTTCAAACTATTTTTTGAAATTTTCAAAAATGTGAATTAGTAATGGAATTGCTATTCCGTCGCTAATTTCCTCATAAATCCTTTGCTATTTCGTTGCTAGATTAGGTGTGTATTTTTTCCACGTGATTTAGCGATCGAACTGTATCCATCACGAACATTTTGTCGTAATTCCATCGCAATTCCATTTTTAAACTTTACATTTCATATTGATCATCATTCTATCATAAAATTATCGCTAAATAGCAGTGATTTTACATGCATTGCTAATTTTCGATGCTAATTCACAATTTTCTTGTAGTGTATATATATAAAAAAAAGTACTACAATAATTTTACATAGATAAGGCTCATCTATTAACTAGTCTAATTATAGTTTGTTTACTTGATATCCAAAAAGACTCTTTTCGACCTCAAGTAGGTAAAGAATAACTTTTTATCCTAAAGTACCATAACTTAGTGTAATCGGTGCATTGATCTATATTGCTATCTTATACAACATTTTCTATAAATTTATTAGTAAGAAATAGTTCTACTCCAACATAAAGGCATTGAGAAATAGCATTAAACATATACTAAGTTTTCTCTAAGAAACAATTGATATGAGCTTATTTTACTTTAATAAATCGAAGTTATGATTAATTGGCTATACAAATGCAGAGTTATTTATCCGATCCATAGAAAACCCGCTTACAAACCGATTATGTATTTATACATGGTGATACAACTATATCATAGTATTTTATGAAACAAACTACGAATCGCTATATCTTCAAACCATGCAGGATTACTAGCAATTCATGAGCTAAGTTAAGAATGTCTTTGGTTAAGATCAAAACCCATTATATTACTAGCAATGAAGTTCTAATAATATTATATGAAAATAGTAATGCTTGCATAATTCAATTAAAAAAAGAGTACACTAAAAGTAACGGAACATAATATATATCACAAAAGTTATTTTTCACACATTATATTCAACAAAGTGGTGATATTACTATCAATAAATTTGATCAAGTGACAATTTGCGTGACTTATTCACTAAGGCATTACCTACCATAAATTTTGAGGAAATGGTTCATAAGATTGAGATGTGTCGTCTTAAATATCTTAAATGATGTTTTCAAAAGAAAAAGTTCATCATAGAGATTAATGTGTACAAAAAATATTATTTTTTTTCTTTACTATGATTTTTTTCAAGGTTTTGCCTAATCGATTTTAACAAAGTATATTTCTTATATAATAGGCATTCAAGGATGGGTGTTATGAAGTAATAAATATCTATACGAATGCTCATATTCATTGCACATTTCCATAATTCGTAGACCTTAATGGAATTCAATTCATCGTTTAATATGAGAAATTAAAAAGATGGTGCACTTGATTCAACTATTTATGCACCTTTTAATTGTTTATAATTCATTCTAATTATCATTCCAATATTGAAACTTATAAATAAGCTTGATTGTTCATTAATTGGTAAAATAGAGTTTTATGGAGAAAGTGAGAGTTGTTTTAGAATTGTTATCACTTGTATTCTCTTTTTCTTATAATAAATTCATTTTTCTATCATTTTTCTTTTCAATTTTTTTTTATTATTATTTCAACATAAGAGAACTTACTCTCTTTTTTAATAAAAATTTAAAAAAATTTATTAAATTTTTCTGAATGTACCAAATTTATGTGAATAATGGGCTTGTAGGATCTTTAAAAAAAATAACAAATAATCTTGATTAATGCATAACCTAGTTGAGAATACCTCTTATATTGGGGGGAAAAAAAAAGATGATAGTAACACATCAACTAGGCTCCGTGACTGTTATGCTGATAATTAAGGCGAAATTTTTACATTTAAAAAGTCATCACGTGAGGATTGACATAGAAGTCGTTAATTTGATAAACGACGTTGAGCCAATATCATAAGAAAAGAGTTTTCCAATATTGAAGTCAATGGGTCAATATCGTTTCCAGAAAGGACCCTCAGTACATTGGGGATGTGTGAAACGTGAAACCACAGGATTTAATCGACGAGTATTTATTTAATTTTGAGACTCATATAATTATTTTTTATCAAATGAAATAAATTTTGTATGCTTTGGTGGGTTTTCTATTGTTGACAGAGCTGCCGGTTGTACTTCTGCTTGAACATTGTCCAGGACAGACAGTCGCTGTGCACCACAAAGTCAAGCACATTAGCAGCTAATTTGTCGGCTTTCCGCGCTGTACAGCGGATTAAATTAAAAATATTTATTTCATATGATAGATAATTTATTAGAATATATAAAATTAAAGATAAAAAATAAAATTTCATTTAATTTTATAATATTGTATTAAAATTTTGTATTTTACTTTGTTTTTATATTTTTATAAATTTTACTGTTAAAAAAACAAGATTCATTTTTTATTATACATTTATTCTTAAATAAAAACAAGTAATAATATAAATATAAATTTTAAAAAAACGTCTTAATATTTTTTTATAAAATTACATCAGAAAAATAAAACAATAATTAATTAAAAACTTGTATAAAAATTAATTAACGAATCCTTTTTAACATTTTAAAAATATATATATTTGATTTATATATATTTATTTATAAAATAATCACTAATATTAATATAAAAAGATATCTTAGAATTATTAAGTGATTTTTTTATAATTTTATTTTAATTATTTTATTTTAAAAATAAATTTAAAATATTAAAAAAATTAATAATAAATAGTTGATATCGATTTTATGTGTATAAATACATACTTATTTTTCAATAGAACTAATAATCTCAACAATTTTTTTTATAAGCGATTTGGCGGGAAAAGGAGGGAAGGTTG
The DNA here is from genome assembly GCA_963924115.1 of Dovyalis caffra. Lineage (NCBI taxonomy): Eukaryota > Viridiplantae > Streptophyta > Magnoliopsida > Malpighiales > Salicaceae > Dovyalis > Dovyalis caffra. The sequence continues at coordinate 3,291,347 of CAWUPB010001009.1, read as the reverse complement.
TACCAAATGAATAATTAAATGCCTATTGTCGCAAAAACATCATTATGATGCCCTAATTTTTAATTCTAGTGGTTGGCTTGCTTTTCAAAACCCACAGCAATGAGCTTTCTCATCGCTGACTTGACTTTCTTGATGCTTAAAGAAATAAGCCATGATTAGACTATAATTTTTTGCCATATTCTTGTGTTCATATTCCATAACACATTGCATTTATGGGTCTCGTACATCTAAATGACAACTTCCTTCATAATCCAAACACCTATAAAATAAAAACAGTATTCTTAACCATCAATTTAAAATATATTTCTAGTCAATTTATACTGGAATATATACGAACAACATGCAATATAAATCAAAAAATATTTTTTAACAAACTTAAGTTGGAAAGAATGGATAAATAAAGTGCAATAAAAACAACTAAAAAATTTATTTCGATAAAAATTAATTATATCAAAAATAAACAAATACAACACTTAAATTCTATTATTTAATTGATTACTTATTTAAAAGAAAAACCTTATTTGGAAATCCATACACAGAAAAAATATATATATTTATTAAAAATTTAAATTACATGAAAAAAAGAAGAAAAATAATAATTTAAAGAAAATTTTCTTAAAAAATGACAAATTGAAGAGATTAGTTTTAAATAATAAGAATATATATATATATTAATTTAAAAATCTAAAAACATGAGGGGCTAAAAATAACAGAGACAAAATGGAATAAAGTAAAAACATGTGGGGCCAAAAAGTTTAGAAAAAAAAAAGCATGAGAGACCAAAAATATCTTTGAGCAACATCAGGAACAAAACACAATGTAAAATTTGTATTTGATTGCTCAAAAACAATTCAAAGATCACAAAAATACCACTATCAAAAATTATCTCGCAACTAGTAATGATAATTAATATAATTTAATATTCAGGAGAAATAAGTGATTAATGACTAGAAAATAAATCTTTGAACTGTATTTCCTATAATAATAATCATAACCGATAACAATGCAATAAAATATAACATATTGAGCCTTTATCTTGTCACTTTCCTTAAAAGTATTCTACCAAGTTTTCAATGTTATTACTTTTTTCATTAATTTTATATTTCATTTTGTACAGCATAATAATATCACTCTTTGAGAGGATTTTAAAATAAATCCAACTTTTAAAATATCCTCTTTAAGGTTAGTGAATTTTTAAAAATTGTAAAGTGTTGTAACTAATGCGGTGGACAATGAAAATTATTTGAAAGAAATATTTAATTAACAATTTTTTTTATTTTTAAGAATTCAATATTTAATTTATATCATCTCAAAAGACTTTATATTTTTGTGTTATAAATAAAAGAGCTTAATTATCATTAACTATTATGTTTCACTCACATTGTGTGTACCTGCTTTGATAATTTTAATTGAAATTTCCTATATATATAATGAGTTAGTTGGGTATTTTTTTGTATTATTATTATTATTATTATTATTATTATTATTGGATTTTTATGGTATAACACATTATATAATCACATCTTTCTATCGTTTTTGTATAATAACACATTATTTAATCACATTTTCTATTAATTTAAAAGTTAATTAAATACATAGATTGCATCAATTTATTTAATATGTTCCTTATCTTAGTAACTTGGTTGACAAAATTGAATAACCTAACTAATCATGCATATTCTTTAGTTTGGTTGACCCATAATTTTTTTCTTTTTCTTGATAACAAAAAGCATTTAATGAAAATGGAAAATAGTTAAGGAAAAAAAAGAAAATAAAAAATTAAGGATAATCCCATTCTAAAAAAAGTCTATTCTATAATTGATCTCTATACAGTTCTAATTTTTTTAATTAAGACCCTTTATTATCTTTTAATTTGATTGAAACGCTCTATTTTTACAAATTTATTGATTAAAATTCTCAATTATAATACTGTTAACTATTCATCATATGTGGTAAGTTAAAATTAACAATAACCAATTAGATAACTACTCATGATAATGTGAACCCTCGTTCCCTTTGCCTTTATCTTTTCCTTCCCTCACACTCCAACTTTGTCAATCAGATCTCCTCTCCCTAACTTTTTTACTTTTTTTTAAACTTGAACATTTGCAATTTATTAATAACATCGACCCTGTTCATGAACGTATATAAAATGGTTCTCTATCCCATTCATTCTATCCTAACATAAAAGTAATAAATAATCAAATAATGCTTTCATAAGATAGCATCAAATTCTAAAGTCACGAACTATCAAAAATCAGTCTCCACTGAGACAATAGAATTGGCAGCACTGGTAATTCTTGGCCACAAATCAGCACACTCCTTTCCTGTAAGTCCAGTGATAGCAGATCCTTTAATTTCTCCTTTGGGGTTGACAATGACACCAGCATTATCTTCAAAATACGTGAAAACACCATCCTTGTTGTGCCAAGGTTTACGCTGCCTAACAATAACGGCAAGCATCACCTTTTTCCTCAGATTAGACTTTCCTTTCTTCACTGTAGCCAGATGTCTCCAATGCAAGCTGATGACAAAGATTAAGACGTCTTTGATTCCTTTCATTGATATGATGAATAGATTCTTCGCTCTTGTTTTATCTGCGTAGTTCACCGTCGCTGCCATCCGTAGACCTAGTGACTTGTGAAACTTGTTACCAGTCGTTCCTCCCTTTCCTCGCTTCGAAATTTTTTATTATTTCACCTTCTGTCTTCGCCTCCTCCTTTCTCCTCTCCCTAACTACTATCCTTATTCTTCAGTAGGAATGATTTAGTCAGGGTTTGTGATCTCCAAAGCTGCTCTTGCTCTAATTTATAGAGATTATAACCATTTTATTAAGTCATCTGGATTCATCAAGTATGTAGAAGAAGATGCTCATTTTCAAGATTAGGGACTTGTTTTATTAGTTATTATTAATTTTAACTTATAATGTAAGATGAATATTAAATAATATTATAATAGAGATTATCGACCAATAAATTTATAAGAATAAAATCTTATAATCAAATTAAAAAATAAAAAAAAATTTAATAAAAAAAATTAAAACTTTACAAAGATAAATTATAGAATAAACCCGGTTTAAAAATAATAAATACAATTATAGGCCTTTTTATTTATTTTTTTCGAACATTTATGGGCATTAAATCACGATCCTTAAGAACAATTTCAATTGAATTCTTGAAGAAAAAAAAATCCTCATTATCTTTAGAACCTAAGGACTTAGATCTGAATTTGATCTAATAGCCTTCTCAATTTCTCATCTTCTGTCCTCCATCTTCTCTCACGGGTTTGTTACTAGTTGAGAAATTCGAGCAAGAGTTGAAAGCACAAAGAAAAGGCATGCGGTTTTTTAAAGTGTTTTATAAATGATGATCTCGAATGGTTTTGAAGTTGAAATGAGTTTACGTATTATCTCAGTATCAATTCTAAAAATTGGAAGAACCAACATCAACAAAATTTCATCAATCACCTTCATTAAAGTCATCAACATACTAAACCCTCACGAGTTAACTCATCACATTCCCTAACTGACTCAAATTACAGATCTGAAAGCTCTATCATCGCCTCTTGAATTCATGATTCGAAACCTCCAAAGTTGTTGTGGTGCTTCTCTCCCTTAATTGAAGACTCAACACACCAAGCTCTACCCAATAGCTTCCTCCTACCCTCACTTGACATCAATGCCAGCAATGTTCTTTTTCGGTTCATCAAATCATCTATTGAGTTCTAGCACATGGAAGCAATAAGGAAGATTTAGTTCTCGTGAAGAGAAGGAATAAAAGAAAAGACGATGACACAAACAGACATAGAAGAAAGAAAAGATGAGTAAGTGAAGGAAGAAAAATAATTCAAAAAAGAAGAGAAAGGGAGAAGAGAGGCCAGACATGAGCGTTAAATGCTTCGTGAAAAGAAAAGATGATAACAAAAAAGGACATAGAAGAAAGAAAAGATAAGGAGATGAGGAGAAGGATAAAATCATAACAACACAAAAACAATTAATGGCAGGATAGCAATTAGACAAAAAAAAAAAAAAAAAAAAAGATAAAGATAAAGGTAGGAATTAAACAACTTGGGGGGGAAAAAAGTATACGATGGAGAGCCAGACTTTTAAAAGAGAAAGATGAAAAAAAATGCCATATGTCACGTGAAGGAAGGAGATATAACAATAGAAAACTATTTGTTTGTTTTTTTTTTTTTTTGCAATCACCAAATCCAACAATCAATATCAGAAAAAATCATATATAACGATAAAGCAATAGCCGAGACAGAAAAAAAAAAAAAGAGCATAGTACAAATAGCTTTTGATACACAACAATTCTGAATCTAGATATACAGCAAATGAACAATCAATTACGATTTTTTTTTTTTTTGTAATAGTTTCATCATCGAGCCTAAAAAAAAAAATACCTCCGTTAACTTTGCATATCATACAGGAATACTTATTTTTTTCAATTAAGCACAAGAATTCTTGTCAGAGGAAGGTTAGTAATTTTTTGGACATTTTACAGCGAAGTATGTTTTTGCATGTTAAAACTAAATTTATATGGGAGAAAATAACCGATTTGGTTGACATAATTGAGTCCACGTATACGCACACACAAACCTGAAGATTCCTTTTATGTGTGATTGAATAACATGTCCCACTCAGCGTTTCCCAATGGACTGGGTCAATCGTTCCTTCAGTGTGCTCTACGGATTTTATATCTTCCATTTCATTTCGTTTATGTCCTTTGAGCCAGAGTCAGGTGCAACTGTACAACTTGCTCACTTTATAAATGGACAGCTAGCTACTTGTAGCTTTAAAGAGTCCAACCAAATTCACTGGTCCTCTGTCACTGACACCTTCACCTTCTGTTATCAAGGCTGTCAAAGCTGTTGTCAAGGAAGGCAGATCAATAATTTCCCGACACACAGCAACTCTACTAGACTCTGTAGCTTTGTCAAACCCTTTGATTGGATATTTACTACTGGAGAAAAGAAAATGAGAAGAAGAAAAAATATATATTTTTTTCATCTGTTGTTTGGATATAGTAAAAATAAAAGAAAAGAAAATATATTTTTTTGTTTGGATAATTATAAAAAATATATATTATTATATTATTATATATTTACTATAATACACATATGATTATATTTCTATATTTAAATATTTATAATAAATTTGTATGAATATTTTTTTATTAGAATTACACAAATGATAATAAAATAAAAATCTAAGTATGTAGCATCTATTTCAAATGACAAAATGGATAATGAATCATCTCTCGTAGAATAATCGATAACTATTTACTAATTAATTAATTCAATAGTCAATTTAGATTAATTATCAACATAAAATTAATTTAAATATATATAACATGTATTATTATATACGTATATAATAAGTTTATCTGCGCCACTATGCTCCATTGGAGCTCTAGTTGTTCTTTAAGTCCAATAACCGAACTAGAACCAGAAACGCTATATTCTTAATCCAGTATTAGAAGACCCTCCACGTTTTACTCCTTTTCTTCTTCTTCATTGCTAAAAGCATTTCCAACTAAGACCTTATGTGCTTCACTCAATAAAACAAGACTTTCCGAAAAAGTATCCAAATAAAACGAGTCTACATCACCAAATAGTTCACAATCCCAATTAGTGGTCTTAGGGTCATATGAAATTAGCTCACCATCTTCCCTTGTTGATAGAACCTCATCATTTTTCCTAAATGCAATTAACCTTTTTATCTCTTCCAAATGTTCAATTAATCACTTTTTATACATCTGAATTATAATTAAAAAAAAATTGAAGAAATACAAAAAATAAAAAAACTAAAAATTTTCTCCTCCTCCTCCTTCCCTAACCTCCACCTTCATCATTCATCCAATTTCCACCATCACATTAAAAAAAATTGAACAAAAAATCAAGTTCAAGAGCATAGAACCTGATCGTTTTAATAACCCACAATCTTATCTCTTGTTTTTTTTTTTTTCCTGCCTTTTTGTTTTTTTAGGCCCTAGAAAAGACCATTGTGTCAGTCCAAAGCATTAGGACTAGCACATGCCTTCAGCTCAGGGCTCCAGATCCATTGCACCAAGAACTCCCTCCCTCTTCTACCATTCAAATTGAAGGTCCTGCCTTGCCTCTCTCTCATGACCTAGCCTATATACGCACCACCACCACCGGTCCCATATAACCCTTCGCAAAAATCCCCTATCTCAGTTGGTGATATTGGATCTTCCCCGGCATACCAAGCATTCACCAAAGGATTTGAAGACAATTCTGCAAGCTCATGGCTTATAACATTGATCATTCCTTCCAAACCCACATCCCCATTTGGTGGCTTCAAGGATATTGGCCGACCTCCACCAATGTAACTAGGGATGGTAAAAGGGGAAGACGATATTTGGGTTGTGAGGGGCGGCTTAGGATTACCAAGGTTCCTTGTCTTTGTACTTGCAGAGAGTGAGAAAAGGAGAGGGACGATGAGGCAAATGGAGGGCAAAAATGAGATGTAAAATTTTTTTTTGATGATTTCTTAGTTTTTTCTCTCGGTTTTTTTCTAATTTTGAAAGGAAAATGGATCCCATCATTTATAGATTTGTTTAATTTTTTTTTCTTTTCACTGCTTTCCTCTCAAAACCAAACGAAAAGAAAACATTTCTTTCCTCCCTATTTTCTTTCCTTTCCCTCACTTTCCTCCCTATCCAAACAGAGGGTAACACTCATTCTCAGAAACATTCAAAAGTTGAAGTTATTATTATTATTATTATTTAATATAGACTTTAAATTTACGATTTTGAAAATCAGAGCATCGGGCTTAAGTTCCGAAGCCTTGCATCTGCATCAATTCATCTTTTTCTCGAATAGATTTGGTTCGATTGCCAACTACGTTATTTAATGAAGTAATATATACATTCAATTAGGGTTGTTTGATAACCTATTTAAGTAATTTAAAAAATTAAGTTATAGTACTTAATATAAAAAGTTTGTTTAATAACTTAAATAATCTCATATTAAAAATCTAGGTTCAGTCAAAATCTACTTAATTAGATAAGTTAAATTTTTTAACTTATTAGTTTTTGATGAATACGCTCGATTGAAAGATTTTTAAAACTTTTTAAATATGATTATATCGCCTTTATATATTTTTATAACTTTAGATATACAAACCAATTGAAAAACAAACTCTATTATCTCCATTGCTAAAACAGAGAAAACCTTCTCCATTATCGATGCTACAATTTCAGAATCGAAATGTCAATTGATGTTATCTTCGATTGTATTTAATTTTTTATTTACAATTATTTTTATTGAATATTTATTTATTTATTTATTTGTACATACAAAATACATTTATGTATATATTTTTATTTGTGTTAAAAAATATAATGTTATAATTATAAGGTTAAAATTGTCATGTATATAGTCTTAATATGTTCAACAACGAGTACTTATCAAGTAAGTTTATTATATTTAGCATTTAATTTTCAGTAAATACCAAACAGACTTCTCATAAACATAGTTAGTACTTAATTATTCAGTACTTAAAATTCAGTACTTAACAGATTCAGCATTTAATTTTTAGTTTTATCAAACATCCCCTTAGTCTCATTTGAAAAAATTATTGTAATTTCAACTTTTCACTCTTATTATTATAAGCATGATAGGCTCGCAGAGTATATATTAATTTTTTCTAGTTTTAAGAAACAAATTAATTATTTTTTAAAAAAATTAATTATTTAATTTCTTAATTATTGGTAATCATACTTAATTAAGTAAGTTATAAATTAAATTTTTTTAATTTAAAAAAGGTCTTTCTTGCTGTAAAAACTAAATATTTAGTCCCTATATGTTTATTTTTTCATAATCTATTTTTTTATTTTTAATTTATTTTGATTTTTTATTTTAAGAAATAGAAAAATTAAAAAATAATTTAAAAAATGAAAGGATTAATAAGAAAAAAATATATTTTTTAAATAAAATAAAATTAAAAATTAAATGTGATCAACACCGATGAAGTGATTAAATAATTAGTTTTAAAATAAAAAAGACCAATTAGTTTATTTTTTAAAAAATAAAAAATTAATTTATAATTTATTATGCTTAATTTAATATTACTTTATTTTTAAAAAATTATCTTTTTTTCTCCTTAACCTTTTCATAATATCTATTTATTTTTTAATTTTTTAAACAAATGAACATAAAATATAAAAAAATTAAATAATTATTTTTTGAAATATAAATAGCTAATTAATTTATTTCTTAAAGCTAAAGGGACTAATTTACAATTTATTCTAAGGTAGTATGTGCTTTTATTTATTTATTAGAGATTCAAACTTAAGACTGTTGATGAAATGAGAGATACTCTATATATATATATATATATATATATATATATATATATATATATATATATATATTTCCCTGTAATGTAAAAGAAATTGTGAAAAGTGAAATAAAAATTTGATATTAAATGTGCCGACAGTTTATTTTCTGAAAGAGGTGCTAGATTTTTGCAACAGTTTCACCTTCCATTTGCATGGTTGACATAAAGAAAGACAGGCACGTGGGGAACAAAGAACAGCACACAGAAAATCTACCCAAGGCTAGGATGGTAGGTGGTTGGTCCCTAATACTGACACTAGCAATAGTAGCTACCAGCCTGCAACTGACATTGGTTTTGGTAGTTGCACTCTCTGTTTCTGTTTGCTCTACCATCCCTATTTCACCCTCCATTATTATTTCTCTATTTCTCCAAGAAGTCATTCTAAAACCTAAAATTTTGATTGCTTTTTTTTTTTCCCTTCTTTTCCGTCTTAATCCCTCCATCTTATTTACTTGCATATAACCCACTCGCCGAAACTTCAAGTCTGATACCAAATGTGGCACATGAGCCCGTTTTGTGCTTAATTACATGCATCTTTATTTAGGTCCATTTCTATCCAGTCATTTGTTGATGGTGGGGTAAGATAAACTTGTGGATTCCTGGTATGCCAGCAATAGTCCAAAAAATAGCATTTAGTCGGTCTTATTTTATGTATAAGTTAATTCAATATATTATTAAATATAGAATAAAACAACAGACTTTAAGATTTTTTGTTTGGATTTTACGAAGAAAGGATTCAAATTTCAGTCATTTAGAGATGACAAAAACTCGGTTTGGTTCTATTATGGGTTTAAGTTAAGTAATTTTTTATCCAAATTTTAAAAATAAAAGTATCAGATAAAGAGTTTGTTATATTATCTTAGAAAAAAAACATGTAAAAACTGATTACCTTACTTCCTTTACAATAATTAATTAAAAAAATGTTTTACTTATACATACAACAAAACCAAGCATATCTTAAATGACCAAATCATTGCATTCCATCTTTTAGTGATATTGCTACGAATAATTATATTTTTTCACAATTAGATGGACTTTAAATTGGTTAAGTACAAGATGCGTTGCAAATTTCATACTATTTTTTTTTTAATTGTCATAAAAAATTAAAGATATTTTTAAGAAAAAAAATTCAGAGATACCATTGATTGATACTTTTAATGTTGGTGATGGTAATTAGTTAGTGATGGATCACATGCAACTCACGATTCTATATTTTTGGTTGGCGTCAAAGATTTGATTGATTATCGTGAGATTTGGCTTGGTATTATTTTATACATGCAACTCATTATTATTATTTTCTTCGAAAAATTTAAACGAGTGATGTGGAAATATAATTCAGTGAGCAAGTGACAAGTATAAAATAGGCCCAATTGATTTTCTCTCTCTCTCTTACTTACCACTCTTTCAACTGCACATATTTTTCATGTGATATTTGAATTAAAGTTGATATATATATTCAAGGGGTGTTATATAAATCAAAACTAAATCCATCATTTTTTAGATTAAATCAATGCAATAGCTCGTTTATCTTTTAATAGATTACCGGACTCTCTTTTAGATCAAATGATCCCAAGTCTAGTCATCTTTTGTATAAATTAAAATTAAATCCATCAATTTTTAGATTAAGTCGGTGCAATAGCTCATTTATCTTTTAGTTGACTATATGACTTTCTCTTAAACCAAATGAGTTCAAGTCTAATGCAATTAAAAAATAACTATAAATAATTATTCATGGATAGTGAAAATTTAACTTTAGTTTTTGTGAAATCAAGATAATTATCTTATTGCTAGACCTCAAATTCCTTGGTGGTAGGAGCTGCATGAATTAGAATAAAGATGTTATGTTTATGCAACTATACAAAAAATAATAATAATCTATAATCATCCTTATATAAAAAGATTATGTTATTTCTTGAGACAACTTTTTTTATGATAATTTTTTTTTCATACTTTTTTTTTGTCAAGAACATGGTTCGAGAATCAAGATTGTTTAGTTTTAAGCCTCTAATGCAACTATATTATCATATAAATTTGAAATTTGTTTGATAAAGGAAAAATAATAACTCACCGACCATTTGTCCGCGATACGTTATGGATTGAGTAGAATAAGTAAAATTATTTGAAAAAATTATTATAGTTCGATGATTTTTGTCATGCTTCAACTCTACAAAAACACATGAAAAAAAATGCCTAAATGAGCCCAAGTTTGGTCAACTTTTGTATAAATCGAAATTAAATTTACCACATTTTAGATTAAGTCGGTGTAATAGCTCGTTTATCTTTTACTCAACTATCGGACTCTCTCTTAGACCAAATGAGTCTAAGTTTAGTATGTGTGTGTATATATATATATATTGTTGGGCCAACTTTTGTATAAATTAAAACTAAATTCATCACTTTTTAGATTAAGTTAGTGCAATAGCCCGTTTATCTTTTAGTTGACTATCGGACTCTTTCTTAAACCAAATGAGCCCAAGTCTAGTACAATTGAAAAAAATAATTATGAATAATTATTCAAGGACAAGTGGAAATTTGACCTTAGTTTTTGTGAAATCAAGACAATTATCTTACCACTAGACCTCACATTCCTTGGTGGTAGGAGCTACATGAATTAGGATAAAGATTTCATGTTTATGCAATTATCCAAAAAAATAATTTATAATCATCCTTATATAAAAAGATTATGTTATTTCTTGAGACAACTTTTTTTTTTTTTATGATAGTTTTTTTTTCATATATATATATATATATTGTCAAGAACATGGTTCAAGAATCAAGATTGTTTTTTAGCCTCTAATACGGCTACATTATCGGATAAATTTGAAATTTGTTTGATAAAAATAGTAACTTACCGGCTATTTGTCCGCAATACATTATAGATTGAGAAGAACAATTAAAATTATTTGAAAAAAATTATTATAGTTCAATGATTCTCGTCATGCTTCAACTCTACAAAAACAAATGAAAAAAAAAAGCCTAAATTTATGATTTTTAATCAATTTTTTTTACTTAATTAATTCTTTTTTATGTTTTTTAAATAGATTTCCTTTAAAAAAAACATGATTTTTTTTTAATAAATAGATTCTTAAATAAAAAATTATAATGATTTAAAATGCAAGTTTCAATTAATTAGAAATTCAACAAAAAAAATGTAAATTTAATTATTATTTTTCACAAGATTGCATCAAAATAATAATAAAAAAATTAATGTAAAAAGTAAATTGCATACAAATAATTTTTCGAGATAAATTAGATTATTTTATTTAAGATAAATTAATTTCAAAATAACTAAAAATTAAAAAAAATAGTAGATGTTAAATATTTTTTATGTATATATGCCTAGTCAATGTCCAATAAAAAACACTTATAAAGTTACTTTTGATAAATTCTAATTATATAAAAAAGAAATTAATAAAACACATAGATTCTATTTTTTTTCCTTCTTAACATATATTTTTATTTCAAAGTCATACGTACTTGGTCCTCCTACATATACTTTGCATGTATAGCAATTAATTCTATCTTTTTCTTTCAATTTTCAATTTTAATTATTATTTAAAAACTCAAAAATATTCTTTCTTAAAAATCCAAATCAAATTAATACTCAAGTGAATATTTAATCCATTTTACCATCACATTTGCTTTTTTTTTTTGTTACTCTCTACATTTAAAGATCAAACATGATATAAATAAATTTTGAAATAGAAATAATATTTTTTAAAAAATTAAGGATTAAAAAGTAATATTTATTAAAATTTCATATCAAATGATCGAATAAAAATGAAAATTACAACACTGGGATCATAGGTGCACGGTAGAAGTTGAAAATCATAACAATATTATCACAAATGCATGAATAAATGACAAAAATTACAATAATATTATAATAAATACATAAAAAAATTACGAAAATTACAATAATATGAGGTAAACAGTGTATATGAATATGAGTGAATAATGATTGAATAATAACTATTCTATTTTTATAAGGCCTTCTTATTAATTTTTTTTAGAGGAAAACATGCTCCAACCTCATTTTCTTGATTATTTAATCATCATTATTTTTTCATAAAGAAGAATTATACTATGTTAAAAGAATCAACAAGCAAATGATTAGACAAATAAAATCTGTTGGCCTACAACAACAAGCAATCACATTGAATGATGCTGTGAGCAGAAAATATTCCAAACGCAAAGTTCCATATCAAATTTTCTTCCTCCTCTTGTTTAAAGTAAAGAAGAAAGAAAAGTAGGAAAAATAAAAGAAAAGAAAAGAAAGAGCTTCAAGTTGAGGTTTGCAAAGCTTTGGAATGTTTGTTTCCCACTCTCTAATAAAAGTAGAGTGGGATACTAATGTTGAAGAAAAAGAAATCCAAAAAGAAAAACATGCCATGAAATGTGAAACACAAGGTCACATGCTTTGTCCAAACTTGCATAAATATCCTTGTACTTCGTTTCTTGGCTCCTAGAAAAAGTTGAAAGGAACAACCAACAGCCTGTCCTTATTTTTTGCTATTTCTAACTAACACTAAATATGGCAAAAACAAATTATTAGTTTATTAGAAAAGTAAGTAGTTAACTTAGCAACACATCATATCTTAGCTCTTTTTGGCCCTTCGCGGTAAGTAAGCAGTAACCTCACTTCCCAATCACTAACATTTCCTACTTTCAACACATTATTATAAGCAACCCTTTATGGCATGTTGATACTGGGGTACAGTCAGTGGTTTTTCAAACCTACCACACACTCAGCTTTTACAGTTGGATGTATTTTTTTCTTTGACTACTGATCACTTTTATTGGTTCTAAATGAAATCATTGTCAGTGAATGAATGAATGGGTGGAAAGATCAAACCAAGTCTTCTTCTAGGGAATCTGTCTGTAATTACTCTCTCACCTCTTTCTCTCTGTTTCTTTACTTATTTAGTACTATTTCTTTATTTATAGTTACTACTTAGTAGCTCTCATTCTTGAAGCTTCCAATCCTGTTGGAAGTATATCTTGGCAAACTGTATTGCTGCACTCATTAAAACAAAAAGCAAAAGCCTTTTGTTGTGGGTTTCTTGTTTTTTTACTTGGTTGATAAAAGAATACCTTTTTGAAATGCTCATCGTTGCAGTTGCTGCTTTTTTTTTTCCCAAAATTTTTATGATTTATATGCTAAATTGAAACTTACAATTTTGTTTACTTGAAATCTGACAGTTTTTTTTAAGCTACCAATGCAAATACGAGGATTAAGTTGTTATTTGTAGTATATAAAATGGGGGTTACAACAAAAGGGCTTTGTTTTTAAACTATGCTGTTCTTTGCTTGTCGTGTTTAAATTGATGGTCTTTGCTTGTGACTGAGGTTGTGTTTGATTTAACTTTGTGTAATTTTGTATCTGACTGCGGCTTGATTTGTTTCTTTGGTTTGATGTGAAATGATTTCTTATGCAAGAGTGGTGAACAGTGAAAGAGAAGTTTAACCGACTGGGAAGAGGTGGTGTGGAGCAATAAAAAGATAACTCTGAAGAGTGCAACTCTCTTAAGTGGTAGATTTTATGGACTGGAACTTGAAGGCAACTCCTTGGGATTTGACTCAATTTGAGCAAGGCACTGTTCCAAACATAAGCATAGATGCATTTGATAGGTCAACTAACTTTGGAGTTAACGGGAGCGGAGGGAGTTTTTCAATCGATTTGAAACTTGGTAGGGTTGGTAACTCAAGTGATGAATCTATAATTAATTGGAAGCAGCCTGTAGTCTCAAAACTAGAGTCTTCACCTTCAGGATCAACGAAGAGGGCACGTGGAGCTAACAATGGAACTCAGGTAGCTATGTGCCTTGTTGATGGTTGCAATTCAGACCTCAGCACTTGTAGGGACTACCATAGGCGCCATAAGGTCTGTGAACTTCATTCCAAGACTCCTCAGGTTACCATTGGCGGTCAGAAGCAGCGATTCTGCCAACAATGTAGCAGGTATGAATTGTGGTATCGTGTTCTTAATCTCTCCAATTCTAAGTGGTTTGGTTATTGTGATATTGATCTTGTTTAGATTAAAAGTTTCCATCCTTTTCCATGGCTGCTTTCAGTTTTTCCCATTGACCATTTGAGAGTTGTGGTTTATCGGGGGTGTGCTAATGTCATCTTCTTATTGTACTTTGCATTGCTTTTTCTGAATTTGACAGGTATTTTTTTTTTTTTATAATTTAGGATACGATGTACTGTTAGAGTCATTTTCTGTTTCTTCTTTTTTCAAAAGGCTCATACCATAACAAAACCCAATTTGTTTACCAGCATGCTGCGTTTATTTTGACCCATTGTTTTAGTATGTCTCACCGTGGGACTTCTGTAAAGAACTGCCATCTGGTTTAAGCATGTATGCTGAGGGACATAGAAAGGTCATTATTCTGAACAGAAATTATATATTCACCTTGAAGAGCTTCTGTTAATTCTATGCAGAATTTATTTTGCAGCCTGCTACTGCCTTAGAAACTCTACCTATGCCCCTGAAATCATCTAGAACAGCATTCTTTTGAATTCTATTGTTTTTCTTAATTCTTCACGGAATCTGTGCTGATGACTATTCCTTTCACTTAGCCTGGCTTCTTCTTTGCTTCATGCTTGTCCTGTAAATAAAACAGGTTTCTATTTAGATTTAGCTGGATATCTTTCTGGCAACTAAATTTTCACTACAACATGCATTTTGTTCATGTTTTATTTTGCATCAAAACATCTGTCCACCTATGCTTTCATAGCAGTCTTATACTTTTATTACTCCCTTACTAGGTTCCATTCGCTGGAGGCATTTGACGAAGGAAAAAGGAGCTGCAGGAAACGTCTTGATGGACACAATCGGCGGCGAAGGAAGCCTCAGCCAGATCCCCTTTCTCATCCTCCAAGTTTTTTATCCAATTATCAAGGTTAGTTACCACAATGTTTAGTGGAATCTTTTTCAGCTCTAAATCTTGATTCTGGCACACACTCGGTTGCACGACTTCATTGGCAATGATTAAAATCATAGCTCTTCGTAGTTCATTTCAAACTTTAATTAGTTGTGTGCTTCTTCGAATTGATGGATGATGTCACTTAGATGATGATGATCTAGTGGCCACCATGGCTATATCCCATGGCACATATTCATCCTACTTTTACCTTTTGCCATGCCGTTGCAGAGATATACTAATGATCTAAGATTCCAAATGTACAGACTGGACTTCGACTTAATTTGAACAATGAAATTGCGCTCTTTCTTAAATTTGCTGAAAGCTAAAGCTTGTCAATGGAATTGTAAACTATTTAGATGATTTTGTCATTTCAAAGTCGCATCCAAAACACAGACCACAGACTGAAGGTAGAGGCTTGCTCTAATTCATATTGATCTATATGTTAGACTATCAGATATGTTGCTTCTTTTTGCAAATAACATTGTTATTCTTTTCAGTAAATAGTTAAACACATCTTCAACATTTTTTCAGGTACTCAATTATTTCCATTCTCTAGTTCCCATGTGTATCCATCCACTACAGTTGTAAAGTCCACCCGGTCTGGAATTGCTAGTACTGAGGCAGATTTTAGACACCATAATCTGCATCAACTTCCAGATAAACAGAGCCTGCTCTTTGGTCCGTCCACGGGCAGCTACAAAGGAGGGCAGCTGTTCCCTTTTTTGCAATGTGACAACTCTGGCCTTAACAATCAGACATCTCCGGAATCTTCTGTCTGCCAGCAGCTTCTAAGAGCCATTGCTTTGCCAGGAAGCACTGGGGCAAGTAACCATAGTATGTTAGGTGACAGGTTAACAACACAGGAACAAGACTCGGATTGTGCTCTCTCTCTTCTGTCATCAACACAGACGCATGCATCCGGGAATCTCATGGTGCAACATAATTCAGTGCCTTCGACGCATCCCATTGGTCGAACAGTACATGGTCATGGTTCAGGGCCAATTGGTTCAGTTTTGGTTTCCATTGACGGAGGTGCTAATGTCCATTTTCCAGGAACGTTTCACACGCAGTCTGGTGGTTCCTCCGGCAGCAAAGCTCCTCAAACACTGCCATTTAACTGGGAGTTATAATCTCCTGAATTTTCATTTTGATGCATAATGTTTTTGGATTCTTTCTGAAATAATCCTCAAAGGATTCTCGTCTCTACTTACTAGAATGCTGGATTATATAAGTTCTCTTAATGCTTCTGAAATAACCCTCTAAGGGTTCTCTCATCTCTACTTACTAAAATGCTGGATTATATAAGTTCTCTTGATATTGTCAGCAGAAGAAAATTGAAAATGTTAGCAGATCAAGTTTTTTTTCCCTTCCATTGTTGTCACAAAATGAGGTTATAAAAAATAAGATTACCCAAGAAGATTGGCTTTGTGTGAAAGGAGTTTTAATCATTTAAATAAATGATCTCAAATTTTGATTTTTGTATATGCAAAAATTATGTAGATAGTTATATATATTTTATGTGTTTGACGGAACAATGATGAATTGGTTTGAGTTTTTATATTTTGGATACATTGAAAGATAAAAAAAAAAGGTTTTGAAAATGTAAAATTATTTCTCAATTATTTTTGTTTAAAAAAATAAAAAATAAGAAAAGAATAACTCTAGTTTTAAAAGTTAAGAAAGCTATGTATTATGTACACAAGGAGGGAAGGCTACTATTATTGTAGTATGTTATCGCAATGAGATTATTTTGTATTTCTAATCTATTACAATTTATTTATGTAATTTTATTTTGGGTTTATTTATCTATCTTAAATCATGAGTTATTATGATTTTTTCAATTGATCTTAAATTAAATGATTTAAAGATGAAAAAAAAAAAAACTTTTTCTTATTTAAGTTGTCATTAGGTCATAAGAGTTCAATCAAAAATGTTAAAATTAGAATTTAAAGCTTATTTGTAACTTAAATACCTATACCTAATAAAACGAGATAAAATAAGATAAGATAAAATAAAATTGGTCATTTGGTCTATTAAATTTTATAACCGAGATTGAGTTTTATTTAAAAAATTAAGTTTTGAGATGGATAATCTATTTTCAACTTTATATATTAAGCATATATTTTTTATTTATTCAATATGAAATAAATTTTCTAACACTTTCCCTCATTTATAATCCATCTTTCGAGATCTCTTAAGTACTTTGAATTTCAAGACCTTTACTATGTTGTTGGGTTTCTTTAAGGCTCAAATATTATATTAAATTTGATAATTAAGATCGTGTTTCATCTAAAAAATTTAAACTTTGTTGTGGACAATCTATTATCAACTTTATATGTTAAGTATGTATTATTTATTCATTCAATGTGATATAAGTTTTCTAGTGTGATTCAAATTCACATGTCGGACTATGAAAAAGTAAAAAATTACACAAGAAATATCCAAAATAATAAAGATATGGACTTTGAGCCTATATCAACCGATCATCCATTTAAAAATATTGAAACCGGGCTCAAAGTACAATATCAAATTTAGAGCTACATCTATAAAAAAACAAAATTAATGGCACATGCAAAATAAAATAAAAATAAAAATAATGATAATAAAAAAAGGTTCGTCATTAGAACAAAATTGGTTTTAGATTCTAGATCTAGATGCCTAGATCAATATGATCGCAAGTAGATACATCATGATGCAAGTTATAAGCAAATCAAGCATACAAGACGATGTAAGTAGACATAAACACATAAAAATCAAAATAGCCAACTTTCTTCTACACATTTCTTGGTGTATCAAATTTGTTAGCATATTTTAATTTCGTGTACACAAAAAGTGGGCTAGCCTATTGCTAGTTTTATCATTGATCAATAGTTTCTCGAAAGCTTTTATACTAAAAATAAAATTATAATACTAGTAATATGTTTATCACCTTAACCCTTAACTATTAATATAATACAAACTAGAATAAAATTAAAAATAAATTATAAACCCTAATTTAAAACTTTTTTAGAGATTATCAACATTAACTTAACCGAAACGAGCAATTGCTTACCGCTTTCAACGATCCATCTTAACGAAACGACCCTTAATTCAGTTCCGGTTCGCTTTTTGCTTGTACCTTGCGAGTTTGATACCCGATATGTTTATCATATCCGTTTTTTTTCACAAAAAAGAATGTTGGTTTAGAAGTTCTAGAAAAATAAGATCCTAACACCACAACTCATGCAAATGATCCATCCTTGCTAAGATTTTACAACTTATGTAGATGTTCCACTTGACATATGCCATGTACCATAATTTAAATTTCTCAACAATACATCCGTCATAAGGACCAGCCATAAAAATATTTAGCAAAACCACGAGAAGTGGCTTGTTGAAGACTATTACATCGTCTTCATTGTAAATTTATTCGGACCGAAAAAAGGAGTTCATTTCAATCTTAATTTCTCGATTACGTCAATACAATAAGAACATGCTAATGCCCCTGTTCCTATTGTTCCCTTGTCTTTCGTTCTTCATATATGTCTAACTTCTTAATCTGTCGAAAGAGATTTCTTCGACAAGAACCAAACGGCTACTGGCCTAAACCTAAAACCATCACTATCATCTTTCTCTTTTTCTAGATTAAAGCGACCATCTAGTGAAAATTGAAAACAAAAGAATCCGAGAGAGATGAGTTACCCGAGTTAAGCTTCCACGAAACGAGAGGAACTAACAAGAACTCGGTGTTAGACTATTTGAATTTCCTCGACAAAACCCGAGGAGTAAAGGATAATTTTTGAACTCGTTGCTGTCGTTGCTATCATTTTTGCGGGTTAGATTGATTTTGAATTAGGTCGGTCCACCTTTTGTTATTGTCACTTATTGATTTTACGAAGAAAATTGGGACCGTGAGTTGGGGGTATGATGCTTCGAATGACTTGCGGCGTGTAAGACTAGAAAATGAAGAGATGTTGTTACGGTGGATGATTGTGGCTTTGCGACGGATGCTTGGCCTTGATGAATTGGCAAGAACGAAACAACCGAGAGGAGAAGTCAATCACTCGGGAGAAACAACTTTCAATGGCACTCGGAAGAGTGGGATCGAACTACCGCAACATCCAACCGAAGGAGTAAAAGAGGCTTGATTTGCGGATCCATTTTGTTAATGTAAAGAGTAGAAAAAAGGGGGACGACCGAGGTAGATGAGGGCATAAATGGAAAAGAAAATGAATTTTGGTGTTTTAAACAGTTGTTCTCCTAGTTTCCTCCCAATTTTGGGAGGAAAATGGGTACCACCTATTTTACGTTTTTTTTTTATTATTTTTCTTTCCACAGCCTTTCTTCCCCAACCCAAACAAGTGAAAACTTTTCTTTTCATCCTCATTTTCTTTCCTCTCCCTCATTTTTCTCCCTATCCAAACACAGGGTAAATGTTACATAACTCAAATCAAACCCAACATATTATATTTCATGCACAATCAGATTACATACATTAAATGAAAATAAGTATTCTAAATTCTATTATATTCAATTAAGCCTAATTTACTTAATCTAAAACAAGCAAAACCACTCAGGTTTCGTGTTAAAAAAAAAGGAGACAATAAACCACAAGGTAGATCCATACAACAAACAAAACTATAGGCACATATCAAATTAAAAATCAAGAAATCAGGGGCTTAATTACCATAATCAGTGACTTGTAAACTTAAACGTAAAGATTGAACTGAAAGGACAAAAAAGATGTTGAGTGACGCACCTACGGCGCGTGCCCTGAGGTAGAGAATAGCTACTCGTTGCGTGTGGTAGAGCATACGATGTTAGAAGTAACTTAATCTGGCGGCATTGGCTGGCTCTTATTGGCCTAATCATAATGGTCTGGACTGAGTGTTAGGAAGAGGTAATGACGACAAGTGGTGGTACTGCATTCTTCCTTCTCACTCTCTGCGTTTTCAATTTTTGTGTTGCTCTTTTTTTCTTGTCTTTGACTGCTAGGTTTTCTATTTCTTTACGTGTCAATCTATGTTAGAGTGAAGCACGACAGCGCATAAATAAAATACACCTAAGTCGATTTTAGGGCTTCTTTTCTAAATTTGTTTTTTTTAAAAGAAAGATTAATCATTTATGACAAGTTGATCACATGACTTCAAAAGAAAGATCAGTCATTTATGACAAGGTGATTGCATTTTTTTCCAAAAAAAGATCGGTCATCTTTCGCAGGGTGATGATACCGTTTTGTGAAGAATTGAACCCAAACCGAATACTTGAAGAAAAACTTGTTCAATGTGGATTATAAATTTTTTAGTGTAAACCTACTAGAAAAATTGAATCCAATCTATATTTAATAAAGAGTAACTTTTCAATCTAAATCAAATATAAAATCCTAAATAATTATAGATTCTTTGTAACAATCAAATCCCGAACTAGGTGACCTAAGCCAAACTAGGTAACCTAAATAAAATAAGATAATCCAAATCAATTGAGGTAACCTAGACTGAATATATAAATTCAGCCCATGTACCAAAAAAAAAAAAAAATTTCCTTTAGCCTAAACAATCATGAATTTCGGACTAGTTAAGATTTTTGGGCCACTCTCCCATACCAAGAGCTTCGGATTGAAGAAGACTCATCTTTGATATCTAGATCTTGATTTTTTTCTTTATGATAAAGTGATAAGTCGACAATATTGAATGTATTCCAATCATTACCTCTATCTTGTATGCATTTTCGTCCACTCACTTCACAACTTAAAAAACACCATCTACACGTAGTTTAAGCTTCTTAAATGGACCCTTTGGAAACCTCTCATTTCACAAGGGAATCCATACTAACTTTTTTTTTCTTTGAAGGTCATAGTCTTTCTAAACTTGTTAAATTGTCTTTGGTACTTCTCATTTTGTTTGTTGATTCTCTCTCTCACTTGTTTATGAAGTTTCTTGATTTCCTTAGCTCTCTCATCGGCATACAAACTAAACTCTTTCAATGTTGGCTTTAATTGGAGTCCAATTGGTATGATTTAGTTTCTTCTTAGATTATCTCAAATGGACCTTTTCTTATAGCTTGAATTGGTGAACTATTGTAAGAAAACTCACATTGAGCAAGTAATTAATCCCATTGTCGAATATTCTTTCCAATAAAGCTTCTCAATAAGTTTTCCAAGCTTCTACTCACAATTTTGGTTTGTCCATTTGTTTGAGGATTTATTGTGGAACTAAATTGAAGTTTGGTCCTTACTTGTGCCATAATTTCCTTCAAAAAGTGACTCACAAACTTAAAATCCCTATCCAAAGTTATTGTTTTAGGTATGCGATGTAGTTGAATCCATAATGCACATTGCATCATTCGTCTAGTTATATGATATGAAATGCGCCATCTTGGAGAATCTATATATTGCCACCATAACATAATCGTTAGACCTTTGTGTTCTAAGTAAACCCACCATCAAATCCATACTCATATCCATCCACAAATAATGTAGAATGGGTAATGTGTGTAAAGACTTGTATTTTAACATATTGTCTTTGCTAAGTTATAAAACTTACATCATTTGACATGCCTCGCCACATCCTTTAGCATCTTTGACCAATATAAACTTTTGGCGATTATGCTAAGTGCCTTGTCTTGGCTAAAATATCCCAAAAGCCTACTCGTATGGCATTCAATTATCAATATGGCCTCTCAAAGATCATTTTGGGATGCATAAACAATTTCTCTAGAATAAAAAATGATTATTAAGATGAAATTATTTGTAAGAAGATGTACTACAAAATTGCGAAATATTGCCAAAGTCTTCATCCCTCTTATGAAGTCCTTATCACCTTAAAGCCCATAACTTGAACTTGTAAAGTGGTAAGCAAAATATATCTTGGTTTTAGTGCATTTTTATTTCATTTTGTACTCTAGATTTATACTTTAGGACATAGTTGAATTGATATAGAAACTCACTCCATGTTGTATGTCTTCCTTTCAATTTGCCTTGGCTATGTAAGTATTTAAGTGCTTCATGATTGTATAACAAGATGAACTCATTTTCTATTAAGTAATACCGCCAGTGATTTAGAGCTCTAACAATAGCATAGAACTTTTTATCACATGGTGAGTACTTTCTCCTTGTATCATTCAAATTTTCACTAAAGTATATGATAGGGCTTCCTTCTTAACTAAGTAAAATTCTTATGCCATACTAGAGACATCATAATTAACTTTAAAGATCTTTAAAAAGTCAAGTAACGACGAATAAGGGCCACCATCACTTTATGCTTTAAATTCTCAAGGGTTGTTTGAGCATTTTGCATCTATTTAAACCTCTTTTCCTTTAATAGTTCAATGATAAGGATATTGATTATGCTAAATCCTTCGATGAATCTTCTATAAAATGACACCAAACCATGGAAGCTCCCCACCTTGGTAACATTACTAGGTCTTGGACAATTCAAGATTTCCACAACCTTGCTACTATCCATCTCAATACCCTCACTTGAAACAATATAACCCAAAAATATCACCTTTTTAATATAAAAATAACACTTTTTAAGGTTGGCATACAATCTTTTCTCTTTTAATAAATTAAAACTCGCTATAGATGCCCCAAATGATCTCTTAACTGTCTACACATAAGAATATCATCAAAATAGATAACCATAAATTTACCTATGTTGGGTCGAAACATTTGATTTGTGAGCCTTATAAACGTGTTTGGTGCATTAGATAGTCCAAATGACATCACCATTCATTCGTAAAGACCATCATGAGTTTTGAATGCTATTTTCCATTCTTTTACCAACCTCATTCCGATTTGATGGCATCTAATCCCCACGTCTATCTAAAAAAGATCAAAGATCCATATAATGGGTCTAGTAAGTCATCAAGCCTTGTGTTATACCCGATATTTGGATTTCCTAGCAAGTAGAGGAGTTACTTATAACAAGATAACTATATGGGCCATGCTTCATATTTGTTAGGAGGAAAATAGGCAGTTATAGGAGAAAATAAGACACGATCAAGATAATGACAAATATAGAGTATTGCAACATAAAAATAAAAAGCCACATCGGAATATAGAACACTACCAAAGATCATAGTACACTATAAAAGATCATAGACGAGCCAAAAACCTATAAATACCATCTATAACAAATGAAGAAAGACATACAATAATAAAACTCTTGCAAATTATCAGCATTAACTCTTAAATCATTTTAGCACTTGAAAGACCATAGGCTATACTTTTATAGGTAGTAATCAAGTAAGTAGTAATAATAGGAAGAAATAATAGATTGATAGATTATCTCTGGTTTGATTACTATTTTCATTACAAAACATGCAGATTTCATCTTTTTATGTTTGGAGTTTCAATTAGTGTCGGTTCATTAGTTCCTAAATCCGTAAGCTCTTATAATTCTAAAGTCATTATCGTTTGTAAAAAATTTTAATTTACTACTTATTAATTCTAGTTTAGGTTCAATCTTGCAATCTTTAATTCATATACTTATTGTTAATGTAAGCTAGTTTATGTTTTAAAGATACTATTGCTAGGTGTTTAATATTAGTTTCGGTTATTGTATTTGTCATATATTGCATTCTAATCGTGTAAACCATACTTTCTAGGTGGTTTGGAACCTTTTTTAAAGGATTCTAAGGTTATTACACTCTAGTATAGGTAGTGGTAATTCTTCATTCAAGCATTGAAATATTTTTAGGATCAAATAGTAGGTTAATCCTCGCTTAGTAACTTTGGCTTTCTAATTTATATTCTAAAACATAGACTATCTTATAAAATGCCTTCTAATCATTTCACAAACTAGGTAGTCATGATGCCTTGCTAGAGGTCAATCTTGATTTATGTATCAAGAGCTAAAAGATATGTCTTTTATTCTTGATATATTGCTGACATACCTAGGAGCCTATTTAGTCACATGCATTAGTTTAAGCATTCATATAATAAAAGAGAAGCAAAGATTTTGGAAAATGTTTCTAGTTTTGAAAGTTTCCTATTTTGTAAAAGGTTTTCAAAAATGGAAAGTTTCATATTTTGGAAAAAAATTCCTAAAATGAAAATTTGCTTATTTTAGAAATTAGTTTCCTAATTTGGAAGTCACTTACCTAAAAAGAAAATTAGTTTCCTAGTTTAGGTTTAAGCATATTTCCTAATGTGGGCTTCTTAAAAATATCTAATCCAATTTATTTGAATAGTCTAAATTAATTAGTAATTATTAGGCTAATAGACTTAATTTAAAAGCTTGTAAGATATTTTTGTGGGAGGATAAACTTGAGTCCTGTTGGATAAGGCTAAGGGTTTATACGGATAAGTTCATATATGTTGCAACTCCTTGTTCTTGGAGGATAATGATGCCACCCCCTATATAGATAAAAGGGAGAGAGTTGACAAAAGAGGCTAAGCCACACACACATACGGTAAAAGAATGTGAAAAAAAGAGAAAGTGTTTCTCTCTCCAAAAGCTCGAGTTGTCGTATCCCTCTTTAAAAGCTTGAGTTGTTGTCAAAAACCTTAGCTGATTTCTTTAGAAAGCAAAACAACTATATCTATGATTTTTGTGACTTCCTTATGGGTATTTAAGTCGTGATAGGGGCTTGACACTTGGATGACTCCTTTCTATAAAGGCTAAATCTACGCTATAAGAGGTAATCTTTTACTTATGTTTTTAATTCATGTATGTATAATTAGTTAATTCGACAACTTCATCTTAGGAGCCCTAGAAGATGAAAGTGTTTATTTTATTCCACACTTCTATATGATGCATGATCCTACAATTGGTATCGAGCCTCTATTGAATTTTTAATTGTATGCTTTACTAATTGTAATTAACTACATGAATTATCTATTTTTAATTACAAATTTGATTTTTTTGGTATTTTATAAATATTTAAAACTGATTTTAGGCTAAGAAAATAGTGAGTGCGTGAGAGGCCAACTTTAGACAATGGCATTCATGCTCGCACTAGCTAACTAGTCAATTGTACGTTGAGCACGTGATAACCCAAGCATGCCTCATGCATGCAAGACTTTATGGTCGGGCTAGTTGCACACTAGGCACGAGACGGACCAAGCATGCCTCGCACATGCTAGGCCTTATGGCTAGGCTAGTCGTGCTCCCGAGCTAGCCGATTAGGCGAGCTAGTTGTGTGTTTGGCATGCAACATGGCGGACAGTGTATTGGGCGTGCACTTAGTGCATGCCAAACATATTGCAAGGACGGACGTACATGCCTAGTGCTTGCCAAACATATTGCGAGGATTGGTGTACACCGACCGCTCGCCAAGTCTATGCCGAGCTAGGCGTACGCATGCGCTAGGCGACAGACTAATTGGTGCCAAGTCGGTGTTGGACACTAAACCGTGGGTAGCTCGGCCGGTGTTGATCACTAGCCGGTTGGCTAGCTAAGGCCGGTGCTAGGCATTAGCCAATGGTAGTGTTGGCCAATGCTAGGTACAAGCTAGCTAGGGTGTGGTAGCTTATTGACCTAAAGTTAGCCCAATGCTTAAATAGTCCGAAAATTGAAATTTAGAGTAATTATATAATATTTTTTAAAATGAAAAAAAATAATATGAATTTATAATTATGATTAAAATGAAATATGTTTCATTTGGATGCTATGTATGAATGTAATTACGAGCATAGATGAATGGTATGGATGATTCGAGCCAATTGATTCCCTATCAACCTAAAGTTGGCCCAATGCTTAAATAGTCCGAAAATTAAAATTTAGAGTAATTATATAATATTTTGTAAAATGAAAAAAAATATGAATTTATAATTATGATTAAAATAAAATATGTTTTATTTGGATGTTATGTATGAATGTGATTAAAGCATAGATGAATGGTATGGATGAGTCGGACCAATTAGTGCTAGGCTAGTTTTGGGCACTAACTCGTAGGCGGCCCTAGCCAAGGCCAGCACCTAGTGACCAATGCTAGGCCGAGTGCACATAGGCGTACTTGGCTAGTGGCAACTATTGATCAATGCTAGGTACTTGCCGACTAGGGTGTGGCATCCCATGGGCCTAAAGTGGGCTCAATGCTTCAATAGTCCGAAAATTGAAATTTAGAGTAATTACATAGTATTTTGTAAAATGATAAAAAATATGAATTTATAATTATGATTAAAATAAAATATGTTTCATTTGTATGATATGTATGAATGTGATTAAAGTATAGGTGAATGGTATGAATGAGTCGACTTAGTTTTGAGGAATGTATGCTTGTAATTTTTTTGGTTAAATAAGGTTTGTGTGTTTTTCCTTCTTTATCATTATAATCTATTTCTCTTCTCATCTTACTCCTCTCGAATGTAACTTGAGGTTTTTTATTTAAAGAAATATAAAAGTAAAAGATAGGATATTAAAATAGATATAAAAAGAGAAAGTCAAGAAGAGAAGACAATCCAAAAGAATTTGTAATAATTTTTCACCTTGGTACTTGACCCATTAGTCTCCTTATGGCTCGAGAGGACTAGTAGTAGAGATTCATTATCATTAACCAATATTAGAGTTATGCATGAGATGCATATATTTATTGTGTGATTGATATTAAGCATGATAAGATTAATACGATTGATAACTAGTATGTATGTACGCTAGGATGAGACCTACTATATTAAATCCATCAAATTAATATCAAGTTAAATATTTTTCAATGTTATGCGGAGAGAAATCTCTTGGTTTATGTTGGATTATTGAGATAACTTAAGGCCACTTATTCCTCAAGGGAATCAAATCATGGGCCATGTGATATCTCGTAACGTTTGGGTCCAACTTGATTGGGTTTGTTGAGATAACTCAAGGCCTATTGAATTTATAGATAAAGATTGGTATTCACATAAGATGTGAGATGATAAGGAGTTATCATGCCAATGAGATTAAGAATTATATTAGATGTAATTAGTAATGAGTTACCTACCTAATCCTATATGTATGACTTGTTAAGATAACTCAAGATTAATGTATGTTCGAGGATGGGTTCCAAACCTACTAACAAAAATAAATTAAAAAGTTTTCTTGAGTCTTCTATTAGAAGTTATAGAACTTGAAGACAATAGTGAGAGTGAACATAAAATTTTCTTCTATATTTATGCTTTTTTTATTTATGCATTTCAATTAACTAAACCGCATACTTTTCTATCATATTTGATTGCCTAGTATGACTAGGAACATATCGATATGAATGATTGTTGGTAGAAGTAATGCCTTTAATGGCATAAACTCTCTCGATTGGGAAATGAATATGAAGATAGTCCCGCAACATGAGATGATTCTCTATACGATAGAGTCATCTCTCCCAGTCGAGCCTTTTTAGGATCAAACCGAAGCTTATGCAACATGAGTTAAACATAGGGATGATGTAATTAACTCTCAAAGTATTATCTTGACGAGTTATGATGTTAGAGCATTGGTGCCAACATAAAGGCACGGGCTTCTTTGATATCATAGCAAAGCTTAAGATCTTATTTGAGGAGAATACTAGGGTTGAGCTCTATAAGATAGCCGAAAGCTCTTTAGAGCTAAAATGGATGAAGAAAATAATGTTAAAAAGTATGTAACCGAGATGATAGGTTATATCAATAGGTTGGTCGAGCTTCAAGTTGGAATAGATGTTGAATTATCCATTGACCCGAGTATTGCAATTGTTGCCCAACAGACTTTGGATAGTTCATCATGACCTTCAACTTGATACACATGGAAAACACTCTATGAGAGTTACCGTTCGTACCGAGGGAAGGTCGATCTAAGATTAATAAGAAGAATAAGAGTTTTGTATTTCTTGTTAACAAGGTAAAAGACATGGTGAAGGACAAGGAAAAGCTCAAACACCAAAAGAAGAAATCTTCTATTGTGCTTACGGGAGGGGTGAAAAAGCTTGAGACTTAGAATAACCCAAAAGATATAGTCTCGCTTTCATTGTAACAAGAAAGGGCATTAGAAGTGCAATCTGTAAGGAGTACCTTAAACAGGTGATAAAGAAGAGTTTTATAACCATTCAGGTATTTATGTTATTAAAGATGAGTTTCTTTTCTTATTTTTAAATTCCACCTCATAGGTATATGACACTAAATGTGGTGATCACATTTATATAAATATGTAGAAGCTTAGAAAAAGAGGAAAGATAGCTTTAAGGGAGAATGACTTACACGACAACAATGGATTAAGAGTTGGACCATTAGTCCTAAGCACTTATGAGTTAGGACTACCATGTGGACTTTTGCTAAGACTTAATAACTATTATTGCATTCTTAGAATAGACTATGAATATTATTTCCATTACTTGTTTGGAACAAGATATTTTTCATTTTCATTTAAGAATAATGGTTGTTCTTTTCAAAGATGAAGTTTTATATGAAAATATTTTGATAATTTAAATATTTTAAACATAAAGTAGCTCCCATATATATATATATATATATATATATATATAACATAAATGCTAAAAGACTCAAATGATTTAAATTATATATATTTGTAACATTGTCAAACTTGGCCATATAAACAAGAATTATATATATAAACTAATTGTAAATGGATATATATAATCATTTGATGATATTTATGAATCTTGTTTACTTAAAAAAAATGACATAAATGTCCTTTTAGTAGAAAAGAAGAAATAGCTACCGATTTAATTAGGTCTTACATAGAGATATATCTAGGCCCATGTCCTCTAAAGCTAGATGAGAACTTGATTGTTTCATAACCTTTATTGATAATAGATCATGTTTTGGTTATGTAAATGAGATACAAATATGAAGCATTTGAAAAGTTTAAAGAATTTAGATTTAAAGTTAAGAAACAAACTGGCAAAAGTATTATTACACTTTGATTAGATTGAGATGATAAATACTAAAGTTGTGAATTTTTAGATCACTTAGAAAAGAATGAGATTCTCTATCAATAGACACCACCCGTTAGACATGATCTTAT
The DNA here is from genome assembly GCA_963924115.1 of Dovyalis caffra. Classification (NCBI taxonomy): domain Eukaryota; kingdom Viridiplantae; phylum Streptophyta; class Magnoliopsida; order Malpighiales; family Salicaceae; genus Dovyalis; species Dovyalis caffra. Next base: position 3,262,140 of record CAWUPB010001009.1, on the reverse strand, counting down.
CCATGATGAGTCAAACTGATATCCCCATTTTTTCTTGGGACACGCACTCCTTACCGTAACCATTATTTTGAATAGGGTTTCAATAAAGTGATGAATGCATAATTAGCATAATTATTTTCTCCAATACATTAAAATTTTTAGTAATTATTGTATAATATTATGTTGTTTAAGAATAAGATAACAATTTTTGGTTTTATAGGAAAAACATTAAATTTAAGCAAGAAACCCAAGCCAAAAGCAAAAAGAAGCTAAAAGCTACCAAGAAAGCTTAAGGAGAGACATGGCCTTGTGTGATACATGAAAAATTATCTACTGGTCATATGAAACCATTTGAGCCTCCAAACGACATTTCATATTCTAGTTTTGAAAACCGATCCGAATGCTATTTGAAATCCAGATTAGTTATGGAGCTTAATTCATATCTTAAGTTTTAAAACTTTAATTGATACAAGGCAAGTCCATGGAATGCATATGAGGCATGCCTAAAAGTATTATATAGGTCTTGAATCTAAAATAGGTTGGCATCATGAAGGAATTTAGCTATAAAGTAGAATCCTAAGGCTAGGTGGACAGATTGAGTCTATATCGGTGTTGAGCTTATAACTTACGCTATAATATCCAATTAATGCAAGCCATAACGTGTTGGAAATTTAAGACATAGGGATAAAACTTTCATGAAGAACACTAATCCTAATTCGACCTATATCAAGTCCATTTAAGTTGATTATTCGGAGACACGAGTTGTAATGTAATTCCTTACGAGCATAAAGGTTTTTTTACATGGTTGAAGGCAAATCCACAAAGGCGAAGGCTTTTATTTGGGATGAAGTAATAAAAGATATGAGATGAAGTTAAAAAGGCACATAACCATTGCCTTAGCTAAGTAATCCGTGTGACACTTGTAGACAACTAAGAGTGTGTCGTAACCTAAGCTTTTTCTATAAAAAACAAAGCTAGGGTATTATTTAGCTATCTCTCATTCTTTTCTCCAAGCAGACCACCATTCATAGGAATTCTCTCTTTGTATTATGAGTAATTGAACTCTATTCTTGATTGAATCATGTTGAAGCTTTTGATTAATCGCTATTACATTACCGATTTTATCTCTAAACTTATTTCTATTAGGTATTTTATATTTTTTTGTATGATTGGTTAATAGTTGTATGATTAAATTAATTAGAGTGTATGCTACTTGTTTAGTCATATTACTTATTGCTAGTTAAGTATTCAAGTCCGTGTAATTGCTTGTCTAAACTTGCCTATGGTAGTAACTAAAGGTTGAAGATTAGTGATGCTTTCATTCAATTCTTTAGAAAACATAGAATTAGGTTACATCTTCTCTAGCGCTTAGGAAGGTAGCTTAGCTTTATCTATCTTTGTCATCTTAATTTTATCATTGGATTAAATATATCTAGTGCTTTAGTAGGCTATTCAATAGATAGTGAATTAATTGGGTATCGTATATTCAATTAACGACTAGGTAAGAAAAGATTGGAGTTAACATACGTGTTATTGTGTTACGATGAATCTTCATCTTTAAGATAAGTTAATTATTTAATCGATGATCGATGACCAAACTAAAAATGAATACTAAAGTTCAACCAATGTTTCTTTATTATTGTCATTTCAATTTATTTTATTTGTTTCCAAGCATTCTAAACACTCTCAACACAAAACCTCCCTTTTTATTTCTTTTACACTACAAGAAACAATCAATTAAGCCTTTTTCCTTATGGGTTATACCCTTACTTGCCCTAATTACACTATTATGGTTAAGGTTTCATGAGGATACTATAAATTATTAATTTGTTAGCGATAGACATGCCATCACAAAGTCTATTGATCAAACTTCATATGAGATATGAAAATGATAGAAAGTGAATTCATCTTTCCTTAGGATTTAGGGCTATAAAGCATATGTCATATGTTTGGATGGAGACAAGCTAGAGCCTAAATTAATAAATTGAAAACTTATGAAATATCTAAAGGATACAAATGGATATTATTTTTCCTATCACTAGAACAAGTGTGATGTTCATAACAAGGCATGTTATTTTTTTGTGGAAAGGAATTTATAGATGCTAGAAAAAGTGGAAGAAAATTTAAACTTAATGAGATTTAGTAGACTCATAAATTGACACTCTACTAGTAGAATCCCAAGTAGATAGGTTGCAAAGTATTATAATTATCTAACAAATTGATACGAGAGGAACTTTATAGGTCTATATGAGTTCATCAACGAGCAAAAGGATATGATCTTCTTGTCTCAACACACGGTGATGTCTATCCTATATAGGATGATGAAGATAATACTTACGAAAAAGACAATGTTAGACATTGACTTCTAAATATGACAAATGAATAAAGATATGTAGATGACACATCCCGATAGTTCGTCACCAAAGAATATGAAATAAGATTTACAGATTGTAGAGGTCTATTTATGAACTTGAGCATGCCTTTAGGAATTAGAATCAATGTTTTAATGAAATGATCAAAGAATTTGATTTTTCACAAAAACAAAGATTAACCTTATGTATACAAAGGATTAGTGGGAGCTTAGTAGTCTTTATTATTCTATAACATTATCATGTTGTAATCTATAAAAGATTGAGTTTTCAAAAATTTATCCATGTAAGACATGGGAGAGTAACCTACATTCTAGGAGTCAAGATCTATAAAGATGAATCATATAGAATGTGAGGGCTCTCCCAAGATAGGTATATTGACATGATACTAAAAGGCTTAGTATAGAAGAATCAAAGGTTGGATTTCTTTTAATATCAATTGGCTTGATGGCCGATAACAAAAGATCCATAGTTCGAGCTAAGGAACTAAGGTCTCATTAACGATCTAAGCATGTACTCGTGAAGCTACCATATGATTAGAGAGATTATTAGTCATAGTGATATAAGGATAGAAAAGGTCTACACTAATGACAACATAGCTGATCCCTTGACTAAGCCTCAATTATAGCTAAAACATGAGATCCTTATTCGATCGTCAAGCATAATCGTCAAGCATAAGGGACATGGCTAGTTGGTTCTAGTACAAGGGGAAGATTGTTAGTGTAGGGGCATAACATCCAACCTTGTTTGGATGGTTTGACTTATGGTAATATTGTATTTTTTTATTTAATTAGTAAAAAAAGTCTTTCTATTAATTCTTGTTGTTGACATTTCGATAGAATTAGATAGAAGTCCATATGATGTGCATTGCATTAATGATTGATCAAAAGATGTAAGATAAATATTAACGCACTTAAATGGTATCATCAAATATCCCAAGTCGTAGCATTGTTAAGAGTGGACATTAATTATATACTATAAGACTTGTGAGTGTTATGCTCATGCTATTAGATATTAGTAGAAGATCTCACATTTATTAGTATGGTAATGCCAAAGTAAGCACTTAGGTGATTAATATTGGAGAACATATCACCGAATATGACTCGTGATGAGAACTCCTTTGGTTTAGTTTATGAAAATCTTATGCAAGATAGGTACAACTAGTGTTTTAACTTAAAATTATGATGATAATCTCATTAGAGAATTTATATGCTTTGACACACATTTTGATGGGCTCGGTTAAGAGCTATATATGGGTGATTCGTTGGGTGCACTAGGAATCTAATGGAGATAGGTGGATGACTAAGATAGGATATGTCATTCCTTGTATGCTAAAGGAGTCATAATATTGTATTGTGATAAATGCCTGCTTAAGGAATTTGTGGTAATAGTAAGAGTATACCATTAAAGCATTGTTTGTTTACTCTATAACTAAGACATTTGAGAATCGAAGAAAACTTGTGTGATTATAATCAAACAGGCTATAAACCAAGTTCAAGATCACACTATGATAAATTGACATGAGGACTGAATTGTTTGATAACCATGCCCATGAAAGATAATTATGAATTAATTAATCCTCTTAAAAAATTGGGTAGTCATGATGCCTTGCTAGAGATCAATCTTGATTTATGTATTAAGAGATAAAAGAGGTGTCTTTTATTCTTGATACATTGCCAATACATTTAGAAGTCACATGCATAACTTTAACCATTCATATAATAAAAGAGAATTAAAGATTTTGGAAAAGGTTTCTAGTTTTGAAAGTTTCCTATTTTAGAAAAGGTTTTCAAAAATAAAAAGTTTCCTATTTTGGAAAAGGTTTTCTATTTTGGAAAGTTTTTCATTTAGGAAAAAGTTTCCTAAAATGGAAAATTTTCTACTTTAAAAATTGATTTCCTAATTTGGAAGTCGATTACCTAAAAAGGAAATTAGTTTTCTAATTCGGAGTTTAAGAGTATTTTAGAAATTGTTTTCCGATGTAGGCTTCCTAAAAATATCCGACCCAATTTATTTAGGTTGTTCAAATTATTTGATAATTAATTAAGCTAAAGGAGTTTAAGTCAATAAGCTTAATTTAAAAACCTATAAGATATTTTGGTGAGAGGATAAACTTGAGCCCTATTGGAAAGACTCAAGGTTTGCAATGATAAGATTAAACAAGTTCGCACAAGTTGTAACTCGGGACAAGGATGCCGACCCTTATATAAATAAAAGGGAGAGAGGTAGGAAAAGGGGGCTAAGCCACACACACACATATGGCAAAAGAAAAGAAAATAAGGAAAGCATTTTTCTTCCTAAAAGCCCGGGTTGTCGTATCCCTCCTTAAAAGCTCGAGTTGTCATAAAAAATCCTAATTAATTTCTTTAGAAAGTAAAAAAACTATATAGAAGGATTGAACCTAGCACTCTGTAATTTTTGTGGCTTTCTTTATGGTTGTTTAAACTCGTGTGGATTATTGATAGAGGTCGGGCACTTGGATGGCTTCTTTCTACAAAGGCTAAATCGCACTACAAGAAGTAATATTTTACTCATGCTTTTAATTCATGTATTTACAATCAATTAATTTAATGGCTTGATCTTAGGAGCCTATGTTGAAAGAAGTTTTTATTTTATTTCGCATCTCCATAGGATACATGATGCTACATTTAAATCTATTGTGAATCACATGCCTATTATATTGCTAAGGTCGACCTAACAAGTAATGATATACATTTATTGGAATCATATCGTACATCATCTCATCTTGGTACCTCTTGCCTATTGAGAATTGGAGTAAGCACCTTTTTGTCACTCAAATATCATTACTCTTTCATAACTATGTAAGTTTGTATAGATGTGGGTGATCCATACTTTACTTGTTTAGCTTTTATACCATCTTTAAGGATACTACATTCTCATAATTTCTTTCATTAATGACTTAATCACAAATCTTACCATGTGATGTGTAACAAGTATGAAAGATGTTGTGTTTAAACTAACCTTTTTCTTACACCATCTCAACATTGAGAGATTTATAAATCACCAATAATTCATCATCATCTACACGGACTTCTTTCTCAACTTCTTCAATCGAATTCTCTTTCTCGATAAGCAATATCTCTTCTTTTTGGTTTCTTCCAACTAACTAATCACTTTTCAGCTTTAGACAATCAGTAGGTAATATGTCCTAACCTATAGAATCTAAAACACTTTAGATAATTAAGGTTAGGTCTTGAAGTATATTCTTTATTGAAACCACCCAAGGTTCCATATATTTTTTTATTTTGTCATGCTTTTTGTTGGTTAGATTTTATAACCCTGACCAAAAATATTTGACCTAGCATGGGTCTTGCTAGCCAAAATCCTACCTTCACCCCACCTAGTTGATTTTTGATGTTTTTTAACATTAAGGGATAACTTCACCACATCATATAAAGTATGGTATTGTTGCAATTGTATAACACCTATTATATTAGATCTCAAACCACCCTAAAACCTAGCAATAATATATTCTTCTAGGTAAAAAATATTCACACTTTAACATGAGTTTTCAAATTTAACGACATATGATTCATCACTTAAAGGCTCTTGTCCAAAAGTATGAAATTTTAGATAAGTATATTGCTTATAGATTCAAAAGATACTTACGATATAGAGCCTTCTTCATCTCCTCTTAAGTAGTATTTTTGGCGAGCATTCTTGGCTCCATTGTCTCTTCAAGTTCTCTTACCACTTAGAAGCATTATTTATCAATTTTATAGCCATAATTTTACCCTTTTTTCATTAGGAATGACCCCCGAGTTGTGAGGGGGTCGGTAAGGAGGATGCGAGTCGGCTGCAGGTCCCGTAACATCTCTATCACTATCTATATTTGACTCTATAGATTATGGAATTGATCAACCTATTTATGGATTATAAGCTGCACTCCCTTGATCCTATCTTCTTATTGAGCATAAACATCCTAAATATTACCAATTAGATACCACAAAGTGACAGAGGAGGAGTTGGTGCTAGAAAGAGAGTAAAACTAGGACACTTGTAATTTGAAGTCTGTACACTCACTTTCTACTTCTTCTCCCTTCCTAAAATATCTAAATATATCTTGTTCATGTTGATGTTTGAAGTTGATGAATCACTCTCATGCTCCTCCTTAGCAATTACTTCTTCCATTGACTACACACACTCCTACGTCCCGGAAATAATTTAACTATTAAATCATAAATATATTTTTTAGATTACATTGATAGATCTATGTTTACAAAAATAAAAAACCTTACCATTATTTTCTGGGATCGTATGTTGATGAATGATCCATCTTTTCGCTTGTGAATGGTCATGAACAACTTGTAAGGATTTGAGTCATGAACCAATTTATTATACTTAAAAAATAGATAAAATAATAAGAGATGTAATAAATGTAAAAGTTAATTTATAATAAAATGAAAAATATAATTTACCAAATTTTCAATATGCTCAATAAAAAAGATGAACCCCCATATGCTTGGATGGGCTAGCACCGACACCATCTCGTTTGTAACATATAATTCCTAGACGCCTCGTCGAGATCGGACTTGATACTCGAGTGTAGCCTAATTTTGGTGCCATGCTTGCCATACCTATAGTTTAACATATATGGGTCCATTATTCTTATACTTCGGTTTGTTTAGTATGTTGTCATATTGCCTTCGTGCTAGACTCTCTTAATCAGCATGTTAATGATCACGACCTATAAAAAGTACTTCTACATGAAGAAAAAAATAATAATATTAGTACATTTCATGTTAATTTAATACTTTAAATGAAATATAAATAAATAATTAATATTTTACCTTAAACTCATTAAAGTAGAAATCTTTTATCTCCATTGAGACGAGACTTCCATGTGGAGCTAGCGATGTACAATCGTCGCTTAAAAATTGTGATGATTTTTTTAAAGTACTTACTTGATGGAACTAAACTATTGGAAAAAAATAAATAAGTAAATTAATGATTCCAATATAATATACAAATATATAAAACTAATTATCACATATAAAATATATTACTCATTAGTTATTCGAGAACCGAATGGCTCGTCCAATATCACTTCCAAGTAGAACTTTTTAGAGCTACGAAACCGTCATGAAGACCTCTATAGATGGGAGCACCATCGGTGTAGGCATTACTAACGAGGGCACTACTAGCGGGGATATCATGTGCCGGTGCCACTATCAAGTCCCCAACCTCGGACACTTAAACTAATAGTGCCACGTCCATGTACATTGCCACTATTAGTGGCATGATCATGAACATTGCCGGTATTAGTGCCCTAACTATGGATTCTGTCGCCATTAAAGCTACGACCACCGGCATCGTGACTAGATCTACTTAATTCACGAGGCATAATAAAATTTTGACGAGTCTCTCCTATAAATTATACCTTTTTCAATTAAAAAATACTCTAAATGACTATACAAATATTTAAATTAAATCAATCAATGATTAATTAATATACATCGGGATCGACATATGCCTCGGATACTCCATTGAAATTAAATCTCAAACTCATCTTCTTAGCTCTATCGTAGAGCATTAAACCAATCTTATTTCTTCTCAATTCCCGGGGGTCTCTAATAGTAATATCATTGACCTAAAAGCCTCCTTAAATGTATATATATGTATGGATAGTTTATTTATTTAATAAATGAATAATTATTTAAAGTGAGAATTGTTAGTTTATACTTGCATAAAAGAATAAAAAAAATGTATGCATAATTATTATGAAAGTTGAATGACTTAATGGGAAGGTGAGGGAATTAATTAAAGATTGATAACACTAATTGATATGGTTAAGTTTTAACCAAAGGGTTATGTTTTAACCTAGGGCTATAATGACAAAACCTTAGGGATGTAATCATAACGATTAAAACTTTAGATACTTGATTGAAATAATTAAGAAACTTTGGTGACCATAGTTAAACTAGGAAAGACCAAGAATAAAGGCTTGATTGTGAAAAATTAAAAGTTTGAGGATTGAAATTAGAAGGGCTGAATGCATCGATTAAAAGTTTAGGGACTAAAGTGTCAAATGTTAGTGATTTAGGGGATTGATTAAATGATTTTGGGAGGATAATTCTAGAAATTAAAAAAAGAGAAAATGGGAAAAAAATATCGAGTAAGTCGGCAAAATGGAGAAAGAAAGAGAGAAAAAAATATCAAGGCAAAAATCAAAGGAAAAGAGAGAAAAAAGAAGAAAGGAGAAAAATCTAGACTTGGGCATTAATTATTAGGGGTTCATATGGAGCCAAGTTCACATACACTTGGCTTAATCCAAGAGAAAATTCTCTCTTTAAATTCAGCTAGAAGAGTGGACGAAAGGGTTGAAAAAATTCACCAATTCATGTATACACTAAGGAGAGATTCACCAAACCACAATCCCAAATCACCTTAACTACCCTAGAAACATCCTAGAAACCATGTAAAACCAGCTTGGAGGATCAAACAAAAGGGCAGGAAAAAGTAGGAAATGGGCTAAAAGTTTTAGGAGGAAGAAGTTCAAGGCTAAAAAGGTGAAAGATTTCTCAAGCTAGAAGTGAGATAAGTGTAGTCCTTACTAAACCATAAGAAGCTTATATTTTGACATTTATTTGATGGTAAATTGATGTTTAAAATGTATGAATTCATGGCTTAATTGTTGTAGTTGTTGTGTACTTGTTTGATTTGAATAAATTTAGTGGTGTAATTATGTTTTTGGTGTTTGAATTGACATATTTGGAGAATTATGTGAAATTAAATGATGGATTAAGATTGTGTTCTTGATCTTGCTCAATCCGACCTAAACCCTAATTTTGAGAAAAGTTGATCATTCATATAAATTAAGTTAATTAGGTGTTAATTGGGTGGATTGAGCATGTTAGAATATGTTGGAAATGAAAATTAAGGTTAGGTACTTTGAAAGAAAACATTTAGCCAAAATCAAAGATTTTGGTTGGTTGACTTGATTGACCTAATTAATGTATATTTGATGATTAAATGTTTAAGTGATGGATTAAATATGAAAATTAGAGTTAAAATGGACAAGTGGGTATTGGTTTTCCATTAGGTATGTTGAGGCCTAATGCAAAGAAAAAGGGCAAAACAATTCACTTGAAGTTTGATAATGTTTTTAAGGTATAAACAAATTAAATGGCATGGAAAATGGTTGATTAAATATTGAAAATGACTTCAGAAAATTTCTTATATAGTTCGACCAAAGTATTAATTTTTGGTATATTTGATGTTTGTTGTTCATTCATGGATTCGTACATACTTTATTAATTTAGAGCATGTATATGATTGATTGTTTATATTACATGTTCATGTGATTTATTAAGTATGCATATTAAGGTAAAGGATGATGCACTCGCATTTTATTTAAATGCATTTGGATATCATAATCATGAAAGAGGATTTACATTCATGATTTTGATAAACGAAAATGAAAAGGAAAGGTTTTTAAAAGAATGGCTAGGTACCTTCCAAATGTTTATGAGAGGAATGATCACCCTCTCATAAGGTAAAGGTAAAGGAAAACGAAAACGAAAATGAAAAAAGAAATGGGAAGGTACCTATTGCTTTCGTGAAATTTTCATAAATACATGTTTTAATAGAGGGTTGATTATATACACAATCGATAGGATGCGTTCGAAGAGGAAAATGAATTTCAAAAGGCATGAAAAAAGGTTTTTAAAATGAATCATATGCATTCATGCATGGATCGCATTCTATCGAGCTTCACTCACCTTTCTTTCTTGTGGTGTAGGTGATAAAATTATAATTGAGGACCATCATCAAAGAAAGGAATAGACTTGCTGTATATTATGCTTAATAATTAATAGTGAGTGAGAGTTCTTTTGTTTCACTTTATAATGTGTTTTTAGACCTAAATATTAGTGCTAGGGTAGCACTTTTGGTGTCTTAAGGATGGACATTTTACCTTAATATTAATAAATATGTGTGTGTGTGTTTAATATTGTCCAATTTGGTAGCTTATGACGTTCATTGTTTACTTAACTAATTAAATTGGACTATATAAATTAATAAGCTAAGTTAGAAATTAAATTGATGGCAATTGGAATTAATGATTTAATGATTAAATTGAGTTAATGATTAGAAAGTAAATGGCAAGAAGTAATGGGAATTAAAGGATGAATTTAATGGTTAAAAGAATGAATTTAATTAAATGGGTAAGAATTAATTGGGTTTAATTGATTAAATTTGATTGATTATTTTTGAATTAACTAGAACCAAAGTTCCATAAGCCCAAATATCCTTATGAAAGGCCTAATACATAATTAAAGGTCTAAATAAACTTAATTGAATGAATGAATTAATTGAATTTCCTATCTAAAGGAATTTGTATCAAACTACGATATTGATTAATTAAGTAAGCATATTTAATGATTTAATATATTAAAAGAAATTGATTATTTCTAATTAATTAGATTATTTTTTATTAATTCGGATTTAAGGAAAATAATAGGAATTTATTCTACTAAATTAAATTGATTATTTTTATTAATTATTTTTTTAATTTAATCCAAAATTTTAAGGATTATTTGAGAAAAAAATAAAAGAAATAGAGTAGTTTAATTTAATTTAAGGTATTTTAATTAAATGATTAAAATAAATTTTAGGAACATGAGTTTTTGACCAAAATTTAGAATATAATGGTCCTACATATTTCACTTATAAGGTAAAATTATTATTTAATATTAGAATTATTTTTGAAAATTTTTATACCTAAATTTTAATGGATTTGGACCTAGAATTTATTAATTATTAGGGACCTTCTCAAAAAAATTATTATTTCTAGTTTTGATAGTTTTCACAATTGTCAAGGAAGGAGGCTTATTGGATTGGATTCATTACACATAGAATATAAGTCAACGTCGGTAATACTCTCGACCTATCGGGTTCTAGGTTGGAGGTGTTATAGAGCGATATCGAGTAGATTTATCCTAGTAATTTTATTTAGGATGATCGATGAAGCATACGAAAGTCAAGCCTTGACGACAAGTAAGTAAGGAATAAAGGTATGTATTGCTCAACAAATGCATGTTTGTATGAATGTTGATATGTTAATGTGTGAATGTTATTTGACTAAAAATGTTTGAATGTGAATGTTATTATGGCTGAATAATTTATATGTAATTAAAAGAGTGGAAAGTAACGTGGTATATGATAAAATGTGTTTGTAGTATAAGATGCCACCAAAGAAGAACGCTAATAACAATAGTAGAGCAAGTTCGAAGAAGTGTTGCGGATCAAGAGGAATAGCTGATGACACTACTTAGATAGCATTTAGACATGAAGTTGTAGATAAAAAGGAAGATGGAGGTGTAGTATTAGCGATAGTAGAATTTAAAAGTGGCTAGGAAACCATAATGTGCTCGACAAGTTGAACGCTTTTGAAAATTTAATCCAAAAGAGTTTAGGAGTAAACTGGACCCTATGGTCGCCGAAGAATGGTTGGAATTGATGGAAATGATTTTTGAGCATATGGTATACGAGGATGCTGATAGGATAGCTTGTGCTACCTTTATATTAGTAAAAGATGCACATATTTGGTGGGATTCAGCAAAAGTCTCCCTAGATGTGCCTTGGCTCACCTAGGCATGATTTAAGGAAGTATTCAATAAAAAATATTTTTTAGATACAATTAAGTCCTAAAAAATTTAAGAGTTTTTGAAACTCGGACAAAGAGACATGATGGTGGCAAAAATATATTCAAAAATTCAAACATGGTTGTGACTTGACAACCTTTATTTCGAGAAATGAGGCATATAAGAAGAAACACTTCCTTAGAGGTCTAAAGGCAAATATCCGAGCTTGGTCCAATTGTTAGCAGATACTTATACGGATATGATCAATAGGGCACTCAAGATTAAGTTGGACTAGAAGGAATGGACCCATCTCCATAATTGTTCCTAGCGAGTTCTCTGGTCTACAAACAAAAGAAAGCCTTTTATAGGTCCAATGGCAAGGAGATTCCAAGAAAGCTAAGGCTCCTACTGGACCAAAGAGGATAGAGGCAAAGGACAAACCAAATTATCCTAAATGTGGCTTCTTGCATATGGGTAACTCGCTTAATTGACACCAACGTGTGCTATTTCTATTGAGAGGTCGGGCATTTGGTGACCGATTGCCCAAAAGGAAGGCCACAACAATATAGAGAGTTCTTGGTCGAGTCTACATTAGGACCTAGGAGCGAGTGAATAAGGAGAAGGCAAATGTTATATTCGATAATGTTCTAATCCATAACCTTACTCGCATATACGTTAATAAATTCGGGTGCCATGCATTTATATATTTCATGGTGATTATTGTAAAGATTAGGTATGATATATACCGAATTATTAGAAGTAGTATATGAGGTGGCTCTTTCATCGGGAGAGTCAACTAAATCTAGACACATAGTTAGAAACTCGTGAGATACAAATTGGTAATAATACTCAATTTATGGACTTAGTGGTCTTGAGAATTTGAAACTTTGATGTCATCTTAGGCATAGATTGCTTATCTAATAATATGGCATTAATTGCTTGTTTAGTAAGAAATGTAATATTTCAATGGTCGGTAGAGCAACCTTTTAAGTTGCTAACCGAAACTTAGGTAGGATTGATAAATATTTTTTAGACAATAATGACATGGAAATTAATTAAAAAGGGGATGCTTAGGATAATTTGTGAATATAGTTGATACTCGTAAGGAGGGGAGTCCAAAATTGAATGACATTGGTAAGGGATTTTCTTAATGTTTTTCCTAAGATTTTATTAAGACTATCCTAAAAAGAGAAATTGACTTTGAGATTGAATTGGAACCGAGAACAGTGTCAATATCTAAGGTACCTATTTGGATGGCTCTAGTAGAATTAAAGGAGTTAAAGACATAATTATAGAAACTCGCTAGATAAAGGACATATTTGGCCAAGTTGTTCACCATGGTGAGCACTAATATTACTTGTAAAAAAAAAATAGAACGAGTCACTATGATTATGTATTGATTACAAACACTTGAATTGGGTGACCATTAAGAATAAATATCCACTTTCTCATATTGATGACTTGTTTGACCTATTGAGGGGAAGTTTGGTGTTCTCTAAAATTGATTTACGGTTAAGATATCATCGATTGAGAATTAAGAAGAATGACATCAAGAAAATAGCCTTTAGAACTTGATATAGACATTACACATTTTTAGTGATGCCATTCGGATAAACTAACGTAGGATATTATAGAAAATTTATTAAATGATTTTCAAAGATAGCTACTCTGCTAACAAATTTAATAAGGAAAAATGCTAAGTTTGAGTGGAATGATGATTGTGAGAGGAGTTTTCAAGAGCTAAAATTTAGGTTAACCACAATACCTATTTTAGCTATTTCAAAAGACTAACAATTTTGTAGTTTACATTGTTGAAAGACAATAACAATTTCATAGTCTACACTTATGCATCAAGGATTGGATTAGGTATAGTTTTGATGCAACATGGAAAGATAATTACTTATGCATTAAGGTAGTTAAAAAACTATAAAAAGAATTATCCCACTTATGATTTAGAGTTAGTGGTCGTGTTTTTTTCTTGAAAATGTAAAGACATTACTTATATGGTGTTAGATGTAATATCTATACCAACCATAAGAGCCTCCAATATATTTTTACTCAAAAGGAGTTACATATAAAGAAAAGGAGGTAGTTTGACTATGCCATTACTTTTCATTATCATCTTAGTAAAACAAGTATTATGGTAGGTGCTTTAACTCAAAAATCAATGATAACTTTACAAGCATACATTGTTAAGGATATGGAAAAGTTACAATTAGAGGTTATGCCAAAAGGAAAAAGTAGTGATGGAATGTTAGGTGCTTTACTATTGTAACTCGATATAAGGTAGAGGATCAAGGAAAAGCAATGACGGGACATAAAATTACTTAAGGTATAAAAAGACATAGCAGAAGGAAAGGAGACTAATTTTGCCATAGATAGTGAAGGTATTTAGCACTATCGTGATAGGGTATGTGTTCCTACGATAAAAGAGTTTCGAGGGAACATTCCGAGAGAAGCTCATGCTATACCCTATAACATCCATCCAAGAGGTACCAAGACATATTGAGACTTAAAAAGGAATTATTGCTGGAAAAGGATGAAACAAGATATTGCTAACTTTGTTGCTCGATGCTTAACATGTCGACAAGTCAAGATTGAACACTAGAGGCCGTCAAGATTGAACACTAGAGGCCATCAAGATTGTTAAGACCATTAGACATTCCCGAATGGAAACACATCAAGATTGTTAAGACCATTAGACATTCCCGAATGAAAATGGAAACACATCACTATGAACTTTAAACTAAGACTACCATAATTCAAGAAAGGAGCCGATAGCATATGGGTCATTGTTGATAGGTTGACCAAATCGAGTCACTTTTTAACGATTAAGTCCATATATTCCCTGTAGCAATATGCTAAATTATACTTAAGTGATATTATGAGACTAGATGAGATTCTATTTTTGATTTTTTTAGATCGAGAATCTCGATTCACATTATAGTTTTGAAAAAGTTTAAATCAAGTGCTTTGAAACCAATTTGAATTTTAGTTTGATGCTTCACCCTTAGATCGACTTATATACATAAAGCTGAATCAAATCCTAGAGGACATGCTACAAGCCTATATTTTGGACTTGTTTGCTCGATGGAAAAAGTATTTACTCGCGAGTAAACTTCGCTTACAATAACAATTACTTGGTCCGAGTATTAGGATGACATTATATGAGGCTTTGTACGAGTAGAAGGGTCGATCACCAATACACTAGGATGACATTAGTGAGCAAAACTGCTAGGACTAGAAATGGTTTAGCAAACAACAAAAATTATTGAGTAGATTAGATTAAAAATCAAGATGGCTTAAAGTAGAAAAAAGAGTTATGCTTGATGTAAGAAAGAAGAATTTGGAATTTAAGGTTGGTAATTGAGTATTCCTATGAGTAGCATCGAAGAAAGGAGTAATGTGATTTTGGAAGAAAGGGAAGCTAAGTCCAAGATATATTAGACCATTTAAAGTACTTGGAGAGAATTAGAGACCGCACCTATATGGTAGCTCTACCTCCATCTCTCTCCTAAGTTTCCACGTATCTATGTTAAAGAAATATACGAAGGACCTAAACCATGCTTTAAGGGATGAAACACTAGTCCTCTAGCTAGACTTAAGTTACAAAAAAGGATCGATACGAGTACTTGGATCGGGAGATAAAATAGTTAAGGAACAAATAGATTTCTCTCATAAAAATATTATGGAGAAAGCACAATAAAAAGGAGACCATGTGGGAGCGAGAGGAACAAATGAAATTGAAATATCCTGAATTGTTTAATTAAGGAATTTTGAGGATGAAATTTTTGTAAGGAGGGGAGGATATAATATTCTTGACCTAAAAAGCTCATTGAATGTATGTATATGTTTGTATGGATAGTTTATGCAATTAATTATTAAATAATTATTTAAAGTGAGGATTATTAGTTTATGCTTACAATAAAGAATTAACTAATGTATACATAATTATTATGAAAGGTGAATGACTTAATGGGAAGGTGAAGGAATTTATTAGAGATTGATAACATTAATTATTATGGTTATGTTTTAACCTAGTGGTGTAATTACAAAACATTCAGAATGTAATTGTAACAATTAAAAGTTTAGATACTTGATTGAAATAATTAAGAAAATTTTGTGGCTACATTTAAACTAGGAAAGGCCTAAAATAAGAGCTTGATTGTGAAAAATTAAAAGTTTGAGGACTAAAATTGGAGGGGCCGAATGCATCAACTAGAAGTTTAGAGACTAAAGTGTTAAATATCAATGATTTAGAGGATTAATTAAATGATTTTGGGAAGGTAATTCCAATAACTAAAAAGCTAGAAAATGAGAAATAAAATATCTAGAGCAAGTCGGCAAATGGAGAAAGAAAGAAAGAAGAGTATCGAGGCAAAAAACAAAAGAAAAGAGAGAAAAGAAGAAGAAAGGAGAAAAATCTAGACTTAGGCAACAATTGCAAGGGGTTTAGATGGAACCAAGTATGCATACACTTGGCTAAATAGAAAAAAAAATCTCTGTTTAAATTCGACTAGAAGAGAGGAAGAAAAGGTTGGAAAAATTCACCAATTCAAGTATATACCAAGAAGAAATCAAGCTAAACCAATGAGTAATTCACAAAACCACCAATCCAAATCACCTTAACTACCACCGTAAACTTCCTAAAAACCTTTTAAAACCAGCTTGGAGGATCAAATAATGGAGGAGAAAAAAGTAGGAATTAGGTTAAAAGTTTTGGAAGGAAAGAGGAAGAAGTTCTAGCTAAAATGGTGAAGGATTTGTCAAGCTACAAGTGAGATAAGTGTAGTCCTCACTACACCACAAGAAGCTTATATTTTGATGTTTATTTGATGATAAATTAATATTTAAAAATGTATGAATTCATGACTTAATTTTGTAGTTGTGTAGTTGTTTGATTTGAATAAATTTAGTGGTGTAATTATGTTTTTGGTGTTTGAATTGATTTGTTTGGAGGATTATTTGAAAAGAAATGATGGGTTAAGATTGTGTTTGAATTGATTTGTTTGGAGGATTATTTGAAAAGAAATGATGGGTTAAGATTGTGTTCTTGATCTTGCTTAATTTGACCTAAACCCATATTTTGGGAGATTTATAATTCATATGAATTAAGTTAAGTAGGTGTTAATTAGGTGGATTGAGCATGTTAGAATATGTTGGAAATGAAAATTAAGGTTAGGTACTTTGAAAAGAACATTCGGCCACAATCAAGGATTTAGGTTGGTTGATTTGATTGACCTAATTAAGGTATATATGTTGATTAAACGTCTAAGTGATGGATTAAGAATGAAAATTAGAGTTAAAATGGGAAAAAGGTTATTGGTTTTCCATTAGGTATGTTTCGACCTAATGCAAAGAAAAAAGGAAAAAACGGTTAACTTGAGGTTTAATGATGTTTTTAAGGCTTAAAGAAATGAAATGGCATGGAAAATGGTCAATTAAATATTGAAAATTATTTGAGTAAATTGCTTGTATAATTCGGCCACCAAAGTATTAATTTTTGGTATATTTGATGTTTTTTGTTCATTCATGGATTCATACATACTTGATTAATTTAGAACATGTATATGATTGATTGTTTATGTTACATGTTCATGTGATTTGTTAACTATGTATGTTGAGGTCAAGGATGATGCATTTCATTTTATTTAAATGCATTTATATATCATAATCATGAAAGAAGTTTTACATTCATGATTTTGATAAAACAAAAGAAAAAATAAATGTTTTCAAAAAGAATGGCTAGGTACCTTTTAAATGTTTATGAGAGGAATGATCATTCTATCATAAGGTAAAGGTAAAGGAAAAGGAAATGGGAAGGTACCTAGTGCTTTTGTGAATTTTTCACAAATGCATGTTTTAAAAAAGAGTCGATTATATACACAATCGGTAGGGTGCGCTCGAATAGAAAAAAAAATTTCAAAAGGCATGAAAAAAAGGTTTTTAAAATGTATCATATGCATTCATGAATAGACTATATTTATTGAGCATCTCTAACCTTTGTTTTTGTGGTGTAGATGAACAAAATGCTAATTGAGGATCATCATTTTGTGCTTAATAATTAATTATGAGTGAGAGTTCTTTTCTTTCACTTTATAGAGTTAGGGTTAGTGGGATAATTACACTATGAGAATACCAAGTTTTAACTTTTTCTCAATCGAATACAAGAAGTTCATTTTTTTTTATTTGAGCATATTAACTTTTTCAAAATTATTAATTAAGTTCTTTTGTCAATTTTCTATTAAGTGGTGATGTGTCCGATACCCTCAAAAAATCAAATTATAGTTTTACCTATTTTTTCTATCGAGTACATGAACTTTAATTTTTTTCTATTTAAGTACATCAACTTTTTCAAAATTGTCAATCAAGTATTTCTATCGCTTTCGTCATTAATTGATGATGAATTCAAATACGAAATTATAATTTTACCTTCTTTTTGTTGAAAGAAACTATCTCTTTAAAATATTTTAATATTTTATAATTTGAAAAATAATTAAAAATAAAATATTACCTCTAAAATTCCAAACAAAACTTGCTATTTTATGTAGCGGTTTGGAGAATGAGAAGGCAACAATTTTAGTCAAAATTGTTGCAAGCGGTTAGTATAACATATACAACGATTATTGTCATATTTTATACATTTGTTGAAATCATCTAATGCAACAATTTACATGACATATTATACAACGGTTTAAATACATAATGCGAGCGGTTGCTTGACATGCTATATAGCGGTTGAAATCATCTAATGCAACGAGTTTACGTGACATAGTATGCGGTAGTTGAAATAATCTAATCCAACGAGTTCATGTGATACATTATGTAGCGATTTTTTTCATTGGCAACGGTTTTTCTATTATATTATGCAGCAATTTCATTGTTTTTATATAGCGGTTTATGGTATAGAAACTAATCTTTTTTATATGTAATGCAACGGTTTATCATGTTAATGCAATGGTATTTAATAATATTTAATGAAATAATTTGTAATATTATTGCAATTGATTTTTTTTTCAGTTGCAATAAATATTTAATCAAATGTAATGATTATGATGTATTTATAATAATTTTGTAAAAATAATTCCAAATACTAATTAATTAATTAATAACGAGAAAATTAATAATCTAAGAAGTTTGTTAACATAATTGTAAAAATTAAGTAACCTATTGCAAGAAACATAATAATCTAAATATCTAAAAATCATTAAAAAACACAACAAAATATCAATATTAAAAAAAAAAATAGTTCAAAGTTCGTACTAGATAAATTTAATAGTTGATTTCCAACTTCAAGTAATTGAAAACACTTGCAACCTATAATTTTAGGAAAAAAAGATTAATTAACAATGAAATACGAGTAATTACAATAATTAAAATTTTGTTTTTTGATGAAATAATGGATATTAAAATAAGTAGTACCTAAAGATTATGATTGCTACCCGACGAATGTGAAATTCTTATTTTGATTCCACTATACTTGGTGCGCTATTAGCATCTCCTAAGGATTGTGTAGTTACCGCCAATGTCTTAAACATCTCAAGATTAACATTTAGACTCGGCTTCAAACCTTAGAGTCGTGTCGAACCGATAGCATTATTTATTGATGCAAAGTAGCTTTCTACTCTTCTAGCTTTTCTTCCATTTTTGTTTTCATTTCTTGTGTAATTTCTTGTCGCACCTTTTCTTCTACATCTATTTTGATGGCATTTAATACATATTTAGGAACTTTCATGGATGATTGATCAAGGTCTCGTTTTACCTTTTAAATCGGATGCGTGACGACCCTCCCATATAACACAACACGTTCGGGTTGCACCTCGACTCCGATCATTATAGAAAATGCATCAACGGATTGACCACCTTCACTTGAAGGTTGAGACTCCACTTCTCACATTTGAGCCTACAATGGAATCATAAGTTCCTTGAAAATGTATAGTACATGATAAAATAATAAAAAAATATTTTTATAAATTATAAATACAAGGAAATGAAATATCAAAAGTTCTTACAATCTTGTAACTCGTATTCTCATATAATTCCTTATAAGAATGTTCAATTTTTTTTTTGAGTTTCAATAAACATTTCACAACGGGTTGGTGCTTTCTTATTTTCATTTGTATTTTTCTCGCTTATCATGAAACAAATTTTAGCCCTAATAAATTGAATGAAGTGAAGATAAAATATCATGACTAAATGATTACAACCCTTAACGGAGTTCCAATAAAAATAATTGTAGCGAGTGACTTCCCTTGAGCAAGAGGGAAAAAAATAATTTCTTAACCCATAGAATTTATATCTAAAAATCATAATCTTTGCCATAAAAGATATTAGATTAGTCTCGAGTGTGTGTGCTACCACCCCAACTCCGTAGGGCAAGCATGCTTACTAGCACACCAGCCAACAGAGCCGGCGTGCTCACCGAGCTTGTAGGCCAGGTGTGCCTACTAGGACCCCAACCCCCGTGCCAACGTGCTCGCCGGCTCTCAAGCCGGTGCGTTTGCCAGCCTCATTTTTCACCAACTTTGGTTGCATACCATACAACCCTTTTAGCCCTTGAAACACACCCTAAAATACCACAAAACTAGACCTAAAACACCACAAAACTAGACCTAAAACACACCATCAAAGTCCCTAAAAAGAAAACCCAAAGCCCACCAAAAACCCTTTAAAATCAACGTGCAACCGTTACTAAAAGCCCCCAAAGACACACGTAAAAAAAGCCCCTAAGCCTCTTATGAGGTTCATATAATAAACTCCAAACCAACTTTATCAATGATACTAAACAGACTCTTAATAACTTTAAAAATTCTACCTATCAATTGTATTAAATTTCCCAATGGTGCATATTTTTTATTTAAAAAAAAAGATGACAAAAATTTTAGTAAGAAATTTAACAAGAATATTCGAGTAGTGAAAAAAAAAACAAAGTAATGATTATTATCCTAGTGAAACTCCTTTTATTCGTTGTGTGCATATTCTTTTGCCGTTTATGATTTTCAACATTTATCTCTCGTCATCATCCGCATAATAATTTTAATTAATAGCATTAGTATAAACTTTGATGATATAAACAAAATATAAAGTAGTATTGAAAAATTGAGCCATAGTCTTATACTTTTGCATTATTTGAATTCCAATACTTTAACAATTCTCTAAACTTATCATCTAGAATGTGTTTTGGATGATTTAGCATTCTAAGTTTGTTAGTTTTGTACTTGAAATAGTGATCCTTCTTTAATCTACATTTGTACAACCTCTAATTATCTCCTATTGTGGCCAAAACCCATTTCTTGCCTTGGGAAGGAACTATGTATTTTTTCTACATTAAAAATAAAATGATGGGTTCATTAGTTTATTCTTAAATCAATTACATGTATTAGGCGAGAAAATTATGCCAATACAAAGAGAGAAATAGAAAGAGATAAAGCTGAATTACTTATTAGAACATACTCCCATAATGCTTCCTTAGTAGGTATGTTGTGCCAATTAACGTGATTTAATGGTGCGAGACTTACATTTCGGGACAATGTTCCCGAAAAGCTACTAAACTCATTTAAAGTCTTATCATTAGGTCCTACTAGTTGGTTTGCTTCATTTAGGAAAATAGGCTTTCTATCTTCAAATGCCCGTGTATGTACTTCTTTCATTGTTGTTGTCCCTTTCTTTCTTTTACTTGAAGATCCTATACCAAAAGTATATAAATTTCTAGTGCAAGGTGTATTCATATTCATAATATATTAACTTGAAATCATAATTATACCTACTTCATGTGTAGGTTCATTCATTTCTTCCGTAATTAGTGGAGTTTCGCAGTTTATTGATTGTGTATTTCTCTCGGATTTTTATTTCGAATTCGGATTCTCTTCGTGTACAACTTGCTACTCTTGTTCTTGAACCCGTACCTCTTTTTGAACCTCTTGTCCTCGCTTCTGCTTATGGTCGTTGATTCTCTCCATTTATCAGCTTGTTGCATCCTCTAATATGATGAAATTAATCCGGATGGACATAATGGTTATTTCTCCTTCTTCTTCCTAGGAGTTTGTTTCTTTCCTTTCTTCATCATTGAGAAATGCTATTGATATACTCGTAATCAACACACAATGCCACGAAAAAAAATTAATGACCATAAAATCAACTACCAAAGATATTTAGTATTTTGAGGTGTCTAAAAAGCATAGCTTAAAGAAACTAAAAGTTCCATAATTGTATCACACAAATGCATCGATCCGTAACACGTAAAAAAGGAGTGAATGGAAAATAACACCTATACCATTAATTAAATAGCAGAAGATAACCAAAACAAAAATGAATGCCATTCTGAATTTTTGATTTATTTATATTTCCTCATCATTGAAAGTTTAAACATGTAAAATTGAGTTGCCGACGAAAGTGCAACTTTGAATATGTGTTTGAAACAAGTCTCTATGGTAGTGATGACACCAATTGAAAGATTTTGATTGGTCCTTAAAGAAATCCAATATATTATTAGATTTCCAAACTAAAATAAAAAAAAGAAAAGAAAGAGTAATTTATCATGATCCTCTAATGATAGA
The DNA here is from genome assembly GCA_963924115.1 of Dovyalis caffra. NCBI lineage: Eukaryota > Viridiplantae > Streptophyta > Magnoliopsida > Malpighiales > Salicaceae > Dovyalis > Dovyalis caffra. Next base: position 3,239,631 of record CAWUPB010001009.1, on the reverse strand, counting down.
GAAGTTTTGGCCGGGTTTTACACTAGAATTGCTTGATGCTAGAAGTTGATTGAAAAAAGAAAAGAAAAAAAAAAAACAGAGCACACTTTATGCAAATTAAGAAATTATTAACCATAATAAGAAAGATTGAAATTATTACTATCATCACATTTAGCACTAAAGGATGTACAAGATATATGCATAAAATATTTTTAAAGATTCTATACTTAAACTTGTTTAGCACTAAAGCCCACGAGCCAACATGCATGCCGACTCGCTAGCTCGTAGACCAACATGCGTGCTAGCACTCCAACCTCGTAAGCCGGCGTGCTTGCTAACATGCTAGTTTAAGAAGGATGGCCATAGACTTACTTTTTCTGGTTTGTTGTAGTATGCTCTAAAAAGGAATATTAAAGTCTACCTTGTTTGTCGCCTTTGCCAAGTCCAGACTTGTTTGTAGGTTTTGTGTTCGAAATTTTATAACCTATAAACGTAAAACACCAAAAAGAAATGAAATATCAATTTTTCATAGGTAATTAATTAATGACAGACAATATTCATTGACAAAGCATTAAACACTAAATTCTATGGGTTTTATAAGCCGGTGACAATTCCGCACTCAGCTTAATGCACCCATAGTTCATATGTAAATGGCATCGGCGAGAAAACACATTATTGAGAATCATGTTAGCACATCGATTACAACTTGATAAATCAACTACTCCAGCATGTTAATCTTAAAGTTAGTCATGAAAAAATGAGACAAAATATGAGTTCATACCAGTAAAATGTCTATATTTCATTTTATTTTCTAGACTCTACTTTTGAGGAAGAATCAAAATTCAAGCACCGAATAGACCCACATACAATTGCAATTAACCAATTAAAATATCCCATTAATTTGCCAAATAAAAACAACAAAGAAGCAGATGTAATAAAAAATAAACAACACAATAAATGCCTATATAATAAGCATCATCCAATTAAACATTATATAATTAGATTTTAGTATAAGAAGAAATCAACATACATATAAACCGAAAGCAAGTTAATACTCTAATCGGTATCATCCATACACTCCCAATCGGTATCATCTATATTAGAATCCTCTTCTACTATAACATTTGTTTGTTGAGCTTATAAAATATGTGAAGGCACATGTAGAGTTTCAACATGTACATCTTCTCTAGCCCATCTAAGGGGGTCATCATCACATGTAGCACACGTATCATTGTTAAAGTCATTATGCTCTCCCCGTAAAACATCTTGAATGTTTGGAAAATTAGATTATTGAAGGTCAAATAAATCTCTAGGAATCTTTTCATAACATAATGAAGGCATTCCACAATAGGATCTTGAACGTAGGAAACTTTATGCACTTGAGAAGCCATAACAAAAGGATCATCCGAGTAACATAACTTCTTAAAATTTACATAAGTAAGACCATATTCATCTCTCCGAACTTGAAACCAAACATAGTTAAATAATACAACACTAAACCGACCCTAATAATCAATTTCAACTATTTCATCTATTGAGCCATAGTATGTGACATCTCCAATAACATGATTTTTGTCCCTAACACTTGCAAAACTAGGAGTTAATGCTTGCAAAGTGACTCCACTATTTTGTATTTTGCATCTTGCATCGCGTTTCCTAGTGTAAAAGCGATATCCATTAATAAATACCAGTATATCTCTATCCTATAGGATTTGGTCCTTTAGACAACCACAATACGTGGTCCGGCACTTGCTCATTCAACACTTTCTCTTCAAACCAAAATATAAAATTTGGGCTATGGTTTTGTGCTCTTGCCCATTTACTTGATCTACTTTAATTATTAGTGAAATTTTGGTGCTCTTTGCATTGAAAAGGTCACCATAAACATCATGAAACATGTGTAACCCAACAAACAAGAAAAAGAAATCAGATTAAATACTAATGAAATTGTCATACTCGATATAATCCTCAACATGTTTTTCTCTATAATCGAACAAGGCATAACGATGTGTTTGTGCCAAAGATTGATAGTCTAAAGTGAATGCTTTGCCTTTCCTCTTCCTCTTTCCCTCTATGGAATGACCTATTTTAGGAAAAATAAGTGATGATTCTTCAATAATTGTGATCGTATCATCATTTCTCCAATATCTACTACATCTTATCTTAACATTATCATGCATATATCTTTAACAAAAAATCAAGCATTCCTTAGCCAAATAGCCTTCAGCTATGGATCCTTCCGGATGACTCCGATTGCAAACATATGACTTTAGCTTACATAAGTCCCACTCAATCGGATAAATCCAATGAAAATGCACTAGGCCACCAAGTTTAATTTCAAACACTAAAGGGATAGGCAAATACACCATTATATCAAAAAAACTAGGAGGAAAATTCATTTCAAGCCAAAAAAGTGTCCGAATAATTTCTTGTTATAACTCGCTAAGCTCTTGTAGCTTTACAACTTTACTACATATACCTTTAAAGAAATCACCCAATTTAATTAAGGCAATTGCAATATTCTTTGGCAATGTTTTTCTAACAACGAACTTGAAACAAATAATGCATGATAAAATGAGCATCATGGCTTTTATACTCCGAATTTTTTTCTCCCCCACTTGCATAAATCGTGCAATATTTCATGCATACCCTTTGTGGTAACTTTGCTTCCTTCGAGTAATGTATAGAATAGTGTTTTCTCTTTAGGGGTCATAGAAAAACAAGATTTAGCTAACCCAATCTTCCCATCCTCATTCGAGTTAAAAAGGTTGAAGCTCCTTCCTTATACCCATCTCTTGTAGATCAAAGCGTGTATTTAAATGATCTTTTATTTTCCTAAGAATATCTAACAATGTCCCCAACATATTATCATATACATTTTTCTCTATATGCATTACATCTAAATAGTGGTGTAATGTATTATGCTCCCAATATGATAATTAAAAAAAGATGAACTTTTTCCTCCATGGATCATCACTCTTTATCATCTTCTTCTTTTGTGTTTTCCCAAAGACATTATTGAAATTACACAACTTATCTAAAGTTTTAACCTCCGATAAAGAAATCGATTCCCCTCTCAACTCCACATCTCCATTGAAAGATTTTTTGTCAAATCGCCATGAATGGTGTTTATCTAAAAATCTCCAATGACCCATATAACATATCTTCCTACTATATTTCGGATATTGGGAGCAAGTGTCATAATTGCATTTAAGGCATGTGAACTTCCCTTTAGTGCTCCATCCGGACAGCATTACATAGGCTGAAAAATCACTAATTATCCACAACAAGGCCGCATACATACGAAAAGTTTGGTTCGTTGAAGTGTCATAAGTATCAACAACAACCTCTCACAAATTCTTTAGTTCTTGAATTAGTGGTTGAATGAAGACATCAATGTCTTTTCCAAGAGGTTTAGGGCCTAGAATTATCATAGACAACAAATAGTATTCATGCTTTGTACAAATCCATGGTGACATGTTATAATTTATTAACACCATTGGCTAGGTGCTATGAGAAATGCTCATAGTTCGGAATGGATTGAATCCATCACTAGCAAGACCCAATCTCACATTTTGAGAGTCTTGTGCAAACATAGGGTAAAGATGATCAAAATCCTTCTAAGCTTTCCCATCAACAAAATGTCTTAGATTTCCATCATTTGGATGCTTTGTTGAATGCCATCTTATTACCGTAGCTATTTCTTCACACATGAACAACCTTTAAAACCTAGGTGCCAAAGGGAGGTATCTTAACACTTTAGTCGGGATTCGGTAAGTACTAGTTGAATAGCTATTGATATCTCTTTCAAAATTATCATCTAATATATACCTAGATGCACTACAAATATGATGAAACGTAGCATTTTCATGCTTATTCAAAAATAACATGGATTCATTTGGGCATGCATGACTTTTTTGGTAATCAAGATCTAAATCTCTAATTGTTTTCCTTGCTTTATTGAAAGATTATGGAACTTTTGCTTCGGGAAAAGCCAATAACTCTAAAAGACCATGAAATACAACATTACTAAGTCCATGGAGGCACTTAAAAAGATATAACCAAATGGTGAAAGAAAGCCTTGAGAAATTCTTACACCTCGGATACAACTCTTGCTTTCCTTTGTCTACCAACTTATAAAATTTCTCGGCTTCCTTGGTTGGGCATTCTCGAACTCCTTGGGTGTTGGCAACTTCGTAAAAAAAAATTTCTATAAACATCATGCAACATTACATCCATGCCATCAACATTTTCTAGTCCCACATCATCAAAGGGAGAATCTTCACTATGCATTCTTGATGATAACTCTTCTCCATGTAAAACCCATTCATTATACCCTTCAAGAAACCCATCCGCAATCAAATGATCACGAGCAATCATTCTATACTCTCAATAAAAATTACAATACCGTTTGTAAAGGCAAAGAATCTCTTCCCTTTGAGTCGCTCTTTGAAATGCCTTATCTAAAAAATCATCAACTACATTCATATATGCTTCACTAATTCTTGAAAGAGCCATCCAACTCTTATCCATAACTTGAAGTTTCTAACATAATCAATTATTATTACAAATTAGAATATATATAATGCATAAAAAAGGAGAATAGTAAGAAACCTTTCGAGTCCTAATCAAGCATTTGCTTAAAAGAATTCATCCACGTAAACGGACGATAATAAGAACTTAGTCTCGGACTTATTAGTTCAAGACTTATTGGTTCGTCCATTATCATAATCATGAATCTCTTAATTTGTACTAGCTATTAAAGAAAATCGATAGCAGCAATTAATCAAGATTCAAGGCTCGGAGTTAGTCTTTCCATTTGATTTATAAGCTCATGCACATATCAAGTCATACCATCTTCTTCAATATTTATTCATTCCGCAAGTTTTCTTACTCATTGACAATTGAAAGATTTTTTTCCATATCCTTCGTTAACAAAAATTAAATGGTAGCATACCAGCTGCAGAGCCGATGTGTGTGCCAACATGCCAGCTCACAGAGCTAGCCGCACGCTAGCATGTAGGCTAATGTGCTCGCCAAGCACGTTAGAGGCGATACATGGGTAAAATAACAAGATATTCAAATAATCAAATAAAAGATATCATTACGATATCACAAAATAAAAAAATTACGGAGGCAAATCTGAATGCTAGATTTCTATAGCCATAACATTAGAAAGAAAAGAAATAGTTAGCTAAAATTTCAACACTCCATTAACCAACAACACAAATTAAGTAGACCCAAAAGAGAAAATCACAAAAATATACGAAAACCCATTTATTAAAGAGAGAAATTCAATAAAAACGGTCACTCACACTTGAAAACCAAATCCTAAACTAGTAAAAGTTGATAAATAAGGATAGAAATCCAATACCCGATCCTAAAGAGATGAATTAAAACAAAATTACATATAATATATATGAAGACCTAGGGAGATAAATTGAATGAAAATTACATACCTCAAATAAGATAGAACTTCACCCCAATCTTGCCCAATCCTTCAACGGAAAACTACCCGATTGCTAAGACTTCAATTAACAAAAGAGAGGAGAGATCTGGAATATGAAACGAAAATATGTTTCGAATTTGTAGAGAGATAGAGCAACATAAAGCTTCGAGAAAGAGAGAAAGCGAGCGAGAGAGAAGAGACATTGGAGAGGATTTCTCAATGTGTGTTCATGGGAGAATGAATGAAAATTAAGTTTTATCGGGTTATGGATTGTATTAAAAATTTCAATTGCAACGGTTCCAAACTCGTTGCACAAAACACCTTTATGTTGCAGTTTATGGAAACAATTGCGTAATTAAATCTTATGCAACGGTTTACCTAATTCATTAATGAAAAAATAATTTTGACCGCAACAGATTGGAAACCGCTACATATGATTATAATATGCAACGATTTTTGAATCGTCGCAAATAAACCATTACATAATGTAAAAAATGCAATAGTGAATGTAAATTAATATCGATAATACTCTTGGTCTATCTAAATCCTAGGTCGAGGTGTTACACCAACCCTTTGGGTTCGATACGCTATAGCTTATCTCAAAACCCTTCAATAATTATACACAAAATAATCAATTAACTCAAATTCAAACCTAATTAAATTTAACTAATAATTAATTAACAATTTTCAATACAAATAAAATTAAAAATCAATCAATCAATTAAATTTAACTTAATTAATTAATTAAACCTAAATCAAATTAACCTAATTAATTCTAATTCAAAATTAATTAAATTTAAAACTAAATCAAATTAACTCAAATTCAAACCTAATTAAATTTAACTAACAATTAATTAACAATTTTGAATACAAATAAAATTAAAAATCAACCAATTAATCAAATTAACCCAATTAATTCGATTCAAACCTAAATCAAATTAACCCTAATTCATATCTAATTAAATTTAAGTTGCAATTAATTAACAAGTTCTAATATAAATAAAATTTAAAATCAACCTATTAATAAAATTTAACCTAATTAATTAATTAAACCTAAATCAAATTAACCTAATTAATTCTAATTTAAACTAAATTAATTTCAAAACTAAATCAAATTAACTCTAATTTAAACCTAATTAAATTTAACTAATAATTTATTGATAATTTTTAGCACAAATAAAATTAAAAATTAACCAATTAATCAAAATTAACCTAATTAATTAATTAAAATTAAATCAAATAGATAATTAATTAATAAATTAACCTAACAATTAACAAAAAATAACAATTTAATAAATTAATCAATAAATTAACAATTAAAACTATATAAAATTATAAATGAACCAATTAAATTTAAAATTAACACAAAATTTTTTAAAATAACTAACTTTTAAGGAACAAGAGAGAGAGAGAGAGAGAGAGAGCTTATACCCAATTTGGACAAGGAAGAGAACGAGAGAAAGGAAAGAAAAATGATGGTTTTTAAGGAGAAAAAAGTGTGGAGTAGGTATGGATTGATGAAGAGTGGAGGAATGTAGTTTTTCGGTGGTTTTAGGTGGGGGAAGAACTAGTGGTTAGAGGTGAAGAAAGGAAGAAGAAAAAGTAAAATGAGGATTTAATTAGGGATTCGGACCGGTGATGGACGCGATCCTATCTCTAGTTGGTCATTAATTAGCGATAGACATAAGTGTCCGTCACTAATTCATTGTTAAATAGGTGTTTTATTAACTTCGAAGGTTGCTTATTTTTCAAAAGGAACGACGGACACATTTTTATCGCTGATTGGTCACTATTTAGCGACTAAAACTTAATGTCTCGTTGCTATTCTATTGTTAAATGGAACGTTTTTTTTTGTTCCGTAAGGCCGTCCATTTTTTTAGATTTAGCAAAGGATTTCGTGCTTTAGAGACAAAATATCGATCGCTAAAGAAAAATATTAAAAATTAGTGATGGAATAATATCCCATCGTTGATTTTTGTATCCATTCCGTGGCTAACGCTTTACTAAGACACCTTGAAGGATTTTGACACTTCAAATAATGACGAAATTTCATCCGTCATTGATAAATCGTCGTCAAACTATCTCTATTTCGTCTCTAAATCTCACAGATGCTTTTTGATCGTTATTTAGCGATTGATTTGTGTCCGTCGCTATTTTTTAGTTTTTTTTGTAGAGACATTTCTTATTACCTCTTATGACAAAGCCCATTTAGGATCCTATTGTGTTATATATGTAACTATGATGATTGATACTCGGGATATATACTTACATTTTTGTCCCTAACTTATTACTTGAATTTCAAATTCATCCATAATCAATTAGTTTGTTAGGGATAAAATTTGTTTCAAATCTATTCAAAATAGACAAGTTGCCTCTCCATGTAGGAACACTCACGTGCTTTTTACTTCTATTTTGATATTGGAATTAGTCACTATTGCCTAATTTCGATAAGTTTGAATCAAAATTGATAGAAAAAATTGATAGAAGTAGTCGATTGTGATGAAATTAAGAATAATTAGATAATATTTTAGAGCTGAAAATGAGGTTTCATGTGAAAAAGATACATAAATTTCGCTTCTTCAATGGGTGGTTGGAGGGAAAGTTTGTAATCTACCTTTGATGAAGAGGAACTTTACTAGATCCTTGGAAGAGTTTGTTTGAAGACAAGGAACAACTAATAGGAGATCTAGAAAAATTAGCTATTGGTATTTAAAAACTGAAGAATTTTTTACATAGTTGGACCATAATTCAATGCCATTTCTAGCCCTATGACCTCCCCACCAACACCAAAATCATTTGAAAAACCTTCATGTCAAATGCTTTTGCAACTTGATTGCAAGCAGTTTCTAGATGAAAAGAAAACTTTATTTAACAAGTAGCTTTTCTTATGGATTCGTTTTTAGGAATGAAACCAAGCCAGCCTCCACCATATTAATGGTCTTTACATTGGGGAGGATGTGTACAAAATATGAGTAAGTAATATAATAAATATGGATACTGAAGTGGGATATGCAATCAGATAAAACAAGTAAAAGAGGAGGTGGTGACAGAAAACACCAAAACCCATTCAATTTAGAGAATCCAAAACCATAAACCAAGAAAGGAAAAGAATCCCAACCTCCTTAAATGGCCTTAACTGCAGCAAGATTCTCGAAAAGATAACTCCTTTTTTCAAAATGAATTGCTGCACTCTGTTACCAAGTATAAAATAGGCAGCACTTTGCCTATCTTTTGCATGCAAAACTGTACGTGGGCTTCACATAAAGCGATACATTCTCAAATGACTAAGCAGCTATCAGGAGGAAGGATGAGCGGGTTCTCTCTGATGACTGAAGAGATTATGCAAAACATACTCTCAAGGTTACCAGCTTTGACATTTGCATATGCTACCTGTGTTGACAAACGCTGGTACAAAACATGCAGCCAAATACTCAAAAGGCCCAAGCTAGCGTCTGCTCTCTCCCTCAACCCTTCTGTCCATGTAAGTTGTTTGACTTTCATATTTTTCCAAATCCAGTTCCGAAAATTGGTATTTTTCCTTCTGATCGGAGAAATTGTGTAATTTTAATTAGCATATATGTTCACGGAACATAGTCACTTGTACGTGCATAACACGCGCAACTAGAATAGTTCCTTTCGGGCGGAGAAAACAAGAGAAATCCAATTGTTGTTAACGCGATTGTCCAATTTCATTTAGTATATATGTTCACAGAAAATATTTGCATGCACCTGCATGACGCATGCAACTGGAATTGTTCTTTTCAGACGGAGAAAACAAGAAGAATCCTATCTTCAACATATATGTTGTGAACATATTCGCATACTGCGTGTCATGCAAGCGCAACTGAAATTGTTATTAATTCGGAGGAACCCTATCGTTGCCAATGTGATCGTCCAATTTCAATCATCAAATATGTTCATAGAACACATTTGTTGGCGCATGTCATGCATATGCAACTGGAATTGGTATTAATTATTCCTCTGGTTGGAGAAGTTGAATAAACTCATAGTTTCTGACATGATTTCCCTATTTCAATCAACATATATGTTCATAGAACTTATGCGCTGGCGCGCCTCATGCTTGAGCTGCTGTAATAGGTATTGTTTCTTCTGTTCCAAGCTGATGAGATTGAACTGTACTTTAGGGGGGAAAAGGAAAATAATTGAAATAAAATTAAAAAATAACCTAGACGAAAAGCCTAGAAAGCTTCAAGATTTCCTTCTGCGTTCAATTGTTTTGCTTTTTTGTTCGAAACAAAACCAATAGAGCTCCCTAGTTTTGTGTTATGATTACCAGGATGCTGTGGAAGAGGTTATTGAGCAGGTTCTCTCTGAGCCTATTCGTCCACACTTTGCTATTGCCTGTATCTGTAAGCAGTTCAACTTGGAACTGACTCATGGACTGGTAATAATTCTCTGCTGAATCTTTCATTTGATTGTATTTGGTTAATTTGGCTCTAGGTTCCCTCTTCTATCTTCAAATGAGAACTAACTTTTGATTTCATGATGCAGATAATTAAAAAACTAGGTTCAAACATCCCAATCATTACTAATGTTGCCAGTGGAATCATTGGTGTTGATGGCCTTGCTGATGAATTGTATGAGGTTTGTATGTTTCTATTGATTTCATATGCGTGTTCATGTAAATTAATTAAGATCTCTGGCGGCAATGATGCCAAATCTTATGAAAATAATATGCAGGAAAAATGGGAGTCAACAACTGGTGGTCCTAATTCACAAGTATCAGATACAGCTGAACGAGGATTAGTTTTGCTTGTTGGATTTTTACCTGGACTCAAAATCGGCACTATTCCACTGTTACGATCGAGGAAGGTAAGGTTTATTGTGCTTAATGGGAAGCAATGTCTTCAGGAATGCCGTCTTAAGTAATAATGCATTGAGAATGTTGGCCATCACACTAAGTGAAGCATAAAATGCTATGAAACTGAAATTGAAAAGTACGAGAGCTATTTTTTGTTGTGCGTATGCATGATGGGTTGGTGACTTGTAATATTTTTCATCATTGCAGGAATCCGATACCTTGGCTGACAAATTTGTGATGGATATTTTCCATTACACAGCTGTTGTATCAGATTGTGCAGCCCCTACTGGGATCATATTATTTGGAGTAAGTTGGCATCATTGTATAAATTTTTAATTTAAATTCTATCAAGTCTATTAGGTACCTAACATATGCTAATGTTCATTGTCTAGGATAAAGCCGCTGACATGAAACCTATTGTTGCAAAGATGGGTAAGTACCTTACCTGCACATAAGTATAAGGTGGCATGGTTCATTCCTTTGCTGCATTTCTAGCTAACAAGAACATGAATGGTGTTTCAAGTTCTAGTTGTGGCACAGCTTACATATACATCTTATACCATTTCAACTTAACAGATTCTGCAATGCCAGAAGAAACAGTCATTGTAGGCGATGCAAGTGCAGACTTCATTTTTAGAAATGGGGATAATTCTCTAAACCATCTTGCGCATTCTTGCCACTTTCAAGCTGTTGCTCTTGTATTTGCAAGGGATAGATACAAGCCTGAAGGTACTTATGATTTGTATGAATTGAAGCAAATTATGCTAAAATTACCAATAGCAGAGTGCTCCACTTTAAAATTACAAATTATGTATCGGTTATCATACTTTTGGAGTTCCAAAGTATGTAAGATCCACAGTTTTACATTTCTGCAATTGCCCTATTCACCGAATATCATGAATTTGTTTTGACGAGTGATATTTTCTGGCCTTTTGGGGTGAGAAGGTATAGGAGAAATTCAATTCCACGTCACAATGTCAAAAGGTGTAATGCCATTTGGTCCCAAACTTGAGGCAGTTTGGGTTCTACAGAAAGATTTAGAGCATTCATGGCTCAGTGCAAAACTGGAAGGGCAGGATGGCATTGTGGCTGCCGGGGAGATTGTAAATGATATCAAACAACAGGTTCCTTTTTTTTTTTTTTTTGGATCATTATGCTGTTTTTTATATGATTATTTTGATTTCTAAATTAGTATCCCCTTTTGTAACTATTTTAGACTAGTGAAGAAATGACAGGATTTTCTCTTCTACTATTTCATGAAAGATTTGTTGTTATGAGTTCTGTTATGAACTAATTCACCTTTAGGCATAGAGCTGAAACCACCATGCTAAGCCCAACTAGATTTTCTTAATTCCCCCTTTTCCATGTTCAAACTAGGTAGATCAAGTTCCATGTTTATTAAATTGCAACTGGTATTAACTAAGGTTGATTAGAATTTTGCCGCCAAGTCTCCATCTGACTATGTCTTCACAGCTTCTTGGTTTCGCTGTTCAATGTGAGACATATAACTGAGAAATTGCTTTTATTGAAAAAACTAATTAAAAACTGGATTTAGTTATGGTTTTGAAGGAGAGTGTCTGATCAGTATATTGTTTTGAACTCATTTTCTTCCTTAAGTAACTAAATGAATCTGTTGCAGTTTATGGACGCAGAAATGTCAGCTGATATTTACATTGGTGTCACAAAAGAAACTAAACGCACCAATGATTCGGGAAATTTGGTGCCAGGAAAATATTTGGATTTCTACGAAGTCAGAGGGTAAGATAAGTAATTAGCTTCCAACTGTGCTGTCTGATATTATGTTTTTTATTCGGCAACAGAAATATCTAGTCCAGATTATATGTTCAGGATTTCTTTGATCATCAATTGCAGAAAATATGTAGATTGATTGTGTTTCTTTTGGCCTTCAACAGAGGAGGAGACCGTTACTTTTTTGTCAATGGTGTTGGCATCCAACGTGGTGATTCCTTCCTATTTTACCAGGCAGATTCTGAAACTGCTTCATCAACGTGTGATCATGCCTTTAACAAACTTTTAGCTATGAAGGCAGAACTGAAAAGCAAAAATTATCTTCATTTGAGCAAGTTTGCCGACAATGATGATAAGAAAGAAGTGCTCGGTGGTTTCATTTTCTCTTGCTATCGTCGTGGTGAGTCATTCTTCGGAGACCCGTTTGTTGATAGCTATCCGTTCTGTGACAGCTTTCCTACTGCTCCAGTAGCAGGAATATTCTGCAGAGGAGAAATTGGAAGGGGCCCCAAAAGCTTGATGAATGAAGAATATGAAGATGAAAACTCCCCTAGATGCTGTCTACATGTTTACAGCACCATATATTTGGTTATGTCGTATCTTCCACCACCTTTAGAGAATTAATCTCTATCAGGAGTCAAGCATGAATAAATCCAGCACCATATATTTGGTTATGTCGTATCTTTCGCCACCTTTAGAGAATTAATCTCTATCAGGAGTCAAGCATGAATAAATCCAGCACCATAAAAAAGAATTGCAAGATATTACCATATCGGGGAAATGTATCGCTGGCTCTCTCTTCTATGAAGAGTTTCCTCAGTTTGGACAAGCAGGATTTGCATTATAGGAGCTGGCCGGACAGGTTTTTAGTTGTCAGTCTAATTAGAATTGAATTTATTTAGTTTGTCATTTACGTTTCATCGACCTTAAAAATGCAGTAGATGCTTGATGTTTGTACGCATAATAATATATTGAACTAAATTGGAGAGGACCACTCCTTTTCTATATGATCTAGTTTTGCCTAAAAGTTTTGCTCTCTTTATTAGACCGTATTGTGTTATGTAGTGAACGAAATACACAAAAACTAAGAATTACACGACTTTTTCAGGACAAAAAACAGAGAAGAAAAACTATGTGTTACATTGAAATGGAAAGCCTTTAGTTCATATAGCTAAGTCATGCCCTTCCACTTAATTGCATAATTTTAACAAACAAGATCTTATCTACATATTTCAACGAAAAAACAATAATCACACCATAAAACGCAACCAATTCTTTGTTAGCAGCACATAATCAAACACTTTTAAAGTTTGGTGTGGATTGTAAATAATTAAGTTTGCTTCCTACATTATTATTTCTAGTTTAAATTCTAAATAAACCTCGTGAATATATAAATCTCGAATGTGGGTGATCCGTAAGCAATGCAAAAGCTAATGAGGTTGTAAACCTTAAAAGATGAGGTGACTCATTCTTAATCGGCACAATTATGATATCTCGCTGGTGGACAAAAATCAAGTTAGGTAGAATATTCGTAAAACAAGTTTCTCTAATATGATATAAGAGCTTTTGATGATTAAATTAGTATAAGAAGGAGAATGGTGGCTTGAAAAGACAATGATGCAAGTATAAATAGAAGATAAATAGTATAAATGTTGAAAGAATTACATACCATCCATCAAAGAAGATTTAAATTCTTTTACCCTAAGTCTTAATATAGCAAGTATGACTCGTCAAATTGTACGAAGAGAATGACAAAATCGTTTATCTTCTTATTTTCCATGATTTTAAATTCTAATTCTAATTATGAGATAACTCGTATTTGATGTTGATGTGTTATCGATGAACGAATATAATAATGTTATTGTTGTTATCAATTAGATTAAAGTACTTTTGGAGATGTATCTTTATTCAATGAATGTATTTTTTTCCTCTCTAGGTGGAAGGTAGGTGCAAGTTCCTCGACCATTGGCTAACCGCTTAGAGAACCTCATTGCTCGTCAAGGGTTGTTGGGGCGATCTTGGGTTATCCGAGCTTATTACAAAATGTTATGCCCTAGGTGTGGGACCTAGTTTTCCCACATGTTTCCGTTGAAGGGCCCCGTACCCCACAAGTTTTCTAGGTATATCAATTGACCCTACAATTCTTGGCAATTGTCATATAGCCGAGACTTGATTCTTGTTAGGGTTTCAAGAGTCCTTTTAGCAAGCACCTCCTTCATCTAGGCTACCCTTCAAACATTTTGTCACTCATCTCATCTTTTGGTTGTAAATGGCATTCGAGAGTCTACGTATGCCTTTAGGAGTCCACGTGTTGTGTTTAAGTTGATTGGGGTCTTTTTGGTCGTCACTTGGCATGCCATTTCCATGCCTCAAATGTTGTTATGATCTGCTTATTATCTTATATATCAATAGTTAGATATCTATGCTATGTTGCGGTTAGATAAATATTATATACGCACGATTAACGATTTGAATGGTGTTATGCAAATAGATATTTTATTTCTTAAGATTAATGTAAATTGAATATATATATATATATACATATATATATATTAACAAAATAATTTATAATATTAGTATAAAAATTTGTATTCGAATAATTAAGTGGTTCTTTCAAAATATTAATTAAATTATTTTATTTAAAAATTCAAATTTTAGAAAATAAAAAAATAACAAATAAATGGTGTTATGTGTGCAAAAGTAATTAATTTCTAACAAAGTCTCTCTCTCTCTCTCTCTATGTATGTATATGTGTGTGTGTGTGTGTATATATATATATATATATGAACATAATTTATCAAAACTAATTTTATAATAGCTTTTATTTAAATCTATTTACTTTGATATATTTCATGTAATTTAAGTGATTTTTTCAATATAATCTGAATTTGCTATGTGTGTGTGTGTGTGTGTGTGTGTGTGTTTATATATATATATATGGTTTTGTCATGTATAAATTCTAATTGGGAGGGGAGGGGGGAGCTATATATATTGTAATTAGCGAGTCGAATATTTAAAATATATAAAAAATATAAAAAATTCACTTAAATCGTATGGAATATATCAAAGTGAATAGATTTAAATAAAAACTACTATAAAATTAGTTTTGATAAATTCGGTATATATATATATATATATATAAGACCAAATAAAATCTGTGAATTTTTTTAACTAATTATTATTTTTTAAAAAAAATTAAGTTAAATTATCTAAAACACAGCTTTAGCTCTTTCTCTCCCATTAGAATTTATATATGCAAATTCTCATTTAAAAATCATAAAAATAATCAATCATATAAATTATTATAATATATTTTAAAAAATAAAACAATCATGGTCTAAAATTTTATTTCAAAATCCATATACAAGAAAATCAAATTTATTAACAAATAAAATTATATAAAATTTAAAAATTAACTAGATGATAATTTTAATAAGAAAGAAACAATTGAAGAAATAAATTTTAAATAATAAAAATAATATAATCGGATATATATATGTGTGTGTGTGTGTGTTTAAACTAAAATCTTAAAACAAATATCATATATAATCTACATATATATATATATATATATATATATATATATATATATATATATATATATGTGTGTGTGTGTGTGTGTGTGTGTGTGTGTGTGTGTG
This sequence comes from Dovyalis caffra, assembly GCA_963924115.1. NCBI lineage: Eukaryota > Viridiplantae > Streptophyta > Magnoliopsida > Malpighiales > Salicaceae > Dovyalis > Dovyalis caffra. The sequence continues at coordinate 3,223,991 of CAWUPB010001009.1, read as the reverse complement.
TGTGTGTGTGTGTGTGTGTGTGTGTGTGTGTGTTTAAACTAAAATCTTAAAACCAATATCATATATAATCTATTATCGTCAAACCGTATGCAAAACTAAAAAAAAAAAAAATTATATTTTCACACCTAATTTCATGATAAAAAAAATATATAAAATATTATTTATATAGAAGGGAAACAACTCGCCATCATCAATACTCCTTTCTTTTCTTAATTAGTAGCAACCTAGTTGTATTAAAAAAAAAAAAAAAGCTAGCCGACTTAAAAAGAAAAAAAAGATTAATGCTACAAGTAACCAATCCTTGTTAGCAGCCCAAACCTAAAAAAAAAAAAAAAAAGAAGCAAAAGCCGATCGAAAAAAAAAATTGCTACGGTGAATGAACAAGTAAAAAATTTAGATCTTTTAGTTTTTTTTTGCATTGTTGGCCTAGAAAAGTCCAAGAGAAGGCATGTGGGAGCATGGAAAATGTCAAGAGTCTTGACATTTCAAAGTTTTGAATGCCCACCATTAATATCGCGATGTCATTTGTGTCCGAATGTGATTGGACAACATCAATTTCATATCTTTTTCTCGTCTTCATTATCTCCGATAAAAGTTCGTCCGTCGGCCGAGAAAGAGAGAGATTTAAGCCTTTTTATTTGGTGATTTAGGGGGTTTGCTTTGTGTGAGATTTTGAGTATTTTAAGACCTTTTCACCATTGTTTTGGTGGTTTTGAGAGAGCAAAGCTACCACCATCATTTCTTTAAGTTTTTTAGCGATGTTTTCTTTTTAGATAACCCTACTACCTCTTTTTCTTTAAGGTGTCATTTGACTATCGGGAATGAAAGGTCTAAAATGGGAATACGAAATCTAAATGAAAATTAAAGAATCAAAATGACATTTGTATACCCATACCATGTTTGGAATATTAATGAGGAATTAGAATGCAATTTAAATTTTTCAATATCCGGTTTTTTAAGCAAATAAAAATAATTGTTAAAAAAATAATTTTATCAAACTATAATGGTTGTAAAAATAATAAAGGTGATGGTGGTGGTGGTGGTGGTTCTAGTGGTAGTGGTGGTGGTGATGGTAGTAGTAGTCGTGATGGTGGTGGTGGTTGTGATGGTTACGATGGTGGTGGTAATGATAAAAGTAGTTAATAGATAATAAATAAATAAAATATATTATTATTTTGAAAAAAATTCATTCTCATTCCTTATTTTTATTCCCACATCTTATATGGGAATGAAGTTGTGTGTAAATTTTTATTTTCCTTCTTGCTCTTAATTTCCATTCTCACTTCATTCCTTTTAACCAAACAAGTTATAACGTGAGAATAAAAATTTTATTTTTATTTCCACCACTCAATATTTGATTACCAAACAACAACTAAGTTTCAGTTGAGAGAGAATATGGCAAATGTAAATAGAATCGGATCCGGATCTAAAGCAATTACTAATGGTGGATTCGGGTCTTTATAAGAGGGAGGCAACTTTCGGTTAGGGTAGTTAGGATTCCTTGGGATCAATTTGATGTGTAGGATGGATGCCAATATATTTGTGGAGTACAACAAGTTGCTTAGCCTTAGATACTAGTAAGGGCCTTATATTTTGATGATAGGATTAGTGAGGAATTATTTGGGGCCAAACATGGATATTTTGACATACACACTCCTATGTGTGTGGGTTCACATTTAATTTTTCCTATCCGTTAACCAAGTTTGTAATGAATGTGTTTTATCACTTCGACTCATTGTGCCAAACAACGTAATCCGAATAGGTAGGCCATAGTGGCAACCTTTGTGTAGTTTTTAGACTCCATAAAACTATAGCCCCTTTAGGCTTTTTAGGTTTTGTTACCTTTTGATCAAGAGCACCGGGATAAGTAGGGGTTAAACTCGCTTCATCACCTTCTCTATTCATAATGATAGTCCTATCAAGCGGTTGATTGTTGGAAAAAAGGACCATGTTAAAGAATGTAAAAGGAGTGGTTCACTTATGTTTTGCCCCTATTAGGGTTGGTGGATCTAGGGTGTGCCCACTTCTAGAATGCATCAATCAAGAACTATAACAATGTTTCCACTTCAAAAAAAGTTAAAAGGAACTTTTTGGGTTGTAAAGGCGAAAGGAGGGGTATACTAGATCAACTTATTGGTGAAAAAAGTGCATCCAAAAGTGATAAGAAGATTTTTACGTTTGCTCAATTTGTTTTGAATTTTCTCTCTCTTGTTTCTCTCTCTCTTTTTATGTCTATCTCTCTCCTCAAAGTGGCTCCATAAAGTAACTATTATATATATCACTAATTACTCATTGTGTATTATAAAATTTCTACATGAGCACAAAATGAAATGAGAGTGTCGTTTGACCCTTTGCTAGGTAAAGATTCTTCTTCTACCTTATTGAAGAATGAGACTTAAAATGAGGAGTGAGGACTAATTTGACTATTATAATAACACATATTCTTTGATCTCAAACTTCAAGATCTCTAAATAAGAAGAGAGGTCGAAGTCATTCATTTAGGATGTGCTACTTCGAGGTTAAAAAAGAGGGCTCGATAACCCTCTCGTATTTTTGCTACCCCAACAAGGATTCTTCCGGATCCTAAAAGGAAGATTCAGCTACTTCCTTTCCTTCTAAAGTTTGCTCTCCCAAAAAGGAAGGAGGCTGATACCTATCGACGTAAAGGTCTTCCCCTTTAACACCCGGATAAAAAGCCGCTTCTCCTCCCATTCTAGTGGTTGGTGGTCCGTTGCTATGCATATCCCTCTTAGGAAAAACCCACTCGTATAGGATACTAAGAGGGGTAAACTATTTCATTTGTTGGGGCTATCTAACTTAGTTCCTAGAATATGTAGACTCATAGTTCAATGCCTTATTTGCTAGTCAAATGAAGAGGTTTGTTCAGCTTTTTACCAATGTAAGTGCTTTATAATTGGTTTTGTTATTATATTTTTTTTCATTGTTTACTAACCTAACTTTGCTTTAAAATTCTTCAAGTCTAGAAGAGATGAAGGAGATGAAGAAGGTCAAGATGGTGGTTTTTATTGTTCCTACGAAGAGTTGACTATCATGGTGAGGAAGTGGGATAAGGCTAAGGTAGTGGCTAGGCATCTAAAGAAGATCAAGGATCACTTGCCCGAGTTCTCATACATGTTTAAGGGAACCCCTAGGTTGATGAAACCTTCCAAGGACTTTGTGTTCTATAGACACTAATTGATCCCCTAACAATGATTTTAATATGATTTAGACCAAATTAAATAAATCAACTTTTATATTGAATGGTGATCGATATTTGTTTTAATAAAATAATCCTAACCTTAGTTCATAATGGGGAGATTAGAAAACCCACTACAACTTAAGCATGATAATCAATACAAGTAACTCTAGGTTTGATCAATTTTGATAAGATTTAAAACTCTACTACAATTTTAGCTAATAATAACCAAAATCACCACTTTGAGTGATTAATTCAAGGTTAGAAAAATATAAAACCGTAAGCAAAGCTTAAGGATAATGTAGGAGATAATTGAGAGAAACTTTTTAAAAATTTTATTAGTTAATAGAAAAACTTGTTTTTCTATATGGCATAAGGATGTTTTAAATATTGCTTATAAATTTTAGCTAAGACTAAAGAAAACTTGTCTAATTAGGACTATAAAATTTGAGTTGACTCTCAATAGAAAATCTAATTCGAATCTACATTCAATAAGGACTAATTAACTCCATTCCAATCTTAAACAAAGATGGAATCTAAAATAAAATTTTTACATAACTAGTAATCCCGGGAAAGTAACTATATGGAAAATAAATAGATAGACAGAAAATTTTGGCCCCTAAATAATTAAATTAGTGAATTTTGATCCAATAAAAATAGTCAAGTTAGAATGAACCACACTCTTGTGTCAAGTGCTCCGAGTTGACAAAATTTTGCTCTCAAATTTTAATTCATTCTTTTCTCGATCTCATAGATGTCTAATCAAGATGATCTAGTCCTTTTTTTCTTTCTTCGGTCTAGCATGTAAACAAATATATTAGTGTGGTTTACATTCGAGTTGGCTCCATCTCTTGATTAATATTCCTCCAAATTATTTTTTACCCCTCTTCATGATAGGGATGTGTATGCTCGCCCTCATAATATTTAGGATCCATACATAGCCGACCCTTCAGCGAGCTTCTCACAACTATAGGGAGATGGTATAGCGAAATATGTACCATTTTCCCCTCGATGAAGTTATTCTAAATCTATTGCTGATTTCTAGAGTTCACCCATAAGCATATGATTTCCACCGTTATTAAAACAAACACACTCAATAACTAGGGGGTCTTCCTTGCTCTCAAATTATTACATACTTAGGCATAGGGGCCTTCACATCGATTCAAATTGTTGTTCACCACCTAGTCTTGTCTATTGACACAAAACCTCTACCCAAACATATGATCATACTAATGTTCATCGTAGTAGTGGTTTGTCCATATTTCTTAATCAATTCATTCATAGAACTACAATTCGACTATAATTTATCATATTTCTCTACACGGCATAAGGATGTTTTAAATGTTACTCATAAATTTGGATTGAAAAAAAAAGTAGTCCTATTAGGACAATAAAACTTAGCCCAATCTCAATAAAGAATCTATGTTCAATTCACATTCAGGATGGACTAATTAATTCTATTCCAATCTTTAACAAAATAGACTTTAAAATAAACTCCTACATAACTAGAAATCCTAATATAAAGGAAGAAAATATAACAAAAGTAACTATAAGAAAAATAAATACATAAACATAAAGATTTTGACCCCTAACTAATTAAACTAATAAATTTTGACCCAATGAGAATGGTCGGGTTCATCGTTAACCGACATCGGACGGGACTCTCGAAAAATTTTGAATTTTTATTTATAGAGATATTTACAAGTTTGGAGTCACCATCTCATATTGAAAGAACTAGGAACCTAAAATGGGCACTAGTTTAATGATTTTGAGGTAAGGAGTTGGTTATACTTTGGGAAGATATTAATCACCCAAAGACGTCATTTCTTAAGAAAGGTAGTATGTCCGGTTTAGTCCTAAATTCATCTCTTAAAATATTTTATTCATATATAATTTTTTTTAAATTCTAATTTTCCAAGTATATATATATATATATATATAGGCATGGTATCGTATTGAAATGATCGTCGGACCCCTTCGTCGAGAGGTACGTTAGTTCAAACATCGGATCCACTTTATGCCTAGACATAATCGGTATGTCAAAGAGCATCCTAATTATTAAAAATATTTTTTTTTTGGCTAACAAGAGTCCCTATCAAATACGAGACTTTGTTAAAGGTTTTATGATTTTTTTCTATCGGTGGAAAAATCATCATCGATCCCTAAAAAAAGGAGACTCAAAAATTATCCACCTATTGATTACTTAATCTAATCATTGACATTTTAGGGAAAAACTATCATCAATCCTTAAAATTTTAGGAGACTTAAAAATTCACCCACCTATTAACTATTAATCTAATGATTGACATTTTAGAGAAAATCATCATCGATCCCTATGAATGTAGGAGACTCGACAATTTACCCATCTATTAGCTATTAATCTAATTACGAAAGGAAATCCTAATAAATGAATTATCATCATTCGTCCCTAAAAATTAGAAGACTTGATAATTCATCTATCATTTAATTATCTAACCTAATTATCAAAAAAGAAAAAAATAAGTATTGACTAAATAAATAAATATAAGAAACTCAAAAATTCAAAATATTAAATCTAAATTAGACATAAAATAAAAGGACTGATTTACTTAGGAAAAATGGCTAAAATTAAAGTTATTGGGCCTTTTGGATATAATAGGCCCTCGGCTTACAGGGCTAATTTACTAAACAAGCCCAAACCTAAACATGTCTCTTTTTTTCTTTTTTTTACCCAAGCTCTCTTTTCTTTTTGGATCAGATTCATACCTAAACTCATGGCCTATCTCTCTTAAAACCAACCTAAATTAATAGAAACCCAAGCTCGAAACCTATCTCTCTTAAACTCATTCTAAGTCTAATAGAAACCTATGCTCGAACCCCTTCTTTCTTTTTTCTTTACTGATGTTAGCATAATCTCTTCCCCCTAGTCTATTTTCTTCTCCTTGTCTTCATTCTAGCCCTAGTATCCCTATCACATACATTTATACTAGTTGCAATAGTCTTATCATAAAATGAACTGAACCTTAACATTTATCATCGAAGCTTACAAGTTTCATCTTATGTCCCATTAACAGCAAGCCAAAACCGAAGAGGGGGAGTTATATTTTAAGCTTCTGTTCTCCAAATGATACTGTGACGTTTTCCATACTATTCCAGTAACAAAACCAAGAGATGGTGTAATCGAAACAATATAGAAATGGATGAAGGAATTACCTAGCAAACTGAACAGAGTATGAGTGATTGAACTTAAACTTTGAACGAACGAATCGATAGTAAGAGTTGCTTTGTTTCCTTTGCTTTTTAACAATCCAAAAATAGAGTAGGGTGTTGGCTAGATTAATTTTGGTATCAAATGCTCTTCTCCCTTTTTGTTTGCTCTTTGTGGCTCTTTCTTATGCTTTTTTTTTCGTGCTCTCTTTGTCCTCTCTCGATCCTTTTTTTTACTGCTCTCTCACTCTCTATTCTTTCATCCCTCTTTTTCCTTTTTTTCACTTTCTGTTATGCTCTTTTTTCTTTTCTCTCATACTATCTGTCTTCCCTCTCATTTCTTCTCGATCCTCCCTCTCTTTGCTCCCTTTTTGCTACTATTTATATGCTTAGAATGGTTATGAAAAGTAGGCAACTAGTAGTGGGCGACTGGCAGGAGTTGTAAGGAGTTTTGCAGAGAAAGTGATAATGGTCAGTTGTAGTGGAAGGATGGCTGATTGTGCGAAAGTTGGTGGAGAGTGGAATGATAGTTTATAGGGAAAGGATGTAGAAAGTGGAATGACAGTTTGTAGGAGAAGGTGGTAGAGAGTGGAGGTTGTGGGCTAGTGAAGAAGAGGGGGAGCTTGGCCATCCAAAAAAGCGTCGGAAAGAATAAAAAATTGTTATAGATACATGGTATTGTTCCTCTCCTTTGTTAAAGAAGGAGAAGGAATAGTAAAATGTATTAAAATTCAAGTGGTGGACGACAGGTCGTCCATGGCCAAATTGCTAAGTTCGTCTTGTCATCCACTTCTTCTTTCATTTTGGTCCTCTTTAATTTTAATTTTTCTACAATTAAGGCATTTTTGATAATTATTTTAGTCCCTTCAGTTTCAATTGTTCCCAATCCCCCTCTTAATTTATTTCAATAGTTTCCCTACTTTTTCGCTGTTTATAAATTAACACATAATACTTCTAAATAAAATCACAATTGAATCCTTAAAAGTAAAATTGATCAATTTCTTTTCTTTTTTTTATAACATCTATCTTTCTTTTTTTACTTTCATTTTTTTCTTTTAATGATAAAGTTTAACCCAAATTTGAGTTATGATAGTTTCTCCCTCTTTACAATGCTTGTGGGACAAAGTCAAGTGAAAAATAGGTTTTTTAATTACTTTGTATAATAATCTTGAAAATAATTTAATTTATTTTAGTTTTACTTTTTTATTAGTTGCTTTAGGCAACCTTCCTTAGAAAAATAAATGTACAAGTACACAAAAAATTTAAATATGCAGTACATGGTCATATTCATTAAAAGCGATCTCGCCTTGAAAAAATAAATATGTAATACATGAAAACTTAAATGTGCGATACATGGCCATGATCCTTAAAGTTGGCTTGCATTGAAAAAGTAAATATATAGTATATGAAAAATTAAATATGCAGTATATGGCCGTGTTCGTTAAAGGTGGCTTACCTTGGAAAAATAAATATGCGAGTACATAGAAAATTAAATATTCGGTACATAACCATATTCGTTAAATGCGATATGCCTTGGAAAAATAAATATGCAATGCATAAAAAATTGAATATGGAGTATATGGTCATGTTCGTTAAATGCGATTTGTGTTGGAAAAATAAATATGTAGTACATAAAAAATTAAATATGTAATACATGGCCGTGTTCGTTAAAGGTGGCCTCGCCTTGAAAAATAAATATGTAGTACATGAAAAAATTGAACATGCAAGTACATGATCGTGTTCGTTAAAGGTTGTCTCGCCTTGGAAAAATAAATATGTAGTACATGAAAAATTAAATATACGATATATGACCGTGTTCGTTAAAGGCGGCTTGCCTTAGAAAATAAATATGCGAGTACATGATCATGTTCGATAAAGATGGCCTCGCCTTGAAAAAGTAAATATGCAAGTACATGGTCGTGTTCCTTAAAGGTAGTCTCGTCATGGTCATGTTCCTTAAAGATAGTCTCGTCTTGAAAAAATAAATATGTAGTTCATGAAAAATTAAATATGCAAGTACATGGTCATGCTCGTTAAAAATGGCCTACCTTGGAAAAATAAATATGCGAGTTCATGAAAAATTAAATATGCAAGTATGTGGCCATATTCGTTAAAGGCGACTTGCCTTGGAAAAAATAAATATGTAGTTTATGAAAAATTAAATATGCAAGTATATGATCATGTTCGTTAAAGGTGACTTGCTTTGAAAAAGTAAATATGCGAGTGATTGCTAGGCAACCTTAAATGAAGTAATAAGTTGAATTTGTTGATCTTACTCGAAAGTGTGAATTAACCATTGACTTCTAAGTTTTGCACTTGGTCGGTGGTCTATTGTAAGGTGACCTTATCTTAAAGAAAACTTGACATGATGATTAGTTGAGATACTTATAAGAAACATAGGCTACTCCGCTTATACCATTCCAAAATAACTCAAAATTAGATCGATAGTTTTTGTTCGGCTTTTACCACACTTATACCATTCCATAAATTCATAACGTCATTGGTCCGTATCATCTCAAAAAATAGTAAAAACTAATTTTAAGGGCCTAAACGATATTTTTTTTGCCAAATCTCCTTTAGGTCATGATTGATATCGATAAGTTTTGATTATTGGCCCATTTGGCATCGAATTAGGTCCAAAAATCTCAAAATTGGGCCAACATATTTTCTTTAGTTTTTTCCTAAAGCCCATTAGTTTGTATCATCTTATAAAACTATAAAAACTAATTTTGAGGGTCTAAATGATGTTTTTTTAGCAAAAATACCACTAGGTCTTAGGCATAGCCTATGAGTTTTAATTGTTGGCTCGTTTGGCATCAAACTTGGTCAAAAAAATCCTAAAAATTGGGCTAATAGTTTTTCTTTAGTTTTTACCACTCTCATACGATTCCAAAAATTCCTAAGCTTGTTGGTATGCATTATCTTGAAAAATAGTAAAAGCTGATTTTGAAGGTCTAAATGATGTTTTTTGGCAAAAATACCCCTAGGTCATAGTCGCAGGTGAGTTTTTATGATTGGCCCATTTGGCATCGAATTAGGTCTAAAAAATATCAAAATTGGGCTAATAATTTTTTTTTTAGTTTTCGCTACACCTATATCTTTTCGAGAATTCCAAAGCCTCGTTGGTCCGTATCATTTTGAAAAATAGTAAAAGCGAATTTTGAGGGCTTAAACAAGGTTTTTTTTGTTAAAAATCACCCCTAGGTCATAGTTCGTCGCTAATGAGTTTTGATTGTCGACCCGTTTGGTATCAAACTAGGTACAAAAAAGTTCAAAATTAAACCAATAGTTTTTTACTAGTTTCTATCATGCTTATACCATTCCATGAATTCTAAAGCCCATTGGCTTACATCATAAAAACAAAATTAGTAAAAACTTATTTTAAGGGTCTAAACGAGATTTTTTGGCCAAAAGAATACCTAGGCCATCGGCAAAGACTTGAGTTTGGATTATTGGCTTGTTTGGCATCAAACTAGGTCTTTTTTTTTTAAAAAAAAAAGGATGGTACCCCGAATATTTATTAATTAAAAACCATGAAAAAATTACAAGAGGGGACGTAATTGGCTCGGCTTAACAAACTGGGAGGACATAGTTGCCTTAACCCCTAACTTATTTTATAATGTACTCGTTATATGATCTTAGGGGACAACATGTCCATTAAACATATAGTAAATTACAGACTATATAAACTCATCAAGTTAAATTATTTCGAATGAAAATTGTACAAACCTTGTTTATCATCTAAAATAACTACCCTACAATCAAAAGGTAGCTCATTTACTATAAAGATAATCTTGGAAGATCTATGCTAGAAGCCTAGTTTGCTAATCTATTTGCAGCCATATTTCTTTCTCTCATGCAGTGAAGAAACTATTTTTTCGATTGCATTAACAAGTGACATTTTCTAACAAGTATAAATGAGATGCCATGGACACTAAACCTTTCTTAAAAGGCATCCCAAAATCCGAGATGAATCAGCTTAATGATATCATAGGAGATGTTGTATATGTTGCACAACTTGAGACTTTCTAGAATAGCCAAAGCCTCCCTTTTATTATTTGAACTAGCCGTATAAAAGGTTGAATAAGGCATAATCACCTAGCCTTTATCATCCCTTATAATTCCACCCCCACTACAAAAGTCATTTCTAGATGCTTTATCCGTATTTAGTTTAATTTTACCTATTGGAGGGAGTGCCCATTTAATCCAAATACCCTTTCTACTATAACAGTTTGAATTGAGAGACCTAAAGTATTATGAAATGAAGGAATTTTTTTGGACTAAAAGAGTTAGTGAGATCATACAACCATTAGATCACTTTGTATTTTATCTTCACCCAGTTTATTCTTTCATTTTCAAATAGAGATTTATTCCTAGCCAACCAAATTTCCCATAAGACACGAGTTGCAGACTAATACACATGAAAATTTTTTTAAGAAGAAATATTACCTGTACCAAACCATGTAGATATCTGTTGTTGCAACATAGTGGCTCTTGTAGCTGCATGCACATCTAGAACCGCACCAAAGAATTCCTATAGAGTAGTAGCCGTTTCCCCCTAAATAAACGAGTGAGTTGATGTTTCCACTCTTGCAACTTGGCAACACCGGCGCTTTAATTCCATTGCTATCCCATAGTTCTTGACATTTGAATCCACTACCACTCATTTTTCATTATCTTCCATACTAGTATACCTATCTTCTTAGGTAGCCACTTGTTCCAAAGATACCCCTACCACTCAAAGTGTTGGCTCGTTACCTTTTTTGATTCATGATAAGTTTTGGTATTGAACTCGACATATTTTGTAATCTAAGTAGATAAGTTGATCTTCTCTTGTCTCCTCTAGTGCTAATTGATCTAATTCATTTTGCACCAGCTTTGGTAGAGAGATATATATGTCTCTATTTGTGACAACTTAGGAAATAGTTACTTGTGAGTCACTTGTATGTGGGGGAAGTATACTCGGATGTCTATTTATCAATCCATAATTTTATTTTTTCATAGCCCACTACCCATATTGATTTATCCATCACTCGCTTTATATGGGGAATCAATGTTTTCCATACCAGATGAACCTTTTTGTCTATTCATGGAAGCAATGGCTACTGCATCTCCATATTTTCCATGTAGGAAAGTACTCCAAAGAGATGAACTCGATAGGTAAGCTTAAGCCAATTTTCCTTTTATTACATACATTACTTCATTTAGATTTTTGAGTCCAAATCCACCCTTCCGTAGTTAAAAATAGATGGCATTCCAATTGACCCAATGATGTCTACTATCGAGTCACTCGGTCCATAAGAAGTTTGACACATATCCTTCTATTCCGTTGAGGGTAGCCTTTAGTATTGAAAGAACTCCCATTGTATAAACTAGAATTGAGTTTAACACACTTTGAATCCAAGTCGCTTTCCCTCTTGATAATAACCATTATATCAACAAAGTTAAGTGATGAATTTTTTTGATAAGATACTCAAAGTAGGGAGCCTTAAAGGTGTTGAAAAATATAGAGATTAGCTTTTTTTTCGACTCAGGGAGGACGGACTTGAGCAATCATTTCACACTATCTCTAAGCATAATTCCGAACGTACTCTTTCACTATATTTTTCATGCTTTCCAATACGGTTCTATCTAGGGCCACCTCAAAATTAAACTTGTATTTGTGAATGAAGATATCTAATAGATCTTTTCACTATTAGATTTTAGCTCTATCAAGATTCTTATACCGAGTGAGAGCAACACCCTCTAAACTCATATGAAAAAAGTGAATTAAAAGCTTCTTATCATGCATAACCTTATATCATCTTATTGCATTAGATTGAAGGTGATTTTTTAAGCATTAAGTAGTTATATACTTTATGAATTTAGGCACTTTGAACTTTTTTAGGATGCCAACATCCGATACCAAACACATCTCGGTGGCATTGACTAAGTCATACTTGTCCATATCCTCAATAGCTCTTAGGCGCTTCGCAATAGATTGAAGTTTATTAACTTCATCATCTTTAATAATTTTTTCTTTGATCGGATGTCTAATAATTATATCGGTTTTCAGCTTTGTTTAACTAGTGGGTCCATTTAGAAGTACTAAAAATAGGTATAGAGCATTAAGATATGATGCCTCTTATGTATTAACTTGTTTCTCATATATTGATTGTGTTATATGTATGTGTGTATGTGTGTGTGTAACATAATTAAGATACAAGAAATAAGTTAATTATGTCGTTGCATTGGTAATAAACGAGATTGAATGAATAAAGGGGTAGATAATGGCCGTAATACTACATGATAAGATACTTAAGTCAAAGTTGAATAACTTTGCTCGACTAATTTTTAACTTTGAAACTTTTATATTTCTTTTTATTGCCTACATCTAACCAAGCCCCACTACATCTTATTATAAAGATCTTTTTATTCATGCATTTGTGTATTCTCAGCTATGGAGATTCGATGAACAAGCAAACATATATTGGTGTATTTACATTGAATGAACTTAAGTGAAACACTTCACTCTTAAACACTTATGCAAATTGAGATTCCCATGAGGAAATCTACTAAACTTTAGCATGCTTGCTTTTTAAAATAGACTACCTGTCTTTACTTTTTGTTTACATGTACCTAATGATCTTTTACCATGATATTTTTTTTTCTTTTAGAGTTCTTGACTTAGTGTTGAATGCATGTTGTACATATTCTTTGAATGCTTTTAAATAAAAGTGAGGGAATTAGAACGTCATTATTAACTTTGCTTAAGGACAAATAAACACTTAAGTTTAGGGATATTTGATATGAGTGGAAATTACCTATAATTTAGGATTAAAAACCTTTAATTTTATCCTAAATTATGCAAAAATTAGGAGTAATTTTTATACTTCTTGATTTATTTGGTATATCTTAGTTTTTTGAGTTGTTTCATAGTTTGGAAGGGACAAATGACATTCGGATGCAAATATTTTGAGTTTTTAAAGGCAACATAGACTTAGAAGAATGTTGAAAGTATAATCGGGGTGTGTCATGTCGGTAAAAGCCCATACAATGGCTATAGAAATAGGATTGCAAACTCTCTTTAGGTTTAGGATCCATTTAAGGTGACATGGACATGTCTTTAAACCAACATGACATATATGAGACTAAAGAGGAAAGAATTGATTTAGATGTGGAAATGACACAATCATGTCTCTTCACTAATACATCCTATATCTAGTCGATTGGAATAACTCTATTTTGATATATAAGTGACACAATTCCTCGTTACATATGGCATAAGCCATGTTGTGATTCTATTTATGCAGCTTATAGGTTTCATTGAATGCCTATAAATGTCACATGAGGAAAAAAAAAAGGGATATAAGAGATGGTAGAGAGATTTTTTTTTGATAACCGAGAGAAAAAACAATCATACACAAAAGAGAAGCTAGTGGTTTGAGACCAATTTTTTTCAAAAAAGCTCTTAGCTGAATTTTATGGATCATCTTAGGTAATTGAAAGCAACGAATCTTAAAGGAAAAAAAGCTCAAACTTTCAACTCTCACTAGAATCGGGGAAGTCCATATTTTTCTTCTTTTGTAATTGACCTTTGGATAATGTTTAGATTGAGATTCAAGATTTATTTTTAGTTAATTATGAGCTAAATTTTATTAACTAAGGTCATATAAGACTAAAACTATTTTATTGTTAATTTGATGATTTAATAATAAGTTGAACAAGATTGGTTTATATTAGTTAATTGATATTGCTCGTAATGCTTGTGAATGCCTAATCAACATTTACTTGATTTATTACTTAATCTTGAGGCTGAAAGGAGTTAGGTTAAGAATGCTAGAATATCATTCACCTTGAGGTTAAACCAAATAGAGATAGTATTCTATTTCATTGTGTAGTTTTTAGCAATAAAATGAATCAAATTTTATTATAAGATAGGAATTCCATAAATCAATAATGCATTCTTGTTTAACTAAATTCTCATAGATATATAATGGGTTATTAATTGCAATTAAATTATTATCCCTAAAGATAGGATAATAAGTATATTTGAAAATTTTGCCATGACATAACCAATTTGACTATTCTAAATGCATTAAATCTGAAAATTGCACTATATAGTTAGGTAGAAGCATGTGCTTTAGTTATCCAATTCTATTGATTTCTCTCCGTGTGTATTATATTTTCAATTATTTTTTTAGGTATTTATTTGTTTAGATTAAAAATTCTCTCTATTTTTATTTGTTTAACTTAAGATAAGTAGTTACATATTTATGGTATTTGGATAGTTAGTCCCTTAGGATTTGATACTTGGACTCACGTTCACTTTATTATTTGATACAATCTATTGCACGTGTTAGGATTTTTATGATCAATTAGGGTAACTTTATAGGGGAAAAATGGCTCCTTTTACATCCTTTAGAGTGAACATGAACCAATTCTAGGGGTTTGGCAACTAGCTTTATAGTAGGAGTTTAGCATCTATAATGTGGCAAAGACTCGCTTCCTATATTTTTTTTTCTTTCCTTGTTGGGGTCTCCTTTCTAAAAAATTATGCTAATAATCATGTTGATTTCCAATAAAAGGATTGTAGAACTCATTAGGTTCTTTTTTACTCCAATCTTGCCTAGTGCCTTATTTTATAAATTGTTTAAGGTAGCCTTTAATGCTTAATTACACCTATCTCATTTTGTTTTGCAAAACATTTCTCCATGTCATGTCCATTATCTTTTTAGAAAAGACAATAGTTTTTTTTTTTTTTTTTTTTTGTAACGCGATATTAAGAGCTCTTTTTATGGAGGGTGGGTAGGAGACATAAACTTCCTCTTGTATTACAATATACACCTTTGTATAGGTGAAATTCGGATGAGTGCTTTGGAGCCCAAGAAACACTAGACAATCGTGGATGGATCCTTTAGGATTTTTTTGGGCTCTAGTAATTTTGGGGAGACTTTTCTTTCTTGATCCTCTCTTCTTTTCCCTTTTGCAATAGAAGTTATAACTTATTGATGATGGTAGCCTTTTCTACCCAAATCCAACCCTCTCGTCATTCTTTTTATCAAGTAAATTATAAATTAGTCCCTCTTATTTTGATAAACGAATTAATTAGTCTTTTTTATTTGAAAAATTAATCATTTAGTCCTTTAGTCCTTTTTTCTCATTTTCAATTTATTTTATTTAAAAAAATATAAAATATAAAAATAAAAATATTGATGAGAAAAATACATTTTATGAAATGAAAATAATATTAAATTAAGAATTATCAATACTAGTTAAAGGACTAAATAATATTTTTTGAAATGTAAAGGACTAATTAATTCATTTCTTAAAACTAGAAGGACTATTTTATAGTTTACTATTCTTTTTATTCGAAGTGATTTCTATCTAGGAATATGCAAAGTTTCTTCCATAACTCGATGTTGAAAACCCCACCTATCAAGGCTTATATGGCAACAAGTTCTAATAGTCTATCTATCTTCAACATCTACTCATGAAACCTAGAGAGGTATGCTTAGGCACTCGTCACTTTCTTTTTGGGGTTTAATACATCATGCACCCTTGAAATTTAATAGAATTATCGCTATAACCCTTATATCTAGATAGTTTATAATCAACCATATATTATTAGAAGTTGGTGTAAAAATAACCCCTCCATTATGTTTTTCTATCGGTTTGACTAACTTCTATTAGTTGACTAACGAAGACCAATACAATTCGACATTTATCATTTTAAGGGTGAAAACATAATTTTCTTTCTAATTTATGTTTTGTACACTTTGTTTTAAGTTAAGATAACTAATAATAATTTAAAAAGGATGTTCTAAATTCACAAGGACTATAGCTAGTTAATGTAATCCTTATCAATATGCTCACATTCCAAGTATTTGGCAAAATGTAATTCTTCAAAAAAAGACAAATCTGTAGAGTTTTCTTGGATTTAAAAATCCATAAAAATTTTCTAATAATTCCATTATACATAGAATGAAAGGTCAATAAGTGAGCGAGTTTGGGTACTCGATGAATAAAACTAGAACAAACATATTATTTGGAGCATAAAAAAGAAGTAGTCAATTATCTAGGTTAACCTTTTGCTTGAATGAAGAATACTCGGCATTGTCTATAGTTAATTCTGATTGAAATTAATTTTCAATTATATTATTGAAGATTTCCTTATTAATATAAGGCAAAAATTACTTACTCACACTTGAAGAAAGAAAGCAATCCTAAAAGGGATAAAATAATTATTACAATAAATCTACCTCTCTAGAATCTTATGTACCATATCAAGCCTTTGAAATTACTCCTTATATAACCATCTATAATTATATCTCGAACTAATAATTTATATCTTGCTTTGCTTGATGTTCTTGAGGAAGAAGAAGAAGACGAGAAAGAAGAGTAAAACGAGGAAGAAGAAAAACACAACATAAGTGATGAATTATAGCAACAAACAAATTAGTGAAGATTTTTACTTATTTGCAACAAGAAAAGATGAAAATTTAGGGTTAATCAATTTAGGGATATCAGTTTTCTAGAGATTCAATTATGTCCAATTGCAAATATATATTGTACTATGTTAATAGACCACGGTTAAATGAAGTTTATTTATTTATTTTTTTTTTTTTGCAATTTCAAATGATTTAACTTTAAAAAAAGTATATAAAAAATAAATTAAAAAGAAAATTATGTTTTCATCCTTAAAATAACAAGTGTCGACATTATATTGGTCTTTTGTTAATCAACTAATAAAAATTAGTCAAATTAACAAAAAAACATAACGAAATGGTTATTTTACACCAACTTCTAATCGTATAAGGTTGATTATGAACTATATCTAGATACATGCATTGTGACGATAATTTCATTAAAGTACAAGGGCATGAGGTGTATTAAACCCTCTCTTTTTAGGAGATAAAGAATAGATCAATGGAGCTTTTCTTAACATGATTATTGGTGGAGAATCAAGCTACAAGTTTAAAATATAGAACCTCAAAACTAAATATGGAGCCGAGGTCCAAATTATTACACTTTCGTATTGTTCCTTTGAAAATGGTAGAGAGGATCTTACACGTGGCGTCCGTATTTTGGAGTATGAGTTCAAGTGTTCCTTGGACATTTTGTACATGCTCAAACAACTTATCATATATTTCTAAGTTCATGTTTATATAAGTGAACTCTTTTGGGAGCTTGGTGTTTAGAATTTTAGGAATAAGGAACAAGTAGGGAGGCTTAGACCTTATAATTATGGCACTTTGGTTTGGCTTATCGAACCGAGCTCATTCCCATTTGGTGTCATTTAGGATCAAGATTGATTAAGGCATTTTGAAAATGTGAGCCCTCATAAGTGGTGCCTTTTTTTGGTGATGTCTTTGATCTTAACAATTGTCAATACTCGCTATCTCTCTTTCTCTCTCCCGTTTGGACCTTGATTAGCTAGCTATTTTTTATGATGGTGGGACCGACTTCTCTAAGGGTTAGAAAAGCAACAATTTTCTTTTTTTTTTTTTCGCTTGCCATCTCTTCACACCTCTATATCTCATTCTCAAAAGGTAGTTGCCTATATATATTTCAAGAAGGAGGTGGTGGAGGATTTTCCTCACCTAGTAGAGATAACAAAGGCGCTTGTGGTCCTCGTGGTGTTAGCAATAGAGTAGGAAAGGTTTTGAGTTGCTTTTGAGTGGCTAGGAGTGCTTATATAAACCTTTGAACTTTTCGTTGAAACTAAAAGAGGTCTATTAGTTAAACACTCGAACTAGCTAAGTCCATTGTAACACCATGACCTAATATTCTTTGATTTTCAACCATAAAAAATTTTAGAGTTTGAGAAATATGAGTTAAAATTTGGCTTTTGGCTCATATTCTCATAGATGACAATATTGGTAAGGTTATAAACCTTAAAAGAAGTGATTTTTTATTAACCGGTGCAAGTATAAAGTTTGCTTATGGATGGAGATTAAGCTAGCAATAAATACCGCAAAATAAGTTCTCTTAGTAGGATAGAGGAACCTATGACAACTAAGTCAATATATAGAGGAGAGTAATGATATAAAAAAGGTAAATATGCAAGTATGAAATATATGATAAATAGTAAAGGTGTTAAGAGAATGGTCGTTTAAAAGAAAAAAATCGGATCTTTTTACTCTAACTCTCATGACTACTCATCAAGTTGTATGGAAAAGGGGTAAAATTATCTTCTTCTTTATATATATATAAAATAACTTTTGATTCTAATCAAAAGATAAATATTTCAGATTTTGAAGAGTTACTATTAAATGAATATGAAGATGTTATGGTTATTGTCAATTGGACAAAAGTATCATTATGAGCATGACTTAATTTAATAAAGGTACTTTATGCCCTTCTAATTGGTAGAGATATGTACAAGTTCTCCGATCGTTGGCTAATTACCCGGAGATCTTCATTGGCTATCCGAGCATTGTTTAGACTTAGGTGACATTTGATGAAACTAAAAATTAAGTGTTGAATTTGTTAAGTATTGAATTTTAAATGTTGAATAATTAAGTACCGAATATGTTATTGATAAACTATTTGGTATATGTTAAAAATTAAGTGCTGAATATAATAAGGTTGTTTGATGAGTACTATTACTCGAATATATTATGGCTATATGCATGACAATTTTAATTTTGCAATTGTAATATAATATTTTTAACATAAATAAAGATATATACATAGAGGTGTTTGTGTGTATAAATAAATAAATAATCAATATAAAATGATTATTAATTCAATGTAATTTATTTATTTTTAGATTTTAATGCTTTATGTTTCTTGTTGGCTTGTGGCTCATTGTTTATGGTTCAAAGTGGTAAAATATATATATATATATATATATATATATATATATATATATATATAAGTAACGAAAGAAAAGGAAAACTTATAATTTAGGATTCATTCTAAAATATATATACATATATACTTAATTGAAATAATATAGATAATTAGAAGACTGATATATAGTTTGTCCTAAACTAGTTTAGTCAACGATTGACTCTGGGCAGTTGATTCATTGTCGTGTTCTTGTGCAAGTAGTGGACTTTTAAAGAAGAAAGAAAGCAAAAGAAAGAAGCAGAATGCTGTTGAGCAAGAATTACGGGACAGAAGGCAACACGTTCTTGGTCACTAGTGGGTTGGGATTCATAGGCTCCGCCTTATGTCTTGAGCTAGTCTGGCAAGGTGTGAGTCAGATGCGAGCCTTTGATCTCCGACCCACTTCTCCATGGTCTGATGATCTCAGTAACCTTAGAGTTCACTTCATTCAAGGTCCATCATCCTTTGTTTATTTTGCCAATCACTCTGAATTCCTGTCTTTTTTAGTATTTTGTTTTATTTTATTGCTTTGGATTATGTATAAATTAGATTTAAAATTGAAAAGATCAAGCAAACATTAATCAATTTTAAGGTGCTAAGTAGTGAATTTAGTCACGATTGCAACAATTTTAAAGCATTTCCATTAGTTCATTCTTTGTTGCTGGATTTCTATCAATAATGGTTTGAATTAGATTTTCAACCAAAAGCATTCACGAATTCATTCTTAATTGCCAAGGTTGTGATGATACAGGAGATCTTACTAGAAAAAAGATGTCAATAAAGCCTTGCATGGGGTTGATTGTGTTTTCCACCTTGCTTCTCGTGACAATGTAGGTGTCCTTTAGTTCGACAATAGAGATAATAGAAATTGTTTTTCAATTTGTTTGTATAAGTAGGGTTATAAGAATATATGAGAACTGTATAGTCATATATAAAAAATTTTAAAAATCTTTCAACTAAGAGTGTTAATTAAAAAAAATTATTTAAAAATTTTAACTTACCTAATTAAATAAATTTTGACTGAATTTAAATTTTAAATATAAAATTATTTAAATTATTAAATAATTTTTTTATATTAAATACTATAATTTAATTTTTAAATTTACTTAAATAGGTTATTAAATACATCCTTCCTTTTCAATACTGTGTCCTTGACGTAAGACCTAATTTCCCATGTGTGGTCCTTGCTAGGCATTGGACCTCCAAGTTTCTTGAATATATAAATAAATAAATAAATGAGTGTGAAAGAGCAACATGAACTTGCTGGCTACCGGCTCGAAATCTCAATGCGTAATGAAACGCACAAAACGGCCCTTTGACAGAAACTCAAAAGCAATTGTCGTTTAACGAGACAACTCAATTGAGAAGTCGCTTACATGCTTTGAAAAAACAAAACAAAAAACGCTGCGGACATTTTTGGGGTTCTCTATAAACTGCCTTTCAATTTCAGAAAACCGTCTGCAGAATTCTGCTAACAATGGAGGAGAAACCAAAAGAACCCAAAACGCCAATGATAAGCTTTGCATCAATAAACGAAGACCTTATCCAAAACATACTAAAGAGACTACCAGCTTCATCCTTTGCATCTGCAGCTTGTGTCAGCAAATCATGGAACCAAATTTGCAATCAAATCCTCTGCAAACCAAATTTTGCCTCTGCTTTTTCTCTCAATCCAGACGAAAAGGTTTGTTGGGTCTTCAAAAAAAAAAAAAAAAAAAGACTAATAAAGATTGTATCTTTATGGCAAAGTCTCAATCTTGAATTGAGTTTTTGTGTTTTTCGATGACATCAATATTTTGCATTAGAAGAGTCTTGTTGGGTCCTTAAAAAATCAAGAAAAGATCATTAGTGTCGTGTAAAGTCTCTTAACTTGAATTGGGTTTTTGATGATAAAACAGGTTGCATTAGAAGAGGTTGTCAATAAGGTTCTCTCAGAGCCAATTAGACCACATTTTGCCATTGCAAATGTTATTGGCAGTGGAGTTGATTTGAGTGAAAGACTTAATTTTGTAAGATATATCATTAACTGAAATATGTTGTTCCGGCTTTTTTTTTTTTTTCTTTTTCTTTTTCTTTTTGTGGTTAAATTAATGTTGGGCTTCGGTTGCTTTGTATGTTTATGCTGCAGTTAGCAGCAAAACTTGGTTCCAAAACTCCAATTATTGTGTCTTGCGCGAGTGGAATCATGGGAAGAGATGCTGTTACTGATGAACATAAGGAGGTCTGAATTGTAACATTTTCGGTTTTGTATTATTGAGACATATGCACGAACCTGTCATGACTTCTTCTCATAAATGTGCAGGTGATGATGGATGACTTTTGGGGTGATGGCGAATCCAATTCAGATTTTGGTATCATTTTGACTGTGGGGTTTCTACCAGGACTAAGAGTTGATGCTATCCCGCTGGTGCGACCAAGAAAGGTAATGAATTATGCAAGTAAACTTTAGTTTGGAAAATGATGTTGTTTCTAGGATTCTCTATTTCATTTGCCCAAGCTTGAATGGCATTGTGGCTGTGAGCATGATTTTGAAAAGGAAAAGGGACAACATGGGAGAGTAAACTAATCATGTCATTCTTGATGATTGGAACTGTTTCATTTTGGGATCTGTAACTTATACTGACTATTATTTTAGAGGAAGTACGGAGAACTTAATGCATTTCGTTTTTATAAGCTAACTAATCTTGAGTATTTTGCTGACGTGGTGACATCAGGCACATCGAGTGGCAATTATTGATCACTTTGTGATGAATATCAGGGATTATGCATCTTCTGTTTCTGGTTCAACATCACCACTTGCAATTATGATGTTTGGAGTAAGCTAATGTTTTCTATGTGCTTGCACATCCTTGTATATACCTTCTGGTGAGGTTCTTGCTAAGATGTGACTTTGGTGCTGCTATAGGGCGAAGACGCTGACCTGAAACCTGTCATGGAAAAGTTAGGTGAGTTTTTTTCAACTCATGGAAATTATGTTCTTCTTGGGTTTGATGTTGTTTCTAGGATATAAAACAAGCCTCATCTTGTCCACAGAAAATGAGGCAAACCAAAACAATGAAAGTATTTACTTTTAGGACCCAGACAAGGTAAACACTACTGATGCAAAGAAACTAGCATTGTTGATCTGAGGGTTGTTATTTTATACCTTTCTCAAACCGGACAATATACAGACAATTTTGTGCCTATTATTTGCTTATTTGTTTTTTGAAAAGTCTGCTGTGGTTGATGAGAGTTGATTTCTTTTCTTTCATTCTCTACTTGTAGTAGTAGTTTATTATGAACAAAATTGGTTGCTTATGTTATCTGTTTGGTTATGTCACTATAAAGTGGACTAATAAAAATCTGAAGATGTATCTATTTAGTTGATAAATTTATAAGATATTTAATAGTTGACCCAGATTTTGAAAGTGTTGCTAGACATGATAAACTGTCATGCAGCAGTCTCCTGTGCTGCTCGTTGAAGTTGATAATATGTTGTTGCAGATCATGCCATGCCAAGGGAAACTATCATTGTCGGTGATGAGAGAGCCCGATTTTTGTACAGAAGTGGCATAGAATCAAGATATATCTATGGGAGTGGTGGTTATTTTTCTGATGCAGTTGCTCTTGTATTTGCAAGGGATCAATACAGAAATTGTGGTATCTTTATTCATATGTGTATTTGCTACTTCATTCTATTTTCCAACTAATTTGAATAGACAATGTTCTTGCCTTTTCTTAGTATAATGAGTTAAGTTGTTATCTCATTCTCTGCTGCTTTGGCTTAAAGCAGGTGCAGGGCAAATCCAATTCCATGCTGTGCTATCAACTGGTGTTTCTGCAGTAGGTCCAAGGTACAAGGCAGTATCTGTCAAAGAGATTGGATTTGGGACAGGTCGTAATACATGGCTTACTGCCAGAAGAGAAGGAGAACAGGAGATTCTGGATGGTCAACGGATTCTAGATGATGTCAATAATGAGGTATGCTAGCCTTGTCGAAACCCATCCTTTTGGCTTAAGGTGATTTCCTAATTTGTAGTTGTTGGTTTGGTTACTTCATCTTTCTATGATATTTTTATAAGATGTATCTTAAGAAATATATATATATATTTGTATTGAATTTTGATGCTTAAGGGTGATAAGCTTCTGCTGCTTTTGTTTTTCCTTTGTCGTTTTTTTCTTTTTTCTTTTTTTGTTTTGTTTTGTTTTTTCTTTTTAAAAAAGTGCACAAATGAAGTAGAATTAAGTAATGGGCTTAACTGTTGCTTGAAATGCCTTTCAACCATTTGCATAGTTGTTTATTGCTGACTGACTGACAGTGAGCTATATTTGTTAAGTGTGCTTAGGAAAATGTGATTAGTTTGTCATTTATGATGCTGAAAGCTTATGGTATGATCTGTGGTAGAGTTCTTGATTTTGCTACAGTGAATTAATTCAATCATGTTTAGTTGTGCACAATTAATATAATGCCATAAAATGAAAATACTCAGTTTCTTCCGTGACAAATTTACCAATTATTAGGTAGCTGGTTTATAGGGTTTTGAATTATCTGCAACTGTTTTCTTAATTCATACACACAGAAGTGATGTGCTGTGAATAACTCCTTGACATTGTTGCAAAAATTTGCAATTTCATTAAAAAGCTTATTATTTTTCTGGAGAAAAAAAATGTTGATGCGTAAATATACTGCTTCATCACGTAGGATTCTAATTTTTGATGGCTGATCGCCTGAAGTGTTCAAATGCAGGCTTCAGCAAAATAAATAAATAAATAAATAAATAAATAATAATAAAATAAATCTATAATGGTAATGCAGGGGCTTTAAAAAATTGCTTTTCCAGATTGGAAGTAAATAAAGATATGGTATCCCTACTTATCTTTGCTTCAATCAATCAACATCTTGGGGGAAAAAAAAATCAATATCTTGTCTGAATGCAGGTCACCAGTTATGCTATACAAGATTCTTGCTACCTACAATTCAATCATCTGAAATGTTCATATTTGAGTTTTTATTCTTACATTTATTTAATTGTTTGCCAAAGTTGAATACAGGCTATCTTTTCTCCGATTACTTATAATCTGTCTCTAGTGTTTAATGTTTCATGGAAGTTTTGTGGAAATGCCTTATTGAAAGCATGTAATTTTTACCCTTCAGGTGAGGGGGAAAAAAAAAAGATTGATTGTCTTTTTTATTTATCTTAAAATATTATATTGATTACCAAGTACTTTTTCCATCGTATTAATCTTTAGCTATATTTGATTGGATGTATACGAGTATGTTTCTGTGTTATTTCTCCTTTTGTTGTATTTGTGACCTTTCTGAAGTATGGATGTGCAACAGTTGGCAAACAATGTTGGATGCCCTGATCTGTACATCGGGGTTACTGAACAGAGAAGATGCTTTGTTGGGTCGGAGAAGTCAAGAATGATGACATTCCTGGTTTTCCATGGAGTTATGGGGTGAGATACTGAACTTTTGTCATCTTTATTGTATTTTTTGTACAGATGTTTTCCATGCAGTTGAAATAATGTATGAAACATGGAAAAGAAAATTTGCTATCTCATCACTCAGCTTGTCAAACATAGAGAGCTTTCTGGCACTATTTTTTCTGTTTTCTTTTACTTTATAACTTCTCTGCACTGAGAACTTATAATAATGTTTGTTTTGTGAGTAATAAGATAAGATGGGGAGTAAACAAATAAGAAAAAAAAATGGCGATGCAAAAAACAAGGACAATATTATTGATTAATTGGACCAGTAACCAAGAAATGTTTACTCTCATGCGTTTCTGAATCTGATCACCGAAGCAACTGGTGAAAATTGATTTGTATGATCTTACTGCTGTATGCGCTGGTGCTAGAAATGTTATCAATTAATTGGACCAGTACCCAAGAATTTTTTACTCATGTGTTTCTGAATCTGATCACTGAAGCAACTGGTGAAAATTGATTTGTATAATCTTATTGCTGGATGAGCTGGCACTTGAACCAACAATAGTATTTGGTAGTATCATAGCAATATATTGATTTAGGAATTTTTTCTTGTACTTGGTTTAAATGCTCACTTCTAGACTGTTAAAGATTCTTTCTCATTGAGATAGTTGTGTCAAACAGGGGAGATCAGGAGTACCTTTTTGCTAATGGAGTTGGTATCAGAACTGGTGACTATTTCCAATTTTACCATTCAGATCCAAGCACTGCTTTATCTTCATGTAGTAATGTCTCCAAGTATTTCAGAAACCTGAAGCTAGACTGGAGTTCTAGAAAATGCTGTCATGCAGGTAGTGTTGCTGATAATGATGGTAACAAGGAAGTTGTTGGAGGTTTTGTTTTCTCTTGTTGTGGCCGTGGCGAATCATTCTTTGGACATTGCAATGTTGATAGCTCACCATTCTTGGATAATTTTCCTGGGGTCCCAATGGCGGGAATATTTTGTGGTGGGGAAATCGGGCGTGGCTTTTCAAAAGCAGATGAAGGCGAAGAAGATGGGACTTTGCGTTGCTGTCTACATGCGTATAGCACTGTGTATCTGTTGGTTTCTTATACTCCAGCACCTCCAGAGCATTAGATTTTACTTTCTTCCTGATGGATTTCCAGAAGTGATTCCTATTGGTGGGACTGGGTGGTGAGGTTGCTTGACTGTATTTTTCTGTGATCATGCTGTATTAGAAGCGAACCTTAGGGTAAACTCTGCAGGAATGACATTTTCACAGCTACTAACCCACCCACACTGTCCATTGTCATCTGGGAACAGCGATACTGTCCATCCCTGAAACTTAGATATGCTGATGTTATATCTTGCTATTGCACGAGGTACTGAGGATGTTTGACCTTTCATATTGTGCCCGATTGTCATCTGCTTCTTGGTTATTCTCTTTACATGCACACACATATATATGGATATAGACACGGTGATACGATAATTTTTTAAAATTTAGGATATGGTATATGAGGAATACCATAAAAAATTTTAAACATGCTATATGTATTATAGAATCTAACACCTTCATATTTCTGATAACTTTTATTTGTTTTGGTTTAAAAAAAAAAAAAACAAAAAACAAAAAAAAAAACCACTTATATGTGAAGTTTAAGCCTTTAAACTATGAAATTTCCGTGCTTTCCAGTCTTTAAGGTATTTTGTTTCTCGTGTAGATCCCTATGAGTCAATGACTGATGGCTGATTGCTTGGGTTGAGTGGATTTTAATTGTAATGCATTCATATCATTGAGCATTCCAACCAATAAATACATTTACCTTATAAGAAAAAGAAAATTGCTGCTAATCTCCTGAAAGCTATATAACTAATTACTATGTAATTTTACTAGTTACAAAAATTAGAGAACAACTCCAATAATAAAAAAAAGAAACAAGAAGATATTTTGTTGCCTTTAGAAATAAAAATAAATAAATAAATAATATTTATATTAAAAAAAAATCATAATAGTGATTTTACTTAAAAGCATTGTAAATATTTAATATTTTATTTGCAAACTAAACGCAAACAAAGAAGGCCGATAGACATAAGTACAATAAACAGTTTGTCGTTGAGTGGAATGAAAACGATCTATAGTTCAAGCCACATTTTGTGACTCCAACGCATAAAAAAGAGGCATCAAATCTTCCGAATCGGAGCTGCGAATTCGATGTCAAAACAATGGAGAAGAAACCTAAAGAACCCAAAATGCCAATGCCAGTCTTTGATTCAACAAGGCAAGACCTTGTTCAAAACATACTAAAGAGACTGCAAGCTTTATTCTTTGCATGCGCAGCTTGTGTGTTATGAACTCGCTAGGAGTGTGGAATTATATCTATTGCTTTTATAATCACCGTTAGTAGTCAATGAACTATGCCGATGTGATATTTAGTTAGGATAATTGGTAGTTAGTTATAATACCGAGTTAGTATTAGTATATAAACAAAGTAAAATGGGAAGTCATGCATGCAATGTGTGAAATAAGAAATCAAAACAGTACTTTTCTTCCCAACTTTCTTCTTCTTCTTCTTTCTAGATCTTCTTCAAAACCTTTTCTTTTTTTTTTTTTTTTTTTTAAGGAAAAACCCTTAACAAATTGTTATCGAGCTGAAACAGTGGACCAAACAATTTAATAATGGTGGACAATAACTCGAATGAGGGCATTAGAAGAGCATAACAAAAAGCAGGAAGAGCAAATCCAGAATGTACCAAGAGTTTCAAGATAATATTGAAGCTCTTAAGAAGAAAATGGTTGACAAAACTCAACAAACATTAGCTTCAATTCAAAACTTTAATGAAGACAACCAAGTCTAACGTGGCTAAAAGGGAACCCGAGAAAGAGCTAAGATCATCTTCAACCTCTTCACAGGGAGCAACACAAGCTCTAAAACCAATGTATGCTCGCAACTCAACAAACTCATAGTGAGCATCTATTAACTTCGAGTTTTAGGAATCAACTTACAGTACGTCAATTCCTAAAGTGAATTTGCAAGTGTTTTGGGGAGAGAATCCACGTGGCTAGGTACTTTGCTAGAAGTTCTTTAAGATAAACTTTATTCCTATTCATTAACGAGTAAACATAGCTTTAATGTGTTTGGAAGATAGAGCTGGAATTTGGTTTGAAGGCTTTGTGATATGAAGTGACTTAGGTAATTGAGAGGAATTTGAAAGAGAATTGTGTATGAGATTTAAGAGTAGGGAGGATGTAGTAAAATAATTTAATAAGCTAAGAAAAAGAAGTGAAGGTTATGTGGAAAGATTTGAGGAATTAAAGTCATTGATGATTATGAGTAATCCACACTTACCGCAGTTTTATTTCATATCTTGCTTCATTAATGGCCTAAGAGAAGATATTAAGCCCATGCTCAAAATCCCGCAACCAACCACCATAATCCAAGCTTTTGATCAAGCTAAATGGTAGGAGGAAACCACTACTCGCCTCGTCAATAACCAAAACTTTCCTACCTAAAACACCACTAAACCTTACACAAATCATATAAACCAACATCACAAACCTCATTCCAAACCATACATTCCTAACTCAAGAAATGAGTTTACTACACAAAGAGCCTCTTAACCCCACTCTTTCGAAAACACAACCACAATTTGAATCCTATATGCTAAGAGAAGAAAGTTAGGCCTATGCTTCAAGTGTTGAAGTAAATAAAACCTTGACCAACCAATGTGCAAAGACATTGAATATGATAGCAGAGAATGAAGGACCATGTTAGTAAGGAATTTTTAGATAAGGGAGAAGAATTTTTAGATGAGGAAGATGGGGATGAGGTGGAGGATGGATTAAAGGACCACGTTAGTAAGGAATATGGGTTGTCATTCCATGCTATAATAGCTAAGTATGCTAATAATACTATGAAAATCAAGGCTAATTCCTTATAAAAAGAGATTATCATCTTGATTGATAGTGAAAGCACACATAACTTCATTGATTTTAGGACCGTGACAAAGACCAAGGTCGTGTTGAGCATAGCACTCCTCGAGTGTAACGATTGCTAATGGGGATATAATGAAGTGACAAACCGAGAGTTCATGGTTGGTTTGGTTTATGGAATGACATGAATTTGAGGTTGACTAAAGGATATTGGAATTAGAATGAGGGTTGTAATATGGTATTAGGAGTTGATCGGCTACAAATGTACTCTCTCATGTTATTTGATTTTATGGATATGATATTATTCTTTAAGAAAGATGGCAGGAGGATTGAGTTAAGGGAATCTATAAAAGAAGTGAAAGTTCAACAAATGGCATTAGCTAGAGTGCATAAAACTCTTATCTCAACAAGTATATGGTTTAGTGGGGAAAATGTTCTCTATAATAGCTGGTGCTAAAGTGGGTGCTCGAATTAGAGGTGGTCGCTAATAAGGAAATACGAGCCTTATCGCTCAAATATTAAGAAGTATTTGCCATGTCAAAGACACCGCCACTAGTAATGAGATTCAATCACAAAATTCCACTAGAACCCGTTACTAAACCTATGAATATTCAACTTTATAGAAGTTTATACGTTCACAAGGAAAAAATTAAAAAGTCTGGTTAGAGAAATGCTATAAAATAAAATTATCCAATTAAACTAGAGCCCATTTGCATCTTTTATGCTACTAGTCAGTAAGAAAGATGAGAATTAGAGATTTATTATGGATTATCGACAACTTAATAACATAAAAATCAACAAAAAATTTCTTGTCCCATGATTAATGACTTATTAAAGGAGTTACAAGGTTCTCACTTTTTTTTCCAAAATTGATTTAAGGTTTAGATACCACCAAGTGAGGATGAATAAGGTGAATATAGAGAAAACAACCTTTTGAACATACCAACGACACTATGAGTTTAGAGTGATGCCCTTCGGGTTAACTAATGCACATGCAGCTTTCCATAGTATGATGAACTCGGTAATGGAGCCTTATTTGGGGAAGTTTGTTCTTGTATTCTTCGATGAAATCTTGGTATATAGTCCTACATTGGAATCATATATAACTCATCTTGCAAGGGTGTTATATGTTTTTGCAAAATAGATTATTTATTAGAAGGTCCAAGTACACATTCTACCATACTCGAGTGGAATACTTAAGCCACACCATCTCTAGAGCTACGGTAGCTAATGATCCTAAAAAGACAAAAACGATTAGTGGATGGCCAAGTCCTAAGTCGGTGAGGGAATTAAAGGGTTTTTTAAGATTGGCGAGCTACTATAGGAAGTTCATTAAAAAATTATGATGGGTTAGTAAACCCTTAACTAAACTATTGAAAAAGAATGGCTTCCAATGGAATAAACAAGCTCGGCATGCCTTTGAGCAATCAAAAACTCTATTCCGTAATGCTCTTAAGCTAGCTTTGCCTAATTTTCATAAATCTTTTATACTGAAAATAGATGCTTGTCATAATGGGGTATGAGCTATTTTGTCTCAAGATGGGATACCCTTAGCTTGTTTTCTTCAACATGACGTTATGTCTAAAACATCAAGGTACATCAATTTATGAAAAATAATATTTGGCAATTTTGATGGCAGAGGATAAATGAAGGCATTACTTGGAAATTGACAAGTTTGTAATCAAATCCGACCATAAGATCTTAAACATCTCTTAGAGCAACTAATTCATACTTCAATTCGAGTGTAAATGACTAACTAAACTCTTGGGATTGAGTTTTGAAATTCAATATAAAAGAGGAAAAGGTAATATAATAATAGATGCATCATCTAGGAGGGTGGCAAGTTCACCTATGTAATCTAAAGGAAGTCTCTATGATGTAACTACTATGGTATCAAGTTGGTATCAAGACATTCTTGCATCATATGAGCCGGATACAAAGGCACAAGAAGTTATTACTA
Source organism: Dovyalis caffra (assembly GCA_963924115.1). Classification (NCBI taxonomy): domain Eukaryota; kingdom Viridiplantae; phylum Streptophyta; class Magnoliopsida; order Malpighiales; family Salicaceae; genus Dovyalis; species Dovyalis caffra. The sequence goes on along the minus strand of CAWUPB010001009.1, from coordinate 3,193,489 downwards.
CCAAGGAACTTCATAAGGATGCTTTTCCATAGTTTACTTATCATGATAGGATATTAAGGTACAAACACTAGGTGTACATTATGGAGGATTAGGAACTACAAAGGAAGTTATTATTGACTACCTATAGTTTAACTAGGAAGGGGTCATGCAGAGGTACAAAATAGTTACGGGAGGATTAAAGGTGTCTTCTATTGGCTAGTAGTCAATGAATGGTGAAATCCATAGAGGAATGTGATGTTTGCATGAGGGCTAAACAGAGAGGGTAACTTACCCTAGTTTATTACAAGCTTTACATATACTTAGAGGAGCATGGAATGATATTTTCATAGATTTTGTGAAAGGATTACCACTCTATAATACCTTTGACCTAGGACTTAGATAGGCCAAGAGTATTACTAGCATTGACTTACATTTAGAGTGAAATGAATGTAAGCCGGCAAGCCTCCTTCCATGTTTGAGTCGAGTAGTTAGACATGATCTTTGGAATAACTTAAACTCTCTTAATGTTTCATAACCTTAGGTTATTGGTGGTGATTTCAACACGATTGTTATGCCCTCGAAAAAGGCTGGTGGTACTTCTCTAGACATAATCTATATTTGACTTTAATAATGGCATTCAGCTTCAGGGATTCAAGACATTGGTTTTAAGGGTAGCAAGTTCATGTGGTGTAATAATTAGGAAAGGGGGCTAGAATATGGAAGAGGCTTGATAGGGTCTTTGTTAATTCTTCCTTTCTAGCTAATTTCCCAAGGGTTTTTTACACTCATCTAGCTCTGGATCTTCTTTGAACACTTGTCTTTTACTTTTTTCTTTCATGTTTAGGTCACTTAATCCAACTAGATTTTCTTTCAATAAATTGTGGTTATCTTATGCTAATTTTCTCCCATTTGTGCAACAACGGTAGAACATCAATAGAAGATAAATTCCTTTCTTAAACTTATAATTAACACTCAAATCCCTTCGAGAGCTCTTAAAGATTGGAACTTGAAGTTCTTTAGAAATATCTACTAAGAAATCAAGAAGGCTAATGATAAGGTTATTCATATAGAGGCTACCTTACAAAGTTACCGGTCTAAATAGAATTATGATAAGTCTATGAAGGCTAAAACTCACTTGGCCTATTTGGTGGCTCAAGAAGAAATCTTTCTACGGGAAAAATCTTGGGTCAAATGGCTTACGAGTGAGGGATCAAAATAATTCCTTTTTCCATGCTAGTGTTCATAGCTGCACTATTAACTCTAAACTTGAGATTACTCGAGATAATGGTTCTCCCTATTCCGATGAGGAAACTATTGGTAAAGCTATTATAGATTATTTTTAAAACATCTTTGCTATGAGTCCCACTACAATGGTAGTAGATTTTTTTGGAAGTCATTCCCTCTTTGATCACTCGTTGAACATAACCAAGCCTTGATGGATATCCCTTCTCTAGAAGAGATCAAAATAATAGTTTTCAATCACAGACTCCCTTAGTGCTTTAGGTCCAAATGGGTTCTCAAAGGTGTTCTTTCAAGCTTATTAGAGATGATCAAATTAGATGTGGTCTTGGCTATCCAAGACATTTTTAAAGAAGAAGACATTATGAAAGCTACTACAACCACAACTATGGCTTTACTTCCTAAAATCCCTTACCCTTAATAAATTTTTAGACATAAGGCCTATTAGTTTGTGTAACTTCACCTGTAAAATTATAACCCATATTCTTACATCTCGTTTGAGTGAAGTATTGCCTACCATTATCTATAAAGAACAATCTAGCTTTGTGAAGGGGAACCTTATTCATGAAAATATTGCTTTGGCTTAAGAACTCTGTCAAAAGGTTGATAGAAAGGTTCATGGACATGTATAAAGCGTATGAAAAAGTGGACTAGTCCTTCCTTCTCAAAATGATGAATAAATTTAACTTCTCGAGCACTTGGTGTAATTTAATCGTTAAATGCTTAAACAACTACCGGTATTCCCTTTACTTGAACTCGAAGTCTTTTGGTTTTTTCAAGTCTCATCGGGGAATGAGGTAAAGAGACCCTTTATCTCCTACTTTATTTGTTTTGGCTCGGGAAAATTTTAGTAGACATCTTACGAATTTGGTTGAAAACAAGACCATTACCCCCTATTATGCGAGTCGAAATGTCATCAATGTCAATCACTTGCTCTTTATAGATGACATGCTCATCTTTTATAAGGGTTATAAGCATTCTGTAGCCAAGGTGGTATCCTTTTTACAATCATATTGAACAAAGAGTGGTCAAAAGATCAACTTTTAGAAGAGTTCCTTTCTTTATAGCAATAAATGGGATTTGAATAGAAAACGAGTTGCTTTCGGACTAGACTAGCTTCTTTTTAGCTAATAATGTCATTTCTTACTTAGGCATGCCCCTATTTAAAGGAAGATCCAAGATTGAGTATTTTGTCCCTCTAGAAATAAAATGAAAAACAAACTTATAGGTTGGAAAAATTAGTTACTATCATCATGAGGGAACCTTACCTTAATTCAAAGTTTTTTAACTTCTATCCTTGTCTACACTATAGGCGTTCGCCGATCCCTTATACTTTCCTAGTCCGTATGCGAGTTATATCTCTAACTTGGACTAGTAGAGAAGAAAATAGGCACCACTTGGATTAATTAGATGGCTATTTCTTTTCTTTTGAATGAGAGTGGTTTGGGCGTTAGGAATCCGGAGGAGGTCATGAATGCCATGAAAGGTAAACTTGTTTGATCTTATCTTATCGGTTCCTTTCTTTGGAATCTTTTTTCCACTAGCAAATATGGAATGCCTTTGACTCTAAATCCCATGCATTACAAAAAAAGCTCTCTTTTCGGAGAATTCTTCGTCCTCATATATCAAATTTAATAGATCAATCTCTTTGGATAGTTGGTTGAGGCAATGTTTAAATTTGGTTTAATAAATGGATAGATGCTGCTCTTCCCACTCATTTGGAAATCTTCAATATTTCCCTACTTCAAGCAAAAAAGATGAATCCATCTACATGTCACTTTCCTAGTTAGTAAGAGATGAACTCGGATTAGATTGTTTTAGATGAGAATGAAGAAGACAAACTTTCTTATTTAGATTCGGATAATGGTGAGTTCACCTCTAAGGCCTATCATGATAGGTGTGTTTGTTTGGAAACTTCTTTACATCACGAGTAGCAGTGGAGACTAACATTCAATATGGTTGTATTTCTTTGGCTTCTAAGCAACACAGCTTACTTATCAGCAAAAAGGAAGTTTAGAGATCAACTTTTTTTTTTTTTACATGGTTTTTCAATAAGACAACTTTGGGTTTACTTTACTAATGTTCTAGATGTTAGTCTAACTTATGAGATCCTGGTCGTGGCAAGGTACCTTTAGCACCTAAAAAAAACGTTCTAAAAAATGATTGCTTTTAATTACATATTATGGGAACTATGGTCGGCAAGGAATAAAGCAATCTTTAAGTGGTGCCTAAATGAACTGGATCTCTATCAAACATAAGGTTCTCAATTGGTCGAGGGATTTGACTATGCTTTTTAGCCCAAGAAAGTCTATTTCTTTCCATGATGGGATTGGTCCGAAAGCTTTGGGCATTTAGCAAAAACTAATGGTTGCTCCTAAGGGAAGGTGGATTAAATGGCTTTTTCCCCCTTTGGGGAAAGTAAAATTTAACACGGATGGGCCTTTACAAACAACATATGTAGTGGAGGAGGTACTTTAAGAGATGATGCAAGGAACCTTCTATTGGCCTTTTCTAGTCTTTATGATCAAGGGACAAATTCTATAGGGGAAGCTTCGACCCTTTTAGAAGGAATTAACTTATGTTTTGACTAGAATCTATAGGTTGATAATGTGGAGACAAACTCATTTCTGGTTATTTGGTATGCTTCTCGCTCCTTGACATGCCCTTGCCACCTTTAGCTATATCATGAGATCTAGCTAGAAAAAGATCACACCTACAATGACCTTTTAGCATACTCACAAGAATGGTAATATATATGCAGGTAGGTTAATGAATTGAGCTTTTCAGCATTTTTCTTCCATAGTTGCTACTTCGACTAATGAGCTTCCTCTCGGCTTGTCGATCTACCCTCATTCATGACAGATTGGGGTTATTCACCTATCGCCCAAAGTAATCGGTTTTGCGGATATTTTTGTGCAAGAGATATGTTTTGTGTCTTAAATTCTTTAGGTTGCCACTCATTTTCTATTTCTTCTTTGTGGATAATTTTTGGTTTTCCGACATACATCATTTTGTATGCTTCCCAATATACATATACCTAGGTTCTTTTGTTTTAGAGAACTTTTGGCTAGCATTTAGGCTTCTTTGCCCTCCCATCTTGTGGATCAAGTCGGATTCTCCCCCATTGTTTCTTCCCATCTTATATATATAACAAGCCTCCCTCCTTATCATTTCTCAAATACTAACCAAATGATAGATTTCGCACAAAATTCCTAATAAATAAGAAATAATAGGTCCAAATTAATTAAAACTTAAATATAATTCTTTTTTTAAAAAAATCCATTAACACCGAGTTGATGTTCCTACATCATATGTAGAAATATTAAATGCCATAATTTGGTCAAAAACTCATATTCTTGGATTCCAATTTAAATAAAATACCTTATATTATAATGAATAGTACCATGTCTTTTATTTTTCTTAAATTCCTTCAAAAAATTCATGTTTAATTTAAAATAGAAATATCAATTTTTAAATATTATATAAAATATAATGGGATTATTCTACATTATTTTCATTTCCAAAAAAAAAATTATAATATAATCAATTTAATATGAAAATAAGCATTATATATTAAACCACTATAAATCTAGATTTAATACTATTATTTTATAAAAAAAAATTTAGATGAGAAATTCAATTAATTAATTCAATTAAACATTTAATAAATTCATTTAGACTCTTAATTAGAGTTTTGATCATTCAAAACATTTTTTGGACTTATGGAACTTTGGTTCCAAATTAACTTAGACTTACCTATTACACTAACTCATTAAATTCATTTATTCATTAACCATTAAATCATACTTAATGCTTTAACTTATGTAACCATTTTCACCTTATCATTTTAATTTCATCCTCTTTACCATCAAGACTTTAACTTCTAAAAAATTAACCATTTAATTAATACTTCTATTTAACCTCTAATTAATCATTTTTACTTAGTCTATTAATTCATTTAGACCAATCTAATTAATTACTTCAGCTACCAAACTAAGCAACTAAGAACATAAACATACTATTTAATTCTCAAATACATAATTCATCACTTGCATACAATAAATTGGTTAACCTAATATTCATTTCTAAATCTAAAAATAAGATAAGAAAAGGTAAAAGTTTCCTCACTTATTTTACATAATTAAGCACATAATACAACACATCGGTTCTCTTCCTCGGCGTCGGTCATCCTCTCGACATTTTTATTACCTACACTACAAGAAATAGGTGAGCATTGCTTAGTAAGTTTAATCCATGTAATTTATGTAGTTCTCATTATGAATGTAATGCATGTGATGCATTTGAAAACTATTTTCATGCCTTTTAAAATTCATTCTTCTCCTCGGACGCATCTTGCTAATTATGTATATAATTGACCCTTTTTTAATGCTTGCAACTTGTAAAAACTCACAAAAAGCACTAGACGCCTTCCCTTTTCCTCATTCTTTCCTTTCAAAAAGAATACTATAAATGACATTCCTCATTCTTCCCTTTCGAAAAGAATCCGTTTCCTTTTCCTTTTCCTTTTCCTCATGAGAGGTTTATCACTCCTCCTACATAATAATGCCATTTGCTTTTCCTTTTCCTCTTGAAGGATGTAGCCATTTCCTTTTGAAAACACATCCTTTTATTTTTTCTTTTCCTCAAACCTATGAAGAAAAATCATTTTCATGGTCATGATATGCAAATAGATTTGAATGAAATGCATTCCTTTACCTTTCATTTATAGTTTTCTCAATCAAACATGCTTAACATATTAAAGTACTTATAAAAAAAATTTCGAAAATAACATTTACTAATTGAACTAAATTATGCACATTCAACATTCAAAAAATATGTAACATAAACAATCAATCAATTAACATTAAATGAACCTTAAACATTAATAATTCCTTAAGAAAAACATTATGGCCGAATTAATCATGCAACTTAACCAAATCATTTTCAATATGTCATTAACCATTTTTCATGCCTTTTTCATCCCTCTAAACCTTAAAATTATCATCCAAATTCAAGTTACCCTTTCCCCCTTTTCCTTCACTTTAGGCCAAATATTGCCTAATGGAAGACTAACTTCCAATTGTCTATTTTAACTCAAGTTTTTATATCTTTACTATCAATTAAGCATTTAATCATTAAATACACATTAATTAGGTTAATTTTGGTTAATTTAAGAAATCAATCTAATTTCTCTCTCTTGGCCAAAAATAATCAATTATGCAAGCAAATCTGAATTTTCCAATTTAACAATGCAAAACACATCCAATTCATTTCATCAAACACTTTGTATTCATTAATCACTTAAACCATGATTCTTTCAAAAATTTAGGTTTTGGATCGAAAAGTTTTTTGAACATAACACCATCAAAATTTCACTCAATCAAGCCAACCAAACTCCAAATAAAAAAATCACAACACCAAAAACACAATTCTATCATCAAATCCATCTAAATCAAACATTCATATAACAACTCCAACAGCTTAAACCATTAAACCATAATAAATAAAAATTCAAATAATCATCTAATATACATAAAAAAAAATAATAATAAGTTCCTTGTGGTGTAGTGAGGACTACATTTACCTCACTTAAAAGCTTGATCAATCCTTCATTCTTTTAGCTTGACATCCTTCATCTTTCTTCCTCCACCAAGTTTCGACCTAATCCTCCTCTCTTTTTTTCTCTTTTTTTTCCCTCCTATATTATATTTCTAGGATGATTTTAGAATGTTTATAGGGTGGCTAAGGTGGTTGGAGTGTTGGTTTGGTGAATTTTCTCTTGGTTTTAGTTGATCTCACCTTGGCATAACATTGAATTTTCTAAGTTGGTAAGCTCTCTTCCATCTTCTTCCCCCATATTTATAACCGAGGTTTCTCTTCAAGACTAATCCAAATATATCACACTTCGTTTGATCTTAAACCATGACAATTAATGGCTTCTCTAGATTTTTCCTCTTTTCTTCTCTTTTTCTTGATTTTTCTTTAGATATTTTTCTCTTCTTTCTTCCTCCTTCGCTGACCTAAACAGACCTACTTCTCTCTCCATTTTCAAGATTATTCTTGCTGGAATTAGTCTCCCAAACTCAATTTAATTAGCCCCTCAAGTTACCATAAATTTACACTTTAGTTCCTAAACTTTTAATTCTTACAATTGGCCCCTCCAATTTCAGTCAAAAAACTCATAATTTCCCACATTCTAGTCGTTATTCTTTCCAAGAGTAATCAAAATTCCCAAGTTGCCTCATTATTTCAATTAAGGACCCAAAATTTTAATTATTATGATTACACCCTTATGGTTTTACAATTTCATCCCTAAGTTAATACATAACCATAATAATTAATATTGCCAATCTCTAATTCACACTTTAATTAATTCCTTTACCTTTCAATTTATTCATTTATCTTTCATAATAATTAGATTTGCACGAATTTTATTCTTATCCCCACATAATTTTTCAATCATTAATTTAAATAAATATTCCTACATTAATTAAATGAATAATTCTTATAAACATAATTATTGTAATCCTCTAATTCACACTTTAATTAATTCATTCACCTTTCATTTAATTCATTTATCCTCCTTAATAATTATGTTTAAATTAATTTATTCTTTATTCAAACATAATTTATCAATCCTTACTTTAAATAAATATTGTTTAAATTATTTTTACAAACATAATTACTCTTAAAGAGGTTTTTAGGTTGAGGATGTTACATTCTCTCATGTTTATAAAAACTTCATCCTTGGAATTTCTATCATGATCACTAACATCCTTCAATTATCATCAATCATTTAATATTAATAGTCTTAAATAATTGACCATGGAACTAAATAGTTCTAAATCTCTATTCACGAATCCTCTAATTCTTGTTCATCTTTATAGTGCAACATCCCTTTTAATTATTATGAAAGATAAATAAATAAATTGAAAAATAAAATAATTAATGAAAGTGTAAATTAAAGGTTTATAAAATGAATTGATATGGTTTTGTTTTAACCTTGGGATGAAATTGCAAAACGATAAGAGTGTAATCTTAACAATTAAAAGTTTGAGTACTTGATTAAAATAACTAAGAAAGTTTGAGGACCACAATCACTCTAGGAATGGCCCGGGATAAGGGTTAAATAGCGAGAAATTTAAAGGTTATGAACTAAAATTGGAGGGGAATGTAGACTTTTGTGAAGTTCTTGTTTGAAAAATATTAGTGTAGGTACCCAAGATCTAGCCATGTTAGAATGGGTTTGAGTTACTCGTATTATTGCATCATTTATTTTAATAATAACAAGGAAGTCTTGCTATTAATTCTTATATTTTATGTTTATCAATTAAATAGAATTAGATAGAAGTCCTTATGATATGCAATGCAATAGTAATTGATCGAACTATGTGAGATAAACACTAATGCAAATAAATGATATTATTAAATGTCCCAAGTCATAGCATTGTCAAGAATGGATATTGACTATATGCGGATAAACTTGTGAGTGCTATGCTTATGCTATATGATAGTAGTAGGAGATCTCACACATATTGAGGTGGTGATGCCAAAATAAGCATTTAGGTGATTTATGTTACGGAACATATCACCTGGACTTGACTTGCCATGAGAACCCATTTGGTTTAGTCTATGGGAATCTCATATGAGATGGATATAACTCGGTCCTTAGACTTGAAGCCAACATGATTATCTCATTAGAAGATTTATGCACTTTGACACTCGTTTCAATAAACCCGAGTAAAGGGTTATAGTGGACGATTAGTTGGGTGCACTAGAAATCTAATGGATGTAAGTGCATGAATAAGATATGATATGTCATTCCATGTATGCTAAAAGAGTTATCATATTGCACTTTGATGAATATCTCGCTCGAGAAATCTATGACCACGGTAGGAGTATACCAATAAAGCATAGTTGGTTTACTCTAAGAGTTAAGACATTAGGGAATCGAAGAAAACTTGTGTGATTATAATCAAACAAGACTTATAATCAAGTTTAAGATCACACTATAATAAGTTGACATGAGGACTGAATTCTATAGTAACCATGCTCGTGAAAGGTAATAATGGATTAACTAATCCTCCTAGAGAATTGGGTACTCATGATGTCGTACTAGAGGCCAATCTTGATTTATGTATCAAGAGATGAAAGAGGAGTCTTTTATTCTTAATACATTGCCAACATATCTAATAGCCTATTGAGTCACACGCATAAGTTCAAGTATTTACATGATTAGGGAGAAACAAAGATATTGGGAAAGGTTTCCAATTCTGAAAGTTTCATATTTCGAAAAGGTTTTTCAAAAATCGAAAGTTTCTTAAAATGGAAGTTTCCTTAAATGGAAGTTTTCTAAAATGGAAAGTTTCCTATTTTAGAAATTAGTTTCCTAATTTGAAAATTGATTATGAATTTCGAAGTAAATAACCTAAAATGGAAATGAGTTTCCTAATTTAGGTTAAAAGGTATTTTGGAAAATTCTTAATTTGGGCCACCTAAAATTATCTAAGATTATTTATTTGGATAATCCAAATAAATTAATTAGGCTAGAATGGTTTTGGCCCAATAGGTTTAATTAAAAGATTATGATATTTTGGTGGGAGAATAAACATCAACCTTATTGGATAAGGATGAATGTTTTAAAGATAAAGATTAAAGTCCACATGTAAAATAACTCCTAATCCTTGGAGAATTAGGAAGCAACAATCATAAGTCCAATTAGGACTTATTTGTTGCCCCTCTCCTTGTCCTTAAAGGATAAGGAAACTCTTCTCCTATAAATAGGAGGAAAGGTGGGGCATAAAGAGAGGGTTTTGGGGGAGAGAAAATTCAGCATACTAAGAAAATTAAAAGGGACACATGACTAAAATAAAATAAGGAGAAAATTATTCTCTCCTTAACCCTAGCATGCCACCTTCTCTCTCTTTTCTTTGGGTTATAACAACTTGGCCAGATTAGATTTCTATAGAAAATACTACACAAATCGAAATAGTGGAGCTAGCACTCTATCAATTTTGAGTGCTTCTTTATAGCTGCTTGAACTACTCGGATCATCAATAGAGGCCGGACACTTAGATAACTATTCTCCTAAAGAATTTAGATATGCACTACAAAAGGTAATTCTCTATTCATTACTTTAATTTATATCTATATATAGTTAGTTGATTCAACGGTATGATCTTTGTCCCTTTAGATGAAATTTTTTATTTATTTATTCTATAGCTCCATATGATACATGATCCTTCAAAAACAAGATGGCTTAAAATCCTAGATTATGATGAAATTTTTGGTTTAGGTGCTTAATGTAAATAAAGTGTTTGATGAAATAATTCGGGTGTCTTTATAAAGTTAGATTCGAAGGTTAAGGTTTAGTTAACCTAAATGATCTATTTGGCCAAACTAGGGTTCTTGGTTAGTTGTTCGATTGAACTAATTATAATATATTTTATGTTTAAATGTCTAATTGCTTGTAAAGAAATGAAAAATTGAGTTAAAATAGACAAATGAAAATTAGTCTTCTAATAGACCATATTGGGCCTAAAGTAAAAGAGAAAGGGGAAACGGGTTACTTAAGATTAAATGATGTTTTTAATATTTAGAAGGATGAAATGGAATGAAAAATGGTTAATTATATGTTGAAAATATTTTGGTAAAATTTCTTGAATAATTTGACCATAATCTATCTTTAAGGAATTGTTGATGTTTATAGTCTATCCATTGTTTTATGCTTACTTTGCTACTTTAGAACATATAATTGATTGATTGTTTTTGTTACATGTTCTTTGTTTAAAGGGAGAAGTCACATTCATTACTTTGCTTACTTGGAATCAAACATGAAAGTAAGATTGGTCGGGTAGAAAGGGAAGCTTTTGTCTTCGAGGGGTGAGTTAACACTTATACAAAGTGTTCTCTCCTCATTTCCCATTTACACTATAGGAGTTCTCCCAATTTCAAAAACCACCTTAGCTAGGCTACAAAGCTATATTTCTAACTTTTTTGGAATAATGGGTGAAAGTAGACATCATTAAGTAAGTCGGTGCAAAATGCCCCGACCTATACAAGAAGGTGGTTTGGGGGTGAGAGATTTGAAAGAGGTCATACATGCTATGAAAGGTAAGCTAGCATGGTCTTACTTATCAAGTTCTTCAATATGGAGCATCTTTGTTAAGGCAAAATATGGCCCTTCGGATGTTTTATTTGAATGGACGAAGTAAAGGGTCCTTGGTATGGCAATCTCTCATACGACACATATAAAAGCTATGGGACGGATCGGTATGGGTTGCGGGTAAGAGATAGATCGGACTTTGGAACGATAGGTAGATGGTGGTAGATCTTCTATCTCCCATATCAGCTCAAGGAACTACTCTAGCCTAAGCAAAAACCAACAAAAACGGATATACGACTCTATCGCAGCTAGCTTATGGAAGAATTAGATAGATTACTTTTGGATAATTTCGTGGAGGACGGAATGTGTTACATGGATTCTAAGTTAGGGAAGTTTAGCAACAGAGATTATTATGAGGTCAACGAGTCCATGGACGAAGTTTCAATGGTGGAAAAGCTTATGGAACAAATGGACTCCACACAAAATTAGTGTCATGGTTTGGAGATTATTGAATAATGCCATAGTAGTGGAAGCTAATATTAAAGCTTGTGGGATACCATTAGCTTCTCAATGTAAATGTTGTAACAAATTAAAAGAGGAGACCACAGAGCATCTCTTCCTTTTCAGCGATGTAGCTAAATAAACCTAGAATTATTTTGGTGATATGCTAGACATACCAACTAGAACCACATCCCTACAAGCAACTCATGCCTAGATGGCTTCCCAAAGGTACCCCACAATCACGTAAATCTCTCTCTCATATTATTGCTTTTAATTGTATAATTTAGGAGTTATGGTTAGCAAGAAATAAAGCATACTTTGAGGAGGAGGAAATGAACGTTTTGGCTATCAACCACAAAGTTCTTTACTCGGTTAACCGACATTAACAAGCTCTTTACGTCGAGGAAATCTCTAGCCTTCAATGATAGAGTGTGTTTACAAGCATTAGAAATTAAGGTTCGGTTAAGTAACATGATGGGGGGCAAATGGGTCGGATGGAATCTTCCTTCAATCGGTCGTTTCAAGTGACTACCGATGGTTCGTCTAGGAACAATATGTGCGGTGGAGGAGGCATACTAAGGGATGAGAAAGGTAACATATTAATGGCTTTTTCATATTTTTATGGTCGGGAATCCAATAATATGGGCGAGCTCTTGGCAATAATGGAGGGGATTTCAATTTGCAAACAGGGAAATCTAATTGTAAACATCATCGAATAAGACTTAACTCTCACACTTGGGGGCCTATCGGGTTCTAGCTCATATCCATAGTAGTAAACATACGTGTATAGAGAATGCTTGAATAATTTGGCTTCGGTTATAAGGTTACGAGCATATGGCCGGAGAAGGCAACAAGGTGGCAAATTGGCTAGCAAGTCGATCATTCCACCACCAATCTCAAAAAATCATCTACAATGTGGATGATCTCCCCACTAGTTATAGGCAATTTCTCCAAGACGATAAATCGGGACCTTTTAGTTTTCAACTTACATGACTAATTTTTAGGAACTTTATTTATTTATAGGCTATATTACAACGATTAAGTTGGTATAAGCATTTTTTAGATATTTATTTATTTGAAAGCAAACTTATTAGATTACAATGTATCATCCTTTTTTGTGATTTGCAAGAAAGTCCTACAAATCTTTCAAGGGTTAGGCTTCCTGTCCTCTCGCTTGTGACTCGAGCTAAATTGTCCCCCTTTTGTATTTTTTTTACTTGATTATCAATAAATTATCGTGGTACCGTCCCTATTTGTTAAAAAAAAAATGTACATGCTTTAGTTTAATTATTACATGTTATGTATGAAAATTTATTTACATGTACTTTAGTATGTTAAGCACGCTTGATTGAAAAAAAAGTAAATGAAAGGTAATGGAATGCATTTCATTCAAATGCATTTGCACATCATGACCATGAAAAGGGTTTTACTTGGTTTTTATGAAAAGAAAAAAGGAAAATGATAAATTTTCAAGAGAAAATGGCTAGAAACCTTTAAGAGAAAAAGGAAAAGGAAATGGCATTATTATGCGGGAGGAATAATCAACCACTTGTAAGGAAAAGGAAAAGAAAAGGAATGGGAAAAGGATTCTTTTCGAAAGCAAAGAATGAGGAATTCCATTTATATTGTTCTTTCCGGGAGGAAAGAATGAATAAAAGAGAAAGTGTCTAGTGCTTTTTGTGATTTTTTCATAAATTGCATATTTTAAAAGAGGGTTGATTATATACACAATCACCGGGATGAGTCTAAGGAGAAAAATAAATTTCAAAAGGCATGAAAATGAGTTTTAAATGCATCACATGCATTACATGCATAATGAGCACTACATACATTCATGCATGGATTACACTTACTAAGCAATACTCATATAGTTTCTTGTGGTGTAGATGATAAAAGGTTAGAGAATGACCATCGTTGAGGAGGAGGATTGACTTGCCATAAAGCGTGCTTAATAAATAATAAAGGGTGAAGGAGCTTTTCCTTTACCTTTGGAATGTTTTAAACTTAGATATTAGTGCTAGTATATGCACTCTTGATATGTAAATAATGGTATAAGTACTTTAAATATTGGATGGTATGTGTGTGATTAGAATTGTCCGATTAGGTAGCTTAAAGAATTAATTAGCAACTTAATTAATTAAATTAGATTAAATAGACTAAAATATTAAGTAAAAGAATTAATTGAGGTTAATTGGAATCATTAACTAAGTGATTAAATGATTTAATAGTTAAAGATTTAACGGTAAGAGGTAAGGAATTAAAATGCTAAGGAATGAATGGTTTTAATGGTTAATGGATTAAATAGAATTTAATGGATAAGGAATAAATAAATTTAATGAAGTAATTTAATTGATAAATTTAAATTATTTGGAACCAATGTTCCATAAACTCAAAAATTATTTTGAATAGCCAATTCTCTAATATATATATATATGGCAAGGATACCATTTTGGAAATTATGGGTAAATTTACCGAGTATGGTCATTTCCTAGCTTTGTCCCATCCTTTGCGGCTAAATATGTTACAAAGAATTTCATGGAGCATGCTTACAAATCCCATGGTTTACCAACTTCTATAGTTACCGATAGAGATAAGGCATAAGCATTTTTTTGGAAGGAGTTGTTTCGGTCATTAGGTGTTAAACTTAGCTTGAGTTCAACTTATCATCCCTAGATAGATGACCAAACAAAAAGATTGAATCAATGCTTAGAAACATACTTAAGGTGTATGTGCATAAGATGCCCAAATAAGTGGAAACAATGGTTGCATTTGGCTCAATGGTGGTATAGCACCGGCTTCCATTCAGCTATCCAAATGACACCATTTCAAGCCTTATATGGGTATCCACCTTTCACCACGAAGTTCACTCTTTAGGGTACTACCTCGATTGCTACTATCATTGAGTTGTTATGAGAAAGAAAAGTTATGGACTTATTTCTATGAGTTCAATTAGGCAAAACTTAGCATATTAAGCAAATTTTTTATCATAAGAAGATTAAATGAGAGTTTGTTGTGGAAGACACCATTTATTTGAAGATCCTACCCTATAGGAAAATGAGTATAGCATTATGAAAGAATTCTAAATTGAACCCCAAATACTTTGGCCCTTACACCATCTTGTAAAGTATCGGTAAAATGGCATACAAATTGGATCTAACAAAGGGTGCTTCTATACATCATGTGTTCCATGTCTTGTTATTAAACAAGAGAGTTGGAGACTCTACAATTTTCTCTACTTCACTTCCTTCCATTGATGTAGAGGGTCATATGAATCTTTCTCCTACTACGGTATTAGACAAAAAGATTATGAAGAGGGGCAATAGAGTAATGGTTATGGGGTTGATTCAATGGATTGGGTTGTCTAAAGAAAATGTTATATGAGAGGTCTTGGAGGACATAGAGATCTAATTCCTTAATTTCTATTTCCATCCTTGAGGGTAAGGATCTTTGAAGGGGAGATCAATGTTATGAAATATTAGGTTATGGGATTATATCTATTTCTTTTATAATTCCTATTAGTAATTAATAAAAAATGTTGATATGGCATTTAGTTAGGATCATTGGTAGTTAGTTACAATAATTAGTTAGTAACAGACATACAAACAAGGTAAAATGGGAAGTTATGCATTTAGTGTGTGAAAAAAAATCAAAATAGACTTTTTTCCCAATTTCTTCTTCTTCCTCTTTTTGTTTTGTTTCTTCTCTCTAGATCTTCTTCTTTAAAACCTTATTTTCTAAGGAAAAAACCTTAACATTATGTTAGCAAATGATGGAACTAAGTTTGCAATCGAATCCTTTCTAAACCAACGATAGCTTTTGCTTTTTCTCTCAATCTAGACGAAATGGTTTGTTGAGTCCTTAAACTTTATACTAACATGAATTGGGTTTTTATGATTTCAGTTTATTACACTTGGAGAGGTTTATATGGTCTATAGAAATTCAATGAAAGATCATAACTTGTAAAGTCTCTAACTTGAATTAGGTTTTTTTGTGTTTTTGATGATATCGGTGGTTTGTATTATAGGACATTTATTGGGTATTTAAGAAATGAATAAAAGATTAGAACTTTAGTGCAAAGTCTCTAACTTGAATAGGTGTTTATGGTTTTGACGATCAAACAATTTACAATAGAAGAGGTTTTCAATAAGGTTCTTTTAAAGCCCATTGGACTCATTTTGAAGTTAAAAGTGTTGTTCATGGTGACATTTTTTCACCCGAAAAACTTGATTTTGTAGGTTTATTAGAGCTAAAACTCCTAGCTTTTTTTTCTATAGATAATCTAATGTTGGGATACTTTGTGTACTTTGTAGTAGTTTGTCAAAAGACTTGTTTTCAAAACTCTAATATGATGTTGGGATACTCAATTTCAAACGTCACTAATTACCGATCCTAATTGAATTCTATGGATTCTAGTTATTGCACCTTAATCATAATTCATACACATGGATATGATTTGATATGAAGATGGCTCTTTGATATCCTAGAACAAGTAAAAATTCTAATTCAAAAGATTCTTTTGCTTTTGGCAAACCATGAAATTGATGCTTAATATATACTATACCCCATTATGTAGAAATGTTATTCTCAAATGACCTTTTGCTCGAGATGGTCAAATATAAGCTTTAAAAAAACTAAAATTGTAACATGGTTGTGCATGGATTTGAAAAGAGCCTTTCTAGATTACAAATATAGATTAGGCTCATATATCATATCCTAAAGTCTCTGTCTTATAATAAATTGATACTTTTTACACCTAATGGAGGTCGACAAGCTATATGTAAACTTCTTGCTTCCTGTAAATAGTTAGTAATGATATGTATCCTATAATATGATATGTTTACAATAGAGGCTTTATTGTTATGTTTGATAGTTTTGAAGGATCATGCATCCTATGGAGGTGCGGAATAAATAAAAAAATTTCTCCATCTAAAGGCCCAAGGTCATGTTGT
The DNA here is from genome assembly GCA_963924115.1 of Dovyalis caffra. Taxonomy (NCBI): domain Eukaryota; kingdom Viridiplantae; phylum Streptophyta; class Magnoliopsida; order Malpighiales; family Salicaceae; genus Dovyalis; species Dovyalis caffra. The sequence continues at coordinate 3,176,716 of CAWUPB010001009.1, read as the reverse complement.
TGAATCTACTAATCATACATACATGAATAATAAGCTAAAAGTAAAGGGTTACCTCTTGTAGCGCGAGATCTAAATTCCTTTTCTTTGATTAGCCTTCCAAGTATCCGGTCTCTATTAATGATCCACACAGCCTAAATATCCACAAAGAAGCACTCAAAATTGATGGGGTGCTAGCTTCACCTTTTCGATTAAGTATTTTCTCTAGAAATCAATCTCGGGTAACTTTACGACAACCTTAAAAGAGAAGGTAAGAGTATTTCTTGCTAGGGTTTTATGAGAAAACTATTTTCTCCCTTTTTTCTCTATTAGTCTGTGTGCCCTAGATTATTTTAGGGGCTAGCCGAATTTTTCCCTTTTTCTCTCTTTTATTGATCGAATTTTATCTTATGATTTTACTTGGCCAAAATACTCTTTTAGGTCATCCTTCTCATTCTTTGCCACACCTCTCTTCCTATATATAAGGGGAGAGTTTCCTTGTCCTCTAAGGATAAGGAGAGTGGTGGCTTTGAGTCCAAAAAGGACTCTAGGTTGTTGCTTCCTTATCCTCCAAGGATGAGGAGTTATTTTATATGCGGACTACTTAATTATTATCTTTAAAACATTCAACCTTATCCAATAAGGTTAATGTTTATCTTTAAAACATTCATCTTTATCCAATAAGCTTGATGTTTATCCTCCCATCAAAATTATCTTAAGGCTTTTAATTAAACCTAATGTGCCAAAACTATTTTAGCCCAATTAATTTATTTGGACTATCCAAATAAATATTCTTAGATTATTTTACTCGGGTCCATATTAGGAAATAATTTTCTAAAATACCCTTCAACCTAAATTAGAAAACTCCTTTTTCTTTTAGGTTCTTTATTTCCAAATTTGAAACTAACTTTCAAATTAGGAAACTGATTTCTAAAATAGAAAAATTTTTATTTTTAGAAACTTTCCATTTTAGGAAACTTTCTATTTTGGAAACTCTTTCCAAAATAGGAAAGTTTCATAATTGGAAACTTTTTCCAATATCTTTGCTTCTCATTTGTAATGTGAATACTTGAACTTATGCGTGTGACTCAATAGGCTCCTAGATATGTTAGCAATGTATCAAGAGTAAAATACTCCTCCTTCATCTCTTGATACATAAATCAAGATTGGCCTCTAGCAAGACATCATGACTATCCAATTCTCTAGGAGGATTAGTTAATCCATTATTACCTTTCACGAGCATGATTACCATACAATTCTATCATCATGTCAATTTATTATAGTATGATCTCAAACTAGGTTATTAGTCTTCTTTGATTATGATCACACAAGTTTTCTTCGACTCTCAAATGCCTTAGCTCTTAGAGTAAACCAATTATGCTCTATTGGGTACTCCTACCGTGGCCACATATTTATTAAGCAAAAATTTATCAAAGTGCAATGTGATGAATGACATGCCTTATCTTAGTCATACACCTATCTTCATTAGATTCCTAATGCATCCAACAAATTGCCCATGTGTAACCCATTAATGGGTCCATCGAAAAGAGTGTCAAAGTGTATAAGTCTTCCAATGAGATAACCGTGATGACTTCAAGGCTAAGGGCCATTTATACCTATCTCGTATGAGATTCCCATTGACTAAAACCAAATGGGTTCTCACGGCAAGTCAAATCTAGTGATATGTTCTCTAACATAAATCACCTAAGTGCTTGCTTTGGTATCACCATGTCAATAGGTGTGAGATCTCTTATTGTTATCATATAGCATGAGCATAGCACTCACAAGTCTATCGGCATATTATCAATTTTCATTCTTAATGATGCCATGACTTACGACATTTAATTATATCATTTATGTGCATTAGTATTTGTCTCACATCTTTCGATCAATCATTATTGCAAATGCATATCATAAGGACTTCTATCTAATTCTACTAAATTTATCAACATGTAATCATAAGAATTAATAGAATGACTTCTTTATTATTTATTAAAATAAATTATGCAATAAAATATTAACATAAGCCCATCCAAATATGGTTGGATCTTGGACAACAATACTAACAAGTATTTCATAAACGATGAGTGGTGATAGTATAAGTGATTAGCTATAAGTTGTCTTTACTTTTGATGCTTAAGTTTTATGATTTTTTCTTAAAGAAAGTATTGCAGTTGTTACTCTTTAAAGAAAAGAAAAAATAATGTTGATTGAGAATATTTATGTATTGTTTTATAGTATTGGCACCCTTATTTCTCCTTTATGTATTACTTTCTAAGGAATAATTATATGGTAGTTGGAAGATGAAATGATTGATCTATACATTAGGTTTAAAAAAAAAAAGAGAGAATGCTTTAATGGGTTAGAGGAGTCAAGGTTGATGACATCCCTTGCATATCATGAGGTTACAAGGTGAGATGATGAGAAACAAATTAGAGAAAATAATATTTTTACTCTTCTTTCATTCTATGAATTACTAGCATATTTATACAACATTCCTAAAATAATAATTAGAAATAATAAAGGTTAAAAATTAGAAACTAAATATTTTTAACATAATTATATCCTACAAATTAGAAAATCATCAACACTCCCCCTCAAGATTGTGTATAGATATCAAACATGTCAATCTTGCAAACTAGAGAATGAAAAAATTTACTACTAATCCCTTTGGTGAAAATATTAGCTATTTGATTCTCCGAAAGCATATAAGTAACTTCCAAAATCCCAATGGATATTTTTTCCTTAGTAAAATGTTAATCGATCTCCGTTAGAGAACATATCCTACAATAAATAGTTAAACCAAAGATGATAATATATAAAGTTGAGAAACCGCCACCCACCATAAAGCTTAAGTCTTTTGGATGGAATTCACTCTCAACTATTTAACTCTATATGGTATCCAAGCCGAATAGTTATGCCGGTGTTAACCATCAGCACTAATTGATTTTCTCACCAATGCTACCACTTTTTTCTTCTTTTTTGTTCTCACAATTGAATATTTGATGGTTGATTCAATTCAGGATTCCTCTACCATTCGGACCATCCCAAAATCTCAAGTTACAAACTTTAGCTCCTTTTGAAACTATAAAATCAACCATTCACTACAAACAACCCAACATAAGTTAAATTAGTTCAATTTTTGTGAATGGTTTCAATCGGTTTACTTGTGATTAGAGGAAAAGAGAAGACCAAGTATCTCATAGGTGAGATTGTTCCATCGGCAAGCACTACACTAATTACAAGACATAGAACGCCCAAAATTCCATTGTGATGGCATGGTTGATCAAGTTCATGGATCAAAAAATTGGATGGACATATCTATTTTATAAAAATGCTTATAAAATCTAGAAAGCTATTCGGAAGATGTATTTAGATTTTGAAAATACATCTCAATGCTTCAAAATTTGATCCATAATCACAACACATGGCAAAGGACAATGTCGATGAATCGAGTACTATAATATTTTAAATGAATTATGAAAGGAAATGGATTTTTTTTATGTAATGACTTGGCATTTCCATAATGATGAATGCTCTACCATAAATTCTTGAAAAAGATCAAGTGTATGATTTTCTTTAAGGATCAAACAACGAATTAGATAAGATTTAGTGAAGGATACTTAATACTAAGACTCTTCCATCTATTTAAGAAGTATTCATCAAATTTTGATTTAAAGAGAGTCATAAGAGAGTTATGCTGTAAAATTTCTCAAATTTAAGACTCTTCCATCTATTTAAGAAGTATTCATCAAAGTTTGATTTAAAGAGACTTAGATGAAGAATGTGACAATGATTATAATGATAGTGATTAGAGATAATATGATATATCTCATTGGATTATGTTAAATTGTATTTTTTATTCAATTCATAAATTATGCACTTGGATTTTATGTAATTGTTGTTCGAATTTAAGGGTCTAGGCAACCTTGTCCTCCCGGGATGTTGGGATAGGCTGGTTTTGTCCCCCAAGTGTAATTTTTCAAACTATTTTAATAAATCTCCGAGGTACCGTCCTCGATTCGTCACAATTTTAGGAAAAAATTATGTTTATTCGTATGTTTACCTACATAATTAGCATATAATTTTTAAAAGTAAGATTTAATTAAATAAATGTTTATGATTTATTATTGTTTAGTATAAATCAATTAGTTCATATTAATTTGAATGTTATATGTAAGTATATATGCATTATATAATTCATATTTTATTTAACAACTATTGACTTTAATAATTAATATGTAGGTCATAATGACTCGAGGTAGGGATCGTGGTTCGGATACCGATCGGTCGACAATGATCGTGGACGTCGTAGACACCCTTCTTATTTTGCTCACGTTCGGATGGATCCCCCATCGGACATGCCTCCGTACCACTCTTCCGGTGGCCCCTTCACATCCCATTCCATGCTTGTCATGTCTCGGCCACAACCTTTTGAACCTCCACGTCAACCTCCCTCATCTTTTCCGTCGTCATCGTCGGTGCCTTCGTCATCACATCGGGACAACCGTTTCATTCCTCAACACGTTCCACCCCACATGTCCCACGTCAATCGGCTTCGGAACCAATAACATCTGCGGTTGACCATCGAGTACGGGTCATTGTCGTTGGGCGCAATGAGTATGGTTTATGCTTAATTTAATTAAAAAAAATTTTGGTTACCGTTATTATGTACTCCGTTATTTATGAATTTAATTAATTTTTATTTTTTTATAGGTTGTATCCCTCCGATGTTTGTTCTCGCTCGATCGTTAAGACATTCCAAGAGTACGTTCATTCTTCGGGATGGATGTGGAAAAAAATGACTCCAGAGACAAAAGATTTTTACTGGGAAGAATTTAAGGTTTTAATTTCTAAATTTTATTTGATTAATTATATTATTTAATATTTAATAAATTGTATAAAATAATATGAAAGTAAAGTTAGTACTTTTTATTTTTTTTTTGGCGAAATCATTTAAATGGGATGATGATTTGAACAAGAGCATAGTTAAGAAAGCATGGAAAAGTCTCGCACGGAAGCGATATTCTAACTTCCTTTGTCGTGTAAGGAAAAAACCGAAGCCGACATATATCTCACGGAAAATATGAGATGCATGGACTACGGAATGGATGAAACCCGAGATCATTGCTCGATGCGAGATGGCGACATGGAACCGTAGGAGCGAGGCCTGGTGGAGTCGGAGCCGGTCCTTCTAGACATACGGGGGGATCAATCGGCCATAGAGAGCACGCCATACGCATGGTAAAAAATATATATTATTTAATTTATTTATAATTTTTTAAAAAAATAAAACCAAAAATAATTAATTAAACATCCGACTATATTTAATACATTTACGTTTATTTATATATGTTTTCGGCGTAATGTGTTGGGTCGTGAACTCGATCCTCACGAGGTTTTCTTGAGGACTCATCGGAGAAAGGTTAATGATCGGTTAGTCTTCATCGATCAACGATCGAGGGTTATCGGAGTAAGTGATAACTTTAAAACATTATTTAATATCCGTTAGTTAATAACGTTATTTGACAATCGTATTTGATGTGACGTGTTTCATAATTATACAAGAGACCGTACAAAGATTAATTAATAAGGAAGAGGTTGCTCGACGGTCGGGAGGGACCGAAGCGACCGCACCCGACATTAATGACATCTTTCAAAGGACCGTTGGTGGAGGAGATAGTAGGAAGAAGAGAATGTACGGACTCGGCTCACATGCATCTCACTATTATTCAGCTGTCAATGCGAGCTCATCTTCTCGCTACTTCTAGATTCAATGCGGTGACGAGGCACGGTTGAAGGAATTACAGGAGCAAACATCTACAAACACGACGCACATCCATAACTTAGAGAATAATGTGAACGACCTACGGGGCCAAGTGGCATCGTTGTTGGATACCACAATTGAGTTGAGAAACAATAATCGAGAGCGAGTTTACGATGATGTCACGGATGCAACGGATGTTCATGCGGCATTTTGAGCATGGTGGTAATTCATCCGTCATTCCCGAGACCGACAACGACTCGACCCAACCTCCGGACGACTCCATCCACCCTCCAACTAATCATGGACATTAACTTATTTTAGATTTTCTGTTTTCTTGTATTAACTACAACTAATGTACTTGTTTTTTTATTTAACAATAATGTAATTGTTTAGCGACGTTTTAATACATTTTGAATAATAAAAATTTACGTTTATGAGATTTTATGAGATTTTTGCTACTTTAAAATTGTTACTTTTACCTCATTTTATTATTGTTTTAAATAAATTTATTTTTTAAATTAGCGACGGTCTTAGAAACCGTCTAGACCATCGCTAAAAATAAAAAATTACCAACAATCTTCACCATTGCCAAATTGACCGTTGCCAACAATTTAGCAACGGTCAAGACCATCACTAATCCATCTCTATTTAGCAATGATCATACCAAGGGTTTACATGACCGTCGCTAATGTCATAGCTGTTTACATCGACATTTAGCGACGGAATAGCAACGTTTTGGACCGTCGCTAATTTTACAACGGTCCGGACCGTCGCTAAAAAACACCGACGACCTTTTTAGTGACGGTTTCTTGATCGTCGCTAAACCATTGCTAAAATGTTTTAGCAACGGTTTTTTTAATTTAGCGACGGGTATGCCGTCGCTAAATTACATTTATCTAGTAGTGTTTGGTCTTATAACCAACCAAGCTCAATGAAATAGCAAGACTCAAATGAAACGGTGTGTTTAGTCTTATAATCAACCAAGCTTGATGAAACAACAAGACTTAAATGGTATGGTGTGTTTAGTCTTATAACTACCGGATTCAACAAGTAGCAACAATAACGGTTACCAATAACTCGTTCGTGCTTAGTTTCAAATCTAAAACAGGTTATCAATTGTGGGCGAAACTATTAAAAGGAGAGAAAATAATAGAGAAAATGATCACAATCAACACACAAGACTTTTTTAATACGGATTTATCCAAGTTTTTCTAGTTTACTTTGCAATAGTTAGCCTTTACATTCTTGCTAGTAATTGGATAGTGTTTACTATTTTTCTTCTTGTTTTCGGTAGATCACATTTATTGCTTTCAATAGTTTTTCTATTGTAACATAGAAGGTTTTGATTCATCCTCGATTATTGTCAAATGCCTTCAAGTATCTCGATGGCTATCGATGAAAATATCATATCTTTCGATTTATGATATTTACACTTTTTCAACGAGTTTTATCTTTTTCAATTGATGAAATTCTCTCTATCTCTAAAGTGTTATTTCTTTATATTAATAACATTCCTTTTATTTCATCTTCTTAAAAATAAAAATTGAGTACCCACGGAAACTCTAATGACTTACTAGGCGAAACCGAACCTCATATCATTTCATCACGAAGTTCTTGGTCACAAATTGAAGCCTTAACCTACTCCACATCAAGACCGAATTCGACGAGCAGCCATGCATACCCTCCTTGTCCTACAAGGGTAGACCTTAACTTACAATTAGTCAAATTCCAAACCTTCACTGTCTTGTTCCGCAAAGCGAAACAATCGAGTTGCTATTAATAGAAAAAACAATAGATAATACATCCTTGTGGTGGATAGTTTTTTTTCAATCTTATATATTGCTCATCTATTATTTAGATTTTCAACAAGAGATATATTCTTTATCATTTGAGATTAGTTTCTATCTAAAAAACTTAAAACTTATAGTGAATGGTTTCACTTGAATTTTATATATATTGCTTATCTATTGTTTACATATTCAACCTAGGACAAGTTTTTCAAGAGATTTATGGCCAAAAAGACTAGAAAACAACTTTATGAATCCGGTAGGTAGCCTTGGTGGAGTAATATCGTGTAATCTCGATATAATGCTTTCCATTCGGTTCATTCCATCCTTAAAGGCCTTCTCAACTGAAAAAGGTCGATCCAATGGCACCTAGCAAAGCACCTAAGCTTCTCTTCCACATTATCAAACGCAATCACGTCATCATAAAATCCTAGATGGATATCGGTGAGATTTCTATCATCAACATCTTGGTGGTCTCTGAAACTGAAATTAATTCCAGCACCATTGATCTCTTTCCAAAAACCAGCTCCAGAAGGCCTTCACTGCAATCAGGCTGCTAGGTAAGAATCAGGCTTGGCTCTTTGATATAGCTGATATACTTGTTTGATGTTTTGGTTTTATGTTATTAGAATCATCAAGATCCTTAGCTGCTTCATTCATTACATCAAATGTTCTTATGCGTTGGTCGGTGTCTACATATGTTGGATATAGAAGTTCGCTTAGATGTTCGAGAGACTGCAAAGGAAAGGAGACAAACAAGAAAACCAAGGCTCTGCGCCCCCTTTCTCCAGCTCCTTCTTAATTTTCTTCCTGTCTTGCTTCTAGTTTCTCCTCTGTTGTTGCAGTAGGAGCTCCTATAATCACAGTCTGACTCTGTCCCTGCATTTCTAATAGAAAGTAATGTTTGATGGCCTCATGATTATCGATTTGGATAGTTGTATAACATCAACTAAAACGTCGAAGTTGTAGTCTGCACTGGCTGCAACGCTGTGCTGCAATTTATATGTGAATTCCAGCACAAAGAACATGGTCGTTTGAATTGCAGCTGCACAAACATAGGACGCCAACAAAAGCTGTATAAATATAGGATGCTCCGTACTTCCTGCATTCACGAACCTCTTCACCTTAATCCTCTTTGCCTTTGTACAGAAAAACCTAGGGTCCCGGAGAACCTTTCAAAATGCAGCTGAGCTCTCTCCAAGCTTTGATTCAGAAAACTCAACAAACTCATTAAAACTAAGATATCCTCTATCGAGTGCACAACCACTTGCCACTTTCTCTTTCTGTGGTTGAAAGGTGTCCTCCTCGTACCACCAAGAGATGTGATCCAAGGGTAAAGGAGTTGTCTTAATTTGGCAAAAACTAAAATTTAATTCTCACTATTTATAAAAAATTAGTCATAATTATCTTTTAGTAGTATCAGACTTAAGCTTATGTGGTATAAAAAGGAGTCTAATGATTAATTAACAGCTAAGCTTATTCTGGCGCTGGATTAGTTCAAAAATTGATGGACTTAGTCTCAGATGATGAAAAAAACTGCCTGAGAATCCCAAATATTTAAAAAAAAAAAAAAAAGAAAGAAAAAAAAATGCGTCCTCATCGTCCTCTATAAACTCAAGTCTCTCCCCTCCTTTCTCCTCAGTTGGCGTAAGTTCAAAAGGATTGCCTTCCATCGCTGTTGGATGCACATCTGAATCTCCTGAATCAGTATTGCCATCGTCAATTGTTTCAACAGCATTATGACCGTCTCCAATTATCATGCTATTAATCCTTTCCTGTCGTTCTATGCCTCTAAGACTCGCTACTGTTTAGATCGTGATAATGAAAGATATAGCAGCCACTAATGGCTCCACTAGTTCTGGCTTCGTATTGATGGACCGTATAGTAGTTTCATCGAGATTCTGCCCTTGCTCGTCATCACCAACAATTAATTAATGAGCTTATTCACCTTTTTTTCACTGCTATATGAGCACATGATATTATTTTGCAACCTTATCAAATTATTGAATGTGCTTACTCTCTTTATTTCTCAAACGTACGTGCACATGCACACGTATATATGAATAGATAAAAGAGAAATTGTTCATGTATACTTCCAATATACGAAGATAATTGCAGAAGTTGGTAAATTTCATCATTATTGTTTATTGGATGAATAACGAACCAAATTCAATGTATAAAGAAAGATTATACAGGTTACACAAAAGAGGAGCTGGAAAATCATTAGTAGCCGTAATAAATAAACCAAAAGATGATTAAATAAGCACCTAATTAACTCAGAGAAAAGGATAACTTGTATGCTTCTGCAGATGCATGCTCAACCGTACACAAATTCATAAACCCATGCATGTATAATGTACAAGACGCATATATATATATATGGATCATCATTATTACTCTTCTTCCATACCTTTTTCTTGATTTCTTAGGCTCCAAACTCACACAAGTCTATTCCCAGAAATTAAACTGGATATGAAGCAAGAAAAAACATGTGAACAAATACGGTAATTATGAAGAAGAAAGTTTCAAGTGCAAAATAATAAAGATTTAAAACCTTTGCCGGCCAAATTAATCCCTTTAAAAGTTTATGATTAATTAGAATGCATTCTTAACAGGAAATGATGGCAATATATAACTAAGTAAAAGATAAAGGAAATTTAAAATGAGTGATGAATTAACCATATATCTTTTCCTAAGAAAAATAAACAACGCACATGTCAAGACTCTTTATATCATGATAATTTTCTCTCTTACTCTTTTAACACTTTTGGCTTTGAAAAGAAAAGTAAACCTACCTATATAGCATCCCCATGCTTCCATTATTTACCTTATTCCCAAAGATGATGATGAGGGGGAATAAAATGTTTGAAGCTTATCGATAGATGAGCGAAGAAGTCGTGTTAGTACTTGAACTATCCACTGATAGATAAATTTAGAGTATATACCAAATATCTGTAGTAAGGGATTAGGGAGAGAGGGAGAGAGTGTAGCATAGGAATTGCTGGGTGCTAAATATTGTAAGAGTTCTACTATTGGTCAAGCAGAAGACTTGATAACACCCCAAATTCTCCAACAAATTATATCGAACTGGACTAAAAACTTTCAGATATTTTTTCATAACCACTCTATATCTGTCTTTTTTAAGAATATAATGATTGTGTGCATGATCATTTGATAAATTATGGCAAGAATATTACAAAAATTCTAACAATATTAATTATCAGCTGTTATATAAATTAAACCTACAAGAGAAACATGAATAAGACTCAACAAATATGAGCATATGACATAAATAGAAGTTGAATGATTGATTGTTGAAAAGGTAAAAGGGAAAAGGAAATTATAACTATGAAAAATTATTCCATAAAAAGTAGTAAAAAATAAGAAATTTAAAGGATCATAGTAAGTGTGATATTGGCACGGCTCAATCAGATTAAAAGACCCAACATCATGATTTAGGAGATTTGACATGATTGAGCCATCCCAACATCCCCCACTTTCTCCATACTTACCACACATATTGGAAGGACGATTAATGATTAAGAATATCCATCAAGCGAGCCCGTAGACAGTCGAGATATGATCTTATCTTTGATCAGAGGGAAGAAACATACAGTCTAGAAATGTATTAGCTCGCTAGCTATCAATATGAGAGAGTCTAGAAATGGTTGTTGGGATTGAATATTACATAAGAGAAAGAAGAAAGTGGAAAAAAGTATGAAGGAGGTATTAACAAGAAATCAAAATGGTTGAGATGTCAAAATCTTTGCTTCATTTAGAAGAGGGATACTTAATTTATAATTATTTCCCATTAGGTCTTCCCACAATTTCCTCAGTGCTTGATGACATTGGCACTTAAATATTACCCAAAAAGAAGTTCCTTTCCACACACTAGCTAGTATGTATTTTCCATTTTAATGTTTCTGATAATATATATTTTCCATTTTCCCTGGCCATCTCCTCTATATATATATATATATGGCCTTCATAACTTTCTTTTCTGAATTAAATTCAATCACAATCACAAATAAAAAAGACGGGTTTGAATTAATTAATCTTTTAGATGATTAGTTGCTTTCAGTATAGAGAAATACATAGAAAATTATGCAATTAAAAATGAACGTTGGCTACAGAAAATTTATATAGTTAAATATATATATTTTTAATTTGCAATCAAAATATCATGCATGGATCAATTACTACTATATTAATTATATATTATTACTAACCTTATAATGGCCAAAATTAATGACTAAATAGATCGCTCAATTTAAAAAATGAAAAAAAATAATAATAATTCTTGAGACAATGATAATTTTCATCTTTACAAAAAAAAAAAAATTAAATTAAGACAACAATAACTTGAAGTTTAGAATATATGCAAAATTTCTTAGCCACTTCAGAATTTAAAATAAACATGAACGACTAGCTCGATCCCTATCTAATTAATTTTATGTAGTAGCTAGGGAGAGGCCGAGTTGGCAAATTAACCTCGATGATCTGGTCCATACATACTTCAGTTAATGATCACAATTTCGAATTTTAGAGATGTCAGTAACCATGCATATATATGTGTGTGTGTTTTAGGTGGACTGGGTATGGAAATAATAATAGTATTGCTATTCTCAAACAATTTTTATCAGAATCACAATAATGTTGTGATTGATGTACGTTGGTGTCAAGATGCTTGCTAGTTGCCTTGGAAATTCTTTTGTAAATATATGCCTAGGCCAAATTATTTATTGTTGTCATACATACCAAGGGGGCAGTTGAAAAGTGTTTTTAAAATTAATTGATTAAATAATTGGACAATTTAATAATGTGTTTTGAAAATGGAGATCCATCAACTTGCTAATTCGTTTATGCAATTAATCATTTGGATTATTAAGGTGGGCTACCTTTGTGCTTAATGATTCGCCTACTCTCCCCACTAAAGATGCTAATTAAGCTGCCTTTGATTCTTCATCCAATGACTGCATACATCATTTGTTGTCCTAAATTCCCCACAATTTAGTGCATACTAATAGTTTTAAGAGGATAAACTTATGATTCAAGAGAAAACGAAATTTTGACCCCAGCATGAGAAGAAGCTTCTCGGCTAATTTTTGCTTTGTTTGATTAGAGAAAAGTTAATTAATTGCATAAGATCCTCCCATTGTTTGCTTAATCATTAATCTAAACCTCTCTAGTCTATGCCCTGGCCGGATGAACAGAGAGTTCTTAAATTAGAGTTATCTTGATGACCATTGACCTGACCTAAACACAGAAAAACTGAAGTTGTGGTTGGTGATACCATTGGAGTAGAAGAATTGCATAAACAGCTCGTGTATTATGATCCTACCATAACATAAATATATTGTTAATTAATTCACAAAATGGCTAAGTTTGGTTGGTGCTCTAGATTCTTGCAAGAAACAAACCAAAAGGATAGGGTTGATGGAACCATCATTACAACTTTCCAACAACCCCGGATTCTATAATCCCAGTCCTGGCCAGGTAATTCTTCCACAACGAAAAGAGAGGAAAAGATCATATCCTTTGTCACCCTCATGACAACCCACCAATCAACATCACCATTGGTTGTTTGGGCAGGTAACATAAACATAGCATCTTCACTTATATTGGACAAAGATCAAAAACGAGGCCAGGTACAGTAACAGAATTACCTGACAAAGTGTTATTGGTGACTTCTATAAACCCATTTGGTTGAAATTCAAAGCCAGCTCTTTCAACAATCAAATAAAATCAAATACAAAGAGAGAGACAGAGAAGCTTGCTTCAACATGTTCTCGAGCTGTTTATTTCATTGCAAGAAAAACTACAGTTGACAGATACATAAAGGCACATGGCAGCAAAAAAGCATCAAACATTAATTCCCAACTTCTTCTTCAACTTCTCAACCTCTAAATATACTGTGGAGTATGGAAGGAACTCTGAGAAATGGGTTTTGCTGAGATCATTAATTGCAACAGCTAGTTTAGGGATTTCTAGAGTCTCTTCATGGGTCAGAGTCCTGACAAACCTTGCTGGATTTCCAGCCCAAAGTTCACCAGTTGGAATTCTTCTTCCCGGGGGAACCACAGACCCAGCTTCAAGGATAGAGTGTGTCTCCAACAAAGATCCTTCCATGAGGATAGAATGCTGTCCAATGATGCACTCTGGCTCAACTGTGCAAGACCGCAAGAGACTGTATGCACCAATGGTAACATACCTTTCAATAGATGTCTCTGCCGGCAGTCCTGGCACATGGAAGATAAACAAAAATATAAAATCAGAGGTTTTTGCTCTATGGAGGAGCTCATAACAAGGAACCACATATTTGCATTTCTTGTAGAATTAATATTAAGGATGCTTTTGGCTGCGGATGAACAAAGGACAATAATGAATGTATTAATTGTTAACCTTGTTTGGTATGCTTTGAGAGGTTTTTAAGGAAGGATGTTATTAGCCCCCCAAAATGGGTAACTGTTGCCCTAATTTATCATTACATGTGGATATCAATAGCAGAGAGCCCTGGCGAACATGCTAAGGTGCCCATAGTACGCATGGAAATTTATGCCAGTGTAGTTCCATCACTTATTGATGTATCTGGTACAGTTCCCAAATGCTACGGAACCATGCAATGTAAAAGATCAGACAGGTCATAAAAATTAATAGGTAGAGCCTGGGAGAAATAAAGAAATTTCTGTCAATAAACTCAAGCAGTAACTATCATACATACATACATCTGTATGTAGATTGTTTCCACAAAGCAAATATACTTACAGAGATGATAAGAAAACTTTAATGAGGTCAACATGTGGGCCACAAAAGATTAGAGAAATCAAGCCAAAAATGACAGCTAGAGCAGACCGCTGGATGGATATGCAGTAGTTGGTATCTATATGGTACATGATTGCTTTGAAATTCAACCCATTTGGAATTTTAACTTCAAAACTAACAAAATGCTGAACAGACAAGTCATACCAGTCCAATTTTAAAAAAGCCAACCATGAGAAAACAACAAAAGAAAGTGCAGTGGTGAAAAGCAAGAAAACCAAAATTCAATTCGAAGGACCTCTTGTGGTTAAGCTACGGTTCTTTCTGCATGAAGCGCGAGCTTTATCAAACCACAACTTTCTACTATATTAGGTGTCCACATTTTAAATCGAGCATGGGGCCCTGTTAATAACTAGGTTTACTGAATATGGAGCTGCCAAAATCTTAATCTCTTATGACCAGGTAAAATAAATAGCATAAAAATTTAACAAGACAAATTTTTTAGTTTAAAAAACAAAGTGCCCCTAATTCTAACAAGCTTGTTAACCTATTGGGAAAGAACCAATCTAAAGCCACAAAGAATGAACAAATAACAGGACATGCGCTTTCACACAAACAAAATCACATGAATGGATGGGCACGAACACACACATGCACAGAACAGAATCAGTAAGCTAATAGAATACCAAGCAGCGATATAGTCTCTAACTCAAATCACCAATGGAGTATCAAATATACTAGAATGATATCTTTAAGTTAGAGACTTAAACCATCGAGTATCAACAATGAAAATTGTAAACTGCTCCAGAAACCATCAGACGTTGGCATAGAAATGGTTTCATAGATTGAACTTCTAACTAAAACATGCTCATTCATTATACATATCCTCATTACAATACTTTTGATGACAGGGTGCTAATAGAATACCAAGCACTGATATAGTCTCTAACTCAAATCAGCGGTGGAGTATCAAATATACAAGAATGATACCTTTCCTTATGGGCATGATTTGTGTTTAGTTGGTAGATAGAATTAGATACGTATAAAGTCAATGTTTTCACACCTAATCTTCTGCTTAACGACAGCCAGCCAAAATAAAGTAGATGAAGAGCATAAAGCAATGACTTTGTCAAATTTATGTCATTGCAAACATCATTTCTGTAATTCTAAAGATAAACCATCAAGTATCAACATTGAAAAATGGAAACTAATCCAGAAACCATCAGACTTTGGCATAGAAACGGTTTCATAGATTGAACTTCAAACTACAACATGCTCACTCATTATACATATCCACATTACAATACTTTTGATGACAGGCTGCTAATAGAATACCAAGCACTGATATAGCCTCTAACTCAAATCACCAATGGATTATCAAATATGCTAGAATGATACCTTTCCTTATGGGCATAATTTGCGTCTCGTTGGTAGATAGAATTAGATACGTATAAAGTCAATTTTTTCACACCTAATCTTATACTTAACGATACCTAGCCAAAATAAAGTAGATGAAGAGCTTAAAACTATGACTTTGTCAGATTGATGTGATTGCAAACATCATTTCTGTAATTCTAAAGATAAACCATCAAGTATCAACATTGAAAATTGTAAACTGCTCCAGAAACCATTAGACGTTGGCATAGAAATGGTTTCCTAGATTGAACTTCTAACTACAACATGCTCGCTCATTATGCATCCAAATTACAATACTTTTGATGACAGGCTGCTAATAGAATACCAAGCACTGATATAGTCTCTAACTCAAATCACCAATGGAGTATCGAATATACTAGAATGATACCTTTCCTTATGGGCATAATTTGTCTAGTTGGTAGATAGAATTACATACATATAAAGTCAATGTTTTCACACCTAATCTTATACTTAATGATACCTTAGCCAAAATAAAGTAGATAAAGAGCTTAAAGCAATGACTTTATCGGATTGATGTGATTGCAAACATCATTTCTGTAATTCTAAAGATAAACCATCGAGTATCAGCAATGAAAATTGTAAACTGCTCCAGAAACCATCAGACATTGGCATAGAAATGGTTTCATAGATTGAACTTCTAACTACAACAAGCTCACTCATTATACATATCCACATTACAATACTTTTGATGACCGGCTGCTTATTTTGTGGAAGGAAAAATCCTCTTAATTTTGAGTATACTAGCCATGCAGGTAACTCGATTGCCGTTCTTATTTTTCTTTACACAGTCTAGAAACAACTTTCATTAGAGTAGCAGAGACATATCAATGGGCTAATCTGAAAATGTTTAAGTAAAAATAGCATCTTCAAAACATGATTCTGTTCATCAGAGGGCAAGTTTATTCTAACTTACTTGGTATCAATTTTCCTTTCCCACCACTCTTTTCTTTTTTCCTGAAAGCTTACATGATACTCATGCACAAAATCCACAAAAAAAAGAAAAGAAAAGTCATAAATAGATCAATTTCAACAACAAGAACCCTTATTAATGAAGTTCATTGCATGAAGGTCAGAGCTCAAAGTGTCACCAAACTTCATATAGAGTTCTTGAAAGCTACAACTCAATCCTGTTACTCAAAAAACCTTTGCTTTCCTTCTTTCTGTAACCAGTACCAAGATGAGAAATGCCACAGGCAATCATTATAGCAGTTTCCCTTCTAACACACTTACTTTCATGGAGCCATGCATATACATAAGATGCATCACCAGTTATTCCTATTGGTGTCTTTCTTTTCCTTCTTTAAATCCCTCTTAGTTATTCTTATACTCCTTTTACATTGCCAGGACTTTTTCCATTGGGGTGCAGCATTTATGTGAGATTGGTGTGGAAGTTAAAAGGTTGATTGAGTAAATGAATGGCGAGATCTAAATATTTCGGTTTACCTTTCATAATCTACACATAAAAATTCAGGAATTTATTATCACAACTAAACCCATAGATTTTTTAATATGTAAAATCCCAGAAACATGTACCCTGATGGGGAAAATAAGGAAATGAGTGGAACAAAATCAAGTATGGATGGATGTTGGATGCGGCTGAGATTCAGAGATGAAAGAATGTGAGAAAATGACACGAAAAAATTGCTACAAGGACTGAGTGAGAAGAAATTAGCATCATTGTTTTACTGGAAAGGGTTATCTAAAGAAGTAAGGGAATATGTTAGACACTGTGCAACATGTTAGGAATGGAAATATGAGAATGTTGCAAATCCAGGGTTGTTAAATCCATTGCCTTTAACTCAAGCTATTTTTACTGATACCACAACGAATTTCATTGAAGGATTGCCCTTATCTCAAGGTAAGTCCGTTATCTTTGTGGTTTTTTGTTCGTTTGACAAAGTATGCACATTTTATGCTCTTGGCTCATCCTTATTCTGCAAGTTCAGTAGTTAAGGTATTCATGGAACAAGTTTACAAACTTCATTGCTTATTTCATAGCATAAGAGGGCCGCTATAAGAGGGCCGCTATCTTTCTGGCTTTTCGGAACTGCGAATGATAAGTTACCGGTTGCAGTCAGTGTTTTTAGATAAACAAGGCAATTTTACATGGCAAGCATCCAAAGCAAATGTTTAATGTGATGGCCGCTAACATTTCTCATACCAAGATCTTACAGATTACACATATTTCCTTCTCTCTGCATAGAGATACAAAATGACACTTGAACAGGGATATCCAAAAATGCCAGCAAAAAACATAAAATCGATTAAGACTCACAATTTCTAATTTTTACAAAATAATAATAATAACAATAATAAAAAGAAACACAAAAGAAGAAAAATAAAATAAAACAAACCTGCAAATGCATCATTCGCAAATGTCATTTCACCCTAATCCCATTAAAATCTAATAAAAAGAAACTGATTGGCAGTCACTTAATTCACAGAACCCACTACCAGTACCCAAAAATGATGCTCACGGACAATTAAAAAAAAAATAATCCTGCATATAAAATGACCAAACAATAACCTCAAAATCCATTAATAATAGATCAACACTTCCATTATTTGCACTCTCAATCACTTCCAGCCTCCAATTCTAATTCACTTCATTCTAGCCAAAATACATTAACCCCCAAAATTACATTCACTTACTGCCTCCATTCCAAAATGAAATTATAAAATTACCAAAAATATCCGCCGCTTCAATTAAAAATTCCCAAAACATAAAATCCCCTAAGAAAAAGCCACATTTCACTAATCACTTCAATCACAAATTAATCAAAAAAAAATACCGAATTCAACAATCAAATCACGAAATTCTAAACAATCGATAAAAATTATACATGAAGAACATTAATCTAGCTCAAAATTACTAATATATATATATATATAACCCTAACCTGTAGGAGAGTTCCAGGCAGCATGAACGACGCACCGTTCTTGAACATTAGAGCAAAAGCCGACGGTGATCTTATTAAGATCGCCACGTAATACAGCTCCATTCCAAACGGATGCTCCATCATAAACAGTAACTTGACCCGCTAGTACAACATTTGGTGCCACGTATGCATCCACAGCTATTTTTGGTAGCCATTGACCTAACGGAATTATTTGTCTCTGTCCTCGATAGTCCCATTTCACTCGATCTGCTGATGGCGTTATCGATTTTGACGAAGCTGTCGCAGCCGCTGCTGTCTCCGTCGCAAAGTGACGGTTAAGTGAGAGAGCTGTGGTGGTGGTTAGGGATTTTCGAGCGATTCTTGCCAGGGCTGTCGCCATTTTTTATATTTTTTTTCACTGTTTTTGTGGAGCTTGAGTTTGATAAAACAAGCAGAAAAGAAATTGGAGAGTGTGAACAGAGAAATGATACTCGGGCTTGGGAATGGGCCTAGAGGGCATTTTATGTTTTGTTTTGGGTTTTGATGGGCTGAGAAGTGGTGGTGACCTTTTAGTTCGATTAGTTTTTGTCGAGAATCATTCAATATACCCAACCTGCGCTTTCCTTGTACCTGTCCTTCGCTTATATAAAAACTAGTCGTCGTTCATTAGCTCTAATTTGCCAAAAAAAAAAAAGGCTCAGCAAATGATAAGAGATTGGGATGCTTCTGTTCTATCAAAGTAAATGTTGATTATCTATTGAAATAAATAGATGAGTGTGGATATAAAATGTCATTGAATTATCAAATCCAAAAAAATTCAATCAATTGCATATAAATATTAATGTAAAAGTGTTTGTTTTGGTTGATGTAAAAACTAATTCGAAAATGCTCCAATATTATAAATAAATAAATAAGAAATTTATACTTACTTTTGTACTTATGTATATGTTCGATTCTTTTTTAAAATTAATTAAGCAACTTAACTAATTTTCTTTCGATCCTACTCAATATTATTTTTCTTTGATTTTTGACATGGTCTCAAACTAAACCACAAATGGATTGGTTGAGGATGTGTCTCACTTAGTGCAAGGTCATGAGTTACAAAGATGGACATGGATGTTCCGGTAGGATCAATGTTCATGTCTTGTTTTTTGATTGCATTAGAGAGATTGGTTTGGTGAGCTCAAAATAAAATCCGTTAAAAGAAAACTCAATTGTTATTTTTTTAGCCTTTTTATTAAGTTGAAGTAGTTTATTCTAAAAAACCTAAATCTTTCAAACCAAGTCCGACCATCCAAACTTTGATAATGTGGCATGAACCTAGCAATCAACGATTATCTTCTTTCAATATAAATACCAATCTCGTATCATTATGAGCGAATCGAACTTTTGAATCGAGAAACTTTTGACTTTTAAATTTTTAATCTCTAGCAAAAGAAAAACTTGAATTCTCCATCTCAAAACGCTCTCACTCACACCAAACAACACTTAAAGCTTTACCTATTTGGACCTTAACCACCCACTTGTCGCCTACACAAGTTACGTATTGCTAGCATCGTCCGCTTCTCCTCTCACATCTCTTGCTATTTGCATCATTTATATTTAGTTAGTTGATCATTGCTTTTACAAGCCATAATATTAGTTCTCTCGCATCTTGATCGACCTACCGACTTGTTGTCTAATCAATTCTCAATAACCCTCTTTTACAACATCTATTTTTGAATAAATAATATAATTTTTAAAATATGTATTAGGTTAATATGATCAAAATTTATGCACAAGTGAATGTGCTCATTTGTAACTATTGTTCTATTTGGAATAAATAGATATCCATTCTCAAAATATTATTAATGATAATAATTCATAAATACTAATAAAATAAACCCTCGTTCCACCCCTATATATATGTAATGACGATTTGAACCCTCACGAATCGAGGCACTTTAAGCATTATTGGTATTTTATGTATGTATATACATAGATAACCATTTAAAACCTCACAAATCAAGACATTTTAAGCATTATTGATATTTTGTGTGCATAACCGTTAAAATATCTTAAGTATTAGGGCTGTCAAAAATGGGATAAAAAAGGCATTTTTACAATTTATCTTTCTTCCTTTTCTTTTTCCATATAAAGGAAATAGAGAAATGTAAGTGTACATGAATAGCCAACTATCAAATTTAATTAAGAAAATAAAAGTTAGAGAAGGAGACAATGAAATATTTGCTAATACAAAAATAAATCTACAAAAAATAATCAAGAGTATTTTGCTATGGTTGGCTTGCATTTACGAAGTAAGAAACTTTAATTCAGTAATCATATTTGACGAACTTGCCCAGTCTCAGAAGGAGAAGCACCTAAAAATTTGTTGCATTATAGCTCGAGTGACGTAAGTAGTTATATCAAGATTTATCTTAAACAATAACTTAAAAAAGAAAATTGAAGAAAATAATAAAAAGAATTCAACTCCAAAATCCAAAAAATAGAAAACAAAATAATTAAAAAGACCGTTGATCTAAATACAAAAATTTAAATAAAAAGAGTAAGACGTGGAGAGATGAGACTCAAATGGATCAAATCTTTCAAAAATGGGATGAAAAAGGCATCATTATTTGAAACCTCACAAATCAAGACATTTTAAGCGTTATTGATATTTTATGTGCATAACAGTTACAATATCTTAAGTAATGGGACTGTCAAAACTAGGATGAAAAAGACATTTTCACGATACACTCTGTGTGTGTGTGTGTAATGACTATTTGAAACCTCACGAATCAAGAAATTTTAAGCATTATTGATATTTTTGTGTGCATAACAGTTACAATATCTTAAGTATTGGGGCTGTCAAAAGTGGGATGAAAAAGGCATTTTCACAATTTATCCATACATTTCAACCTTTTTTCTTCCTTCCTTTTTTTCATATAAAGGAAATAAAGAAATGTAAGTGTACATGAATAGCCAAATATCAAATTTAATTAAGAAGATAAAAAAAAAAGTTAGAGAAGGAAACAATGAAATATTCCTAATAAAAACTCAAAAATAAATCTACAGAAAATAATCGAGAGTACTTTACTATGGTTGGCTTGCATTTACGAAGTAAGAAACTTCCATACAGTAATCATATTTGATGAACTTGCCCAAACTCAAAAGGAGAAGACCTAAAATTTGTTGCATTATAGCTCGAGTGACGTAAGTAGATCTATCAAGATTTATCCAAAACATTAACTTAAAAAAGAAAATTGATGAAAATAATCAAAATAATTAAACCCCAAAATCTAAAAAATAGAAAACAAAATAATTAAAGAGCTTGTTGATCTAAATACAAATTTTTTGTTTAAAAGAGTAAGACGTTGAGAGTTAAGACTCAAGTGGATCAATTCTATGAACCCTAATTTGTTTTTTTATCAATTGAGAAAAACATATAAGAAAATGATTTAATGAGAACTTGATGAGACAAATAAAGTAAACTAGAGATACATTTTCTCCTTGCTTTAAATTGCGCTTCTCATCATCCCATCTATTTATTTCTTTTCGTTTTTCATTTTCCAATCAAAATTTAAAAGCGCCTTTTGTTAAATCAACTGGTCTTCTTCCTTCTCTCTCTAGTATATATACTTTAGTGTTAATACTTTCACCTATTTTTATATAATAAGTTAATTTTTTAATCTGTTTTTTTTAAAAAAAAAACCTATAATCTATTTTTATATTTTGAGATGCTTTCTATTCTATACTTTTAGTCAAAATTTTCGATCAAATTTCAAAAATTAATCTTCATATCGGTAGATGTAGATCATTTGTGTCAAATAAAAAAGATAATTTTATCAAATTATATACCATGCGCAAATCACATATTTAATTTGGCTTAATTTAATCAAAAATTTAATTAAAAAGATATATCACTATAAAAAAAAACAGCAATTTAGCAATGGATATCAACAATGGATTTTAAATCCGTAGTTAAATAGTGATGGATTAGCAAACGATTTTCGAATATGGGATTTAATGATAGAATACTAATCGATTTGTGATGGACAAATAATGACAAATGTGGTCCATCATTAAATATAATTGTAAAATATTTACAATTATTTTAACCATGGATTAGCAACGAAATTACAAGGACATTCAAGCAACAAATACTCCAATCATCACTCGTTTTTTATTTTTCATTTGGGCCCGATTAGCAAGGAAATATTCCATCACTAAATCCTTGATGTTGTCACCCATCGAGACAAATTACGTCCGTTGCTAAATTTACCAATAATAGCAATGAATCATGTCCGGCAATAGTTATTTTTGGTAAAAAAAGGTTGTCATTTGAAATTCAAAATCAACTATGCACACTTAAATTCATCGCTAATTAGTGACGGATTGGCGATGGAGTCAAGTCCATCGCTAAAATTAAATTCCTAAATTGGCAAAATCCCTTTTTTCCTCCATTTTCTTCTTCCTAGTAGAATCCCTTTCTTCCTCCATTTTCTTCTTCATTTTCCCTCTCTTCCTCTCACCATAACCATCTCTCGACCTTGCCATTGCACTCGTAAACCCCTTAAAATATCACTCCTCCACTTTTCATTAACCTCCAACCATTCAACCGTCTTCTCTCCCAAAAACGAGCAACGATTCTCTCTCTCTCGGGTATACTTTGCCTTGCGTGTCTCTCTCTTTTTCTTTACTAAGAAAAAAGCCCAATTAGGTATATTTCTTTCTTTAGATTTATATTTTATATTGAATTTATATGGTTTTGTGTATTACTATTGATGTTGCTATTTTTTTAGTGTTTGAAATTTTACTCATTTGTATGCATAATATTAATTATTAATAAATATATTAAGAAACTCAATTTATGTTATTTAAATTTTAATTGAGTATAATTTTAATTTATTAGAATTGTTTTGAATTAATTAGGTTTGGGTGTTGATAAATTAGCATAACATTTTGAGTATGTAATTTGTTATACAATAGTTAAAAATAAAAGTGGAGTCATTTGATAATTAAGTTATTCCATTTAAAACAACACATTAATTTTAGAATTAAAGAATTATTTTAAGATTGACATAATATCTTATTATTTGAACTTAATATTTTAAAAATTGATAAATTAGTTTTTTTAATCAAATTTTTTTAATATAAATAAATAATTAGTTGTTGTATGAACTATGATATTAATTATTTATATATAAAACTATACATATGTAATTAATTATTAGTAATTATTTAAAAAAAACTTAATTTATGTTATTTGAAATTTAATTGAGTGTATTTTTAATTTATTAAAGTTATTTTGAATTAATTATGTTTGGATGTTGATAAATTAGGATAAAATTTTGAGTATATAATTTGTTATACAATGATTAAAAATAAAGTTGGAGTCATTTAATAATTAAGTTATTGGATTTAAAAAAACACATCAATTTTAAAAGTGAAGTGTTATTTTAAAATTGACATAATATCTTATTATTTGAACTTGAGATTTAAAAATTGATAAATTAATTTTTGTTCAAATTTGTTTGATATAGATAAATAATTAGTTGCTATATGAACTTGTGATATTAATTATTTATACATAAAATTATTGCAGCCTAATCAATAGCATTGTCGCTAGCCACTCCAACCACCCCATCAATTTTTCAACCACTCTAACTCGCAAGGTAAGTTATCGAAATCTCAATTTATAATTTATGTCGGAGATCAATATGTAGTTAGATGTGATAATTGATAGTTCATTTATTTTACCGATGATTATTAAAATGTGATAAGATACATCGTAGCGTATCGAAATCGAGGGGTCAAAACCCTCGAGAATTGAGAAGAAATAAGGTTAGTTCAATATTCTATGATGGAGCTAGAAGAATGAGTTTCAGATTTAATTTAATTGATTATCCGAGATAAGTATGAGTCTCGGTGTGCATGAATTGATTTATTTGATTGCTTGAATATAAATTTTTGTTGATGTTTGTGTGACGATGATTAATTAAAAATATTTGCATGTTTTACATTGTGTTTTTTCGGAGATATAGTTTTTTGTACAAGTGGAGTCTCTTTGAATTGGGAAACGTCTAATTTATAGGAGAGATTCGAGTAACACCCCTAGCCTAGGACCTCGTGGGCTAAGAATATTACCATTGTTAACCACATTCGAAGTGCAATGAATGTAGGTTAACAAGGCACTATGATCTTAAATTGTTTACCTTTATTCATTTAGCTTGTTAGGTAGTCATTAATGTAATTCACTTACTAAATTATTCATTACTATTTATTTATAATAATTACACAACTATCACTACTGCATCATTTCGTTATTACCAATTCGATTACACACCTCGGCTATTTACATAAAAGTCTAATTTTATGCCAATTATTACAAAATTGGTTTATTTGCTTTCGCACCATTATCGAGTCATATCGCTTACTTGTTTCATAGCCTTTACTATTGTATAGGACGAGTCGGCTACATCAAGTACATATAGAACTATAACTCGTAATATAATTAAAAATAGCATGCGGTAGGTCTACCCGAAAATCGAACCTCCATCCAAGATACACACGTTGCGTGCCTCCTTCGATGATCGACTCTACAAAGAAGTAGGCCATAGTGGTTTACTTATCTACACCATAAGAAACTAGATGAGCGATAACTCAATATGTTAATGGATGCATGCAATACATGTTCATGTACATGTAGGTATACAACATCGCTTTATGCAAAGTAAGTCTCCTTTTTCCTCATGTCATAAAACATAAAACAATCCGAAAATCCCTTTTTTTTGTGGACATGTCCCATTTAGGTGCTTTGGGGTTTTCATATTATATGTCCGACAAACCGAACCCGTCTACGGACGCGTCCTACCGAGCCTCTAAAAGTGCACGTCCGCACTCGTCCGGCCCCGAACCATTACCATCACGATATGGAAAACCCATGAAGTCCTTTCCTCAAAACCTCAAAGTTATGAAAATCTTTTCCTTTAAAATCATTTTGATTGTTATCGAATAACCATGATATAAGATATATTTTCATGACTTAAAACGTTATTCATGAGCTAAGCATGTGTATGCAATTGCAATGAATCAGCACTGTTGTATAAATTCATGAATACTTACTTTGAATGGTTATATAACTAAGTCATAAGAATCGATATAAAATTAGACGAAGCATAACGACGATAGATAAAATCAATCTAATATAAACCAACACCGCCATCATTGACACATCAATCATCATAACCCAATTCCGATTATCAATCACATTCAAAGATACCATTATTCATAACCTAATGCATTCACATAGCATTTGAAAGAACATAACCATAACATAAAGGGAGATGAACATTTTTGTTCCATTTCTTTGTTCATTAAACTTACTTTTCACTTTACTTTCCTAAATTATTTTCCTTAGGTTCTTAATTAGATTTCCATATTTGGTCTTCACCAAATTAAGTATCATTTCATGTCCCAACCTAACTAGGTATTATTTCATTGATTTAGGAGGCTCAATTTCGGTTTGGGCCTTAATGGGCGTAAGGCTTAATTTTTCCTAACCCAATTTTCTTTAGCTTTTTATGAGCCCTTTTCATTTTAAACCATCCTTTCACTGTGTTTTGAGTCTGAATCATCAAATTTAAGATTTAAAACTTGGTTTAAACCTAATCCCCAAAAATTCCCATTTAGGCCTAAATTTGACATCTTTAGAATCCTAATATTTTCTCCTCATTTTGTCCCACCATTTTAACACTAAGTAGCCTAGATATTTAAAAAATATAAGAATTAATTTAATTGAAATTTGGGACCTAAAATCTAGTCCAAACCCATATTGGGCCTTAATGGGCCCAAGCCCATTAAATCCATTTTCCTCGGATTTTGATGAATTTTTCACTTAAAATCATCAAAATATACTTATTTAAGTGTATATGACTCACCAAACTAGAATAGGATTGCTTGGAATTTCAATCTTAAATTTCTTTAGTTTAAGCCGAATGATTACCTTTAATTAACCTTAGGAATTTTTTAGTTTTCACCAAATTTTTCAAGCCTAATTAACTTGTTTCCGTCTTACTTATATTAATTATGAGTTCAAAATCATTTCCGCCAAATTTGGGTCACCAAGAACCCTAACCTTAATTGTTTTCTCTAATTTAGCAATTAAGGCAAATTCAAGTAATTAAACGTGAAATTGACTTGAAATTAAATATTCTTGTGATGTAAGTGAGATTAACTTAACTAAATATTCTCCAATTAAACTTCAAAAGGTGAAGAATTCGAAAATTTCTCCTTCCTCCTTCTTCCTCAAAATTCGGCCTAACCTCCCTTTTCTCCCTTGAATTTTTCTTGAGTTCTTAGCTTGATATCCTTACTTAGTAGGTTGATTTAAGGTGTGTAGGAGTGATTTTAGTAAATTTTTGGTGAGTCTTTGATGTGATTTTCCTAGGAAAATTTTTCAAGAGTTTCCTTTAGGTTTTTGTGGTTTTTATGTCATTTTCATGCTTGTCTATTTATAGGTTTTTTTTTTTTTTGAAGACTTTTGACTCCATCTGAACCATTTAAATTATGGTTTTTTGGAGTGATCTTGGCCATTGAATTTTGGTTAAAGCTTATCCCTCCAAATTAGACAATTTTAAGCCTTTAATTTTTCTTTAAACTAAATCCCTCCACCTTGCTTTCCTAATAGCCTTTCATTTTTATTTACGTCAAAGTGCATTAATTGTGGCTCAATCATGGAGCCAAATTTCTGTTAGAGCATGAAGAAAAGCCTAAAAAAAAATCTTTAATTTTGGTCCCTCATTTCTTAATCTTTTTCCTTAATTACTCCTTTCACCATCATTCAATTTTTCAATTGATCACTTCAATACCTTCCTTAAAAGACATTTTAAAAACTTTTAAACTCCTTATATTTATAGCTAATTTAATTTAGAAGTTCAAACTATAAATTTTATACAATTTAGTCCCCAATTTACGTGCAATTAGCCCTTTAACTCTAAAATTTTATTTCATACTCTTTAAATTTTAATTTCTTTTCATAATAAATTCAAAAATTTATTAAGAGGATTAAATCTAAATTTTCATAATTTTTGGACCTCATATAGGCCTCTAAATGAATTATTTAGTGTGAAAATTAGACTATTCCTTATAGAAAATATTCCTTGCACCTAATAAAATTAATCTAAATTTATTAATTATTTCTACACATTCCCTATGATTTTTCTATGCCCTTAAAAAAAAATTCCTCATACTTCTAAGTCACCTAATTTAATTCTTTATCTCTAAAAGCATTATTCCTACACTTAGAAAATTCAATGAAACATTCACCCAATGTAGAAAAATTCATAAAATCATATAAAATAATCTAACACCCTTCTAAAAATTATTCTAAACAAACAAAATATTTTTCATACACAAACAATATGCTTTAATTAATTTTCTCATGCAATAACTACTATTTATGTACCGAAAAATCACTAAAATATTCTTGAAGCATGGAAAAACTATTTTGAGCCTTCTAAATATTCTTTTAAATTTCTAGTAATTATTTCTCATTCTCAAAAATATATTTTTTTCTTTTCACACGGTTTTAATATTAAATGTTTCTTACATTCCTATTTTAGCGTGTACTGGGCATTATAGATTCTGCTGAAATTTTATTAGATTTTTATCATAATTGATAATAAAATAATTATGTGTTCACTCGGATATGCGAAGGAAAATATAAGGTCCTATCATACATGGATGGACTTTAGGTTAACCAATGGGATTTTAAATAAGGGTTTTGTGAATGAAGTTAAAGAATTTACCGCATTTGATGTTAGTCATTCCGAATGTATTGATGAAAAAATAAGGTATCCTTGTAATCACCACAAGTTTCGGAACCGAAGATCCGAAGAGGTTCAAAGGATTAAATACCATTTAGTGAAAAACGACTTTGTGTCCAGCAATTAAGATTGGATCCATCACGGAGAAATTGAGTTAGAGAGAAATTTAGTTTCGGATAATTATTATGAAGGCGAATACATTTTTACCGAACCTCATAATCCATATCAAATAATGGTGATGAATGCAGTCGATCTATCATTTATTCCTTCTAACACCAATAAGGTGTCAAATCCCGACACGTAGAATTTTTATGACATATTAAATGCATTAAATAGAGAGATTTAGGTTGGATGTAAAAATTACTTAAAATTGTCTATAGTTGCTTGAATGTTAAACCTTAAGGCGTAATACTATTTTTTTGAAAGAAGTTACAACAAGTTATACCAACTAATGAAAGAATTGATGTCCGTTGATAATTGTATGACAAAGGACTTTTACAGTACCAAAACACTGGTGAAGGGAATGGGTTTATCAATTGAAAAGGTCCACTGTTGTAACCGTGGCTATATAATTTTTTAGGATGAAAATAATGAATTAACTCGCTAGTAAGTTTTGTTTCGATCTTCGATATCAAAGTTCAAGATGGGGATTGATGAGCACAAAAGTTGTTCCATATAAAAAAAATACTTTTTACTCACTCCGTAGTTTTAAAGGTTGTATACATCGAATGTCACAACCAATGACATAACTTAGCATGCGAAGCATGAGGTTCGGGATGCGGACATAATGTGTCATTACTCTAACTCTCTTATATAGTGGTATTTTGATCAAATGCATTCTTCTTTCCATCAAAAAAAAAAAAGAAATATCGGATTAAGAGTTTGTACTCGATGGATTCTAATCTTTCGATTAATTTGGTGCATAATATTCTTTGTGGTCGATAATTATCATGCTTTATAATTTGTCATGGTGGATGTGTATAAGGAAGAAAATATGTTCTTAACTCGTTGTTGTGCTTGGACTCGTAAATCCAAATAACATGTTAAATGTGTTCTTACCGCCCCTAATATCATACTTGCTTAAATTATGAAAAGTTCGTGTGTTTACCTATAATGTTTTTTGAAAGTAGAATTTTCTATTCGAGGTCATAATTATATGGACCATTAGTGAATTTTTTGTATATTCAATGTTTTCTAGTTAGAGTAATACAAGAAAATTAACAAGTTCCTACCGTATGGAGAATTCATATGCATTCATCTTTCCTAATGAAATAAAGACATTGTGGTTTGACAATCATCATAAGTTCCTCCATGTAGATCATCTATTTAGAAAGAACAAGAGCTCGTTCATAAAAAATAGAGTCGTGTCATGCACTACTCCTCCAATCCAGCTTTTGAATGGAGATTTTAAAGCAAATAGATAGTTAGGGGTTGATGAAAGTCACAAAAGAAGGTTCGATATAAATAACGGTGAAATATCTAAAATGTATGGTTGGAAAAAATAAAGTATATTCTAGGATTTTTCTTATTGGACGACTAATCTCATTCAACATAATTTAGATGTGATGCATATTAAAAAAAAAATTATAATGTGTTTAACAAGTAATAAATATGCTAGGTAAAACTAAACACAATCCTAACTCTAGAGAAGTTTGGAAAATTTTTTATTAAATGCCGAATTGGTAAGAGATGAAGCTCGAGAAAAATACCCTAAAGTAAGTTTTATGCTCGGACAAATAATAGAAAATGATCTTGCTTAAATAGATTAGACAATTCAAGTTCTTCGATAGATATATGTCTAACATGACTAGAAGTGTGGATATGAATAAAAACAAATCGTATGGCATGAAAATTCATGACTACCTATTGCATTCGAGAGCTATTGTCGATAAATGTTTGACAAGCGTTGATCGAGTTAAGTTTATTCTTCAAGGACTTGGCTTTTACTATTACAAGAGTTGAAGATATGATGCAAAAAGGCAAAAATACCCTTAAATTTATGCAAACTAGAGTGTCTATTTCCACTAAGTTTCATTGACTTCATGCAACATCTTTCAGTCCACTTAGCATATAAAGCAAGGATAGTGGGACCAGTACAATATCGATGGATGTATCCATTAAAAAATTAATGGTATTCATTTTAAATGCTAACTTAAATAATTTTACAATTATCAATTAATTTAATTAATATTTTAGGTATCTTCAAAAGTTTAAAAGTAATATAAGGAATAAAGCAAAAGGTGAAGGATAAATCCGTAATGAATGTTTAGTGGAAGAAGTGTCATCGTTCGCTCATATTACTTGGAGCCTCATGTATATACCAAACATCGAAAAGTGCCACATAACATTAAGTGTGGTAGAGAATCGAGTGATGACATTGAAGGAATACTTTCTATATTTAAACCTTAAGGTCGACCATTCGGTCCAACAACAACTAGGAGATTGATAGAGAAAAAGCACAAAGCAGGCCATTAATATATATTATTGCACTATGATGAAGTTAAACCTTATATTGAATAAGTGTGAAAAAACTCATACAATTTAATATCAATATTCAACCTCTTTAATTAGCAATCATAATTAATACACTCACTTGCATATTTCATTATTTCTTGACAAGCATTTATGTTGCCCAACTAGAATAAAATAATCTATACATACCTATAAATGAGGTTAATGCTCAACTTGAAGATGAGTTTACTTCCCGATTAGTAAATATATGAGTATCCTCGTTTTAGATCTTGTCCTATTTATAGATTGTATCAATTAATTGTTAACAATAATTGAAGGCATGGATGTCAATTTTACAAACATATTATACATAAGCCAATTGTATGACAAAATAATCTATAAAAGATCTTGTAAAATGTCTTTTTACTAATAGTGATGTTGTATAAAAGATACATCATGAACGGATATAGGTTTCATATAGAAAGACATAGCTTAGACGTAACAAGGATAAATAGTGGAGTTTACGTAAAAAGATCTAATTACAATGCAAATAAAAGCGACTATTACAATAATTTGACTAAAATTCTATAATTAGAGTATTCCGCATTGCCAATCAACAGGATTGTTTTGTTCAAATACAATTGGTTTGATCTTTGACCAAGTGGAATAAAAGTTCATCTTTTGTATAGACTAATGGAGGTAAACCGTAGAAAGAGTTTCAAAAGATACAAATCCTTTAACGACTCAAACTGTCTAAGTGTATTACACCATATACCCTAGCTTCAAGCATGACGAAAATGATTAATGGGTCAGTTTGTAAGACAAAGGCTTGGGCTATGGTGGATTTGCTAAAGTCATCTACCGCAATCCAATAAAATATTGAACTCGTTTTAGGAGGACAATTTAGAAGTCCAACACAATGTCATCTAGGTTGATAATGATCGGCAGTTGTTGATCGATACAAATGGATTATTTATAAATATAGAAGGAGCAGAAGTTAACAAAGAAAGTGAGAGTGAATATAAATCAAAATCGACATAGAAAAAGGAAGACTTAGATGATGATTATTATAGTAGTAATTAAAGATCCTTTTTATTTGTTGCATTCAGTAACTATGATATAATAAATATTTTTTATTTATTATTTTTATTAAGTCGAGGTAATAAAGATATTTTTTATTTATTGTATTTATTAAATTATATCACTTGAAACTCGTATAGGCCATGTCATATGTTGTGTGATGTATTTTGAATGTGTGTTGTGTATTTTAGATGTATTATTTTTTATATAGATTGAAAATCCAATAATTAGAAAGTATTCAATTTCCAAGGGAGACTTTGTCGAAATTTCGTTTGACTTGAAGAAAAAAATATATTGAACTTGAGGTAGTCGAGTTGTTTTTTATTTATTGTATTTATTAGACTATAACAACACCCTTTTTGGCCCCACTCGTTCGCCCACGGGATTCTTCTCGCCTAGAACTAGGCACGACAATGAATGTCACATTGATGGTTTCTTCTACTTTCGATGACATTTCCGACGTTGAATGGACCATTCATATCATTAATAACGTGTAAGTAATATATTTGTAGTTACATATAGAATTATATTTGTTTTAACTGTGGTAATTAGTTGTATATTTTGGTATATTATTTAAAATATTTATGAACATACTAATTTTTTTTATTGTATTCGATAGTTTGTATCCATCTAGTAAGTGCAATAATCGGACCACCAAAATTTTCAAAGAGCGTTTGGACCTCGTCGACTCTATGTAGAAGTCAATCTTGCAGGAGAAAAAGAATCCTACTAGAATGAGTTTAAAGTAATATTTTAATTATTTACTTATATTACATTTAAATTAGGAACATGAAACTTACTAATATTAATTTTTTTCTTCTTTATAGAAACATTTTTTATGAGAGAGCCATTAACTCGATGGTTAAATGAGATGTGAGCGTCTAGCATACAAGCAGTATGCCGACATGCCGACCAGCTACAAGAAAAAGACCGATAAACCCAAGTACGAGATGCATGACGATAAGATTGGAACACATCGTAGTTACGGCTCGTTTTGAGCAAGCGACACGGAATCGCATAAGTTGAGATTGGTGGTGTTGGTGCTAGGTCATCTAGACATACAGGGGCTCCATCTTACGGATTGAGCATACTCAATAAATGGTAAATCTTATAATCCATTACGTTATAAATTAAAATTTGAATTTATTACATCTCATATTATTTATTTTTACCTTTTTAGGCTAAGGAGTTGGGTCGTGACCCAATCCTTACTAGTTGTTCGTAAGAACTCACAAGTCCTAAGATAGGTCGTTCATGGATCCATGATCCCAAGCAATTAGGGTAAACTTTTTATTGTTTTAATTATAAATATGCAAATTTAATATAAAAAGTATATTTATAATTTAATATTATTTTTTTTACTACGTAAGAGTATGTAGACCGATTGTATGCGTCACTGCTAGCCGATAGTTATAGGGTGATTCATCATCTACGGATGTTGACGAGTCACAAATATATATCAAGATTGTAGGAGGGGTGAAGAAGCGTATAAGTATACGGCCTTAGATCACATGCATGTCGAGTATTACTCATATTCATTACTCATATTCCGGTATCGCCTCATTCTCTCTCACATCTTGGTTCCCCGTTCGTATGGAGCAGGATCACACACATTGCCAACAAAAGCTAGAAGATGCACAACTTAACCGTACTCAATAGCTCAAGGAGGTAGAGAACAAATACAAGACCAAAAACCAAATTATAGAGCAACGGATGCGTAAGGTGGAGCAGCTTGTTAAAGGAATCACTCGGGAGGTGCGTCCCTCCTTCTAACCCACTCCGCTTACCTAAGAGTCCACTTTTCTTTCCAAAACCCAGCATCCAAAAGATTCAATAGCAAATGATCTTAATGAGGACTAATTTTCTTTTAAATTATGCTTTTTAATATGTTCATATATAGGATTGTATTGATATGCATATTACATTTGATTTTATATTCATTTAATATTATACAATAATATTTTATGTTATAAATTTAATTTTAGTTGTTGGCTAGTTCGATAAAATATTTAAAAGCATATTAATGAAATTAAAAAAAAAATCTACCAATGGATTAACGACACCCTAATGACAAAAAAAAAAAATTAAATTACCTAAATCTACTCTGGATCGGTGACACCCTAACAAAAAAATAATAATTGAATTTAACTATTAGTGACAAAAATTAGTGATGGATTTTAACTAATAGCGATGGAAATTAGTGACGGATACCAACAATAGATCAACGACCGTAATTAGCGATAGATTTTCATCTCTATATGGAGACGGATTTCACACCAAGCGAATGACTTTTTACAACAAAATAGCAATGGAAATACATCAAAATAGCAACAATATATCCATCACTAAATAGCATCGGATTAAGGATCCATCGCTAAAAAAATTAGTGACAAGCCTTTTAGTAATGGTTTATTTTCGTCGTTAAACCGATACACCGATGGAAATGTTAGGTTTAGTGATAGAAATTTTCATCGCTATTTCATTATTTTTTTTATAGTGTATTAAAACCAGCTCAAAATATAAGGAATATTTGGGGTTTTTTTTTTTAATGACATATTGAAAAATTAGTTTATAATATAAAGACAGATTCAAAATAATAACCCTATATTTTTTTTATAAAAAGACACACAATACGGGGTCTACTATAATTTCTTTTATTGAAAACATTTCTCGTCTTTTTTTCTTTCTCAATAATTGTTCTTTTTTAAAAAATTCAATGATAATCATTCTTTGAGGTTGTACAATTAAACCCACAAAATGTTTATACAGGACACATAGACACCGTTTGGTAGTTAAAAATTATTATGATGTGGCATCACCAAATAGCAATTTTTTTATTCCAGCATAACAAGCGAAGCTGTGAAACGCATTACAATTAGTAAATAGTGTAGATATAGATATAACTAGTTTTTCATCCATGCTACCTTATTGGCCAACTAAACATGTAAAATTATTTCAATTTGAAGATTTACGCTATACTATGAATTTATCAAAATATATTGAAACATAAATTTAAAAAAATCCATTAAATGTTATTATTTTTTATTTTAATTTTGCATTTGACTAATTATTCATTATATTTTTCATAAATTATCTAGAAAAAATATGATTTATTCTTATTTATTTGATTCTTAACTAAAAACTTATGATAGTCTAAAAATAAAATCTAAAACTCTATGGATTTTTAACTAAAAATTTATTTTATAAATTATTTTTTTTCAAAAAATCTAACACAAATTCTCTAAAAAATATTTTTACTTTTTAGATTATACACACACACACACACACTACTATCATTTAAAAATTATAAGAATCCATCATATAAATTATATAAATTTATTTTTTAAAAAAATAATCACGTTCCAAAATTTTATTTAAAAATTCATACACAGAGAACAATAAATCATGTTTATCAATAAATAGTATTTAAACAAAATAAAAATTAATTGGATGGCAATCTCTATAAGAAATGACAAACTAAAGAAATAAATTTTAAATAACAAAAATAATATAATCTGCAATGTATGTTTATTTTAAAATATAAAAATAGATTATATATATTTGTTTCTCGTCGATTGCATGAGAACGAAAAAAATAGCATTCGATATTGGAGAATATTCACCTGAATATCTTTAGAAAAAATTTGGAAAAAAAAAAAAAAAAAAACTCGGCTAATAACCAAGCCCGCA
The DNA here is from genome assembly GCA_963924115.1 of Dovyalis caffra. Taxonomy (NCBI): domain Eukaryota; kingdom Viridiplantae; phylum Streptophyta; class Magnoliopsida; order Malpighiales; family Salicaceae; genus Dovyalis; species Dovyalis caffra. Next base: position 3,141,085 of record CAWUPB010001009.1, on the reverse strand, counting down.
TGCCCGGGCATAGAGGAGCAAACCCTATCGTGAATTTTTTTTAAAAAAAAACTACAATTTCTAGCGAGCTGGTGTTCGTCGGAAACATTGTCGAAAATTTATATTTTTGGTTTTCGACTTCTCCAAAACCAAATTTTGTCCTAATGTTTTTTCAAAAACAACTTAAAATCACTAAAATAATGTCAAAAAAGCTATTTTAGAGTCTCAAAATTCATTTTTAATGTATAAAAATTCAAATCAAACTAAAAAAACTCAAAATATTTTATTCAATTTGCCATTTTATGTTGAAACTTGTTGGAATTGGATTGATTGTTATAAGTTTTGACTTAATCCTACATAATTAGGATTCGGCTCTTTTGCTTATTTTGTGTGAAATTTTGGCTAGTTTAAATAAAAAGTTAGGGCTGACTGATCTGAATTTTGGACCATAACTTCACGTATGCCTTAACTAAAAGTGATTAAAATTTCAAAATTAACTAATAAGAGGAGCTAGGGAGCCTAGTTCAAAATTTTAGGTTTTGAGCTTGTTTCGAGTTAGTGCAATTCTGACTGTATTTGTTTTTGGTTGTTGATACTCGTGGGTTGATTGGTGCTTATGGTATTCTATTCCTGGTTGTTTCTTCACATGATCCGTGTCACTTAGTGTGTGTATATATATATTGCCAAGATTTCAAATGGGTTAGGATCAAAGGAAAAATTCTTATCCAGACAAATCTGAGCAGAAACTTAAGCCTGGTTAACTTGACAGATTTTAGGCCTCCATTCCTTTTTACACATTGGCACATCTACCTGCTGTATCTCTTTAATCCTTAGTTCAGATTTCTTAATAAAAAGGCATTTAGAACCAACTAGTTGGCTACCTGCATTTCTTAATAATTATTCCAAATGTTTTTTTTTTTTTTTAATATGACCTAGTTAATTACAAACAGAAGGTCTCCACAAATATTCTACATCAAAAGAAAAGAAAGTGTCATCGACCTCCACTTTTAAAGAATTAGACAATTTGTCATACGCATTTACTTCAATGCAGACTTTAGCAAAAAAAAAAAAAAAAAAACTCTTTTATGCTTACGCGAAGCCTTATCCATGGAAATAAGGAATACACATCCAAGAAGTCATACTACTGGTTTATTTATCTTAATCATATATTTTTATTAATTTTTTAATAATCATGTTCTTTTATAATCATTCTTCTGGCTAAATTTTTCAATAACTATGTCAATTTTATACGATATACTCACAGGATGCTAATATATGACCTTCTTTTTCAAAAAAAAAAAATTAATTTAAAAAATCTGAAAAAAAAAACTCCATAATATCTCTCTTTTTCTCTACCTTTATATATAGAAACAAATAATTAATTTAATCACTCAATTTTTTTTGCTTTCTATCAAATTCAAAAAATTATATATATGAAAGAACATAAGCAATTTTTTTTTATTATTTAGAAAATTTATTATGAAAATTTATTTCAAATCCAAATAAAAAGAATTATGAAATTTTTTTTCATAACATAAGAATAAAACACAAGAAGCAGACAAAAAGAAGGATATTTTAGGATTTTGAAATCATTTTTATGTGTACAAAAGAATCGAAGCAATTTTTTTTTACTTATTTCAGAAATTTATTATGAAAATTTCAAACCAAAAAAAAAAATTTATGAAATTTTTTCATAACATAAGAATGAAAGCAAAAGACAGATTAAAAAAAAATGATATTTTAGGGTTTTTTTTTCAGAATTTGAGAGAAAAAAAATTAAAAGAAGAAATTAATTAATTATTTTTATAACTCAAAGTAGAAAAAATGAGAAGCATTTTGGATTTTTATTTTTTTCATATTTTTTAGGATTTTTAAAATTTTTCAGATTTTTTTTTTCAAAAAATATCATATGTCAACATTTGTGAGTTTATTATAAAAAATTAATGTAGCTATCAAAAAAAGTTGGTCAGAGGAACGGAACTAAGACATAAATTAAAAATAAAGGGACACTATTATGAAAAAAATTAATTAAAATACACAATTAAAATAAATAAGATAATAAAGAGACATTCTGAACTTTTAATCCATAGGAGTAGGAGTGCCAAAACCACTAGCAATATAACTAATGCCAAGCCCTCTTTCAAAAACCCATGTCAAAGTTTTTTTTATCAAGAAAATGAAATAGAAACAAACCTCGATCATGAGCACTTTCATTGCAAAATATGACGATTGCCTGTTTAGAAAGGAAAATTTTGCATCTTTATTACGATTTAGTCGCATATGGCACACATGTATATATGACGTCGTGCATCCGCAATAGTGAAGTCATGGTTTCATCTACGGAGTGAAGATAGGTTTTATCCATGGAACATGAGAAAATTGTTAAAATAAAATGTGTTTCCATTTCGTTTTGTACACATAGAACTTCACAGTGATACAATTTGACAAAAGACAGGAAAAAAAGATGAAAACAAGCTCAGAAGCACTCCTTTTCATCCGATGAAGATCAGACGATAATGATAGACCCTATCATCACACTGAGCACTGACGTCATCACAGCTTGAGAATGCACCAGCCGGGAATCGAACCCGGGTCTGTACCGTGGCAGGGTACTATTCTACCACTAGACCACTGGTGCTTGGTTGTCAAACTATGAAAACTTTATTATATAAATAATTCTTTAAATGTAATGGAGTAATTCTACTACTCGATGGCATCCTACTCATGGCCTCTTGAATTTAAGGTACTATACACAAACTCACAAAATATTATATTTGATATACATGCCATTGCCACCTAACATGAAATTTACAATTTTTAATTAACGTTGATTTAAGATTTTAAACGTTTTTGAATGAGAAAATTATTAATTTATTTTAAAATATATAAAGTAAAAGAAGTCCTATAAAGAAAATTCAAAATCATCACTATATTTTTGTTTTCCCTATAATTAAACTTAATCTTCAACTAGACAATTATTCACGTATTGTATGAATTTATTTTATTGTCAGTATTTCAGGATTTTTAAGAGATAGTATGCTTTCATATTGATAATTGAAAATTTTAAAAAAGATATTTTGAAATTGCATAACTCCTTTAATTATAAAATATAAAACTCTAAAAGGTAGATCTAATTATTAAAAATGCTTATTTTCACTTTAATTTTATGAGTTCGAACTTTAGGATTAATATCCATAGAAAAATATTATTTTGAATGCACTAGACTATTGTGGAGGTATATTTTTAACATTTCTTAGAAAGAGATTTAATCTTGAATAATGCATAAGATGGTCTTTTATATATATATATATATATATATATATATATATCACTATCGAATTAAACATACCCAAAATATAGCACAAAGGATTGAGCATTCCAATATTTCAGATGAAAATTTATCACTTTAGAATATTATCTAAATTAGTTGAATTTATTTTCTTTTTCAGACTCATTTTTTCTTCCTTTCTCTGAAGTTCTTTTAAATTGAATTATGATTCTAGTTATTCGACTTACTCGACCTCAATTCGAATGCTTTTTCGGTCCAATGCCAAAATAAACTTTCTAAACTTAGAAATTCTTGACATATAATATCAACTTCTTTTTTTGGTACTAAAAGGGGACAATAGCGAAAGCTACAAAACCTAACTAAAAGGCAAGATAATCCCTTATGTCTCTCTGATCATTCAAAAGCCACTTCAAAATAAAATTAGAATTTAAGAGCCTCGTAAAAATATACAATCTCTCTATCTAAAGTATGGATTTTCCCCTCATTTAGTCTATATACTGTTTATATTTAATTAATCGATGTCTTTAATTTTTTGCAACTTGATTAAAGCCTTTTGTTTTTTTAAATTTATTCAAACTCTTCATTAATTATATATCCGACGTTATATATTAAAAACAAGAGTAACGAACTACGAATGAATATGTGAAATAGTGATTCTTAGCTCTCATAGTATTCCATCTAAAAAACTAAAATTAAAAAAAAAATTGTATAATAAACAATAAAAAGACAAAATTGCCCGCATAACCCAAATCAATTTTTATCAAAAAAACAGCTTCCTCTTACCAATTTAACAACAAATACTTCATTAAATTAACAAAGCCACAAGGCTTCAAAAAAGATTAAATAAATAAATCATTATTATGTCTAGGTTACTCAACATTACTTGAAGATTTTTCTCTCTCTAATGTTTGATTAGCTTGTGGTGACAACATTAATTTATACTCATTAAACAATTCTAACAAAGTATCTATTACTTTGCCTACCATCCTCAAAAAATAATTATTGTGATATATTTCCCTAAAAAAAAATTCCATTTGCTCTAATTTATGTTTAAGATCACATGCAACCGCAATATAACAAGCATATTTTCTCAATACTTTTCCCATATTTGTTGTGTTAACTCCATTTTTATCTTATTAAAACCAGAAAAAGAATAATAATAAAAAAAGACTAAAGGGCCTGGACCTTATCCAAATGCGTTGGGCCTTGCAACCAAGCCTAGGCGTGCGGCTGGCAAGTCTACCTTAGGGCTTGATTTTTTTGTAAAATAAAATAAAATAAAAAATCAAAAGATGAAGGGGGTGTTTGATAACCTAATTGAGTAGCTTAAAAAATTAAGTTGTAATACTTATTATAAAAATCTTGTTTGATAACTTAAATGATCTCATATTAAAACTTAAGTTCGGTTAAAATCTACTTAATTAGATAAGTTAAAATTTTTAACTCATCCGATTAAGTCAAACTATCTAAAACATATTCTCTCTCTCTCTCTCTCTCTCTCTCTCTCTCTCTCTCTCTCTCTCTCTATATATATATATATATATATATCGAATTTATAAATTATAATAATATATTTTCAAAAATAAAATACTCATTTGAAAAGCATAAAAATAATTCATTATATAAATTATAATAATATATATTTAAAAAATAAAACATCGACGTTATAAAATTTTATTCCAAAATTCATATATTAAAAAATCAAATTTATTAACAAATAAAATTATATCAAAAATTAATTTGATGAGAATTTTAGTAAGAAAAAAATAATTGAAAAAAATAAATTTTAAACAATAAGAGTAATATAATCAAATACATATGTTAAAACTAAAATCTTAAAAAATATCGTATATATTCTATCATCTTCAAACGAGCTTATTACATTCAGTACTTAATTTTCAGTAAATACCAAACAGCTTGTCAAGAACATATTCAGTACTTAATATATTCAGCACTTAAAATTCAATACTTAATAGATTCAGCACTTAATTTTCAGTTCTATTAAACACCACCGAAATCCTAAATAGACATAGGTGCTATGCTACCTATTACTAAACGAGTAAATTATAAATTAATTCATCTCACTTTGAGAAATGAATTAATGAGTTTCTCTGTTTGAAAAACTAATTATTAAGTCTTTTTAATATTTTTTAATTTATTTTGATTTTTTTGTTTTAAGAAATAGAAAATGAATAAAATATAAATATAAATATAAAAAGATTGATGAAAAAGAAAATATTTTATAAAATAAAAAATATTAAATTAATTGTGATCAACACTAATTAAAATGATTAAATAATTATTTTTAAAACTAAAGGAACTAATTAAGTTGTTTATTGAAACAAAAAGAATTAATTTATAATTTACTCATTGCTAAACACACATGGACACGGACACAAGAACAGCTCTCCTAAAAAACTAAACCTAGTGTACAATTAGCAGAAGAAAAAAATGCAAAACAAAATCAGCCCTTTTTTCTGTCCCACTGAACTCATCCAAACATCACACAGCCAGCGTAGTGCCAACGTCACCGTCCAATCGAGAGCTTTCCAATAGTATTAGACAGACCAACTCCAACACAAGAAGATTGCCTACGCACGAGAGTAGGTTAAACGATGCCATCTCCACGCGCCTTTCACGCGCTAGAGTAGGTTATTATCTAGACAATGCACTTAGACCTAAGGTATAAAATGGTTTTTATTTTAGGGTATTGCTAAATCAATCAAATATTTTGTTATTCTCATCAAATTTTTTATTGTAAATTACCAACACATCACTACACATCAAGTTAGTAACTAGATAATGATTAGATGTAAGAGTTTGTTATTAATTTAAAATAAAAAATTAATGAAAATAACAAAACACATGATGAATTTAGCAATACTTTTTATTTTATTTTATATCTTTTGTCTGGACTGGAGTTATGAGTTTTAGACCTGGATTTCTACCTTTTTGGGTTCCATAGCTCAATGACAACTCAAGTGGGGGACAAATTCTTTTTTTATCCATCAAATCACTTCATCTAGAGTTGATAGAAAATACCCCAATAATAGACTTAGAATAAAAAAGTTAACATAAAAATAAGCTTGAATAAATAATTTTCTAAACTAAAAATACATGATAACCTCATTATGCAAACAAACTAAATGACTACGATCTTCTTCCGTTATATAACCAATTTAGTTAAAACTCTTAAGAGCAAGCATATATATATATATATTAGTTTTTATCTTGAAGTAAAACTGAATAGCAATTTTATATTTTCAAATCATATATTTTATGATCGCTTATTTGTCACCGTCTCGATGGAATAATGACTCTATTTGATATTTTAAAGGTTAAGTTCATGATGTTTTCTTACCTTTGAGAATTATTTTGTTTTATGCATTTGTTTCAAATCTTAATTTACTTGTGCTTATATTTTATGCATTTTTTGCATTTTTTATATAATGCATTTTTTTAGAGCTTGTTTTGAAGTTTGCTCCCTCGCACTCGCTATCACTTTACGCAATATGTGATTTTTAACAAGCACACACTCGAGGGATCATGATCTCGAAGTTTGTGCAACTCATTTATCCGCTTATATGAAAAATCTATTCTCATATATGAGACCATGAAAGAAAACTCGATAATATTCATGCATATGAGCATTAAAAATTTTACTATGTATTTGTAAAATTTAATCAATTCAATCCAATTGGATCGTAAGATAAAATACCAATTAAAAATTTTGAAAACGTTTAAGAAAAAATACTTTTTGAAACTTTATTAATTTCAAAAAGTTTTAAGAAAAAATTAGAAAATACTCAATCGTTGAAAATTTTAAAAAGGTCCAGGGAAAAAGTAATTTTTCAAAATAAACAAACTTTTGAAAACGTTTCAGAAATAAAAAAATCGAAATTATTTTTGTGATAATCCATTACTAGTGAAATACATTATATGAGCTTTTTTATATGTATATATATATAAAAAAATCTTACCATCTTATTCTTGCATTTAATTTTTTTCATTTTCAATGGAAGTAAAATAAGTTTATATATGATATCATTGGGTAGTTGGTAGAGTGTTAATTAAGTCCAGGGATCAGATTGAACAAAGAAAATAAGATAAAATACCAATTAAAATTTTTGAAAACGTTTAAGAAAACATACTTTTTGAATATTTATTAATTTCAAAAAATTTTAAGAAAAAAATTAGAAAATACTCAATCACTGAAAATTTTAAAAAGGTCCAAGGCAAAAGTAATTTTTCAAAATAAACAAACTTTTGAAAACGTTTAAGAAATAAAAAATCATAATTATTTTTGTGATAATCCATTACTATTGAAATGCATTATGAGCTTTTTTTTCAAAAAAAATCTTACCAACTTATTCTACCATTTAATTTTATTCATTTTCAATGGAAGTAAAATAAGTTTATATATGACATCATTAGGTAGTTGGTAGAGTGTTAATTAAGTGCAGGGATCAGATTGAACGAAGAAAATAAATACGAATAATAAATAGTAGTAACTGCTAGAAAAAAGGAAAAGACAAAAACAAGCTCAGAAGCACTCCTTTTCATCCGATGAAGATCAGACGGTAGTGATAGACCCTATCATCACACTGAGCATTGATATCATCACAGCTTGAGAATGCACCAGCCGGGAATCGAACCCGGGTCTGTACCGTGGCAGGGTACTATTCTACCACTAGACCACTGGTGCTTGTTGGAACAGTTGTGCCATAAATATTATCTGTACATGTTTCCGATTCCTAGGTTCAATGACCTCCATTGGACAGGCTTCAATTAGGAAAAAAAACCTCATAACCAGCACAAAATCTTTTTTTTTTTTTAATTAAGAGTGCAATGATATTTTAATACAATATAAACGTAAATGATTTTTTTTATATAATTAATTAACGTTAATGGAGTTCGTAATAAAATGTGATGGTAATTACATCCCTTTATGTGGTTAAATTTAACGTTGCTAGTTGAAAATATTCCATTTGACATTTGGCAATTTATGTATATCAGGGGCTGATTGCAATTTTTGTTTAATTGATTGTTTCTTTATTTTGTAATGAAATCCTCATTGATTTCGATGCAAGTGTACAAACATGGTGTATATATATATATATATATATATATATATATATATATGAAGAAGATGTCAATCCGTAAAACACACATCATTTAAAAAGAATTTACTATTTCAAGGGTCAGATATATTAAAATGAAATCTTCTTCATTGATTTCAATGCAAGTGTACAAACATGGCATATTATGGTTTTATTTTATTTTATTTTTTTAAAAGAAGAAGAAGAAGATGTCAATCCGTAAAAAAAAACATCATATAAAAAGAATTTACTATTTCAAGGGGTCACATATATTAAAACCAATCTCTAGCATATTTCTGTTCTTTTATTAATTTATTATTATTATTATTATTTCGAATAGGGCCTCTGTTCTGCTCATTCTATGAGTTTAATGATATAAGATTTTTGGTTTGAACTCAATATCAATGCCCGATATTTAAGAGATTTCTAAAAAAAAAAATTATTTAAAATTGTTTGTTTATGTCTTTATTTTATTTATTAGGGATGTGAGTTAAACCATGTTTTGGAATCACCATTTAAAATTAAAGAAAACTAAGAAACTTAAAAATAACACTCGGTTTAAAGATTTTAGGATAAGGAGTTAATTATATCTTTGGAAAAATATCAATCACCCAAATACATCTTTTTCAAGAAAAGGTACCACGTATGGTATAATCTAAAAAGTTTTATCTTTCAAAAATTTCGATTTTTGCCAAATTATTTCTAAAGTCAATTTCCAAGTTTATTAACTAAGTCAATTGATTTTTTATTTTTATTTGTGACATGATATTGAATTGACGATCGGATCTCATCGTCTGAAGTCTCGTCAACTCAACATTGGATCTAGTTTAAGTTTAGACATAACCGGTATGCTGAAGAATGACCAATTATTAAAATATGGTTGATTTGAATTAATATCAATTGCTATTAGATTGACACATATTAATTTTCACCTAACATTTCTCTCGTATATTTTTTTTGTTCTTTTCCCTTTTTATGTTTTTTTTCCTATCATTTTTTTTTTAAAGTTAGTGAAGGATCGTCGTCGATCCTTAAAAATTAAGAGACTCAATGATCCGCACACCTATTAATTACCTAATTAAGCTAATGATTATTTAAACAATATTTAACATTAAATAAATTCGAAATTAAATTACCAAGACCTACACAAACACACATATAGAAGTCTAAAATCTACAATCACAATTTTAGATTTAATTAATATTAAATACTAAGCTAAAATGTAATCTAAATACCAAATGAAATTAATAAAAAAAACATTAAACCAAATAAATCAAAATAAGTAAGCAAACGAAGTTAAAAAAATTATAAAAATTGATATCTAGACTAGAAGTGAAAACATAAAAGCATGGCTAAAAATTGAAGATTTAATTAACTTAGAAAAATAGCCAAAAACAAAGAAAATAATTTTATTAGGCCTAATGGGCTTTCAACCCATTAGGTTAAGCCCACTAAACATGCATGCTTAGGCGGACCCTCTTCTTTTTCCTCTCCCTTCTTTTTCTTTTTGAATGGATAAGAGTCAACCCAATCCTTTTTCTTCACCCAGTGCTAGCCCAACCTTACTCTTATTTCCCTTCTTTTTGTTTTCCTTGAACCGGGCTAAACCTAGTCTAGTCAGTTGTGTCCTCGGCATTCTCTCTCTATCTCTCTCGTTTTTTTTCCTTTCTCTTTTTTTTCTTTGTTTATTTCTTATTCCTTCTTTTTTGAACTTATTTCCTATGGCACCTCCTAAAACTGGACTTAGGATGATCGAGCCAGTGTGACCCAAGAACTTCAATTTATGTTCTTAGATGTTCCTGAAGGATCTAAAAACTACCCTACAATTGAAAACAAGAACATAAAACAAAAATGGATTTTGCGAGTCCCGGTTTATGCCGAGAGTTGAAGGAGTTGTTTGCTGAAAAATCACAAATCGAGTGTCTTGGGAGGTTTGATGTGAACTCGAGAACAAGATACAACTCGAGGATAAACTTGAATGACCTAGAAATGAGTTTGAAACCTAGAAATCCCCTTCTCCAAAAACCCGTAAAATGATTCTCTGTGAACCCAAAATTCTCAACCAAAATCTTCATTTTTCTCTCTCATTTCCTTTTTTTTTTATGTGTTCTAGGGAGGTTTGGATTATCAAGGTTATGTATTTAGGAGCTAAAATTATATCCTCAACAACCCGAACTCTTCTCTCTTAAATCCAAAATGTTTTCCCTTTTGAAAACCCAAAAAAATCCTCTTCCAAAATCCTACCTTCTCCTCAAAATCTTTTCTCCGAATCTCTCTCTCTCTCTCTCGGTGTTTTGGATTATCAAAGTAGTGTAATTGAGAGCTTCAATTCTATTCTCAATAACTCAAAATTCTTCCCTTTTAAACCCATAATGGTTTTCTTTCTCAAACCTAGAAAAATTCCGGAAAATCCTCAACTCCCCCCCTTTTTTTTTCTAAAAAAGGTGCCCAATTTATATCCAAAATTTGACTTTTCTCCAAAGATAGGATCACCCACATTCGATCATAATCATTCCCACTAAACATCAAAAACACCTAAGCTCTTGCATTTCATTTGTTTTGTATAGAGAAAAAATGAAAATTATGCAATGTGCATGTAGGTCTAGCATAAATGTCATGCGGATGGTGTGTTGTGGTGAACATAGTGGTTGAAACGTGATTTCGACTAGTACAATTGCCAATTAGGAATTAGAGTATTGAACATTGAGCGAGTTTATCCTCAAGGAAGACATTGAACAATACCGAGGAATTGATTGTAGGTTATAGCAAATGACGGGTCATTCGATAAATATTTGGTCCTATCGTTCGCTCCCTCATTTTAGCTTGGTCCCCGGATGTTGTAATTCCCTACAATTACACCCCCTAATTTTCATTTTAATTTTACTCTTTTTGGCCTTTAATTTCATTTTTAATTTCACTCAATTCCATCCCTATTTCATTTAATCTTGTTCTTAACTAACTTTCACTACAAGAAAATTGATAATTAGCAACGACGAGTTAGTGATGGATTTAATCTATCATTCTTTACCTACTTAATAGTGACCAAAATAGTGATGGTTTTGAGATGGAAATGTAACAATGGAACATGTTCCATTGCTCGCTGAATAATCAATGATGGATTAGTGATGAACTTACAAGAGGATTTGGTGAAAGAAATAAATTCCATTGCTAAACGCAACGTTGGGGCAAGCGATGGTCAATATATGTTGCTATTCACCGACGGACACCATACGATCGATACTTAACTTAACTTCGAAATGTTATAAACAAAATTAGCGAGTCATTGAAAATTTAAATCAGCGATGGATACGACCATTCCATCGTTACATAGTGATGGATTAGCGATCGAACATACTTTTTCATAAGGTCCGGTGAATTTCTCATACTTTACGGATAGTTCGAGTGGAGATTTGAAATTCAAAATAGTGATGGACGATTACTTTTGTCGTTAATTAGCGTTGGATTAGCAACCGAACATAATTTCTTCATGAATTTTGGCAAATTTCTCAAAGTTTTTGGATAGTTTGAGCGGACATTTGAAATTCAAAGTAGCGATAGACATTTTTTTTTTGCTAATTACCAATGTTTTCATCGTTAATTCTAAACCCCTTTACCTTTTAACCTCTTTCTCTTTCTTCCTTATTTCCCTCCTTTCCCTCACCTCCTCCTCTACTCCACCACTACTCGCCACCCCCAACAGCCCCTAACCACTCGTCCCACGCCACGCACTCCCTCTCTAGCCCACTCGGTCTTGCAAGTACAACTTTCTCCTTAAGATTCATCTTTAGTCTCTCTTCTCCTTCCACTTATTTGGTAATATTTTCTCTCTATAGATCTTTAATTCTTTTCTAATTAGATTGGTTTGGTTAGTTATTAAGTTAATTTTGTTAATTGCTAGTTATTTTTTATTAATTACTATGTCAAAATTTTGTTAATTAATTGTTAATTTATTTTTTTATTGTTTTGGTTAATTGTTATGTTAATATTAATTTTTTTAACTAATTTTCTAATTTATTCATTATTTTTGTTAATTGTTAGGTTAATATTAGTTATTAATTAATTTCTTATTTTATTTATTTTTTGTTAATTGTTAGGTTAATATTGATTGTTAATTTGTTTGTTTTTATTTTAAAATATAATTAACATTTCAATTAGGATTAATATTGTAATTAGTTATGATTAATATAATTAAGTTAATTTGAGTAAGAATTAATTTAATTATGATTATTTGATTTTATTGATTGATTTTTAATATTAATTATTTTCCAAATGCTTAAATAATTAAATTAATTATATTTAATTTTGATTATAATATTATAATCGTTAATTATTATCGATGTTTAAAATTTAGTGGACATTTGAATCAAAATTTAATTTTATTACGTTTAGTTGATTATAATAATTAAATTAATTAGATTTAATTTGGATTATAATATTATAATTTTTTAATTAATATTGATATTTTGTTTAATTATCTTACGTTATATTATTCGATTATAACCCATGATTCCAATAATTGTGGACGTGTATCCTCGATTAATGGCAATCCAAGAGGATCACCAACCAATATCGGTCGGGGATCTCCCACTTTAGGCATCGTATGTAGGTCGGGGATGTCCCACAAAGGCGATACTTCTACGGTGTCTTCGATCATGCCAGCTTCTTGCATCGAGAACGAGAGGTTCATGCATCGAGAATAAACATTCGCACACCTACTACATAGCTTCCAAGCATCGACGACATCGGATGCCACTTTCATTGGTGTATCCGCCACTCTGGGGGATCCCAAATTTCATTCGATCGATGAATTATTTCTATCGCTCGCGAATGACATGTTATTTTTTAAAGACATTATTATTATTTGCCTATTTTAATATATCATTTCAATAACTACTTTTACCTTTTATTGAAGGTGATGCTAAATTACTCAAATTTTGCATGTTCAATATCAACAAGCTTATACTCGTAACCAAAATAAGACGAATTAATGATGGTTTAAACTCGTTGTTAATTCTTAAAAAAATCATCGCTAAAAATAATTAGCAACGACTTTGCAAACCATCCATAAAAAGCTTGTCACTAATTATTTAGCGACGGTTTTCCCGTTGCTATTTTAGTGAAAATTGTCACTAATTTTTGACAAATCGGTGACTTTTTTAAAAATTGACACCAAATTCGTCGTTAATTTTGGACAAATTTATGATAGTTTTAAAAAATCATCACTAAAACCATCATAAATTATCCATAATTAGCGACTAATTTAGCAACTATTTGTAAAGATGGTCAATAAAGTATGATTTAGCAATGGTACAAAGCTGTTGCTAAATTCATATGAATGTTTTTCTCAATATTTACCTAATATTTTATTTTATGTTTTAAAATTAAGCTATTCTAATTAATAACTAACTAAAAAATGCTATGCATAAAATTTTTAACTATTAAAAAATCATTATAATATATAAAATTTAATAAAATGAAATATATATTAAAACATCAAATTATGAAATAATTGTAAATTTTGTTAATATTACAAAAAAAATAATATAAAAGCTTGAAGCGATCTATTGGTTTGTCAATCGGAGGATCGATGGGATTGTCGGTTGAAGGGTCGGTGGATGAATTGCCTTGCTACATATTCGAGCAACATCTACTACATCTACTTGGATCATCACATGTTGTCTGTCAAGTATACTTGTTTCAACTCATTTGTAGTAGCTCGATCATCACATGTTGTTGTCAAGTAATATACTAGTACTCTCCAGCTTACTCGATCTTTTTTGCTTGTCTAGAAGTATGAGCCTTTATTTTCTTTTATTGCACCTCGTTATCGATATGAAATCATGAAATGGTCGAACTAGAGGATGTACCGACATTAGAGTAATAGTGAGAGGCATGTGACTCGAATTCGTACATTCTCTTTCTCTTACTATCTTCTTCTTCATTAGCCTTCTTAAAAATCTCGTTCATGTCGATATCAAGCAATGAAGTACCTTCGTCTACCGACTAGAAACCTCCTCCTCAACTATCTTATCCATGATCTCTTACATAATTACATAAATTTTAGTATTAAATAGCTATGTTAATAAGTTTTATAAAAGTGACATATGTCACCTCATTTCGATATGAAATCGCGAAGTGATAGAACTAAAGGATGTACTAAAGTTAGACTAATAGTGAGAGGCCTCCGACTCGAGTTCATACATTCTCTTCCTCTTACTATCTTTTTCTTCAACAACCTTCTTAAAAATCTCATTCATGTCGATATCAAGTGATGAAGTACCTTCGTCTCTCGACTAGCAACCTCCTCCTCAAATATTTTATCCACGATCTCTTACATAATTGCATAAATTTTAATATTAAATAGCTATGTTAATAAATTCTATAAAAGTGACATATGTATGAAATCACCTTATAAATTAATTACTTACTCGAGAATTCTTACTCACCGATCGATGAATACATACCGATCATCAACTTTCTTTTCGTAAGTCCTTAAGAAAATCTTGTGAGCATCGGGTTCACGACCCGATGTAATAAATATACTTAAATGTAATAAATATACTAAAATTTTTAATTAATAATGTTCAAATAACTATAAAAAACATATATATTAAGATTTATCATGCGTATTGTGTGCTTACCATAGGTGATCGAACTCGCCGTATATCTAGATGGGCTAACTCCGATGCCACCATTCTCGATCTTACGGTTCCGGTGGTCGCTATCTCAAATCGGATAATAGACTCAAGGTTTGCCCATTCTTTTATGTCTCGTATCCCATATCTCCTACGAGATATATGTTGATTTGGAGTGTTCTTAATGCTATAAAGGAAGTTGAAATATCACTTCCATGCTAGAATCTACCATGCGTTCTTTATGGTTTTCTCGATATTCCGCTCCCACTTAAAGGACTTTTGCAAGAACGTTAATAATATTCATTAGTATATTTAATTGAATATTAATATTTCTTAATTGAAATATGAAGTCATCAATAAATTAATTAAACTATAAACTACCTTAAACTCTTTCCAATACAAGTCTTTAGTTTCTAGATTAATTATCTTCCATATCTATCCGGATATGTTAACATACTTGTGGAATGTCTTAAAGATACGAAAAGCATAAATTTTGAAAGGATACGATTGTGAAAGTAGACATTAATTAATAATTAAATAAACACATAATTATAATAATATAAAAAAATATTTCATAAAATTATGCATAATACATACTCCTTACCATTAACAATAGTAATCATAATCCAAGGATCGAATGTAGATCCGACGGGTTTAGAAGCTGCACTTAGGAGGGACATTCTATGATGAGCCATGTTTAAGAACATGACGATAATCTTATTGTAGCGAAGGCCTTAATGATGACAAAGGGTCAAATGGACGGGGGCATGGAGGTCCAAAATAAAATGGTTCAAGCCGAGACATGTCAAAAGTTGATGGGGTTGACACGAGGAGACGTAGAGCTAATATGGAGGCATATCGATGGAGGGGCCATTTGACTAGGAACGAAAGCGGGACTATGCCCACGACCACTATCACTCGTCATCGTCAATATCCGAACCACGACCCTCATCATATAACATGAGCCACTACATGCGGGAACGTCCCTTACAACGAGGTATTATAACACACACATTATCATACTAATTAGTTAAAATATTGATATTAATAAATAACATTGATATTAACATAAAAAATTTGAAATACATTTATTTTGTGAAGAATAAATAATTTCATTATTAAATTAAAACATATATATATATATATATATGAAGTAAATGGTGTAGGACAATCAAACGTTATCTCTAATCACTATCATGGTCATCATTGTTACATCTTCATCTAAGTCTTCCTCAACATCCGTTTTAAATTCAACTTTATTCTCGACATTAATTTCACCCCCTTATAAATCTATTAACGCTCTAGTTGGATCGGTCAACGAATGACCTTCTTTGTCATCAACTTGGATGACATTATGTTGGCCTTCCATTTTGTTTTATTGAAACGGTTCCATAATTGTTTGGATCGTAATAGATGATTTGGACACATCCATCATCGGCCTAGGTTTTACCTTACATACGACCAATCAATCATGCTTGATGCATTTCGATATAGGATATGTTACATAATACATCCGATGTGCTTGTGTTGATAGGATAAATGAATCGGATCTATTTGATGTCCTATGACTATTTACTTTTACTACTCCATATTGATCATGAACTCTTGTACCAACATTAGTATCATATCAATCACATTTGAACCATACGGTTTTCTTGATTGGTAAGGCAAGATACTTAAGTTTTGGGTATATCGATCAACCTATTATAGTAGTCATTTTCCTCCACACCGTAACTAACTCCTTTTACGCACACTCCACTACATATTATTGCTCGACCCAAATCATGACTTTCGATGTGGAACTTGTACTCATTTACAATGTATCCCATATATGACTTAGCTATTCGCAATGGCTCTTTTGTAAGATCTTAAATGTAATGTTTTGTTATCGTGTTGGGTTGTACATTACTTGCTCGTAAAGTCCAAATCCATTACTTAATATAAGTATGAAATTTCATAAAACTATTTTAATAATAAACCAAATTCGGAACTTTTGATACTCACATATCAATGGAACTAGGATGGAAAATCAGTTTCAAGTCAAGCATCTACTTTGTTTTTCGATATGTCGGGATTACTTTGATGAGTTGGATCATAAAATATCTATGAAAGAAAAAACTATTAAAAGAATTTTATTATGTGTAATAAAAATAATCGATAAGTAATGAAGTTCGGTATTGTAATTTTTAGTAATTATAGCACTTACTCGGTGTAAGGTGTCATCTCATCACGAGTTCAACAAAATATAGGTATGAGATACAATCTTTTCTTGATCTATCAACACATGTGATTTTCCTCGACTACGAGGTCAACATTTCGATTTGAATAAAGTAAGTATTCCTTCAATGTTGTCATTTGGTTCTCGAGGACACTCAAAGTTCCATGGCACTTTTTGTAGTCTAGTTTAGATATGAGACTTGAAGTAATATGAATAGAACGTTGATGCTATTTTTTAAAACTAAATATGCATTGCATATTGACCGTTCTGAATTTTTTCTTGATATTGTTTTTAATTTTAAAAAATATCCGCATTATATGTGTATTTTACTTAACATATATTTTTCAAAAAGTAAATTAATAAAGGGTTTAAAATCAATATATTTACCTTTCAAATGGATGAATCCACTGATATTGTACTAGTCCTATTGTTTTTGCTTCATACACTAAATGTGCTAAAAGATGTTTCATCGAGTTGAAAAAACTTGATGAAAATATGCACTTAAATTTGCATAAAATGAAAGGTATCTCTATCTTAATATGGATCATATCTTTAACCTTAATGATGGTAGAAGTTAATTTCTTAAAGAATAAGTTCAACTTAGTTAGTACTTTCCAAACATTTTCCGATAACATGTCGTGAAGTACGATACGTATTAACCTCTCGCATAAATATATGACAAGTCATGACTTTTCACACCATATAATCTAAGGTTGTTCATATCAACACACCTAGCTAAGTTCGATACAAATCTATTGAGAAATGTAAGTTGTTTAATCCATTCATACAATTGTATTTTTTATTATTTATTTAGAGTGTAAAACACTTTAGGGTATTTTTCGAGTTTTCATCTATTTCTAATTACGGACGTTGACAATAAAGTTTTAACTCTTCTTTAAATTTTGCATTGTCTTTTGTTTTTTTCGGTACACTCACAATTGTATTAAACATATTATCAAAGATATTTTTTTCAATATGCATCACATACAAATTGTGTCAAATTAAATTATAACTTTAATAAGAAAGATCTTAGAGTATATTATATTTTTTCCAACCATAAACTATAAATATATTGTTATTACACTCTTCGGAGCCTTCTTCCACGACTTTCAACAACTTCAAATTTTATATTTCATGTAAAATTTCTATTCTAGACATGATCGGGGAGCAAGGTCTCGTCACAATAGAATTTTGCTTAAATGCATTCCTCGTTCCTCCTAAAAGGATGACTTTGTGCCAAAACTTACGATGACAGATCAAACTAAAAAGTCTTTCTTCCATTATGGAGACTAAAAGCATTAGATTTTTTCATGCAATATGGGTATGCTATTTGACTCGTAGTACTTCAACCTCATAATATTGAATATGCAAGAAAGTCATTGATTATCCATATGAAAATGGCTCGCATTTAGAAATTCTCCTTACGAAACACATCATCGGTAAGCACACCATCTTTTCACAATTCAACCAACTCTTTAATTAAGGGCTATAAGTACATGTTTAGGTTGATTTTTGGATTTCTTGATCATGGGACAATTATAGTTAAGAATATACATTCTTCTTTCACACACTTCTATGGTAGTAAATTATAAGGCCTTACAATCACGAGTCACAAAGAATATTGTTATCCAAATTAACCAAAAGGTTGAAACCCATTAGCATAGACTCCCACTCCAACATTCCTAATTTCGATGTTAAAGAATGATGTGTTTGATTGAAATGTCACCACATAAAGAAGTCAAAATAGTGATGTATAACGTTTGTCTTAACTACATGTTCGACATGCCGCATCATTTCACTAGTTGTGGCGATCGACACATAAATTCTCCGTAATTGTGAGGTTAGCAAAAAATAATACATTTTTGTATATAGGACATATGTTTCTCTAATCGATCCTTACCTAGGACTTATATATCGAGGATGGTCTTAGATTTTGCAAGTGATTCTCTCACCGTCTTCACCCCAATAAACCATGCAATCATTTATACAGATTGTGGATCGATTGAACTAGTAAATCCATTATTTTAGCTAACTTTTTCGTATTGTAAAAGTATTCTAGTGTGCAATTATCGACAAGCATCAACTCTTTCATAAGTTGATATAAGTCATTGTAACTCCTCTCCGAAAAATAATGTTCACACTTAAGATGTAACAAATGGGTCATTATAGATAACTATGAGTGATTTTTTGAACGAGGTCGGATCTTTCTATTGGATGCATTCAATAAATCATAAAATGCTTAGAAATTAGGATTTGGGTTTCATCTCGTTTTAAATGGATTAAATGATGGATCAGTTGCATCAATCACCATTGTGTGATATCGATGGCTCGAGGTTCATCAAATATTTGTTCAATTTGAACAAAATTTACCAAATTGTCACCATAATTAATTGACTCATTTTTTCCACGACGTCTCCGCATATAATATTCGGACATAAAATCATATCTCATCAAATGGTATTTAACGATATCAAGATTTTCATAACTATGGTTTTGACATTTTTTAAGTTTATAAGGACATCTTATCTTATTTCCGTCCATACACTTCGGATGACTAACAACAAAATTAATAAATTCATTAATCCCATCTACAAAATGCTAATTTAAAAGTCCATTGGCTACTCTATAGTCAATCCATAAACGATCCAAATTCATTTTAAACTAAATGTAATTATTTTAATAATTAAATAGCTAATTTACTTCAATTAACAAATAAAAAATTAGTTTAACAACTAATTAATTAATATTTTAATTAACTACGTAATTAATTCTTTTAATCAATAATTAAATATTTTAATTACAAAATAATTGACTTAATTGAAAATTTTAAAAAGGACATTAACAACCAAATTAATTAAACTAACATGTAATTTTATATTTTTTAAAAATTTTTATAATTTATTAATAAACTAAAAAAATTAATTAACAACCTAACTAAAAAAATAATAATTTAATAATTTAATTACCGATTAATGGACTTAATTTAACAATTACAAAACTAAATTAACAAGCAACTCGAATGAAACTAACCCGTAATTTTATAATTTAAATTAAATTTTATTAATCTACTTATAAACTCTTAATTTTCTTATTTATCTACCTAATTGATTCTTTTAAACGAAAATTAAATAACTTAATTATAAAATAATTGACTTAATTAACAATTACAAAACCTAAATAACAAGCAAATAAATTAAAGTAACACGTATACACACACACACACACATACATATATAGACATATATACATACACACACACACATACATAAATATACATTTATACATACATACATACATACATATATAGCACACACACACACACACACACACACACACACACACACACACACACACACATATATATAATTCTAAACTAATTTTCTTAATCAACTACCTAATTAATTATTTTAAAAAATATTTTAAAATTTTAATTACCAATTAATTATTTTATTTAATGTAACAATTGAAAATTTTAATTACCACTTGTATATATAATTAAACTAATAAAAAATTAATTTCGTAAAATAATTAAATAATTTATTTTCCCATAAATTTAATTAATGTAATTAACAAGTAAATTACTTATTTAAAAATTAATTAATTAATAAATAAAACTAACACCTATTCAATTTTTAAAAAACAATTAAATTATTTAAATACAAACAATTTTATTTAATTTAATTAATAGCTAAATGAAAATTATTTAACACGTAATTTGTTAAAATAATACTTAAATAATTATTTAAACAAAAAATTAAATTAATTAAAAAATAAAAATACTTAAAATAATAAAATAAATTAAACTAGCTAGCAATTAACCAAAAAATCACTTATTTAACAACAATTAACAATTAAATTTTTTAAATACCAACATATAAACTTAATTTCAGTAAAAACTATATAAATAAAAATTATTTAACACATACTATACTATACTAATTCTTAAATAATTATTTTGACCAAAAATTAAATTAATTAATAAATAACAATTACTTATAACAACAAAATAAAATAAACTAACTAACAATTAACTAATAAACAATTAACAACTCAATGGAATTTATCTAACACACAATTTATTAAACTAACACTTAATTAATTATTTAAATAAAAAATTAAATTAATTAACAAATAAAAAATATTTATAATAATAAAATAATTTAAGCTAAATAACAATTAACCAATAAATCACTTATTTAACAATAGTTAACAACTAAAATTTTTAAATACCAACATATAAACTTAATTTCATTAACAACTATGTGAATCAAAATTATTTAACACATATTTTATTAAACTAGCACTTTAAAAATTATTTAAACAAAAAATTAAATTAATTAACAACAACAATAATAAATAATTAAACTAACTAGCAATTAACTAATAAACAATTAAAAATAACAATAATTAACAATTAACAACAAAAAATTATTAAAAAATTAAATTATTCAAAAACTTGAAAAACAAAAAAAAAAAAACTTAATGCATGGGTTATCAAAGAGGAGCTATTGCCAAGCTAGAAGGAGGAAGGGTTGTTGCCATGAAGGAGCTCCTGCCACGAAGAAGAGGAGTGAAGGGAGGAGGAGGAAAAGAGGGAAAAAAGAAGAAAAGGGAGGAGAAGAGGGGAAGAGATGGAGGGCAAGAAGAAAAGATGAGAAAATAGGAGATTTAGAGGGAATTGCGAGGCAAGTTTGGGGGAGAAACTAGGAAGAGATTTTGGAGTGTGCAGTTGTTAGAAGAAGATGAAGGAGAGAAAGAAAATTTGAGAGAAAAAGATGAGGGCATTAGCATTTAGGGATTTAGTTTTTAGCAATGGTTTTGGTCCCGTTGCTAAAACCATCACTAAATTAGCTAAAAAATTCAAAATGTGATCGTTTTCCTCCAACGGTAAAAAATTAATGATGATTTTATAAAATTATCGCTAATTTTTACATTTTGCAACTGTTTTTATTAAAAAAAACCGTCGTAATTTTTCTTCCAAAAGTTCATTTCAAATATCAATGGATTTAGCGAATGGTTTTCATTAACCATTGCTAAATTTCCTTGATAACAATAGATTTTAGCGACACTTTCCTAAATTTTCTTGGTAACAATAGGTTTTGTTAAACCATTGCTAATTCCAAATTATTTACTTAGGTTAGCAACCAGTTCTCTTAAATCATCGTTAAATTCAATCTTTTTTTTTATTGAGTTAGTGATGGTTTAATAAACCATCACTAATTTTTCTTTTCAAAATTGTACTTGCTATGGTTGTATGAAACCGTCGCAAAAAATTATTTTTTGTGATAATATTTTAGTCCATTGCAAAAAAACCCTCACTAATTTCATGTTTTCCGATAGTGACTTCGTTCGAGAGGCTAATAAAAGAATCGTATCTCATTCGTTAGTTTCTTTTGCTTTCATTTTTTGTTTTTGTAATTGAGCTATTCATAATGTAGCAAAACAAACCTTTATAGATTGTCACTCGTTTGACAACTATGAATAGTAATCACTTGGAATCCTAACTTTTGCACTCAATATATTTCATAGAATTATCCTTGACAAAAAGAAGAAAAAGAAATAATTAGTTTACTTAATGGTTATTAAAGCTATATAAATAATAAAAAAAATCATCAAAGTTGTTCATCAAAATCTCAAAGTCTAAATATTCAAAAATCAAATTACTAAAAATACTAAAAGATCCGGGGTTGTTACTCGTTCATTTGCTCGTAGCATTTTTTTTTTAAGGGTCGTTGGTCCTAAAGAAGCGAGCTCGACTCGGCTCGGCTCACATGCCTACACAAGCAGATCCCATTTGCTTTTTTTCTCTTCTAATAATTTATTTTTATATTTTTATCACGAAATCAGTGTGAAAATATAAAAAAAAATTGTTATTTTTTTTATATTTACATACAATTTGACAATAATAGAATATATATAATATATTTTTTTAAGATTTTAATTTGAACACACACACACACACACACACACACACACACACACACACATATATATATATATATCTAATTATATTATTTTTATTATTTAAAATTTATTTCTTTAATTGTTTTTTTCTTATTAAAATTTATCATCAAATTAATTTTTTAATTTTTTTATATAATTTTATTTTTTAATAAATTTGATTTTTTATTTATTGATTTTGAAATAAAATTTAAGAACGTGATATTTTTTATTTTTTAAAATATATTATTATAATTTATACGATTGATTATTTTATGATTTTTAAATGAGAGTAGTGTAGTTGCATATATAAATTCGATGAGAGAGAGAGAGAGATAGCTAATAATGTGTTTTAGATAATTTGACTTGATTTTTTTCAAAAATAATAATTAGTTAAAAAAAAATTTGACTCAATTTTTTTTAAATTAATAACTAGTTAAAAAATTCACGGGTTTTATTTGGTTTATATATATAATCGAATTTATCGAAGCTAATTTTATAATAGTTTTTATTTAAATCTAATTACTTCGATATATTCCATGCGATTTCAGTAGGTTTTTTTGTATATATATATTTTTATTTATTCTATATATTCTCAATTTGTTAAGTACGATACATATATAATAGTTTTCTTAGAAATTAATTATATCTACATACATAAGATCAATTATTTATTTTTTTCCATGTTCTAAAATCGATATTTTTAAATAAATTAATTTAATTAATATTTTGAAGGAACTTTTTAATTATTCAAATATAATTTTTTATATTAATATTATAAATTATTTTGTTAATAAGTATATATAAATAAAATAAGTTTGCTTAATATATAGATTTGATTTATATTAATCTTTAAAAACAAAATTTCTATTCATATTATATTATACGAATCGTTAATTCTATATTTATAAAGATTATCTGATCGTAACGTAAATATCTAACTAGTAAACGCTAATTAGTCAATTTTGGGTTCGTACGGTGGTAAGTGAAAATTGTATAAAACATTTATCCATGAGACTGGAGTTTGAATCTTACCTATAGTAATTTCTAGTTACTTATTTTTGAAAAAACTCTAAATTCAACTCTGAAATAAGTACTATAAAGATCTTTATAGATACAAAAAAAAAAAAAAAAAAAAGATGTGATGCAGACGTTTCGATTTGAAAATATGTGATAACCTACCTCACTTTTCATCTTTTTTCATAAAGAAAAAAGGCTAATTACAGTTCACACCTTTAAACCAATATTAAATAAACTGGACTTATATGAACATGAGGTGCAAAACAATAAAAACCACAGGTCAAGAAGATCTGAGCCGTTAAAAAACCAAACAGTAAGCTTGGACACGTTATGCAAAGAAGCCACTACATGTCACGAGAAGCATCAATAACAAAGCAAATTTTGTCCATTAATGTCCCCTTCATCATACTCCAAATCTCTCCATTTTCCACTCTCTTTTCAACAACCCCATTCCCCTTTCACACCTCTTAATTACCCTCTCTTATAATTTCTTCTTTCTTTGTTGATATGGCAGATTGGGGGCCAGTGATAATAGCAGTGGTGCTGTTTGTGCTGTTAACACCGGGGCTGTTATTTCAGATACCTGGAAGGAGCAGGGTGGTTGAGTTTGGGAATATGCAGACAAGTGGTGCTTCTATTGTTGTGCATGCTATTATCTTTTTTGGGCTCATCACTATCTTCCTTATAGCCATTGGTGTTCACATCTATACTGGCTAATTAATTGATATTACCAATATCTTGTAATCTCCATTTCATTTTTCTTTTTCTTGTTCTTCTTTTTTTTTTTTTTTTTTTTGCCCTTTGTTTTTTCTCCTAAGTTGATAGAGCTTTTGTTATTGATGCAATCTATTTCTGCTCTGTCCAATTGAATAATGTCAGTGGCACCTTTTTTTGGGTTTTTGATCATTTAGTAGTTTATTTATAGGATTTGAGTAGTGATTATGAATTATCCGTACAAAATGCACTTTACTTTTTGTAAAATGTTTGGTATGCTTTTTGTGACTGGTATTAATTTCTATCAGTTGTTTACTTTAGGTTAATGCTCAGGCTTGAAATTAAACATTTGGATCATTATTTCGGAAATTGGCAAATTAGGGTTGAGAACGAGATGTGTGTTAGTCCTTGCCCAGGATTGCTTAATTATGATCTTAAACCATCATTTATCCAAGTATAGCTCTCTAAAGATGGATCCAAATCCACAATTTAGTACGGTAAAATTATCTCGGCTTCGTTCATTTAGGTGCACCGGAATCTTTGGAAGGATGATTTTATATGGAGTGGTGTTTAGTTTAAGTTCGATTTTTTGAGATGAGTTTTTAGAACCGACACCTCACAGTTCTCTAGTTTAGGTCATGTTTGGTCAAAAAAAAATTGGTGTAGATCGTGTGCGTGGATGGATCTCGGATCTCAGGTCAGAGGATAGTAATAAAAAAGTTGTAATGGACCATTTGTTGGACCATGCCGACTGATAAACGAGCAGTGAGAAATGAAGGGGCAATTTCATTTTCAAGAGTCCAGATCGGCAAGTGTGCTTGAGGGTTGAGTCGAGTCCTTTGAGGAGCAACAGCGGGCTTGAGAGTTGGGCTTCTGTCAAGGGCATTTTAATCTGATCTCTTAACATTTTTTATACAGTACTGAGGATGGGCTACCCAAATAGACATGAGAAATAAAGACCGTCAGACGTCTTATGCTATCAAAACTTATTGCTACCAACGACCGTCTCCCACCCGCTACGCATCTAATGGCGTTGTGATTCTTGGATGCTGATTGCAGAATTCTAGAAGTCAAGAAAGGTCATATTATGTTGAGCCCAGCCTAGAAATTACCAACTTAAGGCAACAGAGCATGGCCATCAAGTTGTCACGTAGGGCGTGTTATTCACATAAGTGGGTTAATGCTTCTCTATATTTTTATACTTTTTTTTTATGTTTAAGAAATTCTTCTGTCATTATTATTATTATTATTGTTGTCTTAATATTATTCTTGTACGTTTTATTATACTCTATTAACGTCCTTAAATTTGACACTTGGCATAATAAAAATTTGTCGATGTACATTTTAGTCTTTAATTTAAAGAAAAAATGATAAGTCATTAATTGAAATTTTTTTGGTCATTATACATTATAGTAAATACAATTTGGTCCCTCAATGATTTTTTTTAATTAAAATCATATAGTAAACTTGATCAAAATTCTCATAGTGTTTTAGATATATGAAGTATTTTTTACTTTTATTCTGATTTTTTTCTCATATTTTTTTTAATAACCTAACAACAATAATTCAATACTTACAAAATTAATATTTTTTTTGAAAAAAATAATTCTTACAAAACCAAATGTGTCAATACAACTCTATTACACCACAATAAGTCAACTAATCTATTCTCACACAATAAGATGACAACATATTGACAGATGTACAAAAAGTGTAAAAAAAAAAAAAAGAATTTTATCTCAAAATAATAACTCAATTTCTGAAAATTTTGATAATATTTATTTGATTAGATTGATTAGACGCATGTGAATATTTTTTAATTATTGCATTTGATATTATTGTAATTTTGTTAAATTTTGTTTTTTTATAAAATCATATATCTATCATCGAATTTTGATCAAGTTTATGATTTGACATGAGAGGATTTAATTAAAAAAATTAATTAAATTGTATTTATTGCAAAGTAAAATGACAAAAAAAAAATCAATTAAAGACTTATTTGTAAAAATAAAATAAAAGGACTAAAGTAAAGTTTTAAAAACCTTTAGGGACCAAAATGTACATCAGCAACAAATTCTACACTGTCACTTGTTGGATTTTAACAACGTCAGCACAACCAACTTGGCAAAAAAGTGTAATGATGACAAAAATATAACGCACATAGATGATATAAAAAAAAAACAGTAGAGAGACTTTTTGAGGAAAAAAAAAAAAAAGAATACAGAAATGTAAAGAAGCATTAAAGCTTCACATCATTAGGTTGCCACATGATTAGGGTGAGCATGCAGGAGATTGGAGTAATTCTATGATTTTTTTGCCCCTTTATCAAACCTTAATGTTTTGCCCTTTTTATTATAATTTAGCCAATCTGATAGAGTAGGCTATATTAGGAAATTGTTTTTTTTTTTTTTCTTTTAACTCAAATACTAAAAAAAAGTACAAGTTAACTAGTTAAAAGTAGACTCAAGATCAAAAGTTTTAACTAGCTAAAATGAAGTTCAGGTTCAAGAAA
Source organism: Dovyalis caffra (assembly GCA_963924115.1). NCBI lineage: Eukaryota > Viridiplantae > Streptophyta > Magnoliopsida > Malpighiales > Salicaceae > Dovyalis > Dovyalis caffra. The sequence continues at coordinate 3,113,679 of CAWUPB010001009.1, read as the reverse complement.
ATTTGCAGGTACATTAGTTTTAAGAATTTACAAATAAAAAAAAAGAAGAAAATATCAAAATTACAAATGGTCACCGCTCTATTGGGAAAAAAAAATCAGATAATTACTGAAATGACTCATTTCTAGAAATTCTTAAAATTTATTACCTAAATTGATCCTGGTAATTTGGATTTTTTTTTTAATTAGAGCCAACTTCTAAACATTTTTTTTTAATTTGATGACAAGTGTATCATTAAAAAGATTCACGAGACATTATGATATAGTGGATGCGCAAACTTTCTTGGTAAACTCTTTTGGACGGACGCTTCAGGGTTAAAAAATCATAATCTATAGGCAACTCTTCAACCAATTAGGATAGTTGTGGACGAAAAAGAAGCTATAGGATTCTGCGTTTCTTTTCTGATAATGTTGGAATATGGACGTAGAGCAATAGAGTGACAGGCTTTAAGGTTTGGTTTATCTTTTCCAGTCCCACTTGTCCATTCCCATCACCATCACTCGATTCAAGGGAAAGCTGCCCCCTCCCACATCATTTCCAAATGTCGCAATTCAATGGAAAAAAGTGATCTACGTTTCGAATTGTTATTGAGTAGGCAGCTTGCCCTTCCACTTGTATGGTTGTATGCACCATCAACCCTAGCTTCGGCAGCCATTTATTTATTCTTATGAATTATTGATTCAAGTTTAGAAGTGTTATTTTCCGGGTAAGTTCAAAATCAGCAACTGTTTATCTTCTAAATTTATGTAGTCGTGCCTTGTTATTGGAATCATAGTGTTCATATAATGTAAAGAAGAAAGAAAACTTCTTTTAAAAAAATTATGATTTATTGGATGAAAAAAAATTATTATAATTATATTAAATAACGATCTACGAAGTTGTTCAAAGGTTTTTTTTTAATTGTTAACTTGTGGATTTTTTATTTATTTATAATTGTTAAATTATAAATATCGATGTGGATGGAGATTCGTAATATAAGACGTTATGTAGAGTCAACACGATGATTTCGTTAGTTGGTTAATGAGAAGAGGTCAATGGAGCAGCTTTCCTTGCATAGGCTCAAGAGCAGAGCTCTTAGAAATTTTACAGAATATTGAATCAAATATATATGTCCGTTAGATTGTTTTTTCTTATAACCTTAGTTATTTATGCTTTAAATAGAGATAACATCATTTGTTTTTATAGCTATCACGTAACAAAACCTAATAAAATTTTTCACGCAATCATAGAATAGACACCATTATCAAATCACATAAAATCTTTATGTTGTGTGATTATTTTTATTTTATTTATTTTACTTAATTCGTTTTTCAACAATAATTAATGTAGAAGAATTTTGCTTTTTATTTTTAAAATATTCTCCAACTAATTTGTATATTAATTGATATTAAATTTCTTTTAAGATGATTTAAAAATACACCGTGCATGTCAGCATGATGAAGAAGAAATTTTTTATTCTGCAAAACGAAAACCAGTTCACGACATAGAACATTGAATGTGACGGTGACGTACGAAAACCTAAGTTGAAGTAGGTGAGAAAATTAATGGAAGTTCACTTTTTAAGAGACTTACCCCCTTGCTTGGATAATTTATCTGGAGAGGAAAGAAAAGAGAGGAAAGAAAGTGAGAGAAAAGAAAAGAGAGAGAAAAAAAATTATTTTCTATTTGTTGTTGGGATAAGAGTGGAAATGAAAGAAAAGAAAATACATTTATTTTGTTTGAATAATTGTAAAAAAAGGAAGGAAAGAAAATGTATTATTATATATTTACTATAATACCCTTGTGATTATATTTTTATATTTAAATACTTATAATAAATTTGTATGAATATTTTTTTCATAAAAATAACACAAATGATAATAAAATAAAATCCTAGCATGTAGCATATATCCGAAATGATAAGATAGATAATGAATCGTCTTCGTAGAATAATTGATAACTGTTTATTAATTAATTAATTCATAGCTATTTTAAAAGGTATATTATTTTTGTATTTTTGGGAGTGTTTTGGGTGTTTGATTTTTTTTTCAATTATGCCCTTGATTGCCTTTTGAATTTCTTCCAACTCATTATTTTTAATGTGATCTCTCACGCTATTTTCTGGTAATTCTCTAGTTAAAATTAACGGATTGCTTTAAAAAATTCAAATAGCATAGCAGGTCACATGACATGGCATGTGGCAAAAAAAAAAAAAAAAAAACTAAAAATTAACGCAAAAAAAAAAAAAATCGTAATTAAAAACACCAAAACAATATTTCCTAACCTATCGCCTTCTCTCTCTAACAGAAAAATAGAAGAAAAAATTAAAGATGGTAGGTCGCAGCTGCCACAGTAATCTGCTTCTCCTCAGCATCACTTTTTTCCCTTTCTTTGTTTCTTTTCTTTTTTATGGAGTTTAATTGTTCTGCCTTTGGATTTCAACCTCACTCTCTTAATCTACCTCCCTCGCTCCCTCATTCTTTCTTTCTTACCAACACTTGCCCAGATTCAGGTATTCCATTATTTCCATTTGGGCTTCAACAAAATCATAATTTTTTTGGCACCAGATTTGTGCTGGTTTGAAGGCTTCAAAAATAGGAGAGAGATTGTGAACTTTTGCTTTCATTATTCAGGATGATGGAGATCTGTTCTGCAGATCTGTTATGTGGAGAGAAAATGAGGGAGACGGCTGTAACGGAAAAAATGTGAAAAAAAGAAAAAAGATTTCTTTCAGTCTTTTTTTTCCGTTTCCTCTCAATTTTAGAAGGAAAATGAGTCCCATCATTTTTGTATTATTTATTTATTTTTTTTCTTTCCACTACTTTCCTCCCTCTTCTCAAACGACAGAAACATTTCTTTTTATTTCTATTTTCTTTTCTCTCCCTTACTTTTCATCCTATCCAAACAAGGGTTAATGTGAAGCAGGAGAGGTGGGTTTTTTTCGATCCTTTTCCTTTTTATTCCATGTTAAAGGGCATAGAACCATCGATGAGGAACTACTTTTTCTTTTTCTTTTTTTTTTTTTTGAAAAAAACAAAGGGGTACACGTGTAAAGCTTTGGCTTGAGGTTTATTTATTTTAATTTCTTACTCCTCTACAATGGTTCTTTAGGATCAGCGGCCAATAATATTGAGTTACTGATTAAATCAACCAAACTTTTTCAAACAAAACTCCAACAGAAAACGAAAAAAATATTAGGGTACGAACATCAAAACCACTTTATATAGAAATTCGATATCCTAAAATTTAGAAAATATAATCTGATTTGATTAAAAAAGGTTTAAATACTTAATTTATTTTCAAATTATTAGAATTATGATAAAACAAAATTTATACTAAAATTTAGATTATTTAGATTTTGAAACTAATTTTGAGCGAATTTATTTATTTTTGTTATGTCTGACAGTAAAAAAATATTATTTTTTAAGAATTCAAAATTAATTTAAAATAATAATAATTTATTTTAAAAAATCTTAAATAATTTTTTTGTTTATGGATATGGCTTTTGTTGTTAAATAATTAATGGTATATAATAAATCTATGTAGTAAAAAAAATAAAATATTATTTAAAAAAATTAATTTTAAGTTTTAAATATTTTAGTTGAAGGTAACAATTTGACCGTCAGATATAATAAAAAAAATATCTATGAATTAATAATTTAAGTTTTAATAATATAAATTGATAATATAAATTTTATTTTTTTTTATAATTTTAATAATACAGAGTAAATTAATAGTTTAAGACAACATGTTCCAATATCTAAAGCTCTTGCATACAAGATGGCCCCACTGTTTTTGGATGTCTTCTGCTTCTCCTATATTGACTTACCTTCTACCTTCCTTTTATTCAAAACGATATGATTGATATTGTGAAAGTACTTTCAAACAAATTTTCTTGAATGGGAAATCAAATCAATCAAATTTATGAGGCACGTGTCAATCTCTTTCTGGATGTAATAGAATCCTTTCATTAGACCAAGTTAACTCTGCGTGTCATGCACCTCTTGGTGCATGTGAATTTCCTTACACCACGGAAATCATGTTTGGGCCAATGTCTTGACATTTTTGGTCCTCTAATTTCTTTGATTTCAATTGCCTATTTAATTTGTCATTACCTTGTATGGTTGTGCGGCAAAATTGTGGTGCTTCACCAAATTTACTTTCTGCTCCTAAAGTTTTCAATTTTTAGTATCAATGTTAATGTTAACTTGTTACGGTTAATTGATGATACTTATGTCCTCCAATTTACAAAATAATAAGACATACAATAACTATAAATAAACTAAGTTACTTCAGTAAACTCTCCCCCTATGATTTTCTTTCTCACTTTATCATATTTCTCAATTTACGCCATCATCTTTTGCAACAATTATATTATACTATAATTGTGTAGCCCCAAATTCAATACAATGCTCAATTTATTGCAGAAAAAAGAGATTCGGCGAATACATATATAAGAAAACGCAATATCAATATTAAGATTAAGAATTTCGATTAGAAACAATTATATTTTATTATTGAATAATCCATTGTCAATCACAGAGGGCTGATGTAGTTTTATTATTATTTTACGAAAATATAGACATAGAGCAATTAGGTGAATTAATCTCCTAGGAGGCTACTCACTTTTATGATGATTTGGGTTTCTAATAAAACTCTAATTTTTTTTATTTTAGATTTTTCATATCAAAACTTAAAACATATTACGTGTACAAATGAATTTAAGTCATCATTTGTTAATACATAATCACATTATTAGTTTTTATTGATTTAATATTCATTACCTTCCACCGATGCGAGGCTCCTCTAAATCAAACAAACTTACTTTCTGAATCTTTATTAAAATAACTCAAAACATTAAAAAATAAGATTCAAAATGAAAAACCTAGATTTAGATAATTCACATATGAAACTACAGCAACAAATTAACGACTACAGAATCAAATCCATGAAAATCTAAATCCCCTTTATCCAAAATTAAAAAGCCAAACAAAGATTTATTTTGAAGATTCAGATCTAAGACAGAGACAAGAAAAACAAAAGGGGCGACAATTGGTGGTGGTAACTAGCTGAGAATTTTGACTGGAAAAGTTTCTTACTAGAGTAATTTTTTTTTAAGAATGTATTTTTTAAGCATGTAGAAAATTTTGAATTTTCTTATATATATAAAACTTAAAAGCTATAGTAAAATAGCACAAAAAATGGTAAACATACAAAAAAAAAAAAAAAGGTCCGAAGAAAGTACGTAAGAGGGCCAAAAGAAACCAATATATAAGAATTAATCCTTGGAATGAAAACGTGATTAGGGCAGGAAAATGGATGCGACACGCAGGTTGAGTCCGGTGCAATTAATAATGAAATAAAAAGGATCTTTTTGCCATGAGGAACAAGTTAGTGCCGTCGTGTCCTGTCCCCTGCGCCAGAAAGTGCACCAATTTCGTTCATCTTATTTTTATAGACTTAGCATGGATATTATATATAGTTAGCTGCTAAAATGTCATAGTACGACTGATAACGTCATTATTTACAAGCCTTATAAATTGTTATCATATATATGTGTGTGTACATAGTGCAACATTTCGTATAGGACACTAAGGTTTAATTTTTCTTCTTGGAGTTGGACAAACATGGGGAGAGGGAAAGTGGAGCTAAAAAGAATAGAGAATCCAACTAGTAGGCAAGTAACCTTCTCAAAGAGAAGAAATGGGCTTCTAAAGAAAGCCTTTGAGCTTTCAATTCTCTGTGATGCTGAAGTTTCCCTCGTCATTTTCTCCCCGACTGGAAAGCTTTACCAGTTTGCAAGTCATGAGTTAGTAGTCCTTCTTCGTCTCATATTTACCTTAAATTTTCCTTTTGCTTTACATGTCCTCTCAAGTTATGCACATATATACATACCACGGTAATTGAATTAATTACGATCGTGGTTGCAGACTGGAACGGACCATTGCTAGGTATCGAAGTGAGGTCGGTCTGTCTGGACCAAATGACCAACGTCGCTCCAGATCCATGGAGGTAATTAATATTTTGATTTATTTTTCTTATATATGCATATTTGTTAGAAATTAAATCCAAAACATCACTTTTTTTTCTTTTTTTTCCTTTCGTGAATAAGATCATCTTCAATTAATTAACTGAATATGGTTATATATATACATATATATATATATATACCCCCCTTTTTATGCATAAGCATGCTATTGTTACATTGTTTAAGACTGAAACTTCAAACGACTCGTTTGAATCGACATAGAAAGACTTCGGACTCCCAGCAAAATAGCCATTTATCGAATCCCAATTCACACTAAACTAATCTAAGTTAACCGGAGACCGAAAATCTCCTAAATAATCAAATAGCAGGAGATCGTCTTACCCTAGCTTTCCTTATACCTTCTCACTGCAACCGGCTTGTTTCTGTCAGAGGGTAGAGAAAAGGGAATGCATTCAATAAGAAGATTCATTTTATAGACTTGAAAACTAGTTTTGTCTGGATAGCTCATTTGTCGTCACCCGGAGAGCTTATCATCTTGCTTTCATCAAGTCTTCTATCCTAGGATAAATACTATGGCTAGGCTTTTGCCCTTTCCCCACCCCATTCACTAGACTGCCTTTAATGTCTTGCCTGCTTGCTTAAAGCATCAGACTCTACATATACATACATTCATGTATACATACATATATATGATGTTGACTATCAGTCTATTAGGCTCGATAGTGATATTTTATAATTAACTTTATTTTCAAACTTTGGTAGGATCGATCATATTTTTTTTTCCTGTTAACAGTTATTTTAGTTTTTTTTTCTTTTTGGGTAAATACAGTTATGGAGTTTGATTATGCTCTTTATGTTTTTGGAAAATCTCTGATTTTCATTGGCTAGTCAATTACACAAATGATTTTATAGGCTAAATAGTCATTACAACCTCAATTCGTCGTCGTTATAGTTCCTCTCAAGCACCTAATAGTACTGTGAGTTTCTTAGTGCTTAATGAATTGCTTGGCCGAAAACAAAATAAATAAATAAATAGATAAAAAAAACTTAGTACGTATATGCATCTCTAGACTTTAAGCCTCATTACTTCTGATCGATCTCTCAACTTTTCAATATCTACTACAACACAAATTGATTCAATTCTTATTATTTTTTTCCTTTAGCAGTGTTTGATTTGTCAGTTACACCTTAAGAAATACCGATACTTTAAAAAGATCAAACAATTGTCAGATACGAACGTCATGCATATATGTATCGAACACGTTTGGACATGATAAAAAAATAATAAAAATAAATTTAAATTGGGATGCATGGAGGACTCAGACATGATTTGTGGTGGATGGGTATGATTTTTGGGATTAAATTTATAATTATTTAAAAAAAACTCTGTTCAAATCTTATTTTAAGTTTTTTTTTTTTTAGGAATTGAAAATACTTTAATAGAACCTTACGTAGATATATTGAGTTTTTTTCAATAAAAATAAATGATCATATTTTTATATGAGAAATATTTTAAATAAAATTAAAAATTTTATAATTTTTTATAATTTTTGTTTTTTTTTTTAATTTTGATTAGAAAAATACAATATTACTATTTATAAATTTATAAATTATCTAATTTTATCATGGATAAAAAAAATTAAAATGGAGATAGTAATAATTAAATTAAAGAGAGAAAAAATTATCACCAATCCTTTTATGATTGTCACAATAATTATCAAGATAATTTAATTTTTAGATGTCCAAATTTATTTTCTTGTTAAGTAAATATAAATAACATGATGTTTATCTTTTTATTTTACAACTTCATATATTTATGAATTCGATTTATTATAAATTGATATTGGTTATGTTAATATTTTAGAGTTATTTTTCTTTATTTATATTTTTTTTGTAATATATATATATTTCTGTCTTTTCTATCTTATTTTTTTAGAGTATTTAGGAGTTTAGTTGTATTGTACAGGTGTTGTCTCAATGCGTACAAATAAACACTTTAAAGATAATGTTTCTTAAGCATCCATACCGATTTTTTATTTTTTTCTCTAATTCTTTTTCTCCATACCAAATTACTTAATTACATGCATAGTTTCTAATTAGGGAATTTATAACAGAATTTCCAGCATGGAGCAAATTAAATAAATTTCATGATGCATGGACTGCAACGTACGGTTTTATTTTTTCTCTAATTTTGCCAGCATCTCATATTTTTTCTATCTCATTACTCAAACAGTTTTGGAGATGTGAGATTGAAGAATTAAAGAGAACAATAAATGAAACGGAAGCACAACTCAGGTATACATGATTATATTAGCCTCTCCTCTTCCTAATATTTACTGAACATCGATCATCATCATTACAACTGTTTCTTTATTAGGCATTTTATGGGAGAAGATATAGCAATGCTGGGGATGAAAGAGTTGAAGCAAGTAGAGCGACAGTTAAAGATAGGGGTTGAACGTATCCGCTCTAAGAAGGTACGTACGTTAATCATTTTATTTATTTATTTACTTATAACAAACATTAAGCTAGGGTAATCATTCTATATCTTATACATATTTGAAAAATTCTAAACAGTAATAAAGCTTATATATTTGGAAGACCATTTTTAGAGCCTTACAAACATAAAAATCACAATTATTATTTTTATTTTTTTCAAACTCCTGTGTGGAAAGGATCTTTGTATAATTGAATGATTACGTTATTTTGACTAATATGTGATTATGATCCACAGAGACGCATCGTCGCAGAGCACGCCAACTTGTTGAAGGGAAAGGTAAGGTGTATTTCCCTACCAGTAATATTCTGGCATAAGCTCTTGTATATCTTGAACTGTCATAACTCATATTAATTGATTATACGATGATCTTCTAAGTAAGAAATTGATCGAGGTTCCATCTGTTAAATTTCTGGTTATGCAATAATTTGAAACTATGATAAAAGCAACCCTTTTCTAGTTTGAGTTAATTAAAATTTAGTAGAATGAAACATAAGTATGTATATATTTGAATAAAAGTCGCAACTTTGTCTTGTTAAAATGCAGCAAAGAGCTCTTCAAGAGGAGAACACTCGTCTTCAGAAAAGAGTGAGATATTTCAAAACTTCCATCTAAAAAAATGTTTTTTTTTTTTTTTAAAGCACATGCTCCTGAATTAAAGTTGGAGTTTGAAATCTTTTTTTTTTTTGGTTGCCTCTGTACTTTTTAATCTGAGGTTAAGTTGCATGAGCTGCAAGATGCCAATATAAGCTCGAGGATTCCGGAACCAAATGCATGTAATGTGTTTAACGAGCAAAGGTAATTAATCAATTTTGCTGATTAATCCATCCAAATAAAAGTTTTTTTTTTTTCTCTTCCCTTTATCATGCAAATTAATGTTTTTTTCTTTAATAGATGGGGAGTTTCTAGAATATTTTTGAGTTTTACAATGGAAGATAACCTTCCATTGTTATATTATAAAATAATAATTTATCACTTTTAAGCAAATTACATAATCCCTCGTCTCAAATTCTACAATCCCTCGTAACAAAACCAATTGCTAAATGAAACAAGTTTCAAGTTTTCTCCGGTGCCATTGGAGAAAGTCAGAAAAAGGCAACATAAATTTTGATGACCGGATATTCAAAGTTGACAAGAAATCCAACCGTGTTTATATGTAAACTGGATTTTTCCAAAGGAGGCATCCTAAATTTCTGACTAATTTTCTTAATTCGTTTGCTATATGATATGCAATTAATATTAATTGTTGTGTGCTGAGTTTTCAAAATTAATGCAGGATTTTTCTTTGAAGGATCTCACCATTAAAAAGGGGCTAAACGGACCTTCAAAATGGGCCTGATCTTGTGGTCTTGTAGTTGAGTACGTGGTGAAGATAAATTGCTTTTCTCTTTGTTTGCCTAAAGCTTCAGAGGCTGGTGTTGCTTGGTATTTCTGTTGTTTTCTTTCAACTTAAGGTGTATAAAGTGTTTCCATAAACATAAAAAACAAGGAAGTTCTATAAAGTTTCTTTGAAAAATTCCTCAGAACAGAAATGACAACCGAATCAAAAAAAGAAGAGCCAAAGATTATTCTAAACCATTATAAATTAAAATTGTCGAGGCTGTCCGTGTATAGCTAGTTTAGTTTTGTTTGTTTGGACCTTTGCTTGGTGGAAAAAAGAAAAAAGAAAAAAACAACCTTGAGCATGTTTTATAGAATGATTATAAAATATTAGCATCAATAGAATATTGATATCAATAACACTTGCATTTGAATAAGATTATGAAAAAGTTCACTATATTCAAATTTAATGGTTGGATCAACATAATATTTGCATATTTTATTAACCTTTCTCTGTATGATTCGAGACGCTTTTCTAAAATATATTCATACATAAATGCGCATCATATAACCTTACTAGTTTGTTTAGCGAGTCTTTTTAATTCAGTAATGATAAGACCATCATTTTTAAGAATGCTTCATCTTCTGTGTATGTAGCAATGGTGAAAAAATGAATTGACTCTCTGTTTTCAAATTTCCATTGAACAATACAATCTCTCAACTTCAAGATTCTAAAGAGGGTTTTGCAATGACTATCTTTGTGTATCTCCCTTCTTATCTTTCTCTTTTTTGGTTCTCTCCAAACCTGCACAATATAATAAGGTTTTAGCGTGATTTACATCCTTTTTCAGTTCTTATCTACGTCTCCATCATCATTTTAAGTCCTCTTGCAACAATAATTTATAGGTATCGTTTTACACATCTAATCCTGAAACTAACATGTGCCTTCATCTATTCTATAATTTGAGAGTACCTTTTAATTCTACACTAGTGATAATTATTATCATTTTTTTGACAAAATATTGTCCCGGTGAATAGGTATTCTTAATATTACTATATTTTACTTTTAAATTTTTAAAAAGTTTCAATAAAGAATTCCCATCAATTTTTAAGACTTTTCCGCATATATTTTTATTCAAATTGTATTGTTTTTTATATAAAAAATATTTTATAGAGAACTTAACGCTTTATTAAGTGATTATAAAATTAATTTAATAGTAAAATTGATATTCATAATAGTTTGAATGCAAAATTAATAATCCTATAATTTGATAGTATCTCCAATGTAACAATTATTCGTTTCTAAAACTAAAATGATTAATTTATAATTTATTTTATTTTATGTTCATATAAAATATAATTTTTTTATTTGGATAAATGCCTCGATCGCTGTCTGGATTCTTCAAATGACTAACTCTAAATTTTTAATGCATGGAATGTCATTGTGTTTTCATATATATATATGTACATACGGGCAAGTGTAGAGGAAGTACTTGTAGTGAGAAAATGAAAACCATCATTTAATTTGGGAATTTCCATTTTGAGTAAAAGTACCACTTGGATGTAATGGTTATACAGCTAGTCGTAAGTTGATTTGGGCCAACAGGCCCAAGAAAGGGAAATAGACAAGCACAGCTATAACTTAAACTACTTGATATTTTGCAAAATATACAGAACCTAATCACAGCATATCTTTTTTGAAATTGTTGCTGCATTTCAGATTTCACCTTCACATCAAAGAAAAGGATGTAAAGGACTGGTATAAGCTTAATCAAATCAGTCAAGTCTAAACCGTTGTCGAACGCTTGAGATGTAAATTGCAGCTTTGGCATCAATGGTTTCATCAATAGTACTTAGGAACTCATCTTGACCATTAGTAGTGTTACGTAGATGACCCAAATTTCCATCATTGTATCTGGTCACAGAAGCAACTGATGAAGATTGACTCGAATTCTCTGCGCTAAAATAATGCACAGTAGACGATGATGGGGTTGGTGCTTGATACAAAGACATGACCAACCTGCCATTGCTGGTGAACCCTCTTTGCCTATACTTTGCTTCCATTGATTCAGAAAATGTTTTCTTTATAGGTGATCGTGTTTTTGTATGTTATGTGAATCCAGGATCAGAAGTACTTGTATTTATATTAGTTACTCGGTACAACTTGTTTCATATGGATATATATGGTCCTTAGAAAAATATCTTTGGATAGCTATAGCATATATGCTAGCTAATGGATCTGTTTCATATAGATATTTGAAAAAGGATCAATGATAATAACCCATCCTGCTTTGAAGGTGCCTGAAGATAACCCTCCGGATATGTTCCTATCCTTTTACTGGAGCACTTTACAAGATGTAAAAAGATGCTTATATATATATATATATTGAACTTTCCGGTGCATGTAGATATATAATGCTTCTCCAGCCTATCAGATTTTTTTTCGCTTTTTTTTTTAAAAAACTTTTTGACCAATGATTGTATTTTCCATTAGTTGATCGAGAAAAAAGAAGAAGAAGCAAGTAGACAATAGGCAGAGACTTGTGTCGTGGATGATATTCTTGATTTGCTCGTATACTAGTTGTACATATAGAGGATATGATTGCTTCTAAATTTCTTGATATATTATCTTGTACCAATATTGTATATGATGAATGTGTTTAAAGTTAGAGGAGGGTATGATTTTCCATTCTGTTTAAATTGAATGACGTAGGGAATATATATATATATATTTTTTCTAATTGTTCAAATGTTACGGTATAGATTCTTCATTGTAGAAACTATCTAGCTTAATTAGTGCTAAAAAAAATTAGGCTGGATCGATCTGAAAAAAAATTATTTAAAATAAAATTAAAAAATAATTAAAATTTCAAACAACTGGTGCAATTGATGATTAAATTACAATTTATGGTTTTTAACAATTATGGAATTTGAACCCATGCCTTCCTGGTTGAGAGCCTTAAACTGTCATTTTAGACCATTAGACCAACTTACCACTTTAGTTTAAAATTGTTAGTAAATTAAGATTATTCTAAAGGATCCAAAAATCTTTATTATGAATTTTTCTATGAAAAATAATCAAAAATCCATAATGGTTAATATGAAACGAATTATATTTTGAAGTTTCTAAAAAAATCATCTGTATATTTGTAAACATAATGATGGACCATAATTGAATTTTTAATGTTGTAAATAATTTATTTCAATTATTATTATAAAAAATAAGAAATTCATTAATAATGATTTTTTAATGAAATAAATTTTAAGAAAATTCCCAAAAATATTTTATGCAATGCTCAGTGTGGCTAGGGCACAAAAATAAAATTTTGATAATTTTAGAAATTATTCCAAAAAATTTAATAAAAAAAATAATAAATAAATAAATAAAATTTATTGAAGTTATTTAACCAGAAATACTTTTTAATAATGTACATTGTAGATTTAGGGTCTTATTGTAATTTATTAACGTTTGTTTTCTTAATCTATGTTATGGAAAAAGGTGCAGGTCTAAAGTAACGACAGATCAAGTGTTATCAAGAATTGAGAAGAAACATATCAAATCCATTTAAATCTATCACCTACACATGTCCTAGAGCTACAAGAATACAAAGGCAAAGAAAAAACTTAAAAAAAATATAACAGAAAGCTGACCGAGTATATTATGAACTGAGTATACAATGAACTCGGGTTAAATATAACAGAAAGCTTACCAAGTATATTATGAACTGAGTATACAATGAACTCGGGTCAGACTATTATAGAGCATTGCAAAAGGATCAATAAGAATATTCAAAAAATAGTTCACAATGGTCAAGTGATGACTGAAGAAGAAACGATAATAGTTCTGTGGGAGACTCTTCCTCCCAGGCTTAAGATGTAGCTTGAGAAATTATGACAAGCAAATGTAACTGCAAACGTGTTTAAATTTAAAATTAAAAATTATGATGATCTTGTTAATGAGTTCATTAAAATGATCACTTGGAAAAGTTTTCCAAAATCAATCATTTTACCCACTAATCCAACCGTCAATATCCATAATTCTAGAAAGCTAGTGCAAGACAAGTCATGGCTTGCAAAAATGCTTCTTGACATATCAATAGGAACAATTTTGAAAAATCTATCCCAAGGAGTATAAAATATCATAACAATGATGATAATGAATATAATAGTGATTTTGAAAATAATAGTGACAGTCAGGGTAATCATAATGTTGATAATTGATTTTCTTTGTATATAGTCTCATGAACTAATTGTACATAGTTGTTTGAACTATGTGTTTATGTTTCATATTTACTTTGAATTTATATGTATGAACATATATTTTATGAAGCATTATATTTTGCGTATGTTCATCTTTTTTATTGCTTCATAAATATTTAATGAACACTATGGGATAAATTAAATAACATAATTTTTGAATTAAGTTATTAAAATCGGACATTTGAATATGGATGATGATGGAAAACCTAGTGAACTCGTTGGTTTGGTATCTTATGTTAGATTTTAATAATTAATTTAAAAAATTAGTGACTAGACTTAGCACTTTTAGGCTTGTTGCGGTATTTCAATGAAATTGGCATTGCATTTGGAAGAAGTGGTTTGTAGAGCTTTTACGAGAGGACATCTCGACATTTTCGGGATGGTATTATGGGTCAAAATCTAATTTTTTTTTGGATCTCCAAACATTGTCTCAAAGAATGGTTTGGAAGTTACTCGTTGGAATCCACGAGCTCTAATCTTTAGCTGAATTGGATTTTCTCTACATGGCTCACATAAAGACTTTGTCCAACTCAAGAAGGAGTTAAATATTGGTTTGGAAGGCTGGAATTACATGTGCCTTAGCTGGATTTGCATGAAGCAAAGACAAACTTAAAGAGAGGGAAATATGTGTTTTTCCAAAAGAAGTTTAGTTAATTGCCTTAATTTTAAGAGTTTATTTTTATACAACTTTCTTATTTTTCCCACCATTTTTTCTAGATAGTTACCAATACATCTTTTACCAATTACCAATAACTATTACATACTAAATATCGATGAAGAGTGTATTGGAAATTTCTTAGAAAAAATTGATGGGAATAACAATTTGATTAATGAATTTAGTTGTCAGTACCTTTTAATTTACTATGAAATTTTCAAAGTTTTATAAAATTTAGCAATACCCTTTGTCCATTCTATAATTTGGGAGTACCTTTTAATTCTACACGAGGGATAATTTTTTTTTGTACGAACTTAAAAAATATTATCTAACTATATATGTATTCTTAATATTACTATATTTTACTTTAAAATTTTTAGAAAGCTTCAACAAAAAACTTCTAACAATTTTAAAGACTTTTTCGTATATATTTTCATTCAAATTGTATTTTTTTTATAAAAATAATATTATTTTATAAAGAACTTAACGTTTTATTTAGTGATTATATAAAAAAATGCAATTGAAAAATAAAAATAATTTAATAATAAAATGGATATAGAAAGCATTTTGAATGCAAAATAAATATATCTTATGCACAAAGAAGAGGTTGGAAATTCGCTAGATGACGACTGGATTGTGGTAGTGTAAATAATGATGGTAGTGAAGGATCATGCATCCTATGAAGGTGCATAATTAAACAAAAATTTTCCTCTATCAAAGACTCCTAAAATCAAGCTATCAAATCAACTAATCATACATACATGAATTAAAAGCGTGAGTAAAAGATTTACTCTTGTAGCATAGATTTAGCCTTTGTAAAAAAGAGCTGTTCAAGTATCCGGCCTCTATCGATAATCCATACAACTTAAACACCCATAAAGAAAGCCATAGAAATCACAGAGTGCTAGCTCCAATCCTTATGTATAGTTGATTTGCTTTTTTAAAAATCAATTAGCGTTTTTACGACAACTTAGGCTTTTTGAGAGAGAAACAATTTTTCTCTTTTTCTTTCTCTTTTTTCATGTGTGTATGTCTATTGTTCTCCTATCCTTGTCGCCTCTCTCCCTATTTTTTATATAGCAGGCGACATCTTTACCCTCCAAAGATAAGGAGTTGCAATATGTGTAGGCTTGTTTGATCTTATCCTTGTAATAATGCTAAGCCTTATCCAATAAGACTCAAATTTATCCTCCCACCAAATAATGATGCGGGCTTTTAATTTAACCTTATTGGCCTAAACTCTCTTAGCCCAATTAATTACTAATTAATTCGGATCATCTAAATAAATTGGGTAAAGTATTTTAGTGGGGCTCACATTAGGAAACAATTTTCAAATTATCCTTAAACCTAAATTAGAAAACTAATTTTTCCTTTTAAGTGACTAACTTCCAAGTTAGGAAACTAATTTCTAAAATAAGAAAATTTTCATTTCAGAAACTTTTTCCAAAACAGAAAACTTTCCAAAATAGGAAAAATTTTCCAAAACAAGAAACTTTCCTTTTTTGGAAACCTTTTTCAATTTTTTTTTTTAATATGTGAATGCTTAAACTTATGTGTTTGACTTAATAGGCTCTTAGATATGTTGTCAATGTATCAAGAATAAAAGATATATTTTTTTATCTCTTGATACGTAAATTAAGATTGACCTCTAGTAAAACATCATGACTAATCAATTCTTTAGGAAGATTAATTAATCCATAATTACCTTTCACGAGCATGGTTACCATATAATTTAATTCTCATGTAAATTTATCATAGTGTGATCTTGAACTTGGTTTATAGTCCGTTCGATTATGGTCAAACACGTTTTCTTTAATTCCGAAATGTCTTAGCTTTAGAATAAACCAACTATGCTCTATTGGTATACTCACACTATGATCACATATTTCTTGAGTAAATATTTATCGAAGTGAAATGTGATAAATCCCTTAGCATACAAGGAATGACATGTCCTATCCGAGTCATCCACCCATCTTCATTAGATTCCTAATGTGCCTAATGAATTGTCCACCTATCTTAGTCATCCACCTATTTTCATTAGATTCCTAGTGTGCCTAATGAATTGTCCACGTGTAGCTATTGACCGAGTCTATCGAAATGAGCTTTAAGGTATAGAAATCCTCTAATGAGATATTTGTGATAAGTTCAAGTCAAAGGACTAGTTGTACCCATCTCGTATGAGATTCCCATAGATTAAACCAAATGGGTTCTCATGGTGAGTCACGTCTAGTGATATGTTTTCTAACATTAATCACGTAATTGCTTGCTTTCGCATCACCATGCCAATAGGTGTGAGATCTTCTATCGCTATCTTATAGCATAAGCATAACACTCATAAAGCTTATTGCAGCTTAATATTATTTGAATTGGTGAGCTCATGGTGTATTATGTGTATTACATATATTTAACGTGTGTGCAATTAAGTTATTATAGTATGGTTGTTTATGTTTATAGAAATTATAAAATAGATGGATGATTTATTGCAATGCCTTGTTGTTTGAATGATATTACTAAATGTGATGCTACGTGGTACATCGTGTTAAATGTTCTATGTGATTGAATTGTGTACCTTGAATGGATTGTGATGGATTGAAAGGTAATGGATTCCAACATGCATTTTATTCTATTGAGGTAAGGAATTTTATTGCATAAATGAATAATCATTCATGGCATAGATTACATTAATTTATGAAGTTATGGATTTACACGTAAATGCATATGCATTCCAAATCATGAAAAGGAATGCCTTCATGATTTTTCGAAGGAAAAGGAAAATGTTTTCATGGTTTTCATGGTCTCCGACATTTCCTTTTGAAGAATTTCTTCACTGGGGGAATTGGTAATGGCTTCGGTTAACTAGAAATGCTAATGATATTTCCTTCGTTAAGGGAATTGTTAATTGCCTCGGGTGAAGAATTTCTTTTTAGGGGAATTGGTAAAGATCCTAATACAAGGAAATGACATTTCTCATCAAGGGAAGTGGTAATGACCTCAACTATTAGTGGAACCGGTAATGGTCCTAATTGGAGAAGTGCTTAGGGAATTAAGGGCCGAACATGTACAAACATGTACTTAATATATGTTTGACAGGGAACGTCTAAAGATAGAAAAGATTTTTAGAACAAACATGAAAAGGATTTCATGGAATGGAAAAGGTTTTCGGAAAGGACATGATAAGGATTTTAAAGTACACTTGCATTTGTGCATAGCATGCATGATTAACTTACCGAGCTATAGCTCACCCAGCTTCTTGTGATGTAGGGGTGAAAATAAAGATTGATGGCTATATTTTCATTGGAGTTTGTTACCGATGGCACTCTCTCGTCCGTCCGTTAGATGTATCTTACATGTGGCTATAAGTCTGGACCTACTTCACGTAATAGTGCTTTTGACTCTCGGCATTCTAGTTTATGCATTGGGTATGACTATTTTATTTTATATGATGTTAAAAGTGCTAAATTGATAGATCATTAGCTACAAAAAGGAAGGTAGACTTGTAAATAAATAAACCACTTTTGGTAGTAGTGTGGTACTAAAGTGGATGTCATGTAAAAGATAAATAGGTTATATATCAATCGATTCTAGACATGTTAAATATATCAATCGATTTAAAATCCTTATCATGTCCTTTTTGAAGACCTTTTCCATTCCATGAAGTCCTCTTCATGTTTGTTCTAAAAAATCTTTTCTATCTTTCGACGTGCCTTGTCGAACGTATATTATGTGCATAGCATGCATGATTAACTTATCGAGCAATAGCTCACCCAGATTCGGTGATGTAGGGGTGAAAAATAAAGACCGATGGCTGTATTTTCACCGGAGTTTGTTACTAATGGCACTCTCTCATCCGTCCATCGGATGCATCTTACATGTGGCTATAAGTCTGGACCTACTTCACGTAATAGTGCTTTTGACTCTCGATATTCTAGTTTATGCATTGAGTATGACTATTTTATTTTATATGATGTTAAAAGTGATAAAGTGGTAGATGATTAGCTACAAAAAGAAAGGTAGACTTGTAAATAAATAAACCACTTTTGATACTAGTGTGGTACTAAAGTGGCTATCATGTAAAAGATAAATAGGTTATATATCAATCAATTTTAGACATGTTAAATATATAATAACATAATAGTGTGTAGTTGTAGTTTCTATAGTTTAATATTTGCATATTGTCGTTTGATAATAATGATATAGGCAATCAAGTTATTTAATTAAAAGATGATAATTAATAAAGAAAAAAAGGATAGACTATTGAATAAAAAGTATCAGCAAGATAAATTTAATCGGCTAATAGAAAAAGAATTTGACAAAGCCGAGAGACACGAATCCAGATCATTTCGATCTAAACTATTAAAATAAAATGTTAAATTGAAAAAAATTTAATAATGCATTTTGGGCTAAAATTTACAAGTATAACGAGACCTATTAGTTATTTAACGAAGCTTCGCAACAGAAAATCATACCTAATAACACCATAAGAAGGACACGAGTGTTTATGTTTTACACTCACTATGAGGCACGACGGTAATATCCTCGACCTATTTAGGTCCCGTGTCTGGGGTGTTACACCAATTGATTATTAATTTTTTATGCCTTTTTTTTTCACTCGTTAGTTTTTTTTTTTTATAAAAAACTATTAAAAATATTTTCCTCTATTTTTTAAAAGAGATTCTTTTTTATTTAAAATTTTCATATATTAATCCTTTTTGATTTTTTATATTTAATCAAATTGTTACTTATATATATATTTTTTTCAATTTTTAAAATTAATTTTTATGAAGTATCATTATCCATTAAAATAATCAACTTCTATAATTAATAAAATAAAAATATCTATTGGTTGAATTTGAATATATAATTAATCGAGTAGATGAATTGTCAAGTCTCTTAATTTTTAAGAACCGATGACAATTCCTCACCAATAATAAAAAAATAATACGTCAAAAAAATCTTAAGAGAATTAGTTTTAAAAAAAATGTAAAAGGGAAAAAAAATAAAAAGGGAGAAAGAAAAGCCTAGGTGAATAAAGTAAAAAGATGGGAAAAATAAATAAAAAATATATTAGAAAATTTAACAAAGTCTCCTATGTAATAGGGAATATGTTAACTAAAATAAATCACTTTAGTAATTAGGTTGTTTTTCAATATCGCTTATTTCGAGACTTAAACTAGATCCAATGTCGAATTAATATGATGCCCGACAAAGGAATGCGATGATCGATTCAATATGATGGTTAAAAAAAAAATAATTTGACATGAGAAATAAAACTTAGAAATTAACTTAGAAATATTTTGGTGAAAATTAAACTTGTAGGAGATAAAACTTGAGACTAAACTAAACATGATATCTTTTCTAAAAGAAGGTGCCTTTGGATGATTAATATTTTTCCAAATGCATAACTAACCTCTTATCCTATAATCTCTTAATTAGTGCTCATTTTAAGTTTCTAATTCTTTTAATACTAAGTGGTGACTCGAAATCAATAATAATTCACATCCCCAAATGAACAAAATTTCAACAAAACAATTCATAAATAAATTTTTTGGGAGTCCCGTAAAATTCGAGTAGCGATAAGAATGACAAATCCATTGCTATTTTCAATATTACAATTTAGCGACGGATATTCCATCACTAAAGGAAAATCCCTTTAATTTAGCAACGCGAATATCCTTCACTAAAGGTGAGAATTTGGGTAAAATTAGATACACTTTTTAAAAGATAAAACCATCCAATTTGCGTTGGGCACCACCAAATTTGCAATGGATTAGCGACGGACACTTACGTCCGTTGTTATACGTGAAATATGGGGAGCCACTTGTGCAAAATTAGTCACCATTTTGACATGGATCGGTGAGAAGATCGTGTCCGTCATTAATTTCCAATCCTAATTTAACCCTCTTCTTCTTCCTCCTCTCCCATCTTATTCTCCCTCTCCTTCTCCAACTAGCAACTACCATTCTCCCACCTCCTTCAAACCACCACCAAACTCCACTTCTTCACTCTCAATCGATCCACACCCATTCCAAGGCCTTTTCTCCTAAAAAACTTTTGTTTTTTCTTCCCTCATCTTGGCGTAATTTCACCCAAATTAGGAATGATTTTTCTTTCTTTTATTTTCTTAATTAAAGTTAGTAATTTCTTGTAACTATTAGGTTATTTTAAGTTTAATTACTTGATTTATGATTGTGTATATATTTAATTATTATTTTATTGATTTATTTGTTAAATTATCAATTTTTGTTAATTGTCATGTTAATTGGTTGATTAATTTGTTAAATTTTTTTAATTGTTAGGTTAATTAGTTAATTAATTGTAATTTAAATTTAATCAAAATTTATTTTTAATTAATTAAGTTAATTTTTTTTATATTTAGTTAATTAATTAGGTTAATTATATTTAATTCATTAAATTAGACTCAATTTATTAATTAATTGTAATTTTATTAATTGTTTGTTTAATGTTTCTTAATTAAGTTAATTTAATGGGTAATTTAAATTTAATTTGGTTAGAATTAGAATTAATTAAGTTAATTTAATTTATAATTAATTAGGTTAATTATGTTTAATTAGTTTAATTATAAGTTTATTTATAATTGAAATTATTAATTAATTTTTATTTTAACTTTAATTTGTGACAATTAGAATTAATTAGGTTAATTAGATTTATATTTAATTTGTTAATTTGGTTAATGATGTTTAATTGGTTGAATTAAAATTATTTATATTAAAACTTGTTAATTTATTGCTATTTAAATTTAATTTGGTTAGAATTAGAATTAATTATGTTAATTTGATTTATATTTAATTGATTAATTAGGTTAATTGTTTTTTAGTTAGTTGAATTAAAGTTTATTTGTATTAGAAACTATTAATTAATTGTTATTTTAAATTTAATTTGGTTAGAATTAAAATTACTTAAGTTAATGTTATCTACATGTAATTATTTGATTGTTATTTTTTTTTAATTGGTTGAATTGAAAGTTTATTTATATTAGAAATTGTTAATTAATTTTTATTTTAAATTTAATTTTGTTAGAACTAGAATTAATTAAGTTAATTTTATTTATAATTAGTTAATTAATTTGGTTAATTATGTTTAATTGGTTGAATGAAAACTTTATTTATATTAAAACTTGTTAATTTATTGTTATTTCAAATTTAATTAGGTTAGAATTAGAATTAATTAGTTTAATTATTTGATATATAATTATTGAATTGTATAGAGATACGTCATAGTATATCGACCCCAAAGGGTCGGAGACCCTCGGGTATTGAGAAGAAATAAGGCTAGTTCAACTCTGTGTGATGGAGCTAGAAGGACAAGTTTGAGATTTAATTTTGATAGAATATCGACGCATTGTTGGTCTCGATGTGCATAAATTAATTATTGATTGATTTAATTTGTTGTTTGTATGATCATTTAGAGTATTTGTTAATCGAAAAAAGTATAATTTACATGGGAGACTTTGCTGAAGTTTTATTATATATTTAAGAAAAATTATTAATTAAATAATTTTGTATTGTTTCGAACATGCAAAAGCAAAATAATGAGGTCCGATCTTGAATAAATGTATGTTAGGTGCATAGATGGGTATTTAAATAATTTTTATGTTTATTGTGCATTTTGGACATGTTGAATTTTGTTTGTTGTAATTCATAATAATTTATAATATATTTTCTTTTGAATTGTTATTCATTTGTTAAACTATTTGAAGTATAATTCTTGAGTTAAGCTTTGTAGATTGGGTAGCTATGGTCACGATATTAGTGGATGTGGCTTTGATGTTGACCGTGCGACCGATAATGGTAGTGTAAGTAGATGTGGCACTCGCTAGTCCATTTGTTTGGGATCATAAATTTGATACTTATGCTGACACATCTACATTCCCTTCGATAATGTCCTCACCTGGTAGTGCCCTCCACTTGTGGATGATCCCATTATGATTTTCTCAACTCCAAGAAGTTCTACTCGGATCCGATGATAGATGGACCATTTGGATCGTGAATAACTAGTAAGTAATATATTTTACAAACGATAATTAGTTTTATAATTTCATATATTATATTAGAATCATTATTTCACTTATATTTTTATTTATTAATTTCATTGAACAGTTTGGTTCCCGTCAAGTAAGTGCTTCTTAAAAATCATCATAATTTTCAAGGGGCGGTTGGATGTTGCTGGCCACACATGGAAGTTTACCTTTATGGAGATGAAAGACTTATACTTTAATGATTTTAGGGTAACATATCGGTTATTTACTTATATTTCATTTAAAGTGTTAATTTAACATAAAAAATGCTAATATTTTTTTCCTTTATGTACAAGTACTTTATATGGGATGCGATCGTCGATGCACTAATTAAGGATGCATGAGAGAGTCCGGTGTAGAGGTCGTGCGATGACATGCTTAACAATCGAAGCATAAGAGTAACAAATCCGTGTTTGTTAAGCGGATGGTATAGGAAGCATAGAATCGGGATTAGGCCGCTCTCGAGTATCAAGCTTGATCTAAGCGAGCGGGTCGAATCATATGTCGGAGATGGATGGTGTTAGTGTTGGCCCATCCAAGCATACTAGATGGTCCATTTCTTTAATTGAGTACACCGAGTATTTTGTAACTACTACATTATTCATTATGTTATAAATTAAAATTTGTATTTATTTCATCTCATAGTATTTGTTTATTTTTTTAGCATAATAAATTGGGCCATAACCCAAAGTCTTATAAGCGATTCATGAGCACTCACAAGTGGAAGGACAAAACATTCATTCATAGGTAGTCATAAATAATAATGGTAAGGTTTTATATTTTTTTTAAATATATGTACATCTATCGATATAACCTAAAAAAACATAATTATTATTTAATATTATAATTATTTCAATGAAATATGAATGTGTGTAGTCAATGCAAGAAACAACTACTAAAGAGCAACATGAGGGTGATGCATCATCTCAAAATATCAACATATCCAAGTTATATTTGGATGCTATTAGAGGGGATAAGAAGCATAGAGTGTATGACATCGAAACTTATGTGTTCCAGAGTGTTACTAACATTCCGGTGCTAACTCCTCCCGTACCATTTCACGATATCTTGATGATAATATCTAGGAGCTTTCCGCTTAGTACGAAGATAGGATCAAGGGGATAGAGGCTATCATCGATAATAGGCCTATCAAATTAGTAGTATGAAGACTCGATTACAAAGACTTATGGTTAAAAAACCTTCGGTCGCTTCCGTCTCTCATTAAAGGATCATAGATCCTATTGAGGTTCAGAATAAATAAAAATTTTTATTCTCCTCCATCTAAAGTTTCCAAGATCAACTATTGAATTAACTAACTATATTAATAATAAGATGATTAGGAGTTACCTCTTATAGTGGAAAATTTAAATTTTATAGAAGGAAGCGTCCAAGTGTTCGGTCTCTACTCATGATTCCCGTAGCTTAAATAACCATGTAAGAAGCAATAGAAATTATAGAGTGCTAGCTCCACTTTTTCTTTTTTTTTTTTTGTAAAATAAATTTTCACTAAAAAATCTCACAAGGGTTACACAACTTTCAAAGAGAGAATGAGAGAGAGAGAGAGAGAGTTATGACAACTTTTGCCTTTTTTTTTCTTAATCGAGAGAGATATATAAAAGCTTTTTTTTCTTATTTTTGTATGTCCGTCTCTATCCGTCCCTCCCTCCCTCTCTCTCTCCTTACAAACACACACACACACACACACACACATACGACATGCAACTCTTTTCATGAAAAGGATTTGATAATTTATCCGGGCTTACTTTAACTTTATCCTTATAAATCATGAGCCTTATCCTTTAGTGCTCAAGATTATCCATCCACCAAAAATACATCGTCGACTTTAACTTAAGTCTATTGGCCTAAACTCCTTTCGTCAAATTATTCTCTAATTAATTTGGATCATCTAAATAAATTGGGTGAAATATTTTTAGGAAGACCCATATTAGGAAACAATTTCCTAAGTTATCGTTAAACCTAAATTAGAAATTGTCATTTTAAGTGATAGACTTCCAAATTTGAAAATTAATTTTCAAATTTAGAAACTGATTTCTAAAATATGAAATTGATTTTTATGTTAGGAAATTGATTTTTCAAAACAGAAACTTTTTTTAAAACCTTCACTTCTTTTTTATCATGTGAATGTTTAAACTTATGCGTGTGACTCAATAAGCTCCTAGATATGTTGACAAGATATCAAGAAGATAAAAAACACCTCTTTTATCTCTTGATACATAAATCAAGATTGGCCTCTAACAAGGTACCATGATTATCCAATTCTCTAAAAGGATTAATTAATCCCTAATGACCTTTTACGAGTATGGTTTTCATACAATTTAGTCCTCATGTCAATTTATCATAATGTGATCTCATACTTGGTTTATAGTCTATTCGATTATGATCATACAAGTTTTCTTTGATCTCCAAATGTTCTATTAGTATACTTCCACTATTGTTAACAATTCATGAGTAGAAATTCATCGAAGTGCAATGTGATAAATCTTTTAGCGTATAAGAAATGACATGTCCTATCTTAGTCATCCATCTATCCGCATTAGATTCCTAATACACTCAACGAATGCCTACATGCAGCTCTTTACTAAGCCCATCAAAACGAATGTCAAAATACATTAATCCTCTAATGAGATAACCATAAAGACTTCAAGTCAAAGGATTATTTATAAGATTTTCATAGACTAAACCAAAAGGTTTCTCATGGCGAGTCACATCTAATGATGTATTCTCTAATATTATTCACTCGAGTGCTTATTTTGACATCTACATGCCACTAGGTGTGAGATCTCCAATGTTATGACTTAGAGCATCTCCAATGGTGCTCTTTACTTTTAGCTAGCATTTTTAATGTAAATAGAGAGTATCATTAATTATATAGATTGAAGATGAATATCCTTTCTAATGCTATTCTCTATTTAACTTTTTATTTTGACAAAATCTATAAAACCTAGAGAGATTATTGGTGAAGAGGTTGAGTGACATAGGAAATAGTAATTTTTATTAATAAAATATAAGATAAAGAGTTATTTGGGCTCTCTAGTATTGGAGAGTCAAAGACACTCTCTATATCAATTTTAAAGATAGAGATTGTGATAAAGAGAGCATTGGAGATGAAATTTAGATCAAACCTCTTTATTATAAAGAAAAATCTTAATATAAAGAGAGCATTGGAGATGCTCTTAGGACATTAAATGATATGATTTAAATGCATTGATGTTTGTCTCACATATATTGATTAATCATTAATGCGACGTATATCATATAAATTTCTATCTAATTTTATCAAATTATAAATAACAAGAATTAATAGAAAGACTTTGTTATTGATATTGAAAATGCAATAATACAATTTATCAAATCATCCAAATAAGTTGGATCTTGGACACCTATACTAATACCTTTTGCTAACCCTCCTACAACCTAGTAGTCAACCATTCTTCTCAACAACTAACAGCTAGAAGATGATGTATGAGATGGTGATAATGAGGTTTTTTTATTGTTGTTATTTATATATTTACTTGTGTCTACCTTTAATATTCTTAACAAATTGAAACTCTCATTTCCTTTTACTTGTTTTTGAAACAATCGGAAAAAAAGACATTGATTGAACCATTTCTCTATGAGATCAACCTTGAATTGCCCTAATTATAGTTTGTAATTGGGTCTAATGAAGAGAAGAAAATAATAATCAAGTTTGTCAATGGTATGAAACGTTGTTAAATTTTAACACCACTCGCTAGTGAATTACATTTAATCAAGTTTATATGTTTATCTTATTTTTTTTTATTATTTACATGCCTTGGTACTCTCAACAGTTTGGCTCTCAATATAACCTTCAATTTGAGAGATTTGAGGAGGCCGATCTTGAATTATCTTAACAAACCCAATAACTCATTTTAAGTTAGACCCAACGTTCGAGGACGTCGCATGACCCATGATTTGTTTGCCGCGAGGAAGAAGTGACCTTGAACTATCTCAACAAGCCAACAACGACGAAGAGAGTTCCCTCTTCATAATGTTGGAAGCCAATTAGCTTAATATTTAATTTTAAAGGATTTTAATTTGGTAGGTCTCATTCTAGCATGCATACTAGTCAATCATATTAGTCCCAGCATGCATACTAATATTAATTACATAATATTGAATACATACATCCGATGCATGACACAATGACCGGTGAATGATGATGGATCTCTAATACTAGCACCTTCGAGCCACAAGGAGACTAGTAGGCCAAACAACTAAAGCAAAAATTATTACAAATTCTTTGGGATTTATCTTCACTTTTTACTTATTCTCCTTGGATCTATTTTAATTCTTATCTTCTAATTTTATATTTAATTAAATAAGAAACCTTGAGTTACATTCGAGGAGACTAAGATGAGAAGAGAAATACAATAGAGTAATAGAGAAGGTAGGACATGCAGGCTCTATTTACCAAAAAAATTACAAATATTCATTCCTATAAACTAGTCGACTCATCCATATTATTTACCCATGCTTCAATCACATTGATACATGGCATACTAGGGAAAGACATTTAATTCGGATCGCAATTATAAATCTATGTTTTGGTCATTTTATAAATTTATCAAAATTTTAATTTAAAAAATTTTTGAGCCATGGGCCAACTTTAGTTCTATAGGTTTTTTAAGTCTCGAGGGTCCACGAGCTTTAATACCCTAGGCTTCGGCTTGGAGTGCTCATACTCACCGCCCATTGCTAGTGGCTTGGTGCATGTGTTTGGCTTATGGCTTGGCATGAGAGGGCTTGGCTTATGCACCTCACCTCGAGCTTAGCCTATGGCCCGGCTCTGTGAGCATCCGGCCTACGCCTCCTATGTGGGGCTTAGTTTGTAATCGGCTCATGAGTTCCTAGCATGCATCTCACATGCAAGTGCCGGACCTATGTGTCTCGTATGTGGGCCTCGCCTTGTTACATGTGACTATCCGGCTAGCGAGCCCGGCTTGCGATGGGCCCGACATGCAACTCGCTAGGGGTATTCGTGCACATAATTGTCAACGTCCAACGGTGACCTCACGTGCTTCTAATGATTTTTAACCCAAATTTTAGTTTTAAATTCATATAAAATTCTAAAGACATAAGATTTATAATCAACCATAGCTAATTCATGGAATTAATCATAATTAACATAACATATAATAAAAAATCCAATGAAGGCTCTCATAACCATTGAAGGCTCAGTGCATCTTATGGAGGTACAAAATAAAACAAAATTTTTTCTCCATCTAAAGCATCTAAGATCATGTCGTTGAATCGACTAACTATATATTCATGAATTAAAACGATAAATAGAGAATTACCACTTGTAGTGTAGATCTAAGCCTTTATAGAAAATAGCCATTCAAGTATTCGACTTCTATCGATAATCCATGCAGTTCAAGTACAAACAAAAAAAGCACTCAAAATTGATAGAGTGCTAACTCCACCTTTTCCGACTTGTTTAGTGTTTCCTATATAAATCTAATGAGGGTAATTTTTCAACAACCCGAGAGAGAGAGAGAGAGAGAGAGAGAAGAGTGGCATGTTAGGGTGATGGAGAAAATAATCTCTCTTTCTTTTATTTTTCGAGTTGTGTGCCCTAATTTCTTTTCTTGCTGTGTTAAATTTTCTCTCTCCTAAAAACTTTTTTTCATTTTGAATTTATTGAAGCATCTCTCCTCTTATTTATAGGAGGAGAGTTTCCTTTTCCTCCAATGACAAGAAGGGGGGTGACAACTACTCTTAATTGCACTCTTGGTTGTTGCTTCCTAATCCTTCAAGGATTAGGAGTTATTTAACATGTAGGCTTTTGATCTTTTTCTATAAAACATTCATTCTTGTCTAAAAAGGTTCATGTTTATCCTCCTACCAAAATATCTTTTACGCTTTTAATTAAACTTATTGGCCCAAAACCATTTTAGCTCAATTAATTAATTTGGACCATCCAAATAAGTAATGTTAGATAATTTTGGTGGCCCACATTAGAAAAATTTTTCCAAAATACCCTTAAACCTAAATTAGAAAACTCATTTCCATTTTAGGTTATTCATTCCAAATTTAGAACTAACTTTCAAATTAGAAAACTAATTTCTAAAATGGAAAAATTTTCATTTTAGAAAATTTTCATTTTAGAAAACTTTCTATTTTAGGAAAACCTTTCATTTTGGAAAACCTTTTCCAAAATAGGAAACTTTCATAATTGAAAAATTTTTCCAATATCTTTGCCTCTTTTTAATCATATGAATGTTTAAATTTATGCGTGTGACTCAATAGGCTCTTAGATATGTTGGCAATGTATCAAGAATAAAAAAACACCTCTTTTATCTCTTGATACACAAGTTAAGATTGGCCTCTAGCAAGGCATCATGACTATCCAATTCTCTAGGAGGATTATTAATCTTTAATTACCTTTCACAAGCATGGTTACCATACAATTTATTTCTCATGTCAACTTATCATAGTGTGATTTTGAACTTGGTTATTAGTCTTATTCGATCTCGATCACATAAGTTTTCTTCGATTCTCAAATGTCTTAGCTCTTAGAGTAAAACAATTACGCTCTATTGGTGTACTCCTACTATGGCAATAGATTTTTTAAGTAGACATTGATTAATGTGATAACTCCTTTAGCATACAAGAAATGACATGTCCTTTATTGGTCATTCACCTATGTCGATTAGATTCCTAGTGTACCCAATAAATAATCCACGCGTAACCTTTTACTAAGTCCATCAAAACGAGTGTCAAAGTACATAAATCCTCTAATGCGATAACCATGATCACCTCAAGTCTAAGGACCAGTTGTATCCATCTCATATGAGATTCCCATAGACTAAACCAAATGGGTTCTTATGGTGAGTCAAGTCTAGTGACATGTTTTCTAACATAAATCACCTAAGTGCTTGCTTTAGCATCATCATGCCGATAGATATGAAATTTTTTACTGCTATCATATAGCATGAGCATAGCACTCATAAGTCTAGCCACATATAATCAATGTCCATTCTTGGTCATACTATGACTTAAGACATTTAACGATGTCATTTACATGCATTAACGTTTGTCTCAAAATTTTTGGTAAATCAATAATACAAATGCATATCGCATGGATTTTTATCTAATTCTATTCAATGAATAAATGTAAATGAAAAAAATTAATAGAAAGACCTTTTTTATTATAAATAATATAAATAATGCAATAATACAATAAGTCAAATCCATCCAAATAAAGTTGGATCTTGGGCACCTACAATAATATGACAAGCCATTTTAGAGGGTAATAAAAATTTTGAAGGATGTGATCTACAATCCCTCTCGCTTGGAATCCTCAATAATGATTATTCCTACATTTTTATTCATCTCGTTGAGTTCTAGCATGGACATTATATGGGTAAAAAAATAGCAATGGAGTGATAAACAATCGAAGTCGGGAATTTTGTACTTCATGTCTAAAATGATGAGTTTTATTTAGCTTACTATCTTACCGAGCACTTCCTAACAGTAAAAAATTCAAGCGAAGTTGGCATTGCAATAGTGGGTTTATCACCCACATTGTCAAAAAATTAAAGCTCGCTCAATCGACGGACCACATCATTGACTCCAACTAAGGGAACAACCCATTTGAACTTAGAGAAATTGGTCAAGATTGGGTTGTAGAGAAAAAGAAAGAAAGTACCAAGTTTGTCGGATCGAAATACCTCGATGACTAGAGGAGGAGTAATCATCTAGTAGTAAGCGTAATGAGAATGAGGATGTTGAAATACAAGGAGAAGCTGAAAATGTTCATCAAGAGGGTGCCTCGAGTGCCTAATCTTACACATTGGAGTAGTTTGCTTTTAGGTTGGAAGATTTGCAACGTACTTATGATAGTCCATTTGACTATCTAAACTAGCAAATCTAGAATGTGGACAAAAATGTGGTGCTCAAGTTTTAATGGTTAACCACCGTCTAAATAGCCTCTTCAATGCCTTCATTATGCATTTTCTATCACCTCTACCACCTTCCTTTTGAGTGTTACCATTCAGATTTGCTCTCTAACCCTTACCCTTTATATTTCGTATGTCAATAATCAATTTTGTTTTACATTAAGGAAAATATAAATTTTAAGCATGGGGGAGAATTTAGGTTTGATTGTATTGTTTATTTGTTTATGATTGTTTATATGTTTTATGTTTATGTCTAAATTTTTGTTTGAATTTTTAGGTTATTTATCTATTAAAAGCCGATGATAAAATGAATGCCTTGTTTAGTATGTTATCCTTCTTTATTGATGATTGATGAAGAGTTTTCAAAAAATCTTGTGAGAAATTTGAGATTGTTTGGAATATTGTGATTGTGAAAATGCATGTATGCTAGAAAGATTCATTTGTCTTTATGATTAAGCATGATTTGAGAAGTGATGCTTACTTTGCAATTACCCTTTAAAAACTAGGCCTAAACATGGTTTAAGTAAACAAGATTTTCTAGCTATTATAAGAATTTGAAAAAGAAAAGAAAAAGAAAGAATTCCAAATGAAAAACTGGCCTCATTGATTGTAAATTTACTCAAATGTTTTGAGTTGCTTAGTAACTAGGAGTATTCATCATAAATATTTACTTTTACATCAAACGACTATTTGAATTATGAGTATGCAAAGCACTCTAAGTGTATAACTTGGTGTGTAATCGATTACTTTCATAAAAAATGTTAGCAATCGCGTAAAAAGGCAAGTGATCACTTAAGAAAGAGTTGCTAAAGGCCTTAAAAAAAAGATTGGAATGCTAAAATAAGAAAAAGTTTTAAGAAAAAGAAAATCTTAATTTACTACTTTTTCTTGTAGTAGTGGAAAGAGGTAAAGGAAAAATAGGTATTGTATGTTTGAATTATGACTAGTTATAAAGATACACAAATCGATTTAGAGATATGTATACACGGGAGCATAATATCATTAAACATGATTCATTTAATTGTTTGATTTTATTGAATTTTGAATCAAGAATCAATGTTTGAAGGATAAGCATATTGGCATGACATTCATTTAAGATTTTATGGGTTTATCTTTTAAAAACCCTCACGAGACACAACTCATCCACTAAGGATAATCAAGGGGTTTAAAGACTTATTGCATATGCTAAATGTAATCATGATTCCTTCAAAAGTGAGTTAGGTTTTTGTTTTGTTTGTTCGGCTTGAGGACTTGTAAAGTTTAAGTATGAGGATATTTGATAGGTGCATTATGTTATATTAAATGTAATCATGATACCTTTTTACATTAAATTTGCTAGTGCTTTTTATGTTATATTAAGATAAATAAGAATAAGTTAATGATTTTAGGGTTTTATAGAAAAAATAGCAAATTAAAATGAATAACTTCAAACCAAAATGTATAAGAAGCCAAAACCATCAAAGAGGCAAAGAAGTCATAGGATCATATGACCTACAAGAGGAAAAAGCTACTGGTTGTGTGAAACAAAGAAGGAAATCATATGGATGCTTAACAAAGAAGACATACAAACAATAACAATCAACATAGTTTGGGTAAGAAAAATGAAACATTTGTGTGGGTGTCAAGGCTGAGATATCTCCAAAGGAGAAGAAAAAGACACATGGGTAGAAACTAAAGGACATAGGATGAAAATCAAACTAGGCAAGACCATGTGCCTTAATCTAGCAAGTCATGTGCCACCAGCTTTTTAAGGCTCCGGACCGTGTGAAATAAAAAAACTAGTCATGTTCCTTTTCCAAACAAGCCGTGTGTCCATGTTGGGCTATCATATATTTGATGTAACCCTACTTCATGATATAAATAGAGAAGTTACGATTCATTTTAGGGATTTCCCCATTCTTGCAGCCACTATATATAGAAAAAATAGTCTTTTATTAGTAAACTATGCATCACTAAGAATCTTTCTTGGTTTGAGGCAAAGTTGAAGCTTTTGGTGTAATCGGTTATGAGATCTAAATGTTTTTTTTTATCTTTAATCCTAATCTTTTGAGTATTTTATATTTTTATATGTTATTTGAATATGATTATATGGTTGATTGATTAGAGTGCAAATTAGTTAGTTAATCATTTTAATCTATTGCTAGCTAAGTATTCAAGTCCATAATTGCTTGTCTAAACTTGTTTGTTGTGACAACTAGGGGTTAATAATCATAAATGAATTTTTATTTTCCCTTGAAAACACAAAACTAGATTAAATTCTTCTAGTGTCTAGAAGGGTTGTTTAAGTCGCATCTATTTTTCTATCAATTAATGCTGCTATTAGATTAAATCTATTTATTGTCTACTAGGTTATTCAATAGTTAGGGCTTAATCAAATACTGTCTATTTGGTTAACAAATTACTAAGAAAAGATTGGAGATAACATACATGTTGTAGTCTTATAGTGGATATTCATAATAAGAATGGATTAATGTATGAATCGATGATCAACGAGTTAACCAAAAGTGGAGACCTATCTTTAACCAAGGCCTTTATTATTATTGTCATCTATCTATTTAATTGTGTTTACCTTTAATAATCTCAATAACCAAAAGCCCTCCTTTCCCTTCACTTTACTTTGAAATAGTTAGAAGAAAATGGACATTGATTGAACCATCTCTTTATAAGATTGACCACGACTTGCCTTAACTGCAGTTTTTAATTAGGTCTAGTGAGAAGATGAAAATAAATAATCAAAATTTTCAACGAGTACGACATGCCGTCAACAAGTTAGGCCAAAGTTGCCTCAATCATAAACCAATTAATAAATGTTCTTTACCTAAGCTAAATCTTGATATTAGGCTAAATGACATGCCTTTTAACCATTAAATACATAAGCATATCCCAATTGACCTTAGCCATCACATAACTTGAAATGCCCATCTAGCTTTCCAAGTACTAGCTACTTCATGTCCTTTACATAACATAAACCATCACCATCAAGAGATCATATCTTTTAGATAACATCAATCATCATCATCAAGAATCATCAATTCAATAACCACAAGTTAACATGCCAAGTACTTCATTAAGTATAATACCCGATTTTAATATTAATCACCCACCTATCAAATCATTTAAAGTCCATTAAGACCTTAAAAACATATAATTATTACTAAAATATAAAATTAAGTCGTACTTCAAAAAACTCAACTTGGCCAAATGCTTTTCCAAGATAATCCACTAAAAATCAAACTTCAATTAATCATTTAATCTTACTAATTTCACATCATTTATCATCACACAACCTCACAATTAGCCAATCTACACTTAAACATAAAACTATCCATTCTATTTATTGATGGGTTTTGGCCAAATGCTTCATCCTTTAATATCGCCATCAATTATACTTCAATTAAATTTCAAATCTAACAAACCCATTCATCAATTAATTCCTTACGTCAACATCAAGAGACTATTTTAAGATTTGGGTTATTAATTAAATATCATAATTACCTAATCAACTAAACCCTTAAACTTAAACAATCACATAAAACATCATGAATTATAATCAACCAACACATCAATTACATCTATGTGGTGTAGATAGAACTTCACTTATCTATAATTAGCTTGATTTTGATTGCACTTGAAGAATTTAGAAGTTCGTCTCTCTTCTTTTCCTTTTGGGTATTTCGACCAACCCATCATATTTTTCCCTCTCCATCATTCGATCGTTCCTTCTTCTTTCTTCTTCTCCATCATTCAGTTCCTTTTTCTTCTTTCTTGTCGACCCATGTCTTCTTCTTCTTTTTATTTCTTTCTTTCTCTCTCATAGTTTCTCTATTCTCTCTCTCTCTCTCTTTTTATAGTTTTTTTTTGTCTTTCCAAATTAGTTTTGGTATTGCTTCTTAATTCCTTCTCCGGCTTAATTTTTTTCTAAATGTCTCTAGAAGTCTCTTTCAATTTATTTCCTCCTTTTTATTTGGTCATTTTCGTATCTTTTAGTAAGGAAATATCAAGTAAACTACTTGATAAATATCTACCCCTAAACTAGAATTTTCTTTTCTCACTTTCTCTCCTTTTTGTTGACTTATTGGTAGTTACTATACAAATTCTAATTATCAAATGCTAAATAACACTCCTAAGTTACGTATTATATTTAAATTATTTTAAGTATATTTAAATCAAAGTTTCCCTAAATAATTTAATTAACATTTCTTCTTTTTATTTCCTTCTTGAGCTAATATTGAAAACTTGCTAGGAAGCTTAGTTTATCAGTTTTATCAATAAATCTTAATAGGTATTTCAACCTTTAATCTTTAAATATTTATAATCTTTAGACATTTTTTAAAGAAATTCTTATTAAGTACCTGAATAACTTTATAACTTTTAAGAATTAGACTTGTCAAATTAATCGCTTACTAACCCATTTACATTGCCTAATATTTATGCTTGTATAATATTTATTTTTCATGAAAATATAAATATTAATTTCATGCCCTAATTTTATTCATTAAATAAATATTTATACATTAAAAATAAATTCCTTTACACATAAATAATTAATGAGGTAAAAAGGTCAAGGATATTACACCCTCTTCTTACAAAAATTTCATCCTCGGAATTTCTTTTTCATTATCACTAGTATTCATCAATCATCATCAATTAATTAACATTAATGGTTCTTAATAATCAACCATTAAGCTTAATGCTTTGTTTATCTATTATCTAGTATTAATCCTTGTAGTATAGTTGTGCATGCATACAAATGTATTCATTTTAATATTTCAAATGCCTTTTTTTTTAAAAAAAATTCTTCTCATAGGAGTATACATTATGTTGTTCTCTTAGGAGCCTTTCTTTCATAATTCATGACTATGAATTAGATCATTTTCTTTTCATACTAAGTGTTTTCACTAGATCATTCTCTTAGTCCGGCCTTTTTCATGATTTAAGGATGTACAAGAGATCATTCCCTTACGGCATCCTAAGAGTATTTATTAGATCATTCTCCTAAAATGTTCTTCCTTTGACATACAAGGGTATTTTTAGATCATTCCTTTAGCATGTCTTCTGTTAATTGGCACATAAAGGTATTCAATAGATCATTTTCATTGCATGCCTTGTAAAAAGTATTCAATAGATCATTATCTTTGCAATCCTTTTCTTTAGCATGTTTTCTTTTATTTAGCACACAAGGGTATTCATTAGATCATTCTCGTTGCATGCCTTCCAAAGAGTATTCAATAAATCATTCTCTTTGTAACCTTTTCCTTAGCATGCCCTTTTTATTTGGCATACAAGGGTCTTCATTAGATCATTTTCGTTGCATGCCTTGCAAAAAAGTATTCAATAGATCATTCTCTTTGCAATCCTTTTTCTTGAACATACATACATTATTATCATCCCCCTTTTCACATGTAAAGGTATTCTTTGATCATTCCCTTATTTGTGTTATAAAAATTATTCATTAGATCATTCTAATTGTAACCCTTTCCTTAAACATAAATACATCCTTACCATGCCTATTTCTAATATACAAGCCCTTGTATGCTTTGCAAAGAGTTTACATATTAGATCATTCTCTTTGCAATATTTTTCTTAAACATGCATATAATTTGGTCAAGTAGACACATTAAATCATTAAGAATCATGTGTGCATACTCAATCGGTTAAGCACTTACATGTCAATATTGTTGCTGATGCTTAAGTTACATGTACTTACTCGGTACTGCTAGTCGAACCACTAGGTCAAACCTACTCGATACCACTCCGTAACACCTCCGGCCTAGAACCTAAAGTAGGACGAGTATTACCAACAATAAATGTGATGCCTCATGACCTTTAGTGTTAAAATAATTAACATTTACAGAAAAAAAGTTCCTTATTTTTTTTTTAATTTAGGTCCATTGCTTTATCACTCAAACCATAATTACAAATTCATTTTATTAGTATTTAAAAAATAATTGACTAGTAACCCTTTTTATTCAATTTTCAAACTCGACTCATGAAACATATTTTGAAATCATTATTAAATATCCTTACATAAAAATATACAATTGTCTAATAAATATGGTATTACATCATTTTTCCTTCAATAAAAATCAACTTGAAAACCTTAAATAATATTACATTATTTATTCTTTAAATACATTTGAATAAAATTCAAATCCCATATTTATCAAAACAACTCTTTTAGATTGGAATAGGAAATAGAACTTAGGAATTTATTTCCTACTTTAACTTAATAAGTCTAATAGAAATCATTTTCTTAAAAATATATTTTTTTAAAAATATCTATGAAGACATATTATGTAAGACATGTTGATGTCAAACATATTAATTATCTCAAAACCATTTAAAGTCTAAACCAATTTTCATTTAATCAAATTCCTTTTATTATTATTTTAGATAAATATACTAATGTTGAAATAATTCATTTAATCCTTATTAATTCATAAATCAACTTGTCATGTATTTCATTATTACATAAACAATGATTCCATTAACCTTTGAATTTCTAAAGTCATTTTATACCTTTTATAAATTAGGAAACCTGGATTGGGATCCATTTAAATACTTTGGTTGAAATCTTCATTTAAACTTAT
Source organism: Dovyalis caffra (assembly GCA_963924115.1). Taxonomy (NCBI): domain Eukaryota; kingdom Viridiplantae; phylum Streptophyta; class Magnoliopsida; order Malpighiales; family Salicaceae; genus Dovyalis; species Dovyalis caffra. The sequence goes on along the minus strand of CAWUPB010001009.1, from coordinate 3,076,413 downwards.
TGGAAGATCAATTGGGTTTTACAAGTGATTAAAACCATCTAAATCATTTAATAATTAGTCTAACTAATCAATTAAGTGCTTTTTAAGTCATCTAACCATTAAACCATTTTACATGTTCGTACTTAGAACCATTTAATCATTAAACTCATTAAGTTAATTTAGTTTGCTTTAAAAGTACTCTTACCATTAATGCATTTCATATGTTCTTGCTTGATACCATGTAACTAACCTTTAATATATAAATGTATCAATCCATTATGTTAATTCAAAACATAAAAGTCACTTACTTAATATTTACATATTCATTTATTTAATTGTTAGGTCTAAGAAACTTTTCTTTGCATATCCATAAAATTAAGCCTAGAATACCTAAACATGTCCACAAGAATAAAAGAACAGAAAGATTTAGGTCTTCTATGCTAAATCTCCACTTAAAGTATACTTTTTTGCAACTTGGGCATCTTCAAGTAACAAGCATTACTTCAAAACTCATCATCTTTTAACATTTTGCTTTCCTACACCACAAATGAACTAGTGAGTTAAGCAAGTGAAGTTCATGCATGGAATGTATATGATATCTTTTTCTTTCATATCTTTTGTAATTCATTTTTCTTTTTCCTTTCTTTTTTCCTTTTTTCCTTTTCCTTTCTTTAAAACCATGAGAAAACATTTTCATGCTTGTGTTGTAAACATGGATGAAATAATATGTTTTTTCTTACCTTTTTCCATAAACATTTATGCAATGATATAAACATGATCATGAACATGATATGTACATTATTATGCACCTTTAATCCTTAACTAGTCCATATTAATCAAGCATAACATGCACAATAATTAACATAATAAATTTAGCACTTGGTCAAATATAAAGTCATCGATTAGCTCAATCAATTAAATCAATTAAGCTTAATAATTAATTAACTCATTCAAGCATAATAATCAAGTTAGGCCAAAATCGTCTCAATCACAAACCAATTAACAAATTTCTTTTAACTAAGCTATACCTTAACATTAGACTAAGTGACATACCTTTTAACCATTAAATACACATGCATATCCTAATTGACCTTATCCATCACATAACTTGAAATACACATCTAGCTTTCCAAGTACTACCTAGTCCATGTCCTTTAGAAAACATAAACTATCACCATCAAGAAATCATATCCTTTAGATAGCATCAATCATCAACTTAATAACCATAAGTTGGCATGTCAAGTACTCCATTAAGTATAATACATGATTCTAATATTAATAACCCAATTGTCAAATCATTTCAAGTCCATTAAGACCTCAAAAACACATAACCATCATTAAAATATAAAATTAAACTATACTTCATGAAACATAACTTGGCCAAATGCTTCTCCAAGAGAATCCACTCAAAATCAAACTTCAATTAATCATATAATCTTACTAATTTTACATAATTTAACACCATACAACCTTATAACTAGCCGGTTTACACTTAAACATCAAACTACTCATTCTATTTCTAGATGGGTTTTAGCCGAATGCTTCATCCCTCAACATCACCATCAAATTCACAATTATACTTCGATTAAATTTCAAATCTAACAAATGCATTCATCAATTAATTCCTTACATCAACATTAAGAGACCATTTTAAGATTTGGGTTATCGATTAAACATCATACTTGCCTAATTAATTGAACTCTTAAACTTAAATAATCACAATAAACATCATCAATTATCATTAACCAACACATCAATTACATTCATGTGGTGTAGATAAAACTTTACTTACCACTAATTAACTTGATTTTGATCACACTTGTAGAATGCGGAAGCTTTCTCTCTTCTTTTCCTTTTGGGTATTTTGGCCAACTCACCAAATTTTTCTCTCTCTTTCATTCGGTCATTCCTTCTTCTCCATCATTTGGCTTCTCCTTCTTCTTCTTTCTTTCTAACTCATGATTTCTTTCTTTCTCTCTCATAATTTCTCTCATCTCTTTCTTAAAGATCAGAAATAGTAAAATCTCATAATTTACGATCAATTCATTCAATATTTCCTTTTTTACGAGGGCAAATTCCCACATTTAAATTATGTGTCAGATGGACTAATACATTACCCCATCCATCTAGAAAAATTGGTTCAAATCCTTTGATATTAGGTGAAAGATCCCTCCTATTTGCATTTATTACAACTCTTTCTTCACGAGTATTGGAAGTTACGGTTTGTCTCTCTCTTTTTCTTTCCAAGTCGGTTTTGGTATTGCTTCTTTATGCCTTCCTCGACTTAATTTTTCTTAAGTATCTATAGAAGCCTATTTTAGTTTATTTTCCCTTTTTTATTTGGTCATTGCCATTGCCGCCTCTTTTAGTAAGTGTCACAACCCAATTTTGGGTTCCTTAAAAAAAATACAAAAAAAGTATAAAAAATACAAAAAAGGAAAAAAATATAAAAAATAATGAATCTTCCTAAAATCATTCGAAGATTTGTCGAAATCTTCCACTAATCTTTTTTGAATTTGAATCTCCTTATTTTTAGCTAATCAAATCTCAAAATTAAGATTTGACGAGTTAAAATTTGAATTTGAATTGATTGATTTTGGGAGAGATTTTAGGAGGTTTCGGCTTATAAAAAACTTTCGAACTTTGATTTGTGGGAGGGACAAAAAAAAAAAAAACAAAAAGCGACCGAGAGCGAAAAAGAATACCGAAAACAAAAAAAAAAAGAAACGCCAAACACGTTCTAACCCAACACCAAACCCGTTTACCCAATCGAATGTTTCATTTTCCAATCAATCATTTTTTGATCCATTTTTGACCCCGATCAACACTCCCACGTGGAGCCCATCACTAGATCGATCAATCCATACCGATTAGAGAGAGAAACATTCACGAAGGAGAGAGAAATCAAAATTAAACCACCACGACCCGACCCAAAAAATACCCGATCGTTTCTCTAAACTCCGATCACCAACACAAGATCTACCACCACGGACCCGATCGCCCATCTTCCCCGAGTGTTTCCATTTAAAAATCATGACCCAACGACATCAAAAAATGGTTTAATCGAAAGAGATCCGTTTTCGACCCGTATTGGAAAACCTAAAAAATTGACCGATATAGGAAGAATTAATGGCCCTCACCACCACGAAATCCTTCCCTCAACCTTGAAAGTCGATCGATGTGCTTAGAATCTTGAGAGGAGGTCGGATTCATCATCGGTGAAGAAGGGAGATCCAACCGGACCTTTGGAGGCTCCGATCTCCCTCCTCCGACGTTGTCTCCAAATGAAACAACCACCGTTGGACTTGTACCGACCGGATCTATAAAGTGGGGTGGTCCATGCACTAGGAAGGTCATCGAAAGACGAACGATCACTTGGCGGTGACCCTTGGTATTCTAGAGGCATTTTTGTAATTTTCAATAAATGTGATTTTTGGACTATTTTTTTTTAATTTATTTTTATGTGTTTACAAATAATTTTTGATCTTATGCATGCAAAAAAATCTAGAGATACTTAGGCATGAAATTTATTTTAATATGTAATTTTTTTTATAGGATTAAAATATTGGATCAACGAATCTCCTATTTATTAGGGATGGACGGTGATTTCAATATATTTAATTTCTCAAAATTTATTTTAGTTGATTTTAGTTAATTAAAATTTTAGAGTTTTTTTAGGAAAATAAGAAAATAAAAAAATGAAAAATATATATCCAAAATCTTTGACGAAGTCTTTTATCCGATAGGGACCGACGTAACTAAAAAGAATATCCAAATTTTTCGACGAAGTCTCCTATCCGATAGGGACCGATGTCACCTAAAATAATTATTTAAATCAAGATGTCCTTTGACATACCAATTGTGTCAAGGCTTAAAGTGGATCCAATATTTGAACCGATGTGTCACCCGATGAAGGGGATCGACAATCATTTCAATACGATGCCATGCTAAAAAATAAGAATTCAATTTTTCTTTTAAAAAAAATATGAGTTTAAAAATCAGAAAATAATTCGACATAAGTAAATTATTTTAAGAGATAAATTCAAAATTAAACCGAAGTCGTACCTTTCTTCGGAAAGAGCATTTTTGGGTGATCGATATCTTCCCAAAAGCATAACCAACTCTTTGCAATAGAATCTCTAAACCGAGTGCCTATTTTAGGTTCCTAGTTCCTTTAATACTAGGTGGCGACTCCGAAATCCGTAAATAAACTTGTAAATATTCAATTAAACTTTAGATATTTTTGGGAGTCCCGTTCGACTTCGAGTAGCGCAGAATGATGACTCCACTAAGGATTAGAGTTAGGCCATAAGTTTAGTTTTTAATTTATCTCCTTTATTTATTTTTGTCATTTTATTTTTTAAATGTATTTATTGTTTTGTATATATTTAAATTTTTGTAATTTATTTTCTTGTTGGATGTTTATTTTTGAATTGGGTTGTATATTTTTTCTTTGAATTGTTGCACACACCACAAAGGAAACCTATAAAAGCTTTGGACTTGAGCTAAACCCTAATAGGACTTAGATAGAGGGATTTGGAGGCAAGTATGAAGAAAGTTTATTGATGCTCTTCCGGACTCTCGTTTGGACCGAAACTCATCCCGTACATTGGAAATGGTGGAGTAACCTTCCCTACCTCCTAGTGTATAAGGCTAGACGCTAGATTACCCTACCGATAATTTAGACAATCCGAAACTTGAAAAATCTTTAGGACTAGATGAGCTTTGCCTAAATCATAGAAAAAGCTAGATCATGTCTGCTAGGGTTAACCGATTAAGACATGAATCATTTTCAAATGATAGTTCTAATCGGTAACTCTTGTAGGCTATCAAACAAAGAAAGGTATTTAACCCGAGTTCAAATCATATATGTATTTATTGTATATTCATTGTACATATGTTTCTCAAGCTTTTTGGAGGATTTTTAAATATAGGTTGCTCGTCGAGGCTCAATTCCCCTTTATGCGTCTACAACACTTGACTTCGGACCGGTCAAATGGAAAATGAAGAAAGACCACGACGAGAGCCAATCGATCAACAAGAGTTTGACTTGCTAAAAGAGAGTGTGGGTCGGATGACATCCATGTTAGAACAAGCCTTAAGAGGGGAAGGTGGCTTGAATAAAGGATAGGAACAATCCGAAGTACCTCATGCTCGTTCCATTGCCCAATCGGTCGAGGCCTTCCAATCAAGCAACTTTCCATGCCGATAGCTCACATCTTGCTTGGGGAATTTGCTTATCCCATGGATCCATGAGTCCCGTAAATGCCATATATGCCCCCTATAGATCCGGTAGAAGAAGAAATTCATGGTTATAGGGTAGGCGAAGGTATAAGTATGGACGGACTCATGAAATTAGAAGAACGCCTAAGAGTAGTAGAGGGAGAGGACGCCTATAATCCAATTAGGGCCTTCGAAATGTGTTTGGTGCCCGATATGGTAATCTCAAGGAAGTTTAAAGTATCAAATTTCATTAAATATACTAGAACCGAGTGTCCTATGACTCACTTAAGGGTATATTGTAGCAAAATGGCAGAAGTTGTTCACGATAAAAACCTACTCATACATTAAGGGTATATTGTAGCAAAATGGCGAAGTTATTCACGATGAAAAACTACTTATACATTTCTTTCATGAGAGCTTAGGCGGATCGACATTGAGTTGGTATATGAAGTTATAGGGGTCCAAGATCGGAGGATGGAAAGATCTAACCGATGCTTTTCTCAAGCAATACAATTTAACATGAAAGTGGCTCCGAATCGTTCGGATCTCCAAGGTATGGAGAAAAGGGCTAAAGAGACCGTTAAGGAGTTTGCGTAAAGGTGGCGTGAGGTAGCGGCTCGAATCCATCCGCCATTACCGAATATGAGTTAATCTCGATATTTTTTAATACTTTCAAAGCACCCTACTTTGAGTATTTGATTGGTAATATTTCAACCAACTTTACCGACATTGTTATTATAGTTAAAAGGGTGGAGCAAGCAATTAAAGTCTGGAAAGATTTCGATAGTTCGAAAAGAAAGGAAACGAGTGGTAATAAGAGAACATATGAGGAGATACATCGAGTTGGAGCTGGATCTTATCTATCAAAAAATCGAAGGAATAATCAAAGACAACATAAAAACTATGGTAGCTCTAGTAACCCCCAAAGACCTTCATTCACCCAATATACCGCCAACCCAACAAACACCATAAACCAAACATACCCATTAAATCAACTAAATCCATCTTACATACCTCACCAAACTTACCAAGTAAATCAATTTCCTCAAGCTACTACGTATTTTCAAAATCCACCAACTTACAACCAAGACTATGAAAAAGAATTCGAACAACTACCACCCTTATCTATCTCATTAGGTGAGATGTTTGAACACTTAATAAGTACTCGGATTGATTACTCCAATTCCTACCAAACCAAAACTCCCTTCTTATCCTATATGGTACCAACAAAATAAAAGTTGCAAATATCATTCGGTGCTACTGGACATAATATCAATAATTGTCTTGCTTTCAAAAAGAGGCTCTTGGCTTTGATTAAGAAAGGACGGATCAGCCTTGATAGTTTTTCAAATACTTTTGATGTGAGTATGGATTAACTGCTAAACCATACGAGTTGCTAACGCATGGAATGAAAAGATGGTGTGAGCCCGAAAGATATGGTGATGATGTATGCTCATTGATTTACAAATGTTGTTTTTTAATTTTGTCGATTTTAAAAATTATTTTTTGAATGTTTTGGTTATGCATGAGTTAAGACATATATTTGAATGAAAAAATGCTTAAGTTTTCTTTTACAATTTGATATTATCTGATTTGAAATCAAGAGATATTCATTTGAAAAGTATTATTTGGCATTAGCATCTTCCTCCATTAAGGAAGTATAATGGCAAATTCATTCAAAGAAACTTTTTACAAAAATTAATCAAATTTCAAAACGAGACGGATATATGCTAGAGACATATTCTTCGAAGCCAATGATATATCCTCCTAATAGCCTTTCTAAGTAGAATGTAATGAGGGCAATCCTCTATTTTTTTAAGAAAAAGAAAAAGAAATTCTTTAGCCTTTCCCAAACTAAACCTTTGAAGGAAATGTTTTGCCTAAGAAAACATAATGAAGCCCAAAGGAAAGACTCAATGATTGGTGCCTTAAATAATGATGAATAATATATCTTCTACTCATGATAACATTCATTATTTTCTCTCTAAATTAATCATCATTGTTCAAAAGAAATTAGTGTTTAATAGCATAAGCGAATCGGTCTTTGAGATGAGGAAATGTCATCTTTCATATGTCTCACATAAATTTTATCCTTTGTCATCCCACTATGAACTCGATGATTTTCTTCATGATAACCTAGACTAGGATCACCTCTCACACCGGGTGCAAAATATACGATCCATGAATGGTTAATGAAACTTTCAAAAATTTATATCCAAAGAATCACATCAATTATTGTAAGACCAAAACCAAAAAGGGAGAGAAAAAAAACTTCTCGAACACAAAAACTATAAGTCAAGATGGGAGTCAAAATTAAAAAAAACGGACAAAGAGAGTTAAGGCTAGAAACAAAGTCAACGAGTCAAAATGACAAAGTCCATGTGACAACTTAAAATATATATATTTTTTTCATTCCCGGACACTAAGATAACTTATCGACCTAACTAACGACTAAAGTGATAAAGTCCGGACGGTATTGTCTAAAGGGATTTGCATGGACAATGAAGTGATCCTATGTCATAAAACCCTTAAAACACTTTTTGAGCCTCTATATCCTTTCTTCATAAACCCAATGCCATAGCTCGCATTACGTGCTTTTGTAAGTCCTTTCGATCAAAGATAGTTCGGTTAGGTTGGATTCTAATCTAAAAAAAAAGATTGAGAAAAAGAAAATGTGATCGGTTGGTATGCTCGTTTATCATTCTTTATGACATCAAATCATGAGTCTTCATCAACAAAATTGGAGGCAAAATAAAAAGAATCAAGATATTCGAGGTAAAATTATCCTTCAAAATCAATTTTCAAAATACTTTCTGCTTAAACTTTTCTTTCCTTTACCCAAAATGGACTTATCGTTTGACCAAGTACCCTTAAGCACATCAAAAGTTATCTTCCTTGTAAATTTTGCATAAGCCAAACACCTGTTTACTTCCTTGGCCCAACTTTCTTTAAAAAAAAATTATGTTATAGCATTTGAACGTCATATTTTGACTTTTGATAATTAAACTCTGAACATCTTCATGAATGAAAGTACTTTCATCGGAACATCTCTATATTTCTTTTAAATAATCTAAATTGTTTTAAGAAAATTATTCAAGTATACGGTTTGATCCATGAAAATGAAATACTTGTTTAATAATTTTTCTCAAATGATAATAAAATTTCAAGACCAATTTGCATATTGTGATATAAGTATAAGAAGATAAGCATTTGTATCAGCGAGTGATTATGCTAAAAGAACGATGGATGTTTGACCTCGACTTGAGGGACATCTCGGGGCCTAAATGGTAATTCATTGACTTGAGAACACTTGAGGGCAAGACTAAGAGTCTAGCAACTCTATTTGGGTTCCACAACTTATCGGACAATGGCATCACTATGCTATGCTAACTAAAGGAGCGAGAGATCTAAACGGTAAGCTTTTATGCTCAAATCAAAATAGTCAAAACCATCAAGCTAGGGGGCAAACAGCGAGTCCTAAGGGAGGACAATAACTCGATTAAAGTTTGGTGAGCGATCAAAACAATCGGGTATGGTTTCACAAGGGTGGATCATGACATGTGGTAGGTTATCACCTTTAAAATCCAACAAAGACCAATTACTTGGAAAAAAAGAGAAAAGACTCAAGTTCACCATGAATAGTAATTCAAGCCTTGGAGGCAAGGAAATTTTGACAAGATCTGCGAGATACAATTTGGTATAGATTTTCAAAATGAGGCGTCAATATGGGAGTTGAATGCCGACAAGGTAGGGCGACTTATGTTTCTCTCGGGTAAGAAACTAATCATTTTTATCAATCTTATTTTAGGAACATCAACTCAAATAAAAGAAGACGAACCATCATTCAAGAGACTCACATTTTCCACGTATTTCCTCAAGTAGGATCGCCTAATAATAGATTATTTATTTAGGTAGGGTCGCCTCACGATAGATCATTTACTTAGGTAGGGTCGCCTCTCAATTGATCATTCATTCGAGCGGGGTTGCCTTATAGTAGACCATTTCCTTAGGCATGATTGCCTAATAATAGATCATTCACTCGGGCGGGTTGCCTCATAATGGATCATTTCCTTAGGCGGGATTGCCTAATAATAGATTATTCACTCGGGCGGGGTCGCCTCATAATGGATCATTTCCTTAGGTAGGATCGCCTCATAATAGATCATTTACTTAGGCGGGGTCGCCTTATAATAAATCATTCTTTCGGGTAGGGTCGCCTTATAATAAATCATTCTTTCGGGTAGGGTCGCCTAATAGTAGATCATTCGTTGACACGGAGTCGCCTAATAATAGACCATTCATTCGGGTAGGGTCACCACACAATAGACCATTTACTTAGGTAGGGTCGCTTCACAATAGATCATTCATTCGAGTAGAGTCACCTTATAATGGATCATTTCCTTAGGTAGGATCGCCGCATAATAGACCATTCACTCAAGTAGGGTTGCCTCATGATAGATCATTCATTCAAGTAGGGTTGCCTCATAATGGACCATTTCCTTAGGTAGGTTCGCCTCACAATAGACCATTCATTCGAGCAAGGTCGCCTCATAATGGACCATTTCCTTAGGCGAGGTCGTCTCACAATAGACCATTCACTTAAGTAGGGTCATTTTATAATAAATCATTCATTCGGGTAGGATTGCCTAATAATAGATCATTCACTTAGGTAGGGTCACCTTACAATAGAACATTTATTTTAGGCGAGTTCCCCTCACAATAGACCATTACGTATTTAATTTTTCGGGGTAGGTTACCCTTAACAATATGGCCATGTATCGTATCTTTCATTTGTTATGAACTCGTGTATTTAATTTTTCATGTATGACACATTTATTTTTCTTGTAAAAAGAAAAAAAAGTACAAAAATACAAAAAAGGAAAAAAACATAAAAATTACCGAATCTTTCTAAAAACATTCGAAGATCCGTCAAAATCTTCCACTAATCTTTTTTTGAATTTGAATCTCCTTATTTTTAGCTAATCAAATCTCAAAATTAAGATTTAACAATTAAAATTTGAATTTGAATTGATTAATTTTAGGAGAGATTTTAGGAGATTTCGGCTTATAAAAAGCTTTCGGATTCTCATTTATGGGAGGGACAAAGAAAAAACAAAACAAAAAGCGACGAGAGAGCAAAAAAAAAAGAAAAAAAAGCCAAACACGTCCTAACCTATACACCAAACCCGTTTACCTAACCGAATGTTTCATCTTCCAATCGATCATTTTCCAATCCATTTTGACCTTGATCAATATACCCATGTGTAGCCCATCACTAGATCGACCGATCCATACCAATTTTAGAGAGAAACACTCACGTAGGAGAGAGAAATCAAAATTAAACCACCACGACCCGACCCGAAAAAATATCCGATCGTTTCTCTAAACTCCGATCACCAACACAAGATCTACCACCACGGACCCGATTGCCCATCTCCCCGAGTGTTTCTATTTAAAAATTACGACCCAACGACATCGAAAAATGGTTTAATCGAAAGAGATTTGTTTTCGACCCATATTGGAAAACCCAAAAAATTAACCGATATAGGAAGAATTAATGGCCCTCACCACCACGAAATCCTTCCCTCAACCTTGCAAGTTGACCGATGTGCTTAGAATCTCGAGAGGAGGTCGGATTCATCATCGGTGAAGAAGGGAGATCCGACCGGACCTTTGGAGGCTCCGATCTCCCTCCTTCGATGTCGTCTCCAAATGAAACCACCACCGTTGGACTCGGACTGATCGGATCTACAAGGTGGGGCAGTCCACGTGCCAGGAGAGCCACCAAAGACGAACGGTCACTTGGCGGTGACCCTTGGTATTTTAGGGGCATTTTTGTAATTTTCAATAAAGGTGATTTTTGACCGTTTTTTTTTTTAAAATTTTTTTATGTGTTTTGTAGTAATTTGTGATCTTATGCATGTCAGAAAATCTAGAGATACTTATGCATGAAATTTATTTTAATATGTAATTTTAATATAGGATTGAAATATTGGATCAACGAGTCTCTTATTTATTAGGGACGTACGGTGATTTCAATGTATTTAATTTCTAAAAATTTATTTTAGTTGATTTTAGTTAATTAAAATTTTAGATTTGTTTTAAAGAAAATAAAAAAATAAAAAATATATATCCAAAATCTTTGATGAAGTCTCATATCCGATAGGAACCGACGTAACAAAAAAGAATATCCAAATTTTTTGACGAAGTCTCCTATCCGATAGGGACCGATGTCACTAAAAATCATTGTTTAAATCAAGATATCCTTTGACATACCGGTTGTGTCAAGGCTTAAAGGGATCCAATGTTTGACCGACGTGTCGCCCAATGAATGGGATTGACGATCGTTTCAATACGATGCCACGCTAAAAAATAAGAATTCAATTTTTCTTTTAAAAAAATAGGAGTTTAAAAATAAAAAAATAATTCGACATAAGTAAAATATTTTAAGAGATAAATTAAGGACTAAATTAGAAGTGGTACCTTTATTCGGAAAAGGCATTTTTAGGTGATCGATATCTTCCCAAAAGCGTAACCAACTCCTTACTATATAATCTCTAAATCGGTGCCTATTTTAGGTTCCTAGTTCCTTCAATATTAGGTGGCGACTCCAAACTCTGTAAATAAACTTATAAATATTCAATTAAATTTTAGATATTTTTGGGAGTCCCATCCGACGTCGAGTAGCGACGGTAAGGAAATATCAAATAAACTACTTGATAAGTACCTACCGATCAACTAGAATTTTACCGACTTATAGGTAGTTACTTAACAAATTCTAATTGTCACATGCTAAATAACACTCCTAACTTAGGTATTATATTTAAATTATTTTAAGAGTATTTAAATCAAAGTGTCCCTAAATAATTTAATTGACATTCCTACTTTTTATTTCCTCTCTGACCTATTTTTAAAAACTTACTAGGAAGCTTAATTTATCATTTTTTTTTATCAATAAATCTTAATAGGTATTACAACCTTTAATTATTAAATATTTATAATCTTTAGATATTTTTTTAAAGAAATTCTTATTAAGTACCCGAATTATTCACCTTTATAACTTTTAATAATTAGACTTGTCAAATTAATTACTTACTAACCCATTTACATTGTTTAATATTTATGCTTGCATAATATTCAATTTTTCATGCAAACATAAGTATTAATTTCATACCTTAATTTTCTTTATTAAATAAATATTCATACATTAAAAATAAACTCCTTTACATGTAAACAATTAAGGAGGTAAAAAGGTCAAGGATATTATGATTGGAATTCCCTCACTGAACATTCTTGTAACACAAGAGAGGAATCTCAGGAAAGTACTGATGCATGATGGCCAATTTTCTCATCCAAATTGGCTAAGCTCGAATTTCCTAAATATTTCGGTAATGATCCCATCGAATGGTTTACTTGAGTGGACTAGTTCTTTGAATATCAATGCACCATAGAAACATAAAAGGTGTAATTGGCTTCTTTTCATCTTGGGGGAAAAAAAACCAATGGTCGCAATGGTTATGTTGGATTTACAAGGAACAAGGGAAAGAGGTGACCTAGCCAATTTTTTTTATAAGAGCTATAGGCTTGTTTTAGTCCTACTGGCTGTGAAGATTTTGATGAAGCCTTGTCAAAGGTGAGGTGGGAATGTTCAAAAGGAGTTTGAAAGGTTGGAGAATCGGATGCAAGGGTAAATTCAAAAGGCTTTGGTGGGAATGTTCATAGAAAGCCTTAGGGTAGAGATAGCAGATGGCATTCAGATGTTCAAATTGAAAACATTAGAGGAAGCCATTAGCCTTACACGAATGAGAGATGATTAAGTGAGTTAGCAGCAGAAATCCATCTGGCCATTCAGTTGTCTAATAGCTTACTTTTTCTCTCCAACCAAAATCAAAGCCGCATCCTCAATGAAACGGCTCGTTTGGGACGAATTGCAAAAGAGAAAGGCACATGGACTTTGCTTTAATTGTGACAAAAAATTTACAGCTGACCATAGGTGTCATGGTCTACAACTTCTATTGTTAAAAGGCAACACTAACAATTCGGATGATGAGGAACCTCAGCTTGAGATATCTCTACATGCACTTTTGGGATGGTCAGCTTACCAGGCCATACATTGGTGACTACAAAAATTAGGCAATGTGAAACGGTTGTTTTAATGATAATCGGTCCACTCATAATTTTATTAGTGCAAAAATGGACAACTTATTGCAATTGCTAGTGATTTCCATCGAACCTTTCAATGTGACGATAGCTAATGGAGGACCATTAAAATGTCAAGGAAGATTTGAGAATGTCCAAGCTTTGATCCAAGATATTCCTTTTTTTTTTTTTTTTTTTTTTTTTTTTTCACTCTTTATGCTTTAGTGTTGGTTGGGTTGGATTTGGTATTAGGTATCCATTGGTTGGAACAATTGGGAACAGTGATGCGTAATAGAAAACAATTAACAAAGGAATTTCGCTGCAACAACCAAACTTAAAAATTGCAAGGAATTGATCATAAATCAATTTGAACTGCATCAATGAAAGCTTTCTCCAGGAAAGTGCGGAATGGGACCTCAATAATTACCATTTGTCTTCAAACCATAGCTGACTCTACACCACAAGATATCTAGTTCGAAATGCAATAAATGTTGGGAAAATTTGAAGACATATTCGAAGAACCAAAGCAACTACTTCCCACAAGAGAAGTAGATCATCACATCAATTTAAGAGCAGGAATCAAGCCCATCGATGTGAGACCATAAATTATCCAAGTATACAGGGAGAACCTTTTAATTCTTCACTAGTGATGACTTTACTTTTAAAGTTTAGGAAATTTTCAATACTGGACTATCATTCATGTTTAAGATTTTTGGTTTATATTTTCATCCAAATTATGCTGTTTTTCATAAGAAATGATATTATTTTATAAGAAACTTAAAGTTTTGTTAAGTGATTATAAAAAAATTATTTAATTGATAAATCAAAATAATTTAATAATAAAATTGATATACAAATTAGTTTGAATGTAAAATTAATATATCCCTATAATTTGATAGTATCTCTAATGTAATAATTATTCGTTTCTCAATATATATACTTTACTCTATTTTATATTCATATAATGTGGACACAAAGTGGTCAGATTAAGAAGCAAGAAGCCCCAAATAAACTTTTTCTTTTCTTTTTTTTTCTTCTTTGGACAATTGCCTCATGCTTTAAATGACTATCTCTAAATTTCTAATACATCCAATGCCACACTTTTCATTAAAGGAGATATCTACACTGCGTATTCATAAAAAAAATTGTAAAAAAAACATATATAAAATCTATGACCAAACTGCCATTGCTGGTGAAGCCTCTTTGCCTATACTTTGCTTCCATTGATTCGGAAAATGTTTCCTTTTTAGATGTTCGAGTTTTTGTATGCTATGTGAACCCAGGATCTCAAGTACTTGAATTTATAATAGTGAGTTGGTACAGCTTGTTTCACATGGATATAAATGATCCTTAAAGGATCCATGATAATAACCCATCCTGCTTTGAAGCAAGGTGCCTGAAGATAACCCTCCAGATATTTTCCCATTCTTTCACTGGACCACTTTATAGAATGTAAAAAGATGCTTCTTAAATTCTTGAACTTTCCGGTGCATATGGATATATAATGCTTCTCCAGTCTACCCGATTTTTTCCCCTTTTTTTAAAAAACTTTTTGACCAATGATTATACTTTCCATTAGTTGATCGAGAAAAAAAAAGAAAAAAAGAAAAAGAAAAAGCAAGTAGAGAATGGATAGAGGCTTTGGTCGTGGATGATATTCTTGATTTGCTTATATGATAGTTGCATATATACAGAGAGGATATCATTGCTTCTAAATTTCTTAGTATATCTTGTACCAATAATATATGTTATGAATGTGTTCAAAGTGGGAGGAGGATATGATTTTCCGTTCTGTTTAAATTCAACGGCATGGGAAATATATATATATTTTTATTCTTGTTCAAATATGATAGTATAGATTCTTTATTGTAGAAACTAACAGACTTAATTGGTTAGTATTATTTGACTGTCCACATTACGAAACAGATCACTACGATACAGATCGTTCAAAATATGTGAAATTATTTAAAAAATAATTTTAATTTGATAGCATATACTATATTGAAAATTTACTAAAATATATTATATTGAAGGGGAAAAAAAATTTATAATTTATTCTTCCTTATGTTTTTCATAAATTTTGTAGTTAAAAAAACCGATTTGTTATTTTTTATGCATTGATTTTTAAATAAAAACTTGGAATAATCTAAATAGAATATTTCATCCAAAATTTCAAAAGATGCCTTAATATTTTTTTTTATAAGATTGCATTAAAAGAATAAAGCAACACCTAATATAAAAATTAACAAATGAATATTTTTTCATTCTTATTTAATTTTGATGAGAAGACTATATATATATTTATTCATAAAATAATCAATAACATTGGTATAAAAAGTTGTATTTAAATCACTCGGGTGGTTCTCTTAAATATTATTTCAATTATTTTATTTCAAAAAAATTGATTTTAGAATATTTAAAAAAATGATAACAAATGGTTGGTGTTATGTATGTAGATACATAGTTTAGTTAATTTCTAATAATAAATCCAATTATCTCAATTTTATGTGTATATATATCATTGACTATACTTAGTGAGTTCAAAGTGGAAAACGTAAATAAAAAAATATTAAAAAAATAAATTGCAAGGAATATATTAAACTTAATAGACTGAAAAAAAAACTACAAAATTATTTTTGACGAATTTTAATTATATAAGAAGAGTTAATATAGAGATTTAATATTTCAGCTTAATGTTATTCAAGGACAAGTTGTCCTTATATAGTGTTACAAGTAGTGAGTTTGTAGAACTCTAGATGTATAAAAACTACTTAATTATATACAACCGATAAAAGTTATCTATACATATCTATATAGAGATATATCCGAAAGATTCGAGTTGTTGTTATCTAAAGGAATCGAGTTGTTGTTAAGAAGACTAATAGGAGAAGAACTTGTAGCAGAAAATGAAGAATTGGTTACTCGTAGACTTCTTAGATTCATGTCTTAACACTCCCCTTGAAACTTACAATGGGTGTTATCTTAGTGTTATTTTGTCCCTTAAGAATTCAAACCGAATGGTCGATAAAGGCTTCATAAAGATATTTGTTATTTGATCCTAACATGAAATAAATTTAGTCCGTAGGCTCTCCTTTGTAAACAATTCCCCGATAAAGTGAAAATGATTCTTAGTATGTTTTGTTTGTGCATGGAAAATAGGATTAATTGCCAAATAGGAAGTGTATGATCATGCATTCTATGAAGGTTCGAAATAATAAAAAAAAAAAATTCTCCATCTAAGACTCTTAAGATTAAGTCATTGAATCAAATAATCATACATACATGAATTAAAAGCATGAGTAAAAAGATTTATCTCTTATAGCATAGATTTAGCCTTTGTGAAAGGGATCCGTCCAAGTGTCCGACCTCTATTGACAATCCACATAGCTTAACCACCCACAAAGGAACCCACATAAATCACGGAGTGCTAGCTCTAATCCTTATGTATAGTTGATTTACTTTCTAAAGAAATCAGTTAGGGTTTTTACGACGGTTCGGGTTTTTAAGAAGGGATACAATAACTCAAGCTTTTTGGGAGAGAAACGCTTTCTCTCCTTTTCTTTTTCTTTTGCCTTCGTGTTTATGTCTTAGCCTTCTCCTTGTTTCCTCTCTCCCTTTTATTTATATAGGGGGTGGCATTCTTATCCTTCAAGGATAAGGAGTTGCAATAAATGTGGACTTATTTGATCCTATACTTATAAATTTTATCCTTATCCAATATGGCTCGAGTTTATCCTTCTACAAAAATATTTTGCATGCTTTTAAATTAAGCATATTGGTCCAAACTCTTTTAGCTCAATTAATTATTAATTAATTTACACTATCCAAATAAATTGGGTCATATAATTTTAGGAAGCCAACATTAGGAAACAATTTTCAAAATACCCTTAAATTTATATTAGGAAACTAATTTCCTTTTTATATAACTTACTTTTAAATTTGGAACTAACTTCTAAATTAGGAAGCTAATTTTCAAAATAGGAAGCTTTTCATTTTATGAAACTTTTTTCAAAATAGAAAACTTTTAATTTTTAGAAACCTTTTTCAAAATAGTAAACTTTCAAAACTCGAAAACCTTTTCTAAAATATTTGCTTCTTTTTTATTATATGAATGCTTAAACTTATGTGTGTGACTCAATAGGTTCTTAGATATGTTGGCAATGTATCAAGAATAAAAGAAACCTCTTTTATCTCTTGATACATAAATTAATATTGGTCTCTAGTACGACATTATGACTACTAATTTTCTAAGAGGATTAATTAATTTGTAATTATCTTTCATAAGTATGGTTACCATACATTTCGGTCTCATGTCAAGTATGATCTTAAACTTGATTTATAGTCCGTTCTATTATGATCACACAAGTTTTCTTTGATTCTTAAATGTCTAAGCTCTAGAGTAAACCAACTATGCTATATTGATATACTCCTATTATGGCCACAGATTCCTTGAGCGATTTTTATCGAAGTGTAAAATGATAACTCTATTAGCATACAAGAAATGACATGTCTTATTTTAGTCATTCACTTATCTCCATTAGATTTTCAATGCTCTCAACGAATCGTCCACATGCAACTCTTCACTAAGCCTTTCGAAATGAGTGTCAAAGTCATAAATCTTCTAATGAGGTAACGATGATGACTTCAAGTTAAAGGATCGGTTATACCCATCTCGCATGAGATTCCCATAGACTAAACCAAATTGATTCTTATGACAAGTTACGTCCGGGGATATATTCTCTAACATTAATCACCTATATACTTGCTTTGGCATTACCATGCCAATAGGTGTAAAATCTCCTACTATTATCTTATAGCATGAGCATAACACTCACAAGTCTTATCGTATATAGTCAATGTCCATTCTTGACAATGCTATGACTTGGGATATTTAATGATATCATTTAAGTGCAGTAATATTTATCTTATATCTTTCGATTAATCCTTAATGCAACAAATATCATATGGACTTCTATCTAATTCTATCAAAATATAAACAACAAGAATTAATAGAAAGATTTTTTTATTAATTAAATAAAGAATACAATATTACAATAAGTCAAGCCATCAAAACAAAGTTGAATCTTGGACACCTATACTAACAATCCCCACTTGCATTAGAGCTAACCAAACATACCCCTCATGCCTAACAATCGAACATAGGTCTCATTTTTCTCGCTATGACAAAGGCTTAGCTAAGACGTCCGCTATGTTGTCATCACTATGGACCTTTTCTATCCTTATTTCGTCATGACCAATAATCTCTCTAGTTAGGTGGTAGCATCACGAGTACATGCTTGAACCATTGATGAGACTTTGGTTTCTTAGCTTGTGCTATAGATCTTTTGCAGCCTACTATCAAGCTATGTGACATTAGAGAAAATACTAAACCTTTTAGTATCATGTCAATATACCTATCTTGGGAGAGCTCTCACATTTTATGTGATCTATCTCTATAGATCTCCACTTCTAAAATGTTCGCTACTCTCCCATAACATACATGGAGGAATTCTTGAATATCCAATCATTTATAGATTATAACATGATGATGTTATAACCGAGAAGTAGTCTATTGTCTTTATATAGAGCAATAAAGACCACCAAGCTCCCACTAACCTTTTGCATATATAAGTTTCATCTTCTTTTTTGTGTGTGTGAAAAATCTAACTCTTTAATCATTTTATCAAAACATGATTCTAATTCCTAGAGGCATGCTTAAGTCCATAAGCAAACCTTTGCAATTTATAAATCTTATTTACATATTCTTTGATGATAGAACTATCGTGGTGTGTCATCTATACATCCTTATTCAATTTTTCATAAAGAAAAAGGTTTTTTCATCCATTTTCCATATCTAGGAGTCAATGTCTAATATTGCCTTTTCATAGATATTAGCTTCGTCATCCTTAATAGGATACATATTCCTATATGTTGAGACATGAAGATTATGCCCTTTTTAACTCTTGACAAACTCGTATAGACCTATGAAGTTCTTTTGTATTAGTTTATGGGATAGTTACAATGCTTTGTAACCTATCTATTTAGGGTTCCTCTAGTAAAGTGCCAATTTATGAGTCTAATCAAATCTCATTGAGTTTAAATTTTTTTCCAATTGGTTCTAGCATTTATAAATTCTTTCACAAGAAATATACCTAGTCATGAATAATAATTTGTTCTAATGGTAGAAACAAGATCCATTTGTATCTTTTGGATATCTCACAAATTAGCATTTCATTGATTTGGGCTTTAGTTTATCTCTATCCAAATGTTTGACATATACTTCATAGCTCTAAATCTTAAGGAAAGATAAATTCACTTCATTTTCTTTTCATATCTCATATGGAGTTTGATCAACGAGACTTTATTGAAACTCTATTCAAAATAAAGGTTAGAGTAAGAAGTGCAATCCCAAAATAAAATGAGGATATCAATTCAACTCATCATGGACCAAGCCATATCTAACAACGTCTTATTCCTTCTTTTAGACACACCATTCGTATGGTGCTCCAAGTGGTGTCTATTAATAGAGAATCCCATTCTCTTCTAAGTGACAAAAAAAAACAAATTATGGCTTAAGTATTCATCACCTTGATATAATCGAAATGACTTAAGACTTTTACTAGTTTGTTTCTTGACTTCAAATATAAATTCTTTGAACTTTTCAAATGCTTTAAACTTATGTCTCATATGTAACCAAAATATGATCTATCATTAATAAAGGTTATGAAATAATTATGTCCTTCTCTTACATGGATGACATAGGCCTAAATACATCTCCATGTATAAGGCCTAATTAATTAGTAACTCTTTCTCCTTTTTTACTAAAAGGGGATTCATGTCATTTTTTTTTTCAAGTAAATAGGATTCATAGACATCATCAAATGATTCTAGGTATCCATTTATAAGTTATTTGAATATATGACTCTCGTTTATATGGCCAAGTCGACAATATCACAAATGTATATTATTTAGATCTTTTGATTCTTTTAGTATTTATGTTATATATGGGAGTTTCATTATGTTTAAAATATATGAACTATTATTAATCAAAATATTTTGATATTACAATTCATCTTTAAAAAGAACAACCATTATTCTTAAATAAAATGAAAAACTTATTCTAAATAAGAAATGGAAGTAATATCCTTAGTCTATACTAGGAATAAAATAACAATAGTTATTGAGTCTAAGCACAAGCCCACATGGTAGTGCTAACTCATCGACGTCTATAACTAATGGTCCAACTCTTGATCCATTGCGAGTCATGTAGATCATCCTTTCTTGAAGCAATCTTTCTTCTCTTTCTAAGCTCCCGAACATTTCTCTAATTGTGAACACCACATCTAGTATCATATACTCGTGAGGTGAAATTAGAATTAGAAAAATAAGCTTTAATGACATAAATACTTGAGGTGCTAGTAGAATTCTTGTTTTGGACCTCCGTCATGTACTCCTTATGGTTACGCTTCCAATGCCCTTTCTTATTACAATGAAAGCGGGCTCCTTTTTGATATATTAGGCGTCAACCTTTTTCACCCATTTAGTAGGTGAAGTAGAAGACTTGTTCTCCTTTTGGTGCTTAGGATTTTTCTTGCCCTTCACTACGCCTCTTCCCTTATTGACATAAAGTATGGAACTCTTGTTCTTCTTGTTAATCTCAAGTTGAGCTTCCTCAAGCATAGATAATAACTCTCTAAGAGTCTTTCCTATATGTATCATGTTGAAGTTCATGATGAGCAATCCAAAGTTGTTAGGCAACGACCGCAATACTAGGCCAATGGATAATTTAGTATTCATTCCAACTTGAAGCTCAATCAAGCATATCGATATAGTCTATCAATGGTCATCTATTGACCAAAGTAGACCATTGATCTATCAAGACACCGGGAGGCAATTCTTTAGAGGCAATGATCTCTTCCGCCGTTTTACTAGGATAAAAAACTCAGCTTTCAAGTCACTTTTGAAATCCCTCCACTTCTTGTTTAACGACGCCAAAATCCATTTCTTTACAATATCGGAAAAGTCAAACTTCTCCTATTAAACATGTAAAAAAAATATATTTTAATTTCTTGATAGAGAACTCTAATAAAAAGAATTCTAGAGGTCTACTAACATTAAAGCAATTCCATATATATATATATATATATCCAAGTTATGATGTAAGTGATAAATGAAACTCTCTAAATTCAAAATCAGAATACCAACTCATCATATGAAATTAAGAGAATTTAAAAGTAGTAAAAAAGTAATAGCAACTTAAGAGAATTTACCTTCACAAGTTTTATAAGGTTCTTCTTGAATACACCAAACTCCTTACAATCCCATCGTGGGATGCTCAAAGGTGTATGAATTCTTTTTTTACTAATATTCCAAGGTAAGAACCAAGAGCAAGCACCTTCTTTTGTACATGAAGCTCCATATTTGTCAACTTCTATGACAATACGTTCTCCATCTTTTAAATGGTTCCAAAAATCTATCATTGAAGCTCGATCTCTCCTTTTAATGTATTTTCCCTCCTTATCTATTTTTCATTATAATTTTGAAAATTAAGATAGAATCAGAGGCATATAAACCAAAATATAAAATAATTAAAATCTCACCAATGATTTTAACCGTGCTCGAAATCATCATCTTGAGCTTCTTGAACATGTTGTGAACAATTTGCAAAAGTCGTCCGACTTTGAATTCGTGTTTGTTCTTACATAGGTTGTGAACTATAAGAAGATGTTGGACTTTGAAAAATAGGTTGGTCGATTGGGATTCATCCCTAACAATTCTTAATCCATGCAAAGTCTTAGATCCTTGAACCATGTCTAAAACTCGCAAGATATCACTTGATATTAAAATCATGAATCAATATAAGATCAATGAAAATTAAAAACATACCAAAGTATAATCACCAATGCATAACTAGGATAAAAATAAAATAAAAATCAATAAAAAATTAATAAACAAAAATAACTTAAATTAAAAATAAATAAATATAAATCTAAATTATTTCACCATCTAAACCATTCCGCACCCATATAGGCTTCTCCCCTCATCTAAAGATGAAGAATTAAAAAAGTCACTTTCAAAAATATCATCTACCCCCATATCAAATAAATCTCTTGGTCTAACTTTGACAACCACGGACCAATTCATATTTGATGGATCCCGCACATAAAACACTTGTTGTACTTGAGAAGAAAATACAAATGGATCATCTTCTTCTTTCTCACTCGTGTGAATTAAACGTGAGAAGTTAACTAGAGTAAATCCAAATTCATCTTGCTTAATACCAAGCACTGTGATATACGTCAACCCAATCATATTTAAATAATATAACTTTAAAACTACCGTAGTAATCTAGTTCAATAATATCTCTTAATTTTCCATAGTAGTTAGCTCCTCCTACAACTTGAAACATTAACCACACCACTATTTTGAGATGATCTATTTGCTTCCCGATCCAAGTGTATGGAACCTAGTTCCATTGATGATGAACCCATTAAATCTCTTGGCCACATCATTAGGCCCTTTACCAAGTGCTAAAATTTCATCCGAAATGCTTGGATCATTCATGCTTAAAACCTATAATAACAAAAATTGAATGAAGTTACTATTAATATACTTTAATTCCTAATGTTTAATGTCACCTAGTTCAATTACTTACCTTTTTGTTGAAACCAACTATGAAATTTTTCATCAAGTAGTCTTTCAATATCCTCACTTCTAAGACGAGCATGTCAACGTCGTTTTTTTCGTTCTAAATCAATGAATTCTCTCGCATGTGAAAATTTTTAACGTATTAAATAAGAATATGTTTTATAGAATTAATAGTATACTTTATTAAATTAAAGAACTTACAAGCGAAAACGTTCAATTTCATCGCAATGATGTAAAATATAACAATGTGCCCGAATCAAAGCCTTTTTGTCCAATTGTATGGCTTCAACTTTTCCAATTGGTTGATCGGCACTTTTGAACAAATATTTGATTCTTTGTTCATTTGAAGAAGGATCGGGATTTCTCAAAGGTCGATTAAATCTTGTTTCAACTCCTTCTAGGTATCTTGAACAAAATGTCAAACATTCTTCGGCTACATACCCTTCGCAATTGATCCTTCTAGTCGAGCTCTATTACGAACATATGACTTCAAATGCACAAATTGCCTAAGAAATTTATTAATCTTAGTTACGTAAATATGATCATCAAAATATGAAGGAAAAGAAAATTAATTACTATGATGTACCTTTCTTGAGGATACATCTACCTATATGGCACTCGGACCACCAAGCTTTGCCTCCTCCGCTAAATGAATAGTTAAATGCACCATAACAGTGAAGAATGATGGTAGAAAAATCCTTTCCATTTGACAAAGAGCCAAAACAATACGGTTTTGAATCTTATCAAGCTCATTCACATCTAGGACCTTTGAGCATATTGCTTTAAAGAAAGCGGACAATTCAATTATCATCGAAGTTACCTCTTTAGATGGACTACATGCTCTTAATGTTATCGGTAGGACATCTTCAATCAAAATATGACAATCATGACTTTTAAGCCCAATTAATTTTCGATCTTTAAGATTTACACATCTTGAAATGTTAGATGCATAACTATCGAGCAATTTTAAAGAATGAAGAATTTTGCAAAAGATTTCTCTTCTCGCTATTGACATTGTAAAACAAGCAGAAGGCAATTTGCTTTTACCATTATCAAGCACTTGAGGGTGAAGATCAAACCTAATACCCAAATCTATTAAGTCAAGACGTGCATTTAAATTGTCCTTTGACTTAGTAGCATGATTCATTAAGGTTCCAATCATATTATCACATATGTTTTTTTCAATATGCATCACATCAAGATTATGACGTAACAAGTTAAACTCCCAATAAGGTAATTCAAAAAATATGTTTTTTTTCTTCCACCACCTTTTTGCATCCTCAACATCACTACATGTGTTAACTATCCCTTCAATATTTGAGCCCCCAATATTAGTTTTGATCCTTTTTTTATTCACAACCCTTTTTCTTTTATCACGTTGTACTAATTTTCCAAACGTATAATCTATGTCATTTAACCGTTTCAAGACGTCACTACCACTTTTTCTAGATGGTGCCATTTGCAGCTTCTTCCGTACCATCAAAACAATCTTTTTGATGACAGAATATATGATCATAAGGTAACCATCGATGATGACCCATGAAACAATGCTTCTTACTTTTGTACAACCATTTAGAACACGTTGACTCAAGACAACATGGACATGCAAACTTTCCTTTCATACTCCAACCGGATAAATTTGCATAAGCAGGAAAATCATTTATTGTCCACATCAAAGTAGCTCGTATGTTAAATGATTGTTTTTTAGAAGCATCATAAGTCTCTACACCTATCCATAATTTTTTCAAATCTGTTATCAAAGGTTGCAAATAAACATCTATGTCATTTCCTGGATTGTTCTCACCTGGAATAATCATTGATAATATGAATGATGATTGTTTCATACAAATCCAAGGTGAAGTGGCCATGTGTTATACGTAGTGCTCATTGTTCTAAAAGGATTAAAACCATCACTAGCAAGAGCGAGCCTTACATTACGAGAATCGAAGCAAAATCAAGATATCGAGCATCAAAATTTTTCCATGCTTCTCCATCAACAGGATGCCTTAATAATCCATCTTTCTTATGACCTTCCTCGTGCCACCTCATATCACTAACCGTTTTGTTTGAATAAAATAACCTTTGCAAACGAGGTATTAAAGGAAAATAACGCAACACTTTTGTCGGTATTTTCTTCGTAGCACCTAAACTTTTCATTTGACCGTTATCACCTTCCGTGTTGTTTTGTCCTTTTTTTGCCACCAAGGAGTACCACATTTATCACATACTTCAAGATCTTTTTTATCACCCCAAAATAACATACAATCATTTGGACAAGCTTTTATCTTTTCATAATTAAGACCTAAAGCTTTAATGATTGTTTTTGCCTCATAAAATGATTTAGGCAACAATATGCCATCGGGAAATGCAATAGCCAATAACTCTAATAACATAGTAAATGATTTCTCAGTCCATCCATTTAAACATTTTAAATGGTATAAATGCAATATAAAAGCTAACCTCGAAAATGATTTACATCCAGGATATAACTCTTCATTCATATTTTTTAATAAATCATTAAACATATTCGACTCTTGGGTGGACTCGTTCATTATCTTGTTCTACATCAAACCTTTGACATTGCCCATTCATTTCATCATTCATTTGTTGATCATGAGTTTTATCACATTCATGTTCATTTATGTTATTTAGATTCATTGTCATTTCATTACCACATTGACCAACTACACCAAAAGCATCACGTAACAACCCTACCATATCATCCGATCGTTATGGATTCACATCAATAGAAGGTGGTTTTTTAATAGAACTCACTTCTTATACATGTGAGGTAGAAACATAAGAAGATGACCTAATGTTACTAAAAGAAGAACTCTCTCCATAAAAAACCCACCGGGTATACCCCCTTAAAAACCCATCACAAATTAAGTGAACTCTAAGCATCTTTATATGTTTGTAAAGAAGAATTACCACATCGAATACAAGGACAAAAAATTTTTTCACCATAAGATGTATTACGAAATGCTAATTCAAGAAATTCCTCAACTCCTTTTTTATATTCAGCACTAGTTCTAGTCTTGTTCATCCAACTTCTATCCATTTCATAAATATTATAGAATCCCTAAAAGAATACTATAATTCTTTTTCAATAAAAAAAAATAAAAGCACAAACCTAGTTATATCTTTAAATACCGATCAACACATTTAGCACTTAACACTTTTATAGTCTCAAATATCAATAACCAATTGATTGCAAACAAAATATGAAGGAAAGGGAAATTTACCTTGAAGTAGTCTATTGTTCCACCGTAGAAAATACCTAAAAAAAATAGTTTTATTAGTTAGAATAAAAAAATAAACTTATCCACCGCATAATAAAAAGAAAAAAGAAAAGAAAAAAATAAACTAAATATTTTTTTTATATATATTTATAGATAGTAAAGTATTTTTTTATTCAATTTTTGTATCAATCAAAATTAAATATATCAATTTTTGAATTAAATTAATACCAAAACATGCTTAATTTTGATCAATTTTAAAATCTAAATTCTTTAAATCCATATCGTATGGATCATCTTGATCCCAATACGTAGCCGACGAATCCGAAAGACATCCAGCATTTGCATATTCCAAGTTAACAAGATGCCATTCAAGCAATTGCCTCTCCTTAGTACATCTAGCCATACCATACGATTGCTCGAGTCTCTCCAAAATAGAACCAAGAGAAATATCGTTTGCAAATCCACCCATTATATATATACTTATATGTTAATATCAATAATATAAATGAAAGCTAAATAATGTCTATAAATAATTTGCAAGTTAAACCAAATACCGATTATTTTATCTATAAATAATGTCTCCAGAATTAAGCACGTTTGTAATCACAATTTATGTAAATGTAATTTAACTTGACGATAAAAGATTCATTAGAATTTTATGTCTCATAGTAAAGTTTCAATGATTGAATGTTAATAACTAAGTAAGAAGCATATCCATCTCCTATGATTTTCCATCTTCTATGATTTCGAAACATGTTTTTGTTTTTTTTTTTCCCTTAGTCTCAAAATTCAAAATGATTTCCAATAAACGCATGCATTTACTTAATCTCCCAATATTCAAAATGATTTTATTTGATCTATTATGATTATATATATATATATATATTTGCTCATTCAAGTATAATTTGGTTATAAATTATTCTAAATTTTTTGTCTATGGATAAAAAGTCTTTAATTTTTTAGCTAACTTGAACCGTGTGCAAGTCCAGACTTGATTTTCCGATGGCTTTACTTTGTGTTTTTTGTTTTCTTCCCGACGGATATACTTCATGCACTCTCCGATATTACAAGAAACCTTAACTTTATCGAGCATACAAGTGACATTGGATGGAAGGAGTATGTGGTTTATCTCGCTCCCTACCTTTCTTTCTGTCCGGTGTGTTTGTCACGAAAGATGAGAGGAAGATTGGAAGAAGGGAGAGGGGGAGAGAGGAGGGATTGGCTATCCAATTTGTTTGGCAACGGAATGTAGACGCAAGGAAGGATCAAAAGGATCCTTCCAATCTTTTCAATTTGGATGAATTGGTTCATATCCTTTCCTTTGTTTTCTTTTTGTTTTTGTAACCTTCAATGCCGTGAACTTGGATGGATTGATTCTCATCCTTCTCCTCCTTTGTTAGCCAAACAACTAGATGGGTAGTCTCTTCCTTTCTTCTTCCCATTCCACCTTATCCAATCTATTCTTCCTCCTATCCATCCATCTTGACAAACATAGCCTAGAGAGGATTGGCATGGATACCAGCTTATAACACTGCCACCAAGATCTACGAGTAGCAAATTGACCCTTCCTACCCATCTTTTGAGTATAAACTCTCCCCCAAGATGATTCCTACCTTCTAGAATAATGACCTTGAAACCAAAGGACATGAGTCGCTTTCTTTGCAGATAAACCAACAAGTCCAAGCACCAACAATTATCACGGACCCTTCATCCCTATCCTATCTTAAACTAAGATTACCCTAACCTATCAATTGCCATACACCATGCTTGCACTCTAGCTAACTCCTTATTGTTAGTTGTCAATGAAGTGCTATGGTTTCATTTCCATTTATACTCCGATGCTTTCTTTTCATAGTCTTTCCCTCTACAAGATTTTAGTTTCATAATTTCCAAGCCCACTACATTAGACAAAATTATCTAACTCCCACTTGATATAATTTGGGCCGATGCTCGACATGCACAAAGGAATCGGGTCAAAGACTTGAGAGAGCTACAAAAGCCATTTCTTTTTCGTAGAAGTCGCTCCACTGCAAAGAGGAAGAGCAAGAGCAACGAGTAGAAGAAAAAAGGGAGTGACAACGAAGGGAAAGTGAGTGGATTGACAAAAGAGAGCTCGTTTTTAATTACTTTACATATTCTAATAAATCCAAAATACTAGACCATGCATCATAACCCAAGCAGACACACTCACATTAAAGCACTAAGACCATGCATCACAACCATGCATCACAATCCAAAATATTTAAGGACATGAAAATCACTTCCTGCTAACTCAAGCAAACCTAGATTAGGAAAAGCAACATACTAATTCAAATTGCTAATTAGGACAAGCAATTTCATGACACAATAAGATCATTGGCAGTGTCTTTGAAGTATAACATCTACGCGAACTTAAGTACTTAACCATGACACAACAATTCGGATAAGAATTGAAAACTTCTTCTTTGAAGCAAGTTTATTAATAGGAAAGTCACATTACCTTAGGATTGCGTTGGGATACGGAGATGCTTTTAGGACTCAAAGTAATGATCCTTCTCTAGTTTGGGAATTCTTTTGAAGACAATCGCTCTTGCTTCCCGGTGCTCTAGCTTTAAGTCACAAAATAAGAACAAGACAATAGCATATTAGATTGAAAATGTCAAGGGAATTAGAGAAGAAAAAGTCGGTAATCTAATTGATAGGAACAAAATTAAACTTAGCATACTTACCATTGCAGATGACAAGAAAAAATAAGCGAGAGGATAGCTATAATTTCGTTTCTAACAAAATCAACAGTGAGTACCCAATTGATTTAGAGGATAGCTATAATTTCGTTTCTAACAAAAAAGAGACAAGGATGAAGGAGAGGAGAAGAACAAATAAGTAGAGGAGAAGAAACACAAAGCGAGAGGAGAAGAAGCGAGGAAGCAGAGAAGAAGATTGAATAAACAAGAGGAGAAGAAAAACCCTAAGAGGAGATGGATAATGTAGCGAGGAGAAGAAAAACCCTAAGAGGAGAAGGATAATGTGGCGTTCTTTTCCCTTTCGGAACCAAAATAATAATAATAATAATAATAATAAAGGTAAAGAAAGAAGAAGCGGATCAAAAGATGGAAGAAGGAGAGAAGAAGCACCTCACCGAAGGAAAGCTCTCGATAAGATCTTCCCCTTTCGAACCAAACAAAATTAAAAATGAGGAACCCAAAGAGAAGAAGGACGCAGCAAATCGAGGAGATCGAATAAGCAATTTTAGAAGGAGAAGCTTGAAAACCCTAAGGAGAGCAGCGAAGATGAAAGAGCTTAATTTTGTCGTTTCGGAACCAAACAAAAAAAAATAAAGATAAAAAATTCTTTCATTAATAAATTAAAACTCGAGCTTTTGATTAAAATTTGGGGCGGTTTTGTAAACCGCCTCTCATTTGTTTTATAAAAGTACCTACTAAAACACTTTGAAGCGGTTTTATAAACCGCCTCAAGAATTCCGCATCTATACGTATTTTTTGTTGTAGTGAAAGAGTGAACTTTTGGCTTCAAATGATTTGGGTAATAGCTGTGAGAACTTTTTGATAAATTTCTGGATGCCCAAGCAACAGTAAGCAATTGATTGGATGATGGAGATGACGATGCCTTTTCTTTTCTAATGCAACATAAGAAGACCGTACATGGTCGCTAATATATGGAGAAACTTGATGGCTTTAAGAGAATAGGTGCAAAATTTGAATCTTATTCAGGAGTCAGTCAACATAACATAGAAAAGGGAGGGGAGAGGAATTAAAAGAAATAGAGCTAAATTATTACTCAGTTATGTGTGTTTGTGTTTATGTGGATCTTGCTTCACATTGTGCCTGTTCCTGGCCCAGGCTATTTGCTGATACCAGTTAAGCTACCTTAATTTATATTGATTGAAAAATGCATTTACTGACCTTGAAAATGCCATACATTACATTTGGAAAAGAGATATGAGGTAGGAAAATCAATCCTATTACAGATGAAATATAACTGTCATTACCTACAAAATATATTTGTTTTGCCATAATTTCCTGGCAGATCTCTAGCTGCTTGTGAACTGCTAAACAACGCTGGGTACAGAAACCTTTTTTGGGTCCAAGGGCGATTTGAGGCTGCTGAAGAAGAGGTATATGCATTTCCTATGTGAAGTTGAATACTCCCTTTCATTCTCATGCATCATGTTCTCATTTTATTTTATTTTATTATTTTTTTGGCTCATCAAGTAAAGAAATTGAACCAGTTTAATGATTCTGAACTAGGATTTTGTCAGTGAAGGTCCTCAGCCACTTAAGTTTGCTGGAATTGGTGGAGTTTCGGAATTCCTGGGGTTTGTCTCCTCTTGACTACCATCTAGTATTTAACTTCCTGGGGAAAAGTTTGATTTTCTTTTCTCTCCTTGTAAATATACCTGACAGTCCTTTGTATGGGGCCCTGATACAGTACACGAAGAAAATGCCGTGGTATCATGCAATACATACATTTAGTCCATGATTCTTTTCATGCTCAAATATGTTGAAGATGTATCTATGCCTTTCCATGATCATGCATGGGTAAATTCCTGTAAACGCCTGTTAGTTAAATTGGCATGGTTACTTTGATCCATGTAATGGTAACGCTTGTCTCCTAGCAGGTAGGCATCACAATCAGTTTTTGAACCATATGAGTTATAGTTATGTTCTGTAACTAACTGTGTCCTTGTAACTTTGAGTATATCTGCTTGTAGACAGGATTCCAATCTGGACTTTTTTTTTCTTTTTAATTGCCTAGGATGCACTGTAGGTTGACAAAAGAATGTCTTTGGCCATATAATATTTGAAACTGTTGTCATATGTTTGATCTTTCCGTACTTTGAATTTATTTCTGATTTCCGTGTGATTTGCAGTTGGACTGATCAACAAAGGGCTGCTGCTGCCAAAGAAGGTTGGGGTTATCGATTATTGTTCTCTGCTCGTCTGGTAATCGTGGTGTTTTCCTGTTCTTCTATAAAATCATCTGTGAAGTCCAGCTGTCAGATTAGTAAAATTAATGTCTTTGTTTCTGGCATAGGTTGGAGTCTTTCTTGTTGCGGATGCCTTGTTTATTGGTGCTCAGCAAGTAGGTCACTATATTCAGGATATAAGAGCACATTGAGTTGAGCTTGAAGGCACTTGATTGATTTCACCAGCGAGCATGTTTTTGCGTTGTTAGTGACAACAGAGACCTGGGATTGCATGGGATCCAATTTTGAAGCCAAGATTAGTGTAGAATGCCAAGTACATACCTCCATCTCATGTCTTTAATCTTCAATCATGTTGTATCTAGGCATGACTTTCATCCATGTGCTATGATGTATATGCTCTCAATTATGTCTCGCTATAGTCAATTATCCAAGAACATTGCTCTACTCCATATTTATAGAGTTGATAGTTCTTCATATAGCTTTATTTCTCAATGTCATGGATGTTTTTTCCTTCTCTTCTGAAAGGCTAGGCTATGCAACCGCATGATTCGCACTGAAAGCTTCTTATCTCTCCTCCACCTTGATCCTTTTACCATTATAGAAATTTTTTGTAGTTCAGTTAAGTGGGGATGGTTTCTCCCAGATTAAGACAAGATTGTATTGCATCGGCAAAACCTCTAAATCTAACTGAAAATGAAGGAGGAGTTCTGTTGCTGGATTGATGGAGATATTGGAGAGAGAATGATTTATGATCCCATTCCCACCTCCCACACATCCTACCCACCCACCCCCCCCCCCCCCCCCCTCTTTCTTTCATTTGCAGCTAAATTTTTCAATTTTTATTTAATTTAATTTTTATCATGTGACAATGTACAATGTTATATGTTCTGATATGTGTCATAATGAAGTTAAATGAAGAAAACATAATAGTAGTACTAATAATAATAATAATAATAATAATAATATAAAATGAATAAAAAGGGAATGAAAGGACCACATTAAAATATAAGAATAGAAAGGCAATATTAATCCCGTCCAAGTTCCAATAGCAAGGACTAGGGCAGGAATCAAGTAATACCCAAGTTATGGTTTGCTTTTCTTTCCATAAGCAAACCATAACTGTCAACTTTTTATTTGGAAAGAAAATCGTATTTTCCAGTTGACTGACTAATAAAATCTTGACACTTGCGTTAGCTGAAGTGTGGTTTGGCGATGACGTGAAGGGGAACTGTCCTGTGCATTGAAATGCCAAAAGCTTCTGTATTATCTATATCCTGAGCTTTGATACCAGGAAGAAGCTCCCAATCAAAGCTGTGGAGGAGTTGAGCTAAAGCGATTTCAACAGTTGCTGTTCCAAAGGTGATAGCTGGGCAGCTTCTTCTACCAGCTCCAAATGGTATCAGCTCAAATTCTTGCCCCTTGAAGTCTATACTGCTGCCCATAAATCTTTCCGGATCAAATGTTTCAGGATTTTCCCACAGTTCTGGATCCCTCCCCATTCCCCAGACATTGACATAAATCCTTGTTTTAGCTGAAATGTTGTACCCATCAATGATAACATCTTCTAAAGATTCTCTCGGGAGGAAAACTGGAACAGGAGGATGTAACCGAAAGATCTCTTTGATAACAGCTTTCATGTAGTTCAGCCGGGGCAGATCACTCTCTTGCACAACCCTTCTGTCTCCCACAACACCTCGTACTTCAGCTTGTGCTTTCTCCATGACTTTAGGATTCATGATAAGCTCTGTAATTGTCCAATCAAGGGTTATGAAGGTTGTATCAGTTCCTGCAGCAAACATGTCCTGCAACAACAGAACAATAATGATATTAGCAAATGACTCATCTGCAAGTAATTTGATGTTTGGAACACTGAAGTTGAAGGAATAAATAAACCAGTGAAATCTTCACTGACCAAGATGACAGCTTTAATGTTATCCATGGTGAGAGGCATTTCAGAAGATCCATCCTTCTGAATATCAAGTAGAACGTCGACAAGGTCCTTCTTCTCCTCTTGTTTCACCTCAGAATTGCGGTGCTCAGTTATTACCTCGTCGAAAAAATGATCAAACCGCCTGAAGGTGTACTGGAGTTTCGATTTCATTCCAGTTAGACTGTGCACAAACTCCATTGAAGGAAAATAGTCTCCAAGGCTGAATCCTCCAAGCAACGCTTGATAATCGTCAAGCATCTTTTGGAACCCGTGCCGATCATACTCTCCTCCTCCAGAGAAATCCCTTCCTAGAGCAACCCGACAGAGGACATCATTGGCATATAGTCCAATCATCTTGCTTAGATTGGTGGTGCCAGGATAAGATTCTGCAATCCGACGAATCAAGCGAGCAACTTCTTCTTCTCTAACATAGCTGTACCACTGGACACGCTTAGCACTAAGTAGCTCAAGTATGCAAACTTTCCTTATATTCCTCCAGTAAGCACCATAAGGAGCAAAGGCAATGTCAGTGCAACCATAGAACAAGTGCTTGGCTGAGAAGAGCTGAGGACGGCTAGAGAGTACAAGATCATGGGTTTTGAGGACTTCCTTTGCCAATCTAACTGATGAAATCACCACAGTTGGGATCTCCCCAGGTTGTAAAAATATAATCGGACCATACTTCTTGGCAAGTCCTCGGAGAGATATGTGAGGCATGTTACCAAGCTGGTGGAGATTGCCAGTGATTGGCAACTTTGCAGGGGTTGGTGGGAGATTGAGCTTTCTTTTTTAAGCTTCTCCTTCATTAGGAACTTGAGCACTACTCCGACAAAAATGGTTACAAAGAACAAGGTAGGTTTGGAGCATTCTTTCAGCCATTGTAGAATAGCCATGAGTGGATCTTTCCCCTCGACTGAAATTAAAGCACCGACAAACCCCTGTATAGGAAGTGATGTGACCGAAATTTAAGTTCGAGTTTTGTAAGTAAGATCGAAACAAATCCTCGAAAGTATGCAGAGTTGATGGACCATGTGCTCTTAGAATGCTTATCTCGTATCGGAACTTGAATAAAGTGGTTGAGATTTGGATGGTGGAGCCACTGGACTAGATGTTAAACAAAGAAAAAAAATCCAAATGAATCAAGCCTAAGCATATTAAACGTCAAAAAGGTTAGGTTCTTTTGTAGCCTTCTCATGCGTCTACACTGTTTCTGGTCTTTCGAAGAGGCGGCCCCATTAGCGATGGTAACTTGGCCATTCTTGTACACACAGTCTTCAGCGAAATTGATGCGCTTAAATGCATGGATAGGCTCATCACATAGCCGACAGCTGTGCGGATGACAATTATTTTGCTTGCTTTTAGAAAAGTCTGCATTCATTTACTCTTAATTAAATAAAAAATTAATGGTTGATTTTTTAAAATTTTAATACTTAATTAAATAAAAAAATATAAATTAATAAAAAAATAGAAGGAAAAAGAACATGTGTAGTGCATCCGTTAGTAAATTAAAATTTTTATTTTAAAATATTAGAAATCAAAATAAAACAATTTTAAAATTTTAAAAAATTAAATAAAAAATCTAAATTGATGAAAAAAACAAGAGAAAAAAAAAAGAAAAAATATGTATAGTGAAACTAATTTTTTTTTTTAAAAAATAAAATGCTTGCTAGCATGAATAAGGAAAACTAAACTACTTTAAAAAAA
Source organism: Dovyalis caffra (assembly GCA_963924115.1). Lineage (NCBI taxonomy): Eukaryota > Viridiplantae > Streptophyta > Magnoliopsida > Malpighiales > Salicaceae > Dovyalis > Dovyalis caffra. Next base: position 3,041,621 of record CAWUPB010001009.1, on the reverse strand, counting down.
AAAAAAAAAAAAAAAACCCACCTTGCTTGTAAAAAGTCGAAATAAGGCCGGGAAGAAAAAAAGATAAAAAAGAAAAAAGAAAACACTGTTCTTTAACGATGGAATAAATAGTAAGAGTGAACAGTAAAAAAGTTGTGTGTTTTAAAGCATTCTTAGTAACTAAAGTGGCCCAGGATTCAAACATGTTATAAGTGTGATATCTTCTTGCTCCATCCAATTGCAAATTTCTAGCAGCATACCATGACCTTCTTCATCCAATAAGGTTATTAATGGCGAGAGAGATTGATCTATTTGATATAGAAAGAAAGAAATAATGGTTAGGAAACGAGGCGATAAAGTGGAAAGGAGTAATCTTGAAAGCAAAAAATGGACGCGTTTTGGGTTTAGCTTTTTCAGTGCATCTGATTGAATATTAGAAGGTCATCGGAAAACATAATTCACCCTTGGGAGAACAAGTTCTGTTTCAAAAGAGACGATATTATTTTGAGATCCTTATCGGTAATGGACATAAAGATCAAAACTACAATTATTCCTGTTGAAAGTAGAATATTTGGACACCGATTAAGCACAATGGTAACAGTAGGACCTCTACCCTCTAGAAAGAGTGAGGAGTTGCAATAGCAACAAGTGGGAATTTCCTACGGATCGCCAGTCCAGGAGCTTCTGTTACGTCTATGTCCTCTGGTTTTGCTCCACCAGGCACTGCCCAATCGAACCTATGCAAAAGACTTGCCAACGTAATCTCAATCAGGGCAGCAGCAAATAATGTTCCTGGACAGCCTCGTCTTCCAGCTCCGAAAGGAATCAATTGGAAGTCATTTCCTTTGAAATCTATGGCACTATCCAAGAACCTCTCTGGTCTAAATTCCTCTGGCTCTTCCCACGATGAAGGATCTCTCCCAATTGCCCAAGCATTGACCATTACTCTTGTTTTCGCTAAAACATCATAACCCTGAACTTTGACATCCACGGTTGATTGTCGCGGAATAAGCAATGGAATCGGAGGGTGTAAACGAAGAGATTCCTTGATAACTGCTTTCAAGTATAGCATTTTTCCTAAATCATCTTCTGTTACACTATGTTTGCTTCCAGTGATCCTTCTAATCTCATCCTGTGCTTTCTTCATGACTTTGGGGTGTTTTATCAGCTCTGTCATTGTCCATTCTAAGGCAGTAACTGTTGTATCAGTTCCTGCAACAAGCATATCCTACAAGAGGGTTTAAATAGGTCAGACATCCTAAATTATTGAACTTACTCTTTTCCATGCTAACGGAAAACAATATAAGAGAGATATCCCTTTGTATGTAAAAAGAAAATTGGAACTAGCATTAACATAGCAGATCGACAGATATATTCAAATTAGGCAAGTCAGTTTTCTTACCAGAATCATGGCTTTTATGCCATCTCTGCCTATAGCTATACCATCTGTGCGGTTCTTTTGGATCTCAAGCAGAACATCCATAAAGTTCATTTTATCCTCATTCCCACCTACCCTTTTTGCTTCAGATTCATCCACAACTTCATCAAGAAAGCTATCAAATTCTTTAAAAACCCGTTCCACTCTAGCATTCAAACCTGTCAGGTAATTTATCCAACCTAGCCATGGAATGAAATCTCCAACATTGAAAACGCCCAATACTGCACCATACTCTTCCAAATGCTTCTTGAATTTTCTCCCACGATACCCTTCTGTGTACTTCTTGCCCAAACTAATCCTGCATACCACATCAATTGTTAAGGCAGAAAATAGTTCACTGAGATCAACTGGTAATGAACTTGAAGAAAAGTGCTCGACGGTTTGTACGAGCAAATCTGTCTCCTCTTCTCTGATGGATTGGAATATCCGAACCCTTTTTGGAGTAAGAAGATGCAGGACGCATATGCTCCTCATTTGCCTCCAGTACTCGCCATAGGGGGCCAAGGACAAGTCTTTGTAGTCATATAAAAGTCTTCTTCCAATGCTTGAATCATACCTATTTGAAAATAGGAGATCATGAGTTCTCATGATCTCTCGAGCTCCATCAGCAGACGAGACCACAAGTGCAGGCGCGCTGCCGAGGTGCAAGCGCATGAGTGGACCATAGCGTTTAGCCAAAGACTGTAGAGATCGATGTGGGTACAAGCCTAACTGAAGGAGATTGCCTACAACAGGAATCTTTAATGGTGAAGGTGGTAAGCTTTTATTCCCTGTAGTACTGAAGAACCATTTGGTAACAAAAATAAAAAGAAGGAAAGCAATTAGAGAGTATGGATGCAATAGAATTTCCGGGAGCTCTAACATTTTCACAATTTTAGAACTGTATTGAGTATATTGACATACAGATTAGGTCATAAGCACTCTTGGGTAACCAAATTCAGATTTTATACCAAAAAACTTGGTGGACGCTGCAGGAGTTTTGTTTTGTTTTGTTTTTTGTTTTTTTGCTTTCAATGGTGAGACTTTGTTTTCTTTTCTGACATGTTGAAAATATGACCATAATAAACATTAGTTTCTGACATCATTGATAAATATATTGTTAAAATATCATATGTGTTATAAAAGAAATAAAAATAATAGAAGAATTGAAGAGAGAGATGATAAAAAAAAATTCACTGTAAAATGAATACAAGTGATGAGAACTTCAAATTATTCTCTTAATCTCTTGAAAAAACTTGTATATCAACTAATGAACAATCAAACCTATTTATAGGCTTCAAAATTGAGAAGATAATTGAAAGAGAATATGAATAATTAAAAATACATAAATTGTTGAATCAATTACATCGTCCTTTTAATTTCTCATATTAAATGATAAATTGCATCACATTAAAAATCATGAGTAGTGGGGATATGAAAAGTAGATGAACATTCATATGGACATTCATTATTTCATAATGAATCAATTGCATCCCCCTTAAATGTTCATTGTATAAGGAATGTGTCTCGTTAAAACCTTAATAGGAAAAAACCCAGTGGGAAAAAAATCCTAATGAAGGAAAAAGAATACGAGTATTCCTTGTACACATTAATCTCCATATTGGTCTTCCTCGATTGAAAACATTATTTAAGATCTCTAAGACAATGCATTCTAATCTTGTGAATCATCTCCATATTGGTCTCCCTCGGTTGAAAAAGAGTACGGTATTCCTTGTACACATTAATCTTCATATTGGTCTTCCTCAATTGAAAACATTATTTAAGATCTCCATATTTCGTTTTGACACTTACTATGATTTTAAAGATACCTTATTTTGGTTCCGTTCATAAATTCAAGATCAATAATAGCGAATGCAATAAATTATTCAATCCTAGCAAACTCATCATTTAACAATCTATCAACTAACTTAACATCCATCCATTACCGTTCGGATCTCATTTTTTTAATGTCCGTAAAAATTACACAACACATGCAAAAAATTCTTGATCAACATTCCTATGAATGTAATTTTTTTTTTACGGATCTCCCTTATAAATTAGACAGTTTTCTATTTCCAAAATAAAATACACAATTTATGTAAATATTTTCAATTAATCAACATCACACAAACATCAACGAACTATCAATTTGTAAATACCGAGACCGACACTTATCTCGGATAATTCATTAAAATTAAATTTCAAACTCGTCCTCCCAAATCTATTGTAAAGCATTGAACTAATCTTATTTGTTCTCAATTCCCGAAGTCTCGTACCCTCGAGTTCGATACGCTATGACGTATCGTAACACACTACAACAATCATAAAATAAATAATTAAATTATATAACTCCAATTCAAAGCAAATTTGAAATCAATTGTATTTTAAATACTCTTAACAAATAAATAAAAATTAACCTAATTACATTTAAAATAACTATTAGTTAACCTAACAATAAAATTCAAATGTAACAAATTTGACAAAAATAAACCTAACTAAATTAACTTTAATAAAAAAAAACATAATTAATTAAAATTGACCTAAATTCTTTTAATACTAATTGAAATTAATACTAATGAATCAATATTAACATACTTCATTTAACATATAATTAATCAAATTAACCTAATTAAAATTAATCTACCTTAATTAACACTAATTCAAATTAATAACTTAAAATTAACATAATTCATTTAAACCTAATTTAAATTAACCTAATTAATTAACTAACAACTAATTTAAATAAACCCTAATTAGTCCTAATTCAAATTCAAATTAACATAATACAATTCAATCAAATTAAATTAATCTAATCAATGAACTAATAACTATTTTAAATTAACCCTAATTAACCCTATTTGAAATTAACATAACTCAATTAACGTTAATTCAGATTAACTAATTAAATTAATAAAAAATCCTAACAACAAACAAAACCAAAAAATTAACTAATTAACCAACTAATTAATCAAAACTAATTAATACAAATAGCTAATGGGTGTAAAATAGCAACAGAGAGAGAAAGAGAGAGAGAGAGCTAACCTTTGGAGACATCGAGGAGAGGAGGGAGACGGATGAAACTCTCGGCTTTTTAGGGAGAGAGGAGCATTGCATTGGTTAGTCCGTGTACTCGGGGAGGAGTGGAGTCACGTTGTGTGGTGGTTTAAAGATGTACAATTGATGACAAAAAAAGACAAGAGGAGGAGAGGGAAGAAAAAAAGAAAATAGGTAGGAAGAAGGGATTTTGGCAATTTATGGATTAAGCGTCCATCACTAAGTAGCAAGAGATTTAAGTGTCCGTTAGTAATTTGAATTTCAAACTATCGTTTCATTTTTTGAAACTTTCAAAAATGAGAGAAAGTAGCGATGAAAAGTATTCGTCGCTAACTAATAAAGGAACCTAAGTCTTTGCATCAAAAAGCAACTCGTCACTAACCCAATAATGTGAATTAATGATAGAATTGCTATTTTGTTACTAATTTCCTTCACAAATGCGATGTTATTCTGTTGCTAGATTAAGTGCATATTTTTCTCATACGATATAATGACTGAATACTATCCGTCACTAATGTTCTATCATAATTCCATCGCAATTTTGTTTCTAAACTTTACATTTCATATTGGTCACCATTCTATTGCAAAACCATCACTAAATAGTGACGATTTTACATCCGTCGTAAATTTTTGGCACTAATCCTCGGCTTTCTTGTAATGACTTTTGTCATGACACTAAATCAAAATGTTTTCTCTTAATGAACATCTCAATGCACATAAATGAATTTCTCAAAAACAAAAAAATAATAACCTTTATAAACATAAAATGCTTGAAGAAAAACTCACCATATTGTGTTGAAATCCTCATCATCTCTTTCAAGTCTATGACCATTTTAAGCCCAACAACTAGAACTTGTAAGATAGGAAGTAAAATATACCTTCGACTAATTGCATTAGCTATCTTGTTCAGGACTCTAGACTTATGCTTAAAAACATAGTTAAATGAAGATAAAAACTCACATCATGTGGCATGTCAACCCTTCAAGTTGCTTTGATCTGTATAGGTATTTGAGATCTTATTGATATGAAAAAAAAACTTCTTAGCCAATAAATAATGGTAATAAAGATTTAAAGCTTTAACTATGGCATATAATTCTAGTCATAAATTGATTACTTCCTCCTAATTTCATTTAACTTCTCATTGAGATAAGCTAAAGATCGTCCCTCCTAACCGAAAGCAACTCTAATTCCAACATTAAAGGAATCATAATCCATCATAAATACCTTTAATAAATCAAGTAGTAGCAGAACAAGAGCTTTTATCACCTTAGGCTTTAATGCTTCAAAACTTTATAGAGTTTCAAGTGTCCACTCAAACTTATCCACCTTCGGTAAGTAATAAAGGTGGTGATAGTATAGAAACCGTTGATGTATCTTTGATAAAAAGACAATAAGTAATGGAAGCTCCTTACCTTAGTTAGTGTAATAGGTTTTTACCAACTAAGAATAACCTGGACCTTGTTATCATGCATCTCTATTCCCTTGCTCGAGACAACATTACCATAAGAAGATTACTCTTTTAGTATATAAGTGGCACTTCTTAAGGCTAGCATACAATATTTTCTCTCTCAAAACAATCAAGACTTATTGTAAGTGATCTAGATGCTCATCATGCTTTCAACTATAAACAATAATATTTCACACAAGAATGTCTTCTCAAAATTCTACATGGTCGAAAGTTTAACATGGTCAAACTTTCAGGAAATTCTATATTTTTTTAATCTTATCCTACCTTATCTTAGCTTATGTAAGTCCTACTATTAGATTGAATAATTATGTTTGTAATTTAGGTCTTTTTAATTATTTGAATTTGGGCTAATTATATTATTCCTCATGGTTACTTTAATAAGTGTCCAAATATATGGCCATATTTATTAGGTCATTGGATCCTTATTTGTTTAGAATTATTAATTAATAAGTACATATAATAAATGGATCCATATTTAATTGGGCTAACTTAATTAAGTCCTACCGCAATATGGATGGACATAAGTGATGGGGCATCAAAATAGCAGAGTTCTTTGCCTCAAATTAGCAGACTTCTATTTTGTCTTAGACTTCTATTTTGTTTAGGATTTCTATCTTGGGTAGAATAACTATTTTATTTCTTGATTTTTAGGGCATGTCGAAGACTATAAATACTTGGTTTTGATGATGTTATTAGGCACTTCTTTTTTAGTATTTTTCATTCAATAAAACTTGATTCTCTTAAAATCAGATTTTGCAATTCGGGTTTTGGAATTACGTTGTTTACTTTGCTTCCGCGCTACGTCGGGTGGTATCGAGCCTTGAACCTCACAAAGCTCGTCCAATCGACAATGGCCAATAATCCTACCGACGACGTTCAAGGATTAACCGATGTGTGGAGGAGACTTGAAGAACATGGGACTTCTATTCGCAATATAGAACAACAACTAACCATAATTACGGGACGAGTTGTAGGCTTTATTGTAAGGTGACAACAACCAGAGATTTGGGGATCAAGCCGACGGGAAGCCGCCCCGCACAACGACTTCGAATTCCGGCTCTCGCTATGAGAATTGATGACTCTAGTGACGAAGACGAAGTTATACGGAGAGAGGATCGTCATTGGCAAAGAGGGGGCAATCATGAATACAAACCGAAGGTAGATATTCCCTACTTTAATGGCAACCTAGATATAGAAGGCTTCCTCGATTGGTTAGAAGAAGTGGATGGGTTCTTTGACTATACGTAAATCCTAAAAGAAAGGAAGGTGAAATTGGTTGCTTATAGATTGAAGGGAGGAGCTTCATTATGGTGGACTCGATTGAAAGAAAATAGGAGAAGAGAGGGCGAGCTCTTATGTCTTTTGGGAAAGAATGAAGCAACTATCACGGAGAAGGTTCTTACCTCCGGATTATGAGCGAGTACTTGTTTGATTCTTATCAAAATTGTGCACAAGGAAACAAGAGTATCCATGAATATATAGCGAAATTTTTTAGATTGACGGACCGGAATAACTTAAAGGAAAGCGAACCACAACAAGTTGTGAGATACCTGTGAGGCTTGGATACAACGATCGGAGATAAGATTGGTATTCAAATGGCTTTGAATGTTCATGATGCGAGAAATTTAGCTATGAGAGTTGAGATGTTAATTAATCAAAAATCAAGGGACTATAGAAGAACGAGAGACCAATCATGAAAGGATGCCAAGTGAAAAGGGAAAGAAGTTATCCCCACCCTCGCTCGTGGCACCACGAAGTGGATCAATAATATTGGAAATTCCGAGTAAGCGAGATCACAACGAGTTCCTAGGTCCACCAATCCTTATATTAAACATGCTCATTTCAAGTGCTATAAATATGGAGAACAAGTTCATCGTTCTAATGAGTGTCCAAAAAGAAAATTTGGTAATAAAGTGGAGCAAACCGACGAAGTATATGGGGAAGAAGAGTGTAGACTCGATAGGGATGAAAGTGATAATTTGTATGAAGAAGATGCTTTTGTGGGTGTCATTAGGAGGTTGATGATTTCTAGGAAAGAACATGAAAATTTACAAAGAAATAAATTGTTTCGCACTAGATGCATGGTTAAAGGTCATGTTTGTGAGCCGATCGGTGATGGAGGAAGTCAAGAAAACATCATCGGTAAATCAACGATATGTAAACTAAAGCTACCAACCGAACCCCATCCGACCCTTACAGTATTGCATAGATCACAAGTGTGGATGATATTCGCGTCACGGAAAGATGCAAGGTACCATTCTCTATCGGTAAATACTCGGATGAACATTATTGTGATGTTGTAGAAATGGATGCTTGCCAAATTTTGTTAGGAAGGCCATGACAATATGATGTTGATGCAACGCACTCCGGTAGGGAGAATATGTATCGAATCTTGAAAGATGGAGTAAGGTATAAACTGGTACCTATAGGTGGAAAAAAAATACCAAAGCCTAATAAGAGAAAGAAGCTATTATTAGTAATAGAGAATAACAGGGGAAGTTTTGTGAATGAAATGAAAGAGACCGAGGAGGTACACTTATTGATCATAAAAAGGGAAGAAGAAAGTGAGAAGGAAGAAAACAAAATTCCCTTATAGGTACAACCCATTATAGAGGAATTTACGGATGTAGTGCTCGATGAATTACCTAATGACTTGCCTCCTATGAGAGATATCCAACACCAAATCGACTTAGTTCCCGGGGCTAGCTTGCCTAACCTACCTCATTATCGAATGAGCCCAAAGGAGAATGACATTTTGAGGGAGAAAGTGGAGGAGTTGATTAGAAAGGGATATATTAAAGAGAGCCCGAGTCCATGTGTTGTTCTTGTTTTATTAACGCCCAAGAAAGATGGGAGTTGGAGGATGTGTGTGGATAGCCGAGCCATCAACAAAATTACTATTGGGTATAAATTTCCTATACCAAGGTTGGATGATATGTTGGATCAGCTTAGTGGGGCGATAATTTTTTCTAAAATTGATCTTAGAAGTGGCTATCATCAAATTCGAATCGAGTCGGAAGATGAGTGGAAGATCGCTTTCAAAGCTAGAGATGGATTATTTGAGTGGTTGGTGATTTCATTTGGGCTAACCAATTCCCTAGCACTTTCATGCGGTTGATGAATCAAGTTCTCAAGCCTTTTACAAGTGAGTTTGTGGCGGTATATTTTGATGACATCCTTATTTACAGCGAGTCAAAAGAAGAGCATTTTCATCACTTAAAAAGCATGTTTGGGGTACCGAGGAAAACCAATTATATGCCAACTTAAAGAAGTGTATTTTCATGGCTGAAATTTTGTTGTTCCTCGATTTTGTTGTAGGGAAGGATGGCATCGAAGTTGACGATGAGAAGGTAAGGGCCATTAGTGGATCGGCCTATACCTAAAAATGTTGGGGATGTAAGAAGTTTCCATGGGCTTGCAACATTTTACGGGCATTTTATCAAAAAATTTAGTAGCATTGCGGCTCCTATTACTAAGTGCTTAAGGAAGGGAAGGTTCAAATGGGGAGAAGAACAATAGCAAAGTTTTGCACTTATCAAAGAGAAGTTGTGCACTCGCACCTATTTTAGCTATGCTCGATTTTGATAAATTATTTGAAGTGGAATGTGATGCTAGTGGAGTCGGGATAGGTGTCGTATTGTCTCAAGAAAAGAGGCCAATTGCTTTCTTCGGTGAGAAGTCGTGCGATGCAAGACAAAATTAGGCTACATATGATAAATAATTTTATGCTATTGTGAGAGCTTTGAAAATTGAGAACATTATTTGATTGGAAAAGAATTTATTTTATACACAAGCCATCAAGCCTCGAAGTGTTTAGGAAGTTAGAAACAATTGAGAACGAAGATGCATGCTAGGCGGTCGGCTTTTATTGATAAATTCCCATACAAATTGGTTCATAAATCTGGAAATAAAAATATCGTGGCTTATGCATTAACTAGAAGAGTTGCCACGATTAAAACTATGAGCATGGAAGTGGAGGGTCTTGAATATTTAAAAGAATTGTACGGGGATGATGGAGACTTCAAGGAAATATGGAATTTGTGCTTAGAGAAAAAAGCCCATGACGATTTCTATGTACACGATGGATTTTTGCTAAAAGGAAACCAACTTTGCCTTCCAAGGACATCACTTAAAGAGAAGGTGATTAGGGAACTACATGGTGGAGGCTTAGCTGGTCATCTTGGCGGAGACAAAACTCTTGAAGAAGTAAAGAAGAGGTAATATTGGCCAAAGATGAGAAGGGATATTGTTTCCATTGTAGAAAGGTGTACAACTTGCCAAACATACAAGTGACATGCTTCTAATGCTCGGTTTGTACATGCCATTGTTGGTTCCTAATGCTATTTGGGAAGATTTGTCTATGAACTTTGTGATAGGATTACCTAGAACACAAAGAGGCATGGATTCTATCTTCGTAGTGGTGGACCAATTTTCAAAAATGGCATATTTTTTACCTTGTAAAGAGACAAGCAGTTGCTACCGCAATCGCAAAGCTCTTTTCGGAGAAGTGGTGAGACTTCACGGTGTTCCTAAATCAATTACTTCGATCATGATACTAAATTTTTGAGTCACTTTTGGAGGACTTTGTGGGGACTATTTGATTCTACTCTTAAATTTAGTACCACGGCTCATCCGCAAATCGATGGCCGGACGGAGGTCGTAAATCGAACTTTGGGAAATTTGGTAAGATGTATATGTCGTGACAAGCCAAAAAGTTGGGATTTTCTAATCGCACAAGCTGAATTTGCCTATAACAATGCCGTTCATAATGGCCTTGGTCGTTCTCCATTTTCGATTGTTTATACCAAGGTACCAAATCATGCTCTTGATCTTGTGAAATTGCCAAAATCTGCTAATTTTTCTTTTGGTGCTGAAAGGTTGGCTAAAGAGGCTCAAGAAATTCAAATGGAGGTAAAGAAGAGAATTGAGAAAGCAAATGCTAGGTACAAGGCCTATGTTGACCCACGAAGGAGAGTACGGTTGTTTGATGTGGGGGATGAGGTCATGGTGTTCTTGAGTAAGAATATAATTGTTGGGGGCGATCATAAGCTACGGTAGAAGCGATATGGCCCATTCCTATAATTGTTGGGGGCGATCATAAGCTACGGTAGAAGCGATATGGCCCATTCAAGATTAAAAAGAAAATTAATGACAATGCCTATGTTGTTGAGCTACCATTATGGATGGGTAATATTTCTTCTACATTTAATGTTGCGGATCTTTCACCATATTTACATGATTGTGGACCAGGTTATACCGATAAGAACTCGAAGGCGACTTCTTTGCAAGTGGAGGAGGATGATGGGGCATCAAAATAGCAGAGTTCTTTGCCTCAAATTAGCGTGACTTTTATTTTGTCTTAGACTTCTATTTTGTTTAGGATTTCTATCTTGGGTAGAATAACTATTTTATTTCCCGATTTTTAGGGCATGTCGAAGACTATAAATAATTGGTTTTGATGATGTTATTAGGCACTTCTTTTTAGTATTTTTCATTCAATAAAACTTGATTCTCTTGAAATCAAATTTTGCAATTCGGGTTTTGAAATTGCGTTGTTTACTTTGCTTCCGTGCTATGTCAATAAGTCAAAGTCTTTTAATCAAAAGTTCGACCTATGGAGGAATTTAGCCCTAACCGAATGTGTGTGTGTGTGTGTGTGTGTCTATTTAAGAAACTCTTAATTGCTTTTTATCGATGTGTTTTTGCCAAATATTATTAAATAAAATTAGAGATTTTTTTTTTTTTGAATTTTTTGCATGTTTCTTTGCTTGGATTTTTTGTGAAGTAAATCGTTAAAGTGATCGACTAAGGTGGATTCTTGATTAATAATTATATAAGGTGGACTCTTAGTGAACGTATCTCATAAATTTATTGATTTCTTTTGGGCTTGGAGAACTCTATTTCAAGGGAGATTAATTGAAACTTGTATTATTTATGTAATTGTTTAGCCTCGATTGAAAATTAAAATTGTTGGATATTTCGTAATTAAAACTTTCGACCTTAAGCTTGAATAAAAGTTTATAGATTTTTTATTAATTTAAAACTTTGACAATCATATCATTTAGACAGTATTAGGTCATATATGAAATTTTGGGTTTACCCTACATTTGGTCCTTGTATTGTTCGATTTTTTTTTTATCAAGATTCTATTTTTTCGACTTGATTGAAACCTTCTATTGCAAATTTATCAAGATTCTTATAAATTTATTGATTCGGATCCTCCATTAATTGTTAATTCGATGTAATATGTTAAAATTAGTATTAACAAATCGACAAAGACACATGGCATAGTGGGTCCTAACTATTGCAAATTTTAAAACTAACCATTAATATATAAAAAATGATGAGAAAAGAAAAAAAAATGTCCTCGCCCCCTTTATCGATAAATTTGTTGATTTGAGTCATAAAACAACTATACTCTTCGTCATTCCCATGTTCTCGCCCGTTGAGAAATTGCAATTCTTAAATCCCAAAACCTCAAAATCCCTAAATCACTAAATTCTCATCATCCCAAACCCAAATCATGTTTGTTCTCAACTCGTTCTCTCTATTTTCTCTGTATTAAAAGAAAATCTAAATTTCTAAAATACCAAAATCTAAAAATCCCTAATTTCTACATTGTTCAGATCCTTGGATATTAATTACGGTTGAGAAGTTCAACTAGAGGCTGTTTAAGTCGATTGTATTTTTGGATTATCAAACTCTAGTTAATATGGATCGAAGCAGGATGAGTGTGATGTGTCATGGAGGTTTAGGACTAAGTAAGAGAAGTCAAGGATGAAGTATATATATAGGGATTTTAGAATGTTTAAGTTTGGAATTGGTGAGAATCATTATTTGTAAATGCGGGTAGTTTGCATTCTAGTATTAATGCCAGGAGGACGAGGATTAGAACTGCTCATGTCCATCAAACTGCCTCTATATGATTGTGCTCTTATCTTTCCTTAGTTGCATTGGTTTCATCTTACGAGTCACAACCTTCTTAACCAGAACTTTCTTCTTATGGGCGTGATCCCATTTCCTTCCTGATCCTACCCGAGTAAAGATAACTACCTGATCCTTCCCACCCAGATTATAGCTACCTATCAAGCATATACTTAAGCCCATAAGAAATTTCCTGTTCAAATACATAGCCTCGACCAACCCACACAAGAAACTCCACAAGTAATGATTTCATTCTCTTACAATAATTCCCTCCTTTCAAATAATACAAGTAGTTCGTCTTGAGATGTTGAAACATCACCTGATGCGCCCGTTTCAAAGCTTCAAGGGATGATTCAGCTTTGGAGAAATCGCAACCAATGAACAATTATACAGTTACTTTAATAAAATGAGGTCTCATTTCAATGTCCATTTACTTGATGATTAGGAGATAGACACTTTGGTTGATAACGAAGAAGAGAAAGAGACGGGTAGGAGAGAGAGAACGACTGACAGTGCTTATTTGATAAATTTGAAATAAAGATCACTAGATGTACACCTTAAGAAGAGCTGAGGACGGCTAGAGAGTACAAGATCATGGGTTTTGAGGACTTCCTTTGCCAATCTAACTGATGAAATCACTACAGTTGGGATCTCCCCAAGTTGTAAAAATATGATTGGCAATTCCTCGGAGAGATATGTGAAGCATGTTACCAAGCTGGTTAAGATTGCCAATGATTAGCCACTTTGCAGGGGTTGGTGGAAGATTGAGCGTTCTTTTCTTAAGCTTCTCTTTCATAAGAAACTCGAGCACTACTCCGACGAAAATGGTTACAAAGAACAAGGTAGGTTTGGGGCATTCTTTCAGCGATTGTAGACTAGCCATGAGTGGATCTTTCCCCTTGATTGAAATTAAGCACAGACGCAGCTCTATATAGGAAGTGATGTGACTGAAATTTAAGTTCGAGTTTTGTAAGTAAGATCGAAACAAATCCTCCCATGTATGCAGAGTTGATGTACCATGTGCTCTTAAAATGCATCTCATATTGGAACTTGAATAAAGTGGTTGGGATTTGGATGGCGGAGCCACTGCACTAGATGTTGAACAAAGAAAAAAAAATCCAAATGAATCAAGCCTAAGCACGTTAAATGTCAAAATGGTTAGGTTCTTTTGTAGCCTTCTCGTGTATCTACACTTTCTTGTCTTTTCGATGAGGCAGCCCCATTGGCGATATTAACTTGGCTATTCTTGTACAGAGTCTTCAGCGGATGAAATAGAGAGGATTAATCTTGAAAGCAAAAAATGGACGCGTTTTGGGGTTAACTTTTTCAGTGCATCTGATTGAATATTATAAGGTCATCGGAAAACATAATTCACCGTTGGGAGAACAAGTTCTGTTCTATTACAGAAAAAGAGACGATATTATTTTGAGATCCTTATCGGTAATGGACATGAAGATCAAAACTACAATTATTCCTGTTGAAAGTAGAATATTTGGACACCGATGAAGCACAACGGTAACAGTAGGACTTCTACCCTCTAGAAAGAGTGAGGAGTTGCAAAAGCAACAAGTGGGAATTTCCTATGGATCGCTAGTCCAGGAGCTTCTGTTACATCTATGTCCTCTGGTTTTGCTCCACCAGGCAATGCCCAATCGAACCTATGCAAAAGACTTGCCAACGTAATCTCAATCAGGGCAGAAGCAAATGTTATTCCTGGACAGCCTCGTCTTCCAGCTCCGAAAGGAATCAATTGGAAGTCATTTCCTTTGAAATCTATAGCACTATCCAAGAACCTCTCTGGTCTAAATTCCTCTGGTTCTTCCCACGATGAAGGATCTCTCCCAATTGCCCAAGCATTGACGATTACTCTTGTTTTCGCTAAAATATCATAGCCCTGAACTTTGCATCCTCGGTTGATTCTCGCGGCATAAGCAATGGAATTGGAGGGTGTAAACGAAGAGATTCCTTGATAACTGCTTTCAAGTATAGCATTTTTCCTAAATCATCTTCTGTTACACTATGTTTGGTCCAGTGATCCTTCTAATTTCATCCTGTGCTTTCTTCATGACTTTGGGGTGTTTTATCAACTCTGTCATTGTCCATTCTAAGGCAGTAAGTGTTGTATCAGTTCCTGCAGCAAACATATCCTACGAGAGGGTTTCAATAGGTCAGACATCCTAACTTATTGAACTTACTGTTTCCCTTACTGATGGAAAACAATATAAGAGAGATATCCCTTTGCATGTAGAACGAAAATTTGAACTAACATTAACATAGCAGAATGAAAGATACATTCAAATTAGGCAGGTCAGTTTTCTTACCAGAATGATGGCTTTTATGCTATCTCTGCCTATAGAAATACCATCTGTGCGGTTCTTTTGGATCTCAAGCAGAACATCCATAAAGTTCATTTTATCCTCATTCCCACCTACCCTTTTTGCTTCAGATTCATCCACAACTTCATCAAGAAAGCTATCAAATTCTTTAAAAACCCGTTCCACTCTAGCATTCAAACCTGTCAGGTAATTTATCCAACCTAGCCATGGAATGAAATCTCCAACATTGAAAACGCCCAATACTGCACCAAACTCTTCCAATAGTTTCTTGAATTTTCTCGCGCCATCCCCTTGTCTGTACTTCTTGCCCAAACTAATCCTGCATACCACATCATTTGTTAATGCAGAAAGTAGTTCGCTTAGATCAACGGGTAATGAACTTGAAGAAAAGTTCTCGACGGTTTGTACGAGCAAATCTGTCTCCTCTTCTCTGACGGATTGGAATAACCGAACCCTTTTTGCAGTAAGAAGCTGCAGGACACATATACCCCTCATTTGCCTCCAGTACTCGCCATAGGGGGCCAAGGACAAGTCTTTGTAGTCATACAAAAGTCTTCTTCCAATGCTTAAATCAGGCCTATTGGAAAATACGAGATCATGAGTTCTCATGATCTCTCGAGCTCCATCAGCAGACGAGACCACAAGTGCAGGCGTGCTGCCAAGGTGCAAGAGCATGAGTGGACCATAGCGTTTAGCCAAAGATTGTAGAGATGGATGTGGGTACAAGCCTAGCTGAAGGAGATTGCCTACAACAGGAATCTTTGTTGGTGAAGGTGGTAAGTTTTTATTCCTTGTAGAATTGAAGAAGAACCGTCTGGTAACAAAAATAAAAAGAAGGAATGCAATTAGAGAGTATGGATGCAATAGAATTTCCGGGAGCTCTAGCATTTTCATAATTTAGAATTGTATTGAGTACGTTGGCACACAGATAAGGTCATAACCACTCTTGGGTGACCAAATTCAGATTTTATCCCAAAAATTAAGCGGAAGCTACAGGAGTGGATTTCATAGAACGCTGATTTTTTTGCTTTCAATGGTGCGACTTTGTTTTCTTTTCTGACGTGTTGAAAATATGACCATAATAAAACTTCTGTGGCCATTCGTCACTGACATGACACCGACACAAATATATTGTTAAAATATCATCCGTGTTGACGGGGCCACGAAGCGGTGCCCCAGAAGGAATTGCCACCTAGTTACCCGAGGAAACTAAGAAATTTTTACAATAATTACGTTGACACAAATATATTGTTAAAATATCATGTGAAAATTAAATATATTATTAAAATATCATATGAAAATTAAATAATTAAAATATTTATAATAATTACGAGTGTATTTTTGTAAAAGAAAGATAAATATATGTATAAAAATTATATTTGATTTTATAAAAATAACAAAAATATTTTTATCTAAACTCTTTTTTTTTAATTTCTCCTCTCTTATTTTATTTTTTATATATTTATCTTTCATATAAAAATAACCTTTTACGACTATTCATCGTTGATGTAACATTGACATAAATATATTATTAAAATATCATATGAAAAATGAATAATTAAAATATTTACAATAATTATGGTGTATTTTTGTAAAAGGAAGATAAATATACATATAAAAATTACATTTGATTTTACAAAAATAAAAAATTTATATTTTTATCTAAACTCAATTTTTTTTTAATTTCTCCTATTTTATTATCATTATTTTATATATTTATCTTTCATATAAAAATAACCTTTTGTGCCTATTCATCACTGACATAACATTGACATAAATATATTATTAAAATATCATATGAAAATTAAATGATTAAAATATTTACAGTAATTATGTTGTATTTTTGTAAAAGAAAGATAAATATACGTATAAAAATTACATTTGATTTTATAAAAATAAGAAAAATATTTTTATCTAAACTCAATTTTTTTTAATTTCTCCTCTCTTATTATTATTTTTTATATATTTATCTTTCATACAAAGTAAATATTCTAGAGTAATATATCTAGATCTCGCAAATGAAACCCTAATTAATTTAAAATGTCATTATCGACATGCAAAATATCATCCTAATCATCTACTAATCATTGCAATTTTTCATTTTTCATTTGTAAAATAAAATAAAATAACATTTCAATATCAAAAAACTTCCTCATGTGAGGCTTATTGTGTTCATCAAAAATGGTAAAGAATTCAATTACTGAAACAACTCACTCACAAGATTTTTTTCCCCCCTTTTTAATGAATGGTTGAACCGAAAAGGAGTGAATTATAAATGAGATTATTTAATTTTGGCAAAAGAATCAATCTGTTTTTATTTAAAAAATAATTATTTAGTTTTTTTTTCATTCTACGTTTTTTTTTATTTTTTATTTTAAAAAATAAAAAATAAATAGATATTATTGACAAATTGATAAAAAAAATATTTTTTAAATTAAAATAATATTAAATTAAGCATACTCAATACTAGTCAAATAACCAAATAATTAATCTTTAAAAAACTAATTAATTGTTTTTAAAAACTAAAAATACTAATTTATAATTTATTACATTGAAAATCTATATATATATATATATATATATATATATATATATATATAAAGTAAATACGATGTTGACAGGGAATCACTGCCGTATCCTCATCAATATTGTAGAAAACTACTAGCAAGAAAGCGGTCAAAAGATCGTGACGTTGGCGGTCCTCAAGAACTTGGACTATTTGATTTTCTTATCTCATCGTACTTGTAAACTGATACAGACATCTTTTAAATACGGGGGGAAAAAAAAACAAAAAGAAAAAATCCCTTCCTAGTCATGGATGAAAAGATGAATAGAGTACTTTCATATTCTGACGGATATGTAAATATAGGCAATTGACATTTTTCAAGTTAAGCTGATAAAAACAATGACATAGGATGACAATGGTAGATCACGAACTTTGTCTATGAGCTTTAAACTTCCTGTTACCAATTAATTTTCCTTTGCTTGGAACATTCGGATACAATATTTAGGATTGAACTAGTAAAGAAATAAAAATTATCTCACAATCAAAATTGAGTGAAAATTTCTTTGATATATGATCAAAGTAAAAATAGTTAAGATCTAAAAAGATCCAATAAGATATTAATGTTTCAAGAAAATTCAAGTAAACTTAAAGCTTTAAATCAAATAAAAGAGTATGTTTTTAAGATAGAAATAACTAATAAACTATGATTTTGTTTTTTATAGAAAAAAATTCCAAAAGAACTAGTAGTTACGCTAAAAAAAAATGGTACAAAAAAATATAACGAAAACTTTAGGTAAATGATAAAGCTTAAATCTTTAAAGGACCTAAAGATAAATTTAGGAAAAAAAGAAGAAGATAAGTGTATTAAAAAGCTTGTGAAAGCATGTAGCTACCCTAAAAAATTACAATGAGAGTGATTCTCTATTTATAGAGACTACTAAACTTAATGGCCAAGTAAACTTGAAAGCTAAGCTAGACTAATTAGGAATAGAATTCTTATTTCGATAGTTTTTAACATTAGTCTCATGATGATTTGAGTAAGGCAAAACAATCAAACTCTAATTTAGGTAGAAGTCAAAAACCAATTAACAAAAGTAACCTTATCTTCAATCGATTTTGGAAAGGTTTAGAACCACACCACAAATTTAGTCGATAATGATTAATAGCACAATTTTGAGAGATCAATTTAAAGATACAAAGACACGAACTCAAAGATAATCACATGAGTCACGCAAATTGAGAGAAAATTTTCACAAAATTTTTTCAATAATCAAAATATTATGTCTATCTATATTACACAAGGGTGCTTAAATTTAAAGGCATAAAGTTGGCCTTTAGAGCACACAAATGTGCAGCAAAATTGATGCAAACCCACCTAGCTCGATGGCTAGAAAACCCACAAGATGATTATACCTCAAGAAAACTAGGTTAGATTCAAGAAGAGTATGAATGCCACACTCAGCATTAGTTAAAAAAGAAGTGATAAGTCACTTAAACACCACAAGGATCGATTAGATTCCCGATAAGTTCTAAATTAGTTTTGAAAAGAACATAGGTGTGAAATTTTCATAAAATATTGGTTTGATTCAAAACTTATGTATCCGAAAATTACATAATGTTTTGCCTAAATAAGATGCTAGAGAATTTAGAAAGACAAAGAATTAAACTCTACATAGGATTCAACAAACAATATGATTGGAACAATAACTAAGCATTGATTAAGTCTTCCTTGAAGTTGGCGTAAATACTTTGAATTTAGCGACCATAAGTGAGGTCCAAAACTTGATACACATCTAACTTGAAAATGGGTGTAATTTTTTAATTTGAAGCAGATCAATTTGGTGGCATGCGCAATGCTATTCCTTACCCAAAACATCAAGAAAACATGGATCAACTTCGACTTCATGGAGATTGGACTTCAAGTCCGGTATGTCTAGCCCAATTGATGAATAAAATTTACTAAGCCCATATGATGGTCTTCATGCCATTGGAGAATGATTTTGGCCCATTTATGTTGAATAAGCCCAATTAAGGTTTCATAAATCCTCTTGCCCCTAGCCTTTGTGATTGGACCCACTGGAATGGTTAATGATTCGTCCTCCTCAAGCTCAAGCCCACGAAAAACTTCTTTAGCATTTAGATTCTCATAAAAAACCTAACCTAAACAAACAAGGACATATTTGGCCCAAATCCAAAACAAATGAGGACTAAAATAAAATCCAAACAGAAATAGAATCTTTATGAATCTAAGAAAAAATAAAACACCTAAAAAAAACATAATAAAAAATACCTAAGCTAAAATAATTAAGTCCAAATTTAGGTTTGAACATTTATCCTTATAAGGCATGTGCAACACTCTTGCGTTAAGCTCTCTAGATCGATGAAGAATTATCCTCGATGTCTTGAATTTCTTCTTCCTCATGGTATGGTTGAATATTAACCA
This sequence comes from Dovyalis caffra, assembly GCA_963924115.1. Lineage (NCBI taxonomy): Eukaryota > Viridiplantae > Streptophyta > Magnoliopsida > Malpighiales > Salicaceae > Dovyalis > Dovyalis caffra. The sequence goes on along the minus strand of CAWUPB010001009.1, from coordinate 3,021,494 downwards.
AAACATTATAGTGTCTAACAAGCTCAATCTTGTAAATATTCTCATCAACTTCCTTCACAACTGGAAAAGGATCTTTTATTCTTGGCTTAAGCTTTGCATATAGACCACTTAGGAAATCTTTCTTTCCTTGAGTTAATCCAAACTAAGTCTTGTTCCTTGAAAGTCATGGGCCTTTTGAATTTGTTGGGTTGTTTTTTATATTTCTTATTCCGCTTAGTAATTCTCTCTCGAACTTACTTATGTAGCCTTTTAATCTCCTTAGCCCTCTCCTTAGCATCAACACTAAAATTAATGAAAGTTAGCTTTAGTGTAAGCTCAATTAGAGTACTTTTTTCCATACACAACTTCAAAAAGACTCTTACTTGCTACTTGACTAGGTGACTAATAATAAGAAAATTCAGCTTAAAAAAGAATCAAGTCCCATTGCGCAATGTTCTTCCCTCTAAAGCCTCTCAATAGATTGCCTAAACTTGTATTCACGACTTTAGTTTGTCATTTATATGTTGATAAGCTACATAATTGAATTGAAGTTTAATACCCATCTTGTGCCACGGAGGCCTCTAAAAGTGACTCATAAAACTTCACATATCCGTTTAAATTGATTATCTTTGAAACGTGATGCAATCTTACCACTTAAAAATAAAGATCAATAATGTATGTTGCATCATTACTTTTGCTACATGAAAAGAAAGGAGTAATCTTCAAAAACTAATCCACCACTTCCATCATTGAATATTTGAAAATTTGTGTCCTTAGAAGGCCTACCACAAAGTACATGCTCACATCAACCCATAAAGAATCATCTTCTATCCTCGAGTCTTTATCATGTGACAATCCCTATACTTTTTGATATATTTATCCACATCTTTCAACAAATGAGACTAATATAAAATCTTGAGTACAAGGCTCAAAGTTTTGTTTAGGTCAAAATACCAAGTTATAATTCCATCATGACACTCAATCAAAATGACTTCTCTCAATGAACATCTCAACACACATAAATAAATAAATAAAACCTTTATCAACATAAAATTCTTAAAATAAAATTCACCATATTATTTCTATATTTTATTGAAATCCTCATCATCTCTGTAAAATTCTTTGACCATTTTAAACACAATAACTAAAACTTGTAAGATAAAAAGTAAAATATACCTTCAGCTAAGTGCATCAACTATATTGTTGAGCACTTTAGACTTATACTTAAAATCATAGTTAAATGGAGATAAAAACTCATATCATGTGGCAAGTCAACCTTTCGGCTTGCTTTGACTCTATAGGTATTTGAGATCTTTATGATATGAAAGCAAAAAAAACTTCTTAGCCAACAAATAATGGCTTTAATGATTTAAAGCTTTAACTATGGCATAAAATTCTTTGTCATAAATTGATTACTTCCTCCTAATTTCATTTAACTTCGATTGAGATAAGTCATAAACCGTCCCTCCTAACTAAGAACAAGTCTAATCCCAACATCAAAAGCATCATAATCCACCATAAACACCTTTAATAAATCAAATAGTGGCAAACCAAGAGCTTTGATCACCTTGAGCTTTAATGCATCAAAAATTTTTGGAGTTTAAAGTATCCACTCAAACTTATCCTTCTTTAGTCGATAATCGAGGCGAGTGATAGTATAGAAACCCTTAATGTATCTTCGATAAAAAGACACTAGGTTAAGGAAGCTTCTTACCTTAGTTATTGTCCTAGGTTTTGACCAATTAAGAATAGCCTGGACCTTACTATCATCCATCTTTTTTTCCTTGCTCGAGACAACATTACCATAAGAAGATTACTCTTTTAGTACATAAGTTGGCACTTCTTAAGGTTAAGCATATAATATTTTCTCTCTTAAAACAATCAAGACTTGTCACAAGTGATCTAAATGCTCATCATGCTTTCAGCTATAAACAAGAATATCTAACACAAAAGTATCTTCTTAAAATTCTACATGGTCGAAAGTTTCTAACATGATCAAACTTTTAGTCAATTCTATCTTTTTTATAAAAAAATCTTATCCTACCATATCTTATCTTATATAAGTCCTAATATTAGATTGGATAATTATGTTTGTAATTTAGGTCTCTTAATTGTTTGAAATTGGGCGAATTAAATTAGTCCTCGGGGTAATAAATAGCCAAATATGTGGCCATATTTATTAGGTCGATAGGTCCTTATTTGTTTAGAATTATTATTTAATGAGTACATGTAATATATGGATCCATATTTAACTAGACTAACTTAATTAAGTCTTAATTAAGTGTGATTCACATAACTCCAAGCCTTTTAATTAAAAGTTCTGATCTAGGAGGAATTTAACCCTAACCGAATGTGTGTGTGCCTATTAAAGCAACCTTTAATTGCTTTTTTCAATGATTTTTTGTCAAATATTATTGAATAAAATTAGAGATTTTTTCTACATTTTTTGCTTGTTTCTTTGCTTGGATTAGATATGGTTTCGTGAAGTACATCCTTAGAGTGATCGACCGAGATGACTTCCCGATTAATCATTGTGTAAGGTGGGCTTTTGGCAAACGTATCTCATAAGTTTTATTGATTTCTTTTGGGGTGGAGAACTCTAGGGAGATTAATGGAAACTTTTATTATTTATGTAATTGTTTGGACCGATTGAAAATTAAAATTGTTGGATATTTCGGAATTAAAACTTTCGACCTTCGACTTGAATAAAGGTTTACGGATTTCTAATTAATTTAAAACTTTGAAAATCATATCATTTAGACAATATAGGTCATATATAAAATTTTGGATTTACCCCATATTTGATCTCTATACTATTCGGGTTTTTTTTTTTTTTTTTTGAGACTCTTTATTTTTTTCGGATTGATTGAAACCTTATACTCTTATAAATTTATTAATTCGGATACTCTATTAATTGTTAATCTAACATGGCACATTAAAACTAGTATTAACGAATCATAAAAAAACACGTGGTATAGTGGTTCCCAACTATTGCAAATTTGTGAAACTAACCATTAATATATAAAAATGATGAGAAAAGATAAAATGCCCTCACCCTTATTATAGTAAATTTGTTTATTCCGAGTCTTGAAACCATTGTACTCTTCGTTATTCCCTTGTTCTCTCCTCGTTGAGAAATTGCAATTCTTAAATCCCTAAATCACTATGTAATAACCAAGTATCCGTTAAAACTAAAATTAAATAAAAATTTAATATTAAATATATGAGAAAAAAATTTTAAAGGTATAAAATAATTTTTAAGGACTTAAAAGAATATTTAGAGTTGTTAGAATAGTATTTTTATGCTTTTCGGTGCATGAATAGTAACTTTTGCATGAAATAATTATTTTAAGCATGTTGCATATGTCCGAAAAAAATTTTGTTTGCTTAGCATATTTGTTAGAGGGGTTTTGAATTATTTTATTTGATGACATGAACTTTCTTGTATGTTGTGAATATTTTATTTAAATTGTTATGTATGGGAATAGTATCTTAGAGATAGAAGAATTAAATTAGGTACTTCAAAGGTATGAGGAAATGTTTTAAGGGCATAGAAAAATCATATAGGATGTGTAGGAGTACCTAATAAATTTAAATTAATTTTTCAATGTATAAGGAATATTTTTCATAGGAAATAATGCAATTTTTACACTAAATAATTAATTTGGAGGCCTAAATGAGGTACAAAAATTATGAAATTTTATATTAAATCCTTTAATAAATGCTTAAATTTATTCTAAAAATAAATTGAACTTTTAAAAAGTATAGAATAAAATTTTAGAATTAATGACTAAATTGCATAGAATTAGGGACTCAATTACATAAAATTAAAATTCTAATCTTTCAAATTAAATTATGTAGAAATTCTAAGGGTCAAAAATTGGTCCTAAATATTGGAAAGTAATGACTAAAAGTGAATATTTGAATAAAGGAAGGGTTTAGGAAAGAATTGGGTAAGGAAATCTCTAGAAACATGGAAGGATTAAAATTTGTCATCTTTCACCCAACTTTAGCCGACTTAAAGAATTAATTAAGTCTAACTTATAGTAAAATTTATGGCCAAAACTAAGCTGAATGGAAGGCCTAAACAAAAAGAAGAATAAATGGTCAAACATTTAGCCAAATAAAAAGAAATGATTGTGAATTGAATTAAGGGCTGAGATGAAGTTAAAAAGTCCACAAATTCATCTATAAATTAAGGTGGTGGGAAAATTAAAAATGCAAAGAAAATAGAAAAACACAAAGAAAACTCTTGCAAAATTTCCACTAAAAATTAACCAAAATATTCCTAACCAATTTTGAAAATTTTAAACACTCATCATCAGTGGATTAAGCCTCAATTTTAAGTTGGGAGCCAAAAAATTTCGAAGGAGAAAATTAAAAGCGCTAATCCAAAGTTAGAAGGAAAAAGAGAAAGAAAAGAATTCTCAAGCAACCTACCTTTTTAAGGTTAATTTGGAGTTTAATCATGTAAATTAACTTCACCTACATTACAAAACAAGTTTAATTGTTGTTAATTTATAGTTTATGTGCTTTAATTCGTGAATTTTAGGTTTAATTTCAAAAATTAGGGTTAGGGTTCTTGATGAAAAAAAATTGAAAAAAATGAAATTAAACTTATAATTCATATAATTGAGGTTAAAATAGGTTGATTAGGCCAAAAATTGAGGTATGAAACTCAAAAATTTCTAGGGTTCCTTAAGGGACACCATTCGACCTAATTGCTCAAATTATGGGTTTTTGATAATTTTATATAATTAATGTTTTGAGGCTTAATTATGACTTAATTAGGCATGAATTAATGTTTAAGAATGAAAAATCCCACTTTAATTTAAGAAAAATTCATGAAAATCCTTAGGGCATATTCGACCTAAAACTTAAAGTTTAGGGTTTGAGTTTCAATCATTTAATTCTACAATTGTTGGTTAATTTATACTTGAATGAGTGTAATTTGATGTATAGGAAAGGAAAATTTCTAGAAAACTATCAATTTCACAATAAATACATACACCTCATGCATGACTCAAGGATCGATGAATGGTAATAGATTTTTACTACTAGTCCTCTCGAGCCACGGGAAGAATAATGGGTCAAATACTTAGGTTAAAATTATTATAAATTCCTCAAGATTATTATTATTATTATTATTATTATTTGCTTCTTCTCCTCGCATCTATTTTAATGACCTATCTTCCATTTTTACATTTCTTTGAATAAGAAACCTCAAGTTATATTCGAAGATAGTAAGGTGAGAAGAAAAATATATCAAAATAATAGAGAAAGTAGGACACACATGCCTTATTTAACAAAAATTACAAACATACATTTCTAAAATTAGGTCGACTCTTCCTTACCATTCACCCATGCTTCAATTGTTAGTGTATGCCCTTAAAGCTTATCATAGTTTGACTCGTACTAACAAACACTTACCATGTTACTATATATATAAGGCATTCCATTTATTATGTTTATTTATTCCTGCATCTTATTAAAGGAACATGATAAATTCCCAAGAATATTAATATTTCTAAATGTCCCTAGTCAAGTATTTTATTATGGATATGTTAAAGGGATAACAATAAAGTGTTAAGGGTGGCATGTGCATTGACTAATAACAATGTGTTCTAGATATGAGACATCAAGTCGACATATGGGTACTTGTTGGAGAACATATACTAGATCGACCCATCATGAGATCACTACATGGATCGTGATATGAGTGTCATAAATTAGTCTCATTATGGCTATAGTATACGTGGTCCTTCGACTTGAAGTCACTACGAGTTCCTTACATTAAAAGTCATATATTTTGATGCCATCAAATGTCATCTATAACAAATGGATTATAAAATTAGTTGTTGGATATACCATGAATCATGCAGAGGGATATGAGTGATGTAGATAAGATTTGTCCCTCCTATATAACAAGAGTGATGTCTATGGGCCCTTTGGTTGAGTGAGATTGTGAAATGCATATCCATGCACAAATGAATTGATATGAGATATCGATCTCATTTGTTTGGAGTAGTCAACTCATGGATTAAGAAATGCTAAGATTAAACTATATGCAGATGACACATTCCATATCTCATGTTTAATCTAGACATCTAGGACAAAGGGACTAAACTACATGGTAAAATATGTCATGGAGAAGCTTATGTTGAATCACTAACATCTTTAACACTTAGGTAGTAGTGATGTATTGCTAGATGTTTCTCACTATTTGTGATTCTAAATTATGATTTTAAGATCACTATCAATGTAATAAGAACTTATAGGGTCACACCCAACAAGCAACTCAAAATTGGAGTATGACCGAAGTCCTAATTAGATTAGGATTTTTACTCGAGTTAAGATCTCTAATTGGATTAGAATTTCTAGTCATGTTAAGACTCCCAATTGGATTAGGATTCCTAGTTGGGTTAAGATTACTAATGGGACTAAGATACGTTCTAGATTATAATATTTAATTATACTAATGGGTTGGTTCGATTAAGACATATAAAATGGACTTAATGGAGTCCAAGTCCAAGGTCGTTGAACATTAATCTGTGAAAAATAATTAGCTCACATTTTTCTCTCTCATGGGGTTAGGAAATTAGTTTCCTAGTGTGAGTATGGCTCACACACATTCCGGTTATTGTAAAATACAACCAGCATGTAATATTTATTTTATAAAAGTGTAACTATGAGACAAAAACTCTAAAAAAAAGTGTATAAAGAGAACAACCCTAAAATCCTTGAGAGGAAACCCTAGTTGCCTTGAGTGGAAGGGTGATCCAGCCTTTAAACATCACAACTCATAGCTAACACTTCGACTTGAGATGAATCTCCATTCTAGAATTATTCTATTGATCGAGACATTCGTGTGGATACCATCAAAAGTACAACTCGTTGATTTGTGCTTCTAGTTTAGGCATCCTTCACTCAAGAGATATGGTCTACGCTAAAAGAGGTAATGATTTGATCTTCCGAATTTGTTGTTTTTGCATAGATCCTTTGGTGTTTTGAAGTAAATATTTTTTTTATGATATTATTTTCGCCGATTCAATTTTTTATATTGCTTCGAATCCCTACTTCAATTACATTAATGCATGACAAACAAATGAAACATATTTCATTTTCATTATAATTGTAAATCCATGTTTTTAGTCATTTTATAAAATATTAAAATTTTTTAAATTTTATTTTTTTTAGACTTTTGGGTCTTAGGCCCATTGGCTTTTAGGCATAGAAAACTTATATGCTCGCCACACCTTAGCTAGCCAATACTTAGCACTAGCCAACACTGCTAATAGCTCGGGGTAATTAAGCATGCTTGGCCTTGGTTAGCTATTTGGCTAGGGCTCACCATTGGCTTGGCTACCCACATGCTAGTGTCGAACATTGGCCTCAGCATCCGGCACTCTCATGCCCTCGGCTTGGCCAAAAACTTGGTGCATGCCCAAAGTGTAGTTATCATTACCACATGTTTGGTGCATATCCCGCCTTGCTATAGGCTTAGTGCATGCCCAATGCACGCCTACCATGTCACATGTGTAGTGCGTGATTAGCCTCGCTTAGTAGGCCCAGCATGGTGAGGCACGCTTGGCTTGTTACATGCTTAGTGCGTGACGAGCCCGGCTAGAAGGCCTAACGTGCACGAGGCATGCTTGGCCTATCACGCTCCCAGTACGCGACTAGCCTAGCGAGAAGGTATGATATGCCAAAGGCACTTCTAGCCTATTGTGCGCCCAACATGCGACCGACTCGGCTATAAAGCATAGCATACATGGTACACACTTGGCTCCGTATGCAAGGCACACCTAGGCTATGAGCGAGGCAAGCCTAGCCTATCATTCACTCAACACATGACCGGCCTAGTCGAAAGCCCGGAGTACGCGAGGCATGTTTGGCATGTCACACATGTAACAAGCGACTACTTGATCGACGAAGCACGAGCACGAGCAAGTAATGTCCAACGTTAACCTCATGTGTATCAACTATTTTCTTAGCCTAAAATTTCTTTTCAATATTTATAAAATACTAAAAATATTAAATTTATAATTAGAAATTGATAATTCATGTAGTTAATTACAATTAACAAAGCATATAATTAAACATTCAATAGATGCTCTAATACCAATTGTAGGTTCATGCATCCTAGAAGGTGCGTAATAAAATAAAATAAAAATTTCATCTAAGGCTTCCAAAATCAAGTCGTTGAATCAATTAATCATACATACATGAATTAAAAGTGTGAGTAAAATATTTACCTCTTGTAGCATAGATTTAGCCTTTATAGAAGAAGTCATCCAAGTGTCCAGCCTTCTAACGATAATTCACACAACTTAAGCACCCACAAAGAGAGCCATAAAAATCATAGAGTGCTAGCTCCAATCCTTATGCATAGTTGATTTGCTTTTAAAAGAAATCAGTTAGGGTTTTTACTATAACTCGCCTTTTAAAGAGGGATATGACAACTCGAGCTTTTTAGGAGAGAAACATTTTCTCTCGTTTTCTTTTTATTTTGTCATGTGTGTGTATGTCTTCGTCTTCCCCCGCCACCGCTCTCCCTTTTATTTATATAGGGGTGGAATCCTTGTCCTTCAAGGATAAGGAGTTACAACACGCATCGGTTTATTTGATCTTATTCTTATAAACCCCGAGCCTTATCCAATAGGGCTCAAGTTTATCCTCCCACCAAAATATATTGTAGGCTTTTAAATTATGCCTATTAGCACAATGTCTTTTGATCTAATTAATTACTAGTTAATTTAGACTATTTAAATAAATTGGGTGAGATATTTTTAGGAAGCCCCCATTAGGAAACAATTTTTAAAATACCCTCAAGCCTAAATTAGGAAACTAACTTTCTTTTTAGGTAATTTACTTCTAAATTTAGAATTGAATTCCAAATTAGGAAACTAATTTCTAAAATAAGAAACTTTTCATTTTAAAAACCTTTTTCTAAAATAGGAAACTTTTTTTTAAAACAAGAAACTTTTCATTTTTGAAAACCTTTTCCAAAATAAGAAACTTTTAAAACATTAAACCTTTTCCAAAATATTTTTTTTTCTTTTATTATATGAATTCTTAAACTTATGTATATGACTTAATAGGCTCCTAGATACGTTGACAATATATTAAGAATAAAATACACATCTTTTATCTCTTGGTACATAAATCGAAATTAGCCTCTAACAAGGTATCATGACTACCCAATTCTTTAAGATGATTAATTAATCTACAATTATCTTTTACGAGAATGGTTACCATACAATTCAGTCTTTATATCAACTTATCACAATATGATCTTGAACTTGATTTATAGTCCGTTCGATTATGATCACACAAGTTTTCTTCGTTTACTACATGTCTTAGCTCTAGAGTAAACTAACTATACTTTATTGGTATATTCCTACTGTGGCCATAGACACTTTGAACAAATATTTATCAAAATGTAATGTGATAACTCCTTTAGCATATAAAGAATGATATGTCATATCTTAGTCATTCACCTATCTTCATTAGATTCCTAGTGCACCCAATAAATCATCCACATGTGGCTCTTAACCGAACCCATCAAAATGAGTGTCAAAGTACATAAATCCTCTAATGAGATATTTATGATGACTTCAAGTAAAAGAACCAGTTATACCTATTTCGTATGAAATTCCCATAGACTAAACCAAATAGGTTTTCATGGTGAGTCATGTCCAAGTGATATGTTCTATAACATTAATCACCTAAGTGTTTCCTTTGGCATCACCATGCCAATAGATGTAAGATCTCCTACTACTATTTTATAACATAACCATAGCACTCACAAGTCTTATCGCATATAGTCAATGTCTATTTTTGACAACGCTATGACTTAGGACATTTAATGATATCATTTAAGTGCATTAATGTTTGTTTTATATCTTTCAATCAATAATTAATCTAATACTTATCACATGGACTTCTATCTAATTTTATCAAAATATAAACGACAAAAATTAATAGAAAGACTTTTTTTATTAATTAAATAGAAAATGTAATATTTCAATAAGTCAAACCATCTACATAAGGCTAGATCTTGGGTACCTATACTAAGTAAGTGCCTATATTATCATACTAAATAATAGGTGTTGTGGATTTTTTAACACCAAGCTTATTAAGGAGGAAAGTCACCTATGATATTTTGGTTGCTAGGTCGACTAGTGCCTTGTACTCGACTTTCGTAAAGTTGTGAGTTATTGTCTTCTATTTACAAGATTTCCATAAAATTAGATTTAAACCTAGATACATAGCATAACCTCTTGTGGATTTTCGATCATTAATAGAGCTCGCCCAATCGAGTTTGAGAAACCAAAAAGAACCTATGAATTAGACCTCGTGAAATGAAGGCCATGATTAGCAATATGTTTTTAAGTATCATAAGATATGTTTAACAATAACCCAATAATTTGTTTTTAGATCATGCATAAATTAGCACACCTTATTAACCGCATAAGAAATATCAAGTTGAGTTAATCTAACATACTACAAGGCATCCATAACTTGGTGGTATAGAGTAGGATCCGTAAATGCGGAGCTATCATGCTTTGTTAATTTAGAAGTGATCAATATTGGTTTAGAAACCGGATGACAAGAAACCATGTCATGTTTTGATAGAATATCAATGATGTGTTTCTATTATGATAGGATTAACCTTGTGTAGTTTTAACCACCTTAACACTTAAAAAGAAACCGATATCTCCAAGGTCACGGATGGCAAATTTAAAGTTCATACCGATATGATAGATTAAAGAAAGGAATAGTTGTTACTCGTGATTAAGATATCGTCAACCTAAACAAGCAAAAAAAATATGTTATTATTCACATGATAAATAAATGGAGATGAAACAATCCGAGAGCCCACTAAACCAAAATCTAGCAGAAGTCTTGAATATAGAAAAATCAAGCTCATCGTGATTCTTTCAAGCCATAGAGCATTTTATGCAGCTTGCACACGTAATGAGGAAATTAATTGTTAAGAAATCTAGTCGGTTGTAACATAAACACATCCTTAGTAAGGTGTTCATTGAGGAAAGCGTTATGGATGTCTAACTAGCAAATCCCCCAACCGAAGAGACCGACAATGTAAGAACTCATCCGATGGTTATAGGTTTAACGACAAGAAAGAATGTTCCTCCATATTTAATGCCCTCTTACTCATGATATCCCTTAGCAACCATCCTTGCTTTATACCGTTCAATGGCTCCATCTTTTATGTGGTTCGAAACACCCATTTGTTACCTATAGCATTCATTAAAGCTATTTAAGGTACTAAACTCTAAGTACGAGTATAAAGAAGGGTAGTAAATTTTACAATCATATCTCGATCTCCATTCCGTAAATTTCTTTGCTTCATTGTAACAACATGGTGTTTTTAGAATTTGGCTAAGGAAGATAACCAATGAAGCAAAAGGCTTGGATGATGGACCTCTCGAGTAAAGCAGAGATAGGATGAGTTCTTTAAGGCTCCTCAATAGATTGTAAGGTAATATTTAGTTTTAAAGGTTCATAGTCATGTCCATAGAAATCTAGAACTAAGCTTAATCTAGGTGGGGAAAAGGTTGAGTTATTAGGAGAGGCGAGAGGATGCTATGGTTAGTGATGATGTTGAAGGACCGCACAAGTTATGTTGATGGAGGATTGGAGAGATTAAGCTATAGGTGGAAGGTAAGGGTGAAGTTGCAAGAGGTCTTTATTCTTGCATTCCGAAATAAGTCGTAAGGTGTGTTTTTGTGATATGGGATGATATTTTAATAGTTGGAGTAGAGACATTTGACCGAGTTTGGGCATTAAGGCACTTACGGTAGTGGGTGGGCTTATAGGAGATGAGGTGTAGGTCCGGCTACATATGGTGTAAAGTCAGTTTGGTGTGAGCTAGTAGGCTAGTTTCTTTTGGTGGGCTAGAGTTACGGGTTTAAGCAGCTAATAATAGGTTAGAGTTTATGATGTTTGGTATAGTTGTTAGTGGGCTAGACCGAGTGTTATTTTGTTATGGCTTGTGGGCTAAAAGGAGGCGAGTGGACTGGACCCGAGCATGCATATGATGGCCAGTGAGTGTTGTCGACCTATAAAAAGAAAATGAGATGCAAAGTTTGGGTGCTAAACAGAAAGCTACTCCAAGGTAAAGCAAAAGGTGTGGAGATAGAAGTTGTTTCATAGTGTCTTTACGAGTATATGGAAAAATATTTTTCACAAAACAAACGTGTCAAGCAATGTAAAATCAATTTGTAGTTTGATCAAGATAATGATACCCTATATGAGATGGACTATAGCTAAGGAAAACACGCATCAAATGAAAATCCATTTTATGTTTGTTGTAGAGATGTAAATAGGGGAGCGAAGACAACTAAATTTTTTTAGAAAGTAATAGTCCGGTTGTTTTTTCAAGAAAACTTTGAAAGGTGATTTATTTTTAAAAATATATGATAGCATTTTATTGATGAGGAAAACTACATTTTTAAAGGAAAAGTGCTAGTATTTGGTTAGAACCTTAGCTTCTCCTAATAATGTATGACATATTTTGACAATGTGATGGTGTCTTCTTTGAATAGTACCATTTTATTCATGTCTATGATGACACATTATATGACGAATGATACCAATTTTATTAAAAAAAAATTAGTTAGACTACAAAATTCTCCACCCCAATCAGCTTTGAAATTTTTTGATTTGATAATTAAATTGGCATTCAACCATTTTTTGGAAACAAATAAAAGTAATAAAGACATGATTTTTTACGTAATAGAAAATACTTAATATGCTTGGAAAAATGATCAATTAAGACTACGTAATCAACTCGAAGCAGTAGGAAAAGGTCTCCGTACATCACCGAAAGTTAAATTAAAAAATCCAACACTCAAATTTGGAGATAAAGACAACGAAAAACAACTTGCTTCAATGAAAGACAACTTACCTTCCTTAGTGTACAAGACAAACAAAAAATACCTAGTTTGACGGAAGATGATAGACCATTCTTTTTTAAAACAAAAGATAAAACTAATTCATACGAATGACTCGATCCGGATTGCCAAATATTTGGAGAAGCATAAACAAAGTAGGGGTGAGGAGTGAGCATAGTGGACGAGGGTAGAAAGTAAAGATCAGCATCACAAAGGTCTAAAAGAAAAGGAGTCTCATGTACTTGGTTCTTTAGACAAAAAGAAGAAGGGTGAAACTCCTAAAATTAATTGTTATCTTGTGTATGTCTTTTGATAGAAAGTAAAGTTCTAGTTATTTAGGGAACATGAAGAACATCAAAAAATTTTAAAATTTTAGAAAGAGTGTGAATATGACTAAAACCAATATGATGAATGGATAAATATTCACCATTATCAATCATGAATCGATCGGCACCTAGATAGGGCTCATAACTATTAAGGCTTGCTAAATCTAGGGTCACATGGTGAAAATCACTTATGTCAAGACACCATGATTGAGAAGTCGAAGCAGAAGAGTTGAAAGTAGTAAGATTTACAAAGGGAAGAAAATTGTATGACATCTATTGTGGGCAATTGATTATCGTGTGATTCCGGGAGGAGCAAATGTGATACTTGGTTTGATGGTCATTTTGAGACTAATTGCCCTTATTATCGGCACTAAAATTTGAAATATACCAATTATAGTTTTGACCACACCCTCTCCCATGAAAAAAGCAACCCCTACCATAATTTAGACTCGCCAAGACATTTTGTAAGAAAGCTTATGGTTTTGTAGATCATATTTATAGCCGGTAAAGTGGGTAACAAACCTAGATTTAATACGAAGGAGAGAGATCGAGAGAATGAGTCATGGAATAAAAAATCATGGTTAGGTAGCATATTATAGAGATTAGAGAAATTGACTGGTTCCGATCATATGGATAACGTAGTAACAATATCCTCGAAGTCAATAGATAATCCTTTGAACATATAAAGGTTGGAATCAATGGGTGAAAGAGGATGCCAGCTATAGTGAGTTTACCACTATAGGATTTTTCACGCTCCAGTACTAAGAAACGAGTTCATTGGGTTCTTGGTGTAACTTTTAGAGGGAAAGGTGTATGGTTATTAGATGGGTGTTGGAAAGAGAGGCAAAAGCACTATCAAGAACTTACCATATCTCTAAAGATGTGGTGCGATCAATGATCATTGGGAGAATTTCAGTGGAGAGGAAGGAGATAAGATTCCTCATAAGGAGTTGATCCGCTAAGCCCAGTGATATAATATGGATCGAGTTGAGATGAGGTAGATTCATCTATGTCAATATGATTTAGAGGGTAATGATTTAATCCATCAATAAAGTCAAAAAGGTCTTGGTCAAGAAGGAATGGTTTCATTTGAACTCACTATAGTAAGAAATTGGTATTGGTGAGCTTCAAAGAGATAAAGTGGTGGGCATAGGTTAGTTGATCGAGTGAGGGTGGATTATCCGTGATTTAGGATAGAGCAACGAGTGGATGAAGAGGTATTGACGAGAGGAAGCCATGGGATAGAGAGGTAATAAAAGAGAAAAAAATGGCTAGGCTTAGTAGGAAAAAAGAAAAAAAGAGTAATGTTACTTTTCTAGGCTCGATACCAAGTTAATACAAAGATATAAGATTGAATGAATAATATTTTAGTTTAATGTCATTCAACAACTAGATGCCCTTATGGGGTTACAAGTAGTGAGTTTGAAGAACTCTAAATATGTACAAAATACTTAATTATATACAATCGATAAGGGTTATCTACATACATCTTTACAGAGATGTATTTGGAAGACTCGAGTTGTTGTTATCCGAAGGAATCAAGTTGTTGTTAAGAAGTCTAATAGGAGAAGAACTTGTAGCAAAGATGGAGACTTGGTTGCTCGTAAACTTCTTAGAATCGTGTCTTAACAAGAAGAAGCAAATAAAATTTGTGAATTATATTTTTTCAAATTGATTTTTAAAAAGGTTTGACACAAATTATCTAAAATATACTTGTTACTTTTTTACACTCTCATTTAAAAATCATAAGAATCCATCATATTAATTATATCAATATATGAAAAAAAGATTAAATAATGATATTTTAAAATTTTATTCAAAAATCCATACATAGAGAAAAATAGATCATATTTATTAACAAACAAAATTATATAAAAAGTAATTTTATGAAATTTCTATAAGAAACAAAAAATTCATTTTAAACAATAAGAGTAATATAATCCATATATATATGTTACTTCTAAATTCTACAAACATATCATATATATTTCATCACTATCATTCTATGTGGAAAAAAAATGATTGATTTACTATAATTTTTTTCACCAAATTCAATAATAAAAAAATTGGTAAAAAAAAAAGCAAAAAAAATAAAAAATAAAAAGCATTTCAATATATATATATATAATTTTAAAAAATTAATTTTTTTAAAAGGTTTTGATCTATCTCTTTCAATTATTTTATGGCTTAAAACCACCATGAACACACTCTTCTCACTAAGATAAATAATATAAATGCAAGATCGACCAAGAAAGAAGCCAAAATTATAGCCGATCGTGGCTTTGTCCCTCCTCTCTCGTATTTAGGGATCAAATTACGACATAAGATATTAAAAGACCAAAATAAAAATTTTGAAAACATCAAGATGCAATATTTGAAAAAAAAAACATAGATATAAATGTCTTGATACTCCAATAGTTCGGTAAAGATCTTGGAGTCCAAGCTACTTGACGGACCTAAAAGATGGGGTGGAAGTGAGGAAGATTGTTAGAAAACATATCTCACATTGAATAAGTACACCAAAGATGATTAATACATAAAGTTGAAAACGAGCCACCTACCATAACATTTAAGTCTTTTGGATGAAACTCAATCCGTACTATTTAATTATATATTCTTTGACATGGTATTAGAGCCTTAATGATAAATGCATAATTAGCATGATTTTTATGCTCTTTTACATTAAAAGTTTTAGTGTTTATTTTACTATATTTAGGAAATTAAGATAAAAATAATGATTTTGGATTTTATAGTAAAACATCAAATTACAGACAAAAAACCCAAGCCAAAAGCATAAGAAAGCCCAAAGCCACCAAGAAAGCTTAAGGAGACATGGCCATGTGTGATACAAGAAGAAATGGCTACCGGTAGTATAAAACAAAGAAGGAAACTGTGTGGATATCTACCATGATTAACTCGGACCTTCTAAGCTTCTTATAGGTTTTCTAAAGCCATAGAGTTGGATTTGGAAGAAGTGGTCTTCAAGGAATTTGTGAAGAACATCTCAATATTTCTAGAATGATATATCGTGTAAAAATCCAAGTTCGTTTAAGCCTCTAAACGATATTTCATTTTCAAGTCTAGAAAACTAATCCAAATCCCGATTGGAGTCCGGATTAGTTATGGAGTTTAATTTATATGCGAGTTTTAGATCTTCAATTAATGCAAAGCCAAGCCTATGGAATACTTAAGAGGCATACCTATAAGTCTTGTGAGGTCTTAAGTCCAAACTCGGGTCATTATGATAGAGTAATTCAGCTCTAAACGGAATCCTAAGGTCGGACGGATCTGGTTGAGTTAGTGTTAGTATTTTGCTCATAACTAAAGCTATAGATATCTAACTAATGATGATTTTAAAAGCTAAGACATAGGGCTATAAATTTATGAGGCATGCAAACCCTAATTTGACATGTATGAAGTCTATTCAAAATGATTATTCAAGGACACGGGATGAAGTGTAAATTTCACATGGGCGAAGTTAGAGACATAGGATAAAGGAAAAAAATCACACGGGCAAGTAGCTAGCGGGATGAAGGGAAAAAAGGCTTGAGATGAAGTGTAAATGGCATACAGTCGTGTCACATAGTCAAGCAAGTCGTGTGTCGCAACAAACAAGCCATGTGGGGCTGCCATATATGTGTTGTTACCATACTTTTGGCTATAAATAGAGAAGTTAGGGTTTTATTTTAAGAATATTTTGAATTCTAGCAACCACATCACTCTTGTAAAAAAGCCTTTTAACTCTAAACAAACCCCTTCTGGTTTAATCAAGTCGAAGCTTTTGGTTAAATTGTAGTGATATTATGGGTTTTATTTCTAAACTTATCTTCTTTGGTAATTTTATGCTTTTTTTTGTATGATTAAATTTATTAGAGTGCACACTAATTATTTGATCATATTAACTTATTGCTAGCTAAGTATTCAAGTTCATGTAATTGCTTATCTAAACTTACCCCGTAGTTGTAACTAAAGGTTGATGATTATTTTTTACATTTTTGTTCAATCCCTCGGGAAACATAGAACTAGGTTACATCTTCTCTAGTGCTTAGGAAGGTTGCTTATCTTCATCTCTCTTTCTCTAATTAATATTTTTTTTGGATTAAATTTATCTAGTGTTTAGTACGTTGTTCAACGAGTTAGGAAATTAATCGAGTATCATATATTTAGTTAATAGAAGTAAGGAAAGACTAAGGAAAATATATATGTTGTTATCCTATGGTGAATATTCATATTTAAGATGAGTTAATTATTTATTTGATGATTAGCGATCAAACCGAAAGTGGATACTAAAGTTCAATAAGGCTCTCATTACCATTGTTATTTGTTTATTTGATTTGGTTACTTTACTACTTTCAATACTCAAAACACCCCTTCACCCTTTTCTTATACCCTTAAAAAATAAAAAATAAAATCAAGAAAATTAAGTGAACCAATTCTCTATGGGATTGACCCTTGCCTACTCTAACTATAGTCTTGTGATTGGGTTAAGGAAGGAAAATACAAATCATTAGTTTGTTAGCGACATGACATGCCATCAAATTTTAGCATCATTATCGAGGAATTACATTCAAATTGGTGGTTTCTTAACATTCTAACTACTTCCAAGGTGATGTCGAGCCAACGATGTTAAATGAAAGCACTTATTAGGAGACAACCCAATGATTTGAGTAAACTTTATTATTTATAGTTGATGTTCACTTTAGTTGTTTAATTTAACTTAAATACCTCCATCCTTGACTTGATTTGAAGGATTTTTATAGCAATAGGTGAGCTTTGATGTGTTAAAAAAAGGAGAGAAAGACACATATAAGCAGTAGGATCCTACAAGGTTTGTGTAAGAAAGAAGCACGCCGGTGTATATGTGTTTGGTTAAAATTTCAAGCAGCAACAAAAGATACAACATGGGTAATGGCCAAAAACATGGTTTAAAAAGGCACCCCATATATGCTATTTGAATGAAAGAAAGGAAAAAGACCACATACACAGTAGCGTTACACACGGGTTGCCTACCAATGATGGCACGCTCGTGTGGCACCTTTGCATTTTACAATTCATCCTAACAAGTAAAGGAACACGGACAATAAGGCACCTACATGGTTTACAAGAGGGAATCTACACACCCGTGTAGGTAATAAGCTTACGTAATGACAAGAGAAAGAAGGGTGACACGGGTAAAAATATTAAGGCATGGTTTATGCACTAAATTAAATATGGACATATGTCTCGAGCTTCACTTTCATCTTTTCTACCACCTCATCTTTGATTGCTACAATTCCGTATATGCTCTCTTAACCGTTCCCTTTTAATTTTATATGCCTTTGGTCAAGTCTATGTTAAACATCGAGGATAAGCTCCAATTTAATTAGTTTTTTTTTTTTTTGTATTTGGTTTTGAATTTTGAATGTTTGTTCTAGGTTATTCCTCTATAAAAAAAGTTAAAAATGAAAAAGATGAAATGGATGTCGTGATTTAGTATGATTTTCTTCTTAATTAATGTTTGATGATGAGTGAGATGAAATTTGATGAGATGATTGAAATTATTTAGGATATTATTGTAATGAAGTACATGCATGCTAAAAAACTTTATGTGTCTTTATGATTGAACATGATTTAAAAAGTAACACCGACTTTGCAAGTAGCCTTTGGAAACTAGACCTAACCATGGTTCAAATAAACGAGATTTTTTAGTTTTTATGACAATTTTAAAAAGAAAATTTGAAAAGCATTCCATTAGAAAATTTGGCCTAATTAAGTAAAAAAAATTTACTCCAATGATTTGAGTTGCTTAGTAACTAGGACTATTCATCACAAATGTTTACTTTTACGTCAAATGAAAGTTCAAGTTATGAGCATGCAAAGCACCTTAAGTTGATGAGTATGCAAAGCACCTCAAGTTAATGACTTACTAAGTAACCGTTTGCCTTCATCATAAATGTCGGTAGTCACATAAAAAGGCAAGTGACCATTTAGTAAAAAGCTATTAAAGGCCTTAAACAAAAAAAAAATGGAATGCTTAAAAAGGAAAATTATGATTAAAGAAAATCTCAATTTATTACTTTTCTTGTAGTGGTGGAAAAGGAGTAAAGGTAAAGTTGGTGTTGCATGCTTGAGTTGTATTTGGTTATGAAGATGTATAAATTAATTTAGAGATGTGCATTAATATGATAATAATGTTTTGAACATGATCAATTTTACTATTGGATTTTATTGAATTCTAAAATTGAGCATCAATGTTTGAAGAATAATCACATTAAAATGACATTCACTTAAGTGATTTTATGGGTTTATCATCCGAGAATCATCACGAGACATAACTCATCCACTAAGGGTAACCTATGAGTTTAAAGGCTTTTGCATGGGCTAAATGCAACTCGTGATTCCTATGAAAGTGAGTTAGATTTTTGTTTTATTTTTTTTACTTTTTTGTTCGAGACTAGAAAATTTTAAGTATGGGAGTATTTAATGAGTGCATAATTAGCATGATTTTTATGCTCTTTTACATTAAACGTTTTTATTGTTTATCGAACTATATTTAAGAAATTAAGATAAAAATAACAATTTTGAGTTTTGTAGAAAAAACATCGAATTAAAGTAAGAAACCCAAACCAAAAGCTACGAGAAGTCCAAAGCCACCAAGGAAGCTTAAGGAGACACACAACCATGTGTGATACAAGAACAAATGGCTACTAGCCATGTGAAATAAAGAAGAAAACCATACGGATGTCTAGCATGACTAACTCGGACCTTCCGGACTTCTTATAACTTTTTCAAAGCCTTAAAGTTGGATTTAGAATAAGTGGTCTTTAAATACTTTATAGAGGACATCTTAATCTTTTTAGAAATATATAGTGGGTCAAAATCTAAGTTTTTTTGAACCTCCAAATGATATTTTATATTCTGGTCTAGAAAACTAATTTGAATCTCATTCGGAGTCTAGATCAATTGTGGAGTTTAATTCATATGTAGAGTTTCAGAACTTCAATTTATACAAGGTCAAGCCCATAGAATACTTAAGAGTATATCTATAATTCTTATGAAGTTTTGAGTCCAAAATAGGTCATTATCATGAAGTAATTCAGCTACAAAGTGGAATCCTAAGGTAGGGCGGATTGGTTAAGTCGATGTCGGTATTTTGCTCATAACCGAAGTTGTAGATATCCAATTGATACAAGCCATAATGATTTGAAAAGATAATATATAGGTCTATAACTTTAATGAAGAATGAAAACCCTAATTTGGCATGTATCAAGTCTATTTAAGCTGATTATTCGGAGACACGAGATCAAGTGCAAATTTCACACGTGCGTAAGAACGAGACACAAGATGAGGGAAAAAAATCACACGACCAATAGTTAGGGACATTGGATAAAGCAAAAAAAAGATATGAGATGAATTATAAATGGAACACGACCGTGTCCCTTAGTCAAGCAAGTCGTGTGTAATAACAAACAATCATTGCACCAAACAAGCCATATAAGGCTACCATGTGTGTGTTGTTACCTTATTATTTGCTATAAATAGAGAAGTTAGAGTTCTATTTTAAGAATCTTTTAAATTCTAGCAGCTTACACCACTCTTGTAAGTAAAACATTGTAACTCTAAATAAACCTTTTCTTGGTTGAATCAAGTCGAAGCTTTTGGTTAAATCGTTGTGAGATTATGAATTTTATTTCTCAACTTAACTTATCTTATTTAGGTATTTTATATTTTTTTGTATGATTGGTTTATATTTTTATGATTAAATTGATTAGAATGCATGCTAGTTGTTTGATCATATTAACTTATTACTAGCTAAGTATTCAAATCCGTGTAATTGCTTATCTAAACTTGCTTATGGTAGTAATTAAAGGTTGATGATTATTTTTTATGTTTTCGTTTAATCCCTTGGAAAACAAAGAACTAGGTTACATCTTCTCTAATACTTAGAAAGGTGACTTAGCTTCACCTATCTTTCTTTTATTAATGTTATTATTGGATCAAATCTATCTAGTACTTAGTAGATTATTTAGTAGCTAAGGAATTAATCGAGTATCTTATATTTGGTTAACAACTAAGTAAGGAAAGACTAGGGACAATACATATGTTGTTGTTCTAAAGTGAATATTCATGTTTAAGATAAGTTAATTATTTAATCGATGATAAGAGATCAAATTAAAAGTGGATACTAAAGTTCAACCAACGCTCCCATTACCATTTTCATTTTTTTATTTGCTTTGATTACTTTACTACTCTCAATACTCAAAACCTCCTTTCATCCTTTTCTTATATCCTTAGAAAAATTAGAAAATTGAGAGCATTAAGTGAACTAATTCTCTATGGGATTGACCCTCGCTTGCCCTAACTACGATCCCGTGATTGAATTAAGTAAGGAAAATACAAATCATTAATTTGTTAACGGTATAACACACCATTACTTAATCACCAAACGATCACAAATTTGAATCTCACCACCTTTAATTCTCTTCTAATTAATTAAGCACAAGGTAGTGTGGGTTTATGCAAGTTTCAAGCATAAACGGCTTTCACTTGAGAATATGTGTTAGAGAATAGTATAAATCATATTTTGAGGCGTTACCTAATAGTCTCGGGTGAACAATAAAAAAATTTTTTATGAGTGTGTGACTAATGTAAGTGCATAGTAAATAATTCAAATCTTTAAGTTTTTTTTTATAATAATAATAATAATAATTTCTTTGGTAATAATATGAATCGACTTGTGAAGGGTGATCCGAACACTCATACCGAAGATAAGAGAATTAAAAAATAAAAAAGGGAAGAACTAGCTATGATCCAAGTATAATCAATCCAAAGGCCAATAAATTAATTAGTAGATCTCAATTATCCGTAATTGTTCCAACTTGTCGCTTTCCAATTTAGGTGAAAAAGAAAGCGTAGCAAGCTACTATATTAAAATATTATTCCAAGTTTCAACAAAAAAAGGAAGTTCATTTTCAATCTAATAATTAACATGTACAAGTAGAGGAGTAGAATAAGAGGATAACAATTTGAATTAGAAAATCTAAGTCTCTTTACTCAATTATACACAAAGTTATCCAAATCTCATGCCCACTCCATCATAGTAGTGAAGGATGCAATCACTTGTCCACGTACATACAACAAGACAAAAGAGTCAATCTCAAACACTTTAATGAGGAGTCGAAGGTCACTATTTTACTCTCACAAAATGGAGAAGATGCTCCACTCTACTAATTCATGACCCCGGTGGAGATATCCTATTAAGGATACTACCATGATTCCTAAAAGTTATGCAATTTAACCGCAAAGGCTTTAATCCAACATCTATATGTCGAAATTGTACAAAATTTCTAGTCGTACCGCATAAGTGTAGCAATCTAGTAGAGGTTATAAAATGATTTTAGTCATAGTCAAATGTCAAGTCATATTATAGCAGAGGTTGTAAAAGGATTTTAGTCATAGTCACGAGTGTAATATTGGTAAACATTAAGTATATTTATTTCAGCGTAAGGAGTTAGGCCGCGAACTTGATGCTCACGAGGTTTTCTTGAAGACTCATAAGAAGAAAATTGATAATAAGTACGTATTTATCGATCAACGGGCAAGAAATCTTAAGATAAGTAATTTATAAGTTTATTTCATACATATGCTAATTTTATATAACTTATTGAAATAACTATTTAATATTAAAATTTAAGCAATTATGTAGGAGGCCATCGAGAAAATATTTAAGGAGGAGGTTGTTAGCTAGGAGGGAAGTACTTCATCACTTCACATCGACATGAACGAGATTTTTAAGATGGTTGTTGGAGGAAGAGACAAGAAGAGGAAAAGGACATACGAACTTGGATCATAAGTCTCTCACTATTACTCTAATGTCAAGCACATCCTCTAGCTTGGTCACATTCTAGTATCATGTCGATATTGAAGTGCACCGAAAGGAAATGGAGGCCAATACTTCTAGATAAGAAGAAAAGATCTAGAAACAAGAGGGTATTGTTACATCACTCCTAGAGAGTCAAAAGCTAATGAAGCAAGACACTTAGGAGCAATATATGATGATGCAATAGATGTTGTTAAATATGCAAGGAGATAGTTCATCCACCGATCCTTCGACCGACCATCATGCGTTCGATGAAAACAATGATATATCATGACATGTATCCCCTTCATCACAATATATTTTTTTATTGCCTTTACATTTTTTTATTGGAATATTAATAAACTTTAGTATAATTTGGTGTTTATATATATATATATATATATATATATATATATTGAATTTTATATATGATAAAGATTTCTTAATATTTATAAATTTGTTTCATATCGTTATTATAATTGTTAAATTGGGTTGGATTTTATGTTTTTTTATTAGCGACATGTGAATGATGAAGTAATTAACTAAAAATATATAAATTAAAAATTAATTTAAAAAAAAAAACTTAGCGACGATTTAAAAATTGTAGCTAAATATAATGCAAAATATGGTCATATTTAGCGAGAGTTTTAAAAATCATCACCAAACTATCTCTACATAGTGATGAATTTAACGACAATACTCGTAAAATAGTCGTTAACTCGTACCTTTTAAGCATTATTATTAAAGGACAGTTTAATGGTTGTCTAGCGACATATTAACCATCACTAAATTAGTGATGATTTACAATAAACCGTCATGAAATATTTAGTAAGAAGGCTTTTTCAAATGGTTTTAAATCAGTCGCAAACCCATCACTAATTATGATTAGCAATGGTTTAAAAGTTGTTTTTTTGGTGGTGTATGCTTTATTGTTGGTTGGGTTGGATTTGGTGTTAGGTATCCATTGATTGGAACAATAGGAAACGATGGTGTGTAATTGGAAACAATTAACAAAGGAATTCCAAGTGGAATAACCAAACCTAAAAATTACATGGAATTGTTCCATAAATCAATTCAAACCGCATCAATGAAGCTATCTCCAAGGAAGTGCGAAATGGGAGCTCAATAATTACCGTTGTTTTCAAACCACAATTGACTCTACACCACAAGATGTCTAGTCCACAATGCAATAACCGTTGGAAAAATTTGAAAACATATTCCCAAAACTAAAGCAACTACCTCCCTCAAGAGAAATAGATCATCACATCAATTTAAAAGAAAGAACCGAGCCCATCAATGTGAGATCATACATTATCCAAGTATATAGGGAGAACCTTTTAATTCTTCACTAGTGATATTCTTTGGGGCAAATTAAAATTTTATTCATACATACATTCATATATATAATCCAAGTACATAGGTATTCTTAATATTACCACATAATTTTTAGTATCAATTTTGCTTTTAAAGTTTTAGAAATTTTCAATAAAGGAGTATCATTCATGTTTAAGATCTTTGGTTTATATTTTCATCCAAATTATACTCGTTTGTCATAAGAAATGACATTATTTTATAAGAAACTTAAAGTTTTATTAAGTGATTATAAAAAATGTCTTTAATTGATAAATCAAAATAATTTAATAATAAAATTGATATACAAAATAGTTTGAACTCAAGATTAATATATCCCTATATATATATGTGTGTGTGTGTGTGGCAAGCGTAGAGGAAGTACTAGTAGCGAAAAATGAAAAGCATAATTTAATTTGGGAATTTCCATTTTGAGTAAAAGTACCAATTGGATGCAATGTTTATACAACTAGTCATAAGTACTTGATTTGGGCCAAAAAAACCATGGAAGAGAAATAGACAACACAACCATAACTTAAACTACTTCATATTTTGCAAAATATACGGAACCTCATCACAACGAAACTACTTCATATTTTGCAAAATATACGTAACCTCATCACATCATATCTTTCCGAAATTGTGGCCGCATTTCGCATTTCAGCTTTAGATTGTGTCACTAAATTAAGATCTACCCGACTTCATTCACTTACAATTCAATGTAAATATCTCCCGAATTGTTGATGAAAAAAAAAGTACCCGTAATTTATACATAATTCTATAGAAACATAATAAGTCTCGTGTCAAATCGCTCAAGCCTAAACCGTTTTCGATAAAAGTCTAAAATTGCCAAAAGTTCCCCCCTCACGTTTTCCTTTAGTTGATTTTAACGAGTACCCATTTTTCTCTCTTTTAATAGAATTTAACTAATTGACTTACTCGTAAGCTAACCGACTTAATTATTTTAGGATCCCATTTTGCACGTGTATTCACTTATTTCTTCATACATGCAAACCTCTTACATTTTTTGCATTTAAACCTAAAATTCCTAGCAATTTTCAAGCCTCTTTAAAGCCTCCTCGAAATATCTCCCGACTCGTAATGTGTGTAACAATACTTTTCCTCTTAAAGGACCTTGACCTCAAGGTTTAAATTAAGGAAACTTCTACCTATTTCAAAGGCATACTCTCGGGTGGCCTCATTTACGGTACCATTAAACCACCTGGATCAACAACTTAGTGGCAGCTCGATTACCCCTCTTAACTAACTTCTTGTTTAGAATAACTACTCGGATGAACATCCTCAATTAGTGTCAAAGGTAGTTGTGGTTGCACTAAAACCTTCCCATGAGTAGGTTTGAGCTGTGAAATATAGAATGTGGGATGGATTAAAGATCCTGGAAGAAGTTCCAAGGTATAAGCACCTACCTAATCTTATCCATAATCCGAAAAGGTCCATAATACTTTAGAGCCAACTTCGACTTTGTTTGAGAATCACAGATTGTCGCTCGTAAGCCTAAAGTTTAAGATAAACCCATTCTCTAATTTGAAATATTCTATCGAGCTCTTTTTATCCGTCTATACCTTCATGCAATTTTAAGCCTTAAGTGGATGCCCCTTCAATAAGGCCATCACATGTTCCTTATCTTGTAAGAAATGATTTATTATCGGTTCCTTACGATCATATAAGGAAGGTGAATTGGAGGCACATAGTCATGTAAAGCCTCAAAAGGTGATTGTTGAATGAAAGAATGGTTTGAGGTATTATACTAAAATTCTATCATACACAACCACTTAACCCAAGCCTTTAAAAGAAAAGAACATATGCACCCTAAATATGTTTCTAAACACCTATTAACCACTTTTGTTTGGCCATCCGTTTAAGGAGGGTAAGCTATAGAAAAATGTAGAGACACCACTTGATATGAAAAAAGTTCCTTCTAGAATTTTCTAAGAAAAATAAAATCTCTATCCGACATAATGGTATTTGATAACCCATACAACTTAAAGACATATTCCATGAATGCTTGAGCTACTGAATATGTCATAAATGGGTGAGATAAAACCATGAAATGTGCATATTTGGTTAGTCTATGTATCACTATAAATACTATTGATTTACTCGAGAAATAGGTAACCTTTCTATAAAATTTGTGGAGATGTCAATGAAAATGGATGTAGGTAGTGGTAATGGATTTAACAACTCTAGGTTGGCTATATTCTCATATTTACACTCCTAACAAGTTTTACATTGTTACACATACTCCTTTACCTCTTTTCTCAATCCCTTCCAATAAAACAACAAAGCTACCCTCTTGATAGTACCTTTAATTCCAGAATGCCCATCTAAACAGGAACCATGAAACATGGAAATAAGTTCCTTGTGTAAATCGGTATTCTTTCCTACCACCAATTTCCCTTCCTTCTTAACTCGTTGGTTCCGTCATTCAAACTTAGATTGAATTCCTCCTGGAGTGTGCAATTATGTTATAAGTGCTTTCAACACAGGATCTTCCTCCCATGAACTCTTGATCCTAGCTTTTAAGTTAGCAGATATTGAAGACATTACAATAACAAATAACCGTAACCTCGGATAATGCATTTACTACCTGATTTTTTTTATCCTTTTTGTACATAATATCATAGTGATATCCCATCAATTTAACCAACCAAGTGAATTGAATTTAAGTGTGAACTATTTGTTCTTAAAGATGCTTTAAACTCCGATGATCGATCCTAATAGTGAAGTGTTTATGCATCAAGCATTGGTATCATTTCTTGACAACGAAGAGAATAACAATTAATTCATTCTCATATATAACTAAAGCATGGGGTTTAAAAGATAAAAGCTTACCGATGAAGGATATAGGATGACCCTTCTACATCAACAAAGCCCCAATTCCATTTCTAAATGCATCGAGTTCTATTGTGAACTTCTCATCCCAATTTGGTAGTGTTAACACTAGCATGAAAGTCATGGCCCTTTTTAATTCCTCAAATGTTCCCTCACTGCTTGGATTCCATTTAAACACATCATTCTTGAGTAAGTTTCTTAATGGCTTTACAATTCTTCCATAACCCATTACGGACCTTCTATAATAACATGTGAGGCATAAGACTCCTCTCAATTATTTGAGATTTTTAGGTCTAGCCCACTAATGAACATCTTCTATATTATTGGGATCAGTTTTCACTCCTTCTTTAGAAATGTAATGGCCTAAATATTCAACATTTTGAGTGTTAAAGGTACATTTAGACTTTTTGGCAAATAAAGAATTTTCTTTCAAAATGCTTAATGCAAGTTTTAAACTTTATTCATGCTCATGAATGGATTTACTGTAAACTAATATATCATCAAAGAAAACTAAAATGAATTTTCTAAGATAGGGTCCGCAAATATCATTTATGAGTGCTTAAAATGTATTAGGAGCATTAGTTAATCCAAATAGCATAATCGAGTACTCATAATGCCTATTATAGGTACGAAAAAATGTTTTTGGAATATCGGTGATATTCATCCTAATCTGGTGGTAACCAAGCTCTAAGATCCAACTTTGAAAACACAACAGAACCATGTCGTTCATGTAAAAATTCTTTGATTATGGAAATTGGGAAGTGATCTTTCACGGACGGGTTGTTTAACTTCCTATAGTCCACACACAATCTCCGGGAATTATATTTCTTTTTAACTGGAACCATAAGGGAAGAAAAAGGACTTACACTGGCCCTAATTATTCTACCTTCCAACATTTCTTAAACTTGTTTCTCTATTTCATCCTTTTGAATAGCATGACACCTATAAGGTTTAGTGTTCATCGGTTCAACTTCTTCCTTTAGCACAATTCTATGATCATGTAACCCGTGGGGTGGCAACCCTTTAGGCTCATCGAATAATTCTTCAAATGATTCTAGTATCGTCACCGATGTCTTTGGATTTTTATTATTCTATTCTACCTTAGAAACCTCCTTTTCCCAATCCTCATTAATCACCGGATTCACTTACATCTAATTTAATTAGTGCTACTTACAAATAGCCTTGTCAATCTCTAATTCTTCATAATTCTTTATTAACTTGGCATTTTTCCCCTTTTAATGTGAATGATTCCCCATCTATTATAAATCGTATCCACATGTTTTTAAAGTTCCAAGTGATATCTCCTAGCTCATACAACTAAGTTATTCCAAGAATCATTTCATACACTTTCGGAGACATCACAAATACTATGGTTTCAAACCTTTGACTTTGCATCCTCCACTGGAAGTTTCTACACATATACTCATATACAATGCCTCCTCCATCACCCACCTTCACTATTATAGGTTGAATCTTGACTAGCTCATATTTGTTCTTTTTAGCAAACCCTAACTTCATAAAGTTATGTGTATTGCCAATGTCAATGAGCATGGTTATTTTTGTTCCTCCCAAATTACCCATCACTCTCATTTGTTTGATAACATTCACCTTCCAATACGCTATATGTTGATATCTTATACAACTCAAAATTTAGATTTTCAATGTTACCAACTTATTCTACAAGACTTCTATCATTAACAATCTCACCACCATTCCTATTATCCTCACCATCCTTAATCTCAACCATTAATAATTGCTTGCCCTTACACCTACTGCCCGGTGAATACTTTTTAAGCACAATAGTAACACAGCCCCTTTAATCTTCTCTCATCCATCTCATGATTACTAGGTAACCTTCTTATTTTGAAAATTAAGTTACCATTTTGAAACCGAGATGGTAGAGTAAGTAGACTTTTTTGGTTAGCAATTTATGGATTTTGGTGAGATAATTTATTTTATGGGCTAACAAGACTATTATGTCTTGGAAATTAGTTATAATTAGGTTTTTGGGTGTTTTGAAGTGGTATTCTGATTAAGCTCTTGGTTGAATAAAGAAGTGTATTTGGTGGGAAATCCGTTGGTTTGGAAATGGTTATTTGGGTTTGTTTCCTATAATTTAGCTAAAGAAACAACTTCCTCAAAGGTTGTAGGCCTTATTACTCTTACTAGCACTTGTAATTCGTGTCTTAGTCCCCCTTACAAAACAACTTAATGATGTAATCTTTTGATAACACTAACTTGTTTACCATTGAAATGAATCTTTTAGGTAAGATTGAACATCACTCTACTATTTTGACCTTATTAATTTCGCCATTGGATCACAAAACATCATCGTCCCAAGTCTTATACTTATGGCTTCAATATAATCACACCACTTGATCAAGGTATATACCCTATTCATAAATATAAATACCAGTGCGATTTTAAAGCCTCATCCTCCAAATGAATAACCGTCGATTCACCTTAGCTTTCTCAAGTGGTCCGTCATACATGAAAAAATTCTCAAACCTAAACTAGCCATCAAATTTTTTACTAGAAAATTTAGGAAATTATACCTTAGATACCTTACTATTGGCTTAATATCCATAATGATCACCATTGTACCCACCATGATCGTATCCACCATTATTACCCATAGTTGGAAATCCAAATTTAGGCTTGTTAAAACCTCCTCCTTCGTATTATCTTTCAAACCGAGATTCATTCCACTATTATGGTCAATTCCCTCTTCTAAGTTCCTTGGTCCCCTAGGTTCTTTCAATAATGCAATCTCAAAATCATGCTTATCAAACATATAAGAACATCTATCACTTAGGTCGAAATTACCTTAGATAGATGATCCATTATTTCTTTAAGCTTTTTCAATTCTATATTCATCTTTTCCATGCTTACTTCTACTTCTTTAACCTCACGAGTACCAAATCGATGCTTTGATACCACTTTGATATGACCTAATTTCCTAAAACTAAGAATAATGGGATAAATTAACTAGTTCTAATACAAGAATAATTAAGTTGTAAAACAATCAAAAACAAGAATTTAGAAATTATAGAATTCGGATGGAAAAACATAGAGAAATTTAGATGAAAGTCCAAAATTGTCAAATGTTCCGCCCTCAAGTTTTCCTTCGATTGATTTTAACAAGTACTCCATTTTTCTCTCTCGTAACGTACTCTAACAAACCGACTTACATGTAAGCTAACCGACTTAATTGTTTCAAGGTCCTATTCCATACCGTATTCACTTATTTCTTCACACATGCAAGCCTTTTACATTTTCTACATTTAAACCCAAAATTCCCAACAATCTTCAAGCCTCTTTAACACCTTTCTAGAAATACTTCATGACTCAAAATGTGTGTAACAAAATGTTCATGGGAGCTCTTAAGGCAAAGATGAGGGATGGCACTCGGATGTTCAAATTGAAAACATTAAAGGAAGCTATTAACCTTGCACGAATGAGAGATGATCAAGTAAGTCGGTAGTAGAAATCTATCTAGCCATTGAATTGTTCAATAGCTAAATCTTTTTCTCTAACCAAAATCAAAGCTCGCATCCTCGGTGAAATGACTCACTTAGGAAAAAATGCAAAAGAGGAAGGCACATGGACGTTGCTTTAATTGTGATGAAAAATTTACACTGGCCATAGGTGTCGTAGTCCGCAACTTGTGTTGTTAAAAGGCAACACTAACAATTCAAATGATGAGGAAACTCAACCTAAGATATCTTTACATACATTTTCGGGATGGTTAGCTTACCGGATCACACTAGTGATGGCAAAAATTAGACACTATGAAATGGTTGTTTTAATTGATAACGGGTCCACTTATAATTTTATTAGTAAGAAAATGGACGACTTATTACAATTGCTAGTGATTTCCATCAAACCTTTCAATGTGAAGGTAGTTAATGGAGGACCATTAAAATTTCAAAAAAGGTTTAAGAATGTCCAAGTTTTCCTCTTTAAGAATTCCTTTTTTTCTCACTCTTTATGCTTTACTCGTTGATTTGGTTGGATTTGTTGTTAGGTATCCATTGGTTGAAACAATTGGGAACAATGGCATATAACTGGAAACAATTAAAAATGGAATTCTAGTGGAACAACCAAACTAAAAAATTGCAAGGAATTGATCCACAAATCAATTCAAATTGCATCAATGAAAGCTATCTCCAAAGAAGTGTGAAATGGAAGCTTAATAATTGCCATTTGTCTTCGAACCACAGATCGACTCTACACCACAGGATGCCTAGTCCGAAATGCAACAACTATTGGGAAATCTTGAAGACATATTCCAAGAACCAAAGCAACTACCTCCCACAAGAGAAGTGAATCATCATATCAATTTAAAAGAAAGAACCAAGCCCATCAATGTGAGACCATATAGGTATGCCTATTTTCAAAAAGATAAGATTGAAAGATAATTTTATGACTTTAAAATTAGGGCCTATAAGATCTAATACTAGTATTTTTCTTCTTCTCTTGTTTTATTAGTAAAAAAAGAAAAAGATGGTCCATGGCTTTTTTGTACTAACTATAAAGCATTCAATGCTGTAACCATCAAGGACTGATTTTCAATTCCTACATTTGATAATATACTTGATGAGCTCCATGGAACTTTTTATTTTACCATACTTGATTTACATGCAGGATATCACTAGGTACAAGTACATTCTCTAGATATTCATAAAACTAGATTTCATAACCAAAACGGTCATTATGAATATTTAGTCATGTTTTTTGGTTTTTGTAACGCTTCGTGTACCTTTCATGCAATTAGGAATTTCATAGTTTGACCTTAGCTTTACAAATTTGTGTTAGTTTTTTTTTTTTTTAATTACATTTTGATTTATAGCCCTAATTGGACCATGCATCTTGAACATGTTTAAAAGGCTTTTGAAATATTAATGCATCATCAATTTTCTAAACCTAAAAAATTTGCATTTGGTTAGCAAAAATTAGAATATTTAGCGTGCATTGTAACTTTACAAGAAGTTAAAGTGGGTCAAAAAAAAAAAAAAAAAAAAAAAACCATGCTGAATTGGCCAAGGCCTACTAATGTCTCTGAGTTGCATGGATTTTTAGGCCTTACATGTCGCTATCAAAAATTTGTCCATAACTAAAACATCATAGCTCGTCCTATCACCAATATCTTAAAAAAGGAAAAGGGGCAATTTGGGTGGATAGAAGAAGCAAAATCTACTTTTCATGATCTTAAGAGAGTTATAACCTCAACTTCTACGCTGGTTATGCCAAATTTCAATGAACCCTTCATCTTTGAATCAGATGCTTCAGGGAACAGCACACGAGCCGTTTTAACTCAACAAGAAAGCCTAATTGCATTCAAGAGTCGAGCCTTGGCCACCACCAAACGATCTTGGTCCACATACGCTAAAGAAACGCTAGCAATAATTCAAGCCATCCAAACATAGACCCTACCTGCTAGGCCAAATATTTTATATCCAAACTATTCAATTCAGGCTTAAGTACTTGTTGGAGAAGCACATGGCGACACTTGAGCAACAAAAATGGATGAATAAATTACTTGGCTATGGTTATGAAATCACATACAAAACTGATCGAGAGAATAGTGCAGCGGATGTGCTATCAAGGGTGGCAGGCAATCTTAGTCTTGATGCCTTGTTTGTGTCTCAAACTCTATTATGAGAAACAATCAAAGTCGAAGCTAATGACCATCCCTACAAGAAGAAAATCAGCAAGCTAGCAACAGAAAAACCGGGTATACTCAAGGCACAATAGGTAGGTTTGTTATAAGAACCGTGTGGTGGTACCTCCTAATTTTAGCCTCATTAAACAACTCTTGCTAAAATTCCATGATTCACCTATTGAAGAGCATCCTGGGATTCTAAGAACTTATAAGAGATTAGCATAACAATTTTACTAGTCATCAGATTATGTTGCTTTTTTGTGATGTGCACCAACAAACTAAAACTGAAACTTTGTCACCAGTCGGACTTCTACAAGACTACAACTGCTACTAATTTCATGTCAGGTTTGGGATGACATCACCATGGATTTTATAGAGGGTCTTCCCTTTTCTAATGGCAAGAATACCATTCTTGTTGTTGTTGACCGATTGAGCAAAGCAACACATTTCTTGACATTATCTCATCCTTATACAATAAAAATGGTAGCTGAAAATTTTATCGAAGGAATTTTAAAGCTTTATGGAATGCCTCGGTCTATCATAAGTGATCGAGATTCGATGTTCATAAGCCATTTTTTACGAGAATTCTTTAAGATGTTAGGCACATAATTGAAGATGAGCTCCAACTATCGTCCTCAAATGGATGGACAATTGGAGTTGGTGAACTATTGCATTGAACAATATCTTTGGTGTTTTGTATATCAGCAACCTCGAAAGTGGCATTCTTTTCTTTCATGGGTTGAATTCTGTTATAATACAGCCTATCATGCCTCCATGGGAATGAATCCATTTCAAGCTCTATATGGAAGACCACCACCAACAATTCCACATTATCATGAATGCAACTGTCTAGTACATTAAGTAAACTAATGTTTGGCTTCTTGAGATGCTTTGCTACGACATCTTAAAGACAATTTGCATGCAGTAAATAATAGCACGAAGCAGAGGGCAGATTCTAAGCGACGGAACATCAAATGCCAAGTGGCCAAATTGGTTTTTCTCAAGCTCCATCCTTGCCGCTAATAATCACTGTTTAAACAAGCTTATCAAAAGCTTGCAAGTCGATTTTATGGTCCATATCAAATTGAAGAAAAGATCGGAAATATGGCCTACAAGCTTAAACTTCAGCAGCTTCTCTCGTTCACCCGTCTTCTATGTGTCACTACTTAAAAAAAAAATTGGGAGAAAAACTTACAACTAGTACTGAATTGCTGCCTATTGTTAAAGATAATGATCTTATCACAAAACCAGAGGCCATATTGGACACACATTGGGTCAAAAAAGGTCCAAGTTTATTGAAGAGAGTTTAATCAAATGGCAGAGACTTTCTAAGGATGAAGCTACTTGACAAAACACTCAAGAAGTGCGAGATGGAGTCATGAACATGAATCTAGAGGACAAGATTCCAGTGAAAGGGGAAGGTATTGATAAGCCAAGAAGGTCTCAAATAGTGCCCATTAGAAATCCAAAATATTTTGATGTAAGTGTCATTGTGCATGGCCATGCAAGGAGTTGAGAAGCTTTTGGAGGATCAGTGGCAATAAGAACTTGGTCTAAGTTGTTTATCACCTCACAAACTTGCTTTAGAATACGTCAAGAAGTAGGAGAAATTTTTATTTCAAGAAGTATGGCTACTTTGTTGCAATTAGTCGTTGGAGTCCTATTTCTTAAAGATATGATCTAAGGATTAGGAAACATTGTTATTTTTCTTTTGTATATAAACTCTTTACAGGCAATAAGAAACAAGGTTTATTCCAACTAAATATTGTGGTTCATTCTTGTCCAAAGTAGAATCCTATTCCATTTCAAAAATCTTATTAGCTTTGATTGGGACCTATCACAGGGAGAACCTTTTAATTCTTCACTAGTGATATTCTTTGGGGCAATTTTTTTTTAAAAAAAAATATTATCCAACTATATAGGTATTCTTAATATTACCAAATAATTTTACGTATCAATTTTACTTTTAAACTTTTAGAAATTTTCAATAAAGGACTATCACTTAAGTTTAAGACTTTTCGTCTATATTTTCTATATTTTCATCCAAATTATATTTTTTTTTCATAAGAAATGACATTATTTTATAAGAAACTTAAAGTTTTATTAAGTGATTATTTAAATGAGAAATCAAAATAATTTAATAATAAAATTGATATACAAAGTAGTTTGAATGCAAAATTAATATGTCCCTATAATTTGACATTATCTCTAATGCAATAATTATTCGTTTCTCAAAACTAAAAAAATTAATATATAATTTACTCTATTTTATATGGTGGATACAAAGTGGACAGATTAGGAAGCCCCATGTAATCTTCTTCTTTTTTCTTTTCTTTTCTTTTCTTTCTTTGGACAATTCCCTCGAATATTTTCTGGATGTCTTAAATGACTACCTCTAGATTTCTAATACATCAAATGCCACTGTGTCTGTGCGCACGCGCGCGAGGGGGGTGGTGGGTGGGGGCGGGAGTGTAGAGGAATTACTTGGAGTGAAAAGGGAAAAGAATCATTTAATTTGGGCCAAAAGGCCAGGAAAGGGAAATAGACAAATACAACCATAACTTAAACTACTTCATATTTTGCAAAATATACAGAACAGCATCACAGCATATCTTTTTGAAATTGCTGCTGCATTTCAGATTTCACCTTCAGATTGTGTCACTAAATTAAGGTCTACCTGACTTCATTCACTTACAATTCAATGTAAATATCTCCTGAATTGTTGATGAAAAAAAAAGTACCCAGAATTTATACATAATTCTGTAGAAACATAATAGTGCTGTGTCAAATCAGTCAAGCCTAAACCGTTTTCGAACGCTTGAGATGTAACTTGCAGCTTTGGCATCAATGGTTTCATCAATAGTACTTGGGAACTCATCTTGACCATTATTACTGTTACGTGGATGACCCAAATTTCCATCATTGTATCTGGTCACAGAAGCAACTGATGAAGATTGACTCGAATTAACTGCGCTAACATAATGCACAGTAGATGATGATGGGGTGGGTGCTTGATACAAAGACATGACCAACCTGCCATTGCTGGTGAAGCCTCTTTGCATATAGTTTGCTTCCATTGATTCAGAAAATGTTTCCTTTTTAGGTGTTCGTGTTTTTGTATGTTATGTGAATCTTGGATCTCAAGTACTTGTATTTATAATAGTGACTTGGTGCAACTTGTTTCATATATGGATATATATGGTCCTTGAAGGATCCATGATAAGCTTTGAAGCAAGGTGCCTAAAGATAAGCCCCCAGACACGTTCCTATTCTTTTAATTTACTGGACCACTTTATAGAATGTAAGAAGATGCTTCTTAAATTCTTGAACTTTCGGTGCATATTGATATACAACGCTTCTCCAGGCTATCCCATTTTTTTTTTTTTTTGGGAACTTTTTGACCAATGATTATAATTTCCATTAGTTGATCGAGAAAAATAAAAAGAAGAAGTAAGTAGAGAATGCATAGAGGCTTTGGTCGTGGATGATATTCTTGATTTGCTTGTATGATAGTTGTATCTATATGGAGAGAGAGAATATGACTGCTTCTAAGTTTCTTGGTATATTATCTTGTACCAATGTTATATATTCTCTCTCCATATATAATATTGGTACAAGATAATATACCAATATATATATATATATGGAGAGAGAGAGGATATGACTGCTTCTAAGTTTCTTGGTATATACCAATATTGGTACAAGATAATATACCAAGAAATTTAGAAGCAGTCATATCCTCTCTCTCTCTCTTTCTATATATATATATATATATATAAACTCTTGTTCAAATATGACAGTATTGATTATTCAGTGTAGAAACTAGCTAACTTAATTAGTTAATAATACTTGGTTATCCATATAAACAAAATATATGAAATTATTTTTAAAAAATAATTTTAATTTGATAGCATATACTATATTGAAAGTTTACTAAAATATATTAGATTAAAAGTGAAAAAATATCCAATTTTATAATTTATTCTTATTTATTTTTTAATAAATTTGTAGTTAAAAAACATGATTTGTTAGTTTTTTATGTATTATTGATTTTTAAATAAAAAACTTGAAATAATCTAAATAGAATATTCCATCCAAAATTTTAAAAGATGCCTTAGTATTTTTTTTTTTATAAGATTGCATAAAAATAAAATAAAACAACAACTAATATAAAATTAACAAATGAATATTTTTTTCATTCTTATTTAATTTTGATGAGAAGACTATTTTAAAAAAAAAAAGTATTCTCATCAAAATTAAATAAGAATGAAAAAATATGCACATTTAATTTAAGTATATTTATTCAAAAAATAATCAATAGTATTAATATAAAAAAATGTATTTAAATAATTGGTTGGTTCTCCTAAAATATTAAAAAATGGATAAGATAATTTAGTATTATATATTTGAATAATCAATAGTATTAATATAAAAAATGTATTTGAACAATTATTTTATTTAAAAAAATTAATTTCAGAATATTAAAAAAATTAATAATAAATATTTAGTATTATATATTTAGATGTATGGATAATTTCTAACATCTGTGCCAAAGAGTCAGTCTCAGACAACTTTAATGAGGTCCTGAAGGTCACTATTTTAGTCTCGCAAAACGGATAAGATGCTCCACTCCACTAATTCATGACCTTAGTAGAGGTATCCTATTAAGGATACCGCCAGGACTCCTAAAAGTTGTGCAATTTGACCGCAAAGGCTTTAATCCAGCATCTATCTACCACAAAATGTACAAAATTTCCAGCTGTACTGCACAGTGTAGCAGTCTAGCAGAGGCTGTAAAAGGATTTTAGTCATAGTCAAATCTCAAGTCACGTTACAGCACCAAAATGTGGGGATGCTGTAACAAGTCTAATTACGTTGTGGTAAATAGTATCTGTTATTATATAACTATTTCGCTTTCGTAGATCAACAAGCACCAGTGGTCTAGTGGTAGAATAGTACCCTGCCACGGTACAGACCCGGGTTCGATTCCCGGCTGGTGCATTCTCAAGCTGTGATGATATCAGTGCTCAGTGTGATGACAGGGGGTCTATCACTACCATCAGATCTTCATCGGACGAATAGGAGTACCTCTGAGCTTGTGTCTTTTTCCTTTTTCTGTTTCGTGTCAAATTGCATTTTTCCTCCGTGCGTTGCAAAATAAAATAAAAGACTCGTGTATTCGATGCTTTTAGATTTTGGAACAACACAGTGATCCAGCAATTTTTGTTAGTAGGATCAAATTAATAGGTGATTATCTTTCTTAAGAACGTTACCCCTTTTTTTTTTTTTTTGTAACAATATTAATTATTGTTTTATTTTATTTTTCTTAATAAGAGGCAGAGTCCATTTTCCATTATTTTTTAGACATGTTATAATCAAAAGCATGGCATTTTAGTTTTAGTTTGATGGTAAATGATAAAGTTAAAGCAATACATGAAATAACCTCAATTGTAATTGAATTACTAGTGGTTTGCTAGGCAATAAAAAAGCGTATAACATATAAGTCATGTGATTTTTTAAGAGTTTTTTTTTTTTTTTTCTATCAAAAGTATTTTCATAAAAAAAATTGATCGTGATCTAAAAAATTGGGCGAAAGAATATAGTGGAGACAAACAATATGCATTGACATAATAAATATAATTAAAAATAAAAAATTATAAAAAAATTAATCTATTTTTTTTTTCCTTAACGAATACATAACATGAAACTAAACATGATGTTTTTAAATTAGTACCACCATCACATTGCTCCTCCTTGTTAGCATGCCACCACCATTTCAACACCACATTATTGTTAGGGGTCTAACCATTTTAAAACTTTAAATCATTTGAAGATTTTTGAAATTTTAATTTTTCAGAAAAAGAGAGCAATAGGTCAAGTCAAGACAAGTTTTTTATGCACCATCTTTGACATAAAATATATTATACCCATCAATTTGCTCATGCTGCTATCTTGATTAAATGAAGTCAAATCGTGATATCTTGTACACAAAGAAAATCAAAAATAAAAAATAAAAAATCATTTTTTGTTGTTTTTAAAAACCTTTTTTAGTTTTTAAAATTGTTAAAAAAAAAAAAAAAAAAAGCTACGTTTTAACCAATCTGTTTCTATTTTTTGCTTAATATGTTTTTACATTTTTAATAGTATTTATTATGTTCTTTAATATTCTTAAATCTTTGATATGTTATTTGGATGATTTTTTTTATTGTGAATAAATTTTTTGGTAAAAATATTTCTGACTAAAATATTATTTTTTAATTGATGCATTATTAATTATTTCATTTTATAGTTATGATAAAACTATTAAATGTGAAAATATTTATTTTTATGTGATTCATTAAATAAATAATTTAGATAAATTTAATAATTTATAATAATTTTATTGGCTATATTGAAGTCTAAACAGCTAGTGTACCTTGCAGAGTGACAAGGGTTGATGCATTATGATGGTGCCATTGAAGGAAAAAAATAATTATTTGATCAAAATTTACCATGTATTTGTAACATTTAATCAATTCAATCCAATTGGATCATAAGATTAATACCATTTAAAACTTTTGAAAATGTTAAAAAAAAAAAAACACTTTTTGATAATTACTAATTTTAAAAATTTTAAGGGGAAAAAAATACCACCTTAAATACATGAGCTTTTTTTTTTTTTTTTTTTGCATCTTAGCAATTTATTCTCGAATTTCGTTTATTTCATTTTAACGGGAGTAAAGTAAGTTGATATAGGATATTATTAGGTAGTTGGTAGGATGTTAATTAAGTGCAGAGATTAGATTAAACGAAGAAAAAAAAACCGAGTAATAAATTGTAGTAACTGCTAGAATTTTGAACGTAAAATAAATTATTTTGGACACGGAGAGCTTCAACAGCGATACAATTTGACA
Organism: Dovyalis caffra; assembly: GCA_963924115.1. Lineage (NCBI taxonomy): Eukaryota > Viridiplantae > Streptophyta > Magnoliopsida > Malpighiales > Salicaceae > Dovyalis > Dovyalis caffra. The sequence goes on along the minus strand of CAWUPB010001009.1, from coordinate 2,981,670 downwards.
CGAGACAGGAAAAAGGTTGGGGGGAAAAGAAAACTAAGCTCAGATGTACTCCATCTCATCCGACGAAGATCAGATGGTAGCGATAGACCCAATCATCACACTGAGCACTGATATCATCACAGCTTGAGAATGCACCAGCCGGGAATCGAACCCGGGTCTGTACCGTGGCAGGGTACTATTCTACCACTAGACCACTGGTGCTTCATAGTTCAAGGGCGCATAATATTATATAGATTTCTGATTTTATTTTTTATAGCTCCTATCCTACGTGTGCATAAGAGTGTCTTGCAGGATGGTTGTTGCATTCCTCATGAATTTTGGTTGTTGTTCACAACCTCACAAGCTATAAGAAAGGCTAGGTAATGGACTTATTTATATTTGATATACATGTCATTGCCCCCTCACATGAAATTTACAATTTTTTTTTTATTTTTTTTATCAAAGTTGATTTGAGATTTTAAACGTTCTTCAATGAGAAAATTATTAATTTATTTCAAAATACATAAAGTAAAAGAAATTTTATACATGATCGCTTTACGTTTTTGTTTTGCTTGAAAGTTAAATAAAAATGTAATTAAACCTACTCTTTAACTAGACAATTATTCAGGTATTATATGGATTTTTTTTTATTATCAATATTTTAAGATTTCTAAGAAATAGTAAGTTTTCATAACGGAACCTAAATATTTAAAAAAGATATTTTGGAATTGCATAACTCCTTTAATTATAAAAGCTACTTTTAAAAAGATAATTTGAAAACTTTAGTTCACCAAACAATTTTCTAATCCCTCTTTGGTTGCCACAGTAAATGGTTAATTCAAAACTATTTGAGATTTTCAAAAGCATAAAAAAGTGAGCATTCCAATAATTCGGATAGAAATTTACCATTTCGGAGAATTATCTAAACTATTTAAATTTTATTTTATTTCTACGATCCGAACTTTTCTTTCTTTCTCTCAATTTTTTCTTACTCGAATTATAATTCTAGTTATTCGATCTATCCAACCCCAATTTTAGTGTTCTTATGGTCCAATGTCAAAATGGACTTTCTGAACTTACAAATTATTTGCCTAAGTTATTAACGTGTTTCTTTTTTTCTTTTTACTAGAAAAGGCCAAAAGCCCAAACAACAAAACCTACCAATAAAATCTACTCGACTAATTCTTGGCTATTGTTGGTTTTCTTCAATCATTTATCGATCACTCCTTTTTACTCTTCTCGGCCTATTTACGTTGTTACCGTCCTCATTTATATTGATGATGTAACCATTATGGACACTAATACTAACAAAATCTCATGGCTCAAACAATATTTAGATTCCAAGTTCCATATTAAAAATCTTGGTAAACTTAAATATTTTTTGGTCTTGATGTTGCTTGATCTTTAGCCAAGATTGTCCTTAGTCAATGCAAGTATATTCTTGATATCCTTAACGAGTGTGACCTTACCGATTGTAAGAGGAAAGGATCAACAACATAAATTGTCTTTGGACTAGAGTGATACTTGTACGGATCCTGTTCAATATCACTCGTCTAGTTGGGTGTCTCGCTCTATCTTATAATTATTCGTCCCGACATTAGTTATATAGTTTACATTCCGAGTCAATTTATGCATAATTCAAGAGACTACCATTTTGATGCCTCTATTTGGGTACTCTATTATCTTAAAAGCTGCTTCCGAGGTATAGGCGGGGCATTTTGTTTCCTTCCAATAGTTCCTTATCATTACGAGGCTATTATGATGTTGATTAGGTAGGGTGCCCTCACTCGTCGCTCCATTACTCGGTTACATGATCTTCCTTAGATCTTCTCCCATTTTTGGCGATCCAAGAAATAGTTTTCTATCTCTCATTCTTTTGCTAGTGAGATCTTCGGCTCCATCGTCTCCTATCCGATTTAGGTGTTCCTCATCCTAATCTTGTTTTCCTATTTTGTGACAATCAAGCAAAACTCTATTTAGCCGTTAATCCTATTTTTTTATGAACGGATGAAGCACATAGAGATCGATTATCATTTTATTTGCTAGCACATCCAATCAAAGCTTTTATTACCACAATCGATTATTCTCGGTATCGGTTGGTCGACATCTTCGAGCAAAGCTCTAAGCCGAGATCGATTTCAATATCTGTTGCCCAAGTTGGGCATTTTCAATCTTCATGCTCCGACTTGAGGGGCGGTAAAAGAGTTTATCTTAGGAATGTGCAAATTATAATCCCTTTATTTATTATGTAGAACATTTTCATTATTAGGTCATGTACGGATATAACGAGTTAGCTCAATAATAGGGATAGTTAACCCTAAATTTTAGCCACCATTCTTAGAGATTTTATCCTCTCCGTAATCTATTTAAATCATATACCTACGTAATATCAAAATACACAATAAATTTATCTCATTCTAAAATTCTTTAATGGTATAGGCACTTATATGTTCATAAGGGTGGCTTCAACCTTCGTCTTCTTCTTATCATATGATTAATTTTGAAAGGGATTTAAAAAAGCTCGACAAATTAGAAAATGGTTATTTTTATATTCATAATATTATGTTATGTGTTTGATATATACTTTTCAAACTTGATATTATGCCTCCATTGACTCATTCATTCTTGAAGTGAAAATTTAAAATTATTAAAAATTGCTTTGGAACCTTTAATGCTAGATGCATAAATATTCTAATTTTAGCATTGAACTTTGGTAAGTTTTTGGCATATGGATTCTTGAATGTATAGTTGAATTTTATTTGGTATTTTTATTGTAAATTCTTTTTTATAGATGTTGGTTTTTTTTTTTATGCTACCTTTAAGGGAAAAAAAGAAAAAGAAAAAGAATAGGTAGCCTATACAACTAGCTTAATGTCTAGGACTTTTTGCTTGTGGTTTCTAGTTTAGGACACTTTTTTCTTCTTCTTTTTTTTTTTTTCTTTTGAGAAAGATGGTAATTTTATGAATATCAAATTGATATATATAAATAAATTACTCTACCAAGAAAAACATTATTACAAAAAAATTTATCTTTTTTTGTGAATCATTGTCTTTCATGAAATATATGGTCTTTTTTTTATTGAAAAATAGATCTTTATACTTCCCAAATTAGGAACTTTTAAATTAAAAATCTTCTTTTAAATCATGCTTGCGAGATAAATCTTTTGCGAGTCATAAGTCAATGAAAAAACTAATTGCATTATCAAAACTCATTTATGGAAGATTTGAATCTTTCAACACTTCCAATGGATATTATCAGTTTTAAAAAATAAAATAGAATTTCAAAATCTTTATTCAAAAGATTTAGTCTCTAAGAAACATGAAAATCTCAATCAAAGAAAAAATTATACATAAAAATCATATATGAAAGATCAAGTTCGATGGTAGAAAATAAACAAAAAGATAAGAAAAATCTCATCCACATCAAAGAAAACAAGACTTTTCTAGGTTTTTCCTTCAATGTAGATAGCTTTGCTAATTTTGTTGTAGATACTTTAGATAGACAGAGTATAAATTTTCATACGGCTCATGAATGCTAAGTTTATTTTGGAGTCACTTGTGAATCAAAGGAGCATAAAGGATTATCATGCATGTAGGTAGGTTTTGTTGCTTTGGGCTTTTGGCCTTTTCTAGTAAAAAGAAAAAAAAAGTTAATAATATAGGCAAATAATTTCTAAGCTCAAAAAGTTCATTTTTACATTGGACCAAAAGAACACTAAAATTGGGGTCGGATAAGTCGAATATCTAGAATTATAATTCGAGTAAGAATAAACTCGGGAGAAAGAAAGAAATTTGGGATCATGAAAAGAAAATTAAATTCAAATAGTTTAGATAATTCTCTAAAATGGTAAATTTCCATTCGAATTATTGGAATGCTCAATTTTTTGCGCTTTTGAAAATCCTAGATAGTTTTGAATTATAAGTGTTTTTTTCTTAAACATTTTCAAAAGTTTTAATTGGTATTCATCTTGTGATCCAATTGGATTGAATTGATTAAATGTTACAAATACATGATAAATTTTGATCAAATAATTATTTTTTTCCCTTCAATGTCACCATCATAATGCATCAACCATTGTCACTCCGCAAGGTACACAAGCTGTTTAGACTTCAATATAGCCAATAAAATTATTATAAATTATTAACTTTATCTAAATTATTTATTTAATGAATCACATAAAAATAAATCTTTTCACATTTGATAGTTTTATGATAACTATAAAATGAAATAATTAATAATGCATCAATTAAAAAATAATATTTTAGTCAAAAATATTTTTATCAAAAAATTTATTCATAATAAAAATAGATTCATCCAAATAACATATCGAAGATTTAAGAATATTCAAAAATATAATAAATATAATTAAAAAACGTAAAAACATATTGAAAACTCATACTATTATACAAGAATAAATTGAACTATTTACTTAAAAAATATATTTTTAAGTATTGTTTGGTATCACTATGTTTTTTTATTTATTTTTTAAGTAACAAATAGAAACATGATTGGTTAAAATGTAGCATTTTTTTTTAACAATTTTAAAAACTAAAACAGGTTTTTAAAAACAAAAAAAAATGATTTTTTATTTTTGATTTTTCATGTACAAGATATCATGATTTGACTTCATTTGATCAAGATAGCAATATGGGCAAATTGATGGGTATAAATATTTTATCTCAAAGACGAATCATAAAAAACTTATCTCGACTTGACCCATTGCTCTCATTTTCTATAAAATTAAAATTTCAAAAATCCTCAAACGAATTAAAGTTCAAAAATGGTTAGACCCCTAACAATAATATGGTGCTGAAATTGTGGTGGCATGCTAACAAGGAGGAGTAATGTGGTGGTGGCACTAACTTAATAACATCACGAGTTGACTTTATTTGATCCATTACCGGACTAATGAGATTTAACAACTATCTAGATCGTATCATCATTAAATTTAATTTACGACGGTTTTCATCGTTCAAAAAACGCTTATCGCTAATTTGTTAGCAATAGCTTTTTCAGTTCGTAGATAATTTAGCAATGGAAAAACCCATCACTAATTTAATCAAAATCATCGCAAAAAAAAAAAAAAGATGAATTTGTGACTATTTTAGTTTTTTGTCACTAACATCGTCGTAAATTAGCAATGGTTTTAGTAATTGATTGTCAAAAAAAGTCGCTAAATTTATAATTTAGTGACGATCAAAGTCGTCACTAAATCCAGTGGCAAATGTTTTTCCAATTTATTTTCAATATTTACCCAAATTTAAATTTTTTAAATTAACCTTTTCTTATTTAAAAAGCTAAAAGAAAAAAAACCCAATACATAATATTTTTACATATTACAAAATCGATTATAAAATTTGATAAAATCTAATATATATTAAAATATTAAAATTTGAAAAAAAGTATAAAGTTTGTTATTGTTACAAGAAAAAAAAAACATGAAAGTTAAGAGCGATCGATAGGGTCATCGATCGAAGATTGGGTGGAATTATCAATCCGAGGCTTAACGGATGAATTGCCTCTCGCTTATTCAGCAACATCTGCTACATCTATTGTATCATCGAATATTGTTCCCGAGTGTACTTGTTCAACTCATTTGTAGTAGCTATAAGCATTATAACGGAACCCTCGAGATACTTGGATTTGCTCTAAATGTTTAGAAGTATGATCTTTCAATTCTTTTTGTTGTGCCTCATTACCGACATAGAACCACGAAGTGATCGAACTACTGGTTGTACTTACATTAGAGTAATAGTGAGAGGCATGCGACCCAAGTTTGTACATCCTTTTTTTTCTATCTCCTCCTCTAATAGTCTTCTTAAAAATCTCATTCAAGTCGATGTTGAACGATGAAGTACACTCGTCCGTCACGGCTAGCAACCTCCTCCCTAATTATTTTTTTGATGGTCTCCTATATAAGTGTAAAAAATATAATAATAAATAGCTATGTCAATATATATATATATATATATATATATATATATATATATATATATATATATATATAAGTGACATACGTATATATATAAAATAACGTTATAAATTAATAACTTAATGCGAGAACTTTTGCTCGTTGATTGATGGAGATGTACTAATCATCAATCTTTTTTCTATGAGTCCTCAAGAAAATCTCATGAGCATCGGGTTCACGACCTATTTCATCACGTTGAAATAAATATACTTAAATGTAAGAAATATACTTAAATGTTTAATTGATTATATTAAAATCATTATAAAACACACACACACACACACACATATATCATTATAAAACACACACACACACACACACACATAGATATATATATATATTAGTCATGTGTATTGCGTGCTCTCTATGGCTGATTGACCCTCTCGTATATCTAGTTGGACCAATTTTGATGCCACCAATCTCGATCTTATAGTCTCGGTTTCGGCAATAAACTCAAGTTTTTTTCATTCTTTATGCCATGCATCTCATATGTCCTATGAGATATATGTTGGCTTGGGGTTTTTCTAACCTCATAAAGGAAGTTAAAATATCGCTTTCATGCCGGACTCGTCATGCTTTCTTCATGTTTTCCTCGATATTCTTCTCGCACGTAAATGACTTCTACAAGAAAGTTAACAATATTCATCGAGTACGTTTAATTGGATATTATTATTATTTTTATTTAAATAAGAATTCACGTAATAAATTAATTAAATAAAATACTACTTTAAACCCTTGCTAGTAGAAGTCTTTCGTTTTTGGACTCATTGTCTTCCACGTCCATCCGAATATGTCAACATACTTGTGGAATATCTTAAAAATCTAAAGAGCATAAATATAGAAAAGATACAACCTATAAAAATAGGCATTAATTTAACAATTAAATGAATATATAATTATAGTAAAAAAAATCATAAAATTATGCATAAAACGTAATCATTACGACCAACAATAATGATCATAATCCGAGGATCGATAGTGGATCTGCTAGGTTTCGAAGTCAATATGGAAGGGACGTTCTACGATGAGCTTTGTTCGGGAATATGATGGTCATCTTGTTGGATCGAGGGCACTAATGATAATGAAAGGTAAGATAGACGAGGACGTGGAGGTCCAAAATAAAACAACTCGAGTTGAGACATGTCAAACATCGATGGGTTTGCCACGGAGGCACCAAGAGAGTAGTATAGAAGCACGTCGGTAGGAGGAGCCATCCAACCTGGAACGAAAGCAAGACTACGCCTACGACCATGATCACTCGCCATCATTAGTGTCTAAACCATAACCCACACCATATGACATGGGCCACTTGCAATCAAGAACGTCCGCTATATTGAGGCATTATAACCTACACATTATTACATTAATTAGTTAAAATATTAATACTAACATATAACATGAATAATTTGAAATATATTTATTTTATGAAGAACAAATAAATTACAAAATGCTCACACATATATATTTAAATGTTACCTTAAAAATTAGAAGTAAATTATGTAGGATAATAAAATTGTATTACTAATCACTATCATGGTCATCATTGTTACATTCTTCATCTAAGTCTTCCTCAACATGTGTTTCAAACTCAACCTCATTCTTTACATTAATGTCACTCTTTTCTAAATCTATTAACGCTCTAGTTGGATCATTCAACAAGTGACCTTCATCGTCATCAACGTGGATGATATTGTGTTGGCCTTCTATTTCATTTTCTTGAAAGGATTCCATAATTGTTTGGACCGTAACAAACGATTCGAGCGCTTCCGCCATTGACCTAGGTTTTATCTTACATATAACCTACCAATTACACTTGATATGCTTCGATGTAGGATATGTTACATAATACACCTAATGTGTTTGTACTTGCTAGAATGAAGGGATCCGATCTATTTGACATCCTACGACTATTTACTTTTACTAGCCCATAATAATCATGAACTTTTATACTAATGTCGGGCGTAGTATCATACCAATCACATTTAAACAATACAATTTTTTTGATTGGTAAGATAGGATACTCAAGTTTCGAGTATATTAGTTAACCTACCGTAGTAGTTATTTTCCTTCACATTATAACTAACTTCCTTTACGTAAACTCCATTACATATTGTTGTTTTATCCAACCCTTGAACTTCGACATCAAACTTGTAACCCTTCACAACATATCTCGAATACGGCTTAGCTATTTGCAATGGTCTTTTTGCAAGATCTTTAATGTAATGATCGATTATCGTATGATGTTATACATTATTTGCCTATAAAGTCTAGATTCATTACTTAATGCTTGTATGAAATTTCATAAAAAAATTTTAATAACAAAAGAAATTTGAAATTTTTTATGCTCATATATCGACAAAACTATGATGCAAAATAAGTTTCAAGCCGAACATCTACCTTGTTCTTCGATATGTTGAGATTACTTTGATAAAGATGGGTCATAAAATATCTATGGAAGAAAAAATAAAATTCTTATTATGTGTAATTAAAATGATTGATAATTAATGAAGTTCAATATTGTAATTTTTGGTAGTTATAGCACTTACTTAGCATAAGGTGTCACCTCATCACGGTTCAACAAAATGGAGCTATGAGATCTTTTTTTTTTTTTTGATCCGTCAAGACATGTGATCTTGCTTGACTAAGAGATCGACCTATGGGTTTGAATATTGAAAGCATTCATTTAATGTCATCACTTGATTCTCGAGGACACTTAAAGTTTCGTGGCACTTTTTGATGTCCGGTATGGACATAAGACTCGAAGTAACATGAATAAAACATTAAAGCTTTCTCAACTAAATATGCATCGGATATTGACTCTTCGACCCTAGCTTTATTCTTGACATTGTTTTTTAATTTTTAAATATACTCGCATTATATATGTATTGTACTTAACAGAAATTTTTCAAAATTTAATTAATAAAGGATTTAAAATCAATATATATATATATATATTTCAAATAGATACATCCATTGATATTGTAGTGGTCATGTTATTTTTGCTTCATACGCCAAATGTATGGGAAGATACTCCATCAAGTCAAAATAACTCGATAGAAATATACATTCTAATTTGTACAAGATTATAGGTATCTCTTTCTCAAGATGGGTCATATCTTCAACCTTAATGATAGAAGATGTCAATTCCTTAAAGAATAAGCTCAACTCAATTAGTGCTTACCAAAAATTTCCGGTGGCATGTCATGAAATGTGGTAGGTATTAACCTCTCTATAAATACATGATGCCAAAGATTATAGGTATCTCTTTCTCAAGATGGGTCATATCTTCAACCTTAATGATAGTAGATGTCAATTCCTTAAAGAATAAACTCAACTCGGTTAGTGCTTACCAAACATTTCCTAGTGATATGTCACGAAATGCGATTGGTAATAACCTCTCTATAAATACACGATAGTCATTACTTTTCATTCCATATAATCTAAGGTTGTTCAAATCGACATACCTAGATAGGTTCAATACATATTCGTCGAGAAACTTGAGTTATTTAATCCATTCAAGCAATTGTATTTTTTGTTATTTGTGTAGAGTGTAATACTCTTTAGGGTATTTTCTAGAGTTTTCATCTATTTCTAATTCTAGTCATCGACAATAAAGCTTCAAGTCTCTAGAATTTGCATTGTTTTTTGTTTTTTCCAACACACTCATAACTCGTATTAAACACATTGTTAAAGATATATTTTTTTAATGTGCATCACATCCAGATTGTGTCGAATTAAATTAGAACTCCAATAAAGAAGATCTTAAAATATACTACGTTTCTTCCAATCATAAAATCTAGATATATTGTTGTTATACTCTTCGAAATCCTTTTTTCATGACTTTCAACAATCCCCAATCGTGTAATTCATATAAAATTTCTATTCTAGACATTATCGAAGGAGTAATATCTATAACAATAGAATTTCACTTGAACTCATTTATGTTCCTCCCGAAGAGTTGATTTTGTAGCGAAACTTACGAGTGACGGTTAAACCAGAAGTCTTTCCGCCATTATGGAGACTAAAAGCATTAGATTTTTTCATGTAATACGGGCATACTATTTTACCCGTAATACTCCAACCTAATAATATTGAATATGCAGGGAAGTCATTGATTGTCTATATAACGAGTAGCTCTCATTTGAAAATTCTCCTTACGGAACACATCATAGATAAACGTACCAACTTTTCACAATTCAACCAACTCTTTAATTAATAATTATAAGTACACATCTAGGTTGACTTTTAGGTTTTTAGGACTCGGGATAATTATAGTTAAGAACATATATTTTTCTTTCATATATTTTCATGGTGGCAAATTATAAGGTGTTATAATCACGGATCACGAAGAATATTATTTTCGGATTGACCAAAAGGCTGAAACCTATCGGTGCAAACTCCCGATCTCACATTCTTAATTTTTGATGTAAAAGAAAGATGTGTTTGATAGAAATTCCATCATGCACATGCCACGTCTTGTCATCGGTAATGGTGGTCGACGCATACATCCTCTATAACTATGGGATTAGCAAAAAATAATACATTTTTTTATATGGAATATATGTTTCTCTAATCGATCCTTGTTTAAGATTTTGATATCGAGGATTGTCACTAATTTTACAAGTGATTCTCTCATTATCTTCACCGCAATAAATCATGCAATCATTTATATAGTTGTAGATCTTTTGAATGAGTAAACCCATCATTTTCACTAATCTTTTCATACCGTAAAAGTCTTCGGCATACGGTTATCGACAAACATTAACTCTTTCATAAGTTGACATAAGTCGTCATAACACCTCTCTAAAAAATAATGTTTGGACTTGAGATGTAACAAACAAGATATTGTCGATAGCTATGAGTGATTTTCTAAAGCTGGGCCGATTTCTCTATTGGATGCATTCAACAAATTATAAAATATTTGAGCATCGGGGTTTGAGTTTTCGTTTGTGTTAGACAAATTAAATGATGGACCAATTGCATCCATCACAATTGTGTGATATCGATTGGCTTGAGGTTCATCAACTATTTGTTCATCTTGGACAAAATTAATTGAATTATCACCATAAATGATCGAATCACTTTTCCAATGATGTCTCCACACATAATACCCAAACAAAAAATCATATCTCATCAAATGATATTAAACGATATCGGGTTATTTATAACTGTGATTTTGACATTTTATAAGTTTACAAGGACATCATATCTTATTTTTTTCCATACATTCCGGATGACTAACGGTAAAATTAATACATTCATTAAACCAATCTACGAAATGCTCATTTAAAAGTCCATCGGTTAGTTTATAGTCAATCCATGAACGATCCGAATTCATTTTAAACTAAATATAATTATTTTTATAATTAAATCACTAATTTACTTCAATTAATTAAGTAATAAAAAACGTGTTTAAAAATTTAATTAATATTTTGAATTAACTAAAAAATTAATTACTTCAAATTTTTTTTTAATATTTTAATTACAAATTAATTGACTTAATTTAACAATTTAAAAATTAAATTAACAACAAATATAATTATACTAACACATAATTTTATATTTTAAAAAATTTCTAATAATTTAATTATAAACGAATTGGCTTAAATAAGTATCTAATTCATTTTTTTAAACAATAACTTAGTAAATTAATTACCAGCTATTAGACTTAATTTAAAAATTTAAAAAATAAATTAACAACCAAATTAATGAAATGACGAACGTAATTTAATATTTTCAATTTAATTGTATTAAATTAATTATAAACTTATATTTTTCTTATTTCACTATGTAATTTATTATTTTAAACACAAATTACAAAATTTACTTATTAAGTAATTGGCTTAATTAACAAATAAATAAACTTAATTAAAAAATAAAATAAATTAATAATTAATTATATATTTTATACAATATTTATATAATATAATTGTAAACTAATTTTCTCAATTTACAACCTAATTTATTATTTTTTAAAATATTTTATATTTTTAATTAACAAATAATTAATTTACTTAATTAAATTTTAATTAGCATCTATATATATAATTAAAATAACACAAATATAATTAAATAATTTAATTTGCCTAAATTTGATTAATTGTATTAAAAATAACTTAACAAAAAATTAATAGTTTAATTAATTAAACTAACATCACTTATTAAATATTGTATGACCAATTAAATTATTTAAATACAAACAATTACACTTAATTTAATAACCAACTAAATAAAAATTATTAAACACATAATTAATTAAAATAAATCTTAAAAAATTATTTTAAACAAAAATTATAAAATTTATCGATTAAGTCAATGCATATTGTTTGTCTCCAATATGTTCTTTCACTCAATTTTTCAGATCATAAGTAAATTTTTTTTATGAAAATGCTCCTAACTAAAAAAAAAATAAGTAAAATTTACATGAATTACATGTTGTATTTTTAAAGTCCTTAGATTATTATTATTATTATTTTTAATTTGAGTTAGGAGCATTTCGATTAAGCATTTCGGCTAATGAATCCTAAGTTTATTTTGGTGTCGCTTGCGAATGATAAGAGGGGCATAAGGGATTATCGTACACGTAGGTCGGTTTTGTTGTTTGGGCTTTTGGCCTTTTCTAGTAAAAAGAAAAAAAAGAAACACGTTAATAACTTAGGCAAATAATTTGTAAGTTCAGAAAGTCCATTTTGACATTGGACCATAAGAACACTAAAATTGGGGTTGGATAGATCGAATAACTAGAATTATAATTCGAGTAAGAAAAAATTGAGAGAAAGAAAGAAAAGTTCAGATCGTAGAAATAAAATAAAATTTAAATAGTTTAGATAATTCTCCGAAATGGTAAATTTCTATCCGAATTATTGGAATGCTCACTTTTTTATGCTTTTGAAAATCTCAAATAGTTTTGAATTAACCATTTACTGTGGCAACCAAAGAGGGATTAGAAAATTGTTTGGTGAACTAAAGTTTTCAAATTATCTTTTTAAAAGTAGCTTTTATAATTAAAGGAGTTATGCAATTCCAAAATATCTTTTTTAAATATTTAGGTTCCGTTATGAAAACTTACTATTTCTTAGAAATCTTAAAATATTGATAATAAAAAAAAAATCCATATAATACCTGAATAATTGTCTAGTTAAAGAGTAGGTTTAATTACATTTTTATTTAACTTTCAAGCAAAACAAAAACGTAAAGCGATCATGTATAAAATTTCTTTTACTTTATGTATTTTGAAATAAATTAATAATTTTCTCATTGAAGAACGTTTAAAATCTCAAATCAACTTTGATAAAAAAAAATAAAAAAAAAATTGTAAATTTCATGTGAGGGGGCAATGACATGTATATCAAATATAAATAAGTCCATTACCTAGCCTTTCTTATAGCTTGTGAGGTTGTGAACAACAACCAAAATTCATGAGGAATGCAACAACCATCCTGCAAGACACTCTTATGCACACGTAGGATAGGAGCTATAAAAAATAAAATCAGAAATCTATATAATATTATGCGCCCTTGAACTATGAAGCACCAGTGGTCTAGTGGTAGAATAGTACCCTGCCACGGTACAGACCCGGGTTCGATTCCCGGCTGGTGCATTCTCAAGCTGTGATGATATCAGTGCTCAGTGTGATGATTGGGTCTATCGCTACCATCTGATCTTCGTCGGATGAGATGGAGTACATCTGAGCTTAGTTTTCTTTTCCCCCCAACCTTTTTCCTGTCTCGTGTCAAATTGTATCGCTGTTGAAGCTCTCCGTGTCCAAAATAATTTATTTTACGTTCAAAATTCTAGCAGTTACTACAATTTATTACTCGGTTTTTTTTTCTTCGTTTAATCTAATCTCTGCACTTAATTAACATCCTACCAACTACCTAATAATATCCTATATCAACTTACTTTACTCCCGTTAAAATGAAATAAACGAAATTCGAGAATAAATTGCTAAGATGCAAAAAAAAAAAAAAAAAAAGCTCATGTATTTAAGGTGGTATTTTTTTCCCCTTAAAATTTTTAAAATTAGTAATTATCAAAAAGTGTTTTTTTTTTTTTAACATTTTCAAAAGTTTTAAATGGTATTAATCTTATGATCCAATTGGATTGAATTGATTAAATGTTACAAATACATGGTAAATTTTGATCAAATAATTATTTTTTTCCTTCAATGGCACCATCATAATGCATCAACCCTTGTCACTCTGCAAGGTACACTAGCTGTTTAGACTTCAATATAGCCAATAAAATTATTATAAATTATTAAATTTATCTAAATTATTTATTTAATGAATCACATAAAAATAAATATTTTCACATTTAATAGTTTTATCATAACTATAAAATGAAATAATTAATAATGCATCAATTAAAAAATAATATTTTAGTCAGAAATATTTTTACCAAAAAATTTATTCACAATAAAAAAAATCATCCAAATAACATATCAAAGATTTAAGAATATTAAAGAACATAATAAATACTATTAAAAATGTAAAAACATATTAAGCAAAAAATAGAAACAGATTGGTTAAAACGTAGCTTTTTTTTTTTTTTTTTAACAATTTTAAAAACTAAAAAAGGTTTTTAAAAACAACAAAAAATGATTTTTTATTTTTTATTTTTGATTTTCTTTGTGTACAAGATATCACGATTTGACTTCATTTAATCAAGATAGCAGCATGAGCAAATTGATGGGTATAATATATTTTATGTCAAAGATGGTGCATAAAAAACTTGTCTTGACTTGACCTATTGCTCTCTTTTTCTGAAAAATTAAAATTTCAAAAATCTTCAAATGATTTAAAGTTTTAAAATGGTTAGACCCCTAACAATAATGTGGTGTTGAAATGGTGGTGGCATGCTAACAAGGAGGAGCAATGTGATGGTGGTACTAATTTAAAAACATCATGTTTAGTTTCATGTTATGTATTCTGTTAAGGAAAAAAAAAATAGATTAATTTTTTTATAATTTTTTATTTTTAATTATATTTATTATGTCAATGCATATTGTTTGTCTCCACTATATTCTTTCGCCCAATTTTTTAGATCACGATCAATTTTTTTTATGAAAATACTTTTGATAGAAAAAAAAAAAAAAAACTCTTAAAAAATCACATGACTTATATGTTATACGCTTTTTTATTGCCTAGCAAACCACTAGTAATTCAATTACAATTGAGGTTATTTCATGTATTGCTTTAACTTTATCATTTACCATCAAACTAAAACTAAAATGCCATGCTTTTGATTATAACATGTCTAAAAAATAATGGAAAATGGACTCTGCCTCTTATTAAGAAAAATAAAATAAAACAATAATTAATATTGTTACAAAAAAAAAAAAAAAAGGGGTAACGTTCTTAAGAAAGATAATCACCTATTAATTTGATCCTACTAACAAAAATTGCTGGATCACTGTGTTGTTCCAAAATCTAAAAGCATCGAATACACGAGTCTTTTATTTTATTTTGCAACGCACGGAGGAAAAATGCAATTTGACACGAAACAGAAAAAGGAAAAAGACACAAGCTCAGAGGTACTCCTATTCGTCCGATGAAGATCTGATGGTAGTGATAGACCCCCTGTCATCACACTGAGCACTGATATCATCACAGCTTGAGAATGCACCAGCCGGGAATCGAACCCGGGTCTGTACCGTGGCAGGGTACTATTCTACCACTAGACCACTGGTGCTTGTTGATCTACGAAAGCGAAATAGTTATATAATAACAGATACTATTTACCACAACGTAATTAGACTTGTTACAGCATCCCCACATTTTGGTGCTGTAACGTGACTTGAGATTTGACTATGACTAAAATCCTTTTACAGCCTCTGCTAGACTGCTACACTGTGCAGTACAGCTGGAAATTTTGTACATTTTGTGGTAGATAGATGCTGGATTAAAGCCTTTGCGGTCAAATTGCACAACTTTTAGGAGTCCTGGCGGTATCCTTAATAGGATACCTCTACTAAGGTCATGAATTAGTGGAGTGGAGCATCTTATCCGTTTTGCGAGACTAAAATAGTGACCTTCAGGACCTCATTAAAGTTGTCTGAGACTGACTCTTTGGCACAGATGTTAGAAATTATCCATACATCTAAATATATAATACTAAATATTTATTATTAATTTTTTTAATATTCTGAAATTAATTTTTTTAAATAAAATAATTGTTCAAATACATTTTTTATATTAATACTATTGATTATTCAAATATATAATACTAAATTATCTTATCCATTTTTTAATATTTTAGGAGAACCAACCAATTATTTAAATACATTTTTTTATATTAATACTATTGATTATTTTTTGAATAAATATACTTAAATTAAATGTGCATATTTTTTCATTCTTATTTAATTTTGATGAGAATACTTTTTTTTTTTAAAATAGTCTTCTCATCAAAATTAAATAAGAATGAAAAAAATATTCATTTGTTAATTTTATATTAGTTGTTGTTTTATTTTATTTTTATGCAATCTTATAAAAAAAAAAAATACTAAGGCATCTTTTAAAATTTTGGATGGAATATTCTATTTAGATTATTTCAAGTTTTTTATTTAAAAATCAATAATACATAAAAAACTAACAAATCATGTTTTTTTAACTACAAATTTATTAAAAAATAAATAAGAATAAATTATAAAATTGGATATTTTTTCACTTTTAATCTAATATATTTTAGTAAACTTTCAATATAGTATATGCTATCAAATTAAAATTATTTTTTAAAAATAATTTCATATATTTTGTTTATATGGATAACCAAGTATTATTAACTAATTAAGTTAGCTAGTTTCTACACTGAATAATCAATACTGTCATATTTGAACAAGAGTTTATATATATATATATATATATAGAAAGAGAGAGAGAGAGGATATGACTGCTTCTAAATTTCTTGGTATATTATCTTGTACCAATATTGGTATATACCAAGAAACTTAGAAGCAGTCATATCCTCTCTCTCTCCATATATATATATATATTGGTATATTATCTTGTACCAATATTATATATGGAGAGAGAATATATAACATTGGTACAAGATAATATACCAAGAAACTTAGAAGCAGTCATATTCTCTCTCTCCATATAGATACAACTATCATACAAGCAAATCAAGAATATCATCCACGACCAAAGCCTCTATGCATTCTCTACTTACTTCTTCTTTTTATTTTTCTCGATCAACTAATGGAAATTATAATCATTGGTCAAAAAGTTCCCAAAAAAAAAAAAAAATGGGATAGCCTGGAGAAGCGTTGTATATCAATATGCACCGAAAGTTCAAGAATTTAAGAAGCATCTTCTTACATTCTATAAAGTGGTCCAGTAAATTAAAAGAATAGGAACGTGTCTGGGGGCTTATCTTTAGGCACCTTGCTTCAAAGCTTATCATGGATCCTTCAAGGACCATATATATCCATATATGAAACAAGTTGCACCAAGTCACTATTATAAATACAAGTACTTGAGATCCAAGATTCACATAACATACAAAAACACGAACACCTAAAAAGGAAACATTTTCTGAATCAATGGAAGCAAACTATATGCAAAGAGGCTTCACCAGCAATGGCAGGTTGGTCATGTCTTTGTATCAAGCACCCACCCCATCATCATCTACTGTGCATTATGTTAGCGCAGTTAATTCGAGTCAATCTTCATCAGTTGCTTCTGTGACCAGATACAATGATGGAAATTTGGGTCATCCACGTAACAGTAATAATGGTCAAGATGAGTTCCCAAGTACTATTGATGAAACCATTGATGCCAAAGCTGCAAGTTACATCTCAAGCGTTCGAAAACGGTTTAGGCTTGACTGATTTGACACAGCACTATTATGTTTCTACAGAATTATGTATAAATTCTGGGTACTTTTTTTTTCATCAACAATTCAGGAGATATTTACATTGAATTGTAAGTGAATGAAGTCAGGTAGACCTTAATTTAGTGACACAATCTGAAGGTGAAATCTGAAATGCAGCAGCAATTTCAAAAAGATATGCTGTGATGCTGTTCTGTATATTTTGCAAAATATGAAGTAGTTTAAGTTATGGTTGTATTTGTCTATTTCCCTTTCCTGGCCTTTTGGCCCAAATTAAATGATTCTTTTCCCTTTTCACTCCAAGTAATTCCTCTACACTCCCGCCCCCACCCACCACCCCCTCGCGCGCGTGCGCACAGACACAGTGGCATTTGATGTATTAGAAATCTAGAGGTAGTCATTTAAGACATCCAGAAAATATTCGAGGGAATTGTCCAAAGAAAGAAAAGAAAAGAAAAGAAAAAAGAAGAAGATTACATGGGGCTTCCTAATCTGTCCACTTTGTATCCACCATATAAAATAGAGTAAATTATATATTAATTTTTTTAGTTTTGAGAAACGAATAATTATTGCATTAGAGATAATGTCAAATTATAGGGACATATTAATTTTGCATTCAAACTACTTTGTATATCAATTTTATTATTAAATTATTTTGATTTCTCATTTAAATAATCACTTAATAAAACTTTAAGTTTCTTATAAAATAATGTCATTTCTTATGAAAAAAAAATATAATTTGGATGAAAATATAGAAAATATAGACGAAAAGTCTTAAACTTAAGTGATAGTCCTTTATTGAAAATTTCTAAAAGTTTAAAAGTAAAATTGATACGTAAAATTATTTGGTAATATTAAGAATACCTATATAGTTGGATAATATTTTTTTTTAAAAAAAAAATTGCCCCAAAGAATATCACTAGTGAAGAATTAAAAGGTTCTCCCTGTGATAGGTCCCAATCAAAGCTAATAAGATTTTTGAAATGGAATAGGATTCTACTTTGGACAAGAATGAACCACAATATTTAGTTGGAATAAACCTTGTTTCTTATTGCCTGTAAAGAGTTTATATACAAAAGAAAAATAACAATGTTTCCTAATCCTTAGATCATATCTTTAAGAAATAGGACTCCAACGACTAATTGCAACAAAGTAGCCATACTTCTTGAAATAAAAATTTCTCCTACTTCTTGACGTATTCTAAAGCAAGTTTGTGAGGTGATAAACAACTTAGACCAAGTTCTTATTGCCACTGATCCTCCAAAAGCTTCTCAACTCCTTGCATGGCCATGCACAATGACACTTACATCAAAATATTTTGGATTTCTAATGGGCACTATTTGAGACCTTCTTGGCTTATCAATACCTTCCCCTTTCACTGGAATCTTGTCCTCTAGATTCATGTTCATGACTCCATCTCGCACTTCTTGAGTGTTTTGTCAAGTAGCTTCATCCTTAGAAAGTCTCTGCCATTTGATTAAACTCTCTTCAATAAACTTGGACCTTTTTTGACCCAATGTGTGTCCAATATGGCCTCTGGTTTTGTGATAAGATCATTATCTTTAACAATAGGCAGCAATTCAGTACTAGTTGTAAGTTTTTCTCCCAAGTTTTTTTTTAAGTAGTGACACATAGAAGACGGGTGAACGAGAGAAGCTGCTGAAGTTTAAGCTTGTAGGCCATATTTCCGATCTTTTCTTCAATTTGATATGGACCATAAAATCGACTTGCAAGCTTTTGATAAGCTTGTTTAAACAGTGATTATTAGCGGCAAGGATGGAGCTTGAGAAAAACCAATTTGGCCACTTGGCATTTGATGTTCCGTCGCTTAGAATCTGCCCTCTGCTTCGTGCTATTATTTACTGCATGCAAATTGTCTTTAAGATGTCGTAGCAAAGCATCTCAAGAAGCCAAACATTAGTTTACTTAATGTACTAGACAGTTGCATTCATGATAATGTGGAATTGTTGGTGGTGGTCTTCCATATAGAGCTTGAAATGGATTCATTCCCATGGAGGCATGATAGGCTGTATTATAACAGAATTCAACCCATGAAAGAAAAGAATGCCACTTTCGAGGTTGCTGATATACAAAACACCAAAGATATTGTTCAATGCAATAGTTCACCAACTCCAATTGTCCATCCATTTGAGGACGATAGTTGGAGCTCATCTTCAATTATGTGCCTAACATCTTAAAGAATTCTCGTAAAAAATGGCTTATGAACATCGAATCTCGATCACTTATGATAGACCGAGGCATTCCATAAAGCTTTAAAATTCCTTCGATAAAATTTTCAGCTACCATTTTTATTGTATAAGGATGAGATAATGTCAAGAAATGTGTTGCTTTGCTCAATCGGTCAACAACAACAAGAATGGTATTCTTGCCATTAGAAAAGGGAAGACCCTCTATAAAATCCATGGTGATGTCATCCCAAACCTGACATGAAATTAGTAGCAGTTGTAGTCTTGTAGAAGTCCGACTGGTGACAAAGTTTCAGTTTTAGTTTGTTGGTGCACATCACAAAAAAGCAACATAATCTGATGACTAGTAAAATTGTTATGCTAATCTCTTATAAGTTCTTAGAATCCCAGGATGCTCTTCAATAGGTGAATCATGGAATTTTAGCAAGAGTTGTTTAATGAGGCTAAAATTAGGAGGTACCACCACACGGTTCTTATAACAAACCTACCTATTGTGCCTTGAGTATACCCGGTTTTTCTGTTGCTAGCTTGCTGATTTTCTTCTTGTAGGGATGGTCATTAGCTTCGACTTTGATTGTTTCTCATAATAGAGTTTGAGACACAAACAAGGCATCAAGACTAAGATTGCCTGCCACCCTTGATAGCACATCCGCTGCACTATTCTCTCGATCAGTTTTGTATTTGATTTCATAACCATAGCCAAGTAATTTATTCATCCATTTTTGTTGCTCAAGTGTCGCCATGTGCTTCTCCAACAAGTACTTAAGCCTGAATTGAATAGTTTGGATATAAAATATTTGGCCTAGCAGGTAGGGTCTATGTTTGGATGGCTTGAATTATTGCTAGCGTTTCTTTAGCGTATGTGGACCAAGATCGTTTGGTGGTGGCCAAGGCTCGACTCTTGAATGCAATTAGGCTTTCTTGTTGAGTTAAAACGGCTCGTGTGCTGTTCCCTGAAGCATCTGATTCAAAGATGAATGGTTCATTGAAATTTGGCATAACCAGCGTAGAAGTTGAGGTTATAACTCTCTTAAGATCATGAAAAGTAGATTTTGCTTCTTCTATCCACCCAAATTGCCCCTTTCCTTTTTAAGATATTGGTGATAGGACGAGCTATGATGTTTTAGTTATGGACAAATTTTTGATAGCGACATGTAAGGCCTAAAAATCCATGCAACTCAGAGACATTAGTAGGCCTTGGCCAATTCAGCATGGTTTTTTTTTTTTTTTTTTTTTGACCCACTTTAACTTCTTGTAAAGTTACAATGCACGCTAAATATTCTAATTTTTGCTAACCAAATGCAAATTTTTTAGGTTTAGAAAATTGATGATGCATTAATATTTCAAAAGCCTTTTAAACATGTTCAAGATGCATGGTCCAATTAGGGCTATAAATCAAAATGTAATTAAAAAAAAAAAAAACTAACACAAATTTGTAAAGCTAAGGTCAAACTATGAAATTCCTAATTGCATGAAAGGTACACGAAGCGTTACAAAAACCAAAAAACATGACTAAATATTCATAATGACCGTTTTGGTTATGAAATGTAGTTTTATGAATATCTAGAGAATGTACTTGTACCTAGTGATATCCTGCATGTAAATCAAGTATGGTAAAATAAAAAGTTCCATGGAGCTCATCAAGTATATTATCAAATGTAGGAATTGAAAATCAGTCCTTGATGGTTACAGCATTGAATGCTTTATAGTTAGTACAAAAAAGCCATGGACCATCTTTTTCTTTTTTTACTAATAAAACAAGAGAAGAAGAAAAATACTAGTATTAGATCTTATAGGCCCTAATTTTAAAGTCATAAAATTATCTTTCAATCTTATCTTTTTGAAAATAGGCATACCTATATGGTCTCACATTGATGGGCTTGGTTCTTTCTTTTAAATTGATATGATGATTCACTTCTCTTGTGGGAGGTAGTTGCTTTGGTTCTTGGAATATGTCTTCAAGATTTCCCAATAGTTGTTGCATTTCGGACTAGGCATCCTGTGGTGTAGAGTCGATTTGTGGTTCGAAGACAAATGGCAATTATTAAGCTTCCATTTCACACTTCTTTGGAGATAGCTTTCATTGATGCAATTTGAATTGATTTGTGGATCAATTCCTTGCAATTTTTTAGTTTGGTTGTTCCACTAGAATTCCATTTTTAATTGTTTCCAGTTATATGCCATTGTTCCCAATTGTTTCAACCAATGGATACCTAACAACAAATCCAACCAAATCAACGAGTAAAGCATAAAGAGTGAGAAAAAAAGGAATTCTTAAAGAGGAAAACTTGGACATTCTTAAACCTTTTTTGAAATTTTAATGGTCCTCCATTAACTACCTTCACATTGAAAGGTTTGATGGAAATCACTAGCAATTGTAATAAGTCTGTCCATTTTCTTACTAATAAAATTATAAGTGGACCCGTTATCAATTAAAACAACCATTTCATAGTGTCTAATTTTTGCCATCACTAGTGTGATCCGGTAAGCTAACCATCCCGAAAATGTATGTAAAGATATCTTAGGTTGAGTTTCCTCATCATTTGAATTGTTAGTGTTGCCTTTTAACAACACGAAGTTGCGGACTACGACACCTATGGCCAGTGTAAATTTTTCATCACAATTAAAGCAACGTCCATGTGCCTTCCTCTTTTGCATTTTTCCTAAGTGAGTCATTTCACCGAGGATGCGAGCTTTGATTTTGGTTAGAGAAAAAGATTTAGCTATTGAACAATTCAATGGCTAGATAGATTTCTACTATCGACTTACTTGATCATCTCTCATTCGTGCAAGGTTAATAGCTTCCTTTAATGTTTTCAATTTGAACATCCGAGTGCCATCCCTCATCTTTGCCTTAAGAGCTCCCATGAACATTTTGTTACACACATTTTGAGTCATGAAGTATTTCTAGAAAGGTGTTAAAGAGGCTTGAAGATTGTTGGGAATTTTGGGTTTAAATGTAGAAAATGTAAAAGGCTTGCATGTGTGAAGAAATAAGTGAATACGGTATGGAATAGGACCTTGAAACAATTAAGTCGGTTAGCTTACATGTAAGTCGGTTTGTTAGAGTACGTTACGAGAGAGAAAAATGGGTACTTGTTAAAATCAGCTGAAGGAAAACTTGAGGGCGGAACATTTGACAATTTTGGACTTTCATCTAAATTTCTCTATGTTTTTCCATCCGAATTCTATAATTTCTAAATTCTTGTTGTTGATTGTTTCACAACTTAATTATTCTTGTATTTTATTGAATAAATACTAATATTCCTTTGAATTGTATTAGAACTAGTTAATTTATCCCATTATTCTTAGTTTTAGGAAATTAGGTCATATCAAAGTGGTATCAAAGCATCGATTTGGTACTGTGAGGTTAAAGAAGTAGAAGTAAGCATGGAAAAGATGAATATAGAATTGAAAAAGCTTGAAGAAATAATGGATCATCTATCTAAGGTAATTTCGACCTAAGTGATAGATGTTCTTATATGTTTGATAAGCATGATTTTGAGATTGCATTATTGAAAGAACCTAGGGGACCAAGGAACTTAGAAGAGGGAATTGACCATAATAGTGGAATGAATCTCGGTTTGAAAGATAATACGAAGGAGGAGGTTTTAACAAGCCTAAATTTGGATTTCCAACTATGGGTAATAATGGTGGATACGATCATGGTGGGTACAATGGTGATCATTATGGATATTAAGCCAATAGTAAGGTATTTAAGGTATAATTTCCTAAATTTTCTAGTAAAAAATTTGATGGCTAGTTTAGGTTTGAGAATTTTTTCATGTATGACGGACCAACTGAGAAAGCTAAGGTGAATCGACGGTTATTCATTTGGAGGATGAGGCTTTAAAATGGCACTGAGTATTTGTATTTATGAATAGGGTATATACCTTGATCAAGTGGTGTGATTATATTGAAGCCATAAGTATAAGACTTGGGACGATGATGTTTTGTGATCCAATGGCGAAATTAATAAGGTCAAAATAGTAGAGTGATGTTCAATCTTACCTAAAAGATTCATTTCAATGGTAAACAAGTTAGTGTTATTAAAAGATTACATCATTAGTTTGTTTTGTAAGGAGGACTAAGACACGAATTACAAGTGCTAGTAAGAGTAATAAGGCCTACAACCCTTGAGGAAGTTGTTTCTTTAGCTAAATTATAGGAAACAAACCCAAATAACCATTTCCAAACCAACAGATTTCCCACCAAATACACTTCTTTATTCAACCAAGAGCTTAATCAGAATACCACTTCAAAACACCCAAAAACCTAACTATAACTAATTTCCAAGACATAATAGTCTTGTTAGCCCATAAAATAAATTATCTCACCAAAATCCATAAATTGCTAACCAAAAAAGTCTACTTACTCTACCATCTCGGTTTCAAAATGGTAACTTAATTTTCAAAATAAGAAGGTTACCTAGTAATCATGAGATGGATGAGAGAAGATTAAAGGGGTCTGTGTTACTATTGTGCTAAAAAGTATTCACCGAGTCAGTAGGTGTAAGGGCAAGCAATTATTAATGGTTGAGATTAAGGATGGTGAGGATAATAGGAAGGGTGGTGAGATTGTTAATGATAGAAGTGCTTGTAGAACAAGTTGGTAACATTGAAAATCTAAATTTTGAGTTGTATAAGATATCAACATATACCGTATTGGAAGGTGAATGTTATCAAACAAATGAGAGTGATGGGTAATTTGGGAGGAACAAAAATAACCATGCTCATTGACATTGGCAATACACATAACTTTATGAAGTTAGGGTTTGCTAAAAAGAACAAATATGAGCTAGTCAAGATTCAACCTATAATAGTGAAGGTGGGCGATGGAGGAGGCATTGTATATGAGTATATGTGTAGAAACTTCCAGTGGAGGATGCAAAGTCAAAGGTTTGAAACCATAGTATTTGTGATGTCTGCGAAAGTGTATGAAATGATTCTTGGAATAACTTAGTTGTATGAGCTAGGAGATATCACTTGGAACTTTAAAAACATGTGGATACGATTTATAATAGATGGGGAATCATTCGCATTAAAAGGGGAAAAATGCCAAGTTAATAAAGAATTATGAAGAATTAGAGATTGACAAGGCTATTTGTAAGTAGCACTAATTAAATTAGATGTAAGTGAATGCGGTGATTAATGAGGATTGGGAAAAGGAGGTTTTTAAGGTAGAATAGAATAATAAAAATCCAAAGACATCGGTGACGAGTACTAGAATCATTTGAAGAATTATTCGATGAGCCTAAAGGGTTGCCACCCCACAGGTTACATGATCATAGAATGGTGCTTAAAGGAAGAAGTTGAGCCGATGAACACTAAACCTTATAGGTGTCATGCTGTTCAAAAGGATGAAATAGAGAAACAAGTTTAAGAAATGTTGGAAGGTAGAATAATTAGGGCCGGTGTAAGTCCTTTTTCTTCCCTTATGGTTCAAGTTAAAAAGAAATATAATTCCCGGAGATTGTGTGTGGACTATAGGAAGTTAAACAACCCGTCCGTGAAAGATCACTTCCCAATTTCCATAATCAAAGAATTTTTACATGAACGACATGGTTCTGTTGTGTTTTCAAAGTTGGATCTTAGAGTCTGGTTACCACCAGATTAGGATGAATATCACCGATATTCCAAAAACATTTTTTCGTACCTATAATAGGCATTATGAGTACTCGATTATGCCATTTGGATTAACTAATGCTCCTAATACATTTTAAGCACTCACAAATGATATTTGCGAGACCCTATCTTAGAAAATTCATTTTAGTTTTCTTTGATGATATATTAGTTTACGGTAAATCCATTCATGAGCATGAATAAAGTTTAAAACTTGCATTAAGCATTTTGAAAGAAAATTCTTTATTTGCCAAAAAGTCTAAATGTACCTTTAACACTCAAAATGTTGAATATTTAGGCCATTACATTTCTAAAGAAGGAGTGAAAACTAATCCCAATAATATAGAAGATGTTCATTAGTGGGCTAGACCTAAAAATCTCAAATAATTGAGAGGAGTCTTATGCCTCACATGTTATTATAGAAGGTCCGTAATGGGTTATGGAAGAATTGTAAAGCCATTAAGAAACTTACTCAAGAATGATGTGTTTAAATGGAATCCAGCAGTGAGGGAACATTTGAGGAATTAAAAAGGGCCATGACTTTCATGCTAGTGTTAACACTACCAAATTGGGATGAGTAGTTCACAATAGAACTCGATGCATTTAGAAATGGAATTGGGGCTTTGTTGATGTAGAAGGGTCATCCCATATCCTTCATCGGTAAGCTTTTATCTTTTAAACCCCATGCTTTAGTTATATATGAGAATGAATTAATTGTTATTCTCTTCGTTGTCAAGAAATGATACCAATGCTTGATGCATAAACACTTCACTATTAGGATCGATCATCGAAGTTTAAAGCATCTTTAAGAACAAATAGTTCACACTTAAATTCAATTCACTTGGTTGGTTAAATTGATGGGATATCACTATGATATTATGTACAAAAAGGATAAAAAAAATTAGGTAGTAAATGCATTATCCAGGTTACGGTTATTTGTTATTGTAATGTCTTCAATATCTGCTAACTTGAAAGTTAGGATCAAGAGTTCATGGGAGGAAGATCCTGTGTTGAAAGCACTTATAACATAATTGCACACTCCAGGAGGAATTCAATCTAAGTTTGAATGACAGAACCAACGAGTTAAGAAGGAAGGGGAAATTGGTGGTAGGAAAGAATACTGATTTACACAAGGAACTTATTTCCATGTTTCATGGTTCCTGTTTAGATGGGCATTCCGGAATTAAAGGTACTATCAAGAGGGTAGCTTTGTTGTTTTATTGGAAGGGATTGAGAAAAGAGGTAAAGGAGTATGTGTAACAATGTAAAACTTGTTAGGAGTGTAAATATGAGAATATAGCCAACCTAGAATTGTTAAATCCATTACCACTACCTACATCCATTTTCATTGACATCTCCACAAATTTTATAGAAAGGTTACCTATTTCTCGAGTAAATCAATAGTATTTATAGTGATACATAGACTAACCAAATATGCACATTTCATGGTTTTATCTCACCCATTTATGACATATTCGGTAGCTCAAGCATTCATGGAATATGTCTTTAAGTTGTATGGGTTATCGAATACCATTATGTCGGATAGAGATTTTATTTTTCTTAGAAAATTCTAGAAGGAATTTTCATATCAAGTGGTGTCTCTACATTTTTCTATAGCTTACCATCCTTAAACGGATGGCCAAACAAAAGTGGTTAATAGGTGTTTAGAAACCTATTTAGGGTGCATATGTTCTTTTCTTTTAAAGGCTTGGGTTAAGTGGTTGTGTATGATAGAATTTTAGTATAATACCTCAAACCATTCTTTCATTCAACAATCACCTTTTGAGGCTTTACATGACTATGTGCCTCCAATTCACCTTCCTTATATGATCGCAAGGAACTGATAATAAATCATTTCTTACAAGATAAGGAACATGTGATGGCCTTATTGAAGGGGCATCCACTTAAGGCTTAAAATTGCATGAAGGTATAGACGGATAAAAAGAGCTCTAATAGAATATTTCAAATTAGAGAATGGGTTTATCTTAAACTTCAGAGCTTACGAGCAACGAATATGTGATTCTCAAACAAAGTCGAAGTTGGCTCTAAAGTATTATGGACCTTTTCGGATTATGGAAAAGATTAGGTAGGTGCTTATACCTTGGAACTTCTTCCAGGATCTTTAATCCATCCCACATTCTATATTTCACAGCTCAAACCTACTCATGGGAAGGTTTTAGTGCAACCACAACTACCTTTGACACTAATTGAGGATGTTCATCCGAGTAGTTATTCTAAACAAGAAGTTAGTCAAGAGGGATAATCGGGCTGCCACTAAGTTGTTGATCCGGTGGTTTAATGGTACCGTAAATGAGGCCACCCGAGAGTATGCCTTTGAAATAGGTAGAAGTTTCCTTAATTTAAACCTTGAGGTCAAGGTCCTTTAAGAGGAAAAGTATTGTTACACACATTACGAGTCGGGAGATATTTCGAAAAGGCTTTAAAGAGGCTTGAAAATTGCTAGGAATTTTAGGTTTAAATGCAAAAAATGTAAGAGGTTTGCATGTATGAAGAAATAAGTGAATACACGTGCAAAATGGGATCCTAAAATAATTAAGTCGAGCTTACGAGTAACTCAATTAGTTAAATTTTATTAAAAGAGAGAAAAATGGGTACTTGTTAAAATCAACTAAAGGAAAACGTGAGGGGGAACTTTTGGCAATTTTAGACTTTTATCCGAATTTCTTTATAAATTTCTTTTTAAATTTTATAATTTCTAAATTCTTATTTTTGATTTTTTTACAACTTAATTGCTCTTGCATTTTATTGAATAAACACTAATATTCCTTTGAATTGCATTAGAACTAGTTAATTCATCCCATTGTTCTTAGTTTTGAGAAATTGGGTCGTATCACATTCCCACCAAAGGCTTTTGAGGTCACTCTTACATCCGGTTCCCCAATCTTTCATTCTTCTAGTAATCACGTATGGAGTTGGTCTACCTCACATTTGATAAGCTTCATCAAAATCTTCATACTCAATAGGATTAAAACGAGCCTATAGCTTTTCTACATAAATTTCCCATGTCAACTCTTTCCCTTCTTCTTTTTAAGTCCAACGTAACCAATGGACCATTGGTTTGCTTTGCCCTCAAGATGAAATAAGACCAATGCCACTTTTTATGTTTTTATGGTGTATTGATATTCAAAGAATTGGTCTACTCTAAGAAACCATTAGGTAGGATCATTAATAAAATATTTAAGAAATTCAAGTTTATCCAATTTGAAAGAAAAAATTATCTTTCATCCGTCACTACTTTTTTAGATTCCCTCTTGTGTTACAAGAATGCATAGTGAGGAAATTCCCATTGTGATCGCTGGTGTTGCTAAAGGACTTGCTAAAAGCATTTCCCAATTGATGTAACTTATCGATCACACCTAGTTCCATTCGGCTTAAGTTATCCTAGAGCACTCTAAGCCTTACTTTTAGGGTTTCAATTCTCTCTTTATTTTTTTTCACTGTAGCTTTAATACCAATAATAAGTCTTAATCAAAGCTAATAAGATTTTCAAATAGGATTTTACTTAAGGTAAGAATGAACCATAGATTTTAGTTAGAATAAGCTAGCCTTCTTATGGCTCGTAAAGAGTTTAAATACAAAAGAAAAATAGCAACCCTTCCTAATCCTTAGATCATATCTCTAAGAAATAAGACTCTAATGGCTAATTGTAACAAAGTAGCCATATTTATTGAAATAAAAATAACAATTACTTGACCTATTCTAATGCAAGTGTGAAATGTGATCAACAACTTAAACCAAGTCCTTACCGCCACTAATCCTCCTAAAGCTTCTCAAGTCCTTACATGGCCTATGCATAATGGCACTTAATTAAAATATTTTGGATTTCTAGTGGGCACTCATTGAGACCTTCTTTGCTTATCACCCTACTTATAGAATGGATGAAGATGCATGTTAGTTTTAGGATTAGATGGTAAAACGGTACCTATAAATTTTTGTAGCAAGAAGATTTAAAATGATGATGAAGATAAAGTTGAGAACTAAAGAAGGACATAAATCATGTTAAAACCTTATTATACGATGCATGTTTAGAGGGTTAAGGGAACAAGAAAGAGAGAGAGAAGAAGGGAGATACATAAAGATAGCCATAGACCATGGAAAAGATCTATAGATTCATTCCAAATCCCATTATAAAATCTTAAATTTGAAAGATTGAATTGTTCAAAGAAATTTTAAAAATTGAGAGTCAATTTGTTTTTCCACCATTACTACATAGAAGATAAAGAATTCTTAAAAATGATGGTTTTACCATTACTAAAATAATGACTCACTAATCTAATTGATAAGGTTATATGATGTCCAATTAAAATGGATACAATATTAACGAACACTATATGTGCATTTATGAATTTAGTATGTATGTGCACCTATCTTCGGAAAACCTCTTAAATCATACAAAGAAGGGATATTACAATATAAAAATATTATGTTAATCCAATCATTAAATTTTGAATTTACTAAATTTTTTAATAATCTTATTTATCATAACCCAATTTTGGCCTCCAAAAGAGAGAGAGAGAGAGAGAGAGAGAGAGAGAAGAAAGAAGAAATCAAAATTAAACTCAAATTAATGAAAATTTAAGAATCGAGGACCGTAACAAATTTTGCTCAAAAACCCTAAAACCTACCTATAAAAACCCACTCTTTGGCATTTTTTTTAAAGAGGACCGGGATTCATTTTTTTTAGAGCCTCCTATCTCCTTGCAAAAGAAAAGAAGCTAGATCTCTTCATTTTTGGAGCCGTCTTTCTCTCCTAAAAAATTCTCCACACCACCCAAAGTCGCCTTTCCCTCCCTCACCAAAAAAAAAAAAAAAAAAAAACAACAATCAAAACCTCATTCTCCTCCAAGTCACTACGTAGCCTTCATGCCCAGCAGTTCCTCCTCTATCATATAAAAAAAAGGGAAAGAAAAAAAAGGAGGCGAGATAAAGGAAAAATATAAGGTATGAAACTTTGATTTTGTTCCGTAGGGTTGTTATAATTAGTTATAGGTTTGGGTTGGAAAAAAAAAACAAAGGGGAGTAGTCCGACCAAGTGGCTGGACCACCTAGCCCACTAGCTAAGGCTAGATTTTTGTTCGACTAGCTAGCCGATCAAGAAGGATGGATAGGCCACCTACCAGCCAGCCAAGACCGGAGTATTGTCTAGCCCACCAGCAAGGCTGGATTTGTTCAATTGATCACAAGAAGGCTCGTTTGGCAAGCTAGCCCATTGTTCATAAGGCTAAAAATTATTTATTTATTTTAAGTAAATTCAATTCGAATATTTTTATGTATGTATATTCATGTCCATAATTAGATTCCAATATGTTTAATTTCTTGGAATTTATTTTACTTTATTTTAGTTAATTAAAATTTTAGAATTTTTTTAATTTCGTAATTAGTTTAGATAATTAATGGATAGGTGAATCATCGAGTCTCCTAATTTTTAGGAATTGATAATGATTCTCTATCAACAAGAAAAATAACAATAAAAAATAAAAATAATAAAAATTCTCAACGAAATCTCCTATCCGATAGGGACTCGTCGTTTGATAAAAAAATAATAAAATTTTTCTCAACACAAGTCTCTTATCCGATAGGGACCGTCATCCGATCAAAAAAATAAAAATAATAAAAATTCTCAATGAAATCTCCTATTTGATAGGGACTATCGTTTGATAAAAAAATAATAGATAAATATTCTTGATAGAGACTCGTTGTTATAAAAAATCATCATTTAAAAATCGGACTATTCTCCGACGCGCCGGTTGTATCGAAACTTAAAGTGGATCCGATGTTTGAACCAACGTGTCGCTTGACGAAGGGGATTGACGATTGTTTCAATACGATGCCACGTCCCAATCTAAAAAACTTAATCCAACTTGAAAATTAAAGTCTAAATCGAAAATAACTTAACATAAATAAAAATACTTTACGAGATGAATTTCGGACTAAACTAGATAAGGCACCTTTCCTAGGAAAGGATGCCTTTAGATGATTGATATCTTTTCACAAGTATAACCAACTCATTACTTGAGAATCTTTGAACCAATGCTACTTTTAGTTTTCTAGTTTCTTAATACTAGGTGGTGACTCCGAACTTCTAAATGATTTTGTAAAATAGTATTAATTTTTTTCAAGAGTCTTTTCCGATCTCATGTAGCGACATTATTCAAATACAATGATGTCATTGATATCAACATTTAATTATTGCTAATATTTTATAATCACTCTTACAAAAAAAAAAATCAATAATTTCAAATCAAAATACGTGAAGTAAAAATCCTTGATTTTTCATAAAATATGTGAAATGAAAACTCATAATTTTTCTTAAAATACAAAAAAAAAAAAAAAAAAAACTCATAACTTTCTTAAAATACATGAAATAAAAATCAACTACTTCACTAATAATGCATGAAATAAAAACTCAATACTTTTCTAAAATGTGTAAAATAAAAACCTACCACTTTTTTTTTAAATACATGCAATAAAAACCCACGAATTGATCTAAAGGCATGAAATGAAAACCCATGTATGAATGCATAAAATAAAAACCCACAACTTGATTAAAAACATGAAATAAAAACTCACATATGATTTAATTAATTGAAAACCAACAACATGATTAAAAATTTGAATTGAAAACCCACGTATGCATGCATGAAATAAAAACTCACAACTTGATTAAACTATGTGAAATAAAAATCCATGTATGAATGCATGAAATAAAAATCCAAAAC
This sequence comes from Dovyalis caffra, assembly GCA_963924115.1. Classification (NCBI taxonomy): domain Eukaryota; kingdom Viridiplantae; phylum Streptophyta; class Magnoliopsida; order Malpighiales; family Salicaceae; genus Dovyalis; species Dovyalis caffra. The sequence continues at coordinate 2,949,313 of CAWUPB010001009.1, read as the reverse complement.
TTGATTAAAATACATTAAAAAAAAAAGCCTATGTATAAATACAAAATCAACGTCACAAAATCATTTTCATAAAATTCACCAGGGAACAAAATCAAGTCACGGAGAATAATGCAAATCACTTTATAAAATTCATCGATGAAAATTCAAGTCAAAGACAAAAAAATAAATCATTTGCATAAAATTTGTCAATAAAAAAATCATATCATAGACAAAACCACATAATATTTTCATAAAATTTATTAATGAAAAATCATGTCAAAAATGAAGATGTATCTTTTTCACAAAATTTGTCAACAAAAATCATGTCGAAGACGAAGATATGTACTATTTTCATACAACTCATCAATAAAAAAATCACGTCCAAGATGAAGACATATACTATTTTATTAAAATTTGTCAACAAGAAAAATCATATCAAAGATGAAGACACGTATTGTTTTCATTAAATTTATCAATGAAAAATCATGTCAAAGACCAACACTTATACCATCATCGGAAAATTCGTTAATGAAAAATCATGTCAAAGACAAATACGTATAGCATTTTCATAAAATTTGTGAATTAAAAAATCATCAAAGATGAAGACACATACGTTTTCATAAAATTCGTCAACCAAAAATCACGTCAAAGACAAAAACACATAATCTCATAAAATTTGTCAATAAAAAATCTTGATGTAATATCATTTTAATTGATTTCATGTACATCGTACATCTTCAACAATCAATTCGAACTCAATCACACCAAAATAATCATGTAATCAAAGTCGTACAAGGATCGATGTTCATCCTAAGTAATCATTGAAATTAAATTTCAATCTCATCCTCTTAACTCCATCATGCAATATTGAATCCATCTTTATTTGGCTTCAATAAATCCAACAATCTCGGATCCCCTGGATTTGGTATGTATTGACACATCACAATACTTCAAATTAGTTTCGTAATCAATCAATAATCATATGAAAAGATAAAAAAAAAATTAAAAGTAATAGAAGTAGTTAAAACTTATAAAAGAAGTCATAAAAAATAACCAAAATAAACCTAAACAATTCGTTAGAAAATTTTAAAATTACCCCTCAACAATTGTTGTACGTACCGGATACCCTTAGGCGAAAAGAGTTTTAAAATACCCCTAACCAATGGTTTGAATGTCTATTTTTCCCCAAGCACATGTGCGACACATGCAATATTTGTTTATACAATGCCATTATCGTCATTATTTGCTCTAGCCATAATCCAATTGTTGTTTGACTAATTTCTAGCCTCTTCTTTATTTGTGGGTGGTCCAAATAGTTAGCTCACATTCCCCTTGACCATTTAATGAAATCTAAAACACAACCAATCGAACAAAGGAGATTAATAGCTAAAAGTGTCCAATTATCTACTTCATATCCTCTAAGCTGTATTTGTCAAAGATCATGCTTTCCAAGGTCCGAAATAGGTGGACTGCAGACTTAGGGAATCTGCTAGAGCTTAATTAATTTTGCAAGGGGGTGGTTTGGTCGAAATATCAAAATCAAAGTTAAACAAAATTTCAATCGATCGAGTTTTAATGGTTATTGAAATCATTTTCTATTTTTTTCCCCGAGATGTTGCAAGTAGGAGAAAGGATTTTTTAGAGGTGGTTGGTGCTTTGGCGATTCGTTTGTCCACTTCTTGGTCGGATCTTGTCACCATTAGGAAGAGAGAGGCACAACTAAAGAAGAGAGAAAATCTAATTTTTAAACTTTATATTTTTTACCCTTTCTTTTGACTTTTTTGAATTTTTATAATTTATACCTATATAAGAGTGAACCTAAACACCTCTTTGTCTAGGTTATCACTAAAAAAACAAAAACAAAAATTGATTTTTTTCCTACTCATTTATTGTAGCTTTTTTTTTTTTAGGGTTAGCCAATGACCCAACCCTAAAGAAGCGGACTTAGGTAGGCTAGGCCCGGTTAACAAGGCTACTATCCATTTACTATAGTATTTTTTTTTCGGGATGGCCAGCAGCCCAACCCTAGAGAAGTACCGTACGCAAGCTCGGCTCGGCTCACAAGCTCGCACAAGCTAGTTCCAATCAACATTTGCCTTTTTTTTTTCTTTTCAATAGTTTATTTTTATATTTTTTATCATGAAATTAGGTATGAAAATATAAAAAAAAATTATTTTTTTACTTTTAAGTATAGTTTGACGGTGATAAAATATATATGATTTTTTAAAGATTTTAATTTGAACGCATATATCCGATTATATTATTTTTATTGTTTAAAACTTATTTCTTCAATTCTTTGTTTCTTATTAGAATTCTCATCAAATTAATTTTTTATTTTTTATATAATTTTATTTTATAATAAATTTTATTTTTTTATATATTGATTTTGAAATAAAATTTAAGAACGTGATTTTTTTATTTTTAAAAAATATATTATTATAATTTATATAATTGATTATTTTTATGATTTTTAAATGAGTGTAGCATAGTTGCATATATATATATATATATATATATTAAAAATTAATTATATCTCGCACTCATAACACCAATCATTTATTATTTATCTTTTTCATGTTCTAAAATGTGTATTTTTAAATAAATAAATTAATTAATATTTTGAAAGAACCTCTTAATTATTCAAATATAAATTTTTATAATAATATTATAAATTATTTTGTTAATAAATATATATAAATAAAAAAAATTGCTTAATATATAGATTCGATTTATATTAATCTTCGTAAACAAAACTTTTACTCACATCACACCATACAAATCGTTAACCTTGCGCATGTAATAGTTGTCCGATTGTAGCGTAAAACAGTGTATTTAACTAGTCTAATCTAAATGAATTAGTTATGTTTGGTTTGGGATGATTTAATTCATAAGTTAGGTTAGCCTAAACTCAAAAAAATAGATTAAACTTGGTTATGCTAGAATAGGATAGCGTTTTTTTTTTTTTCTTTTTTAACTCACTTTCTTTTTTTATTTTAATGCATCAATTATTCTTCAATATTTTTTTAATGCTTTTTTTTTTCAAAACTCTTAAAAGGCTTAAATTAAAAAAAATCAAACAAATCGAATAAAATGTTTGGTTTTTTACATTTTTTGATTTTTTTGGAAAACTTGTAAAAATAGGAGATCAAATTTTGGATTATAACACTCTTAACTCGATCACAAAGTATTGAATCTATGCTTATTTGACCTCAACATAACTGGTAGTCTTGGACCCTTGGGTTTGATATGCATTAGTATATCATAACACTTTAAATCATTCATGATTTATCGATAAATATGCAAAATATTTAACATAATTATAAAAGAAACAATAAAGTCAAAACTAATCTTAAAAATCATTGGAAATGACTAAAGTATCTTTAGAAAGCCTCTATAAGTTATTTTTTTCCCCTAGATAGTCTTGTAATTATCAAAATTACCTTTGGTGTATGTATGACATGCGGCACTTTAAATTTATGAAAACTACCATTGTGGATAATTTTTTTGCAATAAGCTTTTGTTCACTATCCAACCATCATTCGGCTTCTTTTTGGCAAGTGAAGACCATCACGTTAAAGCTCTTGACCTAGTCGACTCGATGATAAGGGTAGCGAGGCTCATTACAAGCCAACGAGTGTAGATTAGAGCATTAAAGTTTTAGTTAAATTGAAATTTCCTCCTTCTCTACCATTGCTAGTTTTGAAAAACTATATATATATTGTTGATTAACTACCAAAATTTTGCTTAATAGTGACAAACATTAATGACGAGCATACGTTTATGGTTAAATAGAAAGAAAATAACAATAAAATAGTGATTGTTGAAATCAACGATGGAATAGAGATAGAATAAAGATTGTTTATTAGTGATGGACACTAATCCGTCTCTAAATTTAGTGATAAAATCTTCTATAAGTTTTAAAGATGATTTAGCGATGGATTTGCTAAGAAAAATAGTGAAGAAATAGCAAATTCATCACTATTTTTACTATCACAATTTAGTGATCGATATTCAGTAATTAAAGGATATATCCCTCATAATTTAGCGACAAAAATATCCATCACTAAAGTTGAGAATTTGGGAAAAATTGGGTAGACTTTTTGAAAGAGAAAACTCGCTCAATTTACGATGGATTAGCGACGGATGTTGCCAATTTATCGACAACACTTGTGTTCATCGTTATATGTGATAAAATGGGTGGTCGACTGTGCGGAATTGGCCATCGATTTTGTCTATGTTGAATAGCAATGGATCAATGAGAGAATCGTGTCTATCGCTATTTTCTAACCCTAATTTAACTCCCTTCTTCTTTCTTCTCCCTCATTTCTTCTCCCTCTCCTTCTCTAACTAGCAGCTACCATTCTCGTACCCTCTCTAAACCACCACCAAACTCCACTCTCCGCTCCCAATCGATTCACACCCACTCCAAGATCTTTTCTCCCAAAACATCCTATTTTTTCTTTCATCTTCTTGGCGCAATTCCACTCGAATTAGGTATTATTTTTTCTCTTTTATTTTCTTAATTAAAGTTAGTGATTTGTTGTAATTGTTAGGTTAATTTAAGTTTAATTATTGAATTTATGATTATGTATATATTTAATTGTTATTTTGTTTATTTATTTGTTAAATTGCTATTTTTTGTTAATTGTTATGATAATTGGTTGATTAATTTGTTAAATTGTTAAATTTTGTATTAATTGTTAGATTAATTAGTTAACTAATTGTAATTTAAATTTAATTAGAATTTATGTTTAATTAATTAAGTTAATTTTATTTATATTTAGTAAATTAATTAGATTAATTATGTTAAATTGGTTGAATTGATCTAAATTTGTTAATTAATTGTTTAATTTTTCTAAATTAAGGTAATTTAATTATTATTTTAAATTTTATTTTGTTAAAATTAGAATTAAGTTAATTTGATTTATAATTAATTAATTGATTAGGTTAATTATATTTAATTGGTCAAATTAAAACTATATATATATATATATTAAAACTTGTTAATTTATTGTTATTTTAAATTTATTTTGGTTATAATTAGAATTAATTAAGTGAATTCGATTTATAATTAATTAATTTAAGTTGATTTTGTTTAATTGGTTGAATTAGAAGTTTCTTTATATTAGAAATTGTTAATTAAATATTAGTTTAAATTTAATTTGGTTAAAATTAGAATTAATTAATTAATTAGGTTAATTTTGTTTAATTTTTTGAATTAAACTTTATTTTTATTAGAAATTGTTAATTTATTTTTATTTTAAATTTAATTTGGTTAGATTTAGAATTAATTAAGTTAATTTGATATATATTTAATTACTTAATCAGCTTAATTATGCTTTATCGATAGAATTAAAACTTTATTTATATTAAAATTGTTAATTGATTATTATTTTAAACTTAATTAGGTTAGAATTAAAATTAATTAGTTTAATTATTTTGTATATAATTATTGAAGTGTGTTGAGATATGCTTAACGTATCAAACCCGAGGAATCGGAGACTCTCGAGAATTGATGAGAAATAAAGTTGGTTCAATGCTCGCGATGGAGTTGTAAGGACAAGTTTTGGATTTAATTTCAATGGAATATCCGAGACAATTGTTGGTCGCGGTGTGCGTAAATTGATTGTTGGATAATTTAATTTATTGTTTATGTGACTATACTGGAGTATTTGTTAATTGAGAAATGTGTAATTCATAAGGAAGACTCTGTCGAAATTTATTATATGTTTAGGTGAATTATTAATTAAATAATTTTATGTTCCCTCGAAAATGTAAAAACGAAATAATGAGGTATAGATGGGTATTTAAATGATTATTTCATGAATGAGATTGAAGAATTTGTTGCATTTGTTGCATTTATTAAATTTGTGATAGTTGTAATTGAAGATCAATTTTATTTGTTATATTCATTAAATTATATCACTTTGTCTATTATGTATTTTTTTTATGTTTTTTTGTGCATTTTGGGCATGTTGAATTTTTTTATTTCATAATAATTTATAATATATTATTTTAACGAATTGTTATTCATTTGTTAAAATTTTTAAAGTGTTATTCTTGAGTAATGCCTCGTGGATTGGACGATTTGGTTACGATGCTAGTGGTAGTGGCTCTAATGTTGATCATTCGATTGATATTGATGGTGTACTTGAACATGACATTACTAGTCTAATCTGTCCGTGGTCGTGAACTTGATAGTGGTGCCGGCACGTTTGCATCCCTTCCGGTAGTGCCCCCACTATTAGTGCCCTTGTTATGGATGATCCCACTATAATTTCTTCAAGTCCAAGAAGTTATACTAAATTTGATTATGGACGGATCATTTGGTTTCGAATAACTCTTAAGTAATATGTTTTACATACGATAATTAGTTTTATTTTTTCATAAGTTATACTCGGAATCACTAATTCTCTTATTTATTATTTATTTATTTTGTTTCATAGTTTTATTTCATCAAACAAGTGCACCTAAAAAATCATCATAATTTTCAAGGAGCGATTAGATGTCACAAACTCCATATAGAAGTTTGTCTCTATGGAGACGAAAGACTTCTACTTTAATGAGTTTAGAATAACTTATTAATTATTTATTTATATTTTATTAAAATGTTAATTTGACATGAAAAGTACTGATATTATTTTATTCTTTCATGTAGAAGTACTTTTTATGGGATGCGACCATCGACGTATCGGTTAAGAATATGTGGAAGAGTTTTGCATGGAGGTGATAGGGTGACATGCTTAACAATTTGAAGCGTAAGTGTAACGGACTCGTGCTTGTTAAATAGAAGATATGGCAAGCATGGCACTAGGATTGGTCGTCTCCAAAGTATTAGACTCGATCTCAATAAGTGTCTCGGAACCGCATGTCGGAGGTGGGTAGTGTTGGTGCTGGCTCATCCAAGCATACTTGAGGGTTCATCTCTTTGATCAAGCATATTGAACATTTAGTAAATACTATATTATCCATTATGTTATAAATTAATGTTTACATTTATTTCATCTCATATTTTTTGTTTATTTTTTTCGGTATGATAAATTGGGTCGTAACTCAAATCCTTACGAGTTGTTCCCGACTACCGACAAGCGTAAGGATGAGACATTTATTGATAAACGGTTACGTGACAATAATGCTAAGGCTTTATATATATATATACATCTATCGATTAATCTAAAATATATATTTATGATTTAATATTATGATTATTTCAATGACTTAAGTGCCAATGCAATCAATGCAAGAAGCAAATGCCGAGGAGCAAGTAGGAGGGTAATGCACCGTCCCAAGATATCGACTTGCCCAAGATATATTTAGATGTTGTCGGATGAGAGAAAAAGCGAGAGAGTGTACGGTATCGAAACTTATGTATTCTAATGTTACTCACCTTCCGGCACTAGCTCCTTGTCTCGCTATTTCATGGTATCCGGGTAGTAATTTTCATGAGGTTTTTGCTCGGTACAAAGATGGCATTAAGGGGATGAATGCTATCATCTAGCAATAGGCCAGTCAAGTTAGCAACATGTAGAATCAGTTGTAGAGAGTTATAAGGTTATTAAAGAACCTCCAACCATCTTTCGTTCCTCCCGTTAATCCTTCCACAACCCAACGATCGGTTGTTGCTCTCAATAGCCAACGACCAAAAGATGATGCAGGAGATGGTGATAATGAAGACTAAATTTTTGGTTTTTTATAAAAAAGTTTTTAATATTTCTATACATTTTAATGCATTTATATATTTATTTTAATTTATATAATTTTAATTTTATTAAATAATATATCATATTTTAATAAAGTGTTGTTTATAGATATTTGTTATTACAATTACCAATAAATGGCTATTGATTTTTTGTTTTAAAAAAAAATTAACAACGGATTTAGAGATGAAATAGAGAGGGTAATTAGGACGGATACATATATAGCCGTTAAATGGTGACGAATTTAGCGATGAAATTACAAGGATATTAGCGACAAACCGTTCGTCTCTCGTTTAGTGATAGCTTTAAGTGGAAATAGCGACGATATGGTGAAGGATATGAGACATTATAGATAACTGATTTAGATTGATGTAGTAATGAAAAGTTAAAAATTTAACAACGGAAGAAAATTTTGATCGCTAAAAAAATAACGACCACCATATTAATAATGGAATACATATTTTCTCTAATTCATCACTAATTACATATAGCAATGGAAGAAAAATTCGACACTATTTAACGAAATTCTAATAATGATTGATATTGTTGGCTTCATCTTTGTGCGGAAGAATTTTTTGTTTTAGTGGTTGCTCATGTGGATGTCGTTCGAGCTATCATCAAAACTGTTGTGTTCGAGAGAGAAAATAGCTAATTAAAACTAATTTGCTTGGTTTTGCAGTAACTAAACACGTTATCATGAATGAAGAAGATGATAGGACTAACTGGTGATTCAAGTCACATCAGTCGGAGCTCTCTCGATCAAAATCATTCAGTGATAATTAATTTAGAGATAGAATTCTGATCGAGAGAGAAATGGTTAGGATAGAGAAAATTGATTTTTTAAAATTTTTTTTCTCTTTTTTTTGTTTTAACCTTCTTTTGAATTTTTTTAAATTTTTTTGTTTATACCTAGATAAAGTTGTGAACCTAGATACCTCTTTGTCTACGTTCATCTCATCTAGATTAAGTAGTGTTGCTTTGTTAAGAGGTTATTCAATCCATAAGCTAGATTAGTCTAAATTCAAAAAATTAGATTAAGCTTGGCTAACCTAGAATAGGATAACTTTTGTGCTTTTAATTCCTTTTCTCTTTTCTTTTTTTTTCCTCTTTTTTAACACATTTTCTTTTCTTGATATTTATACACTAATTTTTTTCATTTGTTTTTATGTTTAATTATTTTATCCAAAACTTAGAAAAATAAGAAAACTCATGCAAACTCGTAATAAAAAGTTTAATTTTTTAAAAAACAATTTTGGTAAATCGGCTGAAAATGTAAATTTTTGATTTTTTTGTAAAAAAATAAGTGTCAAAATTGGGTTATTACAAAGGGTTAGATAAAAAATATATGGGGATTATCACCTCAAAATTAATTATAATTAACAAAAGAAGAGGATAAAATGTATATCTTGGAAGAGTATGAATGAACTAAGCTGAAAATCAACATAAAACAAGGTTGAAACACCTTGCTTGGGGAGGAGAATTTTGGTCACAATGCTCTAATACCTTGCCTCTTTTTTCTTTTTCTTTTTAATCTTTCATGTGTGTTTATGTTTAGTGCATGCTTGTATATTTTTTTTCTTTTTCAAAACCAACCCCAAGCTTGCTTAAAGTTGCCCAAAAAACTCTATTTTCAACCTCTTTTGCTGCAATTTTTCGTGCCCTTTTATAGCCACTAGAAACGATCTAGAACTCTCCTCTCTTTGATGAATCCTGGCCTTTGTTTGTTGAGATCAAATCTTGATCGTTCAACCCCTTGCTAGTTGGTTTTTTTTTTTTTTTTTTAATGCTAAAAACATGCTAGAGAAGGTGTTTTTTTTTTTTTTAATGGTTTTTAAGAAAAAAATGACAGCAATTTTGTAAGTTTTTTTTTTTTTTTTTTGGGGGGGGGCGGGGGTGGGTTGGTAGAGAGTGTAAGTATGAGTTTTGACTAGATATGGTTGAGTGTGTGAGGGTTGCTTTATGGGTTGTATACAGAGAAGTATGGCTAAAAAAAAAAAAACAAGGAGAAAAAATAGGTTAAAGGTCCAAGATGTCCCTTTACTGTTTTATCAATCTTAATCATGCATGTTTACTAATTTTTTCAATAATCGTGTCCCTCTATTCTTAATTATGTCTTAATTTCGTCCCTCCCACCAAATTTTTTGATAACTGCATCAATTTCCAAAGATAGATCCATAGGATGTTGACACTCGGTATTTATAAAAAAAAAAAAAATTGTGACAAACAATTTAAACAATCCAAAAAAATGAAAAAGGTATTAAAAAAAAATCTCAAAATGCCCATATTTTTCTCTACCTTTATGTATAGAAATAAATAATTTAGTTCATCCCTCAATTTTTATTTTATTTTATTTATTTATTTATTTTTATTTTTTTTGCTTTCTCTCAAATTCTAAAACAAAAAATTTTAAAAATCTCAAAATGCCTCTCCTTTTCTCCCCCTTTTGCTTTTTTTTTTTTTTTTATGTTATGAAGGGTTTAGATTTGAAATAAATTCTCATAATAAATTTTTGAAATAAAAAAAAATTGCTTTTGTTCTTTCCTATACATAAAAAGAAAAATTTTGTTTTTGGTTTGAATGGGAGAGAAAGCAAAAAAAACAAAATTGAGGGATGAAATTAATTATTTATTTCTATACTAAAGTTAGAGAAAAAGAGAGGCATTTTAAATTTTTTAAAAATTTTTAAGATTTTTTTAAGGATTTTTAATTTTTTTTCAGAATTTGTTTTTTTAAAAAAAGTCACATGTCAACATCTTATGGATCTCGTTGTCGAAATTTTCAAAAAACAAATTCATAACTTGTTTTTGTTTGGATTTGAAATGAATTTTCATAATAAATTTTTGAAATAAATAAATTTCTTTTATTCTTTCCTATACATAAAAAAAAGTGGTTTGAATTTGAGAGAAAGCAAAAAATAAAAATTGAGGGATGAAATTAATTAATTATTTCTATACGTAAAGGTAGAGGAAAAAAAGAGACATTTTGAGATTTTTTTTTTAATTTTTTCTGATTTTTTAAGGAATTTTAATTTTTTCTGTGAAAAAAAAATTTTATATGTCAACCTTCTATGCATCTGTCATTGAAAATTGATACAATTGTTGAAAAATTTGGTTGAAATGATGAAATTAAGATGTAAATTAAGAATAGAAAGACATGATTATTGAAAATTTTTATAAAGAAACACGATTAAAATAAATAAAATAATAAAAAGATATCTTGAATCTTTAATCCTAAAAAAATGTAGAGAAGAAAAGAAAAAAGAAAGACTAATAATGCAGAGTGAAAGTCGCGTTTTATTTTTCATTTGAAAAATAACGATGCAAATTGCACCATTTCATTTAAGTGGTCTCTTCTCTCTTTTTTTGTCTTTTTTTCATCCTCATTCTTTTGATTGTTTCGATTTCACCTTTGTATCTTTTCTTATTTTCTTCTTCTCCTCTATTCTTTTTGCGCTTTCTTTTCTGTTAATCTTTTGAATATTTTTTTCAATTATGGCCATGCGCATTTTAATTCTTTTATTATTATTATTTTTTTTATCTCTTTTCATCTGTACTCACTCTTTTGATTTTTTTGGCTTTATCCCTTTGGTTTTTTTTTTTTTTTTTTTTTTGCCTTCGTAATTTTTCCTTCCTATTATTATTATTATTATTTAATTTTAAAAAAATTTAATTCTCTTGTTTTTTTTCTTTTCATCATTTCTCTCTTCTGATTTTTTTCGGCTTTACCCGTGTGCGTGTGCGTTTTTTCTTCCTAATTTATCCAGCCAATTATCATTTTATTTTTTTAAAATTTTTTCTTTGTTTTCTTTTGTTCAATTTTTTCCTGCTTTTTTTTCTTTTTTTTGCTTCAATTTGCTCACTCAAAAATAAAACAAGATAACTATATGTTTTAAAATCATAAAAATTTTAGGTCAAGATGTAGTTTTTAATTTTTTTTTTAGAATTTTTTTTCGTCATTATTATTATTATTATTATTATTTTGGAAAAATAAGAGGTCAAAAACAGGTTAGGACAAATATCATGGAATTAATTTCACTCGATATGATTTTTACTTGTTGAAGTCCATTAAAGGCTTTATCGAGATTGACATATCCTGGCTTACAAGGCAGCATATTCAAACATAAAGCAAGCTTTTAAACTAGTTAGATAAGACCAACATGAGCTCCTTCATGGATTTATATATGACTGCTTTGTATTTTTTTTTTTTTTTTTAAAAAAAATGAGAGTCAGAAGGGGAGGTAATTTCATCATATCCGAAATGTAATAGTACTTATGGAAGAAAAGGAAATAAAAACAAACATTTGATAAATCACCTTTAGAATTCGATGGATGAAGCAATAATGTTGATATATTATGCACGTTTTTCCAGTATCTTCAATAAGCATATAGCAATACAAATTGGTATGGTATAATACAACTTACCACTTTTTATAACTATTCTTAAATGGATTTCAAATTGTCATCTTTTCAGAAGTGAATTAATTTTACAGTGCAAGGGAGATAAATTTTCTTTTATTATTTATTTATTTAGCTAAGAATCTTTTCCTCGATCTAAGAGGTTGCTTTTTATTCTAAAAAAAATATTATCTACACACTAGAAACTTCAAAAAGAATTAATTGCTTGAAAATAAATGATTTCTTTCAAACATCATAACTCCAAATAGCTAAACTTTATTCCAAACAAAAGGCAACTTGTGAATTCCAATGACAACCTTCACTAAGATAATTTATTTATTTATCATCACTGTGTTGATATGCATCTGGATTTTCTTCATTTTTATTTCTTCAAAATGTTGTAAAATTCTTAATATCTATACGAATTTGAAGATGCGGATGAGCTGATTAACATGTATCCTTTTGTCAAATTCCATCCAAAATATAGTTGAACTTGTTATGGCCAAGAATGTGTTTACCATGAGAAAGGAAAGATAAAAAACAAAAACACGAGATCCATATATTGGCTCGCAAGTTCCCAAACCCTATCTTCTACCCCTCAAGAAAGCAAGGATATAAATGAAAATTTCCTATCTCAAAATAAAAGAAAAGACATGAATATAAATAAAGTGGCCCCTCACTTGTACAGTTTATGATTTTGGGAACATGGTCCAGGTTATATTGCACAACTAGAGCTAGCTTACAAATCATAAGTAAATGCCATGCTATCAACTAAGCAGCAAGAAAAAGAATTGGTGCTGACAAGTTCTTTGGAAAAATCACAAAGTTTCAAGTAAAACAATTTCGATAGTGATATTTTACTTACAAGTAGAATGAAACGATCAAGGAGAGAAAATATATCTATCATACAAAGCAACTATTGAATAATAAGGAAAAAAAAAAAAAGTTATCCTCTCCAAAAATCAAAATGTCTAAATCAAATTGCTATGTACATGAAGACATCCCAAATTGAAAAACTAAAATATAAGAAACAACAGTTATAAGAACTTAGAAAGAATCTAAAGACAAATCTTACTTTCAACTTCCAACTCATATAAAAGAAGGTTTTGCTTGTCCCATACTAGCTAGCCAATGTAAATGCGAATGCCCAGTGCTAAAACGAGAATGGTAAAGACGACAAAGAATATGAGAGTATGGACAATAATTGCCTTCCCATTGGTTGTGAAGCTGCTAAATTCCATGTGGCGTGTATTCCCTGGTACTTGGAATAACAAGCCAGGAGAGAGCAGTATGAAGAGGACGAACCCCAGTAATATCGGTGCCCAATCTGTCATTGTTGGATTCTGTCTCTTAATAATTTCTTCAGGTGATCAATTGAAGAAATGCAAACAAGCAAGAATGGGCGTTAGTTTCAGTTTTACGGTACTACATAGTACATATATACCACTTCATTTATGTGAACTGCTGGGTTGGTAGATATAGCTAGGTGTTTTACTAGTGGGACCATTTCATGTTCAGCTTTATCAAACGTTAGCTCATCACTACCATTCTTTTCTTGCAAGAAATGCATCATATTCATGGCATGATGGATTCAACACCATAAACTATATGTTGGGGATATATGTTTTGTTCCACTGCCATATGGGGAGTACTGGCCAGTTAAATCTTGTGCATTAAGACAAAATTCCCACGCAAAGAACCTTTATTTTTTCATCTTTTATAAAAAGGAGAGTTCGTGTGGCATCAACAGCCTGAGTTGAGACCTCTTTGCTGGGGTTAAGCATATTCGACCTCGATTGGTCTTCGTCGGTGGCTTAATTAATTGTTAAATATGATCCAAGTATTCAAGGTGAATCGTTAAATAACTGTATGTGATAATTTTTAAAATTGACCAAAAGTTCTCGAAGAGGATAGCGAGCAAATAAATAATTCTTGCCTTTCGCGGTCAAGTTTTGAAAAACAAAAAAAGAAAAAAAAGGTATTTGCATTTAAGCAAGCTTTGAGATAATTTTTTAAAAAATTTATTGCTCGGCCATTCTGAGATTAGTGCATGACATTTTAGCAAATGAATTGATATTTATATGTGTGTGCGTGTTATAGGTCAGCTTATGAGTAATCTTAATATAATCCATGAAGAAATAAATTAGAAAAATAATTGAAGTGAAAAAGTAAATAAAAAAGAAAAATCAAAAGGCGTGTGTGGTTGTGGAAAAGGAAAACAAAGGGTGTTATTTTTTTCTTGTGCAGCGACATGATGGGGTTATGGATCTCAAAATCGCAATTGAAAATGAGATGGTTTTTCTATAGTTGAAACTAGGTTTTTTGCTCGCGCTACGTTGTGAGTAAAACAAAAAAATATAAAATTATTTAAAAAAATTATTTTAGTTTTATAGTTTGTTTTATAATGTGAATTTATAAAAATATATAGAATCAAATGTGAAAAAATATTATAAATTTTTAGTATAATTTGAAATTAAATGGATGAGAATTTAAAAAAAAATGACAAATTAAAGTAGTAAATTTAAAATAATAAAAATAATAAATAAAAAATTTCATTTAAAAAGTAAAAAAAAATTATTGTATAAAGTATAATCATATATTTAAAAAATAAAACACTAACGTTCTAAAATTTCATTTCAAAATTCATATATTTAAAAATGAAATTATTAACAAATAAAATTAAATCAAAAAATTATTTTTATGTGAATTTTAATAAAGAAATAAATAATTAAAAATTAAATTTAAACAATAAAAGTAATATATATATATATCATCTTTAAACTTTACGAAAAACTAAAAAAAATAACGGTTTATTTTTTATATTTTTCATTTATTTTTTTGTTCAGTGAGACTTTTTTCTTAATTTTTTTCCTTCTTATATATATATATATATATATAGAGTGAGAAGGGGGGGGGGGGGCTAGTTACTTATGCAACCGGAGTTGCGCATATTAAAAAAAAAAAAGTGAGGCGAGCCGGGCGTGGTCGTCCTCCGCGAGCAAGCCAACGTGCTTGGGCTCGCCATTGCGGGCTTGCATGCTAGGCTTGCTCGGAGAAAAAAAAAAAAAACAAACATGCAACTTTCGACGAACACAAAGTCGTCAAAAAATCAACGGTCAACTTTTAAACCCCTAAAAATCGAATTCGGCATCATCTTCTTCTTTAAACACCTTTAAATTACCGGAATAAAGCCAATAAATACAACTAAAACCTTAAAAATTATTTTAATATACACAAAAATAAAGAAAAATACAAAATCAAATCGGATTTTTTTTTCTTTTTTGGCTCCATTTTGCATCCTCTAATTGTTTAATGACTTGAAAACACAATGGACAAACTCATCTCTCAAAGATAAAAAAAATCTAGTGGATTTTCGTCGACCGAGTGGCCTAAATGAGCTTGGCCGACGATTTCTCTCTCCTCTTGTCTCTCTTTTCTCTCAACCTTCTCTCTCCACCTAGGGATCAAAATGGATGAGAAAATGAACATATGAATCGAAATATGCATTCGAAAATATCAAAGACCAAAGTGTAAAAAAAGTTATGAAGAGTGAAAATAACGGTGAATTATTAGAGGGTGAATAGTGAAATGTAAATGTATGCACGAGTGTTTCAAATATGTAGCTACGGTAAAATTATGTTTTTTTTTAATTTATTAGTTAATAATAATGGCGATCGGGGATGGTGATGATCCAACGATTTGAAGTACACGCCTACGAGAGGTCGTGGAAATGGAATGGGCGGGAAATAGTCACCACCTAACTAATCAAAAAGAAGTACGAAACTCTAAACAAACCGATATATGAAGATATGTAGGTAAAGGATCAATTATGTATACGGAAGATATAACATCATTGTCATCCCGTCATACTTGAGATAAGTCGCATTGTTCGCGTGTGAAAATAAAAATCTAGTTTTACTATGTTATGTTTCTATACCTATTTGAGTGAATTTATTTTATCGAATGAAATAGTAGAGTGATTCGAGATCCAAGTTAGTCCAAGATCGATATCTATAATCGGAGGAAAAAGATGGAGGAATTTTGATAAATCTTTAGCGAATACAATCTATATCGGCAAATAGGTGAGTTTTTAAAGATTGATAGCATTCATTGACATGAACGAGAAGCTTTCGACAACTTTGCTCACACAAATAGGAAGCCACCGACTACTTGAAGTCATAAATTTAGGAAGCTATCGACAACTTGGTCATATAAATGGAAAACCACTAACAACTTCATTTCGCTCAATTAGGGAGCGGATAAGCTGGTTTGGAAGTCATTGGCAACTTCCTCACATAAATGAAGAGCCACCAATAGATTTATTACGGATGAATAGAAAGCAAGTAAAAAAATTTCAAAGCCATTGGCGGCTTTATCTATATAGGTAGGAAGCCACCGAAAGCTTCATTTCGAGTAAACAAGAAGCAAGTAAAATGACTTCGAAACCACTAATGACTTCATCATATAAGCGAAAAGCCACTAACAACTTCATTTTAGTGATCGAAATTGAATAAAACTAATTCGAAAGCTACTAGAAGCTTCATCCATATAAGTGGGAAGCTAGTGATAGCTATATTTTAAGTAAATAGAAAACAACTAAAATGATTTTGAAACAAGTACGGCTTCATAACATAAGTAGAAAACCACCAATAGCTTCATTTCGAACAAACAAAAAATAAATAAAATAACTTCAAAACCACTAGCGGTTTTGTTACACAAGTGGAAAGCCACTTCGGATAAACAAAAAAACATCTAAATTAAGTTAGAATCCATAAGTGACTTCGATAACATAAGTGAAAAGCTTCTAATAGCTACATTTTGGTAAATAAACAATAGGTAAAAATCTCAAGCATAATCGGACATAATATTTGACGAGTTCAATCATCCATAACACAACATTTCAATCATTCACCTATAATTTTAAACAATATAGGTAAGTTTGGAAGTTATCCAAATGTCATAAAAATGTTACGAGTTCCTCTCTTAGACATTTTTACTTCCTTCAATCTCGATTAAGACTCGATTATTTCGATCGATCAAAAAGAATGAAGTAATTATTTATAAGTGTTAAAAGGCTATTGTATGGTGACTAAAATACACCTAGTTAGTTGTAAAAAGACCAAAATGCCCTTATATGTAAAAATTACTAAAATGCACATACCACGTGTGTTACATGTGCTCGTCATCTGTCCAACCATTATCGATTGATTCTCTAACTAGATCCAGTGTGTGGAAGGGCCTACATAGTGGAGGAAGGCCTACTTTGCCTATCTATAGTGGTGGCATAGGTCACTTGTTGATGGAAGAGAGAGATTTATGACCTTGAAGTTTTAACCAAGTCTTCATCTTTTTCTCTCTTCGATTACGGCAAGGATACTTGGTTTTAAGACTCAAATCTACCTAGAGATGTTTCTAAGTTTGGTTAAAAGGCTTTTTTTAACCTTAATTGAAGTAATTTGGCCAAAAAATGAAAATAGCAAAGGGTTGGGGTAAGCGATCTAAATAGGTCAATCAAATCTTTTTTCCTTCAATTTAGTCAACTTCGGCGAGATCATATTAGAATTTCAAAGAAGAAATGCTCCCGAGATGATGACGAACATTTCTCTAGTGGTGATGGCTCTCGATTTGGCCAAAAAATGGCCAAACCAAGAAAGGAAAAAAACGAGTGCATCAAACTTTTTACCTTTAATTGCCGATGACTTCATGTGTTTTTTGATCAAATTCAAGTGGGGAACGATTCTGGATTGTTGTGGGAGTTTGATTTGATTTTAATCATCCGATTTGATCGGATTGTGTCAAATAGGTCAAGATGGATGTTTGTAATCGATTGGACTTATTTCAATGACATTGAGTCATGATTTTAAGGGAAACACCTTCTAATAGGATGGAGAATAGTTCGTGGTGGTGGAAGTCGGTGATTTGGCTGAAATTAGAGATTTTGTTGGGTAGGTAAATGTGGCGGGTCGTTGACCTTCTCTCTTTAATTCGGTAATTTCTTCTTCTCCAATTGATCCCGAATGGTGGATTTAGGGTTGATTTATTGATTGATGGTGGTGCTTGGAGACAGAATTAGCCAAAGGATGGTTGATTTAAGAGAAATAATTTGATGGGGTCTAGTGGGTCAACTCACAAGTATCCGGGTCGGTTGCTTCTTAAGGACTATTTGGCTTGATTTTTTGATTTTTTAGGTTTTTTTTAGCCGTGTCCAACTTTAATTGTTAAAGGGTTGGGTATTTATAGAAAAAAATTAGAATTTTTAACAAACATTATTTTTTATCCTTGGTTTGTTCTAATTTTTTATATTGGTATAATTTTATTTACTTATATTTCAATTACACTTTTTAATTGAAAATAAATCAAGACCTTTTTTTTTTAATTTTCTCAATTTGTACCCAAATATTGCTTTTTCCAAATAACTCTTTTTTTTATATATATTATTTTATTTTTATATATTTTTTTAAAACTTACAAATCAATTAAATTACTTGAAATAAAGATTGGGTGCTAACAAGTCTTTTTGATGGATTGTAAGAACCTTCGATGACTAAATTGGTGTATGAAAAGAGAAGTAAGGTTGATTACATTATGATATAGTTTTGCAAGTGCATAAAGATATTGAATAATAGTAATAGAATTGAGAGAGTATAACTCTTAACCTCTCGTCCCACTTGGACCTTTATATAGCCAAGGGTTTGAGCAAGTTGCATAGAGAAGAACGCGGGATAATATATTCCTTTATTGCTAAAAACTTCTAACATCAACTAGAGAAAGAAACATTCTTAATCGTGACGGATCACAATATAATGAGTTTTATGATGTTTGGTGCTAATTAGATAAGGATAGTCTAAAAAGCATGCCTTCATTAAATGAATGCATTCTTTTTGTTCCTTTATTTAGTAGAATGTCCTTCGATTGTATAGAGTAGGATTATGTAATGTAGTTATGAGGATGACTATAGATGGTTGGTTTACTTTTTGATTGTATCCCGTGTGTGATCTTAATTGGATTTCAAGAGTAATATAATGACATATAATGACAAGTGTCATTCAAGTTTAATAGTTGTCTTTTTGAGTTTTAGCAAGTGCATTTTATAAAGCTATTTAAGCAATCGAGTTTTTTGAGGAAATGCTAACACCACTTGATATGATTAGAGACTCATCCAACTTCTCTTATTTTTAGTCTCGTTTTAATTGGTGTAGATGTGTGCCATTTATTACTCGTTGTTTAGATAACTCGTTTTGTATGCGGGAATATCAAACATTCATGTGAAACAAAATTTCAAAAAGATGAAAGGGTTGGGCCTCTTGAAGCTTCCAAAGCCTATTAAATTGTGCCAACATTATTTTTTGTATGGAACTTAATGTTAGCCATAGTTGGTCCATATTAAATTAGACCTGCTAACTAAGTTTAGACTTTCAAATGGGTTGATATGAAAACTTATGCTTTTGAACATTTATAGCTTATGAGTTTTTTTTCCTTATTTCCATTTTTTCTTTCTTTCCTTCTTCCATTTTTAGTTTTCCAAGTATAGAAAATTTCTAGAAAATTTATGAGCATCGTTTGGATATTCTAGACAATCTTCTTTCATAAAACATGTTCGAGAATTCTTTTGACCCTCTTAAGGTGATAACTACCACTTAGTGGCACGACCCTATGAGTGGGCTATAACCGACCCGACGACCAGGGGAATCACCTCGACCCAAGCAAGCCTCGGATACTAAACTAAATCTTAAATCATCATCGAACTTATACTATAATCTTCAAATCAATATCACTCAAATTACCATTCCGATCAACATTATCATAACTTAATAAATATTTCTTACAACCTCAATACAATACGTAATTCAATGTTATTCTCATTTTAATATCTAAATTGAATATTCATAATCAACTCCTAATACTCTACCTATAGCTAAAGCTGCAAAGCATCTAAGATTACAATTTTAAACAACCATAGGTTCTAAGAAATTATAATTAAAAAGAGTCGCACAATCAAAGTGCTAACTTTGAATTAAGCAATGAAAAGGAAGCAATGAGAAATCCCTCGATATCCCACAAGACTAAAATAATGAGGGGTAAGCAATCAACGACTCAATGAGTAGACACTATATAACATATTAACGGAGAAAAACGGACTAGGAATGATAATTTTAAATTCATGTCAACATGTTATGCTAGTTTCTCGAAACATATGCAAATCTAAAACGAATCTTATATCACAAATAAAATGATTCACAATTCAAAATCATTTTGTATCAAATCATCAAAGCATTTTTTCATACATATATCATACTCATACGAAAGCACAAATATAGATTTTATGCACTCGTGGAGTAATAACATATCATTGGGCGTAAACACCTAAAGGTCATGCCCCTCGTGATTAGATTTTTACATGTTGGTCGATACACGGTTTAACACTACACCTCTCTTGCTAGATGGAGCCACGTATCATTAAGCTCAAAGTCTACCCCTTGGTAGCCAAGTTTCCCAAGGTCTCAAAAACATTTTCGAAAACCAAACATACTTATATATTTTTCAAACCAATGTTTCAAATATCATGCATGCATTTTAGAAAATACAAATATATTTAAAATAACGAACATATCATATTTATTCAAATCCAAAATAACATATCAATTTTCATAACACATTGAAATCTCTTTTTTTTATTCATATCAAATCATTTCTATACGAAAACATTTTGAATATTTGGGGAGTCCATTCCCATCTAAGTTCTAATGGAATGCTTCTAAATCATTCATAATCCAGTTATGCATGATAGACATAATTCAAGGAATGTAAAATGTAGTACACAATATAATGTCCACTCACAAGTACACGTGAAAAACCAAATAGAATCAAAATGGTTGGGATGGAGTCGTCCACTTCGAAGAATCTAGAGTCACAAAATGATGGATCATCCATCAATATCACATAACAAGGAATAATCCAAACAATGAATTATTCTAGAATTAGAAATACAAGATAATCAAATAAAAAAATTAATTAGAAAGACTCGATCCGATAATCTAACTAAATCCTATAATCCCTCAATTGATTCTAAATAAGCATCTAATCACATTCTATTGTCAATCTTCAACTCATTCCTTAAACAATCAACCTTTAATAAATCAATCATTAATTTGATTAAATGATCAATTCTATTCTAATTCATCCAATAATCACTTAATTCATCCTTAATTATAGTTTTATAACTTAATTCCTAATTTTTTCCAACATAATTTTCAATTAGAACCTAAATCCAGATTTGTCACTATTCATCATCTTCAACCCTTAATTTCTCAAATTCATTTAATTCTACTACAAATTAACTTCTTATTTCACTTATCCAAGATAATTAAACATCATTCAAGTCATTACAATCATCTAGAATCATTTTTTTTCCAAATGGGTCTCAAAACCCTAACCTTAATCCGGTTAATTCCTCAAACAATTCATAATCCAAAGCTACTCCATCTCAATATCATCATTAACTACACATAAACTTCATAATTTAAAGATCATTGAATTAAAATTGTTACCTTTATACTATGCTCTTCAAATCCCAAATCCTTCCTCCTTTATACTATGCTCTTCAAATCCCAAATCCTTCCTAACTCTCCAAGCTTCCCAAGCTCTAAGCTAGCTATACTCCACTTAAACTAACTAATTTATGTTTCCTTTAAGCTAATTTAATAATGAATTAGCTTAGGAATTGAAGTGAAAGTGGGGAGAAGTTTTAGGAGAGAAAAATATGAGAAAGGGAGAGAAAAGAGGAGAAAATCTAGAAAAATGGGCAATTACTTCTCTTTTTATACCAACTCTATTTTTTTTTTAATTTCGAGTTATTACACATGGATAAAAGAGTTTACTAAGGAGAAAATATTTGTTATGGTGATTCCACCTTTTTGATAGTCGATTGCATTTATGATAAGTAATTTTTAAACTTCTCGTCAATTTTTTTTTTTTTTTGGTTAGAAATGGTAAATTTGAATAGTCCAAAGGCTTCTTCTAAAGTTGTTTCAAGTTGAACTCTTTTGAGAGAAGAGACTGGTTTGAATACGGAGAGCATAATTTGTCAACTTGGTTGAGTGAGTGTTTGGGCCTTCTTTTATTGGTAAAAGCCTAAAAGGGTATTTAATGAAATTTTGGTTGGACTTAAATCCATCTAAGGAAAAAATTATCTCGTAATCATTCATAATCAAGATGTTAGAATGGGTCAATAATTAGTCGAGACTATAAGGGAGAACTTAAAAAACCATTTCCATATGCATGTTCACTTATAAATACAATTCTCTCTCTCTCTCTCTCTAGATTTGTAGCGACAAGTGTTTCGAGCATTATGGCTTGTGTGTGAGTTAACTTCACCAAATAGGTGGACCATCTTTATTGGTTTTAAAACTTTTGTAAGCGGTTTAATCTCTTTCCCAACCTCGGGCTCTTTAGATATTGTCTGTCTTCCGGTTGGAAACTCGAAGGAAAGAGATAGCGTGGCTTTATACTTTTTTGCCGGAGATTTGAGCCGTTAAGAAGAGTGCTTGTTCTAAAATCCAACTTTATAAGAGATGTCGTTGGTGGACATTAGAACAATGAGTTTGAAATAGAAAAAGAATTAAAAAAAAAGTGCCCACCTAATATTAGAGGTAGCTAAAAAAGCTAAATGATTGGTTTACACAAAGATCTTAGGTAATGAAAAGGAAGATAACAATTACCCTTTAACATCCTACTTAAAGTACGTTACACCATATGCAAATCTGAATATCATTTTTGGTTTTTATTATGCTAAATTATTTATACCTATTTAGGTATATTTGTCATCAAATTTACCTTTTTAATCGAATAATTTGGGACTTGATTAATTAAAAACATTACCCTCATTCCGAAGTAAGTTAGAAGATTTTAGATAGTCTATTCGACAATGAACATGATTAAGTTGACAACAACTTCGAAACTAAAAAAAAGGTTCTACTTGACAATAAGCAAACTAACAATCGTAAGGTAAATCAAAAAATTTCTCCTTAACAATAAACAAGCACAAACCATAATGGCGAGGAAAATTAAAAAAAAAAAAAGCTATGCTTGATAATAAGCATAAGGCAAATCATAAAAGTGTTGCTAGACAATAAGCATATACAAACCGATAATGGTAAGGAAAATTTAAAAAGTTATGCTAGACAACAAACATGTGCAAATCAATAATGGTAAGAGAAATTACAAAAATAAAAAATCAAATGAACTTGCAATGGCATCTAAAATATTTTCATAAAATACGTCAACAAAAAATCAAATCAAAGATGACAATACAAATCATTTAACACAAATTGTTCATCAACGAAGCAAAATAACTACAAATGGTCCCACATGATCATTAAGTATGAATCATTCGTCAACACACAAAAAATGGACCAACAACGACCTTATAAAATTATTTAGCACAAATTGTATGACAATGAACCAAAATCGACCTATAATGGCATCACGAATCATTTCATACAAATCACTTCACAATAAAATAATAAAAATAAACCAAAATTAGCATAAAAAAATTATTTGACATGAATTGTTCCACAACGGATGAAAAATAAACAAACCGATAAATAACATCACAAGTTATTTTTCACAAATTGTTCATCAACCAACAAAAACCAAGGTGATGGCGATAACACAAGTTATTTTTTACATAAATGTATCAACGAAAGAAAAACAAGCCTATAGTAGTAATAGAAATTATTTATTACATAAATTCGTAAACATACATAAAACAAGCCAATAGTGGTGACACAAGTCATTTTGCATAAAAATTCATCAACGGATGGGAAAAAAAAAAAACAAACCAATAGTTATAACTCAAGTCATTTTTCATGCAATCACTCAAAAACAATCACACAATCAATATCAAATTGGGATCGACACTCATTCTACACAATTCATAAAATGAAATCTTATTTTCGTCCTCCTAACTTTATCATAGATTATTGAATCCATTCTTTTTTCAACTCGATATACCTAATAATCACGAATCTCCGAGCTTCATTATGCATCAAAAATTTGCAACACTTTAAATTATTTTCATATTCAATCGGTAATCATACAAAAAGCTTTAAATAACTTTAAACCGATAGGAATAGTCAAAACGTTTTTGGTAAGTAAGAAAGAAAAAAACTAAAATAGCCTTTAATGATTATTGAAAAATTTTAAAAATATCTATGGATAGGCGATGCACTTACAAGAGTATCCTTACATCGATAAAGTTCCAAAATACCTTTAAATAGTGGTTGGAAATCTCAAAATGGCCTCGGCATGTAACATTTATTTATAATAATGCCACTAGTCACTATTTTCTCCAACAAGCTCAAACCAATATTCGATCATACTTTTAGTCTTTATTTGGCACTTGAATGGTCGAAATAGATTACTCTCATTCTCTTCCAACCTCCGACGAAGGTTGTGCCAAACATAACCAATCGAAAAGAGAGGATTGATTATGCAAAGTTCCAACCTTGCTCTTCTCTTTACTCGATTTGAATCATATAGATTTTGAGCTTTTTAAGGCTGGAAAGTTGTTAGAAACGTGGAAGAGTATGCTTGGATGTCCAATCGAAACTAGGATTGGGCTTTATTAAAACATAGTAGGATAGTCTATGTGTTTTTATTCTTTTTCTCTTTCTTTTTAATTCATTTTTTCTCCTATTCTTTTTTAATAATTATTTTTTATGCATCAATTTTGTATTTATATTTTTTATACTCATTTATTCTATCTCAAGATTTTGTGAAAATAATAAAACTCATAAAAACTCATAAAAAAGGCTTAAATTTTAAAAAGTCGGATAAACCGAATAAAATGTTAATTATTAACGTTTTTGGATTTATTATAAAAGAAATTGTAAAAAATAAAGGGGTCAAAATTAGGGGAGGAATGGTTTGTAGTAAGGTATAGGGGGCGCGTTACTCTAAACGGAGCTCAAAAGGTATGAGGTTGCAAGTTTGTTTGGAGAACGCCTCATGGTGACTTCAATGGCGTCCCTTCGGAATCTCCTATTAACTTGGACTTTTGGGAGTAGGTGAGAAGCGAGAGATAGTAGATAACAAGTCAATTTTTTAGATAAAGGATTTTTATTTTTTTATTTTTTTGCCTAAAGCTTGACGGGTAGATAAGTAAGATTTTGTTTTTTTCTTAATTTTTTTATTTTTACAAGTATGCTAACTTCATTTCCCTTTTTTGTAGTTGGAATAGTGTTTGAAGAGAAAGCTGAGTTATATAAATTTAAGATGGAGTTTGAGGCCTTTCATAAAAAAGATTTTTTATTAGTTAGTGAAGCTATTCTTTAGCAATCTCACTAACTGCTAAGAGAGAGGGATCGAAGCCTTATAGAAATATTTCTCTCATCATTCCAAGAGAGCTTTCTTAACTAGGTTTTTTTTTATATATATCTTGCTCATCTATCTTAGAGGGCATCAATAAAGAGAGAAAGAAAAAGGGATTAACTAAAGCTAGAGCCCGTCTATTTAATAGGAATATTAAGTTACGTAATCTAAGTTTGGAAAATATATCAACACATTTGATGGAGATACGTCTTATGGTCAACCTATTTCAAGATAGCTTATGGTTTTGATCATTATACTAGACGTTTAGGATCCCACCCCAACTAAAAAAAAATCCTTATTCCACTAGGCATTAAGGAAGGAAACTATCTAAGTTCCTACCGGTAGATTAGGAATTGGCTTTGTTTCTACTTTATCATTTGTTTTATTGGAAGAACAACTCTATATAATGAAGGAGATATTTAGAGATGTTGCTATTGTATGGAGAAAATAAAGGGAGAAGTCTTCCTATTTGTTTGAGGATTTTTTTATATTCTTAGATGATGTGGAGTCCTAGATAAACAATTCCATATCTATAAAAATGAAAGAGGTTATGCAGTTAACCTTTGTTGTGAATATATTTCTTTTTTCCCTTTAACTTTCAATAACTACCAATCTAATGTTGATTGTAGACCTTCCAAATACTCGCCTATAACCTTCATAGGTGAAAGACCGAAAAGAAAGAGATGTATGGGGATACCGGACTACTTAGGAGGTATTAGAAAGTCCTTTATGCGAAAGACAAAAGAAGTAATCCCTTAGTGCTAAGATGAAGGGAAGGCTAGAAGAGACGAAGAAGTTCCTAATTAGAATATTTAAGTTTCGTTTGGTTATCAAGATTGAAAAATCTATAATTAAAATACAAAATGAAAATAAAAATAAAGAATTGAGATGTCGTTGTATTTTTATACCGCATTTGGAATGATATTAATGAAATATCTAATTTTTAATACAAATAAGAATGATTATTAAAAATTAATTTTATCAACTATTATGACGAGTAAAAATAATAAAGGTGATTGTAATAGCGGTGGTAGTAATGGTGATGGAGTAGAAAGAGGATGAAGGAGATTTGGTTGCAATGGTAATAATATTTTTTTTTAAATCGGTACCACCACCATAAAAGGTGATAGTGGAAGAAGATGAGTTATGGTGATGGTGGTGGTGGTGGTATAATAGAAGTTATGGTAGTGGTAGATGAGGATAGTCGCAAAATAATAATTATAATATTTTTTTATCACCACCTCTAATAGCGGTGGTGGTGGTGGAAGTAATAATATATCATTTTTTAAAAGAAAAATATCATTCACATTTCTTATTTTTATTTTCACCACTATACGAAAATGCAATGATGCTTATTTTTTATTCTTGTTTTTTCTCTTTCTTTCCATTTTCACTTCATTTTTTTCAAACAAACTACTACTAAGTAAAAATAAAATTTTTGTTCCATTCTTGGTAACCAAATAGTGCCTTAAAGTTAATGGGGCTATTATGGATCGAGAGATAGTAGTGATTAAGAGGCTAGAGGAGATGGATTATACCATTGTAAAAGAGGTAGAGCAGGTGTGAAAAAGCCTAACAACTATGATTCAAGAGAGTGATGCTTATCAAGAAGAGGTTATCCGTCTAAAGACTATTAGAGATCATCTAGATGAGTCTTATAAAATGTTTCAAAGGACCTTTGGATTGGTCAATGCCTCTAATGACATGTTATGAAGATTTTAATAGATGTTTACGTGTTCTATAAAGCTAAAAATATAAACATAGACCTCTTTTAAGATTTTGAAAAAGAGCTTGTTTTTTATGTTACGGGGTTGTTCCTCTTTTAGACATTTGTTGCTAAAAAGAGATTTTTCTTGATGACCAACATCCTCCGGTTTCTACGCATGACAAAAAGAAATCCTTAAAAAGGTCCGATCATCTTCCTTCTTCTACTTAAGAGAAGACCTCTAGATTTGGAAGTGGTTCTCATCTGCTACCTCTTTTTTTAAGGAGAAAAACCTAGGTGCTTGGAAGTGGTGCTCATTTACTTCCTTCTTCTTAAAAGATGGACATAGGTATGAAGAGTAATGCTCATCAAATCCCTTTTTCTTCATGGAATGAGATCCTATGTTTTCCCATAGAGACTTCTATGTGTTCGATCACCGAAGGGATTTTGGAGAAAACTATAGATCTAGTGTAGATAAATTAGGCTTTGTGTTCCTTATAATTATTTTCCCCATCCCATAGTGGTCAACTATTTTTCAAAATAGTAGTGAAAATTATTTTATGTTGTCTTCTTTTTAAAGTTTTTTTTTTTACTTTTTTTATTTATGATCCAAAGTATCTTAGGATAAC
The DNA here is from genome assembly GCA_963924115.1 of Dovyalis caffra. Lineage (NCBI taxonomy): Eukaryota > Viridiplantae > Streptophyta > Magnoliopsida > Malpighiales > Salicaceae > Dovyalis > Dovyalis caffra. The sequence goes on along the minus strand of CAWUPB010001009.1, from coordinate 2,921,539 downwards.
ATGAAGGTTGATCTATCAAACAAGATCTAATATTGTTTGTCTTTTTTTGTGAGATCAAATTTTTAAAAGTTTAGATTTGGACCACTAGCTTTGATCGGATATCCTCTTAGATTGTGTTCCATATATGGTAGAATGATTCATTTATTGAGCCTCTTTCTAATAAGCATGATCTTCTTTAAGGTGAGTTGATGGATTATAATTCTTTAGTCCTATCTTGTCTGTTTTGTTCCATAGTTTAATTTAAGATCGTATGGTGCCTTTATAATTGAGTAGTGTGTATCTTTATATCTAAGTAAGGTAAAACTAATATTTTTAGAAGTCTTGAATTCTTGAAGGAGGGTAGTTGTGTTTCTAAAAGGAAATGGGCATAGGTTTATAGGAAGACACGTGGTGTTTTTATACAAAAGTAAGGTAAAACCATAATTTTTATAAGTCTAAATTCTAGAAAGAAGGTAGCTACATTCTTAGAAGAAAATGGCCATTGGTCTAAAGGGACGAAGTGATGCTTTTATACCTAAGAAAAGTAAAACCATAATTTTATAAATCTCTATCTCTTAGAGGAAGGTAGTTGTATCCTTGAGAGAATATGGTTATGGGTCCAAAGTGGGATGAGATTTCCAAAAAAGTTGGATTCCAAGAGAAATATGGTCATAAGTTCTCAAAAGAATATGATTGTAGATCCTCAAAATGATGAGATTCCAAGAGGAATACAATTATAAGTTCTTAAAAATATAATTATTGGTTCTCGGAGGAATATACTTTTATACCATGGTAACGTGATAATGAAGATGACTATATAAAGGAAATTTCTTTATTGGTGATTTTTTTTTAATTAGAAAAGGTCCATAGAAAGCTTACTTATGATGTATTTTAATGCATTTGGGGTAACAAACATATGCGGCTTGTTTTTTACTTCATATTATTGGACCCTAAATGGTTTTTATTTAGGTATCTTTATTTTCTTACTCTAGATTTGGCTCATCTATATGCTCTAATAACGTAGCCTCTTTTCCTCTCATGCAAGAGGAAACACACTTCTTAAAGGCTAGTTAATTACCTCTAACTCGCGGTTGTTCCTCTTTTTATGGGTAATTTTAGGAACAAACACCTTATGTTGATGTTGGCATTTATTTCATACAGAATGGGCCTTTTATAATTGGTATTATATGTTAAATTCATCAATATAAGCATAAAGGTTTAGTATATGATCACGTTTCAAGAAATAGTGTGCATGGTGATCGAGATTTACTAGTGTTTGTCCTTCTTTTATACCCATCAATAGAGTTCGACTAGTTGGAGTTTGAAAAGGTCAATTTTTATTATGTTAAGGACTTTTCAAGATAAAATATTTACAACACTATTATCATCTATAAGGACAAAATGAACTTTATTGTTAGAGAAAATTACGAAGATAACAAAGGTGTCATCATGAGGGTAAGTCGCACCTTCGCATCTTTAGAAGTGAAAACGATAAGCACATACCTACTTGTTGGGACTTGGGAAGTAGTAAGGACTTGTTGTCTATCCTCTTTCTTTTTTCTACTAGATCCATTTTCAATCGATAGTCCCCTTAAGATAACATTGATCTTTGAGAAATCATCTTTGCAATGGTTTGGTCTTGTTTTAACTCTGATTCAAGTTCGAACCTTTTTTAAAAAACAACTTAAGGTAACCTCAATAATTAGCCTCTCTATTTCCTTTTTCAAGATGAAGTATGTCATGATTATTTTCTTGATGTAAAAGACAATAATTTTTTTAGTCGTAAAATTATGAGGCGCCTTTCATTAGAAGTGGGTGATTCGCATATCATCCTTCTTGTATGGTGATAAACACTTATATCCGAGTCTTTTCAATGGAGTGGTTTAGAGTTCGAGTATAAACTATCTAAATTATGAATGGGCTTTCTAGGGTTCGTCTTTAAATTGAAGCAAGCTTGTAGAGATTTTTTTTCTCTCATTTTCTCTCTCAATTTTTAGAAGTGAGGGTGAGCTTATCGAGTGACAATTGCTTCTTCCATATAGATGTGGTTCCCTACCACCTTCTTCACTCGATAGAGATTCATATTGCAAAGAGTATAAATCTTCTTCCATAAGCTAGCATCATAGACCCTCACTATTAGGGCTTTTATTGGTATGAGTTCAAGTAACCCCTTAATTTTTAGCATCTCTTTATAAAAATAAGAGAGAGAGCCCAAGTTCCTTTTCTTTCTCATTGGGAAACTAATAACCGATCATCGAAACGTTTTTTGCAAAAATGTTGGTAAAGAAACGAAAAATAAAATTGAAGCATAAATCCTTAAAGTTAAATATAGATTTATAATCTAAATTATTGTATTATTTTCTAACTACTTCCTATAAGATAGTGAGAAACACCATTCATACCCCGGATCACCAACTCAATAGTCCTTTTAATATTTTACACATGTTCTTGTGAATTTTTTATGACGTAATAAATATCTAGTTTCATCTTTCCATAGATGATCTTTCTAAAGATTGACGTTTAGGATATGAGGAGTAAATAAAGAAGCATTGATTCTATGATTATAGTAATTTAGGTTTAACTAGAAAGAAGTGATGGTTTTTTTGCATTTTCATAAACAATAGGGCTCGAGATTTATTGAGAAGGTTTTTAAAGAGGTGTTGCTCCTACAATTTGCCTTGTGGTGACCCTACTAAGGCTATTCCTACCCTATACACTATGTTAATCTTCTTCCCTATTTCCATTTCCTTTTTCTTTGTCTTTCACTTTTCATTTTATTGTGCCTTTCCATTTTGTCCTTAAGAGGGTCTTAATTACACCTATTTTCATGAAGAGAGGATGAAATTCCTTCCATGCATAACATAGCAAGTAGAGACATGAAATTCTCTCGAAAGTGGGACATATGGAGGTGTATATGGTGCTCTTAGTGCTAGTATGGCGGTAGTTAAAGCTTTAATATGCTCTTGTGTTGTTAAAAAAACCTATGTTAGATTTTAGATATGTTATTGCAATTGAAGAACATCTACCGGTTGGATGCTAGGACTAGTAAACTTCATTATAGTTACATTAGCTAGTGTCTCTTGATTTTCAACCAAAAAAAAAAAAAAAAACTTGAAGAACATATTATAAGTTAGGATTGGCTTTTAGCTTAGAGTCCCCTACAAATAGCGCCATCGACGAGGTTCCGAACCTCATAATTATAATTGATGATGTGGTGGTTTTTCTTTATGGTTGAAGTAACAATGGAAATCAATGGTAAATAATGATATAATGGCTTGAACTACTTATAAAACAAGTCTTGCTATTGGGTTGAAGGACCCTTCTATGACTAAGTTAGTGTACGAAGAGAGAAATAAACTTGATTAGGATATGTTATAATTGTGTAGGTGTATAAAAAATGATAAATAGTAGTAATAAGATTGATATAGTAAAACCTTTAACTCTAGCCTACTCGGATCTTTATATAGCCAAGGGTTTGAGCAAGTTGCATGGAGAAGAGGTTAGGATAGTCCATTATCTTGTTGCCAATAACTTCTAGCATCAACTCGAGAGACAAGTACTTATGGCAATGAATTACTATTTAACAACTTTTGTGACATCATGTTTAGTGCTGATTAGACAAGAGTAATCTAAGGAGTATGCCTTCATTAACTAAATGTACTTTTTATCCATTTAGTTAGTGGTATGTCCTTCAGTCTTCCGTACTAGGACTATGTGGTATAACTATGAAGACGATTGTGGGCAACTAGTTTGCTTATTGATTGTATTCAAGGAGTAATCCCAATTGAAATTCAAGAGTAATATGATGATGCATGTCGTTTACATCATAACACATGTAATAAAAAGAAGAGTTTACATATATATATATATATATATTACTATTACCAAGGCTTTTCTTTTGATTTTGTTTATTTTTATAATATGGAAGTAATGATTTTGTTGTATAAAATATTGAGACTTTTTCTATCGGTAATTTTTAAGTACTACAACCATAGAAAATTGTAGCATTTAATATAGTGATCGTACATAGTATTAGACTTTGTAAAAATATAGAGATTTTGCATATTTCAAGTTTTCATAGTGACAAATTTAACTAGAGAGGTAATTTTTATTACTCGTTAATATTGTTACTCGCTTATGATTAATTTATTTTATACTCTTAATTGTTGTGACTATTTGACTTGATTATGTTTTTACGAAATCTAATTAATACACAGTGAAAGTAAATTCCCAATAGTTTTATAATACTATTTGTATTAGATAATACTCAAAGAACAAATATATCCTTTGTTGGGTTATGAAGCAAATTAAAAAATAGTTCATCTATTTATGAAAAAATAATTTTTTTAGTTTCTTTTGTTTGAAAAACTAATTATATAGCTTCTTAATCATGTTAAACATGCATAATTTAATATTTCATAAAATATCATCTTTTGTCATCAATCTTTTCATATTTTTTTATTTTTTTTATTTCTTAAGAAACAAAATTAAAATGAATTGAAAATGAATAATTTACAAGAAAATTTTAAAATATAAAGATGAAATAATTAGTTTTTAAAATTAAAAAAAGACTAATTCTTTCATTTTTAAAAACTAAAGGGACTCATTTATAATTTACTCCTTGAACGCAATGCATCTATCAGACCTTACGTTGTATCCATACACGTGGCAGATTTGCAGGCCTTCCAAATGTGGGAGGCACCGTGGTGACACACATGATGCCATGGTGGGGCCCCGACCTAATCTAAATGCACACGTGTGCGGACTGATTTGAGAGCAGAAGGCCATTGACTTTCCATTAGCTTGTCCAAAGGTAGTATTAAAGCCTGCTTATTTTTTCATATTGATTATTTCTCCTCTCAATTTTCGTGGAGAAATGACATATCTGGTTAGTCGAGAATAATAAGCTGATCTCAAATGAAGAACTAATCAAGTAATAAAAAATTATCAAAGCTTATTCATGAGCGTGTGATGGAGTTGTTTCTAAGCTGATCTCGATTGAATGAGTTTGGACTCGAAGCTAACTTTGGGTTTATGCAGGGAGTTGTGCCATGATGGTGGCTAGGTAGCGTGTGATGGAGGTTGTGTGGCTAATCTAGGTTTTTTGTATGGTTATGTTGAGATCTACTTACCAACAATAGCCCCATTTGATGGCTGTGTTGATTTTTTTCAGGATTATAAACCATTATTCTTCCTACATATAAATTGTTTTTCCAAAATTTTATATCAAGGATCGATCGAATTTTTTTTACAAAAAAAAAGTGTTAATTGAAAATTTTCATTGATTTCTGGATTTTTAACTTTGTGGATTTGTTGAGTATTTAGGAAAATATTTTTTAACACTATTAATTTATTTTTATTTTTGTTAGTTGGTTTTTTAAAATTTAAAAATAGTTTCCAGATGTAAAGAAAATAAAAGAGTAAAAATTATGGGTAAACAAAATAAAGGACACATGGTGAAGCATTAGCAAAATTGTTGTTTTTCATTAAGAGTGTTACTAACAAAGAGAATATGTTGAACATATTTATTCAGTATAGGAATTTAATCAAGTTTAAAATTAATAAAGAAATCTAATTAATTAATTAATTATAATACAAGAATGAAATGAATAATGAACCTAATTTTTATTAAATGAGGAATTGATGATGATTGATGCAAATCTTATAATATTGTATTATTCATATATTTCACACATACATTGAGTCTAATGATTATATATTTCTTTATTGTATATAATTTAGGTGTTGTTTGATTATTAAAAATAATATTATGATAATATAAATAAAAATTTCATTCTTACTTTGTAGCTATTTAGTTGAAAAGAATGAAATAAGAACGAGAATAAAAAATTAAAATTAAATATAGTTTAATAATCATAGGAGAGATGGAAATAAAAACAAAAAATAAGAATGAAATTTTTTTCTTCAAAATGATGATATATTATTTTTATTTATTGTGTATCAGCAATTTTTATCACCTTCACAAACACCATCATCGACAGTGGTGATGAAAAAATGTTTCAAAACAAAAGATATTATTATTATTATTATCTTATTACCATTTAACTATTGTTAATAATGGTTATAAAAAATTTATTATTGGTTCATCACTACTCTTACTTAACAACTATCACCGTCACTCTTCTTTTTCTACCACCTTCTATGGTGGTAATATCAACTTTTTAAACATATATTATTGTTGTTATTGTAATGCTATTGCTACCACCTCGTCATCCTCCTCCTCCTATTCCATCACCATCATTATTACGATTTCAATCATCTCTATCATTTTTACTATTATTATAATTGATAAAAATAAATTTTTAATCATTATATTATTTATATTAAAATTTAGATATTAAAAAATTTAAATTTTATTATTTATTTATTATTACTGTTCTAAACAATACATGTGAATGCAAATATTATTTTGATTTTTTTTTAATTTTTATTATGAATCTTCCATTTTGAATTAGTTTAGTGTAGCTTAAATGCATTTTGATATCAAAATCTTTTTACATTCGAATTAATATAGACAAAATATAATTTTATGCTATTAAAGAAAAATAAAATTATGTCATTATAAATGCAATCAATAAATAGAAAAATACCTTTTTTAGAAGAATGAAAAATGATATGAATGTTTTTATATTTTTTTTATCAAGAATAATATTTTTCTAATCATTGGGCATTATAACTGCAATCAATGAATAAGAAAAATAGGATTTTTTTTTTCAGAAGAAAGAAAAAGGCTTAAAGAATTGAAGCAACCAAATAGATGATGGTGTATTTTTGGTCTTCTTTAGGGTAAGATTTAAAAATGGAAATTCACATTTTTTACTCATATAAAAAAACAAACCTTACATTTTCCCTTCATGGCAAAGAAAGGGTAGTAACCTCAAAAAATCCCTTTGAAATTGGAGTAAATTCAGTAACGTGCTAAAGTATAGTTGACCTTTCTCCCATTCTTTGGCAATTCTCTCTCTATTTCCAATTTTTAGGCATCCCTTTTGCCTCCTTCCCCCTCTCCTCTCCTCGCCGGTCGGTTCAATTTTCCCGGGAAATCGCGACCTCACGAGAAATTTCCCGGAAAATAAAAAAAAACACCTATTTTCCTCTATCATGATTCTTTCCTGAATTATCAAAATTTCTCCGGATTTTGATTCTGAATTCTGTTATTATTGGCGGTGAAGATGGCAAGTCAAGGAAGTTCCTCGAGGAAAAGCATGTCGTCTTCGTCATTCCAGGGAAGGAAAAAGGCTAATGAGAATGGTGGAGGAGGCGGAGGTCCTGATGGTTCAAGGAGGTCTCTTGCCGCTTCCCGCTCTATGTACGTTTGCTCTGCGTTTTTATTTTTTCTTATTATGTTTTGTTATGTAAATTTTTTTTCTTTTTGTGGGTGTTGCTTTGTTTGATTCTTAAAATTACTTTTATTTATTTTTCTTAATTTAATAATTAGAGCAATTAAGGAAACAACTAATGAGTTGGGTGTATTTTAAAATTGGGTTTTGCTTTCTTTTTTTTAGTTGTTACATTTATTTTAGGGCTTTTTTGTAGAGATTATTTGACCATTATAAATTGTGGGATGGGAAAAGAAGAGCTTTGAATGGTATTGTGGCTGTTGCTTGCAATTGTGAGCTATTGAGATGATTCAATCAATATTAGTTTGGTTCATGAGGAAAACAATCTGTGTTTGAGGGTGGAGAGGTGTGTCCCAATAGGATGAATTTGGATTTTAGGTTCGTCCTTGGTGCTGTGTATGGTAATGGATCTTCTCTTTTTGAGGAGATAGAAAGGAAAAAGGTAAATTTGTGGATCAATGAAAATGAATAGATTGACGAAGTTACAGAATATGATCAGGAGGAACTCTTCTAATGCTCTGGGAAAATTAAAAGGGGATGGGTGTGTTGAAGGGGGGCATGTGAGCCCCTCAATTTCTTTCCTCCTTGCTCCTAGAAAACTTCTGATAAGATATAAAAACTTTCTTTCCTCTCCTTTTATATCCAATCATTATTATTCATGCTTTTCCCACTTCTCCCAACTATAGTAATGGGATGCTTGAGCTTAGTAAGACATAAAACGCCGGGCTTGACCCTGGCATCATGTTTAGCTAATCAGTCTTTTGGGCTACTTTATCATTGGATGCATATTAGGAGACGTAATAGTGATCTCTGACTATATAGATAGAAATTCAGTTCACATGACAAATATCTATATATTGGAAGATCTGGCAGCAATGATTGCTACATTGCCATTACAGTAACCTTCCATTTATAACTGCATCTGAAACAGGGGACTAACTGGAGAGCGCACAGTAAAACGTTTGCGTCTGTCAAAGGCCCTGACAGTACCTGAAAACACAAGCATTTATGAGGCTTGCCGTCGGATGGCTGCTCGTAGAGTTGATGCCTTATTGCTAACTGACTCTAATGCGCTACTTTGTGGAATCCTTACAGATAAGGTATGACTAAAATTATATATTGCCAGGACAATAATAAAAAATAAAAAAAACTAGTGCAAGGAAGCGTTCTTTGCTGCCTTTACCATAACGTGGACCTATTTTTATGTCATATTTCCTCTTTCTGTAGGATTTAGTTTCAAGAGTAATTGCTCATGAGGTTGATCTTGAGGAAACACCTGTTTCTAAAGTTATGACCAAGAACCCTGTTTTTGTTCTTTCGGACACTCTTGCTGTGGAAGCTCTCCAGAAGATGGTTCAAGGTTTGTAACAAATTGAGATTCATGTCAACCCTGCAACCCTGTTACATCTTACCATTTGGATATGGTCCTGATATTAATAATCAACAGGAAAATTCAGACATTTACCTGTTGTCGAGAATGGAGAGGTCATTGCCTTACTGGACATAGCAAAGTGTTTATACGATGCCATAGCTCGTATGGAAAGGGCTGCAGAAAAAGGAAAAGCCATTGCTGCAGCTGTTGAAGGTGTTGAAAAAAATTGGGGGACATCCATATCTGGTTAGTGGAAAGTGTTTGTTTGAATAACCTTTGTGACTACTTGTCCTTCTGGCTACTTACTATTTAACGCAGTGTAGAATTTATTCCTTACTTTCCTTTATGCTTTTGTTTTATTTTATTTTATTTTATTTTTTGGTTCTCATGCAGGATCCAATACATTCATTGAGACACTTCGAGAGCGGATGTTTAGGCCTGCTATATCTACGATCATTCCAGAGAATTCAAAGTAGGTAATAATTTGTCTTCTTGAGTATTTTTCTTGGATATTCTACCACTATTTTTTTAAGAGGATCTGTGGACAAAACAGACAGTAAGCTGTTTAATTTGATATGTTGTTGCATCCTTCAGGATTGTAACAGTATCACCAACAGAAACTGTTTTGGAAGTATCAAAGAAGATGCTTGAATCTCGATCAACCTGTGCAGTAGTGACAGTTGATGAAAAACCCCGAGGAATTTTTACGTGAGTTTATTTTCAAATTTCATCTAACAAGCAAGTGAATAGAGTAAAAAACTACATTAGATATCTTTGTTTGCATCTAAATCTAGCAGGAAGTTTTTGTTATGTTCTTATTATTAATACACATTATTATTATTATTATTATTTTTTTTTTTTTCTGTCAGTTCAAAGGATATCTTGATGCGAGTAATAACACAAAATCTTCCTCCAGGTTCGACTCTTGTAGAGAAGGTATTTTTCTCTTTAGACAGCGTATTATGCTTTTTGAGGGATTTTGTCAACAGAAAATTCTATATGTCCTGTATCCTCCTATTTGCAACACTATAGAATCTGCTAACACCAAGGAGATTGTGATTTATGTACCCTCTTAAAAAAGCCATTATCCAATTATATTTTTAAGTGGATCTCATACTGAGAATTGGGGAATGAGATTACCTGTTTAGCATATTTTAAATGAAGCTGCGGCTCTAAAACTTAAACTTGGACTCTTAACACAGAAAAATATCTCTTTCTGATAAGTGGAAGGAAGTAGTTAAGTCAGCCATCTTGCTTTAATTTTTCTACAGGTCATGACTCCCAATCCAGAATGTGCAACCGTTGATACACCAATTGTTGATGCTCTGCACACCATGCATGATGGGAAATTTTTGCACCTTCCTGTGGTGGATAGAGGTAACATTCTCGTAGAGGAAGAGTGAAATGCTTTTTAGCCAGTCATTTTGGTTTCTAATGACCTTGAATGGTTGGATGCAGATGGGAACATAGTTGCAGTCATTGATGTGATTCATATCACTCACGCTGCAGTGGCGACAGTAAGCCAAGTCTGTCTTGGACTATGTTGTGCTTCACAATGCTCCCTTTGCAAGTTTTATTGACCTGGAATGAGTTCTTATTTCTTAGGATAATAATTAATATGCTTTCAAATTTAACAAAAAAGTATTCTTGAAAATTCCTCATATATCTGTTTCCAGCTTGTATTTGTTATGGTACTCTAGAAAACTTGTTGAAGTCTTCCTATATGTTTCAAAAGAATAACAAAACAAAAGGAAAGTTCTGTAACTTGGAGATACTCTGAATATGTATCCATTCCGCATTACATCCTAAACTTTTGAGAATGGAGGATGTATTAGCATATCTGCATCCAGTAACATGCTCATTGTTTCCTTCCTAAGCACAAATAAATTTTGTCGGTAGTAACCACTTCCCGAGAAGATTAAAGTAAGTGATTGTAGTGGATGATTATAATATCAATAATAGGAATAAAAGTGTGGACCTGGAGGAGGACGGCCTCTACCTTTTATGCCATCGCATGCTGTTGTGTTAGAATTAAAGTAGATGGCTTACCTTGCATGTCGTTTAGAAGTGCAATTGTGAAGTATGTCTTTTTCAAAATGAGAGGCCGAGCAGTTGGATGCTTGTTGTGTTTTAATAATTAAGGTGGCATGCATGTGGTATTTTACTTTCGGCATAAGTTGTAAATTTATATTCTCTGTTTTGAGAAGAATATATGATTTTATGATTATTGCTGAGAAGAAAAAAAACATTCATGTGCCCTTCATTAATCAGGTTGGGAGTGCTGCTGCAGCAAATAATGAGACTGCAAACACAATGATGCAGAAGTTTTGGGATTCCGCCATGACTTTGAGTCCCAATGATGATGATGAGGAGGCGCGAAGGTTAGATGTTTTGTTGTTAATTTAATACTAGCATTTTGATTTCTTTAACTTACACATAGTTTGATGAAATGCCAGTGAAGGTTCCTTGAAATTGGCTTCCGAAGGAACAGAGACGGGGAGATCGCTTCTCTATCCGTCATCGGGGTATCCAAATGTATTTTCTTTTAAAATTGAAGACAAAAAGAGGCGAATGCACAGATTTACTTGTGGTAAGATACTTGTTTTGCTTTTTATACTGGGCTTTTTAAAATGGTCATGAATTTGGTTTTCCCTACCGCATCTGGCATGCATGTAGCTTATGGGACGCACACTTCATTACAAGTTACTGCCAGGTTACTTGCTTTAGAGAGTACAAACATATATTTGTGATTCTCAATAAGTTTGGCTTTTTTGGCTTAGGAGATGTGAATGGCTGAATGCTGTGAAATCCTGGGTTCAGTTAATGAAAATACAGTTCACATATAATAGTTAGCTGACCTTGTTTATGGCTTTCTTTTGAGGTAGAGACCAGGAGTCTGACTGATCTAATAACTTCAATCCTTCAGAGGCTAGGGGATGATATCAACCGTAACAACCTACCTCAAATTCTGGTATGTTTTATGGACTTTGTACCATGATTAGTAGCCTGGATTAGTTATTCTTGATTTCATACTAATTTGTGGTTGCACTCTAAAGTATGAAGATGAAGACCATGACAAAGTTGTTCTGGCATCAGATAGTGATCTCGTCACAGCTGTAGAGCATGCGAGATCAGCTGGTTTGAAGGTATGTTCAGCTGTCTGCTTGTCATTAATGTTTTTCTTATAGAAAAGTGGGCTAAATAAGTTAAATTAAGGGACAAACTTACCTGGAGAAATGGGTTATTGGTGGCGATGGCATTAATTAATAAAAACTAATTGAGAATAGTTCCTTCATGGATCATCCTCTTGACATGAAAGACTATGAATTTCTCTGTTTTCCAATCCAAGTTCTATATGAACGTAGTTACAAAAAAAAAAAAACCGCAGCCTAAATAACACTTGAAAAACCAAATGCAGGCAGTCGCTTACTCACCTTGCAATAGAATATTATATTATTTTGGATATGGTTATATTTGTATACAGAATCACGAGTACTTCAGATGAAAAGAAGAAGGGATTTTTGGACCAGTGGATTTGCAGTCTCTCCCCACATAGCTACCAGACTGCCTTCATTAATATCTTTTCTTCTTATGTTACATTTGGTATGGAATTGAAATTTTGAATAGGAAATGTTAAGGGGGAAGATTTAAGGGTGGGTGTTAAGGATATAAAAAATTGTTGATGAGTGAAATGTTAAAGATGTTTGGTATGAATGTAAAAGATAATGAGTGACACTGATTCCACTAAACATTAAATCATCTCTTGAACTAAATTTTATTTAAAAAATAGAAAACATAAATTGATGGGTCCTGAATGCCAGGTTTAAGATAAAGAGGGAAAATTTTGATGCTAAATTAAAAAATCAGAGGGAAAGCAGAAAAACCAAAAGATTTTCCCCTTGAACAAATTTTTTACTTCCCACCTTGGAAGGTAACACTTACTCTCACGTTTGGGTTTAAGTGTTACCCTTGATAAGTTTTCCCTTACAAATTTAGTGTTCCAAATAAGGGGAAGGGGGTTAAAAGTTAAAAGTAGTTGATTTGGGTTATTTGCTGATGAGACCTGATCATCCTTAATTATTTTCTAGTAAGACCTAAACTTTGATCTTTCTCAGATTTTGGATCTTTTTTTAGAAAGAAGCTTGAATGAGTGTTCTCTTTAAAGGCGGTGTTGTATTTGTTAATCATATAAATCTTAACCATAATGGAAACAGCACTCACAAATCATGATAAGTTTCTGTTTTGCTGTAACAATTATTCTTTCTGAAAGGATCTGTTAAGTTCAGCTGTCCTAATTTCATTGATGAACTTTGCAGAGTCTGAGATTGCACTTAGATTATTCAGGAACATGTGGAAGGAAGGGTTCTAGTTCAGAAACTTTTGATTATGCCCAAGAAGATGCATGGGCTTCTGCATACAGTGCTGTTGCTGCAGGAGCTGCTCTAGTTGCTGGGTTAGGCGTATTAGCATACTTAAAGAGATCTGGTTACTGATACTTTTAAAATTTACAAGTTCATACAATTGTAACATCTTCTGATGAGCTAAAAGGCCAAACAGAAACTGATTGCAAGGGAGTTTTCCTGTGATTGATGTTTTGTAGAACTATATACTATACAAGAAAATTCATTCCTGGTTCTGGTTATTGTGTACATCGCATGTATAACTGCCACTTCTGTGCATTCTGTCATTGGAGATGTTGTTTTCCTCTAGGTTTTGCTTTTTCTAATTTTGCTGGTTATTGACTGAGGTTGCCATCAAATGACAGGCCATTTTATCTACCGAACAGAACAATACCTGCTTATTCTTGATTTTCTCATCCCCGTTCCCCGTAAGTAACCTTTGGGGTAAACATTCACCCCACCCTTGGATTTAGAATTTACACAATTTCAAAGGACAGACCATTTTCTCTGCCCCCACAGTTGCTTTTCTCAAGCTGCTTCAAGCCAAGCCCTAAGCTATTTTTGTGGGCAAATGCAAGCAGTGGGACAGTGCGATCCAACAAAAGATTTAGCTAACCGATGCATGATTTGCAGAAACACGTACAACCCTAAGCTTGTAGTTAATAAATTGCTCTAAATTTCTAAACATAAGATGATTCTTTTCGGTTAGCAATTGGAAATAACGTATGTCATTGTTAGCCTGCGAGTGAGAATATCGAAGTTCTTTCCCATTTGCTTGATCGATATCAGTTGGGCTTACCAAAATCAAGGACTACAATTCCACATGATAGTTATACTTCGAGCAGCAAAATTACTCAAGCCGAGCGGTTAAATCAGAAGAATCACCCCTTTTTGGTTCTGACTGCATCGTTGATGAATGAATTGAATCACCATTTGAATACAAATCTAACCTTCTTCCCAGCAGGTTCAAGAATTTGCGGTGACCTCAACAAAGCACTACATTCAACAGCCTCTGTCTCGACATACAGTTCGAGGTGCTTGATATGGATGCCTTTTAAGTCGCGGGGCCGCCGCCAAAATTCGCTGAGGGAAAATGTGCCCCAATGATTTTTTTTCACACGGCGCGGTAGTTTTCGGCAAAGAACCTCGATCAATTCATTGTTGGGACCCGAATGTGATATAAGCAGTAGAGACTCTGGATGGCATACCCACAATAAGCCATTTACAAGAGCTTTCAATTCAAGTCGGGTCAGCGTGTGATAAGAATAACTCTTAGGGATTTGAAGCTTCAAGTGCTTGACATTGGATGAAGCAGGAGTAGAGATATCCTTCAATATTTCAGGTTCGTCAAACCTGATGGATGCAGGCTCAATTTGCAATGTGAGACATTCAATTTCTTGGAAATTTTCAAGAAATTCCCTCAGTTGGAGGAAATATTTAGTATGGAAACGATAGGTACGTACTTTGAGGGTAACTTCCCGTTTAATACTTGATCCATCCACTGAAACACGCATCTCAGAATCGGTGGTGTATTCGAATGATTGTATATTTGAATTGATGATGGTAGGTTCCATCCCCCCATATGAACTGACTTGTAACATCTCAAGCCGTCGATTCAAGATTTTGATCGTCTTCACCCGGTCACAGTCCAAAATCAAAACTTTAAGGACTGGAAATTGAGGAATAATATCCTGACATGCATCTTCTTCAACATTATAAGACGTCAAATTCAATACCTCTAGATTCTTGCAGCTGGTCATATCCACATGGCAGTTTTCAAGCGAACCACTGTAGCAAAAAGTTTGAAGACTTGGTACATCAATATCAATTCTTTCAAAACCTTCCGATGTTGTCCGCGAAAGCGTAACCTCTTTGAGAACTCTACAACCGGAAAGTTGAATGCTTGTGAGCCCATAACAGTCCAGTAAAACAAGTTTCTCTATCATAGGGCAACCGAAGATGAGATTCTGAATAAGGTCCTCGTCAACATAAATTTGACTGAGTGAAAGAACACGTAGAGAAGGCCAGGTTACGACGTCAGATTCGAGACTCAGGTTACTATATCCACGCAACTTAAAAACCATTAATGATTCCGCAGAGAAGACGACTTCAGGCAAAATATCAAAATCATCATTGTCAAGATCAAAAATAGATTTCCTTTTCTGTTCAAAGTTGAGATCGAGCTCCAAAACACCATGCTGTGTAGCCAGTGTAAACAAATCCTCAATACGAGAAAAATACTCATCATCATCATTGTCCAGGGTCAAAGATAGACCAAACCTCCGTATTGGGCATTGCCTAAGCAAAGACTCTTGTACAAACTTAAAGGAATTTTTCTCTCTTTTTTGGAATATAGAAGGTGGCATCCAATCAATATTGATAGAACGAAGCCCGAACATGGATTCGTGAAAATCAGAAATAGAGAAAGATTTCCAAACCCGGTACCATGTCTTAGACAAAAAACTCGCTCGACACCCATACCTGGTCGGAAGATAAGATAGGATGTGGTGCAGAATGTGATCAGGCAATTGAGAGATCCTATCAGAGGCATCAATTTCGATTCCCATATCCATGTTGGTGACGATATCTTTTTGATATACAGCTTCAAGATCTCTTCTTTCTGCTTTCTCTTGACACCCGATTCTCTCTTCCATCCAGTTGTTAATTAAGAGACTGTACGTATTATAAATTATAAGTTAATCCAATCCTAATTAACAAGAACACACACATATATAAATGCTTAATGATTTATGAGAAAGTAAAAGATTGTAATTGAATTGCATACCTTGTTTTTCTGCAACTTTTGAAGTTGAAATTGAATCCAAGGAAAACGAACAGGAAACTTGTGCCTCTCCCTCCTCAAAAAATTACTGTTATGCGTAAGCTGTAGGATTTTTATAAAGACACTAGTCTCCAAGTCAAATTAGTGAAATTAATTATTTAATGCTTCCGAGTCCAAATAGGAAAAATTTCTCATGATATTAATTTAATTTATGAATACCAGAAATATGAGAATATACAGTATCGATTGAACTGCATACCTTTTTTTGTACTAGTTGAAATTGAATAAAAAATAATAAAGATATATTAAAATATAATAATAATAAGAAGAAGAAGTTAGTGTGTGTATATATATATATATATATATATATATTTAAAAAAAAACTAGGTTTAAAGTAATGGACATACTATATATATATATATATATAATTAAAATTGAAAAATGGGATAAATCCTCAAAACTATACTATCAACTCTACTCAGGTTAGGAAAAAAAAATCCGAAGCCTTTCAAAGGTGTGTTAAACAAAATCAAAAACTCTAAATTCAATTATTTTCAATTACACCCACAATCAAGTAATTTTAATTCAATTAATTATTTAAAATTTATATTAGTCACATAATTAATATTAACCGAATATGGATTAATAAAATAATCACCCGATATAGGATATTCAGACAAATTAAATAAAGAATAAAACAATGAGGGGTTTATATACCTCAATCAGGAGTTTGGGGACTAAAATGACTAAAAGTGCAGCAACGACAGAGGATGAAGAATTGGAGCGTGAGTTCTTTGTAGTTATTGGAATTGCTTCTTTCTGGCAGACGTATGATCGTCTTTGAAGGACGATTAGGCTGCTCCAGCGCGTGTTGCCGGAAAATGGTCTCATAGAGAGTTGCAACCTCGTCTTCTCCTGCCTACGTTTTGAAAAATCATGATTTTTTATGCATTCATTCTTAAATAAAAAATTATAATAATTTAAATAAGAATATTTATCAACAATTAAAAAAAACTTTAAAAATATATTTTTCATAAGAATGTATTTTAAAAATAAAGTCACAACTAATGTATAAATTTATATAAAAATTAATTAATAAAAAATATTCTTATTTAATGTTGATGAGAATATTAATTTTGAAAATATATACATTTGGTCTATTTATATTTATTTACAAAATAATCAACAAAATTAATATAAAAAACTGTATTTGAATAATTGGTTTATTCCTTTAAAAAATTATTTTAATTATTTTATTTCAAAGAAACTAGTTCTATAATGTAAAAACAAATATTCATAGCAAATAGTTTGTATTATGTGTGAAGACGTATAGTTAATTTTTAATAAAATCAACAATTCAATAACTTTTTTTTATATGTCTTGATCATAACTAATGGATAAGATAAATTATATAAAATACACTTTTAATTATTTAGATTAAAATAATTATATATCTATACACATGCAATCGTTATTTAAAAATTCTAATAATTCATGATATATATTATATCAATTTATTTTTCAAAAAAGGAAAAAAATCACATTTTAAAATTTTATTCTAAAATTTAAATATATAAAAAAAATTATATTTATTAGCAAATAAATTTTATATAAAAAATATTAATTAGATGAGAATTTTCAAAAGAAATGATAAATTCAAAGAATAAATGTTAAATAATAAGAGTAATATAAACTGAAATATATATTAATTTTGAAATATAAAAAATAGTAAATATATTTTATCCTCGCTATGATACATGAAAAACACAAATAATAACGTTCGATATTTCGTTATTTTTGCCTAAAAATTCTTAATTTTGAAAAAAAAACAAGAACCAAGCCAGCACGCCTGGGCCTAAAGGACCAGGCTTGCTCATGCCTAGGCTTGGGCAAGAAAAATTATTTTGAATTTTCATTGATCTTTGTAATTTTCAGCAACTCCATTTCGTTGAAAAAGTCGTTGGGAAGTTGGTTTCTTAATTTTGGCCTCCCAAAGCCTAATTTCGCTTTGTTTTGTACAAAACCACGTTAAAATGAAAGAAATAACGTAAAAATAAAACTCGTTTAGAACTTCAAACACTATTTTAATGGACACAAAATACACAAAAAAATGAAATCAAAAGAAATAAAAACTCAAAATATTTCAGACTTTTGATGTGTCTTCTCCGAGCATCTCATCACTTGCCACCATCACAAACAAATTTTACTCCTCGAGGTGAACAAATTGGTGGTAATATCAACTGTCGGGGTTACCAAAATTAGCCTCAACGTCCCTCGTCTCTCTTCCCTTTCTCTTCCTCGTTTCTCCCTCCTCTCTTTTCCTTTCTCTCTCCTCTTAGTGTTTAGGGACCAAAACGAATAGAAAATGAAGTTGAGAATAAAAAAAAATGATATTAAAAACTGAGGGACCAAAGTGCATATTTTTGGATAAATAGTGGCAAGCACACTAAATGAATGGTAATTTTAAAAAGAGTTCACAATGAATGAATAGTAAAAGAAGAGTGAACAATGTGCACATGGTTTTTTTCATTTTGTTTTAGTATATTTAGCAATATCATACTTCCTATGTCAGTTTCACAATTTCCTCTTTTTTTAGATTAAAAATTGAGTTTGAACAGCAAGGCCCAATACCTTACCTTCTTGAGCCAGATGTGCGGCCTAACTGTATTTACACTCATTTATTTATATGTTTTTTGGACTTCAAAATTTTCATAAAAGCATTTTGGGTCCTATTGTATAAAGTTTTTGCAATCATAATTAATGAGCATGCATTCTCCAAATTAATTAGAACATACTAGTTAGATACATATGCTATGTCGCGACCAAATAATCGTTACATACGTAGGATTAACGATTTGTATGGTGTAGTGTGAGTAGAAGTTTTATTTCCGATGATTAATGTTAATCGAATTTATATATTGAGCAAAATCGTTTAATATATATATATATATATATATATCATACTTAATAGATTCGTAGTATATTGAATAAATAGAAAAATATACAAAAAAATCCACCTAAATTGTATGAAATATATTTAAGTCAATAGATTAAAATAAGAATTACAACAAAATTGATTCCGATAAATTTTGAATAAATATATATAAAAAAGCAAATAAAACTTGTGAATTTTTTTTTAAAAAATTGAGTTAAACTATCTAAAACATTCTTCTCTCTCTCTCTCTCGACATTTTAAAATTTTATTCCAAAATTCATATACTAAAAAACCAAATTTATTAACAAATAAAATTATATCAAAAAATTAAAAAATTAATTTGATGACAATTTTAATAAGAAACAAATAAGAGTAATATAATCGGATATATATATGTTCAAACTAAAATCTTAAAGTTATCATATATATTCTATAACTATCAAACCGTACGTAAAACTTAAAAAAAATATTGATTTATTTTCTATATTTTTCACACCTAATTCCGTGATAAAAATAAAAAAATAAAAATAAATTATAAAAAGAAATAAAAGGCCAGTGCTCATGCCTTATACTACATATCTCCACCAATGTCAGTCTCTATAACTTAACACAATTTTTGCATTTCTCAAGATTAATTTTTTTTTCTAGAAATGGTTAAGGGACATTGATCCCCAAAACATGGTTTCTGTTACAATCTTTTTCTTTCTTTAGTTTTTAAGATATATTTAATGTATATATCAACTATGTAATTAACTAGATGGTTTCTCTTATTAATCTAATCTCTATTTTATTAATCTAATCTCTACTTTATCAGCAAAAAAAAAAAACAAAAGTCTAATTTTTACCGCCCAAGAAAACATAATCTAGCATATCAATTCAACACAGATTTTGCATATCTTCAAACTAGTCTCTTTCTAGATATTGTTAAGGGACACTTATCCCCAAAACATGACTTCAATTATAATCTTTTTCTTTTGTTAGTTTTTTAAAATATATCTAATGTATATCTCAACTATATAATTTAACCAAATTGTTTCTCTTATTAATCTAATCTCAATTTTATCAAAAAGAAAAAAGTCAAACTTTTACTGCCCAAGAAAACATAATCTAGCATATCATAAAATAAAGAGCTGCAAGATTGTTTTGATTTACTTCTTTTTTTTTTATGCATACAATTCAGTTCGAAGGAAGCTTTCATCAAAGATTGTTTGTTTCATATTGTGATAGTTTGTTTCATATTGTTTCACACTCCTAGCTAGAAATCTCTCTCTCCCTCCCTTTTCCTTTTCTGCCTTTTTAGAGAATGATAATAATAGATTATAAAAAAAATGGTCCCATTAGTTGGTCTGTGTAGCCAGGACAGGCCAACTTGCGCTTGGGCCTGTGATCGCAGGCTTGCACGCTAGGCCTGCGCTTGGGCCGTTTGGGCTTGCTTCTCCAGGCCTCAACCGCTGTTTAATCAAAAAAAAGGAAAAAAAAAGGAAAAAACCTATAACTTTCGACAAACTCTAGCTTGTTGGAATCTTCGTCAAAAAATCACGGATCAAGTTTCAAAACTCAAAAAACTTAATTTCAGTATTATTTTCTTCCTCAAATACCTCTAAATGACCGGAAAAAAAACACTTTTAAAACCTTAAAAATCATTTTAATGCTCATTAAAAAAAATACATAATCAAATTAGAAATTTTTTTCCTTTGATCTACTTCCTCCAATTATTTGATGGCTTGAAACCATAAATACACTTATCTCTAAAAGATAAAAAATATAATAGAGTTTGGTCGGTCACTAAATAACCTTAGTCGATGCTCTTTATCTCCTCCAATCTCTCTCTTCTTTCTTTCCTTTTCTAGATCGGGGATCAAAATGTATTAGTAAATGAAGATATAGGTCGAAATAAAATTTTTAAAAATATCAAGAGTCAAAATGTAAAACAATTATAACATATAGTAAATGAACACATAATCACTATTCAAATATCCTATTTCTTTTAGTTTATTTAAAAAATATATATATAACATTGTGATTGAATTGCATACCGTATTTTTCCTACTACTTTCGATATTGAAATTGAATCAAAACAAAATTAACGAACAATTGTAATGACAAAATCTTCCTCTCATTCTCCATAAATTACGTACTTATCCTTGCAACGATGTAAGTTCTACGTAAATGATATGACATAAATCCACACACACATATATATATATATATGTATTTAATGTTTCCCACTCCAAATATAATATGGTATCAATTTTAATCATGGAAACCAATAATTTTTCATCTGTTTAACTGGGAAATGCAATGAACTGCGCATCTAGCCAATTTTTTTTTTTTTTTAAATCTATGTTCATACCCATTAAGATATCAACCTCTCCCGATCCATATTTTATTTACCGGTCAATCTAATACAAGCTAAAATTATAATATTTCATTTTAGTTCTTATAGTTTTTAAATAAAGTTATTTTGGTCTTTAATTTTTTAAATATAATTTGACTCTTTATTTACCAGTTTTTTGGACTTCAAAGTTTTCATAAAAGCATTCTGGTCCCTACTTTACAAAGTTTGTGCAATCATAATTAATGGATATGTATTCTCGAAATTAATTGGAACTCATTTATAATAACACTTTTATGGAAATATACTAGATTGTGATTGAATTGCATACTTTATTTTTCTGCTACTTTCGATGTTGAAATTGAATCCAAAGCAAAATGAACAGACAATGCTATGGTAAAGTCTTCCTCTCACCATTCCAATAATTACGTCCTTATCTTTGCACCCATGTAATTTTTGCGTAAGTGGTAGGATATTTTTTTATATAAAGATTGACGCCTTCGAAACAAATTCATAAATTTATGAACTTAGTGTTTTCAAGTCCAAATATGATATGGTATCATTTTTATTTATGGATCTAATAATTTTTCATATGTTTAAGTAAAAAGTGCAATGTACTAAGTATCCGATTTATTAATTTCATCTCTTACTTTACCTATTAAAGGGATATATTATATTCATATCCATTAAGACATAACCTTCTAAATTAATATCCGATCCACATCTGATATACCTGCCCATTTAACACATTTATTACAAATTAAAAATAACTTATCAATATATTTCATTTTAGTCTTACCCAATATGATGCATCTAATACAAGCTAAAAATAATTTATTAAAAATATATCATTTTAGTCCCTATAGTTATTTAAAAAAATATGTTGGTCCTTAAAATTTGTGAATAATTTGACCTTTTATTTATAAATTTTTGGGACTTCAAAATTTTCATAAAAGCATTTTGGGCTCTATTGTATAAAGTATTGTGCAATCATAATGAATGGACATGCATTCTCCAAAATTAAATAGAACACATATATAATAAAAATTTTATAGAAATATACAAGATTGTGATTAAATTGCATACCTTGTTTTTTTCTACTAGTTTCGATGTTGAAATTGAATCCAAGCAAAACAATCAGGCACAACTAATGGCAAAGTCTTCTTCTCACTCTCTAAATAATTACACACCTATCTATGCAACCATGTAAGTTTTGTATAAATGATAATTTTTTTTTCATATATATATATATTCGCCTCCTATTCAAATTTGTAATTTGTTGTACTTGATGTTTTCGAATCCAAATATGGTACGGTATTAATTTTATATGTGGATAACAATAATTTTTCAGCTGTTTAACTAGAAATTTTTAAATTCAATCTCTCTCTCTCTCTCTCTCTCTCTCTCTCTCTCTCTCTCTCTATATATATATATATATATATATATATATATATATATACCCATTAAGATATCACTATTTAAACACATACTTGATCCTTATCAATTTTATATATGGATACCAATAATTTTCCATCTGTTTAGCTAAAAAATGCAATGGTCGAGTATTTCACCTATTAATTCAATCTCTAACTCTATTTATTTAAAAAAAAAAAAAAAAAAGAAAATACTATATCCATACCCCTTAAAACATCTCTTTAAAAGTATACTATATTGATCCTTATCTGATTTACTCGTCGATTTAATATAAGTTAAAAATAATTTGTCAAAATATTTCATTTTAGACCTTATAGTTTTATTTAAAAAAATTATTCTGATCCTTGATTTTTTATTTTTTATTTATAATTTGACCTTTTACTTATAAGTTTTCTGGTTTCCAAAGTTTTCATAAAAATATTTTGATCCCTAGTTTATAAAAGTTGTGCAATCATAATCGATGGACATGCATTCTCAAAATTAACTAGAACACATATATGATTTGGGTGTAAACCATGGGATTATTTTTCCCATGTGTGGAAATTTTTTGTTGAATGATGTTGTACCCATCCCTGATTTTTAAACTGAATAGAACAGGCCATATCTCCAGTTATTCAATATTGTACATTCTATGGCTTACAGAAAATTTTCATGTCATTATATACATATAATGAACAGACTAAAATTTTTATATATATGCACAGTTAGGTCCCCGAGCACATGAATCACATTCAATTTTTTTAGCAGTCAAATCGGTTGATTTCAGAGGAAAGAAGTCTTGGTGGGAGATGCTTTTGGTGGTAACTCAATCATCGTAATCGACGCAGTAAATGGTGCCTAGAAGGACTCAATGGTGGTGGAAACTAGAAATGAATAAAAAAGAAGAGCAAGAATATGGAAGATGCTTTTGATTGCCTTGATGCCGAACAATGTCATGTTAATCTTCAGTGTTGTGTGGAACTTCTATCAATTGAATTCATTTCCAGTCGGAGGGAAGAGGTGCATGCCAATTGCATTAATCTTTAAGAAAGCACAGTTTAATGCTAAATGTTCTGCTAGTTTCTTGACGATTTGCGCATTATCCATATGTTAAATGCCAAAGATTTTCCAATATATATTATTACGCATCTAGATTTGCGCACAGCTTTGAAGCATTTGCTCTGAGACATTCTTTCTTGCACCTCTTGTTTTTTCTTTATGGTGTCATCTCCAAGCTAATATCAGTAGCATATCTTCATTCAAATTAGCTGGGATGCGTGATGTTTATTTTAATTAGGAGCTCCAAAGCATCACTTGTTCCTCTTTTTGGCAATCCAATCACAGTTGCTTTGCTTGTTACCACTAATGAACATGGTGGAATGACTATGGAATTGTGGAATTAGCAGGAATGCATGAACCATGCCGTGTTGTGGGTTAAAATCCACTGCAATAGCTAGGGCTATCAGAGCCATTTGGCTCTCCCCAATAAGGATTGGCAATTTCCCCTGTCTCGACAGAGCCTCGTCCCCCTCGCTTCGATCAACACATGAATTTTTTGAATTAATTGAGAAACGAGATAGGATGTCCCGTTCGTATTAATTCTGAACGGAGATGGAACATGAATGATATTTGGCCATCCTATCTCATTTGTCTTACTTTATCTCTAAAATTATAATTATACTTCACATAAAATTTATGACTACAAATTTTTATATTTTTTATATGAATTATTTTTTTATTTTATTATAGTTTAAAATTTGATAATACAATGAAGCAAAATTGAATGGAAACAAAAAATTAAAAAAGACACTAATGCCTTATGGGGATTTCCATTCCTATTTGAGATAGGAATGATATAAGAAATATTACCATGTGCGAAAGGGATAAAAATAGGGTAAAATTTTCAGGTGCGGGGCAGAGGCGTTGCCATTCCTACTCCCCTCTCCATGCCAGAATTTTCATGGTCGGTGTGTGGGGGCAACATGGTGGAATTTTTTGACTTTTTGTTCCCCAATTCGTTTTTGACCAAACAGTAAGAGTTGCCCCTTGCACTCTCTTAGCTTAGTGTTTAAGTTGAGAAAAGCACACACACACACATCCCAAAACTTCCCTCTCTGCTTCTGGCCCTTTTTTTATTGAAAAGATAAAGAAGCCTAAAAATTAAGATATTATTAAATTGGTGATGAGTGGATGGATCCCCACTGATTATGGGAAGAAGAAATTTGCGACAAAAGAACTCTCACTTTCACACACCAGTCCACTTACCAATTCTTTATTTATTATCACATGGGACGTGGCATCAAATCTTCATTATGGAATACAAGCACATTTCTTTGTTTTGTGTTTTAGCGAGCTTGATAAATATCAGCCTGAACCGTGTATGAAGTTTGTGATGATGATATTTTATTGCAGCAACATTGTATATTTAAGAAATTCTTTAGGTTTTAGCGTTCGTTATATTCTTTGCTCAATTTTCTGTACATCAAGCTAAGTTTTTCTATCAATAGTCTTTGATATATCATTCAATAGTCTTTGGATCTTTCTTGTTTTAACGAAGCCTTTACAAGAATAAGATCAAACACATTTTTTAAGCCAAGACTAACCACTCGCCAACTATTTTTTATGGGTATAAATTGATTTCAAATCGAAAATTTCAAACTTTATATTTTTGAGTTAGAAAAACATGTCAAAATTTTATAATAACTAAGAAGATATGAAGGGTGATATTCGAGTTGCATCTTCTAGTTGAAAATTCAAAACTCTTATCGCTAGTTTGCTCCTTATGACTAGATCACACACATATTTAATTACGAGTTAAAAATTTGAACACAAAAAGAAATGTAAATATTAGTAAAATTATCATTCATCAACTACTCAATTCTTTATATATGTGAAATCATTAATGGACTTGTGGTCTAAAATTCATGAAATCTAAAAATGACACAATTCGTGTGAGAATGACATTAGAAATTTAATCAAACATAGTTTATTAGATTCATCCGTATAAATTGATTTCAAATCGAAAAGTTCAAACTCTTTATATTTTTTAAACTAGAAAAACATGTCGAAACTTTTATAATAGCTACAAGAAGATGTGAAAAATGAGATTCGAATTTTAATATTTTTTTGTTGAAAATTCAAAACTCTTACTATTAATTAATTGACTCCTTATGGTTAGATCAAACACATATTTGATCACGAATGAAAAATTTAAACATGAAAAAAATATATAAATATTAGTAAAATTACCGCTCATAGACTATTCAACTCTTTATATATATATATGTGAAATCATCAATGGACTTGTAGTCTAAAATTCCTGAAATCTAAAAATGGCATAATTAGTGTCAATGAGAATGGCATTATAATTTCATGAGACATAGTTGATTAATAGTGGAAGCCCTATCCTATTATTTTTTAACCCTCAATCTCATGGTGTCCGCATCAATTCTTTCACTATTTCTTTCGTGTCACTCACCACTCGCTAGTGGAAGCCCTTAAAGCAGACGCACAGATAATAAAAGATTGAACCTTTTTTCTCAGGCAAAAGCAGCACATTATCATTATTGCCCCTTCTTTACATGACATTTACGTGACATCTTTATTTGGATCTTCTCCTCAATTACTTTCTTTTCTTGATTCAAATCCAATTTACCCTGATTGTTAAAATAATTTCTGATAATACATGAATGTCCCCTCATTGATTTCATCCACATGTAACTACTACGATACTGACTTTTTTCAATTTTTTTTTTAAGGAAAAAAATAAAAAAAAGAATGATCGCATACTCTTATTGATTGATAAATAACTATACTTTAAATTTTATAACATATATACACAACACATTTCCCAATTGCTTTGGTATACCTTTTCTGAGTGCCACCTAACTAACTATGTTCTGAAATTTTGTTTGTATCATCAATTAATTTTTCGAAGAAAAGAATGTGCTCTCTGAAAAAACACAAAAAGAGAATTAAAGATACCATTCTTAAGATTTATTACTATTATTATTTACCATTCTTTCCATTCACCTAATAAATTCAAATAATAATCATAAACCATACCAGACTTCTCTTCGTTTTGGTCAGTCTGCAATTTTATAAAATCACATGAAACTGAATCTGCTAAAGATTTGGATACATTTGACCATGTTTAATCAAAAGAAAAAAGAAGTAGAATTGCGACACTGATAAATATACTGAACAGACAAATGTCATTTTCCCTTTATTACCAAAGCAAAAGCATAGACATAGAAAAAGCCAGAAGCTTCTTTATTCTCTCTGGGCCAAAAGTAGCACGGTGAAAATTCCTTCTCCCTCTCGTTCTGACTCAAAAATATCAACAAAGCAACGACTGTATCAGATACCAAATCTACTTTACTTCACATTGGCGATAGGCAATAGTGGTTCCTCTTTGATTTCTTTGATTTGATTATAAAAACAAGAAAGAAGATAACCTTAGAAGCCAAAACCAAGCAAACGCTTTTTCGGCCAAGATGCTCATCTCCTGGCAAAAGAAAACAACAATGGGAAGCTTCAGAACTAAACCGCCTTCATTTTCCTCCATTTTCTTGCTGTTTCTTGCACTTTCATGTGTTTCTACAGCCCAACAACCAAACCCCATCAAGACCATTGTGGTTTTGGTGATGGAAAACAGATCTTTTGATCATATGATTGGTTGGATGAAGAAATCTGTTAATCCAGCAATCAATGGTGTCACTGGAAAAGAATGCAATCCTGTATCGACCATTAATCCAGGCCAGCGATCCATTTGTTTCTCGGATGATGCTGAGTTTGTGGATCCAGACCCTGGACACTCTTTTGATGCTGTGGAGCAACAGGTATTTGGAAATAGCTCTATTCCTTCAATGACTGGTTTTGTTGAACAAGCTCTCAGCATGTCGCAAAACCTCTCTGAAACTGTCATGAAAGGCTTTAGTCCTGAAGCTGTGCCTGTTTATGCCACACTTGTAAAAGAATTTGCAGTCTTTGATAGGTGGTTTTCCTCACTTCCTGGTCCAACACAACCCAATAGGCTGTTTGTGTATTCTGCTACTTCTCATGGCTCAACAAGCCATGTTAAGAAGCAATTGGCTAAAGGGTACCCTCAAAAGACAATTTTTGATTCGCTTCATGAGAATGGTAAGAACTTTGGGATTTACTTTCAAAACATTCCGAACACTTTGTTCTATAGGAACCTGAGGAAATTGAAGTATATTTCTAAGTTTCATCAGTTTGATTTGAAGTTCAAGAAAGATGCTAGAGATGGGAAGTTGCCAACCTTAACTGTGATTGAACCAAGGTATTTTGATCTTAAAAAAATGCCTGCAAATGATGATCACCCATCTCATGATGTTGCTAATGGTCAAAAGCTTGTTAAGGAGGTTTATGAGGCATTGAGAGCTAGTCCTCAATGGAATCAGACCCTCTTGGTCATTACTTATGATGAACATGGTGGATTTTATGACCATGTTAAGACTCCTTATGTTAATGTTCCTAGCCCAGATGGGAACACTGGCCCTGCCCCTTCTTTCTTTAAGTTTGATAGGCTTGGTGTTCGTGTGCCGACGATTATGATCTCTCCTTGGATCAAGAAAGGCACTGGTAAGCTTAAGTTTTTCTTACATGTGAAGTTTGGTTGGTACCTAATGTCATTAGATGCTTTGTTACCAAACACTTTTGACTTTTGAAGCATGAAAGTTATGTTCTGTTGTTTCATTCTCCCACTTTCATTTTCTACTGAATTGATATAATTAATTGTTTCTTTTTCAGTGATAAGTGGCCCAAAGGGACCTGCTCCAAACTCAGAGTTTGAGCACTCTTCAATTCCTGCAACTATAAAGAAAATGTTCAACCTCTCCTCTAACTTCTTGACCCACAGAGATGCTTGGGCTGGCACATTTGAAGGAGTTGTTGGGGAGTTAACCTCTCCCAGAACTGACTGCCCAGGTATTAGTCTTATCCATGCAATAAATGACTCAGATTTAGTAGCGATTGATAGATTGTTAATTTCTTTAATCTTGTATAAAATCACAAGGTAGAGATAGACTGTTTTCTAAGTGCTCCTATTCAAATTCATTGCAGTGACCTTGCCGGATGTAACACCTTTGAGAAGAACAGAAGCGAAAGAAGATAGTTCATTATCCGAATTCCAGAGTGAGGTAGTTCAGCTAGCTGCTGTTCTTAACGGTGACCACTTCTTGAGCAGTTTCCCACATGAGATGAGCAAGAAAATGAACGTAAAAGAAGCTCATGAATATGTAGAAGGTGCTGTTACTAGGTTCATTAGAGCAAGCAAAGAGGCTATAAATCTAGGAGCAGATGAATCCGCCATTGTAGATATGAGATCATCACTCACTACTAGATCTTCAGTTCACAATTAGTAATTAATGATCTGGGTTTTTCCTCTATTTATCTGTTCAAAATCGTGTGTAGCTTCATTTGTCATTAATTGGTGAAAGTAGAGTGCAATAAAAGCAGGAGGAAAGTACTCCTGCAGAACCATTTTGGTTACTTCCAATCGTTTGAAGCAAACAATCGAGTGAAGCACAAGCCTCAGTCATTTGTCGTAAATGATCAAACAGGCTACTTGTGTTCGTAAAGAAGCACACCTCTTGAGATCCTTGTCTAAGAAAATGACTTCTAGCTACGAAAGTAGGCAACTTTTGGCGTGCATTAAACTCCCGCAAATGTCATTCTTCCGTTCTTTCAGTTAGTACCAAGTAGCAGCAAGGAGATCTGTCATAAATTTATTCCATAAACCAAATCTACTCGAGAACCCATTGAAGAGATTTCACACGGATGAGAGGGGCAAACCTTTTTTTTTTTTTTTTTTTTTCCCTCCCATAAATATACATTGCCAAGATAGTGGAGGAGGAGATGATGAAGACAATATGCCTATTGAACATCAACTCAGCTTGCAGCCTAAGCACAATTTCTAGCCAAACATGAGCCTTTTTTGCCCAGAATTGGTGGGTGATAAATACAGAATTATATATGCAACGATCAATTCCCACATCTAAACGCAGAAGGGACCTCATTTCGTTTGGTCCGCCAGTTGTACGGTACGGTGGGAAGCAAACAAGGACAGGCACAAATGAGTAGTCAAATTTTTTGCGAGAAAAAGGATTGCAAATTCGCAAGGCAACCATATCTGGCCTTCCTGTCCTACATGCATAACATGTGGTGGCGTTCTTTAACATCAGTTGGTTATAAGAGAATCAAAATTTCCGGCCAAAAAGTCAAAGATTTTTCTTTAAATAACCATTAATGACACCGACAAAGAAATTTGCATTTCACTTGTAACGAGTTTGTTCAAACACTAGGCAATAAACTGGCTCTTACACAGAACGACAGAATTTAAGTTGATCTGTATAAATCCTTCCAGCTTCTAGGAAGGTCACCTTGCCTTTTATACAATGTTTGACCTCTATACGTATTGTGACTCTGTTACAGTTTGGGGAGAACCCTTAACATGCATGACCTCCAAATGAAATGACTTCAAATTAAGAGCTTGGTAAAATTTGGGTAAAGACATGTCAGGGATGGTATTATATTTATCTTGTAAGGCTAATAGGCGGAGGAATTGCTTAATTCATGAGATGCAGCTACAATTTCCTATGGACTCAAAGGCTCAAAGTCAAGAAAATCAGACATCGCAAATTACAAATAACAATTGGTCTGAAATCGCTGAATGTAGTGATCAAACAGAGAATCTCATTGTGAATATGAAAAAATAATCAAAGTTGTTTGTACCCAAAATTTCCTTCAACGGAGACAGTATTCATAATGTTAAACATATCAAGATATACAAGCAATGCTCTCTTGTTCAATAAGTCTTTAGATTTACTAATTTCTGCCAACCCAGAATTGCCTTCTTACTATCTGGCTCTAAAGATCTACAGTTAATGTATATCAGGATGTCACAAAGAAAGAAAACGTCAAGACAGACACCATCACCTCACGAAAACTCAGTACTCTATTCTCCAGCATCCCCTTTCACAGTAATGATTTCTTAATGAACTTCAGACAGAACAAGGAGTCTGCCATGTAGATATGTCAGTAATAAGCTCTCGTAATTGATCTATGAGAAGTTTGACATATGTGTTCTTCTTTGCAAGTTCCTACAATAAAAAGAATTCAAGTTCAGAGCTAATTGATGCAGATATAATGGGGAAAAAAACAAACACACAAAACTTCAAAGAAGCTCAGAAACCATTATAACTATATGAAATAAACTGCTTCGAGCAGTACTTTTGCAACCATTATAAGACACAAAAATGCGAACGGCATAACCTATACAAAACGATTAACCAATAGGAATTCAGAATTCACTGCATATTACCTTTCTTAGGTCAGAGGCTCGCTCTTTCAACTTCTCTATCTCAGCCAGATCCACTGGAGAACTGGTATCGAAAGGTTTTGCCTAAGTTGGAAAATGAAAAAACCACACCATTAGCTTGATCGCCAATTTACACAGACAGCTTTTCCTTTTTAATCAATCACTATTTACAAAGACAGCCCAAATTATCATAGACATCAGATTAACAATTTGAAAGTAAATAAAGAGTTGCAATTATCATACAAAAAGGTCTCAAATTTTTAGGGTAACATTTTTTCCTTTTCAATCAATCACTATTTATTTTTTCCCCCAAAATTCTATCTCAATACATCAGATTAAAATTGTTCACCTAATTCTAGCAACATTATATCAAAAACACAAAAAGCTCCGAACATTAGCACAAAAAGAAAAAAAAAAAACCTCTTTTAATCAAGTACTAACTAATTTAACAACAAATAAGAAAATTCCCAAAAAAGAAAAACTAGGCTTAGGGTTTCTCAAAATAAATAAATAAAACCTTGTGAGAATTAGGAATTGCAGCAAGAACATCACGAAGAGCAGTAACCGATTTCTTATACTGAAACCGAGCTCCATCAAGAGCCCCATTTCCCACGGCACCACCACCAGAGCCACCACCACTCAATTCATGAGTGGAATCAGAGACAGCAGCATTAGCATCACCATTGACAGCAATAACAACAGCACCGTTTTGGGTATTGTTAGGAGTAATAGGTGAAGTGACCGTATTTGTAGAGGTGGTGGACCATAAAGTGGGGTTGCATAGCTCATCATTCATAGAAGAGAGGATTTGGTAAGCAGCTTGGATTGTTTCTTCTAAATGTTGTTGGCCTTCCATTGCTAATTCTTGTGTTGTTTTTGAGTGTCGTGGTGTTGCTGGTGATATGGGATTTGAACTGTCTTCCATTTTCTGTTGTTTTTCTGTTTGTTTGAGTTAAAAAGGATCTTTTTTTACTTCGTCGCTGGTTTTTCTTAGGAACCAAATATGGGATCTGGAAAATTGAGCCTTAGAGCAAAACCATATATAACTCTTCGGATTATAAAAGTTAGAAGGTAAACTACATCTGACCCGTCCAACTATTGTATATATTTTACTTGAGTCTCCAACTGCTTGACATTTTCAATTGCACCACTGATTTTATTATAATTGATGCAATGTCAGCATTTTTCCCCGATTGATTTTTATTTGTGTATCTGGCTTAGAAGTTTAGCTGTATTTTTTTCCTACGTGATTTTAGCTGTGGTTATTAAAAAAAAAATGTTGTTAGCATGTGCATGTGCATGTGCATTTGGTAATGTTGACATCAATAAAAAGATGAAACTAAAATTTTATATTAACTATAAATATATTTTAAATGATAATCAAGAATTTTTAAGTATAATATTATAACTGATAAAATTATTTTGTTATTATATTATATGGTATATAGTTAACACTATATACTATATGATTATAATATATAACATGTAAATAATAGTAATATATTACCGTAAATTATATTGCTATATGCATGCATACATATAAGATGGTGTGTGTAATTATGTATGTATGTATTTATATATACGATTTCAAATTAATATTATAAAGTTCATTTTCTACATATATTATGGAAGGATTATTAAGAAACAAAGAAGTTAAAAAAGAGAGACATAAAATGTTGTCATTAAAAAATGAAAAAACTACATAATAAGTATATTAATTTTAAATATTTTTTCAATTAAATACATCATTTTTTTTTCAATCAAGTACATGAGTTTAATTTTTTAAAAAAAGTTGCTTTTCTTTCTTTTTTAATTAATAATTAAACAATAATAACAATTTAGAAGTAAAAAAGAAAAGAAAAATAATATAATCATTTAGTCTTTTTTAATTAACTCGTTACATCAATACTAGATGAAAAGTTGGATAAAAAAACTTGATCGATATTTTTGAAAAAAGTTAATATACTAAAACGAAAAAAATAAAAATTAATGTACTTGATTAAAAAAATTTTAAATTGATGTGCTTATTATGTAGTTATTTCATTAAAAAAAATAATTGGTGTAATACTATTAGATATATACTTCATGACTTGATCCTCTTGAATTTAAGATGTTATGAGTTTTTTTTTCAGTTTTTGGACAAAAAGCCACTACACATATTTTATTTATTAATACCATTTGTATGAGACTTCTGAATTTATGCTTAAACTTTGCAAAAAGCAGCACTTTCTGTTTTGAAGGAGAGAAAGAGAAACATTTATAAATATTAAAATTACTATCAAAACTCTCCACTTATAAAGACTCTTATGTACCCTTAGTCTTCTGATATAAAAATGGTTATACTCATTGCAAAGCTTATGCTTGTTGCTTTTTATTGACAAAAAATAAAATAAAATAAAATAAATACTATGCATTCATTGAACCAAATCCCTTATAACTCCTCCATATCTCCTCCTTTGTAATCCGTTTAATTATAAACTTCTAAACTTGTTTTATTCTAATGTGTTAGAACTTTTATTATGCATCTATTAGCATATACAATGACATTTGATAATAATAAAAACCATAAAAATAATATAGATTATAATAAAAAATTATTTTATTAATTGGTTTTTATTCTTCTTAAAAAAATAAAAAAATTCATTTAAATCATCACCATAAAACACCATTATTTTTAAATTAAAATTTTAAAATAATGCACCCCATTTAGAAAATTCAATCTCTCCCTTGTGTGTTTTTTTTTTATTGTTCTCTACCTTTTGTTTTTTTCTTGAATATTCTAAATTATCTTTATTTCTAAATTGTTTCCTTACAAAATATTCTATTAAAACTCTTAAAACTATATAAAAAAAATTCATAAAAGAATTAAAAGATGGGCCACGTACTATTAAATGAATTTGGAATCATATTGAACCTTTTGAAATTGAAAAAATAAAAGAGATAGGGATCGATGTGAAATACTAAATACACTATAAGTGTCAATATATAGTTTACCAGATCAAAACGGGTAGGAAATTGAAAAACGTCGACAGCAGGGTTCGAACCTGCGCGGGCGAAGCCCAACAGATTTCAAGTCTGTCTCCTTAACCACTCGGACATATCGACGTTTGTTGCGGTAGCTGTGTTGATTTTAATATCTAATCTTCTGTTAATGTGATTCCACAACAAATTTTGGTCTTTTGTGGCAGAGAGACAGCATCAAATGCTGGAAAAAGGAAAGGATAACAAACTTCACAAAAATGAGTTTGGTTGGTCATGTTCTCCCTCCACATCCTTCAACCTCCAAAATCACAAATTTTACTTCACAAAACATTACTCCAAAACCCATTCTCTTTACCAATCTCATCTCCTTAGCCCTCACTGTAACCTTAAACTCTCCATTGCCTTCCTTGGCCATCCCTTCTCTTAATTCTCCACCTCCCCTTATCTCTCCTACAACCCCATTTTCTCAATCCAAGAACTTGCAGATTGGACTAGAAAATGGGTATGTTAATGAGACTTCATTTGTTCTTCAAAGGGCCTTTGCTTGTTCTCCTTTATGGAGCTAACTGTGTATGGTTTATATGGCTTTGTTATCTTGACTTTGTGCAATTTCCTGCTCTTGCAGGAAAATTAGGCCTTGCCCATCTACAAACCCAGGTTGTGTTTCCACAAATCCGCAATCTTCATCATTTGCATTCCCATGGATGATTCCTGAGAATGCTACAGAGAATGCGATTCAGGTTTTAAAGAAATTATCTGCTATGGGGCTAAATTGTACAGCTTCAGTGTAATTTAAACTTGCTTGGTTTATAATTTTGTGCAGAAGTTGGAGGAAGCAATCCTGAAAACGCAGAGAAATGCCAAGATACAAGTCATTGAAGATACCCCAAATGGTAATTAGACTACAAACTGAATTTGTAAACTGGTACATCTACACCATGTATGTGCAACCATATTATGTGACAACTTTCGAAAGACTTTGAACACTATGACCAAGGGGAGAAAGAACAGGACCAAAGGGATACAAAAACTTTAGGCCAATAATTTACTTCATCAAGCATTCGATATGAATGTGAAAATAGGTGCATTGTTTGATGCTCATTTTAATTTCTACGAGTCATTTCTTTGGTCCTCTCAGGCCAATATTTACAAGCTGAAGTTGATGGAGGGTTTGATCCGGATGTGCTTGAGTTTTTGGTAAGAGGAGATGTAGTTTCGTATAGGTGTATGGCCACAAAAGTAACCTATGTGTACCCATTCACAACAGCCTTGGGGGATTCAAAAGGACAGGACGAAAGAATGAAGAAAATCTTGGATGAATTAGGCTGGTATGCTCCAAGCTTCGATTCCATGGATTAGAAGATTATGTTATATATCCTGAGCAACAAGATAATTAAATTTAGTCATTTTTCAATCACCATATTCATGAATCTAGTTTTTATAAATGCTTACTTATTTAGTCCTTGCTTTGAGTATGCTTCCTCAATTTGTGGATGTCGTCAAGGATATCAGTGGAAAACCTTAATCTGGTGTTCATTGGCTCTGACTGATTGTTATTTAGCAGAACAACGTAAGAATTCGAATTCATAAACTCTTAGACTTGTTTAAGCACTTAATTTTAGGAATTTTGATGGAGAATCTGTGGTATGATATGATCAACTTGAAAACCATCATGATGGAAAACATTTTGGACCAACATTTACAAATGTAACTACTGGATCGCAAGGAGTTTTGATGGTCCTAATAAAGAATAATGCCTTCTCAACTTGACAATTCATATTAGAAGCGAGATAAAATGACTATATGAATAGGAAATTAAGGAAGGCTTCTACGATGACATATCAGAGGTTCATAACATGCAGACATCTTGCCTACACATTTCTAGCTGAAAGAGGGAGACGAAGAAGCGAAAACAGCCTGCTTCCACTGTCAAGTGTTATTAGAACTTACATTATAGAACAAGTGACAAATCAAAAACACCTGTGTTTAGCATTGATTAGAAATGAGATTCGAACCTCTTAAGTGGAAGAAAAAAGTGCATGACGAGGCAGCAAAATATGAAAGATCATTTGGAATGCAGTTGTGATTACAAGCCATTATGCAGAATGCAGGTGAACGATATGTTTAAAAAAGAAACGTAACTTGTAAGATTATCCAGTGCTAGAAATGGCACATGTCACGACTAAAGTTCAGTCACAATAGAGGGGATATAACTCCAAACTTGGTAAAGATCATTTCTTGCTTGAATGTTTGTAATGCGCGTCCATGGTCATGTCTCATGTGACAGTTACATAGGTTTTGAAAAAATTGTACAGTATTACTTTGATAAATGTTAGAAGTTGCGTGTGGCTAAAATGTTTTGAAAGCACAAGCTATACTTTTCTTCCTTTCTGAGAGGTGGGCAATTGTCACTGTCACCTTAGTTTGATTTTTCTCATGTTCAATCATAGGGAGGCTTATATGAACAAGGAATATACGAAAAATATTATTCCATTCTTGACCAAAAAAAAATTATAATAAGGAGAAATGATGAAAACAAAACTTGTAAAAACGTTCAATGTCTAAATCTTTTCAATGCTCAATAATTGACATAATTTCATGTTCAAGAGTTTTGCCAAATCGTATATAAAGAGAAATAAAATGATCTATTTTTTTAATGCCATGAGAATCTATTGTTCGTTTGATGGACAAATACCTTTAATATTGACGTTTTTAAGGATAATATAAAAATATCATGGTTATCCTTGATTAGATAAAGTTAATTCTAATAATCTATTCTTATTAAATAAATATTTGATCTATCATGTCCTATCATGGTATGCTCATCAATGCTAGTTTAAGGAGATTTGTAGTTTCGTCCATGATCCGAATGGATTCTTGTGTTACTCAATGTTCCATTATATGATGCGTAGTCTAAAGAGATTTGCATTTGCTAATGTAGTCATAAATCTTTTCAATGCTCAATAATTGGCTCAGAATTGGCCTTAATTGTCAATGCTCAATAATTTCATGGAAACTTAATGGTCTAGCAGGTGATGATATTTACTGAAAGAAAGTGGGAAAGTATTTTTTTCAATTATTGAGGGTACCTAATTATGTAAACAAGAAGCAAGGAAACCCTTCCTCTTATTGGAGGTTAAAAACTGGACTTGTCAACTGCAAATGTCAAGCCAATCTAACATTAGCAAAAATTTCTAAATTAGCGGTTTGTTTAAGTCATAATGTTGGGCTAATTAGACAGAATTTAGCAGGTAAGGAAGGAAAAACAATTTTTGTCGGCTAAAACATGGTGGTTATCATTCAGGACAGGAAGAGCAGTTATGTTCGCAAGAACCCGAAACTCTTCAAGGTAGTTCCTCTCACAAATCGGGCTGCTAATAGAGAAGGATAATTGAGGTATTGGAGGAAGGCTAAAATACCACATATCTAAATATCTGTATTGAAATGATTGGTTATCCGCAACTTTTTAACTTTTTATTTGTGAGAAAATTAATTCTGCTGCGTATTTATTTTCACACCCATGATTCATAAGAGGTACGGGACCACGCCTGAGCTGTACAGCACAAAAGCTCAGGAAAGGTATACGTGGATATAAGTTATCCTTATATGTTTGTTTTTGAATAAATTATCAATTAATTCTCATTTTTTTTATTTTACCTATTTATTTATTTAAAAATAGATTTATAAAATAACTATTGTATCTATTTTGTCTGATCCATCAAAATAATAAAAAAATATTTTTATATAATTTTTTTTTTAATTTTTTATCTTCTCTTTGTATCTATTTCTCTATTAAAAGTAAGAGTTGAAAATGACTCTTAAGTTATATAAAATTTCTTTTCATGATAATTTAATTTTTCGTTTGCTCTAAAATATCCTTCATTTTGAACTAAAATTTTCAATATCGCTTATAATGGAAATAATTAATAATACATTTAAAAAAGGTAATTTAGAAATTTCAAAAGATTTACCATTCAACTTTAATCGAGAGACCAAATTATAGTTTTCAAATTAAAATAGAAGAAATAACATACAAAATCATAAATAAATAAAAACATAGAGAATAAATTATAATTTGAGATAGTTTTTAAACTAGTCATCCATATCCCAACTATATAAGTAGTAAATACAAAAAAATATATGTATTATTCTTTTCTTATTGTAATCAGTATGATAAGACGAGAAGAAAAACACTTGCTACACAGCCTATGGCTCTGAGTATAGATTTTTCATCTGATGGTTATTCCATGTAAGGAACAAAAATCGAAAACAAGTAGCTGGGTTATGTTCATTTACTTGGAGTTTTTATCAGTAAATGCTTCATAAAAGTTGTCACAAGCTGGTCCCCGTTGTGCCCTGTTGTTTTCAATGTTTCCAGCTTCAAGCATGTTTAAAACAAGAAAGATTTCCGAGATATTGCTGATGCTTTATATTAATTCATATATTTTGCAAAGAAAGAAACTCTATGTAGCTGATGACTGTATAAATACATAGTTTATGACATAGCAAAAATATTGGTATTATAGGAAGAGTATAATTAATATTTTCAGAACCTATTAAAACTGCAGGATTCCTGAGTATTAGGATCACACTTTATTTTTATGTATATGTCCACTTCCATTTGGTTAATTGATGTTACCACCAATTAATC
The DNA here is from genome assembly GCA_963924115.1 of Dovyalis caffra. Taxonomy (NCBI): domain Eukaryota; kingdom Viridiplantae; phylum Streptophyta; class Magnoliopsida; order Malpighiales; family Salicaceae; genus Dovyalis; species Dovyalis caffra. The sequence continues at coordinate 2,882,988 of CAWUPB010001009.1, read as the reverse complement.
ATGGAAGGAGTTGCAGAAAGAGAGACAGAGAGAGAGATGACTTGCTGTTATTATATTAATTCTCATTTTCCATGCGACTTTTTGTTGTATGCTAGCATATAATATAATTATACCAGTTTGTCATTGCTTGATTGATTCTTTTTCTTTCTTTTTTTCTTTTTTTTTTTTAAATAGAATTTTTTGGATCTATTGTCAATTTTTCAGCATAAAAAGAACTGGGTATTTATTTATGCCATAAAAAATAAAAAAAAATTAGGGTGCCCACGTAATTATGATTGAGGTTTCAAGAAAAAGAAAAATTACGTAGGAAAGTTAGATACTCAAGTAATCATGTTTTTGGTCTTCATTTAAATCTTTAATCTAACAAATCTCTATGTGATGATTAGTCTCTGGGGTTGGTAGCAGGAGACAGCAGCTTTAAAGAATTCTCTCTCTTTCATACTCGCTGACAATGAGACAGAGTTGCACATCTTCTAGGTTCTACCTAGTTTAGCTATTTCAGTTAGAGCATGATGTAATTTTGTGGAAGAAACCTAAGTTTCCTTCTATTTTTATTAAAAACTAATAATAATAACAACAATAAATATATTAAAAAAAAAAACAATTAGCCACGGATTTGTATCCCTCTATTTTTATTTTTAACAAAATATATGTTTAAATTCGAGATCTCTTTTAAAAAATATATTAAACATTAATATCTATCAAGTTATTTCATCAACATATGCTCTATGTTTATGTTTTGAATATGTATTCGGAAAATATTTTTTTAAATATATTAAACATTAATATCTATCGAGTTACTTCCACCAGCTTTTTTTTTTTTCTCTAAGGCCCTCTTTTGTTTTTTTTTCTTCTCCATCCGTTTTACTGTGCTGACTTTTTTTTTTAAACCAAGGCTCTCTTTTGGATTTTAGTAAAGTGTTTTTGATTTTCTACAAAAGTATTTTTGTGATTTCCTGATAGTTTTTTCATTTATTTTAAAATTTTACACTTCATTTTTTTTTATCATTTATGTTTTCAAAATATATTTTTAAAAATATTTTGAAATCTCATGTTTTTAATTTAGTCTATTTTTACCTCACTTTTTTTTTTTTTCAAAATACACTTTTTATTTCTCATATTTTAAAAAAATATTTTTGGCCTTTTATGTTTTTAAATTTTAAAACTAACACATATATCGAATTATATTTTTTTATTGATTAAAATTAATCTCTTAAATTTGTCGATTATCATAAAATTCTCATCAAATTTAATTTTTTTATGAACTTTTATTTCTTGATAAATATGATTTATTTTTTTAGTTTTGTTTAAAATTGATTATTTATCTACAAATATAACGTTATTAGTCCCTTTGGTTCAAAAACTATTTTTTTGTCCTTGTTGCTATTTCAATGTTTTTATTTTTTATTTTAAGAAACAGAGAAAGACTAAAAAATATAGGAAACAAATATGAAAAAAAAGACTTTTAAAAATAAAAAAAATATATATTATTCATGGTGAATACTAATAAAAAAAATAATTCATTCACTTTTCAAAACAAAATGAACTAATTTATTATTTAATTTACAATTTAAGAATCTTTTTCATAAGAAATTAAGAAGTAAGATTTATAAAAATCAAATTTGTAGTAGTTTTTATTTCAATTTATTGACTTTAATGTATTTTATACAACCTAGATGTTTTTTTTTTAAAAAAAATTGCTTATACTAAATACTCGAAATCTACTTAGTATGCTCTTAATATATATATAATTTTGTTGAAAATTAATTATATATTTACATATATAATACTATTAATTTCTTTGATTCAAAAAATATTTTTTTTCCTTTTTGCTATATCAATGGTTCTATTTTTTGTTTTAATAAATAGAGAAAGAATAAAAAAACAAGTAACAATATGAAAACAAATACACACGCATATATATAATTAGTTTTTTTAAAAATTAATTATTTATCTGCATACATAATACTAATTATTTATAATTTATAATTTTTTATATTCTAAAATTAATATTTTTAAATAAAATAATTAAAAAATATATATCATTAATTTTGTTATAAATTAATTATTTATTTGTACATATAACCTCAATTATTTGTTATTTATTCTTTTTTTATCTTCTAAAATTAATTTATATTAATTATAAAAAAAAATTTATTCATATTACATCATATAAATTATTGATCTTCTATGTATATATATCTGACCACATGGTATCCAACTCGTATAATCTGAACATACTGACCGACGACAAAACTTGCCAGCACGTTCCCAAAAACTTGTCACTTCTTAGTTCTTATCAATGGATGTGCCGTAGATATGTCGTCCTACTTATTATATAATATGGCATTAATTTTGGAGTCAGGGTGCTTTGTTGGCACTTCGTGCAATTAAATAAAAGGGAAATGGTCCTGTCAAAAGATTAAGGTAGGATTTTTCAAGAAAACCAACAACGGTAATAAACAAGTTTCTGAAAAAGAAAAAAGAAATGAGAAATGAAAAAGGAGATCACTGATATCCCATCCCATGTGTAGGTGACTCAGTTGCACGAGTGATCACTGATGCACCTGCTGTCAACATTCAATGCATTGCAATCTACTGTTCTAAACTGAAGCAATCCTCATCCTTTCATCTCCAACCTGAATAATTATGTACCCCACTTAAATATTATTAGTATTGCCATTCAGAAATCTGATTCCAACTATTATTGTGATATTTTTATTTTTTTATGATGAGCTAGCCATTCCGTAGGAAAATATCATACACACAACATCAACTGATGGTATTTATGTTTTCAAAACCAAGAAAGAAAGTCAGTGTTTAGAGCATCCTTTTCAGTTTCGCATTCGATTTCCAAGCAAGCAAAACAAATAAGCAATTGTCCAGTTCTACCACCACTTATCATATATTAACTTATTGATATATTTTTCAAGATCAAGAACAACCGCTACCTATCTCATAATTAATACCTTCAAGATCCCATATTTCGTTGAAAATTAAGCCTCCTCTTTTGGGGTCCTAATCTTAGTCTTAGTACATGATGATGCAACGTTTGTATGAGAGATTGAAGGTCTTTGTTAATGACAGATGGCTGGTTTTTGTGTGTGCAATGTGGGTTCAGTCGTGTGCTGGGATTGGATACTTGTTTGGGAGTATATCACCAGTGATCAAGAGCACCATGGGTTACAACCAGAGGCAGGTAGCTATGCTAGGCGTGGCTAAGGACTTGGGTGATAGCATTGGACTTGTGGCTGGGAGTTTATGTGAGGTTTTGCCTTTTTGGGCTGTTAGTTTTATTGGAGCCGTGCAGAACTTTGTTGGGTATGGCTTGGTTTGGCTTATTGTTACACAGAAATTGCCTGCTTTGCCTCTCTGGGTGGTGAGTTTAATTATTTGTTTCTGTTACTCAATCTGTGTTCTGATTTATATAGAAAAAAAGGCCTTCTTTTTTAATTTTCATATGTTTGTCTGTGTTTTTGGTCTAGAGTTTCTTGAAAGTTTGTTTATTGGATTTCTGGTTTGGCTGCCTGTGATTAGATTTTGATTTTGCTGTGTTAATCCCTTTTGGCTTATGAGAAAATTGTGCTCTCTCTTGGGATTTTGGACAATCTTGATTGTTGTTAGGTTTAGAGTGATGAATGATGATGCTGATGGTGATGGTGATGATCTAGCTACAACATCAAGCTTACTTTTAGTGCTTTCAACAGAGATATATGATCTATCTCCACGAATTAGTCTTGTTAAGCTGCTGGTTCATTGGATCAATTCTTATACCATTATAGAAATCTCAACCATGTCTTACAGTTCCACGTGATTGTTAATTTGGTTTATGGGTGAAAGGTTAAAACGACGTGAAATCAAAATCATGATCAGATGGGACCTCAAGATAAATATCCCTTTTTCTCAGCTGAGCCTCGTCCCAATTCAGAAAAGTTGTCATAAAATTCAAAACCCGAGTTAATTTAGGTCATAGTTTTGCCTATTGATCTAAATTCTATCATCTCCTATCAGCAACATGACAAGATTGGAGATTTTCTGAGTATTATTTGTTTCTTTTCACTTTCACTTTCACAGCTTGGCTTTGCCTCCCCTTTAAATTTATTATCTACTTGTTGGCTTCTTGTCAGTTTTCATGATATAAACTCAAGAATGAATTGAATTGTTTGTGCTTTAAACTTTGAGATTATGTATGGTGATCTGATTGTGTATTTTGCTCTGCAACTTATCCTCCAACCTTGGTTTTTCCCTGACAAGCTGAATTCTAAAAAGTAGTGGAAAACACCAAAGTAGAGGGATTTTAGTGATTTTACTCAGTGCCTGACTATTCTTAAAGTTTCCAAGTGATTTTCGTTTTCAATTAAATGACAGAACAAGCCGGTCATTTCTATTTTGGTGCTTTTCCCTCTTGCCTTCTGTGCTCATATTAGTTGCGTTTTTTATTTTTTTTATTTTTTTTATGCGAAAAGAAAGGTTATACCCAATTCTTGACTTCGTTTCAAATAATAGACCACACAGCACTAACAAGAAAATTTTGGAATGTCTTTTCCCATTTTCTCAAGAATGAGTAAAGGTTATAAGTGTGAAGCTTGGTGGAGTTATATTGTGATTCTACAAAATCTTCTTTCTTGTATTTTCTGAACGGCGTGACTTCGTAATCATCTAATAATTAAAATGCTGAAAACATCTGTTATTTCTTTTTTCTGGTATTGACAATGACCTAAAGGGGTTCCTCATTTTGCGTTGAGAAAAGAAAGGAAGCACTTAATGAACAGATCTGCTGGTGTGAATTCTTCTGCCTATGTGTCTAACTCTGTGACTTTTCTGTTTTTAGATCCCTAAGGAGAAGCTAGATGTATGCTGAAGATAGTTAGGACATAGCATTATTTCTGTTTTGCAGCCAGGAAGTACCCTTTGATTACGAATCACATAAATCCGAATTGTTGAGTTAATATGGGTTTTATTTTTATTTTTTTTAGTTGAGAATTTATTTGCTATTTGGTTAATTATCACTTGTTCAGGAATATTAACAAAATTCTGGTCCGCAGCTTTGTGTTGCTATATTTGTAGGTACAAATGGTGAGACATACTTCAATACAGTAGCTCTAGTGTCATGTGTGCAGAACTTCCCTAAAAATCGTGGCCCTGTTGTTGGGATACTGAAGGGATTTGCTGGGTTGAGTGGTGCAATTCTGACTCAGATTTATGCTATTATCAATTCCCCTGATGAAGCATCGCTGCTTTTCATGATTGCAGTTGGGCCATCCATGGTTGTAATTGCTATAATGTTCATTGTAAGACCTGTAAGAGGTCACAGACAAGCTAGGTCAACGGATAATTCATGCTTCTTATTTACCTACAGTGTTTGCCTCGTTCTAGCAGCTTATTTATTGGGAGTCTTGATACTTGAGGATGTAGTTAATCTGAATCAAACTTTGCTCACAGTACTTGCGGCAGTTCTGATCATTCTACTATTGCTTCCTATTATAATACCTGTTATATTGGCTTTCTACTCGGAACCAAGACATCCGGTGGATGAGAACCTTCTTCCTGAGACAGATAAACAAGTGTCCAGTAATTCTGAGCTGCAAATAGGTGGAAGTTTCATTCTAAGTGAGGCTGAAGATGAGAAGCCGGCAGAAGTGGAATCACTTCAATCAACAGAAAGACATAGACGAATTGCACATTTGCAAGCTAAACTTTTTCAAGCAGCTGCAGAAGGAGCAGTGAGGGTCAAGAGAAGGAAAGGCCCACGTCGAGGAGAGGATTTCACATTAATGCAGGCATTAATAAAGGCAGATTTTTTGCTTATGTTTTTCTCCCTAGTACTGGCTTCTGGTTCTGGTTTGACGGTTATTGATAATCTGGGGCAAATGTGTCAATCTCTGGGTTATGATCATACAAGTATATTCGTTTCCATGATTAGCATTTGGAACTTTCTTGGTCGTGTTGGCGGTGGTTACTTCTCAGAAGCTATCATTAGGTGAAAAATAGTTTGACCTGATTTAGTTCATTCAAAATCACAGATTCACTAACTTTCTCACTCATATTAATCCTGTTTTTCCATCTTGTTATTTTTCCAGAAAATATGCCTACCCAAGACCAGTGGCCATGGCTGTGGTTCAGGTTGTCATGGCAATTGCACTCTTGTACTATGCTATGGGCTGGCCTGGAGAAATTTATGTTGTAAGCATTTTTATAGGACTTGGATATGGTGCTCATTGGGCCATTGTGCCTGCCTCAGCTTCTGAGCTTTTTGGCTTGAAGAGTTTTGGTGCGCTGTATAATTTTCTTACACTTTCAAGCCCGGCTGGTTCTCTTATATTCTCTGGTGTGATTGCCAGTGGTATATATGATCACTATGCAAGGAAACAAGCTGGCCTCCAGCATGTAGATTCTGGATCATTTCTTGCAAAACATCTCCAGGAGGAGAAATCACTTACTTGTCTGGGCCTCGAATGTTATTCTCTTACTTGTGGGCTCATGTCAGGTCTTTGCCTTATTGCAATGATCTTGAGTTTGATCGTGGTTCATCGGACTAAGGGTGTGTATGCTCAGCTTTATGGAAATAATCTTGTTTGAGTTGCAAGAGAAGCAACTGCAAATCTCTTTTCATTTGCATATGGTTTTCACCACTAGTCATATGCCAGGGAATCTGCTGAGCAAAGAAAAAGCATACAATTTACCACCCTTGTTACCCCCAGAAAGTATAGAGCCACACCCAGGAAAGTATTCATTTGAATTATTCTGAATATAATGTCATCGTTGAATTATCCTGAACTTGTCTGAATTCCTTGCTTTTTCGGGAGCTACTTTTTATGAGTGGTTGATTCGTATCCAACCACAGTTTCTTCCTGGATCTGCAGGATATTTGTTTCATCTGCAGATCATAAGCCAGCATCATGCTTTGTATTCATTTTGTAAGTTAGGTGATTCATTGTATACTTGGTGAAATCAAATCAGAATTATTACATGATAAATATTTTCCATCTATTTTGCTCTTCTTTTTATGTTTGAGTTTCCTTCCTGGTATTAATTTTCAATGGCATGTAGCTTTGAAACGATGCAGTTGATTCTGATGAAAGCTACAGATAGTCTGATATATTTGTCTTATCAAACTAGAACCACGACTTCTGCTTTAGGCCTGCAATCTATATGAACATTTGAGTTCTGATATATTTAGACCAAAGAATGCATTGAGCTATAATAGCCTTGTTTTTACTGCGGATTTTGCATATTGATTATGAGAAAGCTTAGGAAAAGGGTAGGATTTCAATATGAGATTTGATGAGATTCAGTAAAACAAAAACTTTCACTGGATTTTGAACTGATTGGCTTACTACTGTCTTCCATTTTCTCTGTCTTTACAGTTAACCATTCCAAATTCTGAAAACTGAACCTGCGGGTTACAGACAAAAAGGTTTTGCATTAAAATCCATGATGTTTAGCCTCGTGTTTCTATTATATGTTTCCATACAGATAACCAGTGTTTGGTCTTTCAAAGTATGGAAATGGAGCGTTCGGATCTTCAATTGTTGAATGAAAGAACTACTCCATCGAAAAACAACTCTGCACTCTCTAGTATCGCTTACTAGCTACCCCGCAACCTCTACAGGTTGCTTTGATGACAAGAAAACCATGGTTGATGAAGATTAGTATTACAAGCTGCTTTCCCGTATGCATGTTTATAGCTTATAACCTCACATCTAATTATCATTCTAGCGTTTTTTTTTTTTTTTTTTTTTTTTTCATGCTGGACTTGACTGAAGAACCAACATGTCTGATTTCAGCAGCAAATAGCCAATATTTAGCTGATAAGGAAGCAGCAGAAAGCAACTCTGGTTGAGCAAAAGTAGATTTTTTCACAACATAAGAGTTGTAATGATAGTATTCTATATTGAAATACTCAAAACTTATAATTTGTGAGTCATGCAAAGTTCACTCAAGTTGAATTTCTCGTTATCTATCATTCATGCATCTCTTGTTTTACCAAGTACAAAGATAGAAAATGCCAATAATTGCTGGATTATGATCCTTCATTTCAAGTAATTACAGTCAAATCTAGAATTGGATTCTCATTGCTGAGCAAAATCTGGTCTCGATTGGTAATGAAATAATGGATAGATACAACCTTTAACAACAAAAATTACCGAGCCAATCTATCTATCACATTTTGCTTGAACATGTGAAATTTCCAATAAGAAGGAAATAACAAAGCAAAAATTAACAAGAAAATCTGAGACTCAAATCCTGCCAGCTAATTAAGGCAAGCATATTTACCATATTTGGATGAGCAATCAGTGCATTTCCAACAAAAGAATTTAAAAATGTTAATATGGCCAAGCAAATCTATTGCATGCTATACTAAATTTATTACTTCAGATATTACTTACTCTGAATTTTGAATTTCTTGGATTTGGCACAATAAATTATAAATTGAGGACCAAAAAAAAAAGGTTACATAATCTAGAATATTCAACTTGGCAGATTACAAATTAGACAAAATTAAAAACTTCACTTCAAAAATAAATTTGAGAAATATAAGCAAAATATGAAAAGATAAATGTTAGTCCTCAAATTTACACTATTATTTTTTATTTTTCTGTCCTGGACAATAGAATAATTTTTTTTTTCCCTATTTAGCTAACTGCCAATCCTGTTAACCAGAGTTAAAAACAAACTATGGTTAGGGTTTAACCATGCACACATAAGCCAATTTTATGCATATAAATAACAGAAAATCCAGGTTATTTTTCACTAAAAAAATAATAATATATATATTTAATACAAGAAGTAGTAATTTTTTTTTTCTTTGAGAATTCTAAATTCTCAGCCTCCCGGAAGGGCAAACAAAACCCTCATTTTTGTTTTCTTTGATCCAGAGACCAAAATCAATAATTGAGAAGCTAATTCATCAATGGGGTCTCTTTGATTCAAGCTTCTGCAAATGGGTAATTTTATTTTTCTCTGCTTTTGATATTTTTGTTCATATTTTTGCTTATTTGCACTTACATTATGCTTTGTTTGGAATTTTAATCATTGCTTTTGTAGTTTATATCGTCTTTTAATGATAAACACTATGTGGGTATCTAGTAAAGAATATAACTTTGAACATGAGTTACTTATTGTTGTTAGAATTTGCATACCTCATTGTGTGTTAAATATTGGGTATATTTTGTTCTTGGTAAATTTTTGACAATCTGAGAAGTGAGTAGTTTTTGTTTGTATTGTTTTTGGTTAGGTAACGGTGTTTGTGTTTGGTTGTGGATTGAGGTTTGTGTTGTTTTGTTCATTTGAAGTGGATGGTGAGTAACTGACATTATGTTAGTAGGGAGGTAAAGAAAACTTGGAGTTTCTGAGGGAGTTATTTGAATGGGGTACTTGTTGAGACTTTGAGTTTTGCTCTCTCGTTTTTGTTTCTTAGTGATCAAGCAGATTGTTGGTTTTGCTGTTTGATCACCGACTGTTGATTTGTTTCATGATTCTTTAGTTGGGGATCACCATCAGTGAGAGTCGTGCATGGCATTGTGATTATACTTTTTTGGTATGTTGTATTTTCGAATCCGTTATGCTTATATTGGAAGTTCGTTGGAATTTCATGGATGTTTTCCGGTAATTCCGTTGGATCATTTATAGGAATTAGGATCAGCAGGTGTTAAATTAATGTAATTGATGGATCACAAGAAGCAATCATTTGGTATTCTGCTTTTTTCTTTGTGGTCTTTGATTAATCATGGCCGCGTTATTCGGCGCGAATCTCGGTCTTTATTTTACTTTTTTCCAGATAGATTTCTTGTTTGAATTCATTTTTTATGTAGCAGGACTTGCCATTTGAAGGCAGCATCTTGATGATGCACGTGAGGAATTCAGACTTTATTTTTTCCTTCTTTGCAGAGATAGTTTCCTTATTTTTTATTTTACTTTTCTGGGTTTATCAGGGTTGTCGAATTGAAGGCAGTTTCTTGATGATGCATGTGGGAACTTCAGGTTTTGGATTTAGATATCTGTGATTAAGATATCAACAACATCGCATTGGCATATACTTACAAAGGATAGCCAATAGCGAGACCTGTTGAAAATGGATTGTAATAAAGAGCAGGCACTTAGAGTCAAAGAGATCGCAGAGAAGAAGTTTACAGAGAGGGACATTGCTGGGGCAAGAAGATTTGCACTGAAGGCTCAAAAGTTGTATCCTGCACTTGATGGTCTTCCTCAACTTTTAGCAACTCTTGATGTGCACCTGGCTGCTGATAACAGAACAAATGGATTAGTAGACTGGTACAGAGTCCTTGATGTTGAACCATCAGCAGATGATGACACAATCCGGAGACATTTCAGGAAACTGGCTCTTATTCTGCATCCTGATAAAAATAAAGCAGTAGGTGCTGATGGGGCATTTAAGATTATATCTGAAGCCTGGAATCTGTTGTCTAATAAAGACAGGAGAATTGCCTATGACCAGAAGCGTAATGTAACAGATATGGATCAAAACGTTCCAAATTGGAAATCATCAGTGCAGACTGGTCAGAATGGTTCCCATGATCTCTCCAACAATAACAATCCCAGTGCATGGAACCAGAAGAGTGCTATGCACCCAATGCCTCCTCCCCCTCCCCTGTTTTCCAAACCCAATACCTTTTGGACAGTCTGTACTGCATGTAAAACACAATTTGAGTACCTTAGGACTTACCTCAACCACAATCTTCTTTGTCAGAACTGTCATCGGCCATTCATCGGTGTTGAGACATCTCCCCCATCCATAGATGGAAATGGCCCCGCCCCTATGTGGGCTTCTTACAACCAAGGACAGAATTCTACTCGGCATACAAGGACTGAAAATTCCACAAATATGGAACCTAAGTTTCAGTCAGTGGTATTTTCTAAAAATGGCATTGTTGGAAGTGCACCATCAACATTATCAGGTGCTAAATCCATGAAATTGAAAAGAAAACATGGAGAGGAATCCCTTCGCCGGCAAACAAAAACAGTTGCTGGTGGAGCTTCTGGATTCAGCAGTTCTGGTTCCGGTTCTGTACTGAAAGGAGACAGGCTGAAGAAGAGAAGGAGCATTGATGAGCAAAGGGAAAACAGTGATGGAAGAGAGACAGCAAAACGGGTGGCTAACAGAAATGGAGGGGTCGGTGAATCTGGTTCTCAAAAGAGTAGTTTAGAAGCAGGAAGGAGGAACATTTCTGGCAACCATAAAGTTAACAGCACGAGAGAGGTGTTACAAGTAGAAATTAGAAAGTTGTTGATGGAGAAGGCAAAGAAGGACATTTCCAAGAGGGTTAAGGAATGGAGCAGTGTGCCTTCTGTACTAAAGACTTCAGAAAAGGATATCAAGAAGGAAAGAGAAAAGCAGAAGGCTACTATGAATGGTGCAAAAGCTGACGCAAAAGAATGTCTAGAGTTTCTGGATTCCAAGAGCAGAGCTCACACCACTGAGCCTTCACCAATCCACGCTGATGATGATCCAGATACAAACATCAGTGATCAGCTAGCAATGAGTGTTCCGGATCCAGACTTTCATGATTTTGACAAGGATCGCACGGAGAAATCGTTTGGTGATAACCAGATTTGGGCTGCTTATGATAATGATGATGGGATGCCTCGGTATTATGCCATGATCCACAGTGTGATATCACGGAAGCCTTTCAAAATGCGGATTAGTTGGCTTAACACCAAAAGCAACCGTGAATTGGGCCCATTAAATTGGATTGGTTCTGGATTTTACAAGACCAGTGGAGACTTCTGGATAGGTAAGCATGAAACCAATGATTCTCTTAATTCCTTCTCTCACAAGGTGAAGTGGGTGAAAGGTGCAAGAGGGGCCATTCAAATATATCCCGGAAAGGGAGATGTTTGGGCTCTTTATAAAAACTGGTCCCCCAATTGGAATGAGCATACGCCGGATGAAGTCGTACACAAATATGACATGGTTGAAGTTCTTGAGGACTACAAAGAGGACAAAGGGGTTACCGTTGCTCCTCTTGTTAAAGTTGCTGGTTTCAAGACAGTGTTTCGCCAGCATCCTGACCCAAGCAAAACCAGGACAATTCCAAGAGAGGAGATGTTTAGGTTTTCTCACCAGGTACCTTCAGTTCTGCTCACAGGTCAAGAAGGTCAGAGTGCTCCTGAGGGTTGCTGGGAGCTTGATCCTGCATCTACTCCTTTGGAGCTACTTCAGGTATTAACAAAAGTTCAGCTGGATGCAATGATGGAGACTGCTGAAAAAGATGAGGAAAAATATTCATATGGGGATATGAAAAAATCCAATGAAGAAGATTTCATTGAAAATGTCAACAGAGTTGAGGAAAAAGGTGTGGGGGGAGAGGCTGCTAGGGAAGATGTAGCTTATGCTAGGAAGAATAAGGGGAAGGAAACAAATGAAAGCACAGTGATGGTGTATAAACGGAGGAGATGAAAGAACTACAAAAAAAAAAAAAATTAAAGAGGCTAGAAGTTTCTCTGTTAGGTTTGACTTAAACTGAAGGGCTCATTCAACAGTTTAGGCCAAGTAGTTGAAGTGTTAGAAAATTGAAGTTAGAGATACAGAAACTGATTTAGCAATTCTTTCCTTTACTATACCTTGGTGGCATTACAGTTTTGTTTGAAGTTACTAGTGCTCACTGCACCTTTCAATTTTTTTACACCTGAGAAAGGCTTCAGAATCTGTTACTTCTTTGATACACACAAAATAAATAAAATTCCACCCTCTTCTTCCTCCTGTATTTTGGGGTGTCAAGTGAATTTAGTTTATGACTCCAGTTTTGTATTCTAACTATATGCTAACGAGGGTTTGGCTTTAATCATGTACCTATTCCCTCATGGAAAGTTTGGGAGGACACCATTTTTTTTCTTTAGTCATTCCTAGTATGGTTTCAGAAGCTAAACTAGTGTTGGTGTCCCTGAAAAACCTTTTAAACAACCGTGAGACACCATGGTCAGGATTGTAATATCTTCCTTTTTTAACCTCCCCTCGCTGCATATAGTACAAGGCTACAGGCACCCCACTGATACAGTATCGCAAGGTATTTGGCACACAAAATGTGCTTGTATGTGTTCCTGTTCTTTACTAAGCTGTACAGGCTAATGAACAGGTGCATCAAGTGGAACCTAGCATCACCTTAATCTTTTTTTTTTTCTTTTTTTCCCAGCAAATACAGGGCAAAGTAGGCCTTGAACCCAGTTTTGATTTGGGTTGTGAGTTCTAATTTGTGGTCTCTCATATGATACGGAAAAAAAAAGGCAGAATTTTGGTATCTGAAAAGGAGTTGTAAAAAGGGGTTTCTTGTAGAGGCATATGATAAACACGGTGAGTAAAAGCAGTCAAACTGAGGAGCATAAACTGAATGTCCTTTAGAGAAGGTACAAATTGAGAAACAGAGAATTGTGCCTTTGTCCATTTGATTCTTTTTTTAAAAAAAAAAAAGAAAGAAAGTAAGAAACAAAAAACAAAGGCTTTTTAAAGATGCAAAGCATCATGTGATGGCACTATGTGGTATCATTGGCTGATAAGTTGGTGAAATGGACAGTGTGATAAAGGTATGGTATGTACACATTAACTTTTATTTTATTCTTCATTCAAAGATTCGGGGTTGGACTGCAAAAATTCTATTTCTTTTTTCTTTTTATCAATATTTCTTAAACCATCCTATTAGATGCCTTTTATGGCTTAAAAACATAACAAAACACTTAGCATTATAAAATGATGATAGTGATGGACATTTTTTCCAATGATAAAGACAATTTCGGATTAGTTTTTACGCCATTCTAAACGATTTTAAAAACATATTCCACGGATAGATTAGTGAATATTATAATTGTTTTAAGCAAAGCTAGAGTGGCCCGTCCCTTTTTGACATGCGATTTACACATGCAAACCTGATCGGTAGTAGTGCTGCATTATGTCAAAGAAATGTGATTCTTTATGACAACTCAAAATTGACGTTCTATTTTACCAAACTTGATTGCATCGTTAACTTACTTAGTTTGACTTGGTAGGGAAAAGGATGACATAGTGATACTCATACTCCATGATAAAAATAACAAAATAAAATAAAATACTCTTATAGTCTATGGTTTCATTGATAAACCCATGGTAATTATAATGACACTCCCATTACTTTAATTTTTTTTTTACAAACCTTAATATATATTGAATGTTATTATCATATAATTTTTTATATTAATGTCATCCTCAAATTTTTAGAGGTTTTCAATTAAAAATATCCATCCAATTTTAAGACTTTCAATTCATATTTCTATCCAAATTATACTCTCTCCTTTTCTTTTTCTTTTTCTTTTTTTAAAGAAATTAATTCATTTTGTAGAGACTACATTTTCTCTTAAGTGATTCTAACAAAAATTCTTACTTATAAAATTAGAATAATGTAATTATAAAATTGATATAAAATTAGTTTGGACGCAAAATTAATAATATTCCAATAATTTGATCGTATATTTAATTATTATTATTATTATTATTTTTTTGGATACCAGCACTTTTATTTACCCGAAACCAATTATTTTGGCATGGCATAAATGTCATTTGAAAATAGTATACATTTTTTTTTTAATCAAGCCAAAGACTCCTTGAGCTTTATACATTTATTTATACATAAATTATTTCAATACTACAAAAGCCACTTAAATGAAGCCACGTATATTAATCGACAATTATCATTAAAATTGCTATGATTCAAGAGATTTTGGAAAACACATCAATTTTTATAAAATATATCAATTAGTACACATTAGTTTTTTTTTCGCGCTATGCTCGGAAGTTGGATAAAATACATAAAATTGTTTAGAGAAATCATTTCAGTTTGATAGTCTCGTTTTATGGTGTGAATCTATAAAGATATATAAAATCAAAGGTGAAAAAACTTATTTATAATTTTTTAATCATCAAAATTTAACTATTTCTTATTTGTGTTTTTCATAAATTTTCTTTTAGAAAAAGGATTTATCCTTATTAATCCATGGATTATTAACTAAAAAGAAAATTAAATAAATTTTTTAAAAAAAGCTTTAGTATTTCATAAGATTGTGTCAAAAAATATAAATAACAATTATTAAAAGCTTACATAGAATTGAACAAATAATTTTTTTATTTAATGTTGATGAGAATATTGGGTTTTGAAAAAATATGAATTTAATTTTTATATATTTATTTACAAAAGAATGCATAATATTAAAATAAAAAACTATATTAATTTGACTTTCAACTATTAATTAATTAATTTTTTTCTAAACAAAACTGAGAAAAAATTATTTGAAATACACTTTTAATCTAAAAATGTATTTTAGACAAATTATATATATTAATCATGCCACTATAATTTAAAAACTATCTAAATCTACTTTTTCAAAAGAAAAAATAATTATGTCCTAAAATTTTATTCCAAAATCCATACATATAGAAAAATAAATAAAAAAATATCAGTGAATATAATTTTAAATTAATTGAATGAGAATTAAAACAAAATGATAAATTAAAATAGTGAATTTTAACTAATAAAAATAATTAACAAAAAACATTAAAACAAAACGGGACCAAATCACAATATAATTAAAGTTTGAAATTGAAAAAAGAAAGAGAATTTTAAAAAATTGGCAAATTAAAGTAGTAAATTTTAAATAATAAAAATAATTAACAAAAAACACTAAAACAAAATAGGACCAAATCACAATATAATTAAAGTTTGAAATTGAAAAAAAAGGTATAGAAATTTTGAGGACCAAAGTGTTACAAAATTATCATGAATAGTGAAAAAAAATAGTAATTTTGTGAGTGTATGAATAATATTTTAAATAATGAATAAATAGTAACATCATATTTTATTTTAGTTTTATTGATAATTGATAATGGCTTTATTTAAATAAATAGAGTATAGAACGATGGATATGTCATGTAGTACAAAATTCTTCATTGCTTTTCAAGTTACAGTCTCATTTGACTTTTTATGTAGACTAAGAAAGTGTAATTAATTACATGCCATGTTTTTTTTTAAAAAAAATTACTTTAATCTAGATTTTGGTAAAATTAAATTAATTTATTCCATGTTTGTTGTTTTTGGAATCAATACTTGCCTCTTTAGCTATTTTCTCCAAATTAACTTTTATTTTCAAAAAAAAAAACTCTTATTTCTTTTAAGAATAATGTACAGAGTTTGATCGATTAAAAAAATCCCATCCTAATGAAAGTATACTAAAAGTCTAAAAATAATAATAGACTCAGGGATCCATAACTTCTCTTTCTTTTTTTTTCATTCTTTAAATAATTCTTGGAATTTGAAAACATTGACCCAATTTTTCATATTCTTATTTTCTATCTTCCTAACTAAATATTGAAATCCTTGAACAGATAATCAAATCTCATATTTCAAGATTAAATTTCCAATTTACTCTAACACTACAAAAAAAAAAAAAAACCAAATAGAGACGAAATTTTATCCATTATTAAATAGTAAAAAAATAGTGACAAAATAGTATTCGTTGAAAACAAGGATGGAATAATAATGTAATAGCGAACGGTTTATGAGCAACAAAGACTAATATGTCGCTTTAGAGATGGTTTAGCAACATATTTACTAAGAAAGATATCGACAGAATGACAAATCCGTTGGTAATTTCAATGTCTCGATTTAGCGACAAAATATCCGTCACTAAAAGACAAATCTTTATAATTTAGAGAAAGGAAAATCGTCACAATATATGAAAAAAATGAGCAACCAACGAGTGAAAAATTAGAAGCCTATTTTGAGATGGATTAATGATGGATGTAAGTGTCCGTCGCTTTTAAGCGAGGGGATAGAGTTTGTCGTTATTTTGCAATCCCTAATTAAACCTCATACTTCTTCCTCCTCCTCCATTTTCTTCTCCCTCTCCTTCTCCAGCCTAGCAACTGCCGGACTCCTTCCCTTCCAAGCCACCACCAAACTCCGCTCCTCTACTCTTAATCAATCCACACACACTCTAAGGTGATTTCTCCTAAAAAATCTTATTTTGTTCTTCCTTCCTCTTAGTGTAATTCCATCCGAGCTAGATAAGTTTTTTTTTCTTTTTTATTTTCTTAATTAAAATGAGTAATTTGTTGTAATTGTTAGGTTAATTTTAAGTTTAATTGCTTGATGTATAATTGTGTATATATTTAATTGTTATTTTATTGATTTGTTTGTTAAATTGTTAGTTTTTGTTAATAGTTAGCCTAATTTGTTGATTAAATTATTAAATTGTTAAATTTTGTTAATTGTTAGGTTAATTTCTTAATTAATTACAATTTAAATTTAATTAGAATTGATTTCTAATTAATTAAGTTGATTTTACTTATGTTTAGTTAATTAATTAGGCTAATTATGTTTAATTGGTTAAATAGAATAAAATTGTCAATTAATTGTAATTTTGTTAATTAATTGTTTAATTTTTCTTAATTAAGTTAATTTAATTGTTATTTTAAATTTAATTTTTTAGAATTATAATTAATTAAGTTAATTTTATTTATATTTATTAATTGGTTAATTTTGTTTAATTAGTTGAATTATAATTTTATTTATATTATAAATTCTTAATTAATTTTTATTTTAAATTTAATTTTTTTATAATTAGAACTAATTAAGCTAATTTTATTTGTAATTAATTAACTACTTAGGTTAAATTTTTTTAATTGGTTTAATTAAACTTGTTAATTTATTTTTATTTTAAATTTAATTTGGTTAGAATTAGAATTAATTAAGTTAATTTGATTTATATTTAATTAATTAGTTAGGTTAATTATGCTTAATTTTTTGAATTAAAAATTTATTTATATTAAAAAATTTTAATTTATTGTTATTTTAAATTTAATTTGGTTAGAATTTGAATTAATTAAGTTAATTTAATTTTTTTTATTTAATTAGGTTAATTATGCTTAATTGGTTGAATTAAAACTTTACTTTTATCAAAACTTCTTAATTTATTGTTATTTTAAATTTAATTTGTTAAGAATTAGAATTAATTAAGTTAATTTGATTGATAATTAATTAGATTAATTATGTTTAATTGGTTGGATAAAAATTTATTTATATTAAAAATTGTTAATTTTTTGTTATTTTAAACTTAATTTGGTAAGAATTAGAATTAATTAAGTTAATTTGATTTATATTTAATTAATTAATTATGTTAATTATGTTTAATTGGTTGAATATATATATAATTTATTGTTATTTTAAAAATAATTAGGTTAGAACTAGAATTAATTAGTCTAACTATTGCATATATAATTTTTGAAGTGTGTTAAAATACGTCATAGTGTATTGAACCCGAGGGGTCGGAGACCTCCGAAAATTGAGGAGAACTAAAGTTGGTTCAATGTTCTATGATAGAGTTGGGAGGACGAGCTTAAGATTTAATTTTGTTGTAGTGTCCAAAAAAATTGTTGATCTAGGTGTATGTAAATTGATTATTGGTTGATTTAATTTATTGTTTATGTGATCATTTGGAGTATTTTTTAATTGAAAAATATGCAATTTATAGGAGAGACTTTGTCGAAATTTTATTAGATGTTTTAAAAAATTATTAATTAAATAATTTTTTGCTACCTCAAAACTTTTAGATGTGTTGAATTTTCTTATTTTAAACTTAATTTGGTAAGACTTAAAATTAATTAAGTTAATTCAATTTATATTTAATTAATTAATTATGTTAATTATGTTTAATTGGTTGAATTATAATATATATATATATAATTTATTGTTATTTTAAAAATGATTAGGTTAGAATTAGAATTAATTAGTTTAATTATTTTGTATATAATTATTGAAATGTGTCAAAATACGTCATAGTGCATTGAACCCGAGGGGTCGGATACCTCCGGAAATTGAGGAGAACTAAAGTTAGTTCAATGTTCTACGAATAAGTCGGGAGGATGAGCTTAAGATTTAATTTTGTTGTAGTATCTAAGACAATTATTGATCTCGGTGTACGTAAATTGATTGTTGGTTGATTTAATTTATTGTTTGTGTGATCATTTGAAGTATTTTTTAATTGAAAAATATGCAATTTATAGGAGAGACTCGTCGAAATTTTATTAGATGTTTTGAAAAATTATTAATTAAATAATTTTCTCGTTGCCTCAAAAATTTTAAATGTTTTGAATTTTGTACTAGTGGCCTTTTTAGTAATAAAAGAATATCAAATTTATAGATTTTAGTTTGTTTTGATTCATAATAACTTGTAATATAATTTTCGATCAAATTGTTATTCATTTTGTAAACCGATTCGGATGTTATTCTTGACTTCTACCTTATGGATTGGAGAGATCCGGTTGTCGTGTCGGTATCATGACTCGATGTTGATCATGCGATTGATAGTGACTGTGTAATCGGACGTGACACTCGCTAGTACAACTATTCATGGGCACGGACTTGATATTGGTGTCGGCATGTCCTCATCCCCTCTAATAGTGCCCTTGTCGGTTATGCCTCTATCGGTAGTGCCCCATGTTATGGATGATCCCACTACGATTTTCTCAACTCAACGAAACTCTACTCGGATCTAATGATGGACAAACCATTAGGGTTATGAATAACTCGGTAAGTAAAATGTTTTACATGCGATAATTAGTTTTATATTTTTATATATTATATTGAAATCATTAATTCACTTATTTATTATTTATTTGTTTTATTCGACGAGTTTAATTCCATCAAGCAAGTGCTTCACAAAAATCATCGTAATTTTTAAAAGAGCGATTGGACATCGCCGGCTTTACATTAAAGTTTGTCTTCATGGAGACAAAAGACTTTTACTTTAATGAGCTTATTATAACATATTAATTATTTATTTATATTTTATTTAAAGTGTTAATTTAACATGAAAACTATTAATATTTTTTTCATGTATAAATACTTTTTATGGGATGCAACTCGTCAATGCACGGATTAAGGATGTGTGAGAGAGTTTGGCATAAAGGCGGTATAATGACATGCTTAACAAGCTGAAACATAAGAATAACAAATTTGTATTTATTAAACACAAGGTATGGGAAGTATGGCATCGGGATTGGGCCACTTTCGAGTATCGTGTCTAATCTCGGTATGAGTCTCATAATCGCATGTCGAAGATGGATGGTGTTAATGTTGGCCCATCTAAGAACTAGAAGGTCCATTTCTTTCATCGAGCATGTCGAGCATTTAGTAAATTCTATATTATCCATTATGTTGTAAATTAATTTTTACATTTATTTTATCTCATATTATTTTGTCTATTTTTTCAGCATAATAAATTGGATTGTAACCTAAATCCTTACAAGTCTGTTTGTGACCATTTACAAGCAAAATGATAGGGCATTCGTCGACAAGAGATTGTAGACAATAATAGTAAGATTTTATATTTTTAAAATACATACACACACACACACACACACACACATATATATATATGATTTAATATTGTCATTATTTTAATGATATAGAAGCGCTTGGAGTCAATGCAAGAAATAGTCAGTAAGGAGTGGTAGGAGGGTGATTTATGGTCTCCACATATTGATATATCCAAGATATATTTGGATGCTGAAGGGAGAAGAAGTAGAGAGTATATGACTTCAAAACTTATGTGTCCTAGTGTTACTCACTTTCCGACGCCAAGTCCTTCTTTGTCACTTCGTGATATCCCGGTGGTAATATCCAAGAGGTTTATCTCCAATAAGAAGATAAGATCAAAAGGATAGAGGCAACCATCTAGCAATAGCCCAATCAAATTAGCAAGCATACGAGACTCGGTTGCAAAAAATGATGGGATTGTTACGTAACCTCTAGTAGACTAATGTCTCTCTCATCGACCCTCTCACAACCCAAGAGACAGCTTGTTCCTCTTAACACCCAACAATCGAAGATGATGCAAAAATGATACTAATGAGGACTAGATTTCAAGTTTTTGTTTTTAAAAAAAGTTTTTAATATTTTTATACACCTTAAGGCATTTATATATTTATTTTATTTTTATTAAATAATATATTATATTTTAATAAGGTGTTGTTTATAGTTTTTTATTATTACAATTGACAATATATAGTTATTGATTTTTTAAAAAATAATAAAATTAAAAATTCATTCGTTTGGCGACAAGTTTAGAAACGGAATTGCAACAATATTTAGCAACGCATACACAAATGGTCACACAATAACGATGGAATTGTGAGTATTTTTATGACTATCATTTAGCGATAAATTGTTCCGTCGCTATTTAGCGACGAATATAAGTAGAAATAGCGATGACATAGCAATGGACATGAGACCGGACAAAATACTATTGTAGATCAATTTAGCGATGGAAATTCAATAAAATAACGACGGACAATCCGTCACTAATCGTTGATGAAAAAAATTCAATCGTTAAGGAAATAGTGACCACCATGTTAGTGATGGAATTAAAATTATCTCTAATTCCTCACTCGTATATAAGATTTTTTGTAGTATAAAAATAGAAGAGGATTAAATTGTCAATTGCATATTGACTTCTATTCTACAAAAAAATTCACTTACACTAAGAAAAGAAAACTATAATCAACTCCAAGATTTTGTATTAATGAAGCAAATCCCATTCTAAAAATTAGATTAATAACATTATTGAGATCCCTTTTTAGTGGTGGTTTTGTGTTATTTTGAAGATGCTTATTTAAAAAAAAATTATTTTACAATATATGGTATCTTTATATTGTAAATCTTCTTTTCGAACGATCTCAAGAGTACATTCCTTGCATCGGTTTAATACATTCATATTTGTTTGCTAAATATCGCATTGAAATGGATGAATATGAGCGTATCCTAAGGGAAAGTTAGGTATGAGAATGTTTGAGATTTTTTTGGGAAAATTATCTGAGATGCCTTTGGCAAGTCAAGGCATCTCAAATGTTCTAAGTCATTAAATTACTTAAACAAACCTAAGAATTCAATTCCCTTCTAGAATGGAGGGAATTTGAGATGCCACTAGTTTTGACAATGTGAACTTTTTTTTTTATTATTAAATGTCTCGTCTTTTGTATTAAGTTGTCCAATATTCTTTTATTTTTATTAATAATTACTCAAATGTTTCAAGTGACTAATACACACACGATATATATATATATATATATATATATATATATGTTTCGGTGACTTTAATTGAATATCCAAATAATTAATATGTTAAGTACGTTATGGAATTTTTTGATGTATAAATTAATTTACTCGATAATAATAATTTTGTAAAAAAATAAATTTGTTGCTGGATTCATTTTAAAATATTAATTTTAAACACAAATTAATATGAGTTTTTATAATAAAAGGATAAAAATCTTATTTCCCAATCAGATATTTTAAATTTTAAGCGGTAATAGTCCAATTTGTTCTTATCTAATACGGTCAATGTTTAATTTATTCTTATATTATAAAATAAGTCAATTATATTTTTGTATTTTAAATGAATTTTCATTCTATCTTTCTATAATGAATTTTTTGGAACAAACCATAAAAAAAATCACCCGACTAGCACATGACTATTGTTTTTCAAAAACATCCCTTAGTAAAACGTTCAAGTCACAATTTATTTTAAAGGCATTTTCAAAAAAAAAAAAAAAGTCATGTATAAGTTAGGTGATTTTTTTCTATAATTTGGCTGAAGAAATTCACCATAATAGATTGAAAACTTTCTTTTATAAAAAAAAGAAAAGAAAAGAAAGAAACACAATTAAATTGACATATTATATAAGTATCTAGGCCATTTTTCTAAATTTTAAAAGCAAAATGGTAAGCCTATTTGCATTTATCGTGAAATAAGCCAAACATAATAAAAACATATTAGTACTAAAACTTTTTATTTTCAATCAAATACAAATATCATAATTATTCCAACGATTACATTCCTAGCAATTCAAAAAAAAAAAAAAAAAAAAGCATCTAAAAATCGGTAGACCAAAAGTTTGCTGATTGTTAAATAAAATTACATAAATGACACAAAGGTGCACAACCATGGACGATAAGCCGAAAACAGGGAATCCAAACAAGAGCAAAAGAAAAAGTCGAACAAATCAGCAAATCACACGGCCCCAAAACACTGAAACGCTTTCACCTTATCTCTTCATCTCCCCCATTCATCTCATCTCCAACCCTCAAAAAAACAAAACACAAAACAACTTTTGTTTCCAATCAACAAAACAATGGACAACACCACCACCAATCACCAGCCTCAACCCACCGCATACCCACCGCAACCCACCACCACAACCACCAACACCCCTCCGCCACCACCAGGAGGAGCACCATCCTCAACCCCATTCCACCACCTCCTCCAACAACAACAACAACAACTTCAAATGTTTTGGTCTTACCAACGTCAAGAAATTGAACAAGTTAATGATTTCAAGAACCATCAACTCCCTTTAGCGAGAATCAAGAAAATCATGAAAGCCGATGAAGATGTGCGCATGATCTCTGCTGAAGCACCTATTCTCTTTGCTAAAGCATGCGAGCTTTTCATTTTAGAACTGACAATTCGTTCTTGGCTTCATGCTGAGGAAAACAAGAGAAGGACTTTACAGAAGAATGACATTGCTGCAGCTATTACAAGAACTGACATTTTTGATTTCTTGGTTGATATTGTACCTAGAGATGAGATCAAAGAGGAAGCTGCTGGTCTTGGTGGAATTGTTGGTGCTACGGCTAGTGGAGTGCCTTATTATTACCCTCCGATGGGACAGCCCGCCGCTGCTACTGGAGGGATGATGATTGGAAGGCCAGCTATGGATCCTGGCACTGGTGTTTATGTTCAACCACCTTCTCAGGCTTGGCAGTCTGTTTGGCAGACAGCTGCTGCCGAGGATGGTTCTTATGGGAGTGTTGGTCCGAGTGGTGGACAAGGGAATCTTGATGGACAAGGGTATGTTTTTCATTTTTTGATGTTTTCTGTTTTCTCATTTTTCTTGTTTTGTTGTTTGGGTTCTCATTTTTAGCTACTTTTTTTTTTTTAATGGATTTGGAATGTGGATTTTGTTGTAGTGAGGTGGTTATGTAAGATGATTTCTGGGTTTTGTTCAAAGGAGAGGCTTTGGGGTCATTTGGGGGATATCTTTTATGGGGTGTTAAATTCTGTTTTTTTGAATTTTATGTCTCGGCCTGTTGTTTGGTTATTTTTGTGTAGGAGATAAATGAAACCTAGAAAAGCAGCAGTTTTTTGTGGTTTGGTGGTTCCTACTGGTTAGAATTTAGTAGATTTGGGTGTACATTTGATCTCAATGTTATGGTAAAGAAGCAATCTTTTAGCCTATTTGAGTTGAAGGCAGTTGAGTTTTGCTCAAACAGTCTGGTTTTATGCATTTTGGTTGGCATTGTTTCTAGATTTCTTTTGCATGCCCATGCTTAAAGGTGTTTGCTACTTGCTGGCACCTTGGCGGATTTTGTTTGTATGTGTAGGTTGGTTTAAGCATGCGACAATGGAGAACTTTTTGTGGATCTAATAAACAGAGGTTAACCTTTGGAGCCTGAAAAGGTATATAATGGTAGTCATAGTTGTGTTGTTATCCCTAAATCCCTTGTAGGCTACAACAAATGGATATTGTTTGTGACGAAGTATTCTATTTACATTGATGGTCCCCATAAGGAATTGTTTAAGGTTAAGAAAAGAATGGATAACGTGTCATAGGATGGATGTCGATGAGAGCTTGAGTTGTTTGATTCTCAATGCAGGTATTATGTCAATCGTTTTGATTGCAATGGATGTCTTGGGAGAGGATCAAAGAATGAAGATTCTGTTCGTTGTTAAATAAAAAATTTTCTATAACAAGAGACAAGCTTGTTCAGTTTGTCTTTAATTTGATCACACTGCTTAAGGACATTTCCATCAAAAGAGTTTTTCTTAAAAAGGGAGGGGTGTAATGTATGCTAACACGTGGGAATAACTTTACCAGCTACTAATTTTTCAACTGTAGTCTAGAATTTGACGAGTGTAAGTACGTGTTCTAAGATTAGTGAGGTTAATTTTTGTCGTTTATGCTATACGTGTGGTGTTCGTTGTGGAACAATGTTGTTTCACTTGTAGAATTTTTGTATTTGGATTTTCTGTTAATGGAATAAGAAATAGGCTGTCTTTCACAATTTGGCACACTGAGTCTGAGTAGGAGCTTGAGCGAGTAACTTAAGGCAGAAATCCCTGATTTTTGTCTATCTTCTTGTTTGGTGGTTGCATGAAATATTTTTTTCCTTATAAAATCTTAAACGCTTTTTTCAAATCTTTTTTGGTTTATAAAATCTTCAGTGTTGTTCTACTATGATTCTCTGGATAATCAGTTACATTTCCTTCTTATCATAGATCATCCTATGCATGTATGAAGAAATTAATAAGAAAATTTTCAATTTTGTCTCTTGCCATTGGTGTCACCTAAGATTGTATTTTGTTGACAATCTTCAATTTTCTCCTATCTTTGAATGGTTGTTCCATTTTCTTCCCATCATAGATCACCCAATGAAACAATAGTTTATTAGTAACTTTGGCTGGTATGTGAACTTGCTTTTACTTCTTTCACAAAATTGTATTTTAATGTCATGGCATGTGTATTTCTTTCCTTTTGACAAACGCTTGTGTGTTGTCATGAACTAGAAGAGCCTGTCTTTATGGCTGTTTCTGTTAGATGAGATGTCTTACACGTGATGTTTGGGGACAATTGAGGGCAGAGCTTTATGGGTGTTATCTTATGCTGTCTGAATTTTCTGGCCTGTTGAGCTGTTTTTGGCTATCATTATATAATAGAATGCAGTTGATTTTTGTTCAAATGATATGAATTCTGTGATTTTTCGTTGACATTGTTTCATTGATTTGTTTCACATGGCCATAAAAGTGTTGCTTCTTGTTGGCTGTTTTTTGTTCATTTATGTTAGTTGCAGTTTATGATGGTGGGCACCTTTGGTGGATTTCTTCAAATAAATTAGAAATTAGCCTCCGCGACCAGGCCTGTAAAGTATACAGTAGTCTGTCATAATTGTGTTATTATCACCTAAATCCCTTCTAGGCTACAGCAAATGGATACTACCTGCAACGTAAGTAGCCTGTATACGTTGATGGTTTTCATGGGAAGTATTTGAGGTCGTGAAAAATGGAGACACGTGGCATGATGTCACAAGCTATTGATTTTTATTTGTGTTCTGAATTTGATGAGTGAATTCCTTGGTTAATTTTTGTGATGCGAATTTCTGTTTTCCATTCTATACATGAGGTGCACTGTGTGGGACCATGCTATTTCACTTCCTGGTTTTTTTTGTATGTAGATTCTGTTAAAATTGGAATAAACAACAGGCTGTCTTTTGCTACCTTCCAGACTGAGTACCAACATACTGTGGAAATGCTTGATTTTTGTGTTCTAGTTCCCTTACTTCTTGTGTGATGATGGTTGGGTAGAAGTCTAATTTTCCTGAGAAAATCTTGATCATCTCTTTGGTTTATAAATTCTTAGATCTTATTGGACTATAATTACTCTGAATAAACGGTTCCATTTTCTTTTTACATTGATGACCAATATATATTGGAAGAACTTAATAAGGAAATTTCTCGATATTCTTTTTCTTCCTAATTGTTTCCTTTCTTGCTGTTGGTGTTTATCATAAAATTGTCTTTCATATAAAACTCCTTGATTTTGTTGTATCATCTCTGAGCTGTCGTTCCATTTTCTTCGTACCACCACCCAATAAATATATTATGTTTCTAAACGTGTATTTCTTTCCTTTTTCGCTCTTGTTTGTGTATTCCTGTGCACTACACCCCAACCTCTCTTTATGGCTGTCAGTAACTCAGTATATTGTTAAAGAAGATGCGTTATGTGCGATATGTGTTGAAGCTGTGGTATTTCTCTCTCCTCTCAAACTAGACTTATATTTCTTTGGTTCCTCTTCATCAGCCCTTCACATACAAGCTCCAGGTGCTGAATATTTTTGGTCAAGCAATGGGGATGTAAAAGCACTGAATTACTCCACTTTTCAGGCAAAATGAAATGTGCATCATAGGATGGTTCAATTTATCCTCAAAGGTCCCTGCAACTTTTATGTTAAACTCTACTTCTTAAAGTTTCAGTTTACAGACATGTCCTACCCATGACAAATGCAAAGGTTCTTATAACTTGTTAATTTTCAACTTCTCATGATTTGCTTTATTCTGTTGCCAGGGTTTTCTTTTTTGCATGTGAGGGGGCAGTCTGTTATATATTGTATCACCCATAAGAAATGCATACCTTCAATGTGATTAATTGTCTTTTGCTTATTAGAATCAGAACAACAGCTATGCCTTCTTTTATTCATAGATCAAAATTGTCTCCTGAACATCAATGATTGAAGCCCCCACTTTTTCTTCATAAGCCTTGATCGTGCTTTACGTTCGTTTGCTATTTAGACTATTTATTATAAACTTGGTGGAAAAGAAAAAAAAAGAAAAAGAATTATTACATAACAGATTCGATCTAAAATGGCAAGAATTATTGCATAAACGATGCATATTTTTTTTGTTTATGCTTCTTTCTGACATTTATTGCGACAGCATGAGTTTGTGAAATTATACAGGTGATTCTTATGTTTTCAAATTCCGGATCTGATTATTCTTATTCAACATGTCAAACCATTGTCTCCTTTGATACTCCCTCCCTTCTGCTATTTCTTTTAGCTTCGTCTGGCTGTTGTTGTGACTTGTTATAAAGTCAATGAAAGAGAGAAATGGCTATGCTTTGTTATTCTTCCCATTTAATGTCATCTGATGTCTGACCATTGCTTTCCCTCTGATTGTCCAACTATTTTTCCTTGGTTCTTTTTCTGCAGTTAAGCTTGTCAGATGCAGCGGTTATTCAGTGGTGCAAGAGAAGGCAAATATGGACCTTGGCTGATATTACTGGAATTTTGAGTGCATATGATCTCTAAATGTACTTGCTTGCTATTGTTTAAGAAAGCTGTCTGTAGCTGTTAGAGACTTCTTCTTAAACTTTTTAACTTCATTGTATGGCAGCTCTACAATTGCTGCTATAACTTGCCTAACTATATCTGATGTGCAGTTTCATAATTTATGATCTATTTGTTATTGATTTGATTGGTTCTATCTCATCATATGCTGCCATTTGAATGTCAGTCCTGAGATTTACTTTTTATTTGATTTTGTTTCATATTGGATAGAAGACATGAAAACTGGCCCCATAGTTTTCTATCTATTTTCGATTGTATAAGGATTAATCTTTATTGCAAAATTTTTTGGTCCCATTGAACAATTTGTTGAATGTCAGAAATCAATATTTCTCATTTTTTATATATTAACTATTGTTTATTTATAATAAAAAAAATTTCTACTTTAGGGGTTAAATTGCGTATATCAAAAAATTAAAAGAACAAAACTTTTGCATTAATGACCAAAATGTAATGAAATTTAAATATAGGGACTAAAATGAATTGTTGAAATTCAAAGGAATCAAAATGAATTTTTACAAAAACTTTGTCTACTCCAAACATGTGCTTGTCAATAAAAATTGTCCTGTCCAGTCTAGTCTATTTCTCTTTGTCCTGTCCTTTCCAGTGTACCGAACACAATTCAATCTCATCTATTGTTAAGTCTTGTCTAGCATATCAAATACTGTTAAATATAAGATAAGAACATGTGTTTTTGGAGTGCAATCTAATCTTATTTACTATCTAGTCATGTTTAATTCAATTGAGCATCACAACTTTAGGTTTAATCTTAGCTAATGTGGATTGGTTGGAATCTCTAATTCTTAGTAAGCAACCCAACACCAGAGTTGCAGTTCCAAGCTCACTTATTAGGGGAAAACAAGTTATTTCTAGTGAGTCCTTTCTTTTGCTATTTTTCAAACATATAATATGTATTTTACATGAAAGAACAATAAATTTATATATAAAAAATAAAGAATATGAAATGAAATAATTAAAATATAAAAACAATATTATATTTTAAAGCATGTCTGATACTCCCAACATACAGACGTGGGTGCGTGAAGCGTGTGTGTATGTGTGTTTGTTTTCTTTTCAAAGGTAAGCGTGCGTGGTTCCTTTCTAGACGATTCTAAGTATGCTCCATCCAAATCAGTTTGTACATTCAAAAAAAAATTGATGCCAATTGATGCCATAAAAAAAGAAGCCCTTTTTCTCCCCCTCTCTGACCAACACCGATACATTACCACCAGTGACAATTGATGCCAACAACGAGCACAACAATAGCTTTGCCACACCAGCCCCTTTCGACAATCCGAAAATCGACCGCCATAGCCCAAACGACGTTGATCTTCTCTCTCTCTCTCTCTCTCTCCGATAGCAATGGCTCCCTCGACATCAATCTCCACCATAGCCACCCAAACCAAAGCCAACAAACCCTCTCCATCCATTACAGCATAAAAATGGACGACTATAACCCTAAAATCGACCACTACAACCATCAATTTACTCTCCTACACAACCAAACCAGAATGACGAGCAACCTTCATTTTTCCATATTTTTTACTTAGTTTATTTCTTTTTCTATTTCTTTTGGTAAATAGAAAAATTGAAGAATTCATTTTTCTTTGGTAAAAATAAAAATTCTTTTGATGGGTATTTATGAATGCATGTAAATACAAATTAGTCCTTTTTATTTTTGAGAAACAAATCAATTAGTATTTTATTTAAAAAATTAATTATTTAATCACTTAACCAATACTGACAAAAATTATTTTATTTCATAAAAATTATATTTTCTCATGAATTCTTCCATATTTTTTCCTTAGTTTATTTTTTTTATTTCTTAAAAAAAAAAACAAAAGAAATTGAATGAGAGTGAAGCAAATTAAGTTACAAAAAAATTTAAAATTATAGGAACTAAATAATTAGTTTTAAAACAAAGAAAGCTAATTAATTTATTTCTCAAAAGCTAAAGAGATTAATTTATTGTTTACTCTGAAAGCCAATAAAAAACAGTAGCAAAATTTCTTTAGGCCGGGGGTGTCATAGCCCACAACTGCCTGAAAATACGTTAATGTGCACGATGGATGAATTTGTTTTACATATTATCATTTTGGATTAGAAATCAGATGGAAATTATAACAAAATAATTTTTATGTAAATATATGGTAATTTGTGCAAGAATAAAACTATATATAAAAAAAAACTTAGTCTCCATGAGAAGAAAAGAAAGAAACATATATAAGATTATAAAATGACGAAATACGCAATTCGCTTATGTTCCAACAATAACAAGCATTTTACAATTATTATTTTTAAAGTGATAAGATATTCAGAAATAAATTTTAGAAAACATATCATCATCAGTTAAGAAAGTTTTTTTTTTTTAATTGATTTTTCAACTCTTCTAAAATAAATGTGACAAAAGGTTTTTTTTTAATTATTAGTTTTTATTTTTTTATTTTATACACCTAAAGCTCGTGATAGAACTAATTTATTAAAATTTAAATCGGTAAGCTGTTTTGAGGTACCTTGATGTATCAGAGCAATAGTCATGCTGCAAATAATTTTTCATCACATTTTCATATGATTTTTGTTCTTCAGAGCTAAGTTTCCAGAACATTTCTCCATTCCACCAAAAGCTTGAAGAGTTGCATTGCAGATGATCAGTATCAGAGTCTTGTAAAATACATCCATTAATATTGTTGAAATCTTGGAAGTTGACTCCAATCAATCGTTTTCCCATCTGATGCCCAGCCTTCTGCTTTCCAAATGCTTCCCTCTACTTGCATCGCCTGATTGGGACATCATCCACATAGAACCTGAAGATTCAATATTCCTTAAGAACCATGCATGCATGCTACATATATATAAAACGAAAAGTGGTGAATATATCTTAATTACTCTCATAACCTAAAAAATGTGTTTAATTATAAGTAGATGTACTATATAATAAATATATTTGTTTAGGGAGGGATTTTTATCTCACACGACATGGTATTGGTTCCAAAGGATTTGGTAAGAATGGAAATCTTGTGTGGGATCAAACCATAGGCGGATCCTTTGCTCTCTGCCTCCTTGACCATTTGTACTACGCACATTTGTGTGTAACAAATAAGGTGGCCCGTTGCTGCCCAAGAACTCGAAGTCAAGCTCATCATGGACATTTGAATTTGAAATCAGCTGCAATTAAAAGTTCAGAACACAATTTCATTAGTTTATATCAAGGCGACAAATGTATTAGAGGAAGGCAAAATTTAGTACTTACATAGAAGGCTGTAAGAGCTCCTATAGAGTTCCATTTTGATAGAAAAGAAAAGGCATATGAAGTTGCATGAAAAGCCCTCACATAGTATTTCAAAGGCTAATATTTAATCTTACTGGTACCAAATATATTCTTTCTAAACTCACTCTCCAAACAATTTCATGCATTGAAAGTGAGTGAATTCCATAAATTCAATGGATGGAAGTTTTTGGGAAGTAATTTCAAGATGAATCTTTCAATAATTCTGGCATTATATTAATTCTATTTTGAGACAAACATGCATAAATAAGAAATGAGAGATGTTTATATGTATTGGTAAGTAATAAAATCAATTAACCAGAAATGTTTTCCAGTTAAAGTTGAATCTCTGTCTCTTGGTTTAGAAGCAAGGCATGATCAGATCCCCAAGTGACCTGGTAGTTTTCATAGAAGCTTAAATTATCAGCATTTCTTGCATGTGCATGCAACCATGCAGTAATACGGAATATATATATATATATATATATATATATATTAAGAAAGTTATTAATTGTTATGATATATCAATATTTTTTATTCATATTTTTCAAAAATATCTTTTCTTTTTTAAATTTTATTTGGAAATTTTTTGATAAAATATATTTTAATTGAGAGTATTTTAGAAAATTATATCATTTAGTTTGAAGTTTTGATCGGATATACAAATATTTCGGAACCGACATAAATAGAAAAGTGTATAATCTTTTTGGAACATATGGAATAATAAAGAGTTAAGTTTCTTCTACTTTTATCATATATACTAAATTAATCATGGTCATTCAATTTAAATTTAGTATTTTCCAATTCTAGTGTTTATGTATTCTGGTGTACGTGTGAAAAATGAAATTGCATACGCATATATATAGTGCAAATTAATGCCTGACGCATGTATTACTATTGGGAGCTAGAGAAGTGCATAGGAAGGGTATGCATGCATGCCTGGGGAGCTAGAAGCTATTTCCATGGCATTAATTTTAGAACATTCAATTTTTTTATAACTAAAGTGAAAATGAGATAACACTGGTCCTAAATTTATTCACGGGATGAACATTTAAAGCAGTAAAAGAAGCAAATCTTTTCTTAATTTTTTTTTCATTTTGAATTTCCATTTATAAAAAAATTGAATTCCCAATAAGTTAGAAGTAAGGGATAAGTTTTTATTATGCTTGCAAGGAAAAAATTAATCGAACGTGAAATGATTATGCTAAAGAGTTTTTTTCTTTTAAAGAAAAGAAAAAGAAAAACTACATTAAAAAGAATATTGTATTAAAAATGCATAAATATATACAAAGTGTGATTGAAATACATAAATATTTGGTAAATTTATTCAATGATAGGGGATTGGTCTAATGCACTACAACATTAAATTTAATTAGCGACGGTCTAAATGTGAAAAAACCGTTGTAAAAATGATTTTGGGACACTTTAGCGACGGTCAAAGGACCGTGGCTAAAAGGCTCGTCATTAAATTTTTGCGACGGTTTTTGGCCCGTTGCCAATTTAGCGACGGACAAAACCGTTGCCAAAAAAAAAAAATTCCATTGTTAAATATCGCTGTAAATCCTTGCAATATTCGCGACGATCTTGTAAACCCTCGGTAAGTCCGTTGCTAAATAGAGACGGTCTTTGACCGTTGCAAATTTGCTTTTTTAGCGACGGTCTAGACCGTTTCTAAGACCGTCACTAATTGTTTAAATAATTTTTTGTTAAGGCGATATAGAATTAGCTAAAATTAACAATTTTAAAATAACTAAAATCTACTAAAAATTCTTAAACATAATATTTTAAAGTACCAAATGTATTATTATTAATTGTATTAAAACGTCACTAAATATTATTCGACTATTAAATAACCGAAAACGAGTACATATGTTGCGGTTAATACAAGAAAACGTGAAAGCTAAAAGAAATTAATGGCCGGGATCACTCGGAGGTTGGGTGGAGTCGTCGTCGATCTCGGGAACGACGGATGAACTATCACCATGGTGAAAATGTTGCATGAACATCTCGCTGCATTTGTGACATCATCGTAAATTGTCGTCGACTATACTCTCTCAACTCATTTGTTGTATCCAACAACGATGTGACACGATCCTCTAGCGTGTTGACGGTACCCCGTAAGTTATGGATATCTACCGTATTTGCGGATGTTTGATCTTGTACTTCCTTAAGTTGTGCCTTGTCGCGGTATTGAATCGAGAAGTAGCGAGCTTGAGACCGCATTGATGTTAGAGTAATAGTGAGATGCGTGTGACCCGAGTTCGTACATCCTTTTCCTCTTACTATCTCCTCCACCAACGGCCCTCTAAAATATCTCACTAATGTTGGGTCCGGTCGATTTAGTCCCTCCCGACTGTCGGCTAGCCACCTCTTCCTCATTTATTAATCTTTGTATGGTCTCCTACATAATTATGAAACACATCATATTAAATACGTATTTTAAATAACGTTATAAATTAATAAATATGAAATAATGTTATAAACTAATAACTTACACCGATAACCCTTGATCGTTGATCGACGAAGACAAACCGATCATCAACCTTTCTCCGATGAGTCCTCAAGAAAACCTCGTGAGGATCGTGTTCACGACCAAACACATTACGGTGAAACCATATATAAATAAACATAAATGTATTAAATATACTCAAACGTTTAATTAATTATTTTGGATATCATTTTTAAAAAAAATTATTTTTTAGACACTAGTTATTTTTTTAATGAGTAAACATTAAATATATTTCTAATAACTTAATTTTTTATGTACTTAATATAATTTCAAAAAAACTTAATTTTTTTCAAAAATAATTAATATTGTAATTACTTAACTATTTACGTTAATGAACAACTAAATAAGATTAATTACTAATAAATTTTAAATTTACTAAATTAATATATATTACAATTGAAATAATAATTCATTCAATTAATTAAATTCGTAATTACTTAATTAATACTTTAACTTAATGAATAACTAAATAAACTTAATCACTTAATAATTTTTTTGCAGATGTACTAAATCTAAATCCAACAAGTTAAGTTTATATTAATTTTTTTAATAAAAATTATTTTTTTAATTACTAACCATTTAAAATATTTCTAATAATTTAATTTTTTATCTATTGAATATAGTTTCGAAAAAACTTAATTTTTTTCTTCTTAATTAATATTGTAGCAACTTAACTATTTAACTTAATGATCAACTAAATAAGCTTAATTACTAATAAAATATAAATTTACTAAATAAATTAATATTACAATTTAATAAACATTTAATTTTTAATTATATTTGTAATTACTTAATTAACACCTTAACTTAATTAATGAACCACTAAATAACCTTAATCACTTATTAATTTTTTTTAATAACGTACTAAGTCTATATTCAAAAATTATATATTCATTTGTTTAATACAACTTATTTTTTTAATTAATAAGCATTTCAAATATTTCTAATAACTTAATTTTTTATCTATTGAAAATAATTTCGAAAAAATGATATTTTTTCTTCTTAATTAATATTGTAATTACTTAACTATTTAACTTAATGAACAAATAAATAACCTTAATTACTAACAAATTTCAAATTTACTAAATAAAAATATATTACAATTTAATTAATATTTAATTTATTGAATAATTTTGAAATTACCTAACACCTTAACTTAATGAACTATTAAATAAACTTAATAATGTATTCAATTATTTTTTTAATCACTTAATCACAATAACTTAACTAAATTAACAATTAGCAATAACACTAATAACAATAACAATAACAATTAAAGTAACAACAGAAAATAATAACAATTAAATTTTCTAACTAAAATAATTAACAATTAATTAAACTAAGTAAATTCACAATTAACAATCAAATTAGTTCAATCAAATACTAAAAATAACAATAACAATAAAATTAACAATTAACAATTAACAATAATATTCAATTAATCAAGAATTAACAACAACATTAACAATTAAACATTTAAATTAACTATCACAATTAACACTAATTAAAACCAATACATTTTTTAAACAAATAAACTATCTAAATTAACACATTACAAGAATATTAATTAAATAATCAATTAAAAAAAACACATGCAATAAAACATTATAAGTAATTAAACTAACAATTATAAGTAATTAAACTAATAAATTAAAAAAAATTAAATTATTTTACTTAAATAAATAACTAAAAAAATTAAAAATTAAAAGGAGAGATTAGATTAGGGTGGACCTTTCACCAAGAGAAGGAGGAGAGGGAGCTGCGTCGGTGGAACCATTCGCCGGAGCTGTTTGGTCGAAAAACGACCGATGGAGAGATGGAGAGAAAGAAAGAAAAGAGGAGGAAAAGAGGGAAGAAAGGGGGATTTTTGAGGGGAGAAATGTTACGAGGAAAGAGAGGAGAAGATTGGACACACAAAATGGCAAAGGAGGCGGATCCGAGTGCTTCACGGAGGAGAAGAAGAGAGGAGGTGGAGAGAGAATTCAAATTGCCAATTCTCGGGGAGAATGGCAGCTTTAAAAGGTAAAGGTTGATCTGTTGCTGAAACCGTCGCTAATATTAATTTTGAAATTAAAATTTTACCGTTTCCCACCAACGGTTTAATTTTACCGACGATATCCCGACCATCGCTAATGTTGTTTTTACAACGATTATTTTTGGAAAATACCGTTACAAAAGTTAGTTTTAATACTTATTTTTTTTCGATTATTTTTTTAGCACGGTTTAGCGACGGTTCATGACCGTCGCTGAACCGAGTTACTTTGCAACGGTTTTTAATTAAAAAACCGTTGCTCATAAAAAATAATCTCCCCAATGGAACTAATTTTTAGTAACGGTTTAGTAATGGTCTCCGGACCATCGCTAAACCGAATATTTTTGCAACGGTTTTGTGTTATAAAACCGTTGCTAATCGAAATTTTTTTTTTCAATTCAACTTATTTTAGCAACGGTTTAGCGACGAACTACCGACCGTTGCTAAACTTTGGTTTTTTTCCCAACGGTTTTTTACCAAAAAAACCATTATTAACTCATTTTTTATGTTTAGCAAGGTTTAGCGACGGTTTTCGGACCGTTGCTAAACTGAATTTTTTTGAAACGGTTTTTTTAAAAAAACCGTTGCCAATCATCTTGAATTTTTTTTTCGGGTTTTCTCTCGTTAGCAACGGGTTATCGATGGTTTGTAGATTGTTGCTAAACTTGCAACGGTTCTTTTTTTTTATAAAAATCATCGTAAAAATGGTCTCGCATATGTATAAAAAGTTAAACCGGTCAAGTTAGCAATGGTTTGGTTAAACCGTTGCAAAAAAATGGACGCAAATTGGAATTTTAGTAATTGTTTTTTGGACCATCGCTAAACACCCGTCGCAAATTCATCTTTTTGTTGTAGTGATGATTAAGGAAGTGTATTTACTCTTTAACCACCAAAATTCAAATATAAATTTTTTTTTAGAAGTAAAATTCCCATAAATTATCTAGTATTGATGTGAATAGTTAGCTAGTCTACTCAAGCATAAAAACTAGTCTAAAAATATCTTCTACTCGTAATCTAAAAAATAATATATATATATATATATATATATATATATATATATATATATATATATATATATATATATATTCTAGAGGAAGAATGAAATTCCAATATATCTCCGATCGAGCTTTTACATATCTATATACATACAAAGCTAATATCTATACATGATAAACATAGAGAATCATGAAAAAAGTGATATACAATCTGATTTACAAGAGAGATTTTAGCTTGGTTGGCAAGATATTAATTCTTGTGTCCTTGATTTATCGGTGTGATCTCGCTCCTACCGATATCCCTCCTTAAATTGATGATGGTTGTCAACAAGCATTAATTTGCTCACAAGATATGCATGGCTCGCAAAAGACATGGGCTTGGTAAATAGGTCAACAATTTGATCATGAGAGAAGACATGGGTAAGACTAAGAGTTTTATCATGAACTAATTCTCGGATATAATGGCAATCAACCCGAATGTGCTTAGTTTGCTCATGATGTACTCGGATTTGTGGCAATGCCGATAGCGCTAGTGTTATCACCAAAAAGAGTGACTGGGTGAGAACAAGCAATACCTAGTTCCAAGAGAAGTCATCGGATCTATACAACCTCAAAACTAACGAGAGAACATAGAATGACACTCAGCCTCGATAGAGGATTTTGACTCTTGTTCTTACTTCTTACACTTCTAAGAGATAAGAGAGTTACCCAAAAAGACACACCATCTTGTAGTAGAACACCGAGTGTCAACACATCTAGCATAGTCGGCATCGGCATATACTATGAGAGAAAGAGACTTATTTGAAGGAAAATACAATCCTCGATCATAAGTACCTTTCAAATAACGAAGAATACGAGGAAGAGAAGAGAGATGATGTCGCGTAGGGTGAGAAGCAAACTAACTAACAACTTCGACAACGAAAGGATATATCATAACGTGTAATAGTGAGATAAATAAGGCTTTTTACTAAAAGTTGGTACAAAGTAGGATATGTAATAGGTGCATCATCATCTCGTTTTAATTTCAAGTTTTGTTCCATTGGGATAGCATAAATTTTATTATCGGTAAGATTGGCCAGCTTGAGTAAATCTTCAATATACTTGCGTTGAGTAAGGAGAATGCCATGAGAGGAATATGTTACTTCTAGCCCAAGAAAATAGGTAAGAGTGCCAAGATCTTTCATATAAAAAGAATCTTTAAGAAACTTCTTCAACTCTACAATTCTTTGTTGATCACTACTTGTGATGACCATATCATCCACATAAAGAACCAAGACAACAATGCCAACATCGAATTACGAATGAAAAGTGAGTGATCATTAGAACTTCGTTGAAAACCAACTCGAACAAATAGTGGACTCAAATTTCTTAAACCAAGCTCGAGGGGCTTGTTTAAGCCCATAAAGTGATTTGTGAAGTTTACAAACCATATTAGGATCGGTTAGAGGATAACTAGGAGGGCACACCATATAAACCGTTTCCTGTAAATCTTTATGAAGGAAAGCATTCTTCACATCTAACTAGTATAGTGGCCATTGCTTGCATGATGCTAGAGCAAGAAGAATGCGAAAAGTGGTCATTTTGGCAACAGAAGAAAAAGTTTCTTCATAGACAACTCGTGTTCTTGTTTATATCCTTGGGCTACTAAACGAGCTTTGCATCGATCCGAGTGCCACTAGGTTTAACCTTAATCATATAAACCCATTTACTCCCGATTATAGAAGTATCAAGTGGTCGGGGAACTAAGTCCCAAGTATGATTCTCCTTCAATGCCTCAAGTTCTTCTTCCATAACCTTTCTCCAATATGCTTGTTCTATTGCTTGGTTATAAGAAGAAGGAATCTTGACAGAGTTTAAATTAGTAAAGAAGGAATAGAATGGAGTATACCTTTGAGGTGTCTTACCAAAGTTAAAGTGGGTAGATCTTTTCAAAGGTGGTGGAATTGGTACTAGTTCTTTAATGGGAGAGGTGGAGACATGACCTTCAAGACTAGGATCGGTAAGTGGCATAATAGATGTTGCATCATCATTCTTAATTTGAGAATTAGAAAAATCATGCAAAAAAGAAATTGAGTAACTAGATCCCATTGAATCATGAGTGAAAATAAAAAAAATAAACATTTTCAAAAAAGGTAACATGACAAGAAACACGTATGCGTTGATTTTTGGGATCATAGCAAACATAGCCTTTTTGTTTATCACTATAACCAACAAACACACATTTGGTAACCTTGGCGAGTTAATTTTTTCTTTCATGTGAAGGAAGCAACACAAACGAGCACAACTAAAAACACAAAGATATAAATAATCCGGTGATCTATGATAAAGAGAAAAATATGGAGATTGATTACCAAGTGTTGAAGTAGTTTGACGATTAATAAGGTAGATAGTTGTATGAATTGCTTCTACCTAAAATTGAGGAGGAACACAAGAGTCAAGCAAAAAAGTTCGATTAATTTCTAAGACATGATGATTTTTACGTTCAACAATCCCATTCTATTCCGGTGTGCCTAGACAAGACTATTGAGCTAAAATTCCTTTTTCATGAAAAAAATTAATAAGTTGAGAAGTACAAAATTCCCCTTTGGAATCGGAACAAAAAATTTTGATTTTTTTCCCAAATTGTGTCTCAATCATAGTAATAAAAATTCTAGCTATGTTTGCTAATTCAAACTTAGCTCATAAGAAATATATTCAAGTAAACTAAGTAAATTAATCAATGACCAAACAAAAATATTTATAACCGAGATCAAGATAAAACATGTGAAAGGCCTCATAAATCACAATGCAATAAATCAAAAGGTGCATCAACCTTTGAAATACTAAAAGTAAAAGGTAACTTGGCAAATTTTCCAACAAGCACAACTTTGACAATCTTTAAAAAATCTAGGTTTAACATATAATTTTCCAAGAAGAACATTAAACTTGAACATATACTCTAACTTATTAGCATACGAGTGACCAAGACAATGATGTCGTAAATTCCATGTATTATTGGTGGAGGAAACAGGTGTAGATGGTGAGACAAGTAAGGCATAATTGAGAATTTTTTTCTCGGTCTAAATCAAGATGAAACAAACGCCCATGTTTATACCTCTTCATATACAATCCGATTTACAAAAGAGATTTTAGCTTGGTTGGCGGGATATTAATTCTTGTGTCCTTGATTTGCCGGCGTGATCTACTCCCGTTGATATATATATATATATATATATATATATATATATATATATATATATATTACAAACAAACATAATCTAATTTTGGCAATTCCCGTAAACTATACTCCATTAATCTGATTTACATGAGAGATTTTAGCTTGGTTAGCGGGATATTAATTCTCATGTCCTTGATTTGCTGGCTTCGATCTACTCCCGTTGATATATATATATATATATATATATATATATATATATATATATATATATATATATATATATATTCCAAACAAACATAATCTAATTTTGGCAATTCTCGTAAACTATACTCCATTAAATGATGGGATAATGTGATACATGAAATTCGCCTTCGGAAGGAGCAAGGCACATTTTGAATTGAATTGGGAATTTCTTCTCAATTAGGATTCTAAATGGGTTTGACATTCAACTAGGTTTTATTTGGTAATGGACTAAGTTATTTAATTTTATACTAGTTAGATACCCATCTTACGCCGTGGTCAAACAACCATCACATACATAGGGTTAACGATTCGTATGGTGTAGTACGAGTAGAAGTTTTATTTTTCGTGATTAATATAAATCAAATCTATATATTGAACGAAATCGTTTGATTCATATATATTTATTAACAAAATATTTAATAATATTAGCATAAAAATTTGTATTTGAATAATTAGGAGGTTCTTTCAAAATATTATCTAACTTATTTTATTTTAAAAAATAAATTTTAGATTATGAAAAAATAAATAACAAATAATTGGTATTATGTGTGCGGATATATAGTTAATTTCTAACACACACACACACACACACACACACACACATACATATATATATATTACACACTTACACGTATTCGAGTATATAGAATAAATAGAAAGATACACACAAAAAATCCACCTAAATTGTTTGAGATATATTGAAGTCAATAGATTAAAATAAAAACTACAACAAAATTGGTTCGATAAATTATGAATAAATATATATAACAAAGCAAATAAAACTTATGAATTTTTTTAAAAAAATTGAGTCGAACTATCTAAAACCATGCTTATATATATATATATAAACAATAAAACATTGATGTTCTATAATTTTATTTCAAAATTCATATATTAAAAAATCAAATTTATTAACAAATAAAATTTTATCCAAAAATTAATTTGATGGGAATTTTGATAAGAAAAAAATAATTGAAGAAATAAATTTTTAAAAATAAGAATAATATATATATATATATATATATATATCCTCATGGGCAAGTGTGCTTGAGTTGGCTTATCAAAAGCAAGCATCCGGAGCTTTAATTGTTAAAGTAAGTTTCAATCACAATATATTAGTATCAATGGATTGGTTCATGTTGAAGTCTAGCATGCAGGATATATGTAAAAAAAGAGAGGAAAGAAAAAGGTCGTGCTTATGCATGTTGCCCC
Organism: Dovyalis caffra; assembly: GCA_963924115.1. Taxonomy (NCBI): domain Eukaryota; kingdom Viridiplantae; phylum Streptophyta; class Magnoliopsida; order Malpighiales; family Salicaceae; genus Dovyalis; species Dovyalis caffra. The sequence continues at coordinate 2,841,634 of CAWUPB010001009.1, read as the reverse complement.
GTGCAGCTAGGAAAGGCCGACTGGGCTCGCGAGTGTAGGCTTACTCACGAGGCCTTGTAGTTGTTCAACCCAAAAAAAGAAAAAAAAACCTACAACTTTTGGCGAACTTTAACTCGTCAAAATCTTCGTTGAAAACTCGTGGGTCAAGTTTCGGACCCCAAGAAACTGAATTTTGGCATAATTCTTTTCTTCAAACACCTCAAAATAACCAAAATAAAGTCAATGAACACATTTAAAACTTTAAAAAACATTTTAATGTACATTAAAACAAAAAAATATATATAATCAAATCGATTTTTTTTTTTGCTCTAATCTACCTCCACTAATTATTTAATGGCATGAAACCAACATGAACAAACTCTTCTCTCAAAGATAAAAAAATCTAATGCAGTTTCGTCGGCCAAAGTGGCCTAAATAAGCTTGGTCGATACTCTCTCTCTCTCCTTTTGTCTCTCTCTCCTTCCCTTCCTCCTCTCTATCCTTAAGGACCAAAATATATTAGTAAATAAAAATGTGGATCAAAATAAAACATTCAAAAATATTAAGGATCAAAGTGTAAAAAAAAATTGTATAATTTTCATATTATTTCGCACCAAAAGTCCGGAAAACCACAAAAAACCCATGCTTCGATCTACAAGTACAACTAAGTCTATAGCTACAGTAAATGAATAGTAACATCCTCGGTTCTTTTAGTTTCTTTTGTAATTGTAGTGGGCTAAGCAGTAATAGTGGTGGGTTGGACTAAAATTTATTATTATTGAGATGGTTATTACGAGAAAGAAATTTGGCCGTAACAATATATATATTGTTACATAATTGTATTAGAGAACTATGAATGAAAAATTACGATTTCTGTCTCTTTCTCCCTAATTTCTCTATTCTCCCTTTCATTTGTCCTTCTTTCTCTTTTTTTTTATCTTCGAGAAATGTAATAATCCACCATATAAACTAGTATCAAAACTTACCTTTTTTGGTATTATTTCCATGGTAAAAAGCGTAAAAAATAAATGATCTACACAAGTTAAAGAATCAATGAGATCGGTAGTCCATGAAACTATTGATAATTTTGAAGAAGTAACTGGAAACATGAAAGATCAATCTGGAAAATGAGAGTTAATGCATAAACAACAAGATGAGGGCTTTGTAGAGCTTAAAACCTTGCTTAGTGCTTTAAGATCCGCTTCACTCGACAACCAAACGCCATCCAAGTACTACACCTTCCGAACTTTGTTAGTACTCCTCCCCTATATCATTAGAGCATTCAACCCATATCCATCAACACAACCCTTATTTTATCCACACCACCTATAATCGTAAACCACCCTTTCCCACAACCCTTCGCCAACAACAATACAAACCAAACAACTCATGTCCATATTTAAAATCTTTCTCACAAACCTTCACCAATAACTAATACAAACCAAACAGACCCTTGTACAAATTTAAACCTTTGCTACAAACTAAAAAAAAAAAAACAAAGAAAGATTTTTCCCGTTTTTGATGGTGATAACATTAACAAATGGCTATATAGATGTCATCGATTTTTTGAGATTGAACTCCTAGATGAATATGAAAAGTTTCAGTATGCTTTCCTTTTTTTAGATGGCGAGCCATGTATTGGCATCAAGCTTACACCTAAAGCCTTGAGAAGAAACTGATATGTAGTGAATATGTCACCGCAATAACAAATAAGTTTAGTGCTAAGTTAGATCCATTAGGTCGGTTAAAAAATCTTTCTCAAACTTTTGATTTAAAAACATATATCTATGAACTTGATGTTATATGGAATCGAGTCGCCATTAATGAGCAACGAAACTCGAGTATGCTTCGACGGGTTTAAGAGAAGACATTTAAAGGTATGCATCCGTGCTTGAACCTCAAACCCTAATCGAGCTTATGATGTAGCTCTAAAAAAGATAACACAAACTCTTACAATAAGAAACACTACCCAAAACCAATAACTCCTTACTTCAACAAACCTTCACCTCACTATTCTAGATTCACACCAACTAACAAAGCAAGTACAAAACCCTTTGCCCCTTCCCATACATAATTTATCCAACACCAATAAGCTTAAATTTTAGTAAAGAACATTAACCAATAAGGAGTTTGAAGAAAAGAGAGTTAAGAATCAATGTTTTTGGTGTGATGATACTTATGTCCTAAGATATAAATGTAAATAGAAACAACTCTTTTCTATTCGGGTAATTGATGAGGATATTAAAGAAGTTGACAAAATAAGGGCCAACAAAGCTATCGAAAATTCATAGAAGGTTCATCGCCCAATATTTTTATGAATGCATTAGAAGAATGTATTGAATTTAACACTTTAAGAGTCTTAGGATAGATGAATAAGAAGTTAGTGCATATTTTGGTGAATTCGGGATCTACTCATAATTTTCTCAATTTAGAAATAACAAACAGATTGAGATGTTACTTGACTCCTATTAAATCAATAGTTGTTGAGGCTCATCAATGGAGGTACTATGTTATACACTTTTATATGCAAGGGCTTTCAATGGGTTATGCGGGGTATTACATTTTATGTAGATGTGTTACTCATAGATTTATACAATAGTGATATATAGTTTTGGAAATTCAATGATCGTCAACCTTGGATAAATTATTTCCAACTACCAAGAAATATGGATGAAATTTTCATGGAAAGGATAAGAGATTAAACTTATTAGTCGGGACAAGGCTAGAATGAAGGCTATTTCTAAGGTTTAAATGCAGAGATTGCTAAAAAAACATGTTCAAGTGGCTTCGGTGCAACTTTGCAACCTTATCAAACTCAAATCTTCCATAGTTTTAATCTACTAATTAGGAGCGAATTTCAGTAACTATTTTAAACTCGTTAGATGAGTTTGAGATTTTGTTTTTAAACCCAATGCACTATCTCTTAAAAGAACACATAATTACCGAATTCTTCTATTTAAATGAGCTCAATCTATCAATAAACATCCATATAGATATTTAGAATTACAAAAGGATAAAAATTACTATAAAAGTTGCTTACTCGTAAGAATTGTTCAATAAAGTGTGAGTCTATTTGCTTTTGTGTAGTTTTGGTAAAAAAGAAGGATGATTTTTGGCGACTATGTGTAGACTACATGGTTCTAAATAGTATCACTCGTCAAAAATAAGTTTTTTATTCCCGTAATTGATGATTTATAAGAGTTACATAGGGCAACTATCTATTCTAAACTAGATTTATGTTTAGAGTACCATCAAATTCATATGTCCACAACTCGATATCCCTAAGACAATGTTTAAAAATCACCACAATCACTATGAGTTCTTAGTCATGTTTTTTGACCTCACTAATGCACTCGCCACCTTTTAGAGTCTCATAAATGGGGTATTTCAAGACCTTTATGAAGGTTTATGCTAGCATTTTTTTATGACATCCTCATTTATAGTCGAAACTTAGAAGACCATCTTGACCACCTTAGAATAGTGTTAATGCTCTTAGAAACCCACTAGTTTTATGTAAAATTTGGTAAGTGTGTTTTTAAGACTATTAAAGTAGAATATTTGAGACATTTCATCTTGATCGAAGGAGTATCTACCGATCCCCAAAATAGTAAATTGGCTTATTCATAAGAACTTAAAGCAATTACAAGGGTCTTTGGGCTTGATAGGTTATTATCTCAAGTTCATTAAAGGGTATGACTTAATTAGTAAGCATTAATATCCCTATTAAAGAAAGATGCCTTCCACTACATTGAGCACTTTGTAACTTCCTTTGACATCCTCACGATAACCATGTAATTTGCCCTAGTTCCTACCCTACCGGACCTCACCAAATAGTTCATTATTGAAATTGATGCTTTTAGTGTTGCGATTGGTGTAGTTTTGATACGACAAGGGCATCTAATTACCTTTATTAGTGAGGGCATCTCAACTCGATATTAAGCACTTTCAACCTATAAGAGGGAATTATTGGTTGTTATACGAGTTGTAAAACAATAGAGACATTATCTAGAATCGAGGAATTTCAAGATTAAAATAGATAATCATAGCCTTGAGTACCTTATAGAATAGAAACTCTCCACGTCCAATCAGCATACATGGTTGGCTAAACTTTTGGGTTTTAACTATGAGATTTTATACAAAAAGAGAAAAGAAAATTTGTCGTTGATGCACTATCTAGACTACCAAGCTATGAAATCCATTCTCTAGCCATTTTACACTCTCATTTGACTTGCTTCGATAAATAAAGAATTCCTAGGTAACTAACTCTTATGTTCAACAACTCTTGTCAAACTTGAACAAAAATCGTACAAATTATTGTCATTACAAATGGCATGATGACCTTCTCACTTAAAAAGTTAAATTAGTTATGGGTAATGATAATTATTTAAGAAGAAACATTCTATGACTCGTTTCATGATTCGACCCTAGGTGAAAACTCACGTATGATAACCACTTACAAAAAATTAGGTGGTATTTTCTACTGTAAGGGAGTAGAGAGATGTCACGCAAGTACATTTGAAAGTACCCTATCTATCAAGCTTGTAAACTAAAGTTAGTAGCACCTCCTAGTCGACTACAATCATTAACAATACCATGAGGAGTGTTCGTTGATATCTTCATAGATTTCATTGAAAGACTTCCTAAATTCAAGAAAAAGGAAACCATCTTTATAGTTGTGGATCGTTTCACCAAATATGCTCACTTGATGAGTCTTCCTCACTCGTTACACTACTCAAGTGATAACTTAATTGTTCCTTGACATTGTTTTCAAATTATATGGGTTACCAACCACCATCGTAAATGACAAAAAGACAGTATTCTTAAGTAATTTCTAAAATAAGTTATTTTCCTTACGAGAGGTTGATCTACATTATTCCATAGCTTACCACCCTCGGTCGGATGGTCAAACGAAGTGGTAAATCATTACCTAGAAACTTACCTTCGGTTTATGGCAGGGGACACACCTACCGAATGGTGGTATAATACGAATTTTTTATTCCACTACCAAGCTAACACCCTTTGAAGCACTTTATTGGTTCCTTCTTCCAATCCATCTACCATACATTTCTAAAGAATCTCATATGAAAGCAATAGATAAGTACCTTAGTACTAGAGAAGCCATGTTAACCTATTTTATGTAAAATCTCTCTCGAACACATAATCGCATTCTCTAATTAGCAAATAAAAATAAAACATAACAGAATGCCAATTTGAAATTAGAGACTATGTTTACTTGAAGTTTTAAAATTACAAACAACACTCGGTGGCTAAACATAAGTTTCACAAACTCTTTGCCCGATATTATGATTCTTTCTTGGTCGAAGATAGAATGAGTTTGGTGGCTTATCGTTTGAAGCTACCTACATCAACTTCAATTCACCTAATCTTTCATGTTTCACTCCTCAAAAAAGCCATTGGAACACATATAACCTAAAAGGACTTGCCATTTTTTCCTACTAGTCGCCATCTCAACCGATGGCCATCATTGACAAACGCATCACTAAAAAGCGCAACCAAGCGAGTGGCTCGGTGGTTTATTTATTGGCATGATCTTTTCCTTACCTAGACAACTTAGGAGTTTGTTGAAGAAATTACTCGTTGTTTTTCATCTTTCACTATTAAGGATAAAGGAATTTTAGAGAAAAAGGTAGTTGATACATAAAATTAAGCTTTGGAAAAGCAATCGTGTTTTGAATTGAATTAGAGATTTCATCTCAATGAGGATTTTGAATGGGTTTGACATTCAATTAGGTTTTTTTTTATTAAAATGTAAGTATAGTAATCAAAGTGAAACAAGTCTGGAGAACCAATGAGAGTAGCATATACGGGATGTACAAAAATTTAGGAACGGACGCTCAAAAAACAAAGCAAAAGAGTTAGAACTAGACGATTGATCGAGGAATCAAACATTAGAGATTCCAGGAACAACCAAACAAGTGATAATGAATTAGCTAACCGGAATCATGTACAAAGGCTCTACAGACTTACAAAAACTTTCGCCGATAAAACCAAAAAGAGATCCGACCATAAGTATAGGGCCTACTCCAACCGAAAGAAGCGACCGCTAAAGATGGCAACTACAAGCGAGAAGTACAAGGCAACAGAACAAACATATAACGGAACCAAGCAAGCGAGGCTAAAATAACAAACCAATCCAGAGCCGAGGGCAGCAGAGTGAGAACGATCAACCGATATTGAGAATACTCGTGGTCCTTCTCATGAAAGTGGAAAATCATAAAGAAAAGAACTCGAAATCTTCAAAATAAACAATCAATTGGGGTCGAAGAGTGAGCATCGTTAAAACGTCTCTTGTTCCTCTCTTTCCAAATAAGGTAAACAAGTGATCCTCGGAGAGAGTCGACGCATTCGGGCTTCAAAGTTGTTCCTTCGGATAGAGAGGCCTCGAATAGCACTTAGCAGCATGGACCTATGTCGTCAAATTCGCGACCGGCGCCCGACTAACGCCCGGAGGCATGCGGCCCAAGAGCACTCAAAGAACAGTGAGTGTGTGATTCTAGAGCCGATCGACGGAGGACACAACCGACATCGTTCGAAATAAATCGGAGGTTATCTATAGTTTTGAGCTTCCATTTAACTCGTCAACTAGAGAACAAATGCATGTCGTGGCAAGGCCCATCTGCTCCCGGACCACCTCGTGCCAATTAACCAAATTGTCCGTCGGGTGAAGGTCATGATAAGCATTACGGATGAATTTGGCTAAGCCCCAAACTTCTAATCGCGCATTAACCGAGTGTCGGCTTCGAATTTTTTAAGTAGCCTATCACGCGTGGAGAGTAGTGCCTTTCAAATGGGAGAGGCGGACTCGCGCGCTCGACATTGCCACACTAATCGATCCCATAGGTAGTAGTGATGAAGCCATTCGATTCGGATTGAGTCTTCCTTCGAGTGAATATCCCATAACCGCTCGGCAAGGTAACACTGGTCGAGGGTAGGCGGATGCCGAGCCGCTAGGCCTCCCTCCTCTTTCGGACAACGGAGCCGAGACCAAGCAATTAAGGCCGAATGACTCTTCTTATAGTCCCCCATCCAAAGAAAGTTTCGACAAATGCTAGTAATACGGGAAAGAACCATCGCTGGAAGAAGAAATATTGCCAACCGGAAATGAGTGATCCCTGCCAAGCACGGAGTGCAAAAGCTCAGCCGCTAGTGTAAGATAAGTGTTTCCCCATCCAAGATTGGACCACCGACTCCAAGCCTTACAAAAGAAGGGAGAACCGGTCGGCTAAGAGACAATGATGACCGAGAGGGACTCCAAGGTAATGAAAGGGGAAGGAGCCTTTCGAAAACCCCGTATCCCGGATAAGAGTACGCTCGAGGAACTCCCTATGCCACCAAAGAAGATCGATGACTTGGCCAAGTTGATGGTCGTGCCCAAGATGTTGCCAAATGTTTACAACTCGCTGCGTTAAGCACCGAACCGAAGCCTTATCGCCTCGAAAAAGAAGCATAATGTCATCCGCAAACGTAATGTGACTAATTTTGTGAAACTTACACTCGCGAGTGAAATGCGAAGTCGGCCTTATCGAGGCAATCAAGAGCATACGGGGAGAAATATTCCATGCACATGATGAAGAGATAAGGAGAAAAATGGTCTCCTTGCTTGAATCCCACATTTGCCTTGGAAGAAACCAAAAAGGCTTCCATTCACCGAAACCGAGTAAGATGAAGATTCCACACAAGCCATGATCGGGTGAACAAAAGTATACGAGAAGCTAAGTGACAGGAGAAGACTATGAAGAAAGGGCCATTGCACTCGAATCAAAAGCCTTTTTGAAGTCCACCTTCAAAAGGCATCAAGGCGAGACGCGCTTACGGCCATATTGTCGGAGCAATTCCTGGAGAAGGTGGATGTTGTCCGACATTTTCCTTCCACCCAAGAAAGCATTCGCATGGGATTGATAACGTCAACCAAAGCTCTCGCTAACCTAGAAGAGAGGATTTTCGAGATCACCTTGTACACCACATTATGTCAAGAAATAGGCCTAAAGTCCGAAGGGGAGGAGGCATTCACCGATTTTAGAATTAAAGCCATAACGGAATGGTTGACTTGTTTAAGCGACTTTTCGGAGGAGAAAAATTCTTTCACCGATGTATAGAAATTAGCCCCCATTATGTCCCAAGCTTGCTTGAAAAACGAGAGAAGAGTAGCCATCCGGACTCGAGGCTTTGTTGTTGTCGATCCCAAATAGAGTCTCATGGATTAAGTCATCGAAACTAAAGCAAAGAGGAACTCATTAGAACCCAAATTAAGGTAAGGCCCTCGAAAAATAACATCGACATCCGGGGAGTGGTAGCTCGAGCGATACACGAAGCCTCGTATAATACCTAATAAAAATACCACCGACTTCAAAAAGTGAAGTAGTAAGTCGCCCATCGCATCTTCAATAGCAGCAATGAAATTCTTCTTTGATTTTCATTCATGAGGGAATACAAGAACCGATCGCTTTTATCACTCTCTTCAAGGAACTTGCATTTGAGTTTCGACTATAGAACATTTTTTTCGCGGACTTGGGGTTGACCAAAGCCACTCGTTGCCTTCTATCCTCGCTAAAAAAGGTTGTCGTTATCTCCGTCCGACTATAAGGCCTACCGAAGATGCTCAAGATCGACTGTCGCTCGAGTCACACGCTCAAAGATATGACTAAAGTGAAGTTTATTGAGCTCGTACGGAGGCCGCTTTAGAGCCTTAAGCTTGTGATAGAGAATAAACATCAAGGCGCCGTGCAAGCCACATGCCCGAGTGACAAGCAACAAGTTGGAGGAAGCTCGTCATGGTGAGCCCACATATTGAAGAACTTAAACGGCTTCCGACCTAGGAGAGGTCGGCTATCAATCCGAACCCAAGCTTGAGCATGATCGGAGAAACCACCCGATGGATCGAAATGAACATAAGCGGACGAGAGAGGATACGAGCTAGAAGGGGTTGACGAGGACTTCGTTAATCTTGGTCCAAACACCGTCATCGTTCCAAGTGAACTAGCTGCTCGTATACATTAGGTCCCGTAAACCTAGATCCAAACAACAAGAGCAAAAATCGAAGTCTCATAATTAGACCCCGCCGCACCATTATGCTTGTCTTCCGGAGAAAGAATTGAATTGAAGTCATCGAGCATAAGCCACCGACTTGGAGGATTACATGAATGAAGATTCGCCAGAGCGCTCGATGACTAGAGATTGTATGAAAGCCGTAGACGAAAGTGGCATGGAATCTTGATTGATGAACAAGGTCGCGAATAGGAACATGCAACCCACGGGGCGAAACATCCAAGAAATCAACCGAGACTATATCCAAATTTCAAAAAAGGACGACTTTGGAAGATCGTGAGGCATTAGAGGCAAGCCTTTACCGTTTAAGCCAAAACCGATGAAATTGAGCTAGCTCGGCCAGTCGAGCGTGGTTTCGACTAAAGCGCAAACATCTAGCTTCTTTGTTCTCATGAGGCCAACAACCTCATGCTACTTTAGGGACCGTTGAGGTCCCTAACATTCCAACGAGAGGATAATCATAGAACTCGCTCGCGAGGGCGAGCCTCCCTTAGCACTCATTTTAGACTTCCTTGCCTTACGTCGCTCTATTAACGCCCGGGCCTATATCCGAGGGCTCTCAACCTACTATGGTGCTAGCAAACCCGTACTAACCAATCCAACCGAGCCCCATTAGTGATGCCCGGATCCACCGTTTCCTCGTTCGGAGTTGCGCAAACCTTGTCGGCGCCGGAGGCCGGCCCCTTAGGGGCCGCGTCCGTCCCGACCCTCAACGATTCGTCGGCCGCGCTCGCAGTCCCCTTACCCGATGCAAAGCACTACTCGAAAAGGATCGGCCGTAAGCTCTTTACCCTTATAAAGTCGAGCAATATGGGTTAGATGAGAGGTCCGAGCCTCGCTCATCGACCGACGATCCCAATTGAGTAGGCGAAGGTTGTCGAGACCGACGCTACCGATTCAAACGAGCTTTGACTTTGGCCCGAGCAAAAATCGTTATCCACTCTCCTGCCGTAGCCTTTGCTTCCAAAACCATAGGGTCGAATGGAGTGGCCTTCGAAGGAACGCTAGCAAGGCTAGTAGGCACCGTCGCGCCCCTCCGATATCGGGCCTCCTAGTTTCGGTGAGGCTCACATTCCTCACACGACCTACACTCGCCCCCGAATGGCCATTGAAGGTTGCTTCTCACAAGAGGTCATAGAATGACCTAGAACTCGATAATTCTTGCAATGTGTCGGTAATGTCTCATACACCACCTGCTGGAGAAGGGCGAGCCATTCGGCGGCCCAATGCTTATGATTCTCGAAGCTCCTCCATGATGTTGACTTCGACTAAAACCCTAGCGTATGAAATCCGCTCAATAAAGGCAGATGAGCCTATCACACTCGGATTTGCTTGCCCAACGAACTAGCCATTTTCGAGAGACACAAAGGGGATCAATAGTTAAGAGAAAGATTCAAAAACTTCACCTAAACCGGCACTTGAGACATTTCTTTGAGGAAAAAATTGAAGAATTCGGTCATGGGTCTAAGCAATAAGAATCGATCAAAAATCAAATAAGGACCCCCATTCAAGCATTGATAATTTAGCTTCTTCGGAGGAAAATTTATACACAAGCCAACCGGAGTCATGAATGGATAATGAAGCTTGGCATTTCCATGTATTCTCTATAATTCCGTAAAGGGCTCGATAACCCGGTGACTTTTTGACAACATACCTAATAAGACAACATTTTCACATTTCGCATTTTGGATCATCGACGAAGCAAAATACAAGTTTTACTTTCGGTTATAGCCTCTAAAATGGGTGAGCTTGGGGCATAATACGAGCATTACGGTTATTTGCAAACAAATCACGTCATTTTGCATTATGGGTTTAAGAAGTATCTAGGCCGGTCGTAGGAGGAGAGTTATGCTCGGCACTAGTCGGAGGTCCGATAGAGTCGGTAGGAGAAGAAGCGGTTGCCCTCGGCCTTTCGCTGGTCACATAGCTAGAGACATGCCCTCCATTTTGAGGGGGGAGAGGCTGGAGGAGAGGAGAGGGTGAGTGAGATTCAGCCAAAATTTGGGCGGGAATTGTTAAGGGTGAAAAATTTTTGCGGGAAACCAAATTTGCACCCAAAGTTGAATTTTTGAAGCTGAAAATTTTAGGCGGGAAGCCAAATTTTCACTCAAAAATTTTGAGGGGAACCCAAATTTTCATCCGAACTTGCAGAGCTTCCTTCCTCATCGAATCCAACCCTTCTTCATCCGAGCTTGATTCTTCTTCACTAAAGGCTTTGACAATATCAACAATAACCAAAGTAGTGGAGATGGCCACCGAGATTGGACCCAACATGGGGAACATTGATCGAAACCGAAATTTCGGAGAATGGATGGTTGGAGCGACCGGAGTTATGACTGGTTTTGCTCGGCTTAGAGGTTCCTTCGACTAAAGGCTTATTTCTTCTTCTTTTTAACCATGGCTAGAGAGGAGAAGACAAGGAGACGAGAAGACGGGGAAAGAGAAAATGAAGAAGGAAAGGGAGATGAGTGGGGAGAGAGAAAACAAAGGAGACGAGAGAAGATGAACGAAACCGAAAAGGGGGACGGGGGAAAGGCTGGAATGGTGGCAGAAAGTCACGGGGAAAGAGGTTCGGGGATGGTGCCGACCGGAGCTAGAGGGAAAAACTCCATGGGAGGAAAGCATCTCTCTCTACTTTCTCTCTCCGAGGCGACCGACCGAGAGCTCTTTCTTGACATTCAATTAGGTTTTATTTGGTAATAAGCTAAGTAATTTAGTTTTATATTGTACTTAGTTAAGTTAGTAATGTTGGATCGAACTAAAAGTTATTATATTAGGTCTAGTTATTATGAGAAGGAAATTGGCTAGAAAAATATATATATTGTTACGAATTGTACTACATTAAAAATTGCAATTCTCGCTCTTTCTCTTAATTTCTCTCTTCTCCTTATCCTTTGTCCTTTTTTTTCTACCTTTGTCTTCAAGAAATGTAATAATCAACCACATCACAAAGATATAAGTAATTCATAGGTTTAATTATATTAGAGGTCTCTATTTTCGTTCCTATAAAATAAAATAAAATTTTGCATTCCAACTTTGACCTAAAAAGTCCCCTTTTCCCATCATATTTTGCAATGAATACAATTTGGCTCCAAAATAATTTTTTTTTCAAATAAGTTTATAAATGTCAAATCGTAAACTTGGTCAATATTCTTAGGAAAGATATATGATATTACGGAAAACAAAAAAATTTAACAAAATCACAATAATATCAGCTACAATAATTAAAAAAGAATCACATATGTTCATTTAATCCAATCAAATAAAAATCATCAAGATGTTTAAGGATCGATCTATTATTTTGATATAAAATTTATTTTTTAATTTTTTAGACATTTGTCAATATGTTGCAATTTTGTTTGTATGATGATGAATTGATTGACTTGTGTATAGCATAAGAGAGTTAAATTGGAAAGACTCTCACGTTTTGGAGCCCGACATTAACTTACTATGATGCCGCAATAAAAATAAAAGAATCAATTTTGAAAGCACTTTCTCGTTCATGTCCAAATAAAACATCCTTTGTTAGTTAGGTTGTTCCTCGACATGCCAATTGTGTTAGGATTTAATTGGATCCGATGTTAAATTGATGCGATTGCTAATCTTTAGAGTCGACGGCAAATTAATACGATGCCACAAAATAATAATAATTTAATTTGACTTAGATGATAATTAAGCTTGAAAATAGACTTAAGAAATTATTTTAGCAAGTATAATTCTTAGGAGATATTTTTAGAATTAAACCAAACATAGTGATTTTTCTTAGAAAAGGTACCTTTGGTTGATCATTATTTTTTCAAAAACATAATTAACTCCTTAGCTAAGAATCTCTTAATAATTTTTTTTTAATTTCTAGTTATTTTTAATACTAGGTGACGGCTTTAGAACCTTTTTCTTAATTTTTTTCATAATTTTTTTTAAAATCTCCTAAATGTCGGGTAGCGAGAAACTTTTTAAATAATACTATCAAATATTTTTGTTGTTTGGTGTCCATTGAAAACAACTTTCCTTTTTTATGCTATTCTAATTTAATAATAGACTTTACATGATCTAATATGCAAGATTATTTATAATATTAGTGTGTATTATAATGAATTTTTTAGCAATATTTTATATTATATGCAGCAATTTATTAAAATAATATAATTTTTTATATTATATTATATATGTATATGCATATGTATGTATGTGTATGTAATTTATCATTTCTAATAATATATGTTCGAAAATATTTTTATTAGTTTATTAATATTTTACGTGTAGACAAAATGAAATAGCATACCCCTTTAGGTATCGCCTCTTTTCATGAAAAATATTTTTCCTTTACTATCTTAATTTTTTTTCCTTTAATTGAAAAGTGGATTACACGTTGCCCCATTTTTTTCGAAGTATAAGCGAATGGCAAATACATAAAAGTGTTTTCCAAAGGTAAAATGAGAGATCACTTACTTAGGACCCAAGCCCAATTTTGTCAAATATATTGACGGCTTTTTTTGGTCCTAAAAAAAAAAAACAAATCCTGCATTCCAACTTTGACCTGGAAAAGTCTCCTTTTCCCATTCTACTCGTAATGAAGACGTGTCCTAACCGGCAGCGCATCTCACGATAAACGCTCTATCTTATTCGTTGTTCATTTCTCTCTGAAAAAGAAAAACTTCCCAATTCAATCTATCTAGGGTTTCTCGATCTCCAATTCATTCTTGAACAAAAATGGACGCCATAGATTCCGTGTTCGATCCTCTCAGAGAATTCGCTAAAGACAGCGCCAGACTCGTCAAACGCTGCCACAAACCCGATCAAAAAGGTAATAATTCTTTTTCCTTTTTTTATTGGATTTTATAGTAAAAACAAAATACAAATTAGGGATTTTTATGCATTTGATTTTTTATTTTGTAGAATTCACAAAGGTGGCGTCTCGTACCGCAATTGGATTTGTGGTCATGGGATTTGTTGGGTTCTTCGTGAAGTTGATTTTTATCCCAATCAATAACATCATTGTGGGGGCTTCTTAGGTAATGTTTCGATTTCAGTATCAAATTTTTTTTTTAACATTTTGTGATTGTTTATTCTGTTAAAGAGATTTGTTGACGGTGATGCATGGCTGATCGATTGTTTTGATTTTCTTAATTATGTAATGCAATTGGGATAATTATGAAGTTGATACATGGGTTAATAATTTAATGGTGGCAATTTAGGAAGTGATTGGATTGAGAAGTTGTGGCTTGTTGGATAATTAAGAGTTGAATTTAGTTTGTGTTATGTACTTTGGTTTCTTTATGAAAGCCATTTGACTATAATGGTTCCAAAAATACTATAATTTATGTATGCATTGTTCGCACAATCAGATTGGATTTGCTATGGCTTGTAGGTACTGATGCTGTTCCTTTGATAGTTCTCATGATTTGATAATGGTTTGTATCCTTGTTGCTCTGTCATTTTTTCAATGAAGCTATCAGTCCATCTAATTTTTCCCGTGTTAGGGTTTGACATCTCCATCATGTTCTATTATGCGTAAAAATGGTACCCAGACAACATAATTAGAATCATACTGTTTCCTCCTTTATATTGCAATTATGATTTATTGATTATAGAACACCAAAGATCATGCAAGTTGTTTTGGTCCTTTTATCTATACAGAATTTATGGAAATGCAGTCATACCTTCATGTGTATAAACTTGTTATTCTCTTGATTTTCCATGCATATTTATTTGGTCTTCTGGTTAATGAAAATGTTCATGTGAGCCTGTTATTAAGCTTTGTTTAAATTGTTTCTGAATTGTTTTTTGGTATGAAATTGAATAGAAACTGATTATATTTTCCTCTACAAAATTGCAGGCTGTATGGATTTGTCAGCAATTATAGAGGATGGAGGCAGTCTGGGGAAACTTGTTTTTAATGAGAATCTTCGCTTTTAGCTTGCTTAATTTCTTCTTTGATATGTTTGCCATACCCCATTGACAAGGAAATCATCAAATATCAAAACCTTTATGATTTTTGTTAACCAGTCTCTCTATTTAATGTTCGACCCACTGTGTGATCTTTTTCTTTTCCTTATTGATTTCGTACTAAACAAATGCTAAACAATTCAAATATCTTATATGTTTTTCATTTTTAGAATTCCAATCAAAAGTAGATCATCATCTATAATTTTGAAATTAAATAAACTTAAAATTTAATTTAAAATAACTTTTATAACTTAGAGAGAGACAGAGGGGGAGTGGAGTTTTATTCGTTTTTTGTTATATATATAATTATAAAAAATCATAAAAGCTTAAAAATATTTAGTTTGCATTTCTAATTAGCTCATCATTCTTAGTAATTGCATGCTTGATATATAACGAAAAGAATTATAAATAACTCAATATGATCTTATATAGTGTGATAATTTTTAATTATGTATGTTTTTTTATTTATCATAAACGATCCTCTTTTTGATATTTTAATTAAAAATTAAGAACATAATATGTACAATTATACATGTGAGGATTTATTGGAAACAATATTTAAGATAGAAGGACAAATGTTTGTAGAAAGTGGCATTTTTGAGAGTAAAACACAGTGTGTACAAGTAAACAGTTAGGTTTTTTTTTTTTTTCTTTTCACTAGTGAGAAAATAATATAGAAGTCATTAATTATATTTTAAAAATTAAATTAAATAATATTTAGTAATATTTATAGTTCTAAATATTCTTTTAGTTATTAGTATTTTAACTCATTTGAGTATGAGAAAATAATACGAATAAAGTGTTAAACGAGTAATATAATCTCACATAACGGATTAAGTTTTTGGAATGAGATGGTTGTTTGATGATTAAACAGATCACGAATTTACATCTCGCAATCCCAAAAAGGTTTTTATTTGAAGGAGTATATTAAATAATCGAGAACATGATATTGATGGATCTATGCAAGTTTCAAGTTCAATCCAAAGAATTTTTGCTTGAGAAAGTATATTAGAGAGTAATATAACGCGAATAAAGTGTTATCGGTATTTTAACTCATTTGAGTATGAAAAAATAATACGAATAAAGTGTTGGACGAGTAATATAAAATTATTTCTTAAGTCTCACCTAACGGTTTAAGTTTTTGAAATAAGATATGATTAAATGATCACGATTCGAATCTCACAACCACAAAAGGTTTTTGTTTGAAGGAGTGTACTAAATAATTAAGAACATGATATTGATGGATTTTTGCCGGTCTTAAGCTTAGTCCAAAGGATTTTTACATAAAAAGGAATATATTAGAAAGTAATATAAAACATTTACCGAGGTTTCATTTGGGTAAGTTCAAGTTTTAAATTCAAAAAATATTTACTTAAAGAAGTGTATTAAAGAATAATATAAAATTATTCCTAGATACCTTAATTAATTTGAGCAATATGTCAAGTAAATGTGAGTTTTTAAGTTACTTATTTGATAGTTCGGATCAACAAATGCATTAACTAAACTTAAATCTCTTCTCTAAAAGATTGTAAAGAATACAATTTTCACGTCAATGGTAGAAGTTTATTTTTTGAAATGTTGATCCTAAAAGTAAAACGAGGAAGAAAGCACGTTTATTAAGATATGAAAATGATAAATTTTATGTGTGGTTGCCAAAAATAAACGATGCTGCGTTTGATTAGGTCTTCCGGCTTTTTGATGAAAGCATTGTAGGCCAAGGCCTCGATCGATACACTATTACTATTACTCGTTATCATTATTATAGTATCCGTTGTAAAAAAATAAAAGATATATGAGAATTTAAAGGAAGGATGACAAGAAGAAGAATTCACTATAAAGTGAATACAAGTGAGAAAAACCGCAAGTTATTCTCTTAATCTCTCTAAAAACTTATACATTAACAAATGAACAATCAAGCCTATTTATAAGCCTCAAAATTGAGATGAGAATTGGAAGGGACTATGAATAATTAAAAATACATCAATTGCATCACCTTTTCAATTTCTCATATTGAATAATGAATTGAATCACATTAAGGATCATGAGTAGTGGAGATATGAAAAGTAGATGGACATTCATTATTTTATAACACTCCCTCGAATGTCCATTATACAAGGAATATGCATTGTTAAAACCTTACTAGGAAAAAACTCAATGGAAAAAAATCTTAGTGAAGGAAAAAGAGTACATTATTCCTTGCACACATTAATACCTATTTTGGTCTCTCCTCGTTGAAGACATTATTTAAAATCTCTAAGACGACGCATTCCAATCTTGTGAATCATCTTCTCAAAAGTTATGGTAGGTAATGCCTTAGTGAACAAATCTGCTGGATTGTCACTTGGTCGAATTTGTTGAACATGAATATCACTATTTCGTTGAAGATCATGCGTGAAAAATAATTTTGGTGATATATGTTTCGTTCGTCACCTTTGATCTATCCTTCCTTTAAATGAGTTATGCGAGCGGTATTGTCTTCATACAAGACTCGTTGAAACTTCCTTCCTAGTGGATAAACGAGCATGTCTCTTGAATATGATGGGTCATTGATCTTAACCAAATACATTCTCGACTTGCCTCATGAATTATTAGTATTTCTACATGGTTTGAAAATGTGGCAGCTATAGTTTGCTTCATAGAACGCCATGATATAGTTGTATCTCCATATGTAAATACATAACCAGTTTGAGATCGAGCTTTATATGGATCAAATAAATAACTCGCATCCGTATAACCAATTAATCCGAGTCTTTGATTTGTTATAGTAATATAAGCCCATATCAATTGTTTCTCGAAGATAACGTAATATATGTTTAATTCCATTCCAATGTCTCGTGTTGGAGCAGAACTATATCTTGTTAATAAATTTACGGAAAATGCTATGTCGAGTCGAGTATTATTAGCAAGATATATTAATGCACCAATTGCACTAAGGTATGGTACTTCGGGACTAAGAAGTTCTTCGTTATCTTCTCGAGGTCGAAAAGGGTCTTTTTGAACATCAAGTGAACGAACTACCATTGGGCTAGTCAATGGATGAGTTTTATCCATGTAGAATCTTTGTAGTACTTTTTCCGTATATGTTGACTGATGAATAAAAATTATATCTTTTAAGTGTTCGAACTGCGAGCCGAGACAAAATTTTGTTTTTTCAATATCTTTCATATCAAATTCTCCTTTTAAATAATTTATGGCACTTAAAATCTCTTCGAAGTTCCAATTATATTTAAATCGTCAAGATATATAGCAATTATCACAAACCCCTTTTCGAATTTCTTTATAAAGACACATGGACAAATTGGGTTATTTTTATAACCTTCTTTTAATAAATAATCACTAAGACGATTATACCACATACGCCAAGATTGTTTCAATCCATATAAAGATCTTTGTAATTTAATCGAATACATCTCTCGAGAATGTATTTTACATGCTTCGTGCATTTTAAGTCCTTCGGGACTTTCATATAGACATCATTATCAAGTGACCCATATAAATTGGTCGTGATTACATCCATTAAATGCATATGAAGTTTTTCACATGCTCGTCAAGCTAATAAGATAAAAAAATATAATTGCATCCATTACGGAAGACTATGTCTCTTCATAATCAATGTCGAGTCTTTATGAAAACCTTTGCGCTACAAGTCTTGCTTTATATCTCACAATTTCATCTTTTTCATTTCGTTTTCGCACAAATACACATTTGTATCCTATTGGCTTAACATCTTCGGGTGTTTTAACTATGGGTCCAAAAGCTGCTCGTTTTGTAAGAGACTTTAATTGTTCCCGAATTGCATCTTTCCACTTAGGCCAATCATCTCTATGTCGACATTCTTCAATAGATTTAGGCTCGGGATCTTTATTCAAAATACCAATTGCCACATTATATGCAAAAATGTTATCAATGAATGTTTCCTTTCGGTCTTATATTCTTCCTCGTGTTAACATAATTTATCAAAATTTCTTGATTTTTCTCAAGCAATTGGGCTTCTTCGAAAGCTTGTTATCAAAAACATCTTGGACCGTTTTATCTACCTCCTTTATATTTTCATCTTGATTATTTTTTCATTTTTTCTTTTGGGAATTTTTATCTTTAGAACCGATCGATCTTCCACGCTTCGGGCGTGCTTTAGATTCATTTGTTATAACATTAATAGGTTGTCTTACCGGGACATCAATTTTAATAGAAGCATTCTCAGCAGGAACATGTGATTTAGTTACTCTCTTTGGATCGGAAAATGCATTTGGCGGTTGATTTGCAAGACTTTGTAAATGAATTATCCTCTCGAACTTCAAGTTCACATTATTTTGTACGGGGATCAAGATGATATAAAGATGAAGTATTCCATGTAATTTCTTTTTCCAACATTTCTAATCGCTTATTCTGTTTATTTTCTCCCCTAATGTTGGAAAAATTGTTTCATCAAAATGACAATCAACAAAACGAGCCGTAAAAACATCCCCCGTTAATGGTTCAAGATATTTAATTATAGAAGGAGATTCATATCCAACGTATATTCCCAATCTCCTATGAGGACCCATTTTAGTTCGTTGTGGAGGAGTAATTGGGACATATATCGCACATCCAAAAATCCTCAAATGAGAAATATTAGGCTCATGACCGAAACCAATTGAAGGGAGATAATTTCGATAACTTATAGGCTCGATGCGAATAAGTGTTGCTGCATGTAAAATTGCATGTCCCCAAACATAAACAGGAAGTTTTGTTTTCATAAGTAATGGTCTAGCTATCAATTGGAGGCTTTTGATAAATGATTCTGCTAGACCATTTTGAGTATGAACATGAGCAACGAGTCGTTCAACTTTTATTCCAATAGACATGCAATAATCATTAAAAGCTTGAGATGTAAATTCACCAAGCATTATTAAGGCGAATTGTTTTAATGGTATAATCTGAAAATTATACTCGTAATCGAATTATTTGAGCAAGTAACCTAAAAAATGCCGAGTTTTAAGTTGATAATAAGCATACATGTGACCATCTGTAGATGCATCTATTAAAACCATAAATATCTAAATGGTCCACATGGTGGATGAATTGGTCCACATATATCACCTTGTATACGTTCTAAAAATGCTTGGAGAGTCAATCCCAATTTTATTTGGTAAAGGCTTAATAATAAGTTTGCTTTGAGAACACGCGAACATAAAAACTCATTAGACTAAAGAATCTTCCGGTTCTTCAATGGATTTTCATACGAATTTTCAATAATTTTTCGCATCATAATGAATCCAGGATGGCCCAATCAATCATGCCACAAAATAAAAGGATTAGTAAACTTCGGTTTACTATGGCATTTGTTTCAATCATTTGAATATTTATATAATAAATGCCGAAGAGAAAGCGAGTAATTTCTCCAATACATATTTTCTACCCGATTTAATTTTTGTAATATATAAGTACTCAATATTCTCAACATTTGTTATCTCAATATGATATCCATTTAAACGAATATCTTTAAAACTCAATAAATTTACGTGGGACTTAGGAGAGAATAATTCATCATCTATAATCAAATTTGTCCCTCCGGGTAGTAATATATTTGCTCTTCCGGAGCCATTAATTAAATCAACACTACCGGATATAATGTTAACATTAGTCTTACCCATCGTTAAATTGGAGAAATACCTTTTATTTTTAAGTATAGTATGTGTGGTTGCATTATCCACGAGGCATAGATTCTCCTTCATGACGTTTAAACTAATTACAAACTTGGTAATATCAATATATTCTTCATAAACACAAAAACAAAAAAATAAATAAAAATGAAAACTAATATGATGAAATAAAAATAAAAACATAAAACTTCTTTATTTATCAAAAGGTAACAAAATTTCAAACAATTATCATTAACCTAATAATTTTTTCTTTCGGAATCTTCAAAGAAATCGACAACATCTAAATCGTTAAGTTATCGAAATCTTCGAGAGGAACATTATCACAAACATTATTTTGATATATAAAATTTTCCTCTATATCACTTTCTTTCTTTTTCCATGAGGCTTGATAAAGCTCAACTAGGTGTTTTGGCGTACGACGAGTACGCGATCAATGTCCCTTCATAAGCACATCTATAACATTCATTTTCGAAGTGCCGACTTGATCCACCTTTATTTTTTTCTTGTTTTTTTTATAATTTATCCACTTCGGGGATGAGGTGTATTATTATTATCACCATGATTATAACGATAATTATTTCGACAACGACTATTGCCACGACCACATCCACGTCCATGGTTACGGCCACGACCACGTCTTCGTCCAAAATTATTATAAGATGTCACATTCACTTCGGGGAATGGAGTAGATCCGATTGGGTGGGATTCATGATTTTTCATCGGTAGCTCGTTATTTTGTTCAGCCACAAGTAGACATGAAATCAATTCGAATATTTCTTAAAACCTTTTTCTCGATATTGCTATTGCAGGAGCATATTCGAGGAATGAAAAGTAGAGAATGTTTTCTCTAACATATCGGAATCGGTAATATTTTCTCCACATAATTTTAGTTGGGAACCGATTCTAAATATCGTAGAATTATACTCACTTATGGTTTTAAAATCTTGTAACCTTAAGTGCATCCAATCATAACGAGCTTTTGGAAGAATTACCGTCTTTTGGTGGTTGTATCTTTCCTCTAAATTTTTTCACAGTTCAAGTGGATCTTTCACTATTAAATATTCAGTTTTCAAATCCTCATAGAGATGATGACGAAGGAAGATCATTGCCTTAGCACGATTTTGCAAGGATTCTTGATTATCATCCATGATTGTTTGTCCAAGGCCATTAGCATTTAAATGTATCTCAGCATGAAGCACCCATGATAAATAATTCTTGCCCGAAATGTCAAGGGCCACAAAATCAAGCTTTGTGAGGTTTGACATGATAAAAATTCTATAATACAAGATATAATAATGATGTTAGAAAAAAAAACATAATAATAATATTCAAACTTCTCAAAACAACATGCATTAGATTATTAGAATATATATTAGATTATTCAAGTTTTCAAATATATATTATATGTACTATTAGATTTAAAATAAAAGATAGATTATGTACATACCTCTTAATAGGCTAGATGATTTGCGTCATTTGGTAGAACAATTGTGCTTTTAATAAAGCTAGATGATTTGTGTCGTTTGGTAGAAAATCGTGCCGATAACGTGTGCTAAAAAATAAAAGATATATGAGAATTTAAAGGAAGGATGACAAAAAGAAGAATCGCTATAAAGTGAATACAAGTGAGAAAAACTTCAAGTTATTCTCTTAATCTCTCTAAAAACTCGTACATCAACAAATGAACAATCAAGCCTATTTATAGGCCTCAAAATCGAGATGAGAATTGGAAGGACTATAAATAATTAAAAGTACATCAATTACATTATCATTTCAATTTCTCATATTAAATGGTGAATCGAATCACATTAAGAATCATGAGTAGTAGGGATATGAAAAATAGATGAATATTCATTATTTTATACCAGTATCGACAGAATCTAATTTTTTTTTTTTAATGAAAGTGGACACGTAGGTAAATTCCACTCCCCCTTTCCAGTCTCCGCGGTCCACATCCCTTTCAAACACGTTCAACCTCTTTAAATCATTCTCAGTCATACAAAAAAACACTCCTCTTCTCCTGTGCCACATACTCTCTCGAATCCCTCTCTCCCTCCCTCTCCTTGCATGTCCAATATGGCGGCGGCGGCGGCTGCAGCCCCCTCTACCTCCACCACACCCATCCAGAAACCCTCCTCCTCCTCCTCCTTCAAGTCCCCATTACCCATTTCCACATTTACCCTGCCCTTTGCCTTTAACTCCAAAAAACCCCGCTCTCTCCAGATCTCCAACTCTCTTTCCAAACCCGCCTCCACCACAACCGCGTCCCCCTCGACTACAGAGAAATTCTCATTTTCCAGATTTGCCCCTGCTGAACCCCGAAAAGGTTCCGACATCCTCGTAGAAGCTCTCGAACGCGAAGGTGTAAAAGATGTCTTCGCTTATCCTGGCGGCGCGTCAATGGAGATTCATCAAGCACTCACGCGCTCTAACATCATCCGAAATGTCTTGCCGCGACACGAGCAAGGTGGTGTCTTCGCTGCTGAAGGCTACGCGCGTGCGTCAGGCTTGCCTGGCGTTTGTATTGCAACGTCAGGTCCTGGCGCCACGAATCTTGTGAGTGGATTGGCTGACGCGCTGCTGGATAGCGTCCCAATAGTGGCCATTACGGGTCAGGTTCCGCGACGAATGATTGGTACTGATGCCTTCCAAGAAACGCCGATTGTTGAGGTAACGAGGTCCATTACGAAGCATAATTATTTGGTTCTTGATGTTGATGATATTCCTCGGATTGTTAGGGAAGCTTTCTTTTTGGCTACCTCGGGGCGGCCTGGACCTGTTTTGATTGATGTTCCGAAGGATATACAGCAGCAATTGGCTGTTCCTAATTGGGATGTGCCTATGAAATTGCCTGGTTATATGTCGAGGTTGCCTAAGAATCCGAATGAGTTGCATTTAGAGCAGATTGTGAGATTGATTTCGGAGAGTAAGAAACCAGTTTTGTATGTGGGTGGAGGGTGTTTGAATTCGAGTGAGGAGTTGAGGAGGTTTGTTGAGTTGACGGGGATTCCTGTCGCGAGTACTTTGATGGGTCTTGGTGCATTCCCCGTGGGGGATGATCTGTCTTTGCAAATGCTTGGTATGCATGGGACAGTTTATGCCAATTATGCTGTGGATAAGAGTGATTTGTTGCTTGCTTTTGGTGTTAGGTTTGATGATCGTGTGACAGGAAAGCTTGAGGCTTTTGCCAGTAGAGCGAAGATTGTGCATATTGACATTGATTCGGCCGAGATTGGAAAGAACAAGCAGCCTCACGTATCAGTTTGTGGGGATGTCAAGGTGGCTTTACAAGGGATTAACAAGATTTTGGAGAGCAGAGGTGCTAAAGGGAAAATAGACTTCAGTGCATGGAGAGAAGAGTTGAATGAGCAGAAAGTGAATTATCCGTTGAGTTTTAAGACTTTTGGAGAAGCAATTCCTCCTCAGTATGCGATTCAGGTTCTTGATGAGTTGACTGATGGGAATGCGATTATAAGTACTGGGGTTGGGCAGCATCAAATGTGGGCTGCTCAGTTTTACAAGTATAAGAGACCTAGGCAGTGGTTGACATCGGGGGGTTTGGGGGCGATGGGTTTTGGATTGCCTGCTGCTATTGGAGCTGCTGTTGCGAATCCTGATGCAGTTGTTGTGGACATTGATGGTGACGGAAGCTTCATCATGAACGTCCAGGAGTTAGCAACTGTTCGTGTTGAGAATCTCCCTGTCAAGATAATGATTCTGAACAATCAGCATTTGGGCATGGTGGTACAGTGGGAGGATCGATTCTACAAGGCTAACCGGGCTCACACGTATTTGGGGGATCCATCAAAGGAGTCCGAGATTTTCCCCAACATGTTGAAGTTTGCAGATGCTTGTGGAATACCTGCTGCCCGTGTGACGAGAAAGGATGATCTTAGAGCAGCAATTCAAAATATGCTGGACACTCCCGGGCCATACTTATTGGATGTGATTGTTCCTCACCAAGAACATGTTTTGCCTATGATCCCAAGTGGAGGGGCTTTTAAAGATGTGATAACTGAGGGTGATGGAAGAATGAAGTACTGATCTTCCTCTGCAGCAGATATGTTTTAAGGAATTATATGTATGTTCTATGGTATTCCATGCTATGTGTATGTTATGTGGAATACTATGTTTAAGTTTGGCAGGTTTTTTCTTTTTTTACTGTTCAGGAGTTGGTTTCTAGTGGCGTAGTGATGTAGCGTTGTTTGATGTGTGGAGTAAACCACACTCATAACTCATCTAATATTTTGTATCAGTTTTGCCAATGTCATGTAGTTTGTCTTTACTCTATTTGAATCTTTCATTTGCTTTTAGGTAGTAACACTGAGAATGAGTTTCAACTTTCAAATTTGCTGTGTTGTATTGAAAAATTAGTTCAATAAAGTGGCAACTCTTAAACAGGTCGTGCTTATGTGGGTTTAGTGATCACTGGATGAGACTCTATACGGTGGTGGATTTCCCGAATTAAGTGAGATGATTCTTGTCAAGTTAAATTGGTTTATTTGGGTTCTCTGTTACTGTCATCACTTGTAAGTTCATCGAGCACAGGAGGCAGGGTTTTCATGTCATGCGACCAGGCTTTATCTTATCAAGTGTGAACCTTGTGTAGAAGGTCGTGAGCCAGAGCAAAACAAAAAGAGTATCTTTTCAGGGTATTTAATCTTATGTTATTGAATATATCTGCACAATAGAATGTAAAAATGGCTATAGAAGCTTAACAAATGTTTTTTGTTTAACTCTCGATAGTAAAAATGGATAGGGCCGGCTGACAGAAAACAGGACTGGTTTTCTGGGGTAGGGGTGTTCTTGTTCTGACCTTCTATCTGTGTATATATTGGGATTTCTAATGTCCCAGACATTCCTTCGTAATTGAAGAAGTTGAGTGGCAAAAGGCTCTTTTTTCAGCTGAGAGTGAAAGAAGAGAACCTGAAGGAAGGATGGCAGAATTGCACTGTCTACAAAATATTCGAGATAAATTCAATCCTGGAAGGAAAAGATGTAGCTCGCTTGCAAGATCATGTGAGTGAATTTCTCCTATTTGCATCTAAATAGGCCATAATAATTCTTAAAGCTGAAAGATTGAACAATTTTATTGTGACCACAGCAAACAAAACAGTAAATATTGATAGTAAGTTTTTACATGTATGTTCTTTGCAAGCAGAGAGGCAATGAAGAAGAGGGTGTTGGCAAATATGGTATTGTCATGGAAACTGATGATTGAAGGTAAGTTTTAGTTCAGTAATCCATCCTTCTCACATAAATATTCATACGAAAAATTTTAACTATTTTTCATTTTTTTTAAAATCCATTTCCTTCAGGATTTCCAAGAGTCCACGGTGGAAAATTGTAGAAGGGCATTCCAGCACCAAATATACTGACAATAAATTTCTTGATACCTGAAGCAGTCTTGCATGACAAGATTGGTACGAATGCAGTCTCTCTTTATTTGCGTTGGATTTCTCTGTAAAATGACTGGATTTATATTTTAAAAAAATGATGAGACATTTGTGTTGTTGCAAGATAATGAATTTTAGAAAACGTGATCAACAATTAGGGGGAGGGGGAAGTGAGGTTAGGGAGGATCTTGGATCATTGCATGAATTTTAAATTCACAATTGTTAGTTTATTACCATTTGTATCTGTCCTCTGGTGAGAATACCCTCTGAAGTCTGAACATCTGGGGCCTTAAAATCATCCTTTCATTTATGTTCAGCTGATTAGGTGTTAGATTTATGAACAACTTTTAGATTTCTTGATGCAATCAGTAAGCAAGAGATATGACATTAATAGGTTGCATTCATATTCATTACTAATTTAGAGTTTAAATGGTCAGTATATATGTAAAAATTGGTTAGGATTCAAATAATGTATGTTGATAACTGCAGGAAATGATGAAAAAGCAAGAGCTGATGGCAATAGGTTTGCACCAACCATGCAACCAGATTATAATTCAGAGTGAAATAATTAATGTACTGAAAGAGTTTTTACTGTATAAATTTTATTTTGAGGCCGGTTTGATAATTGTGTGACTGGAAAGCTCAAGGCTTTTGCAAGTCGAGCATAGATTGTTCGCATTGATATTGATTCAGCTGAGATTGGTGAGAATAAGCAGCCTCATCTATCAGTTCTTGCAGATACAAAGTTGGCCGTACAATGGATCAACATAATTTTGGAGGGTAGGGAAACTAAAAGTGGAACAGATTTTACGGCATGGAGAGAAGAATTGAACGAGCAGAAAGTGAAGTATCCATGAAGTTTTAACACCCTTGGAGAAGAAATCCTTCCTCTGTATGCAATTCAGGTTCTTGTGACGAATTCCCTAATGGTAATGCAATTATAAGTACAGGGGTAGGGTGGCATCAAATGTGGGCTGCTCAGTTTTACAGCGTAAGAAACTACATCAATGTTTGACATCAGGGAGATTGGGGGCTACTATTACAAATCCTGATGCTATTGTTGTGGATATCGAGGGTGATGGAAGTTTCTAATGAATGTTTAGGAGTCGGTGACTATTCATGTTGAGAATATCGAGATAATGATTTTGAATAATCAATATTCGGGTATGGTGGCACAATGGGAGAACCTATTTTATAAGGCTCGCAGGGGCTTGCTCATTTTTGGGTGAACCATTAAAGGAGTCTGAGAATCCTCCTGATCTGTTGAAATTTGCAGAAGCTTGTGGAATTCCTGCTGCCCGTGTAACAAGAAAGGATGATCTGGGGAAAATCCAGAAAATGCTACACTCCTGGACCTTGCATGTTGGATGTGATGATATATAAACTGAGGCTGATATGGAATGACAGAATATTGATCTTTCATCTTTCTCCCCAACAAATATATTTTGATGAAACAGAGGCATATAAATGGTAGAAAGTAGTATTCATCTTCTAATAGCTTGTTTGGAATTGAATTGAATTTTATTAGTAGAATTCTGCTCAATGACAACCACATATTTGGAAAAGATCTGAATTATGTGAATGGAATTAAATTGAAGCGTGCTTTCTAAAATAAATCAATGGAATATTGAATTTCTTTATTTTCTATAGTTAACCTATCTTTTCTTATTCGATGCCTAGGATTATTCATATATAGAGTGAAAGATTATTCAACGAATGACAGGTTATAATCAACCAAATCAGATTACTGATTTCAGCCACCAAGGCGGAAACATGTATTGATGTTGCTTAATTAACCAGTCTAAACATGTTCAATATTCACAAATGAACACCTCTTCTTAATCTTTGAGCTAAGTTGAAGCTGTTGTAGTATCAAAAGATTTCTTCCTAACAAGAAGGCATGTGATTGTTGAAGGATTAGCAGGGGTATTGTCAGGACTGCACAGCACAAAGTCAGGCCTGTGAAGTGCAAGGTTCAACCTATCCTTCCCGACGACCAGAGCAGTTGCATCCAGCAGAACATGCCATGAGTTCCGATGGGCTTCCGATACCCAATGCATCGAATAACGAGTTCCGTTCACATCAGCTGGGTATGAGAATAGCCCCTTAGGGCTGTGCTTACACTTCCTTCTAAAATACTGGCTAAGCTGCGATCCCTTGATTCTCAAATCCAACCAAGTCTCCGGTGTTGGGATCACTTTTGATTCCTTGTAACTGGCGAATTCCTTTACATAATCCATTGCTTCCCCGATGGCAGTCATGTAGAAGTTCCCTCTGAAGAAAGGATAGCTCTCTCCTACTAACATCATTGCATCTTTGTAGTTTTGAGTGAACAGGACAAGATACTCATCATCAAGTAATCCACAGTACCTTAGAACTTTGTGCTGAGCTTGGATTTCAGGTATTGACACAAAACTCCCAGGAAATGACGATTTCTCGGTAAGAATATCAAGCAGTCTCGATGGCTCTAACTGGGTTCTATCCAAGTCAGGGTGATTGCTTCCGAATGATGGTGTGGAGACGTCTCTAAGACTAGTCCTAGGTGACTTATTCTTGTCGTCTGGTGAAGGCTCTGAGATCTCTTCATTGATACAAAGAGTAGAGAGATCTACCTTCTCTCCGATGAAGCCAGCATATTGGGGGTACTTTGCCAAGACATACTGCTCAACGTATTGCATCTCCATCGTTGTTATTGGACCTGACCATCTGAGGTCAAGACCACGGATTGTCGATATGGCTTCTGCCAAGATATGCGCAGGGACTACGGTGTGCGCTTTCTGTTTTCGTTCCAAATTCAATCAAACAACCAAAACCAGTTAGATTGCAGTCTTAGGAACCTACATAAACATTTTTAAGATGGTTTAGAGATTGAAATATACCTTCACAACCATACTGCTTGGTCTGCTGTTTTCGACTTCAGGTTTCGTTATAGATGCAAGAAGAGATTTCTTACGTTGACCTTCCATCATGGCCTAATTTTTTTGTCAATATCTCAATAAGAAACCCTAAAACTTCTGTATAATCAAACAATTCGGTACAGAGTAAAGGTTACTTACCTTTGATCCTGCACTGTAAAGAACCTCTCCTACAGGGTTCCTACCCATAACAGGATCAGTTATCTAAACAAAATCGATCTTAAACATCCAAAAGATTTCTTTCTGGACCATTTAACCAAAACTTGAATATCTGAGAAGGAAAGAAGAAAAAAATTGGGAGACAAAAAGAGGTGTGTATATAAATATATGCACACACAGAGAAGTCTTTCAAAAATGCCAGAACATAGAGCTGCAAAGGCTGTTAAAGGTATGCATGGATAACTAAAAAATAACGAACAAAGAAATTCATGAAAAGAAAGGAGTGAGGGAGCCTAAGAATCAGAAACCAAAGTGGCAAAAACCTCTGAGAACAAAAAAGGATGTGAGTAGGAGTATTAAAGAAACCAAAAGCGACCACTAGCTAGGAATTGGAGCAAGTAGAGGATTTGGTGTAAGAATTAGAGGTAGGTGTGAAGAGAAGACCAAGCCAAACTGACTAAAACATTTCTTGTTGCAAACTTGGATCCGAATGTAAGGCACTAAAGAAATCTTTAAAAAAAAAAAGGTCATGATAATGAAAGGCATGCTGACAATGACAAGAGCAATGCTCTAAAAAACCATCATCAACAGTTGTTCCCAGTTGGTATTCTAACCATGGTCGTATGTATGATCTTATGCAAGATTAGTACATGACAAATCATCATTAGTTGATAAAAAATATTTAGAATAAAATTTCCGGGCCTCTGTCAATCCGACTCAAGGATAAATAAACAGAAAAGGAAAAAAAAATGTTGAATTATCAAATGATCATAGAGTGGCAACAAACTGCAAAAATATATTCAATTGGGATGAAACCTCAGCCTCTAAATTTTTTAATCTTTAATGGAAAGTGACCATTTGAGAAGCTTTAGTTAGCGAGAAGAATGATTGGTTGTGTTGAATTATACAAATCCTTCGGTGTGAATGCAAATCCAGTTGAGGGAATGGACAGCAACTGAATTCTGTAAAAGTTTCTGATTACCTTCATTAGAACTTGGTAATGTTTTCTAATGGCAGGTAGCTATCCTGTGGATATTAAAAATGATTAGAAATCAGTATTAGACATTAACGAGTGATATGAGCATATCGATATCGATATCGGCCGATTTATTGTTGCCGGTAGTCTTCTGCTATTGCTAGCTGAAGCCACATCCTGTGCTCATATATGGATTAGATGAATAATTGCACCAGAAAATTGTAGGATTTCGGAGACCCTTGTAGCTGAAGAAACCAATAACAAGGTCCAATCCGGTAAATTCAATGTGTGTAGACCGTGTAGAAGTAGAATATGCCGCTCTTAGATGCCTGAAAGGAGTACCTGCATAAAGACAAAAGGTATTCAAGAAAAAGCTATTATAATCTGCATGCAAATTGACATTAACATAATATATAGATGCATTTCGTCTAATTACATGATTATATATGAAATTAGTGGAAAATGTTGTGCTTCCTGCGACGTGCTGCCGTATTCGCAGACCTCCCATTTCAGTTGAGCTGAGCCAACCGCTTTGTTTTGTTGAACAAGAATTGAATATTACAATAATCTCATTATTCCATTTGATATAATTCATATTAAATGAATCATTAAACAACGCTTCCAATGTATCAAACTTTTCAGAACATGACTTTCTGCGAAGCTCAGCTTGAAAAGGACTCATGCAAAACTTAAACAACACTCTCTCTTCCTCCTCCTAATTGTCTAACCATTGATTGTTGTTTTCTTTTCCACTTCGAACGAACGAACTTGAAAACATTTTGTCTTATTTTTCTACCAGATCGTGAGATGTGTTAGAATTGATAAAATGCTAACAACTTTTGTAATTTATATATAAGGAAAGGCTTAGATGATCTTTAATTTTGAAGCACGGTTTGAAACAACCTCAATATGCATGTATCTCACAACTTATTATATCTGGAAAATAAAGATAAACATTTGACAAATTTAAAGAACTTCCACAAGCTATATAATTTGTCCAATTGGCTGACCTTCTTCTCTCACCAGCTGGGCGTAGCTTGATGTTTGAATTTCTAGTTCTTTTTTTTTTTTTTTCAATCATAGATTTCTTGTGCTTTCCTTACCCCATTGTGAGATAGCCATTCAACCTCTCTCTCTCTCTCTCTCTCTCTCTCTCTCTCTCTCTCATATATATATATATATATAATTTTAGTGTTCCTAAAGCGGACGAAACGGTATTGTTTTTTTTTTTTTTTTATTGAAACGAAACGACATTATTCTACAGAAAAATGATTTTTTTTGGACATTTGTACTTCTTTACTTATTAGGTCCTTAAAGTTTTACTTTTGTTAAAACATGATTCATAATCTTTATTTTTGTTACATGACGTTTCTATGTTTTTTTATGACCGGGCATTTAAATTTTTTTTTTTTTTGGGTATTTTGTACTTCTTTACTTATTTGGTTCTTAAAGTTATAATTTTGTAAAAAATGGTTCATGATCTTAATTTTTGTTACGTGAAGGTCTTTGTATTTTTTCAATGGCTAGAGCCGCTAGACTGTGTTTCCAACTCAGGCGCGAGGGGCTGACTGTCACCTAACCCACCCAAAAGGACCCGGTGCCTGCCTTAGCCCAACCTTCTTTTTTCATGCTTTTAGTTTATTTTTATTATTTATTATTTGCTTAAAATAATTTTTTTCCTCAATAATTAATGTTTTCCTTAAAAAATTTTATATACCCATTAACTAAATTAAACACTCTTCTAATATAAATTGATTTAGCAAACTCTTCTAATTTTATTTTTTAAAAAAATAATCAAGCATGTTCTCCTTTTCTTTTTCTTTTATTGATTAAACTGAAAAAAAAATCATAGGATATATTTAAACTCAATCATAACATAAAAATATTTTTATTAAATATTACTTAATACTTATTAAATTAAACAAATTGTCACAATAATATTAATTAATTCTTACTTTACACTTAAAATTTTAAATTATTTAAGATATTAAAACAATATCATATAGATTTAACTGCAGCAATGTACGGTACGATCCTAGAGATTTTCTCAATGAACGACAGTGCTTAGAGGAAGGAAAAATTAATCTTGATCCATTGCGTAGACAAAGCAATCACAGTAGCACCTAAATCTACCTTCTTCCTCGGGCAAAATTGGGCTGTGACATATCACTTCAGTCTCTCCTTTTTATACCACCTTCAAATGGACCACTTGTCTGCAACTAGATGGTGGAGTATCTTCCAGAAAATCGCAGGCCTGATTTCTGAAAAAGCCGTATCCTTTGTTTCTCCCAGTTTATACGTAGTACTAGGCTGCAGTCTCTGAGCAAAAATGGATGACTGTCCATAGATCAGAGTGCTCGTACAAGAAATCCTCTGGCTAACTTAAGAAAAAAAGCTCTCTGTATCTCCTTGTTGTAAGCCCTACGCCAGCAGATTCTCATAACATGTCCCATCAGGGGCAATGACTAGGTTGTGATGGATCAGTTAGCAACTAAAGCATTGAATTGACAAATTGGGATTCAGCATCCAAAAAGCAGACACCCTGTGTCCACCGGCTTTCACATCAAGAATACTACTACTACTACTACATAAAAAATGATTGGTGCATGTGCATCCCACAAAGTCAAAATTGATTGAAAGCAACCCTCCAACAACCACTGCACCTTAGCCTCCTTCAACCTTACTCAACTGCAGGTGCAGCACCAAACGAGCCCAAATGGAGACAAGTGACAAAAGTGAATCTATGAGTCAACATCCTATAGGTTTCAGGACCCGACTCAACATCCCCATAATAGGATTGAAATACCAACCCTTCATTATTCTTTCTCGCAAGTTATACACATGGGAGGCTTTGATTTGTAAATTCCGTCGTTTAACCACAACAATTAGGTGACAAGCTGACAGCTCAATTAGAGGAAATATAACACTTGAAATATAAGCAAACCACCCTTTTCTTCTGCCACACTCAAAAATTAAAGAAGAGTAATAATAGGATAGCACACTTGATAATTACGGAAGTCCCACAAGCAGTTCAATACCTTGCTAGGAGGAGCTGTGATTGTAGCAGGAGTTTTGTGGAAAGGACTAGGCAAGCAAAAAAATGCCCGCAGAAGTACCACATTACCGTTCTCTTGCTACTCCTGTACAGAAGTCTTCACCTCCAAGCTCACCTGAATCGCAATTCAATCTACCTGTCGGCCGCAAGTATTTCAGAGGAAGTAAGAGCATGGCTATTCCTGGAAGAAAACTTATAGCTGCCGTTGTCTTCATTTTATCGAGCATCTCCATCATCCGACTTCTTAGAATTGCAATCACTACCTCATCTTCTGCACCTCCATTGCCTGCTTTGCCTCCTCCTCTACAACACACATGTTCTACTCCTCCTCCGGCCTGCGACAAGGTTCCATCTCACACACCTAGCGACCAAACAGTACAACAGAAAATCTATGCCAACCCACCTAGTCTCACAAAAAAAGAATTTAAACTTCTATCTGACCTCATTAAACGTAAAGCCCCCTGCAACCTCCTTATTTTTGGAGCGGAGCCCCAGTACCTGCAACTGTCCTCCATCAACTCAGGTGGCATCACAATCTTTCTGGAGGATGATCCTGACAAAATAAGAGCTGCCAGAGAAAAATCTAACACCACTCAAATCTACAAGGTTGACTACCGGATACCTGCAAAGAGGGCTTACAAGCTGCTCAAACATGCAAGGAAAAGTCCAGCTTGTTCCCCAAACCCAGAAATGCTTCAGAATTCATCATGCAAACTTGCATTGAAGAACTTGCCACGAGAAGTTTATGGGCTTAAATGGAATGTGGTGGTGGTGGATGGACCGAGTGGCCACTCACCTGAGGCACCAGGCAGAATGGGGGCAATCTACACAGCTAGCATGATAGCAAGAGCTGGGAACACAACAGATGTACTGGTGCATGATGTTGATCGGACAATTGAGAAGTGGTTTTCTTGGGAGTTTCTATGTGATGAGAACTTGGTTGCTTCAAAGGGGAGACTCTGGGATTTTAGGATCTCAGGTAAATCAAATTCTTCAGAATTTTGCTCAGAGCAAACAGTTGCAATATGGTGATGGCTTTGCTTCGCTCGGTGAAAAGTCTAGTCTGTAACGTTCTTGATCCATGCACATATTGAAGATTGTTTCAGATGCCATGACATCTTTTTATCCACACACGAGTCAAGAGCATGCCAATCAAGAGCCTAATATCCACACACCATCAGGCGATTGCCTTCTTGCAGAGGCAAATTAAAAGTACAGAGAAGGTAAATATAAGCAGTTTTCCATCCAACACACGGAAAGTATTTCCAGTCATCCTTAGGCAGTTCCATTATTTTGAAGTTGATTCAAGTTCAAAGTAAAGAACCAAGAATCGAATACCGTCCACAGTTTTTGCCGATTGTAGAACAATTGTGGTTTGCTGCATAACTCATTGTCTTACAGCTGTTTCTATAAGATCAACGAAAGGGCTCCTCCCCTATTAGCAGATGATGTAACCTAATATCCATATTCTTGGGAAGAAAAAAAATCATATCCATGTTTTTGGTTCCATAGCCTATTATTCTAATATTTGAACACAAAGAGGTGGTGGCAAGTTTGCACGCACTAGACAGAACACAATAATTAGATTAAAGCCTATTTTTGCGACAGAAAAATTTGACCTTAGGACAAAGAATCTGACCTTTAACATGAGATCTGAGAAATGTAATTTAAGGTATACTAAAAGGGCATCAACAGCCCTCGCATCTAAGGATTACAAGACAGACCCAACAAGTATTTCCCGTTTCTGGGCTCAAGTTTTGATGATCCATTGCTGCCTTTGACAAAAATATATACATTCAGATCTAAAATCTGAAATTTTAAGGGAGAAATGGCAGAAGAATATACATAGTAAACTGTCGAAGTGTTTGTCACCAGACATTGTTAGCTCATGTGATCACCACAGCAGCCATCATTCACCTGTATCCCTCCTCTGTGTTGGGGACAAAATAAAAATGCATTAGGCAAAGAAAACTAATTTTGCATAAGACCATCATCACATAAAGTTCCCCAAATCAATGAAATTCGTGCCAAACTTAAATACAATGTCGTCAGCCTAAGAAGAAAAGAGTTTTCTATAAGGCATATCACCTAAAACTAGCCAAGACTTCCACCAACAAAGGTGAACTATGCTATGATAATTTGCCCAACTACAAATGCTTAGTTCCAACTTTCTTTTACCAAATTATACTGAAGTAGACAGGTGTCCTATCACAGAAATTCTTAATAGATTGCATCTAAGAACTTATACGAACTTGAGTCAAATTTTATGCAAAGAGGTGTCACTAGCTACTAACACGGACAATCACTTAACAAGAAAACTATGTATTACAATGATGTTTAAAACATGAAATGTATATTGCAATTTTTTCAGCAAAAAGAGCCAAGCCTGAAAATGGAAAGATTGGACATATTATGAACTGCATAATACACAAGGACTTGGAGCATTGAGATTACCATTCGTTTGCTGATATAAGGCTGTATTGTAATTGGCATCTCAGTATGACTCTCAACATTAGGTAATTTTCGTTTCTCCTTCTCAAATTCTTTTCTAGATTCCTTTCGGCTGCCAGACTGCCAAACTCTACCAAAATTGGGAAGCCAGTTTGCATTGCAATCACTCTTGACCATCTCTCCTCTCTTCTCCATCTCCATCTCCATCTTTCTCCTTTCTGCCCAAGCAGCACCTACCCTTTTTGGGTTCAATTTATGAGATTTCCCAGACTTATTTGAAACTGGAACAGATCTAGAAGAAATCGGTTTTTGTTGAACATTTAGCTGATTTTCTTCAGTTGCTTCTAACCAAGGAGGAGGAGCTCCTGTATGCACATTTCCTCCAGCCATTTGTGGAGTCAAGGCAGGTACTTGAGTGACTCCAGCCAATTGTGGAGCCAAAGCAAGAACTTGAGGGATATTCTGTGAACCTAAAAGGATAATTGCAAGATAAGGATTGACATCAAATGGAACACCATGATAACAGTACCCCATCCACAATGCTACTCAAATTATGCATGTACTACCCAAATGACTAGCTTTAAATTGAAGTAAAATAAAAACAGAAATGAGATGTAAAAAATTATTACCCTGTAAACTGCTCACTCCATGTACGGATCTTTCACCCTGATAAACCTGGCACAGCTATAGCAAACAAATACAAGTTTACAAATATTTTAACTGCAAAACAGGTATATGAAAAAAAAAAAAAAAAAAAAGTCTTCCTAAGCCTTTGACATCACTGAGCATCAAGCAAAAAAGCAAAAGCCTTGACAGCATTTAGAAGTCAAAGGTACTCACTATGAGCATGTAACTAAAGAAAGAAGGAGATAATAAATAAAAGAATATCGCAACTTGCATAGTCTAACACTAAACAGATAACGCCTACACAATGTTTTAGAAATATCCAGGTTGACAGTGCAAAATAAATGAAGAACATGACATCTCCACAGATTTATGCACCCGACATATCCATCTTAGCTCATTCAAATGATCAGAAATAGTATTCACAAGTAGAAGGAAAAAAAACTCTGCTTAATATAGCTTTGTAATTATCAAAGCCACTGTAAACAATAGAAAAGATTGAAAACAGCAAGTAGTTTCATAAGCAGTCATCATTCACATGATGCCTAAAACGATCACCTACCAAAGATATCCATCATAATGCTGCACACCCTCATACAACTTTGACAGATGCTTAGCCTATCTAGCAAAATAATAAATGTAGCACTTAAGGATAAATATCAACACAGCCACACAGAAATTCAAAGGCACCGCCAACCATGTACCATATCTTCTACAAACTAATCCTGAGAAACCCAACTGTTAATTAGCTAATGAGTTGCGTATATGGTGCAAATATAAAAATCACTACAAAATTTCAGCCGTGAGAAAAAGTTACAAAAGGAAAAAATAATCTCCAAGTTTTGGAGAAAATGAAATGAGCTTCATAGAGAAAGAGTGTAAAGGACCAAACTCACCTGTCCATTACCGAGATTGGGTGCACAGTTTACACTGTTATAAAGGAAAGAATGTTGGCTATTCCAATTAGCTGCATATTTCAAACACAGAGGACAAACAACAGAACTAGTATCAGTATATCTCCATTCAGAACTACTCAATTGGAGGTAGAGATATCAAATAAGCAGGTTACTCGTACCAGTAAAATCGTTTGCATTGCATAAACTCGTACCAGAATGTGCACGCACAGGCAAAGTAGAGACCACACCATACATGGACGGTCCAGCATTTGTAACTGCAGAGACTCCTGAATTGGATATCTGATACTCATTTGTATAATACTGTAAAGGCATAACACCATTTGAAATATTCAAATTAACATTATCCAAACTATTATTCTCAAAGCTATTTATATTTTCGAGGTTGATTTCATTGCGGATATCATTTGAAGGTCCAACTTGCATCCCTCCTGATCCATCACCAGACGAGGACCCTTCATTCCTCAATGCTTCACACTTCTTCTCCCACTACAATTGCCAAGAAAAAAAAACATAAATTAGTCCACTATTACACATCTTTTAAATCAACACTATCGTACTCGCACTATAGAAATCCAAAAACACAACACTAATCTACAATTGAACAACGATTAGGCCTGTACCTTAGCTACATCAGCTTCTAAAATCCGAAACGTATCGACGCGATCCATTCCACTACCGTATTTCCACATAAAGTGCTTCAGTTTCTTTAAATGCTCCTCACTTGCGAAGTGACTAATGGCATTAGCACTATTTTTTAGAGAATAAAAAAACACACATTAATTACAATACCAATTAAATAATAAACGCCAGAAATTAAGGCAAATACTGACGGTAATGAATAAAAGAAAAATTGATTAATTGAAACTTTTTTATTTTTATACCATGCAAAGGAGCTGCCGGTCTCGTGGATATCGAAATCGCAGAAGACGCACCAGATGCGATTGCGAGAGGCGAGTTCAGAGCGGAGAATGGTTGGGTTTTTGAGAAAGAAGAGAATGTCGGCGAGTTTGGTTTGAAAACGAGAAAGGAAAGTAGAGAGTGATTTTTTGTGGTTTGGAAAGTACTTGTGGTTTTGGCCTTGATCATGATTCAAATTGCAGACTTTGCAGAATTCAAATTCGACGTTTTTCTTCTTGTTCTTCTTGTTGTTAATTTTGATCTTCTGGTTCATGGTGGTGATTTTAGGGCTAGGGTTCCTTTGACTTAGCTCTGTAACTAAAAAATTGGAATTTGATTTTCCAGAAACGGATGCTGACATGATAACACGCACGCAATGAAGCGTCGTTTTTAAGCTAACAGATTGTTGTATATATACATACGTCTATGAAACGCAGCGTTTCTTTGCTAACTGGGTTCCCGCCAATTTCCAATTCCGAGAAAGTAATTCGTTCCTTTTTTTCATGGAGTTTTTTTTATATATATAATTATTAAAAAAACCCTCTAAAAAAATCTTAGATCCAAATAACTCATCAATTTATTTTTAAATCTCTTAAATGTAAAATAATATTTTTCTTACCAAAACATCCAATAGCTAACCTTTAACTTAACACTAGTTAATTATTGGATCTTTTGATAAGATAATTTTTTTAATTTTAGGTTTGAGAGATTTAAAAAATAAATTGATGGATTTTTTAGATAGAAATTTTTTTAGAGTTTTTATCTAATAATAAACTTATTTTATAGTTTTTAATGAGCTTGGTATTTATTATTTTTTTCATGATCAACTCAAGTTCTTTTTTTATTGCATTCGAAGGAAAAACAAAAAGGTTTTTGAGGTTTTTTTACTTTTAAATACTAACATTCAACTACTATTTTTTTTATTATACTAAAAAAATTTCTTATATTAGATGTTTTTTTTTCTATCGACTACTTGTTTCATTAATTACGAGATTAATTTTACTATCTAGTAACTATAGCAACCAATGCAATCTAACTAATTAATATTGATGAATGAACTCTTCTTATTCTTTTGTAATTTAATCAAATACTTATCATACAAATAAGAAAAATAAGAATATGTATGATTATGAACATCGGTGATTTCTTAAATTCCAATAAATTGATAGGAAAAAAAAAACCATAATTGATAATACTAGTTTTTAATTAATCAAAACTCAATATTTTTTTTATCAAACAATTAAATTAAATTAAAAAATAAATGTATAACATTTTTTGGTACATTAATTAAATAAAACATGATCATTCATAATAGAAATACATATCTTGAAAGATAATAATTTCATTTAAACTAGGGATAATTACTAAAATACCTTCTAAAAAATTTATTATTTTTTTCTAAATCTCTCAAACACAAAATAATATTTTTAAATCTCATAAACCTAAAACAATATTTTTCTTACCAAAACAACCAATATTTAACACTAGTGTTAATTATTGAGTGTTTTAGTAAAAAAAATATTATTTTAGGTTTGGGAGATTTAAAAATAAATTTGTGAGTTTTTTAAATAGAAGATTTTTTTATAAGGTTTTTCTGGTAATTATTCCTTTTTTTTCCTTCCTTTTAATCGTATGGTTAAAAAATAAAAAAAAGGAAAAAAAGGCATAAAATCATTGATTTCTTTATTTATTTATTTTTTAGTGGCATTCATAAACCATAATCATTCTTAATGAATTTGACGATTGTTGGATCAAATCTAAAGTGTGCATAACCATTTTTCAAATTACGTTTGGCATGAGTTTTACAAATTGATTAAAGTAGTTTTCTAACTTTTCACTTTAAAAAATTATAAATATATTGAATTAGAAATAACTTTTAAATTAAATCAAAACTTTACTTTAATTAAAAATTGAAAATTTTATCTTTTAACTTATGAATTACTATTTTTTTAAAAAAAAAAAGAAGAAGATTTTTTTATTCATTTTTACAAAATATAATTATAATTTAAAAATCATTTCAAATCATTTTTTTTCATAAGTTGGTTATTAAAAAATAATTTTATATTATTATTCCAAATAAAAAATCATAATTTAAAAATCATATCAAACCAACTATTAGGTTATTAAATTAGTTTCTAATTACTTTTATCTCTCAAAAACTTTTAACGATGCTAATTAAGGAACATCATTGATGGCCCATAAGTGGGATTCATAGGCTTGATGCAGAACTCATTAATTCGGAAAGTTTCTTTCAAAAATTAAAAATAAAAATAAAAATTCAAAAACAAACATATCATATCATGTGCAATCGGATAAATTTTTTTTTCCCTGAATGCTTAATACTCTTCATAGTAGTTGGTGATGATGTTCAGTTTTGCATTTTATTTTATTTTTTTAATTTCCCTGTCCCACTTCAACGAAAGTGTAAACCTGAAATAACTTGATAATTGGAAAGTTTGTGAGCTATATAATCCCTGAAGAAACAGTAGGTTGCATTGATTAGATCTGAATATCCCGAAACCTCACCATCCCGATTGATTGATTTGAATATCGGTTGCTGATAGCTTGATAAATGATAACCGTACGCCTATGTTTTCTTTCAAATAGAGCTTTGGAGTTTCAATGAACGTAAGCTGATGTCAGTATACGTACATTAGATTAAATAAGAAAAATAATTGTATCGTATGATATATGGAAAAAAAGGTTTCGCCTTTTAATTAAAGAATATTATTCGGATAATTACAAAATAAATATATCAATTTTTAATTTTTTCTTAATCGATTATATAAATATCAAATAATAATTTTAATTGATAAGTGTACGAGTGCTAAATTATATTTTTTTAAAAAAAATTTCTCTTTAAATTATTCTATCATTTTTAAATTTGACAAAGAATATATATATATATATATATATATATATATATATCTCTATCGAACTAAACTTAGTAAGACTTCCTATTAAAAAAATAATTAGGTTTTAGATGTGAAAATTGAAAAAAGCACGAACATAAGATTTTTGATCGAGAAGATTTATTTTTGTTTTTCTTCAATTATCACTCTTAAACATAATTGAGTTTTTTTTTTTTAACAACAACCTAATTGAGTTTAGCTTAGAATTTTAGAGATAAAAAATATTTTTTTAATTATTTGTTAAATTATAAAATAGTAAAATAATTTGAGAAAAAAGTTTATTTCAATAAAAAAGAGGGTAAAATTATAATTTCATATTCGAATACATCATCAATTAACGAAAAAAATGATGAAAATACTTAATTAATAGTTTTGAAAAAGTTGATGTACTCAAACAAAAACAATCATAGTTCATGTACTCGATTGAGAAAAATATAAAATTATAATTTGATATTTTAAGGATACCGGATACGTTATCAATTAATAAAAAAATTAATATAAGTATTTGATTGACAATTTAGAAAAAATTGATATACTCAAACGAATAAAATTAAAATTCATATATTTGATTCAAAAAAAGTTAAATGTTGCTATACTTATAGTTTAATTATCCCAATATCATTTAATGGCTGTGTTTATGTTATATGGGTTGAACATCAT
Source organism: Dovyalis caffra (assembly GCA_963924115.1). Classification (NCBI taxonomy): domain Eukaryota; kingdom Viridiplantae; phylum Streptophyta; class Magnoliopsida; order Malpighiales; family Salicaceae; genus Dovyalis; species Dovyalis caffra. The sequence goes on along the minus strand of CAWUPB010001009.1, from coordinate 2,800,039 downwards.
GGTGTGGCATAACCTATTCTTTTCCTCTTGTGAACTGCAAATGGAAACTTTGGACAGTGTACGCTCTTGTCCATACCGTTCCTTTTAGCTTTTCATTATTGAAAAAGATAAAAAGTTTCACCGTCCCGGCTGTTAGCTCAGTATAGCAATGTAATGGTGTGATTGTTTTCAGTCCCACATGGTGCGACTCTTTGAGGGTTTTGAGTCCCACCATGAGCTAAGCTTTCCCAACTTCTAAAGCTATGTGCTTTTTTTTTCCTTGATTGGTTTATATTTGACGAATATAATGAAAACATTTCGTATTCTGCTCTCATTTTTGCCTTGAAAGAGATTGTGAATAGCCTGATTGTTTTCGTGGAGAATTTACTATCACTAGTGCCCTATAGTACTAGGAAAAGTTTTTACTCGATGATCTCCACCAGTTTTTGTTTCGTCTTAATTATAATAGTTCTTCCTCACTTCCTGCCAAATTTTAAACGTTAATAATTGGAGCTGTCCTTTAGATGATTCTGCTTTACTGCTATTAGCAGTGGTGTGCTGTTCAGGCTGTGGATTGCTTGGTAGAAAAATTATGACAAGTCATGTGTATTCATGTGATGGGCTACTTAGCAACTAATGAAACTGATGTAGACTTAATTGTCAGTTTCAGAAAGAGGTAATTTCTGAGGACCTGGCAGGCTGGTACTGGAGACACTTAAGGACGGTCATGTTTGCTGTTAGGTAATGAGATCATTAAGGGTCACTCTTCTGAAGAATTCATTCGAGTGCCGGATGTACGTTTCGACGACAAATCTACATCAGTTTGAAGCAGAAACACAGTATCATTTCACCATAATATGTGGACAATCTGAAAAGACAAATGTTAAGGTTTTGTCATAATGACTCGTTGGATAGATCACCCCAAGTATGTCCTACAACTTTTATCTTGCTCGTCAACTTTATCAAGGAATCGATAGCTTTGCATTTCTCTGATTGTATCCAAATAAAAGATAAAAGACAAGGAACCCATAATGCAAGTGGTCATATGTCGGAGGGTATGGTTCTTTGATTAGTATGATCATTATCTAGTAATTATGAAACTCGATTAGGATGCAGTCAATGAACAATTTTTTTGTTAGTTTCCAGCCCAAAAATGTAAACTTCCATTATTGGCGTCCTACTTTATGGCAGAGCATCCCTATAAAACACAACTTCAGTTTCCTACAGGACAAGTACAGTCAATGTTGAGACATTGGGCATTCAGATTCTTATCCTTTTCACCAGTAGATTTTTTAAAGAAACTAAAGGGAATTCTTCAGCTGGTTCTCATGCAAATATACCTGCCTTTTACTTTGAATTTAGTCTGTATATAGAAACTGAAAAACAAAATCGAAAAAGAAAAATACTTTGTTGTGATGAATATTACCGATTCTTAATTATTGTACCCTATGCAGAGAAGGAAGAGACTGTAAATCGTCAAATCCGAAAAGAAAATTAGGAAGTGCATTAGACGAGAGTGTGAGCTTATATATCTTGTTGAAACTTTAAGCATTAAAAAGCTTAAGGGTGGACTTATTGTCTTTTTGAAGTTATATTAGAAGGGGTTAGTCCTAATTTAAAGCATTAAAGCAAGAACATACATGTTTAGAAAGTGAAAAAGGGTAGAGTATATGCTTTTGATCTTTAATTAGGTTGAACCCTTCGCAAGATTCTGCAACTCAAAGGCAATTAATTAATTAAAGGTGTTTACCTTTAATTTTCTCCCATGCTTTCCTTGCTGTTTAGCAAATGTACTTTTCAAGAGAACCAAAGTCTTGAAACTTCAAGATCCTCTGCCCCCACTAGATTATGTTTTGACCTCAGCAAAGAATCAATTCAGTGTATTATTGAAGCCAGCCATGACAGGTTAACTGTATTTGAGAAATATGTTTGGAGGTTGCTGACAAATTAAGCTAGTTTTCGTTCCTGCGACATCTTGAAAGGGGTGGCAGTGGGACTGTTCATTGCTCTGACTGATGCTTTCAAGTGAAACGAGTCGTCCTATCCCCCCAAAAAAAGAAATAAATAAATAATGTTTCTTTTTTGTGTTGGATCCCAGACATAGATAGTGGGTGTTTGGTTTCTGATCAGCAAGAGTTAAGAAGTTGAATACAAGTGGATTCAGCTGTACACATCCATTCCTGTCTTGATGTTGATGATATTACTTGCTTTTTGTTCTGATTCATTTGCCTTTCTATCAAAATCAAGGTTCTTAACTTGACTCTGGCACCATCAGCTTTGACTCATCTAGCCCACAATATGTGTTAGAGCTTCGCTAGCATCCACTACACATCTACTTCTACTTGCAAGCACAACATTGGTGTTTGATGGTTGCTGATCAGAACTTACAGATAATAAATCATTGTTTTTTTTTTTTTTTCTGCCTCGCCATTCCCTCCTCTCTTTCACTGATATTGAGTTAACCTTATTATTGATTGTTGTGATTCTTTGGCTTGTGACTCACTAAAAACTGTAAAAGAGCTACGAAAAGCCTGCTTAACTCTGAGTGGGTAGGATAGGATTTTAGGGCAAGCTGCTGGCCTAGGCCAACTTCATAATTTCTTAATGGTTCGATTGGAATTATCTGCTTATTAATTTTAATCCTTTGGTTATTATTGCTTCTAGCTGCCATTTGATCTATTTTCAAGAACAGATATCAAACATAAGGATTAGTCGGTTCCGTAGATTGTTTCTTAATTGTTGAAGGACATGGAAGCCTACATCCTGCATCCATTTATACATTTTTCATGCACCTTGACATTCCCTGGGACTAATGAATGTTCAACACACAGGGAAATTCAGTGATTTTAACTGGAGTTTCCAATCTTGCTGTAGCATTTCATTCTTGGTGCATTTATCAATCTGGGAGATAAGTATTTGTCATTGAAAGGATCTAAGAAAGAAGAAAAGGGATGAGAAGAAAAACATTGGAGACTTCTAATCACCTAACAGTGACAAATTATCAATCCAAAGTTTCGCAGGTTCTTTCAAATTGTGGCACCTTCAAAATGAAGCATTAATAAAGGACATCAACTTCGAATTCTTGAAACCAAAATCAGAAATAATTGGCTGATTCAACACAGTTATGCCACAATGCCTGTATGGCTTGTCCATGAACTTGCAACTTATTGAATGGCAATTGCTGTCTGTTGTCTTAGGAATCAATACTTACTAATGCTTCCAGATTGGACGTGATCATTAGCTAGAGACAAAATCTTACTTTTTTTATGAACAACAAAAGATCTTGATTCTTTTTCAGATTTTCCATTTTGATTTTTGAAAAGCAGTGCAACATGCTATTACTAAAAAGAAAACTTGCCATTTAATAATTCATCAACATACACATCACAAATGATAAAAAACAGAATGGGCACTGTTATTGCAAACTTTTCAATCTTGCCACTTATGCTGTATCCTTTTATCAATCTTATCCCTTCTGTTGTTGAATGAAGAAATAGAAGGAATCCAATCCCCAAATATGATTCAAACTCAATATAATTCGGCTCTGGAATAACTTCGTCCTGTCTTCATCGAGAAGGGTTTAAAATTTCATCTCAATCGATCTCATAAAAGCATGATATGATATCAATCAAGGCTTGAACCTTTGCCTGCAAGACTGGCAAGTGATCTCCATGCACGTAGAATCCATCTGCCTTGTAGCTTTCTCTTTCAATCTCTCAGCTTTGTCAACCTCCTCTCTAGCTCTTTGCCACATATGCCTAGCCTTTGCAAACTCTGACTGCGCCAACTCCATCTCCTTCCTTGTTAGGTCCCTTACTCTCTCCGCGTAGGCCTTTTCAATAGCTGCCAATTTAATTTGCTCAGCAGCCTGCCATTTCAAGGCCTCAACGCAGCTCGTGTCCTTTTTTGCATCGCTGAAATCACAAATGGGACCTGTTAAAACGCAATTAGATGGTGCCTGGATTGGCCTAACACTTATGGATAGTTGCAAGTCTAGTGATGGCCCTCCAAACTGATGATGATGATGATGATGATGATCAGACACCACTGATTTGTACCTCAATGAAGAATCCATCGGCCGCGACAATAATAAAGAAGATGAGGAAGAAGAAGAAGAAGCTATGGAAAGCTGTGAAGGGAGAAGCTGAAGCTCCTTTTGATCTCCCTCTTCCATGTTGAAAAAATAGAGAGAGGTTTGAACCGCGAGGGGATGGCAATGAGGGGAATTTGTGGGGGTGGCAGAGACTGCTGCCAATATATACACGTATTTTTTGACAAAATTACCATTAAACCCATGGTTTTCTCACGAAATGACCTCGAACACCTTGCAATGACTAGACCACCCTTTTTCTCGTTCATTCAAGGCAAAATTTACCGTAAACTTAGGGTAAATGTATGTAAGGTGGAAGGGTATATTGGTAATCAAGATTAAAGATTTGAAAATTCCGTTATAGATAGAGCCAAAAGTATGGGAAAGAAATAACGGATCACGTTATTGAGTTATGAGTAGCTTTTTGCTGTTGTAGTGAAGTGTTTGTCTCTCTTTTTTCACACCTTTTTCACTTTTATTATCATTATTAAGTGACTTATTTTATTGACTTTGTCTAATCTTTTCGTCTTTTTATTTTATATTTTTGTGTTATCTTTTTGGGATATGGAGGATATGGAGGGTTGTGGGTGCGTAATAATTAGATACACACGTGCAATAAGTGTATTCTTTGCTTGTTTTTCCCCCAAAGAGTAAATTCATCTTATTTTAGTTTGTTCAAAAAAAAAAAAATTGTAGAAATTTAAACAATTACTTTCTATTTTAATGCAAAATTTAAATTATTACAACTATTTTAGTGGTCTTACAAATACATAATTTTAATTACATTAAGATCTCATAAACATAAAATATACCGTATTATTATTATAAAATATATATTAAATATGTGTGATCAGTCTCATATTATGCTATACCCATTTAATAATAAATATAATATTCTTATCAATTGTAAAATAAATTACTTTACAAAACTATTACATCAACTTGATTTATTAAATCAAATCAATTAAGTTGTTCTAGTTTATTTAACGTACCAATAAATAGTAAATAATAAGATTTATTATACTATCTAAAACTGTTTTATTCCAATATATTAGTTATGTGAAAGTTTCTCTTTCATGATAATTTGTAGGGAAAATGCAAGTTAAAAGCTAAAATACTCATTTATTATTATTATTACTTTATATTTTAAGTTTTTTTTTTTTTTTGAAGACATGGATTTTTCATAAGTAGCTTTGTGGTAGGCCTAAAGCTGTCGGGCCTCGGTGCAAAAAGCTCTCCACTTTCTAACTCAGCAGCCCACGCTCCACGCTGGGATTGGCACGTGGGATGGCCATACGGATGAGAATGACCATGATTGTGAGTACTGACCCTTCCACATCAACCATGTTTTCTGTGGGCATATTATGAAAGCCTTTTCTTCATCCTACGATATGTGGTTCGACTTGTAAAAGACGTGGAAGAAAGAATAAACATTACTAGTAATACACAAATCGAGTGATAAATACGAATTGTTAAAATCCAAATACATTGAAGTTGAAGTTTTTAGAAAGAATTCTGTGTAGCAAAAAGTTAACGAAAGTCGGTAATCGCCTCATAATTTTCTGAGAAGTTGTTATTTATAACTAAATAAAAATTGTTCTTAATTGCTTGGATCACGTTTTGTTTTTCCGAGATTTGAATGGTAGAATTTGAATTAATCAATATAAAATGAGTTTAAAAGATAAAGTGCATTATTTTGAACTAAATTATTTCGACTTGCAATAACATAAAAAATAAATAAATAAATAACAATTAGACATTCTTTAGTATATTTCTAAACTTAAAAAGCTAATTGTTTTTATGCATCCCAAAATTAAGGTATGAGCATCGCTTATATTAGAATACTCAAATCTATTCTTATAAAAATAACGTGTTCGATTGATGAAAAATAAAATATTGATCTCATGAATGATAAATTATTGTTTCTTTGTGGGAAAAAAACAAAGATCATATGAATCTATATTAAAATTTTGTATAAAAGTTTGTTTGTATAGAAAAATTGTTAACATTTTTTTATTTATATAGTAACATGGTAGTTAGTTTAGCACATATAGGTCGATAGACTATAGTTAAATTGGCATTAATATCTTTTCTTCTTTTAAAATATTTTGAGTTTGAATCTTTATTAGCCAACATTATAGAAATATAAAATTGAAAAAATAATTCATTCCATAAAAACACGTATCCTCATAAGATATAAATATAAAAGTAATTGGTTATAAAGTATCTTAAACTACATGAGAAAAGTCTCTAATCTTTTTATTCTGAATTGAGTTCTCAACTTTTTTTTTCCAGCATGTAATTAGATATTTTTGTCCGTTTAACTAATTTTTGTCACAATTTACCCTCGTAAAAGACATGTGTTGTTGTTTTGTGTTCCCATGTTTTATGTTTAGGACTTCTAAAACATATATCATTATTTTAATGATTCTACATACATCTAATGTCATCTGAAATTAGTCAACATGTTAGAAAAATTTAATAATGATCTAAAAGGAAAGGTTGGAGAACTAATTTTTTTTAAAAAAATAAAAGTTATGAAATTTTATAATTCATATTACTTTATAACCAATTAGTAAAATATAAATAACAAAAAAGCTGCATGTATTTACAGTGATGCCACTAGTTCTTGTATCATTGGTGACATCAAAATCGTTATATGTAGCATAATTCATAAAATGGTCCTCATTTCATATTAATCAAAGATAGGATACCTAACTCAATTATTAAATATGGAAATCTCTCAAAAGAAGAAGAAGAAGAAGATGAGGACGACTTCTCATCAAGAAAAATAAAAAAGAAAGTAAGAAGTGATTGATTTCAATGTTGAACCTTAAAGTGAATTATTATGGTGTTAACAAACATAAAACCTGGATTTCCGGAATATGCAAAATTGTGTTTAAAGGTTTCGCTTTGCATATCCTACCTCTGTCCTTCCTGATACTGTGATTTGTGCCGGCATCTGTAAAGGGATTGACATGGCGAGGGAATAAGTACATTTATTGATTTGATATTATATTTGTTGCAAGAAAATGATATTGCAATGTTAATGACATTTTTTTTTTTTGAAATAGGGAGGAAAGTGATCAGTTTGTTCAGCACATTACTGTTTAGGATCAAATTTAAAGATTAAAGAGAAATAATAAGAAAATAAATTTGGTGCGAATCTATGTTAGGATATGAGTGTGAATGATTTATCTAAGATTATGAAGGAATTCATTAATTTCATGTATAAAATTTGATTAAAATGAATAAATAATAAAAGCTGTTATATACGTAATATTTGTTTAACAATTCATACCAAATCAGATCTTTTAGCCATTAGCCCTATCTTTTAATCTGTTTTGCTAAAAAAAATGTATTTCTTATAAGAAAAACTCCATGCTTAAATTTAAAGTTTTTTTTATGCCTAATTCCAGGATTCCATTTTATTAGGAGGAAAAATAAATGGTAATTTAACTCGAACCCAATGGATAGTATCTGAACCGACTTGAATTGGTATAGTTTTATATATATGGGGTATGGATTTCTAAAATTATTATTCGTTTGATAATGGATAAAATAAGAATATCATCAAATACGATTTAAAAATTCGATCCAAACCCAAGCCATATGTATCCCTTAAATATATTTATTATCCTTTTATTTTATGTTAAATAATAAATAGTAGTCATACATGAATATCCAAATCCAAATTTCTCACTCGATGAGCAATGGATGGTGTAAGAATACCTGAGACCTGATGCACGGGTATTCATTGCCATCTTTAGTTCGTACACACACAAAGTCATACCTATTGGATTAGGGGATTAGCTTGGTGGTTGGGAAGATTGACTGTATTATTTGACTTTCCTAAGTTGGAACTTAAAATCAACATCCTGTGATCGATATAGAAAGTGTGTCTTCGAAATCACTTGAGGGACATTTAGTCTCAATTAATGACAATCAAACCGGTTCTAAAATATTCTTTATTGTTAAAAAAACAAAAAACAAAAAACTACATATTAGATTATTAGTAACTCAAAGGGATAGATCTAGTGGCCAAGAACAAAAAGGTTTATCAATTCCCTCAACTTTCTAAATTCAAATTTTAAATCTAGAACTTAATTGTACTATGAATGAAGTAGTGGGAATAAAAATAAAATTCTTATTTCAATTTTATAACTTGTTTGATTAAAAAAAATAAAATGAAAATGTGAATAAAAAGTCAAAATGTAAATAACACTTGCATATAGCTTCATTCTCTTCATTCTCGTATGAAAATGAGAATAAAAATAAATTTTTTTTCTTTAAAATAATAATATATTATTTTTATGTATTATATATTAATTACTTCTATCATCGTTACAACCACCACCACCATCTCCAATGGTGGTGGTGATAAAAGAAATTATTATTATTATTATTATTATCCTATCACCAATAGTCTTTCATTATTATTGCCATCACTTTTATTGTATTACTATCATTATCACTATCATCATCACTCTTCTTTCAATACTACCTTTTATGATGATAGTATTAATTTTTTAAAAATATATTATTGTTATTATTATATTTTTTTTACTACCATCTCTTTTTTGTCATCTTCCTACTTGCCAACACCACCACCACCACTGCTACTACAATCACTTTTATTATTTCTTTTATCATTATAGTAGATGAAATTATTTTTTAATCATTATTTTTATTTGTATTAAAAATCATATGTTAAAAAAATGAGAATGCAAATATCAATCCAATTTTCTAATTTTTCATTTTGATTTACGTAATCTTATTTCGAAACTTTTATTTTTGATAATCAAACGATACTTTACAAGAATAAAATAAGATAATATAATCTCGATTAACACATAGAGAAAAAATTTGAATGATAATAGATTCTTTTTATTAGTACAATACAATATTAGCTATATTCACAAAATATAAATTTAAAAAAAAAAACAGTATTTTAAGTTTTTTTATATAATAATAATTTGTTTTTTGTTTTTAAGTGGGCAAAACAAAATAAATTGGGATAAGTCTAGTTGATGATGAGGACTTTTAAAACATCATGTGCATGTGCAAGGCTGATTTTCTTGACTACATAAGTACATATGCTATCATGAACAAGTTGCATGCATTGATAAAAGTTACTATATATTTATCTTACATGATAACCTTTCCAGCCATGAAAAATAAAGATGTTTGAATTTTTTTTATTCCCTGAGCCTTTTGAATTTTAAGATTTCTTTTTATCTAAAAGGTGCACCTAATAATTTATTTTTCTGATTCTTAGGCTTAGCACTTTATATTATTTAATTTAAAGTTCCGAAAAAAAAACATAAAGCGCACAAGATTTGAAAGAGTACAACATTTTGTGGAGAGTGGGATTTGAACCCACGCCCTTTCGGACCAGAACCTTAATCTGGCGCCTTAGACCAACTCGGCCATCTCCACTTTGTTGCCTGGCCACTGTAGACAGTAACTTAACATAAAATCTATAATAAATCAATTGTTCCAAGAAGTCGAGGATTGAAATGGCCTATATGTGAAGGCTGAAGAGCGCGGAACTGGTTGTTCTGATTCGAGGTTGCATCCAAGTTTACCAACCAGCAAAAGCAAGTTAAGACCCTTGTATGTATAGTGTGTATATTCATTATAGTTAACGTTTTGGACCCCATCTAGCTTGCTAGATTGTGCTACAATCATGGAGTCTTAATCTCAAGGTTAGAGTGATGGAAAATGAGGAAGCTGACATAGGGCTTGTGGGTTGTGAGAAAGTTCCGGGAGACTTCAATCAAGAATCAAGGTGATGCACACATTTAGCTTCCTAGCTATATATAATGACCAACACGGCCAATAGTTTAGTGGTGGGGATTTGTTGATAGAGGTCACTAAGGACAATGATATATATTTCATGGACTCCAACTAAGCATCTCTAGCACCGTTGTTCTTAGCTAACTAGGGTCCCCGTGTTTGAGCTAGAAAGATGGTTCCTTTAAAGTTGCCTACCCAGGTTTTTTTTCTTTTGCACCCATCGATAACCCTACGTGCAGGTCTCACCAGCTGGTTCATTTCATCATATATATAAGACCTAACTAATAGCACTACGTACTAATTCCTTTTACCTGACCAATCATGAGTGTCTTACCTTGGACCGATCCATGATGAAGCAATTTATTGGGAAAAAGACGATGCATGTTCCTGATTTTTGTAGGGGTTTGGCTGGAAATTAAGAATTTATAGTGTCAGTGTCAGTGTTCTTATTTGTTACTAGCTAACTACCATACATTTGTAAGGCCCATTAGCTCTCAAATTAATGGTTATCGATCGCTATTCATGTGCAGTACTGTGTGTTTCAAAGTTTTATATTGGGTAAAATGAAAAGAACACCATATCCATTCTTTTATATATATAAATTCTAGATTCCTTGAAGAAGAGATGATCGATGTTTATATCATTTGAGTTACAATTTATTGCATCTCCATAATCCATTAAATTTAAATATTAACGCGTGCTTTAGTGATTTGTAATTTCCAACTTTAGGCTTTAGCTTTCTTTTTTCCTATCATTGCAAGAAACGCCGGCCTTAATTTTTTTTAATTAATTATATATATCCCTGTCCTTTTATTTCAAACAATTGAGTGTAATTAATAATGACTCGCAATGATCTAACAAACACATCTTGCACATAAATATATCATTATTTTTACATTTTCGTGATTCAGTTGCATAAAAAAAGTTGCAAAATACTTATAAAAAAAGAAATATAAATTATTTTACATCATAAAAAGGAGTTAGACTCACTACAAGGAAATAGGCGATTAGCGACGGAAAAAATCCTTCGCTATTACGGAAAAATCCATAGATAAAAATGTTTAGCTACGGATTTATGATTGAAAAAAATCCATCGCTAAGCCTTGCAACGGAAGATCAATATCTTAGCGATGGTTTTTTCGTCGCTAACTATCAATATGCCATTGCTAAGTCGTCGTCGAAAACGTCGTCTTCCCACCTAATAATGCATCGCTATTCCATTGCAAAATCCATCGCTAATTAACGATCGGTAGTCCATTGCTAATATCCGAAGCAAATTTAGTTGTTGCTATTCTATCGCTATTTTCATCGCTAAATATAAAAAAATTCCAATGCTAATCCATCGTGAATCTATCGCTAAGTTTATTAATTTTTTTTTAAATTGATAATTTTTTTGTTAGTTTTTAAATTTGTGATATTCTCGGTAGTAACTAAAAATTAAAACAAACAACGTATTATAAAAATTTAAATTTTTATGAAAATTTAAATTAATATTAACAAAAAAAAATATTCATTAGTATGTAAGAAAAAAACAAATAAAAAAATGAAATGTCACTCTTAATTGTCATGCTCGATCATCTAATCCCCTCTTCTCCTCCTAGGCTCGGTGGGAGGGACGATGAAGTCTTGGTTGGTGGGCGGTGAAGGATCATGTATCCTATGGAGATACAAAATAAAACAAAAAATTTTCTCCATCTAAAGTTCTCAAGATCATGTCGTTTAATCAACTAATCATATATACATGAATTAAAGCATAAATAAAGGATTACCTCTTGTAGCGCAGATTTTAATCTTAGCGTAAAAGGAGCTATATAAGCGCCCGACCTCTATCGATATTCCACGCAGTCTAAGCACCCACATAAGAAGAACTCAAAATTAGTAGAGTGCTAGCTCCACATTTTCCGACTTACTTAATGTTTTTCCTTTAGAAATCTATTCGGGAATATTTTATGAGAATCCTAAGAGAGAGGGAAGAGGTGGCATGTGTGTTGCGAAAAAAAACTATTTTCTCCTTATTTTTCCTAACAAGTCGTGTAACCACTAGCCTTAATATATCTTTTGCCACACCTCTCCTTTTATTTATAAGGGGAGAGGCTTTCTTGTCCTCCAAGGATAAGAAAATGGCGGCAACTTATCCGCATGTGGGCTCTACGTGATTAGAAGTTATTATGCATGTGAATTTTTTGATCTTATCCTTTTAAACCTTGATCGTTATCCAATAAGGCATATGTTTATCCTCCTATCAAAATATCTTTCGGGCTTTTGAATTAAACGTATTGGCCTAAATTAAAAAATAGGTGAAGCCTCTTTTTTAAGTTCCCTTCGAAGTCGGCCAAACCAAACATTCTTAGAATGCATTGCTCATAGGTAAGTTGCCTAGACACCATGCTAGAAGCATAACCGACATATCATGTTGATTTAACCAGAAAAACCCTTGGAAAAGTTCTAGAATAAGATAAATATGATGTTTGGTTCATCCAGATGACCTTTCATAGGAATTGGGCCTTAAGCGAGGTCGAGTAACTTGGCACTTCATTCTTGTTAGGTATGGTTCTTTCCGTGATGTTGTTAGAAAATTTTTCAGTAACTCTCGATTTTTCCACCGGACGTAGTCGAAGATTGATCTATGTACTTTCATATGACTAATCATCCATATGCATAATAATTGCTCACGACATCTCATCCCTCCCTTATCAAATTTTTTATAGTAATTCAATGACATGATGGTCTCGACTAAAATTACAATAGTGGGGTTAAATGAATTCTTCTCTATCTTAATGAAAACGAGTTGTAGCATCAAGGCTAATTAATCCGATAGAGGATGAAAATAAAATCAAGCTAAAGATACACAATGCCAAGACTCGAAATTTCTTCAAACTAGTGCTCGACTCTCTCAAGCTTTATTTGAATATATCCGAGTAAGGCTTCATGATACCATCCTTTAGTGGCACCTTTAACTTGTGCCCAACTCAAATTTACACCTAACCATCTTTCGACCTTATCATTCACTTCGCCACATCAACGATAGAGATATGTTTGATACGAGAGGATACTGCATTTACGATGAATCGATGGTACTCTTTTATTGTAAGAGTCATGCCTAGGTTTTTCATGATAAAGCAACAATATGAAGGGTACCATAGAGACAAGAGCCATCAATATAGGCTTCTAGATCGGTATCACTATTAGTGTAGCTTGGACTGGTATCTCTATTAATGCAGCTAAGTTTCTATGTTTTTGCTTGAACACCTATTTATCATCGGTAGTCAAGAGCTCCCGGCATTCGAGGAGTTTGTTGCTATCGTTAATCACCAATTATAGTTTGATTATCGATTGATGGTCACTCTAAAATCCCTCTTGGAGGCAATCCATCTCTACTTGCTGAAGGGTTTCGAATTTTATTTGAAAGATCGATGCTGGCTTGAATTGTATATGAGCAAACATTATGACCAAATTATTTTATTCAAGATTTCTAGCATATCTAACTTGCTCGGTGTATTTAAAATAAAGAGAGATGATCCCGTGGTCTAGTTTTAACTATACATGAATGGGTAGGTTCTATCTATGTCTCAAATTGATACCTCCCGACCTAGTGAGTCTTTTGTAGAATCATTAAAGCTGTCTATCATGATATTAGTAAACATGAAAAATCATCAATTACCATCACTAATGACGACTAGTAAGAAGGCTCGAGGTTTCATGCATGTTTATCCGGGGTTAACCCATCGGGGCACCACTATTAACTTCCAAAATCATAAGGCAAATACAAATGATAATTATAATTATGTAGTGAGGTGTTTGGGGCACGACTCCTTATCCAATCTCAAAATATTAAATAAAAATAAAAATTAAATAAGTAAAGTTATAAGGAAAAATAATACAAACGAGCATACATATAGACATCCATATTTTTCACAACAAAAAACAAACAAACAAGTGAATGACAACTACTCACTTTAAACATATAGGCATAAAAAAAAAACCAAAGATTTATGAAAATAGACAATCAAAACTTTACCCCAGTGGAGTTGCCATTCTATTGACGTCGACTTGCGAGGAGAATATGAAATCACGAGTGAACAAGGAGTCACCACCTAACTAATCGAAAAAAACTAGAAAACCCTAAACATACTAGCTCGCATAGATATCTAGATAAGAGGTCGGTTATGTATGAGAAAAATATAACATCACCACCATCTTGTCCTACCTACGGTAGATCGCATTGTTTGCATGTGAAAATAAAAATCTAGTTTTTTACCGTGTTATACCCGTATACCTATTTAAATGAGTTTATTTTATTAAGATATAAAAATAGAGTAGTTCGGGGTTTAGGTATAAAATATAGTAGTTTGGGGATTCGGATCGATTGAAGGCCAATACCTCCTACTTTAAGGAAAAATATGAGAGAAATTAGAATTTTGACTAGTCCTTAGCAAACATAACCTATTATTGACAAGTAGGTGAGTTTTTAAAGGTTGATAGTCTTTTATTGGCATGGGCAGCGAGTCACTAACAACTTCACTCACACAAGTAGGAAGCTACCGAAAACTTCGAGTCATGAATTTGAGAAGCTACCAACAACTTCATCACATAAGTGGAAAGTTATCAACCACTTTATTTGACTAAAAAAAAAACGGATAACTAGTTTAAAAGGTACTAACTATTTCTTTATATAAATAGGAAGCCACTAATGGCTTCATTTCGGACAAGTAGACAATAAAATAAAATAATTTTAAAACCATTGATGACTTCATCATACAAGTGGAAAGCCATCGGTGACTTTGTTTCATACAAAAAGATAATAAAATAAATTCATTTCGAAACCACTAGCGAGCTTCATCACATAAGTGGGAAGTCACTAGTGATCTATTTTCTTACGAATAAAATGCACATAACATGATGTTGAAATCGCTAATGGCTTTGTCACATAATTGAAAAGTTACCAACAACTTTTTTTCCATAAATAATTTTGGGAGAAAAATGGTTTTGGGGCCATTAGGAGCTTCGTCACATAGATGGAAAGTCACTATGGCATGTTTTCCGACAAATAGAATGTATGCAAAATGACTTTGAAAAATGGTGAAATTAGATGAAACACTTTAGATATGACTATTACACATTTAGGCATATTACAATCAAGCATGCCAAATCAATCAAACTACAAAAAGAGGCACAAACTTCGCACTAAAAATACATATGTAAAACGGAGTAGTGTATTTATAATTACAATTACAGCAACATTCACTCTAATCACATTTAAACCATGATCATGATTACAATTACAATAACATTCATTTCAATCACATTTTAAACCATGAACATATAAGTTAAATGCCATAATTCCATTCATAATTTAGAGTACGATCATTATAGAGGTTTTATCCAAAATGTTTTGCAGTTCAAATGTTCAATTTGGAGTTAAGTCTTCTTTATTCATCTCCGATGATAACTAATTATTTCGTTAGTTGGGAAAGAAAAACGGTTGCCTATTACCAAACCATTGTATGAGTCTCGTTAAGGTGAGTCGAAAGTCTCTCCAAATTCAATGCAAGTCATCAAGGTTATTGTTGTTGCTAAAGTTACTATAAATCACCAAAGTTGCTGTAAATTTTATAGTGACTCTAAAAATTTCCAAAGTTATTGCAACTTAAGGAGGCTTGACAAAAAAAAGTTATTGTTATATTTTTTCTATAAAAAACCAATATAAACACGATCTACAACATTATGTTGTTCTTGCCAAACTCAATCCATCAAACAAAAAAGTTTTTTTTTCATGTTTGGTTTTGCCCTAAATTCGGTGCAAGTCATCAAGGTTATTGATGTTGCCAAAGTTACTATAAATTCACCAAAGTTGCTTGTAAATTTTATAGTAACTCGAAAATTTTCAAAGTTATTGCAACTTGAGGAGGGTTGGCAAAAAAGTTACTGTTGTGTTTTTTATAAAAAACCAACATAAACACGATCTACAATATCATGTTGTTCTTGCCAAACTCAATCAATCAAACAACAAAATTTTTTTTTCATGTTTGGTTTTGCCCTAAACTATTTCTAGGTGTCGTTCACAACCAATAAAGACACCCATTTTGCATATATATATATATATATATATATATATATATATATATATATATATATATATATATATATATATATTACTTCTCTTATACCCAAAATTGAAACTATAATGGTAGGTATTTCTTAGTCAAATGATGGAAAAGGATGGACTAGCGTAAAGAGGATTGTTATGGGTGAAGGAGAAACTGACAAGGGGGATGTCTTTGGTGAGGGAAAGGCTAGCAAAGGGGTTTGTTTTATTTCGAGTTAGGCTAGATTTGTTGAGTGTAAAAGAGTTTACGAGGGGGCGGCTTTGAAGGGGCTAGCGTTATGGCAAGATGAGGGGTTGCGTTGGCTACGGGGGTTGTGAGGGAGAAGGCCTACGGGTCGCGTACACGAGGCTACTCGTTTATAAGGGGAAGGCATTGCAAGCTACGACATGTGAGCTTAGGTGATGAAGCTATAAATAAGGCGAGAGAGGGTTAGGTCGTGAGGCAAGAGAAGGAAAAAGGCTATGTGATGGTGGTGTTGGAGGCTATAAGTAGACTAAGGGAGGGTTGTTATTGCCGTGGGAGTTGGTTTTGGGTGAGGGAAAAGGAGTTTGGGAGATGAGGTTTTTGTAGTTGCATATGGCTTGTTGCAAAATGAAGTGGAAGAATAGTGTAATATATCAAAACATACAAATTAAGGGTTTTAAAAGGTATTTTTTACGTTTTTTTGCAAAAGTCCGATTTGGTCTCTAGTTCTCTATAATCCATCGATTTAAGATTGATTTTAATTATTTGTTTCAATGAGAGTCCTAAATCTCAATTAATTAGGACTTTTCTTTTTAATTTCTTTCAATTGTGCCCGTTCTTTATTTTAATTGAATGATAGATTGCCTCCTAAAACTAATCTAAGCTAATTGTTTCAATTGTTTTTTTTTATTTTTATCTTTTTCCATTTCTTTTATCTTTTTTTTTCTTTTTCTTTTTATACTTGACATTTTTTGCCTTGTTTATTATTTTTTTTTGCAATAAAAATACAAGTAAACGATAATGAGGGTAGAAATTGGGTGTTAACACATATCATCATAATTCTACATTTAATTAGAAGAAAAGATAAGAACAATAAAATTTAAATTAAGTTAAAAACTAAAAAAACTAGGACAAATGAACAAGAAAATACTTTTCATTTACTATTCATTTACCTCGGTTCACTATTCATTAGAATGACAATTTTATGATTTTATACAATGGCATTTTCATAATTTTCTTATAGTTTTCTGGGGACTCATTGTCAAATTTACACTTCATTCCTTTTTGGTCCCTTATGTTTTCAAAATGTATTTTTAAATCCTCATATTTTTAAAAATATTTTGACATCTTATATTTTTAAATTAATCCATTTTTATCTCACATTTTTTTCAAAATATATATTTTTCTCATATTTTTAAAAGATATTTTTGGCCTCTTATTTTTTAAATTTTAGAACAAACATATATATATTAGATTATATTTTTTTATTGATTAAAATTAATCTCTTAAATTTTTCATTTATTATAAAAATTCTCATCAAATTAGATTTTTTATTTTTATAAAATTTTATTTGTTAATAAATATGATTTATCTTTCTCTGTGTTTGAATTTTTAATATGTTTTCTTAATAAATAATAGAATTCATGTGTTTCTTTACCTTATTCTTAATATAATTAATTTTTTGGAATAAAATTTTAAATTATTTTTATTGCACTTTATTTACTTTAATATATTTCTTACAACTAATTTTTTTTAAAACATATTTTTTAATTTGTATAGAGGATGGTAATGATGTATACAAAAAAATATTGAGATCATTGATTTTATTAAAAATTAATTATGCACCTACATATATAAGATCAACTATTTCCTATTAATTACTTTTAATATTCTAAATTTATTTTATTTTAAATTAAATAATATTTTAAAAGAAACAAATAATTATTCAAATACATGTTTTTATACCTAATATTATTGATTTTTTTTTTTGTATCAAATGAACATATTTTAAAAAAGTTTAAAAAGATTCATTAGTTAATTTTCATACAAATTTTTATATTGAATTTTAATATATTTCTCCAATGTAGTCTTATAAAAAAAAATATTAAGATATTTTAAAAAATTTTATATTTATATTACTGTAAGTTTTTATTTAAGAACAAATGAATAAAAAAAATGAATCTTATTTTTTTAACAACAAAATCTATGAAAAACATAAAGAAGCATGAATGAAATACAAAATTTGATTAAAAATTATGAAATAAAATAAAATGTTTATCTTTAATTTTAATTTAATAAATATTAGTAGAAAAAACTAAAAAAACTGAGATATTTTCTATTCATTTACTATTTTTTCAGACTTAGATTCGATATTCATTGTGTTGCTTGATTTTTCGCCCTTACCTTTTTGATAATTTCGTAACCCCCGTGAAAATCCTTAACCATAAAGCGACACGTATTAGAATATATATATATATATATATTAAGTGTAAGTATAATTCTCATTACACCATGAGAAATTAACGCTTGAAATATGTGATTTCGTTAAATTAAAGTTATTGTGCTTGACATTAATGGTTTATTATTAATAAAACCAAATATGCAAAATTAGTGTTCGGAGGACTATATTCTATTTGAATTTTTTTGTGATTTATTTGAGGAATTTAGATTGATTTTTGAGTAAAACCTAAAGAATGAGAGTTGTTCGTCTATGTGTCTACTAGCTCTCTGTAAAATTTCATAATTTTTAGAACTATACATAAAAATTTATGGCCATTTTAGTATAGGCTAGTCTTGAAGCATCACTGCTGGAATATTTTTTAGGGAAGAAAATTCCGAGTTTAGGGAGAGGGATTTCTGAAATTTAATGGAAAGAAATATGTTTAGTTACTTGAACTAGATTGGTTAGGGTGTTTAGTTACTCTAACCAATTAATTAGGATATCTAAACCCCCTAATTAATGAATTAAAGCCGACTCACCCTAAACCTCTCAAACCCGCCACCCTCTCTCCCATGACTCACCTATAGCTTTCCACTCTCCCAAATAAAATTAAGAAATTTGCACACTCAATTAATGCTGAGATTTTAAACATGTATATATATATAATAAGTGAGAATGGAATAAAAATTTTAGGCAGCCCATAGCTACACAAACAGGAGAGAAAAACGACAAGGAAAGAGAGGAAGAGAAAAGAAAGAAAAAAGAAAGGGAAAGGAGAAAAGCAAAGCAAATCCAAGGAAATTCTAACCATTCCTAAGCTAAGTAAGTGGGTTTTTTTAAGTGATTTATGCCATGCAATTGATGTTATTGTAATTGGTTAAGTTTGCGCTTATGTTGTGATATGTTTGTTGGCTTGATTTTGTTGGTTAGGTTATTTTATGATTGGTAATTGTTATTATCTGATTGTAATGGTTAGTTGTGTGATTAATTGTTAAGTTTTGGAAGTTTGGTATCTAGTTAGATCCATGTATGGATAGGTGTGGCTAATGGATTTGGTTGACCAAACCATGGTGAGTGAATTTGGGATTGATATGGACTTAGACAAGGGAAAATAGGGAGAAAGAAAAATGAAATTTTAGGGTTTTTCTTGAGAAAACTTTCAGCCGCAGTGTTACACGGACGTGTCATTTCCTGTGTAATGAAGAAATGTATTTTTCTTGAAGTCGAAAGTTACACGACCTCCCACACGGGCGTATCTTTTCCCATGTAATGAAGAAATGTATTTTTCTTGAAATCGGAGAGTTACACGGCCTCCCACATGAGCGTGTCTTTTCCCGTGTAATGAAGAAATGTATTTTTCTTGAAGTCGAGAGTTACACGACCTCCCACATGGGCATGTCCTTGCTCATATAATGAAGAAAGGTGTTTTTTTTAGTCCGACAATTACACGGCTTCCAACAAGGGCATGTCTTTGCTCGTGTAATTCGCCGTTCACTCGAAATGCATCACTTTTACTTCATACTTGCTTGGTTTCCATTCCTTTCACCAAAATAACGTAATTAATGGTCAATAAGGCTCAAATAGATATAAAATAAAAGTACAAAAATATACCTTAATATGAGGAGAAAATAGGTTCAAATGCTAATAATTATACAATTCAAGAGTGGAACAATTTAATAATTAAAATTACGATATGAAACAAAAAAGGAAAGTATCCACATACATAATTAGACCCATGACTCAACCAATACCACTTGTTGGTATTTCATTCTAACGAGGGGAATATGATGATAAGCGATATGAGTATGTCCGAAATCCCGTATGGGTTAGACCTATGAAAATATATGAAATCGAATCCTACATGAGTTGGATATCGAGAATGAAGTAATAGTATAAGGGTTAGTACCCATTGTATGTTTAATACAATAAAAGTAACATCACGTGCATCATATGTATTCGGAGATAGGTTGAACCGAGTAAATGATTGCTAAGGTTATTCGACAATAAATGATTGCCGAGATTATTCGACAATAAATGAATGCCGAGGTTATTCGACAATAAATGATTGCCGAGGTTATTCGACAATCATCGAGAACAAAGCGGACTTACTAATACCCGGGATACCCTTAACATTTCAAATTGATGAGAACAAGTGGGGAAGTCGGAAAAACATTGCATAACACGTGCATCATCCTACTTACCGAGCTTCGACTCATCCTGTTTGTTGTTGCATGCCATGACAGGTAAAAGCGATGGTAGTACTAGTAAGAATGTTGTCGGTTCCTCTAAAAAGGCTCTTGCGTGACACAAGTGTAACGAAGTTTATTTTGCTTGTCGTTTTGGGTTGGGGTGTCGGTAGATATTTAAACGAAGACTCGTAAATAAATTTTATACTTTCTTTCGTTGTTAATATTCTTGTAATGTAATTTGTATTATACATGTTTCAATATGTAGTATGTTGTTACTCGTACCGGTGTGGACGTAGTAGGATTTAAGTCGAATTAGACGTGTCGGCATGACGTGCTCCTCGCCTAATCACTCCTTTTGGGTAGTTGACAAGCGGGTCGGGGAGGGGGTCACAATTGCACTTTTGCCACTCAATGGATTTGAGAAACTCCATTCTTACCCTTGATCGATTCTCTTTTTAATTTTCTTTTTGGGTAGTTGACAAGCGGGTCGGGGAGGGGGGTCATAATTGCACTTTTGCCACTCAATGAATTTGAGAAACTCCATTCTTACCCTTGACTCGATTCTCTTTTTAATTTTCTTTTTGGACCTTTTTTCATCATTTCCTTCTTCTTTTTTAGATTGAGCATTTAATGCTCCTATTTTCTTTCAATGTTTTTTTTTTCTTATTTTCGACAAGGAAGCCATTACTATTCAAGAGTGATTATAAATTAGTCTCTCTTTCTTCAAGAAACAAATTAACTAGTCTCTTTGGTTCAAAAACTAATTTTTTTTCCTTTTTATTATTTCAATGTTTTTATTTTTTGTTTTAAGAAATAGCGAAAGAATAAAAAATAAGAAAAACTATATAAAAAAATTTTATAAAATAAAAAAATAAATTATTCATGATCAACACCGATTAAAAAATTAAAAAAAATTTATTTTTGAAACCAAAAGAATTAATTGATTCATTTCTCAAAACAAGATGAACCAATTTATAATTTAATTTGTAATTCAAGAATCACTTTCATCATAGATTAAGAAGTAAAATTTATGAGAACCAATTTTGTAGTAGTTTTTATTTTAATTTATTGACTTTAATATATTCCATACAACTTAAATGGATTTTTTTAAAATGTTTATTTATACTATGATCATAATATATATATATTTCATTAGTTTTGTTAAAAATTAATTATGTATCTACATACATAACACCATTAGGTTCAAAAACTAACTTTTTTGTCACTTTTGCTTGTTTTAATAATTTTATTTTTTGTTTTAAGAAATAGAGAAAGAATAAAAAAAAGTACAAATATGAAAAAAGATATTTTTTTAAAATAAAAAATAAATTATTCTTGGTCAACATTGATTAAAAAATTAAATAATTTTTTTTAAAACCAAAAAAATTAATTCATTCATTTTTCAAAATGAAATGAATTAATTTATAATTTAATTTGCAATTCAAGAATCTCTTCCATCATAAATTAAGAAGTAAAATTTATAAGAACCAATTTTGTAGTAATTTTTATTTTAATTTATTGAATTTAATATATTCAATATAACTCAAATGGTTTTTTTTCTTTAAAAAAATATATTTATATTATATACTCGAATCTACTAAGTATGATATATATATCATCGGTTTTGTTAAAAATTAATTATGTATCTGCATAGATAACACTAATTATTTTTTATTTTTATGTTCTAAAATCAATATTTTTTAAACAAAATGATTGAAATATATATATATCATTAGTTTTGGTAGAAATTAATTACGAATCTACACACATAACACCAATTATTTGTCATTTATTTTTTTTATGTTCTAAAATCAATATTTTTTAAGTAAAATAATTAAAATAATGTTTTGAAAGAACATTTCGATTATTCAAATACAACATTTTATCATAATATTATTGATTGTTTTGTTAATAAATATATATAAATCAAACGATTTTTCTTAGCAAATAAATTTGATTTACATTAATTATGAAAAAAAAATTTTTATCCATATTATACTATTTGAATCGTTAATCTTACTTATATAATGATTGTATAATCGTAACGCAGTATCGATACGTGACTAGTTCTTAATTATTTAATCAAGAGTGGATGAGGTTCGAAAGGTGTTTTTATTCCCTAACATCATACTCGCCCCCACTCTCCACGCTTTCCACGCGCGCGGAAATTCTCTCCCACTTTCCCTCGTTAATTCTTCCCGTTATTTTTTGTTTTTCTGTTCTTTTTAGCAGCTTTACCCTATAGCCAATTTGATTTCCAATCGAATTTTCTCGGGAAACAAACAGAAGAAAAGGAAAAAAAAACAGAAACTTTCCTTCTCATTTTTTTGTTTTGGCTTAGTTAAATCAAACTTCAATGAATTCACGAGAGCTCGCTCTTGTCTCCACAGCCACAGTCTTTGGAGCTTTAGCTTCTGCTTTTGCTGTTCGCTACTTCTACTTCAGCAATGGCAACTCCAGAAGGCAGTTCTCCAAACTCAATTCTGTTCCAAACGGTGGCGTTTCGAAGAAATGCTCATCCCGGAGCCCCTTTGATCCTTCCAAACGCAAAGAGTTAGTCAAATTTTAATTTTGAATTTTGTTAAAGAATGAATCTTTCACTGTTTAATTCTATAGTTTTAAGGGTTTTTTTTTTTTGCTCTAATTTATGATTTGGTCTCAGGTATTTATCATGGGATGATTATTTTATGGCAATTGCGTTTTTATCAGCTGAAAGGTCTAAAGATCCAAACAGGCAGGTCATAATTTTTATTTATTTTTTTAATAAATGATAGACTTTGATTGCATCATTAATTAATACTATATAATTTAAGATACTTGATTTTTTATTTTATTTTTTCGGGTTTTGAAATACTTTGTTGGGTTTCTGCTGTAGGCATTTGATAATATGTATTTGGTGTTATAGGTTGGGGCATGTCTGGTTAGTCAAAATGGCATAATTCTTGGTAAGTTAATTTTGTATGTGTTTTTTTTTTTTTTTTTTTTTTTTTGAATCTTGAACTCCATTTGCTTTTTAACTTCTTTTTAAAGTGAACTGAAAATGGGAATATGAATAGTAAGGATTGATGGCAACTGCAGATGTGAAAAGTTAGATTGTAATAAAATAAAGAAAGAAAAAAGAAATGGTGCAATTAGATTAGTAATCTAAAGTACATTGAATTCATTCTTTGAGATTGTGAACAACTGTTTTTGCTTATCGCTGTTCTGGCTTTTTTTACATCAGTGATTCTATTCTTCTCCTACGAAGATGAATCAATGGTAACTGTTGATATAAGGGCCACGATTTAGAATTAATCCTTTAATTTGCATGACAAGGGTAACAACAAAAGCCACTTAAGTGGCATTCTGGAAAATGTGAGTGATATGTACTGATTTTGGTATACTTACGATTATGATGGAACAGCATCATCCGGGTTCAAACGTTTTTGAGTTTCATGACAATGATACTCATGTACATCGTTTTTGGTCAGGCATTGGCTATAATGGATTTCCAAGAGGTTGTTCAGATGACAAGCTTCCTTGGGCAAAGGTTGGTATATGATATGTAAGTTCATCATATCATCTGGGAATTACAAATAGTAAACCTCTCCTGTTATGTTTCAGAAATCCGAATCTGGGGATCCTCTGGAGACAAAGTACCCGTAAGTGTCTGTGCTGTCATTACATCCAATCTTGATCTTGCTGCTTCATATGATACATATTTGCCATACACATACACTCAGAGACATATATTTATTGTATGTAAATATACACTTTTCCTTGTTAATCAGTTTGATGTACTATCCAGAGCAGATTTTTAGCTCAAGAGATAGAATGTGTGCTCCACCACCACAATAAAATCATATTTTCCAATACTCATCCTTCGTTGAGATTTTCACTATATTGCTTTTCGACTTATCTAATGTTGACAGCTTTTGGTTTCTAGCTAATACCTCTAATTGTCTGTTGTAGTTATGTTTGTCATGCTGAAGTCAATGCCATTCTGAACACAAATCATGCTTCTGTTGCTGGGCAAGTAAGCAATTGTATCATTTCCTGTTGTATCCATTTTATTTCCCCCACCCCCAAAATCACACAAACAAAGTCACTCTTCTTCCACTTACTATTTGACCAGAATTAAAGACATATAATCATTCTGAAACGTGCATAATTGTTGATACCATTTGCTGAGTTTTCTACAGATCCTTCCTTAAAATAAAGGCATTTTGTCATCAATAGAGCTAAGTGTCTCTCCCTCTATAATTATTGCAGAGGCTTTATGTGACTATGTTCCCTTGCAACGAATGTGCCAAGATAATCATTCAGGTTTGTTAATCATGCTCCCTTGTGCTATATGCTATATGATGAGATTTCCATTTTTTTTTTTTTTTTTTTGTGTGTGTGTTGTATACATTATGATCCGGCAAATAGAGGGAATGTGAGGGCTTCGTTCTTCTGTTTGTCAAGAAGTAGATCACATTTCCAGTAGAGCTCGGTTAATCTTGAAACCGAGGGGCATTCCTTGTTTAACCTGCCCTTTACCATTTAAAAACATGCCCTGTTTACAGATTGATGTGCACTTGCATTCCATAGCAACATATACTGGAACCCATTCTTGAATCTTGGAACGTAGATGGATGAGAGCATTTTAATTATGTTTTAGCTGATGTCGTTCTCAAAAGGCTGAATAGACCTTAGGCTGCAACCTGCAGTGCTCAACTATTGCAGCCTACTGCATTTATGCACAAACTTTACGATGGATAGTGCTGAAAATCATAACCAACCATCCAATGATAGGCTGGCAAGGCTACTACATGATATGATCCCCATGATTTTGACTAAATGCTGGGAATGGAAAATAGAACTAGTATCTGATTGGACTGCGTTGATCTAAATAATTTTTCTTTATTGCCTGAAAAAATTGGCTCTCGGTGGAATGCAACTCTTTGCCATCTTGCTGTTAGTATTTGTTTATTAAGTTCTTGAAATGTGTCCCACATTCAATTGTTAGTGGCTTAGTGCTCTCTTCCAATTTCGTCCTTGCTTATCACAGTTGGTTTCAAATGGATTAGCTTGCCTTATTTCTTGCAGTCTGGCGTGTCCGAAGTTATATACTTTATAGAGAAGAGCTTAAACAATTCAGATACTGCGTATATTGCTTCACATAAGCTGCTGTCCATGACTGGTATTAAAGTAAGTTTTGCTGTTTCATGGAAGTTCTGCTGAATATTGCACTGATTTTGCTCAGTAAATCTATCTTGATGCTCCCACTGAAGTTTAGTTTGGCCAAAACACTTCCCTTGCTTGATACATCAAATTTTGCATTAGTTGGTACTGATATCCAGTTAATGGCACCAAGCTTAACTTGCCCCAAACTGGTTTAAGGTGCACTAACGTCGTTGTGTTTATCTGTAACACGCTCATGTTGGTGCACAATAACAAATACTTCAACTCAACATGGCTAATTTGCAGTAGCTTTAAGATATCAATGCATTTGATTTTTCATAATCATTTTATAATTGTATTTGTACTTTCAATGGCAGGTCAGAAAACATCAACCCCAGATGGACCAAATTTTGATCAAGTTCAAAGAGCCCTAGATAATGACTTTATTGCTCTTCATTTGCCAAGCCTGATTGCCATTTACAGTGGTATGGTCGAGCCAGATTATCAGTTTATAACCTGTATGTTGCATCTTCATGAACCGACAAATGGAACCTCTCACCTCACTATCAAAGATTATACCATCTATCATAAAGGATTCTTGGATGATAGCTTTTACTGTTGCATCTGAATGGAATTCCTTTTTGTATGAAACCGCATTCATGCTTTTAGCCTGGGCGAAATAAACTATGTGCTCCAAAAACTCCCTCAAAACTGAATAAACCTGATTGGGTGATTTAAGCCATGCAATATTGACCCAACAATTAAGTTGAAAAAATTCTACTGCCCTAAAGTGGTGTGTGTGTATATATATATATATATATATATAACACAGAAATAGTTGGCACTTTTGTTGCGACAGGCTGCTCTGCTCTGTCGTTTCAACATAAATGCTCTTTCAAGTTTCAACCAAATCCAACAAATAAATGCTCGTTTCATGGAAATAGTCTATGCTAAAATCCTACATTTTGGTTTAGTTTAAACTGAGCGAATTAATTCTTCTGGCATACAACAACAATGTTGGAAACAAGGGCAAGGTGGGTAAATCCTAATAATTTTTAAAAACAGGGAACAACAGCAATGCACAGTTGGATTATACCTTCTCAAAGGCTAAAAAGCTTATTCACCAAAGAAAGGGCATTGGTCAAAATATATAGCATCCCTTCGCCAGATAATTTAGCTGTATCTGCTCTAAGTGCTAATGTTGGACCTTAATCAGGCATTTAGGGCATCAAGTTGCTTCCGAAGTTCTTCAATGTCATCAAAAGTAGTTGTAGTTGGCTCAGCAGCTGAGAATTTTTGAAACTCATCCGCAGGTGGGAGCTCACGAGTAAGACCTTCAGGAAGAGCATCTACAATGGACAAAAAAGGGAAAAAATTCAACACATTGAATAGTAGTGCACCGTTTGGACAACAATGCAATTCAGGAAATTTGAGATTCAGATATTTGATCATGGAATGGTTCTAAAGACCAAAGACTGGAATTTTGGGCCTCTCTACAACAATCAAATGCTATGTGTGTATATTTAGCTGGTTGTCTTATTCTTTATTTGTAGATGGGATGCATATGGGGTGCCCCTACAGTCAGCAATTGCCAGGAGATGGCAGCCTTTCAGGGTTCATAGCCGTGGACCTCAAGGCTAGATCAAATAAGTGTAGTTTATTGAAACCTTTGCAAGGAAACTTGGTCCAAATGTTGATTAAGTAATGCTATTTCACAAGAAATGATAAGAAGAATAGACTGCAAGGAAAATTGTGAGTCGTTCAATCATATGACTAATGTGGAAGTTATCAGTACGTTCCACCAATCTAGCAGCTTATAATTTTCTTGTCATCTATTCTTGTTTTTTCATGTGAATAGATTATTGCATAAAAAATGACACTAAATTCAGAGGATAAGAAGTACAGATCACCTGAACTTGTGGCATCTGTCCTTTCCAGCTCTTCATCATCGACGACACTGAAGAAACACCAGGAAAAAGGAAAAATATAAAAAACAGTGAAAATGTTGCCGAAGCTCCCCAGAGAAAGAAAATTACATAATAAACTAGTAGTGAAGGAAGAGAGCTCTAGTCAAAACATGCCTAACATCTATCTTAAAGCAATTGGTCAACCAAACTACTTGTATATTATCTTATTTTAACGTTATTTATATACAGAATATGTTTAATTTACACGCCATGTACCTATGTATAGTATTATATACACAATTATATAATCCTAAGAACAACCTGATGTTCCATTCATTATCATCATGAAGTGGGCCTTCCGGAACTAATAATGCTTCTGCCTCCATCTTGGCTCTAATTGCAGCATCCTTAGCTGGCTTTGCGAGGAGGCATTCTTTCTGCACAGTAAAATACGATTCTTACTATCACCAAGAAAACCAAATATGCCAAATTCATAGATTTTTCAAGAAAGATATCTGGTAGCAAATTAGGGCAGATCTGACTGAGACCTGACGCTCCAGACAAGCTGCATTTGAACATTGAGGGTTAGGCCTCATTTCCATGGTTGGGAAAAAATCTTTAAGAGAATTGTAACCCTGCAACCATGCAATAAAGCCAGAATCTGTCAAAACCAGTCAGGATAATCAACATGTACTTGCTAATTTGACAACAAATATAGGTTAGAAGAGAAACAAAAAGTTCTATAACCTTGTTAAATTCTGCCCAAAGCCATGGACAATCATAAAAAAGAGAGAAAGAAAGGGGAAGAGGTTGTTAACATTTACCAGGTAAGGAGACACGTGCCCAAACTGTAGCAGGAACTTCAGAGTATTTTGCACTAAAAGCCCTGCAACAACTCCCTGAAATGTTCATATCACTGGATCTTAAAACATAAAATAAAAATTCAAAACTACAAGCTATTAATATCCAATGCAGAAAAATAACATCAGCTGTCATGTACCACATTATGCCTATCTGTTAATAAGGGAAAAAAAGCCTCTATGGAAAGGCACCACCAGGAGCCATTATGCCTATCTAAAAGTTTACATAATAATTCTCACAATTAAAATCACATTCCAGCTGGAGATAACTGTAACTGAATTACTTCTACAAATGAGATCAGTTATTTGTGAAGGAATTACCATGGTGGTAGGTAAAGATGCTGCACAGACCCCTTCACGCTTGAGAGTACGCTCATCTACTCCAGATGCCACAACCTAATAAAGGCGAAATCCTTTCTTGATAGTCTATTATCAAGCAACAAAATCTTGATCCCAAAATGATTTTATTTTTAAACATTATGAAGCCTAACAACTTCTAATATCAATTCAGAATCTCACGTTAAGGTCACTAATCCTACATTGAAACTCCATTAATCACCATATCATGATGAATAAATGAACATACCAGAGGAGGTGCACATGCAAAACAAGCAGTTTCTCCAGGAATCAACAGCTGTATGTGACCTGAGACAGCATCCTCAGATACTCCTGCCAAGAAAACTCTTCATTTACTCTCATTAACGGGTGCCAAGAAGGTATGCCTAATAGCACGAGGTATAAAAAAACAGACAAACTCTAACAAAGAAAAATCTATAAGAAGAAGAATTAATAAGAGTTCAGACTTGTGGTTTCAAGTTTCAACTCCATTTATATTCTATGCATGGAATTTGAACATAGGCATTCCTGTTATATAGGAATCCAAAAGTGTCATAAATATTTGTTATTGACAACTGAGGCTCAACAGTTCAGAACAAATGGTACTAGAAAAACTTCAAACTCTATGGAAAGCTTGCAACGATCCAAAGGCATTATGCAGGCATGAATAGGTTATGCAAATACAGCTATCATGCACAACCGACTCATTTCTTCACATAAATACTGATATAAACAATATCATATTCAACATGTTACCATCAAATCAATTGAAACAGGCACCGGAGAAACCTAAGCTTACTCTGGCCTGGGTCCAAAAAAAAAATTATGGAAGCATAGTACATATTTGTTTATGAAAAAGCAATTTGAGAGTACAGTCAGTGCACAGAACTCTTCTGATTATCAAATAAATCAGTATTTAAGAATGATGTTGCTTACCAGACTCCATCCATGTTTGATTCAACTCATTGCAAGCCTGCATATACATGAGAAAGCTATTTATGAAATCCATAATATTTAAAATAATTTTAAATCCATAAAACAGTAAAAATAAAAATATTAACTTTGACTTTTTAAAATAAACTTGAGACAAGTCAACGAAAAAGTAAACTGAAAATAACAAAAATCAGAACAAAAACATTACACAGTAGGTTATCAGGCCTTGTACATGCCAAATCAAAACCATAAAATGGGAAATGACTACACATTATAACGGACTCTTTTACCTGGTTAACAGCCATCCTCGCTTCATAATTATCCACACAGCTCAAAACAAGATCTACTCCACTGCCTTCTTTATTTGGGCAAAATGACTTATTTCTTAAACTTGACATAAAGGTTTCAAATCCTTGCACTGTCGTGATGTTCAAGGTGAAGCTCTGAACAAAAAAGAACCAATCAACATACAGTGATAATAAGAATGTAATCAAGTACTCTTTCTTCCTTATCAGTTCAGATAAGTCAGATACAAAATTAATTAATATAGAGCGATTGAGTGGCCAAAATGCAAATTATCAGAAGAAATGAAGCAACACACTATCAGATTATATAGCTAGATAATAAATTTTTGCCCTATATTTGTCCTTTTCCATGTACCAATTCCCTGGATCTGTGACCAAGGACACCGCCCACCTGCACACAAAGTGGGAGGGGTGGGGGAGGCGGGTGGGCAGAGTTTTTCATATCCAAACAATGCCACAAAATAATTTTTTTTGAAGACACTCACCTCGAGGACGACATCAGGATTTATGTCTGAAAGGGTTTGACTGGCAGCATCGGTCTTTGTCATGCCAACCTATGAATGCAAAAGTTTTTAATTAACGAGCACAACTGTTCGTTTTCATGTAATTTCAAGATGAATATATTACCCAACACATTAACGAGAGTGAAGAAAAAAACTTCATCGTATGATTTTAAAAAAAAAAAAAAAAAAGTTTCAGTAATTCTGTTCAAGATCATGCTGTATCAGAAAATTCATAATATGAAAGAAGAGAGTGAAAGTGAAAAACCTGTTCTGGACGGAAGAAAAGCCTATTCATGTTAGCTAACTCTACTTTATCATAATCATACAACAAAAGACGACCAATGCCACACCTTGTTAACATCTCAGCTGCAACACTGCCTACGCCACCGATTCCCTATGATCATATAAAAAGAACCAATCAAAATGACAGTACATAACATCAAGATTAGACTTAGAATTAAACATCTTTGCTACTAAGGAGTAAAGGAATCGTAGAATTAATGCTACCAATGTGGTGGCAAATCATAGTGAGTTCAATATTATTCAATTTCACTTAATATTTGAGAATAAATATTCATCTAATTCAATCCTAAAATGGCAAAAGGAACAAAGAAACAGGAAGAGGAGATAAATACAGACAACAATGGCAACCGAGAAGTCCCGAATTCTCTCATAATTCTCCACAATACCCATCCTCTGAAGCGCCATTAGCCTACTATAAGGATTACTATCCACCACCTCTGCACTCATATCCTGTCAACACAACAACAACAACAAATTCACAATCACAAAACACAACCTATATACTAACCAATTCAAAACCCATAAAAAAATAAGAAGAAAAAAAAACCTGGACTTTCGTACGCCGAACAGGAGCAGACTTTGCAAGCTTCGTGAGATGCTCAACACGCGATTGCAGCTACATTAAAAATAAAAAAATTCATTGATCGTGATTTAAAATTGGATGATTTTCAGAACTAAAATATCAATAGTAGGTTTTAAAGCATCAACCTGTATTAATAAAAGATTCGTTATTGATCCAAATAGTAGAGAAAAAGAAGCAGCTAAGGAATTCGACAAAAAGCAGATGCAATTGCATTACCTTATGAATTGAAGCGTGATTTGAAGGATCAGGCAGTGATTGCTTGAGAGAATCAAGATCGTTAAGCATCTCTTTCAATTCCGCCTCCATTGCTGCTTGTGCTGCTAATCGCTTTCTCTTTAGACCTAAAATGCGAGTCTCTCTGTTATTACTGTAATCTAATCTGGTTTTGCTATATCGCTGCAATTCTGTCCTTCTCTGTCATTTCGCTTTAAATTCGTTTCCTTCTTTGCAAGCGTAACCTTTTCCAACTTCTGTTTTGTTTTTTTTTTTTAACAAACTGGATGCTCTGATTGTTTGTTTGAGTAAATTATAAATTAGTCCCTCACATTTTGAGAAATTAATTAATTAATATTTCTAAACTAATTATTTAGATTTTTTGTTTTAATTCCGTAAATACTTTAGTTTTTTCATTAATTTTTTATTACAGTAGTGGTTTTATTCTCAAATTATACTTTTTTTGTTGCTTTATTTTTTCTCTTCTCAAATAAATATAAAAATATGATAATTTGAAAATAAAAATCACTAATTTAATAGAAAATTGGTGAAAATAGTTAAGTTGTTGATCAAATTAAAACATAAAACACTAAATAATTAATTATTAAAAGAAAAAAGATTAATTAATTCGTTTTTCTATACAAGAAGGACTAATTTATAATTTACTCAGTTTGTTTTCTATTTCTATTTTTATGGGCTTTATATTGTGACCCAATTTTAGATATGGGCTTTGAGTTTAGACTTTAGGTTAATTCAAAAAACAAATAAATCATACTAAAATGTTATAATTTTGATATAATAAGTGAAAATTTATGAATTGTAAATCTCATAAATATATTAAATAATGAATTAGATATAAAACATAACATTCTCATGTTTGGTATCAATTTAAACATCACACATGAACATTATCATGCAATTATCAATTTAACTTGTATATGATTACAGGATGCGTACAAACTCGCCCTCAGTTTGAAATTATATCTAAGATAAGTTAGTATAGACGAGTTGGTATGAAAAAACAAACGTAGGTTCCTAAACGAAAAGGGACTAACTTTCTGTTTATGGAAAGATGACACGAATCCAATATAAAATCAATCCATTCTTATCACTCTAATAAAAAAGGATGATGATTTGATTAATCAAACTTAATCACTTAACTTTCTATTTATGGCAAGTGAATTCGGGAAGGAGTGATGACTCTTACAAGTGATTGCATATGTGAAAAGTTTTAATTAAAACTTACACCAAGTTTTGACGAAAGAAGAACGATCCAAATGGAAAGAGACGGGAAGAGAAGACATGGGAAACAAAGGTGGATAAGGTCGAAACTAGAAACGATGCCAATTATAAAAAAGAAAGGCCCAAAAATGGCCCATGTGGTGGAGCCTCATGATCATGGATATCTACCACACCAAACCTTGTTTAAACAATCCGCCCCGTGAATGAGATAGATATTGATTTTTCCATTTCACAAAACTTTCGACCTTATCCCAATTTTTTCCGTAGTCTACACCAAACGTATAATAATAATAAAAAAAACATATTCAGTGGGGCCATATAAGAAGAGAAATTCAAATTCCGTCATTATATGCTCACATCACAACTTGCATTATAGGACCAACAAATTCTTTGAGAATTAAAGGGTTTGATACGCCACCCACCACCCGACTCCACAATGCTGATTTTGACCATGTAACATTATGAAACCTTGCATGTCGATATTGATAGTGATTATCGAGCTCTTCCACGTTTTATATACATAATTTCGCAATCAAGTTCTAGTTTTTTCAGCAAGTTTTAAGAAGATGTCGGTCACAAATTCAAATGGGATACTTTTGCTTTGCTTAAGGAATGCCATATTGTGAAATTTGACTAAAGAAAGAACGAATTAAGGATTAGCAATAAAGTACCATTCATCAATCCCAAAACCATTAATTGAGAATTTTATTGAATAACCATTTCCCCTTAAAAAAAAAAAAAAACAAAAGTCAAAACGGAACATTTAAGGTGCCTAATTCAAGCAAGCTTATTTAAGCATTAATCTTATAAGAACGTTAATTTTAGGAGAATCGAAATTTTAGGAATATAACATAAAATGATTATTTGTTTAAAATATATAGTTAGGAAGGTGATCCATACAATATATAAGTATCACATCATTTGGTATACATGTTTTTTATTTTGCTTTTGTACATTTGATCAAGTGTTGAATCTTGAAATAATATTAGATAATAAGATGGGTTTCTTTTTAGTTGAAACAACGGTGGTAATTGAAGGTGGATAATAATCTAATTGCTCATTAGACATACAAAACAAGTCTTCTTAATGGCTTGAAAGAACATATGATAACAAAATTAAAGTACGAAGAGAGATAGCCTAAGAAAGTAGTTGGGTAGTTGTATAGGTGTATAAGAGATGATAAATAATAGTTGTAGGATTGAGAGAGCAAAACCAAACCCTTAACTTTTAATCTATTTGTTGTTTATATAGCTAAGGGCTTGGTCAAATTTTATGGAGAGAAATTAATATAATCTATTTTCTTATTGCCAACGACTTCGACACCAATTTAGGAGGCAAATGTTATTAAAGTTGATAGATGGTTATTAAACGGCTAAATTGTCATTATAGTTGGTATTAATTGGACAAAAGTAGCCTTTAAAGCATGCCTTCATTTAATAAAAGTACCCTTTGTCTCTATAGTTGATGAGAATTGGCTTTGGGCATCCGGCAAGGACGCATTATAAAGTGATCGAAGACAATCAGTTGTGCCCATTCGATGTGACCAAGGCATTGTCCGGGCTGAAGTTCTTAAGTAATATGATGACACATGTTATCCGAGTACATCGATAGTCCTTTCGAGTCATGGCAAGCATGTTTTTGCAAAAACTTTCTTAGCATTTGGATTTTTTTTTTTTTTTGGTGAAATGCTTGTGGTGCTCAAGATGAACATGAAATTTTTTAACTTCTCTTATTTTTAATAAGATTTATATGTTGTTGACATATGCCATTTCTTATCCGTTATTTCAATAACTTTGTTTTTTAGGAAAAAGCAAGTATTCACGCATAGACAAGTTGGAAAAGATAAATGGATTAGCTCTTTTGAAATCTCCAAAGCCTAAAACACTAAGTCCATATCATCTACTGCATGAATCTTATTGTTGATTGTAATTGAACCAAGTTGGATTGGGTTTGCTAAATAAACATGAGTTTTTGGATAGTTTGATGTGAGAACGAGCGTTTTTAAGCCTATATATAGCTAGTAAGTTCTTCTCTTTCTTTATTTTTGCATATTCTTACTCTTTTTCTCTTTTTGGCTCTTCAACGAAAGGTGATTTTTGATAAACGTGTGAGCATTGTTTGGAGATTCTAGGCTATTTATATAAAATACTCTTGTAGGAGTTCTTTTGACTATTTTGGGGTGAAAACTACCACTAGATCGGTAATTTTGCCAAAGAGAAATAATTTTTCTATGGTGATTTGACTTTTTTATGGTCAATAGTGTTTTCAATGTGTAATATTTCATTATTCATTCTTTTTTTTTATGAGAATGATAGATTTTAACAAAGGAGTGAGTCTATGGTTGTCTAAAGTAGGATCTCTAAAAGGGAAAAGACTAGCGCTCGTGTGGAGATGGTAGTTTCTTGCGAGGTTGAGTAAAAGCCTATGTCTCCTCTTGTTAGAAAAAATCTTAGTAGGTTGTCTTTAAAAAGGCTAATTTCTCTTAATAATCTTTTGAGGTAAGAATCATTTGTTATTATTCCCAATCGAGATGATAAGATTAGCGAATAGTTGGTTAGAGCTAAGAGGAGAATTTAGAAATAATCATTCTTGTACGTGTATTTACTTACACCTATATTTTTCCTTTATCTAAATTTGTAGTGGAGGTGTTGTGATATTATGGTTTATGCATGAGAAGCTTTATCTAAATAAGTAGACTCGCCATAAGTGCATTTGAAAATTTTTATAGGTGATGAAGTTTATCCTTACTTTTAGACTTTTTAAGTATTGTTACTTTCTAGTCGAGAGCTTTGGAGGAAATAGGAGGATAGCAAGACTTTGCTCGGGAGTTGAGCTCGTTAAGAGGAGAGTTTATAGGCAAACTCAACTTTATAGGAGATTAAAGGGAAGAGTCGTTTATGGTAAGATATAGAAGGTGTGTTTCTATAAAAAAATTTTGAAAGGTATGTGGGAGTGCCCTTTTCTAAAGAATATTTTAGGGTGATTTCAATGATGCCCTATCACAATCTCTTATTAACCATGACTTTTGAAAGTAGGTGACGAGCAAAGGTGGTAGCTATCAAGTGAGTCTTCTAGCAAAATGGTCATTCTTGACCTAGAGTTTAAAGGGTAGATAGGTCGAACTTGGTTTTGTACTAGCTAAATTTTTTGTTATAAACAAACTAACTTTCTTTCTTTTTTTGTAATTGGTAGGGCGTCTAGAGAGAAAGCTGATCTAGGGAAATTTAAAGTGGATTCTAAAGGGCTTTATAGGGAATGTGATATCTTGATAGGTGAAACTAGTTTTGGGTCATATAGTGAATTACCTAGGAAAAAGGGACTAGAGTTTTATTTAGAAAACATCTCTCGTACCATCTTGAATGAGTCTTTTTAACTAGCTTCTTTTTAATGCCTTGTTTATCTATCTTGAAGGGTATCGATCAAGAAAGGAAGAGAATGGGACTAAATAGAACTAGAGCTCATCTATTTAAAAGGTAAAAAATTGAGTTTGCCACTCTAAGCCCAAAAAACATACCAACATGAGAGCAAAAACACAACCTACCTCCCGGTCCGTTGCTTGTTGTATGGTTGTTTTGGTAATAATATTAGATGTTGAAGTTCCTACCTCGGTTGAAAAAACTTTTTGAGCCATAAGACATTTGGGAAAAGAAGCTGGAGAAGTCTCTACCGGTAGGTTTGGAATTGGCTTCACTCATACCCTACCATCTCTTTTATCAAAGGAACAACTCTATACAATGAAGGATCTATTTGGAGATGTTGCTACCATACGAGGTAAGAAAAAAGAAAAGTCTTCTTTTATTTTTGAGAATCTATCTATGCTTTTAAAAAATGTTACGCTATAGGCGAGATAATTCTCTATCAAAGCAAATGAAGATGCAATTGATCCTTGCTATAAGAATATCATTCTTTTCTTTTGATTCTCAATTTTATCTATCAATTATTGAACTAATTTTGCTTACAAACTTTCCAAAATAAGGTCTACAACGTTCACATTTTAAAGGTTGGAAAAAAGAGATGTTTGAGACTAGTAGGTTTTTTTAAAGGTACCGAGCGACTCTTTAGACGAAAGATAAAGAGGTGTTATTTTCATATTAAGATAGAAAGAAAGTTAAAAGATATAGGAGATTTTCTTGTTAAGACCCATAATGATAAGAGAATTATTATGCCATGGGAGGTAAGCAATTGTAAGAAGGTTATAGTAGGTAAAGAGCTATTAAAAAAAAAGATAAATGAGATGAAAGAGAGCTCAGCAGCTATGACTTAGGAGAAGGATGCTTGCTCAAAAAGAGGTTAGTCTCGCCTAAAGTTAGTAGGGATCATCCCGATGAGTTCTATGAATGTTTTATGGAATTTATGGGTTGGCCAAATAGAGATTTTAAGAGATGTCTACTTCTTTAACAAGGTCAAAGACGTAAAAATAGACCTATACTCCGGACCTTGATAGGTTATTCCTCATTCAAACAGCCGTAATTATAAAGGAAAAGTTTATTTCTAATGATCAACATTCTCTAGTCCTCATCTAAGATGAAAAGCATGTTCTTATGAAAGAGTCTAAACAACCCATTTCTTCTTCTCAAGGAAAAAGCTTAGGTGTTAAGAGCAACGATCATTAAATTTTTTTTTCAAGAGAGAAAATCCTAGATGTTAGGAGCAACGACCGCCAAGTCCTTTCTTTTTCTTGAGAGAAAAGCCCGAGCACTAAATATGGTTATCCTCATCCCCTTTCTTCTCAAGAAAAAGGCTCAATTGTTAGGAGTATCGATCATTAACTCCATTCTTCTTCATAAGATAAAAGCCTAAATTTGCATACATGGACTTTTATTCCTTCGAGCACTCAAGAGATCTTAGAAAAAAAGACACAAATTAGGTGGAGATAGAATAGGTCTTATGGTTTATGTAATCATTTGTCCCGGTCTTGTATGGTCAAACTCGCATCTATAACTTATTAATGAAACTTATTTTATGCTATTTCTTTCTTTTAGGGTCTAGCAACTTATTTTTCCTTAGTCATGATCTAAAGTCTTTTAGGATAACATAAGAGTTGGTTTATCTAATAGGATTCAATGTTTCTTGTCTACTCTTGTAACATCATGAATCTTGAGAGT
The DNA here is from genome assembly GCA_963924115.1 of Dovyalis caffra. NCBI lineage: Eukaryota > Viridiplantae > Streptophyta > Magnoliopsida > Malpighiales > Salicaceae > Dovyalis > Dovyalis caffra. The sequence continues at coordinate 2,762,036 of CAWUPB010001009.1, read as the reverse complement.
TTAGATGCAAGCTAGTAGGCTTTGGACGAGTGTCTCTTAAGATTGTGTTTTACATATGATGGAATGACCTATTTATTGGACCTCTTTTTGGTAGGTTGATCGATTAAAATCCTCTATCCTTACTTTGCCTACTTTAACCAAAGTTTTGTTTAGTTCACATGGTGCTTTTATACTTAAATGAAGTGTGTCTTTATATCTAGGTAAGGCAACACTATAATTTTTAAAAGTTTTGGATTCTTGAAATAGAGCGACCATACTTTCAAAAGAACATAGTTATAGATCCCTAGAGAAATTTAGCCATAAGTTCTCGAAAAAACATGATTGTATGATCTCAATATATATATATATATATATATATATATATATATATATTCTCAAAGCAATTATATTCTTAGAGAAATTTAGCTATGAGTTCTCGAAGAATATAGCTATAAGCTTCTAAAAGAAATGTATTCTTAGAAAAATTTAGCCATAATTTTTGAAAAGAATATGATTGTATGTTCCCGAGGAACAATACTCCTAAAGAAATTAGATTTTAGAAGTAATATATCTTTATACTACAATATCTTTATACTTAGATGAGGAGATTACAAAGAGGACCATATGGAGGGAATTTATTTATGGACGATACTTTTGTTACAAAATGCCTTTAGAAGGCCTATTAGTAGTGTATTTTGATGTGATTAAAATGTCGACCACATATGTTGAATTTTTCCGCATCACATCCTTTGCTCCGTAATGCCCTCCTTTCGAGCCTTTTTTCTCTTTCATATAGGACGAAACACATCTCTAAAAGGCTAATTGATTGTCTTTAATCGTGATTGTTCCTTTTTTTTAAGGGAATGTTCTAGCCACTCCTCTAAAAGGTAGTGGAGAGTACCTTGTATATGGCACTTATGCCTCGGAGCACCAACTCAAAAGTCTCCCTAACATTTTACGCATGTTCTAATAATATGTAGTGCCATCATAACTATCTATGTTTATCTTTATAAAGATAAACTCTCCCGAAAGCCCGACATTTAAGATATGAAGGGCAAATTAAGGAGTTTGGGCTCTACTTATAGTAGTCTATCTCCGACTAGAAAGAGACATCATGTTTTTAAAGATTGGATATGTAAAGGCACTTGTGGAACTAGTAGAGATGTAGTTAAAGCTTTAATATGCTCTTGCACGGCTAAGAATGCCTCTATTAGATTTTAAACATGTTGTTGTGGTTGAAAGACGACAATTGGTGAGTGCTAGGACTTGCAAAGTGTATTAGAGTAACACGAGCTAGTGTCTCTTGATTTTCAGCCATAAAAAAGGTTTTGAAAAATAGTCTATAAGTTAAGGACTAGCTTTTAGCTTAGGTCTCCACAAACGACGTCACTAATGAGGTGTTCAACCTCAAAATAGTATTAGATGATGAGGTGGCTTTTCTTCTAACTAAAACAACGGTGGTGATTGAAGGTGGATGATGATCTAATAGCTTGTTGTACCTACAAAATAAGTTTTTCTAGTAGACTAGAGAACCCTCCGATAACTTAGTTAGTGTAAAGAGAGAAAAGATAGTATGAGAAGAAAGTTGGATGGTTATGTAGGTGTGTGAGAGAATGATGAATGGTAGTTACAGAGTTGAGAGAGTATAATCGAACTCTTAACTTTTAGTTTCTTGGTTGTTCACATAGTCAAGGATTTTGTCAAGTTGCATAGAAATGAAGGTAGAATGGTTTATTTTCTTATTGCCAATAGTTTTTTACATCAATTTGGGAGACAAGTGTTATTAATATTAATATATTAAAATTAAAAGGTTAAACTGACATCATATAGTTGATGTCGATTGGATAAAAATAATTTTGAGAGCACATCTTCATTGAATAAAAATACTTTTTATCCCTATGGTCGGTGAGATTTGGCTTTAGGGTCGTGTGGGAAACCGTGGGATGGTTGAGTATGGCCGGTTGTACCTATTAGATATGACAAAAGCATGGTTGGAGCTAAAATTCAAGAAAAATATGATGGCATGCGTCAATAGAATAATTAATATCCATATGTGGTTACTAAGCTAATTCTCTAGTTCTGCTTCCCCATGATGCAGCAGGAGAAAACAAGTGTACTGATATATTATCACAGGAATATATGCCACCCCTCATGCATGGGGTCTCTCTACTTGTTTTGGTAGATACATTATTGGTTCCACAAAAGTGCCCATAAATGATACTAATTAACCATTACAATGTAAAACATTCTTTCTAGTGTCTCATGCGTAACAGCAACCGCAAAAAGTGTTTGGGTCGATTTGGGAATCCTTAAACAGCGAGCATCCTTTCAATCTCCTCCAAAGGACTTTTAATATTATGTGGCTCTCACGCCTTCTTTTTGTTTTGTTTTATGGAAAGGCATGTGAAACCTATTAGCTAGTGCTGTAATTATGCCTCTCAATTGTAATCACGAACATGTTCACACATGAATACAGTACTTCTGATAACATGTCGTGTAAGGTAGAATGTCACTCTCCTTACAAAGATTTACAAGCACAAGAAGGGACGTGGGGTCATCATCAATCACTACAGTAGTACAGTTCCACAATATTGTGGCCATTTGCTTGAGTTGCAAGGTCAACAAGCCAAGTTTTTGTGACCTCTTTTCTGCATTATTGACTGGATCATGGATACAAATCGAAATCAAGAAAAGCTAGCTGCTTATATATATATTCTACCAATGTTATTAAACCAGAGAGCAACTGACCGACCAAGAATTGTAGTTTGGGGAAAAATCATTCGATGATGCAACCACTTTGCTTGTGGTCATGGCTAATTATTCTATGACAGTTCCTGAGGATTACAAGCTATGACTTTTGCGCACCATGGACAGGCATAGTACCTTTTCATGTCAGGATAAAGATCTATGTTAACTATAATAATTAGTTCCGAAGTGTTGCATTCATGCATTTAAATAAATAAATCTTACACGCAATAATGTCATCTGATTAAAGTTATAACTTGAAAAACAGCGAAAAAAAAAAAAAAAAAACTAAATTATCAGTTTTGGAAACGAGAAGAGTTAATTTATTTATTTCTCTAAACGAAAAAAATTAATTTATAAGTTACTCGATATGAAAGTTACAAACATAAAAATTTTATAATATTTAAGAAGTTATAAATATTAACTAAACACGTAAAACAATTAACACGTAAAGTTACAATAATTTCTCAAGAAAAGAAAATATTTGATGGAGATTTTCTGATCTCTTCTGCTAAACAAAACAAGAGACATGAGGACTTTAAGACCCCCAAAAATATTGCATTAATTTAGCTTAAACTTTACTGAGAAAGTTAATAGGAATGACCGAATATCCATACGTATGGTTGTCTCTTGGAACAAGTTGAAGTCGAAGAATTTGACTCCTAAATATTTTCGTTACTGTTTATTGAAGTTGACTATAATTAATTTGCAGAAAACTTGCGAGGAGTGCACGAAATATTTAACTTGTGGAATCAATATATGGAGTCAGACAAATCACTCTTCTATTGAAATAGTTACTAAATCATAGACAATTATTTAGCTTATCTTTCTAAATCAATAGAGAGCAATAATAAACTAATTAATTCTACTAGCTAGCTAGTGTCAATAGAATAGCTAGGGATTTTTTTTTTTTAATAGTATGTTACATAGTTATTATATATACTTCAAATAAATTACATATTTATAATTGATTTTTTTTTTATCAGCGTTCAAGGCAGTATTTGTTTCGAAGTTTTCCTCAAAGTTGTGACGTTATTTATAATTATGCATGGGATTTTGTCCATTATTATTGTAAATAAAATTTCTCCACTATTATAAAAAAAAATCAAATAAATTCTACTATCTTAAGAATAACTCAAATAAAATTACTGGCGATCGGTAATGATGTTTCTTATTTTAGTGTTCAACGCAATATATATTTTTTTCTCGTTTGCTCAAGTTGTTACGCTCTTTGTAACTATGAGCTTTTCTCCATTATTGTTAAAAATAAAATTTCTTGACTATCATTAAAAAAAAAAAAAAGTCAAACAAATTCTACTATTTTAAGAATAACTCAAATAAATTTTAAATATATGGTTTGATGGACGATGAAAGAAAAAGGTCACCAGAAATGATACTATTATATATATATGAACATGAAAACATCATTTACAACTTTCTTGTTTTTTTGTGAGGAAATGTGTTTTACACTCTTTACACTTTCATCATTGAACCTTTATTTTTTAATTAACCAGTCCATCGATTTCTTCAGAAACTTGGAACTATAAGAGCCTTACAATATTATAAAAGGAAAAACAAGTGACAAGCGAAAGGTTTAAAAGGTGGCTAGCTATGGATGTGGAACGGTGTCTCTCAGTTTGTACCAAACCAAAGGATTCATCTCTTTTTGGTGGTAATGAAAGGGATTTGCGTTCTACCAACTCCACACATCTTTAGACCTTATCCAAAACCTTCGTTATCCAATTTGAGAGGTGCCCAAATTATTTATGCGGCGTGTTTCTTAATAAATATCTAACGCTAACTTGAGTTGCAAAACTCTCTCCGTCTCGTATCTCTCAACTTGCTCTCAACTTGCACACAATGCGTAGAGTAATTGAAGTGAGTGTAGAACAAATTTAAGAAGTAGATCTCCTGCCACCATCCATCATTGTTACCTACCCTGTTACAGCTTTAATTAAACCAATTAATTAATAATCTTAGTAGTTTATCAAAACTATATATACATGTACACAGAAACAAACTGTTTTTACATGCTTGCCATTCAATATTCACTGCTTTACGATTTTTTTTTTTTTTTTATGTTTTCCAATGTAAGTTTTGGGTTTTATGCATATGGAGACTCAGTATAATTCGATTTTTTTATTGAGATCTTAAATTTTTTTTAATCCAATTTAAGATTTTTATTATTACGTTATTGTTGTTTCAAACCCTATCTAATGATATTTCGTCATCTAAGCATACGTGACAAGCTTTGGTTAATGATAACTTGTCATATCACTAATTTAATTATCCAATTTGAGCCATCATGACATGCGACAAGCTTATCACGTGTGCTTATATTGTACATTAGGATATAAAAAAATAATAACATTAGTGTAAAACTCTTAAATTGAACAAAAAGAAAAAAACTTAAGATCTCAATAAAAAAAATTCGAATTGCACGAGTTTTTAATACGTGCAAAACCCTACCGTTTTTATTTATTTCAGTGGGCTACCGAATCCAAATCAAATATTGAGTATAACATTAGCATAAATGGAAATAATAATTTTGCGATGAGGTAGTTACAAATTAAACAAGGATGCTTCAAAAATAATATCACCGATTGTTTAATCAAAACAGGATGCTAAGTTACAATGGGTTTAATACTTTTATGATATTTCAAAAACAAAACAGAGAGAGAAAGAGAGCTTTCTATCTCAAGGATTAAAAAAATATTACGATGCTTATTATTAAAAAAATTTCTGGGTATATACTTGTTAAACATTTAGTATAATCAGGGGCAGAGATGCGTGGAATAGAAGGACGGAATTGCCCTCCCTCCTAATGGTTTTTTTTAAAAAAAAATCATAATAGTCTTTGTTAGTTTTAAGAATTTAAATTTGCCCCCTTCTTTCCAGACATTTCTCACCTATACTTTCTGGAACTTGCCCATCAACTCCTGGCATTTACTATTTTTGTGATTGTTTCAACGATTTTTTATTTAATAATTTAATTCAAATAAAAAAACTCACTATAATTATATTATTTTATACAGTAGAACTTAACGACTTTCACATTTGTCCCCGTTGCCTAGAACTTTCAACTCCGCTACCGTGTATATATATAAATATATATATATATATATCATGAGAAACATGAACAAATTAAATACGTATATACAAATGCTATATGATGAGGTGGCAGATCCTCAATAGAACGAAGGGTTGGATGAGCTTTTTTCTTAGTTAATCGTGTGATGATGGTGTATTTTTGTCGTGTGATCACGATGTTATAATTGTAAAACAAATTCTTTTTATTGGGGTTTGAAGGAATTTTCGAATGGCTAATTTAAGGTTTCTCCTAAAGAGATAAAAATAACTTTATTAGCTATAATTTTTTTCATTTAATGCATGTTTTTTGTATTTTTTCTTAGGAAGTGATGGATGGGACCGGAAGGTGATACGGAAGCGGACGAATCCCGTTTGCGGGAAGTCTTTTGCCATACGGAGTTCTGTGTAGTCTTTCTTGTGATAGAGAGATTCCATTAATTGCTTTCGTTAGACGAGGAACACGTGTGAGCACCACTACGTCTATTTAATTATCAATAGAAAAGTAACATTATTATTATTATTATTATCATTATTTTGGGAAGTATAAATGAAATGATAAATACATCGGATTCTGATTTTCATCAATACTGTGGTAATTAATTATTAGATCATATGTATGTGTAGAAATGAAGTATATGTTCAATGGGTGGAGCCATGATCCATAGTAGAAGGGTAAAGATAGTACGATCCTTGCACATATAGGTTAAACAGGCTTTTCCGTCACTCATGGGAATGGCACGGCCGGCTTTAATTTGTTGAACATCTGCACGTTTATCATGTCGTTCAGAAAATGGAGAGCCAATAGAAAATTTGACTTTCTTATTTTATTCCTATTCTAAATATTAATTAACCAACTTACTAGTATTAATTGATTTTGTTGAGTTATTTGTTCTTTAAGTTACAGCTAGCTTATATGACATCTACTCAACCCTAGTAAAGCACAGTACGCAATTATTATTTAAAAAAAAATATCATAACTTTCGGACTTTCTAGATTAACAGATTTTTTATTTTTTTTTTGACTTGTAGTTGTATGTATGTAAATGTGGATGATCATAAGGTAGAAAGCAAAATTGCAGAGAAAACACAGCTAAATTTGGTGAAGAAAATTAAGACTAATTAAAACTGTTTTGAAAATTTATTATCAGAAAACTCAAAAAGTCATGTGTTGAAAAATATTTTTTAATCAAATTAATTTTAAAGTATGTCAAAACTAGCACGACAACTCCTTAATTGTTGAAAAAAAAAAAAAAACTGTTTTGTTTAGCGAAAGCGGCATGGAGAATGAATTGCTGATGCCTCGGTGCCACTTATATTTTTATCTGCTACAGACCAACATGTCGGTCACGCACCAAGCCAGAAAAATATATCACAAATATCCTAGCTAGAAATTGCCAAAATATGATGCTCTGTTTATTTATTTTGATATTTCTAATTTATCTCGTGTTTGGCTTGCATAAAAAAAATATTTAATGGATATGATTTTTTTAAAAAAAATACAACAAACTTGAAATAAGAGAAAACAACTTATGGTTGTGAAGAAATGAAAATGTTTTACAATACTATATTTATTATTGAATCATGGAACAACTCAAAGAAATAAACGTTTGATTTTTTATTTTTGCCAAAAAATAGAAATTTTATTGAAATGAAAATGAGGAATTTATTTTTATCTAGGTTCGAGGCCACCTAATTAATATACATGAAGATTCTCTCCATATAGAAAATAAAAGGAAATTACATGCCACAATAAGTACGTCAAAAAATATATTATAGAAATTTTATTTTAAAACTAAATATTTAAAATTTAAATCTAAAATATAAAAACTTTTACAAGTAGACAAACAACTGGCACACTCTTTTCTGACAATTGATGGATAATTTTGTTGGCTTATTGATTTTTCACTTGAAATTGTTTTTTCTTTTAAACAAAAAAAAAAAAAAATCTTTTCTGATAATCCACCGGTAGCTTTGTTGGCTTAACCTTTCACATGAAATTCTTTATTTATAGTACAAGATATATAAATACTAAATCGTCAATAATAAACTTAAAATAATATATATATAAACCAGGCAAAATAGTAAAAAAATAAAATCAAGAAATAAACGACTGACTACTTTTATTCCTTACTTTAAATTGCACTGTTAACATAATGTTTTAATTTTTAAAACCTTTTAAGGAATTGGTCTGATGGTTGAGAAGATTTGATCTTTTCTTGATTTTCTATATCCAAAACTTAGATTAACATCGAAGAAATTTTATTAAATTTATTTTAATGTACTAAATTAAATCGACGTGAGAGGTTAATTTTCTAAAATGATTTAGGAAAACATTTAATATGATTAATGCATGAACTGGCCTGAATATGCTTATATTGTCGAATAAAAAGACCATATTTTGTCGAATAAAAAGGCATTTAATATGATTAATGCATGAACTAATCAGTGCATAGTTTATCAAGAGCATTGTAATTTTAGAAACAAATATCTTAATCACAATCTTTTGCTTATTCAAGATCTTAAAATACTCACGGTACTTAATGGGATTAGATTCGGAATTTATTGTTTCTCTTTCGATCAGTGAAAAGCCAACTCATGGGATCAGATATCGAATTCATTCCTCTACTTTTCTTTTATTTTTTCGAATTTCAAGCAGGCAAGGCATCAATGCCTTTGCACTCGATTGCAAGTCACTAATTAAACCCAGGCATCTGCATTCCAACACCCCAAACTAAACGAACTAACTTTACCACTTATTTGTCTTTTCCCAAACCCTATGCCTGCCCCTGGCTTTGGCCTCCCATGGGGCCCTTTTGACCACTGCTTGCCATGCCCATCGTCCGCTGTCACCTTTTTCATTTTTTTCTTTACAAGAAAATAATAAAAATTTTATTTATGTTTTTTCATCCAAACACATTAAAAAAAAAAAAAAAAAAGCTATCACAACAACTCCATATGAAAATCGAAATTTATAATATTTTTACAAATTAAATTAATTGGACGAAAGAAAAAACTTCTCCAAATAAACAACTCAAAGTGGTATTTGAATGTGAAAAATTAAGCGAAATGCATGACCCTTTTCTTTATTTTTATCTTTTAAAATATTTCAGATTCAAAAATCTAAAATAATCACTTATTGTTCTATTAGATATGTAAAAAACATAAAAAAGCTACTTTGAGATTTTTTTTAAATAAAAAGATACTTAAATATAAAATTATTTATTTAAATAATTAGAATCTTTTTATTTAAGATAATCTTTTTGAGTAAGACGCTTCGCCTTTAACCAAATGAATCAGCATTCAGTATTCATAGTCCATTGCTACTAGTGCAACAATATTTGGACCAGTGTACTACAATAATTAAGAAAGGTAGGTAATTAAAAAGAGAGAAAGAGAGAGAGAGAGAGAGAGAGAGAAGAATTGTCTTGCTGTTTTATTTTTTAGAGGCATTAATTTATTTTACGGCAAGTGGACGCCATTTGAAAAACCGCTTTGTTTGCTAGTGCCTCCACCTCTTGCATGATGAGCCCTTATAAAAGAGGCAACAAATGAGACGACCTGTTAATACCATAATCAGAAGACAGTACAGTTCCCAGCTTTCAAAACCTCTTGAGTTTCACTAATATGGGCATGCCTCAAAGGAAAAGATTACGTACTACAGTCACTGATAATCAGAAATCTGATCTCTTTGATCAGTTACCAGACGATCTTGTTCTTTATATTCTTTGCAAGCTTAGCTCTTCTGCCTCTTGCCCATCAGATTTTATTAACATTCTTATCACGTAAGTCTTTTTGCAAGTTTTTGTAGATTTATTCATGTTGTTTATGCTTGCTACTGCCTTGGTGGGATTTTGTTTGAATGTTTCTAGATGTATTATTTTGAATATGTACTTAACAGATGTAAAAGATTAAAGCGGTTGGCTCTCAATCCTTTGGTTTTGTCGAAAGCTGGAGTTAAAACGTTTGCCATAAAAGCAAAACGTTGGTCAGATTCGGCTCACCAGTTTTTAGAACGTTGTGTTGACGCAGGCAACAGAGAAGCCTTATACACTTTAGGAATGGTCAGTGTGTATATGTTAGTATATTTGTCAATAAAGATTGAAAGTTTCAAGTTTCTCTCTTCCAAAGAAGACCAATATTATATTTGTGACCAATAAAGATTGAAAGTTTCTAGTTTTTGGTGTTTCTAGATCCGATTTTATTGCTTACAAAACCGGGGAAATGGAGCTTCTTTCATGGCAAAAGCCGCTATCAAATCTCACGCCTTGGCTCTGTATTCTCTTGCTGTCATACAATTTAACGGCAGTGGAGGCTCCAAAAACAATAAAAATCTCCGAGCCGGGGTGGCTTTGTGTGCTCGAGCTGCTGTTTTGGGTCATATCGATGCGCTTCGGGAGCTCGGCCATTGCCTTCAAGATGGTTACGGCGTCCTTCAAAATATTGTTGAGGGACGCCGGTTGTTAGTCCAAGCTAATGCAAAGGAGCTCACATTATCCTTACGTTCCATGCTGACATGGAAACCCCAACAACAACAACAACAACAGGCAGAGGAACAACAAAATCTCCATTTTGCTTGTACGGTGATGGGTACTACTTCTATTACGGGATGTTCACTGCTAAGTGATTTCGGATGTAACGTGCCGGCCCGAGAGGTGCACCCAGTGAACGAGTTTTTGAAAGAATGGTTCGAGTCAGGAATTGGGGTGTTACATCCTGGTTTGAGGCTATGTTCGCATAGTGGGTGTGGGAGGCCAGAGACAAGACCGCATGAGTTTCGCCGGTGTTCGGTTTGCAGCACGGTGAATTATTGTTCGAGAGGGTGTCAAGCACAGGATTGGAAGTTAAGGCATAAAGTGGAATGTGTACCGACGGAGCAATGGCAAGAAGTGTTGGAAGATGGAGATCATGGGATTGGAGGAATGGTGGAAATGGAGGAAGGCGAAGATGTGGCTGTTGTTTAATGATAGATATTAATTTGATGCAGATTAGGAAAAAGAAATGCAGCGTTGCCTTTTAGAAATGGGAATTCTTGATAGTAACTCTTCTATTTTTATTTTTATTTTTCTTTCGTTTTTTATTTATATGCATATATAGAAGGCTTTGGAGATTGTTTTGTGTGACATAAAAATTTAATATATAATTGTTGCAAAAACAGTTCCCATTTCATTATGCTGTTAATTAATTACAAAACATTAATATTCTTTTCTTTTTCTCTCTTTGAAAAAAGTGGCAATTATTATTATTTTTTTTTATAAAGCAATAAATCAACTAGGCACAGCCAAGACTAGAATCTGAAAGATACTATATGGATAGATATCAAAGAAGAAAAAGGTTGTCAAGAAAAGTACTATCCAGACCTTTCTTTCTATAAGAAATTACTATAAAAAAAAAAAAAAAAAAACACGATTCTTTTTTCTTATTATTTCACTGTCAAAGATGTATTACGAAATATTTCTTTCTCACAATTTTCTCTTTATAATTATTTCGTGTAGTTTCTTTCTTCTTTTTTCAATCCAGTAATTTTCAGTAAAGATCAATGGATAACTTAATTATTTCGAATAGTTTTGTAGGCCACCACAAACCACAAATAGCTAGCTAGCCGACGCTCCAATCAAAGTCTTGGAATTGGAACGTTTACCTTACAAAAAAAGGGGTTGAAATCAAATATTTGACGAAAAAGCCAATTGCTGAATTATTGCTAATACGTTTTTAATGTGGTGTGCATGACGTTAACTTCAAATCAATTAAAAGAAAGTGGAACCATCAATCATGTCGTGTGAATAGGTTTAGAGTTACTGTTGCCATCTAACTTCCTAAGATTAACATTAAATGGGCATGAGTAGTGACAAAAAGAGGGCCCAGAGTTGTTTGAAATCCACCAGCCGACGGACTATAAGAGATCTACACATTAAAGCTAAGGCCTAAGAGACAGGAATGGGATGGGATTTAATTAAGGGCGATAATCACTTTTGATAGCCGTTCTTTTTTGGTGGAAAAATCAACTATATAATTGCAAATACAGACCCATTTTAAGAATTTATCTGGGTTGTTCAGGATTTTTTTCAAAAAAAAAAAAAAAATTAAAACCAAAAGGCTGGAACTATTTAATTTTCGGCATGGACTAGTGAACAACTTTATGGTACTTTATTAGACGGGAGCAGCATTGCATGAAAAGAAACCACTTCCAACTTCCAGGCCTTCAAAGTCAAATTAGTCTTTGAAAAATTGTCAAAATAGTCTTTGAGAAATTCTGGTTGGGACAAAGGCTTTTTAATTTTTTTTAATATCCAATCTTTGATTTTTTTTTTCCTATTTTAGTGTCTAATAGTTGACTTCTCATGATTTACTATCTAAATTTTGTTTTTTTATTTATTTTGATATCCGAATTTACATAAAATCCAATTGTATTTACATGTCCAACGAGATTTGTCACGCGACACTCAACCATGTCGCGTCAACACTTCATACTTTCATATAGTTATGGACACTAAATAGAAAAAAAAAATCAACGGTTAGATATTGAGACTGAAAAAAATTAAAGATCGAGTACTAAAAATGTAATTTTTTTAAAAAAATTTATTGTTTCGAGATTACAAAATTAGTCGAATAATTTCTAATAAATATTTTTTATATCATATTCGTTATGTTTTTTTACTTATCGGTGATAATTTTTAATACTATATATCATTTAAAAAATAATTTTTAAAAATTCTAAGCACTTTTACATATTTAGATAAATTTAAAATTATGTCATTTAATCCAAATATATAAAATGTTCAATTAAGATTAAATTTAAACAAACAAAAGACATATAAGATCCAATTGATTGCTATAAATGGTGGGTCAATAGAAAAAGTTACAAAAAAATAAAAATTATTTTCTCTACCTATGGAGAAAATTAACCAACATATCATAGATGACATAAGCTTGTTATAGCCAATAACTTGTTGAATTTCTTCTAGTAAGCTAAGATGAAATAGAATCAATATAAATAAGTTTAATAATTAAGATTTTTTATTTGAGCGTTTAAAGTGTAATATTTTTTGTAACGATGACGATAATAATAAATGTAATAAGTAAACTATGAATTAAGTTAAAAGGTAAATGCATTGTTAAAATTGCGTGTGCAATTAGTATAATAACAAGAAAATATGCATGCATGTAATTGTTGATATTTTTAAAATTTAAAATTATATGAATTTCAATATAAAAAAAGAAAATTTTGAGAGATTATATACATATATTATGAAAATACAAAAAATGCATGAAATCTTTTTATAATAAAAAAAAATATATATATACCGCAGTATAAGAAAGGGATATGCATTTACCGTGAAAAAATTGAAATAAATTTCTTTAAAAAAATTATTATTTTAGTGTCTAACCTTTGATATATATTTTTTTAGATGCCTAAACTTTAATTTTTTTTGTTTCAATACCTAACTTTTGATTTTTTTCTATTTAAATGCCCATAACTATCTAAGAGTATGAGGAGTTGACGTGACAAAATTAACTCCCACATAACATTTTTTGATTGCAACATGACAGATTTCATTGGACATGCTAGCAAAATTAGACCTCATGTGAACTCGCCAACTCATGTATTAAAACAAACAAAAAAAAATTAAAACTTAGGTAGTAAATCATGAAAAATTAATAGTTGGATATCAAAAGAGAAAAAATAAAACTTGAATAGTAAATCATGAAAAATTAATAGTTCAGTACTAAAATAGAAAAAAAAATTGGGCGGAAAAAAAGAAAAACCTTTCTCCCATTCTTGTTTGAATCCACCTTAACTGACATGTTCTTGGTGTTCTGTGCCTGGCCTTTAAAAGCCGACAGTTTTCGTTCCTGGAACTTTCAAAGTTTGAGGCATATTGAAAAAAAATTCGTACTTGTATAATTAATGGTTGGTATAGAATTTAGGTTCAATTCATGAAGGTGAATTGTTTTTGGTTAAACAAACGTAATGTCGTTGTTTTCTTTTCAAGTGATCGCTACAAGGTTTGAAGAGATGGTTTTGGAAAGTAGCTTTCTGGTCAGGATTTTGGGACCGTCCTACACAAATCGCAATAAGTTGGTTACAACGACCCAATTGATGTGGTTAAGGGACAGACCAAGTGATCACATGGAAATTTCCGGATGGATCATTTTGTGACCCACCACTTTCTCGAAACATGAAAATCCAATTGTTAGCTTAGTTTGTATTTAAGCCCTTAGATTCTGAGGTAATTGCAAAGCAGCGACTACCAGGTACAAAATGCTAAAGCATTTTATTGTTTATTATTATTTTTTTAATTATCTTCTACTTAATTCAAACATGAGAGAATGAGTGCTCAATGTTTTTTTTTTTGATAAATAAAATGATTTTTCAATATCATCCATCGAGGTCTAATAGCTATCCTTAGAAAAAGAGAATCTTGTTGCATAAATTTTACTAATTTGTTCAATTTAATGAATTCGATAACTTCACAAACTAATATTCTAGTTAAATTTAGTTTTAATATTGTAAGTTGAGTCAGTATTGTACTTTCTTAAGTTAGTAGACAAGTAAAAGCAATGTACAATGATTATAAGCTAATAAGTTTTTTTTATTAATATTTTTAAAAATTAAGAAAGTAGGCTTTTTCGTATGGAGTTCCGAATTAATAAAAAATAATAGGTTCACATTAAATAAAATTTAGGTATAATTTTTTTTTAAATTAAAATCACACCAATTAATATTCTTACAACATGTACAGAAATATATTAAATGCCATAATTTGATCAAAAATCCATATTCTTGAAATCTAATTTAATCATTTAAATAAAATACCTCACATTAAACAAAATTGAACAATGTCTTTTATTTTTTTCAAATTCCTTTTAGAAATTCATATAAAATTTACAAAGTAGGCTTTTTTCATTAACATTTTTAAAAATTAACAAAGTAGGCTTTTTGGTATGAAGTTCCTAATTAATAAAAAATAATAGGTCAACGTTAAATAAAATTTAGGTATAATTTTTTAAAAATTCAAATCACACCAATTAACATTCCTACAACATGTATATAAATATATTAAATGCCATAATTTGATCAAAAATCCATATTCTTGAAATTCAATTTAATCATTTAAATAAAATACCTTATATTAAACAAAATTAAATCATGTCATTTATTTTTCTCAAATTTCTTTTAGAAATTCATATAAAATTTAATTTAAAATTATTTTATTTCAAAATATTCCATAACATAAAATGGGATTATTTGACATTATTGTCATATTAAAAAATAATTTAATTATTATGTATTGCATTTCATTAGAAAATAATCAATGAATAGTAATCCATTAAATCAAGATTTAATGTCATTATTTTTATACAAATTCCATAGACTAGGAATTCATTCCATTAATTCAATTAAGCATTTAACAAATTCATTTGGAGTCTTAATTAGATTTTTGGCCATTTAAAATATTTTCGGACTTATGGAACTTTGGTCCCTAATTTATTTGAAACTAACCCCATTAAATACATTTATTCATTAACCATTAGTTTCATTTTATATCTTAACCTCACCAACCCTTTTTTTTTTTTTTCCCATACCATTTCGATTTCATACTTTTTATCATTAATTTTTTAGTTACTAAATTGGGCAGAATATTAACCGTAGGGATTGGTTTGGTAAGTTAACTATTTGGAAGGTCTGTTCTAATTATTTCGTTTCGAAATTTTTAAGGTTTTTACAAATACTTGTCACTAGCCTATGATTTAAATTTTATAATTTTAGGAGCCCATTCACTATTTATTTTCTATTTGTTTATCATTCTGCCGTGTTTTCAGTTAACAATGTGAATTGTTTTTTTTTGTTTTTTTTGAATTTATTTATTTGATCTAGTGTTTAATTTTATTTAATCTGAATTTTTTAGGGTTTGTGCATATTTTTATCTTAGTCTTGTAATTTATTTGTTTTACAATTTTATGATATCATTTGCTCTTTATTTAGAATTTATTTATCATTAGGCTACCATGTTAATTATTAATGTGATTTGTTTCAGAATTTATTTTTTATGCTGAGTATCTTTTGAATATTTGAATATGGAATTTTTAGGGTTTGCACTCATGCTTATTTGTGGTCTGCATATTAATTTTCATAATTATTTTAACATGTTTGATGTTTAATTCTAATTTATTTTTAATTATGCTATAATTTTAATGCAATACGTTTACTATTTAGTTAATAAGATGAGATATCGTCGAATCTTTTAGATTTTAGGGATTGATGACAATTTCTTATCAAATTCATTGTGCTAGAAAAATAACATCTTTTAAGGATAATTAGGGAATCCAAGTCAACCTAATGAGCCTCCTATTTAATAGAGACGGACGTTATTCTCGACACTTAGGTCAAAAAAAAAAAAAAAAGAGAAAAAACAAAAAAATCAATTAAGAAAATATGAACCAAATATTATTAGTTAATTAGGTTGTTTCTCAACATGTCGATTATGTCAATACTTAATTGGATCCGATGCTAAATTGACAAAAATCCTAGTTTCGTGGTCCGACGCCAATTTAATACGATACTACAATGAAAAAAATAATTTAGTTTAGACAATAAACAAGCTTGGAAATAGACTCAGGAAATAATTTGGTAAAATTAATTATTAAAAGATATATTTTTAGAATTAAACTAGACATGCTACTTTTTCTAAAAAATAATGCTTTTCGATGATCGTTATCTTTTCGAAGTATAACCAACTATTTATCCCTAATTTTTGAACCTATTACCTCTCTCAAGTTTCCTAATTTCTTTAAATACTAAAAAAAATACTACAAAACCTTTGTTAACTCTTGTCCCTCAAATCAATATAAATAAAACTAAACAATTTTTATTTTTTGAAAGTCTCTTAAATATCGGATAGCAATAAAATTATCAAAAATTAAGTTCTAAAATTAAGAATTGAAACTTAGTTGGATATTTTCTCTGCTAATTGAGGAACTAACCGTGTTAAGAATCATAAAAATTCGATTAGGAAATTAATATAAGAGTTTTTAATACCGACAAAACGTTGAACATAGTCAATTTTCATAATCGTTTTTAATATTAATATATTTTGATGACTTCATGATCATGAATATTTTAGACGTATAAAAACTTAATTTATTACATGCAAGTTACATGATAAATTAGATGTCATTAAACATTAAAAATATATTGGACATAACCCTTAAAAATAAGGATAAATGAAGCCATTTTTATTTAAAATAATTTTTTAACTATAAATTTAATTAGTTTTTAAATTCTAGAGTTTTCGTATGGGTGTTTAATGGACCTTGTTGACTCGTTTGGATCCAAAGTAGATGGAAGGATTGAGTAAATGACCTTAGGCAACGTCTAGAGTTGAATTCATGGATGTGATTAGTGAACGGTAACATGGATAAAGACTCTACCCATGAGAGGTATTTTTACAGTCAACCCTAAATTTTAGTTTTTTTAATTTTTTTTATCCATCCACATGACGCGATTAGAGAGAACGTGCATCACCAATAATTGAAGTACAAGGTCTTGTGTAATCAAAATTGGAGTAGAGGGGCTAATATATCTAATTTAAATAGTAGAGGGACTATGAACTTAATTTACCCTTTTTTAATTATCCTATATACTAAAGCAAAACGCTTTTTTATTGTAACAATAAACAGTGTCAAAACACCGTTCGTTGCTACAGTTGTTTTTGTTTTTTGGCTAGACCCGTTGCCCCCCATCCGTTTACTGTTCATTTGAACAGTAATGGCTTCCCTCTTTTTTTTTTTTTTTTTGTAAACATTGAATATTTTTTTTAAAATTTCCATCCATTTACCGTTCACGTAAACGATGAAATGACTTGCACCCTTTTTTTCTTTTCTTTTTTTTCTAAACATTGAATTTTTTTTTTAATTTCTATTTCTTAATAGTATTTGGTGTAAAAATTTTAATAGAACCAACAATTAATTGGGTGTTAAAATTTTAAAGAAACCAACAATTTATTTCCTTCATTATTTATTTTTAAAATTTTAAAAAATAAATAAGAAATAGTTAAATATAAAATTTTTTATTAAAAAATTATGATTATTTTTTTACCATAAAACAGATTATTAAATTGAAATAATTTTTCTAAACGATTTTATATATTTTATCCGACCCACAAGCATAAGCGCAGTAAAAAATCTAATACTATATACTAAAGAAAAACCATTTTGATCGTAGCAATGAACAATGTTAATCACTCGTTCATTGCAATATTACTTTGGTTTTTTTTTTGTTTTTTAAGTTTTGTTTTTTTTTTTTTGCCAACACGCGCTGGCCCCTCCTTTTTTTTTTACCCGTTTATTGTTCATTTGAATGGTAAATAGCTTGCCCTCTTTGTTTTTTTTTTTTTTCTCTAAACACTAATTTTTTTTTTAATTTCCGTCCATTTACTATTCACATGAACGAGTAAACGGCTGGCCTTCTTTTTTTTTTTTTTTCCTAAACATTGAATTTTTTTAATTTTAATTTCTTAATAATATTAGGTGTTAAAATTTTAAAAGAACCAACAATTAATTGGGTGTTAAAATTTTAAAGAAATCAATAATTTATTTGCTTTATTATTTATTTTTAAAATTTAAAAACACAAATAAGAAATAGTTAAATATAAATTTTTTTCATTTAAAATTTATAATTATTTTTTATTATAAAACAGATTATTAGACTAAAATAATTTTTTTTGCATGATTTTATATATTTTATCTAAAGTAGCACGGATAAAAAATCTAATTATTACTACGACAAAAAAGCTCTATCCTACGTGGCAAGAGGTCCCTTTCTTCTAAATCATCACCATTCACCACCCAAAACTGCTAAAACCCTAGCTCACAACCGCATAACAGAAACCCGAAGAACCCCTGGATAACTGTACACGATCTGAGCAATGTCAGTAACAGCACGAAATCTCGATCAATTAGGATCTCTAACATCAAACGAACCCAAGCCTGAAGAAGAAGAGGAAGAATCCGAGGAAGAATCATGGTCATCAGATTCTGAAATTGCCGACGCATTAGACTGGTTAGATACCAAAAACGACGACGAATCAATCGATGGCACAATCACTCTCAATTCACGCCGTCCTAATGCTCACGGCGGCTTCCACTCCCGCCCTAATTCTTCCACTCTTCAACCTCTCTCTAATCGCAACCAGAAGTTCTCCCATCACATTCGGGCTTCTCCTTTAGAGGTATTGATTTGATTAATTACATTAATTTTGAAAGTTTCTTATTTTCACTCTTTGGTTTTTGTGTGATTTTGATTTCGTGTAGGAATGGGAAGGTAGAGTGAACGTTGGAATGTCGAATTCAGTTACTACTGCCATTCGTGGAAGTGTGAGAGATATGGCTATTGGGAGAACTAAAAATACCGAGAAAGCCGATCGCGCCACTGTTGAGCAGGTGATGATTATGTGCTAGAATTTGCTCAGAGTTTCGGCATTTTATCACATTAGTGTGTAACTGGTGTCTTGTTGTTGTACAGGCTATTGATCCTAGAACACGCATGGTTTTATTTAAAATGTTGAATCGCGGAGTGTTTAATGACATAAATGGTTGCATTTCAACTGGAAAAGAGGTCTGTGAAAGGCGTTGCGGATTTCATATTACTTGCACCAGCTGTGTGTTTTTGTTCTATAACGTTTGAAATTTTTTGTTTCTGATTCATGGCAGGCAAATGTGTATCATGCCACAAAATCCGATGGGCTGGAACTAGCAATCAAAGTGTACAAAACTTCGGTTTTGGTTTTTAAGTAAGTAAGGAAGGATTTGAGTTGTTAAGAAAGGAGTGATTGCAACTTGCTAAATGTTTAATGTTGGAGATATAAGCATTTAAAAAATGTGGTGCTGTACAGTTTATATAGATGGGAACATTGAAAAAAAAAAAAAAAAACCCAAGCAACATTGAATTTTTAATCCATAACAGTGACAGTTTTTCCAGCGGCATGATACTGTTGTTTGGCTCCTGCTTTTCCTGGTTGTTTTCTCTTAAATATATCTTTTTTCAAACAGTGTTCAAGCTTGTTAATGATCATCGTTATGGTTGAGTTAGCAGTGGTTGATGCTGTGCTACTAATAGCTTTATGGATTACCTTGTGTATTTCCTTACATTTTTTATTTCTATGTACCTACATATATTTGTTTCTCTTTAATGAAAATTAAATTGCAATTTCCAGTGTTGTATTGTCTAGCTTTACCATGTAATTTATCTTATTGCTTTCAACAATTATAGGGATCGAGATCGGTATGTACAAGGTGACTTCCGTTTCCGACATGGATACTGCAAGCACAACCCTAGAAAAATGGTAAAGACATGGGCTGAAAAGGAAATGAGGAATCTTTTGAGGTAAGGCTCGCATTCACTTTTAAGATGGAGTCATTACCACCATCTTTCATGGCACTGCAATGTTAGGACTCTTATTTCTGAAGAAATTTATTGCTGCCAAATCCATTTGCCTATCATACATGGTTCAAACTTTAAAGACAGACCCAATTTTTGGTCACTAATTAGTGTTTGTTTCTGTGATCTGGTTAAGTAAGAAAATACTCTTATAAATA
Organism: Dovyalis caffra; assembly: GCA_963924115.1. Classification (NCBI taxonomy): domain Eukaryota; kingdom Viridiplantae; phylum Streptophyta; class Magnoliopsida; order Malpighiales; family Salicaceae; genus Dovyalis; species Dovyalis caffra. The sequence continues at coordinate 2,741,628 of CAWUPB010001009.1, read as the reverse complement.
TTCTTTGACTCTACTCTATTTCAGCAAATTACTTTGGAACTTTACAATGTGTTTTCAACTTCTTCATTGTGGACTACAGGCTAAAGGCAGCTGGAATCAGGTGCCCAAGTCCCTTACTTTTGAGACTTCATGTTCTGGTCATGGAATTCATAGGTACTATGCTCTTTTGTGTTTTTGTGTGCGTGTCAAGATATCTCCACACAATAGGTCAGGGGAATGACAATCTACTTTATATATCGAAGCCATTGGATTACTTACTTAAAGATCCTCCTGTGTAGGGTGACCTTTGTTTCAAAACGTATATTACTACTTTGTGGAGTTAATAAGAGTTTTCTTGGTGATAATCTGCGTTGTAGGAAAAACTGGTTGGGCTGCTCCTCGTCTAAAGGATGCTGCTTTATCTTTGGACAAGTTGCGTGAAGGTTATATGGAGGTGTTTAGGCCTTTTTATTTTTATATTATTATTGTTATTGGAAAGAAGTGTGAAATAACAAAAATGTATCTAGTTAAGAATCTCATAGGCACTCAGGTGTGCCAATTGAAAAACTTACATAATCTAAGTTAAATCTGCTGATAATTACTATGGCCTTTAGGGTTTATTCTGTGGGTGGATCAATTTGGAGGAGCCTAAAACTAGACTTCTCCTAGGATGATATGAAATGGATTGTGGTACATGGACAATAGATGCTTCTCATTACATCATTTAGAGCCAAGAAGAAAAGCTTTAATGTTTGTATTTTGCTGTTTCATTTTTGGTGATTCCAATAACTGCTTGATGTGTCTTTGCTAGATGATTATTGCTATGCGGACTTTATATCAGAAGTGTAAACTAGTGCATGGAGACCTCAGTGAATACAATATCCTTTATTTTGAGGTGAATATTTCTTGCTTCCTTACTGAACTGATTTCATATTGCCTCCAGGTATGTTTTTTTATTAAGACTACTGGAGAAAAACGAAAAAAAGTCAATAGAAAAGAAACAATTGAAAGTGTTATTTCTGGAACAGAATTAAAATATGCATTGCTTACTGGGAATAATGAACTGATTAAATCTGTTCCTGTGGATATTTGATCGAAATTGTTTTCCTGTTTGGCAGGGTCACTTGTATATAATTGATGTCTCGCAAGCAGTTGATCTTGACCATCCTCATGCCCTTGACTTTTTACGTGAAGATTGTCTTCATGTTTCTGTAAGTGCTATCCACATGATGAATGGTTATGGTTTTTTACTGTTATAAGTTATACGCTTAGCAAAAACATAAGTGCCTGCCTGTTTTTAAGAAAGTGGATTAATCAAGCACTGGTGGCATGCAGGACTTCTTTAAGAAACATGGTGTAGCAGTCATGACTATTCGGGAGCTGTTTGACTTCATAGTGGATCCAACAATTACTGATGAATCCATTGACAGTTACTTGGAAGAGGTTTGCCTTCTTTGATGTACATGATTTTCTTAAAGACTATCATTGATATCTCTGTTGTGACCCACTTATTTCTTGTTTCAGGTTCAACAAAAAATTCTGACAAGAGATTTGACTGCAGAGGATGAAATTGCAGACTCTGTATTCGTTCAGGTTATTATTAGTCATTTTGGAAAAAAAAAGTTGTGATTTTGTTTCTATATACATACATTAAGAATTGGCTCATGAGTTTTACAGTTTAAAGGCCTTGCAAAAGCATTCCAATCTCAGTTTCAAATTTTACTTTACCAATTTACTATTCTTTTTTTAGTATTACACAAACGGGAAATTTGTTTTGGCCTGGGAGGATTCACGTCTGTAATATTTGGGATATTATGTGGTGAAGATGCAAAACTCTGTGAAACATGATCATGATTGACATATACATTTGGGATGGATCCTTATTTTGTGGCGTGTTTGTTGCTTTCTTTATAGATATTTGGGATGGATCCTTATTTTGTGAAGTTTTTGTTGCTTTCTTTGTAGTCATATATTCCGAAGACATTAGATGATGTCAAGAATGCCGAGGAGGATGTAATACGGATAACAAGTGGCAACGATACTGGAGACATGTACTATAAGACTATTACTGGACTAAAGGAGGCTCTTTCTAACTCTTCTGCAGCGCAAAAAGAAACACTGCAAGTGGATGCCAACCCAGTAGAAGAGTCTTCTGTCGTTCAGGATGGTCTTTCTAACTCTCCGGAAAGTGAATCTGAGCCTGGGACAGATGGAGAGGAAGAGGAATCCAGTGATTCAGATGGGAGTGGTTCATCAGAAACCGAGAAACAGGATCCTGCTGATAAAAAGGCCGCCAGAAAAGAGAATAAAAAGAAGGTCAAGGAGGAGAAGAGAGAAGCTCGAAAGACTAAAACTCCAAAGGCTGTAAAGAAAAGAAAAAGAAATTGGCCAAAGCCAAAAAGACTAGGTAACCTTTTTGTAGCTGTAACCTTAATGATTTATGAATAGAAGCACAAAATTCATATAGCCAGCTAGTTTAGAGAAATTAATTTATTATCTATAAGACTATAACATGGGACACCTGTGCTCCCATTTGTTTTAATTTATACATCTGGGGCTAAGCTGATTTTGCCTTAACTTTTATATGTTGTAAATGGGAGATCAAAATTCTTCTCTATTTAGTTAGCATAGGGCTTGTTTCAGATTTATTGCACATCACATTTCCCTGATTACCCTGATTCATCATCGTGCCCTTTGCCATAGTTTATACGAGCAATGGTTCATGGTGGAATTTGTAGATGGTGAGGTTATGGTTGGTGGCCTAAGTTATCGTAACCAGGAGTTGAATACTAAAGCAGATGGAAACATTGGACTAGTCTTGTAAATTGATACAAGTTAATGTTGGCTGTTTCAATTTTCTGTTTTTCTTATGAAACATATTTTTTATTACAACCAATTCACCTTGCGAGCACTATTGCTTGAGAGACCGTCCACTGTTTTTCTTTTGATTTATCTGCCAGGTTTGCGAGTTCTGTTGCTTGCGAGACCATCTACAATCTGTTTTTTCTTTTGATTTATCTGAAAGGTTTGTCAAAAGGTGTTTTGTAAATACCCGAAACATCTTTACCATAAACATGTTCAATGTTCTTTGCATTGCATCTTCGTAAAGAGAATTTGTAATTCAACATACGACTCAATAAAGGTAATTCAAAGTCGTCTCGTCCAATGCAATCAATAATAAAGTTTGATTTAGAACTATGCTGCTATGAAACAAACCACTCTTAAGCTCATATCGGCCCAGAATATACCAAAAGCCTACCATTGAAGATGAGGATATCACTTTTAGATTTAGTTTGATCATTACAAGAAAATTTTTTTCCCTTTTAATTCTTATAAAAAAATGTTTTTTTTTATAATGTAGAGAAATTTTATAATATTAAAGGAATAATTGGTGATATGTACAATATTTATTCAATAGATCTATTTTAAGAAAAGATATATATATATAAAGAAAAAAAGAAAAAATTAAAAAAATTAAACGAACGATGAAATTTTTTTTTATCATTTTTAATAAATTTAAATATAATTTTATATATCTATTTATTTTTTTAAAATTGAATTTATAGAGTAACTATTACGTGCTGACAACCTCTACTGTCCTAGAGAAAAATGAATTTCTTAGCTCCACCACAACTACAAGCATGAATCTGTTGATGAAGTATGTGCTGTCACCAAGTGTGTTTTTTCTAGTTTTTCCTTCTCTTTGGTCAAAATGATTGCAATTTTTTATTTTATTTTATTTTCTAATTTTTTATAAAGGTTTGAAATTCGGAAACTCGTATTGAACCATTCTTTGGCCCAAAATGTAAAAGCTTAAATAGCCAGGTTCGGTTGGAAATAAAAAGCATACTTGTTGTTATATTGGATTTGGGATACGATGGATAAATTCGCAATTCACAAACTAATTTTCATTTTTAAGTAAAAAATAATTTTTTTTTAAATTTTTTTAATCTAGTTAGTTTTTCATCATAAAAATAGAGTTGATCAACTTGATTGGATTTGAGGGAATCAATATTATATTTGATTTCATTACAAATTCAATTCAACCCAAAACTGAATTGTTAGATTTTTTCGATCTACTTATCAAATCGAATCAGGTTTAAAAACTATCATACATTCGGACGTAAGTGAGTTTGGTTCAAACTCGGTCGAGCAGAACTTATTAAAGAACATAATAAAAACTACTAATTATTAGATTAACTTTTGAATACTAAAGTTAAATTCATTGCGGATTGAGTATTAAACATACCATCGATACAATAAAGTTAGGGAAGGAGCGAGTGACTAGTCAATCAAAAACAAAAATCTCGAATTCAATGGAACAAACCCTAGAAGCAGAGGACAGCATCAACATCAACCTCAACCTCAACAACAACAGAGGAAGCGAACCGAACCCTAATCAATCACAACAGTGGGAAACAATGGCTCGGCTTTGGCTCAGTGCCTTTCATGGAGTCAAAGCAGTGAGTCCGATCGAGGTCGAGTCATGGATTGATTCTAATTACTCATCTTTACCATCTGATTTACAAGCCATGCCTCGTTCTGACGTCATTGATCGCTTGCTTTCTATTCAAAATTACATGACACTTCCCAATCAGAATCAGGTACCTTTTGTTGTTGTCGTTGTTTTTTTTTTTTTTTTTTGGTTAGCTACAAAGATTGTGTCTTTAGAGAGGTAGCTAGCTAAATTTGAGAGTTAAAATGTCTGTGATTTCTGCTCTTTTTTTCCCTTTCAAAAAATTGCATTTATATTGACGTTATGCTGGCAGCTTATTAGTTGTGCGTCTGTGGGAATTTTGGTATTGAAGGAAGATGATGAATTCTTTGAAAATTTTATTAGGAAAGGAACGTGCCCATGTCGACCATTTGATTAATAAGATGTGAAAATCCCTTAAGCGAAAATGGGTAAATTGAGAGGGAATTATTTTTCTGAACGACTTCGGTTTTTAATTGGCAGCATTGCTGCTGATTGAATTGATTGGATAGATGTCTAGGTGGAGGGAGTAATTTGGTATAATAAATGGTTTAATATGTGTAATAACTAGGTGTAAAAAAATGGGAATTAGTATAGTGAGGGATTGCAGGATAGTAAAGGCTAAACTGTGACCATGTTCTCCATGAAGTGTTATATGGTCGAAGGGAAACATTGCTGGATAACTTTGTGGCCAGCCCGTGCCTTATAATGCAAGATATTGGGTGTTTGGTCACCAACCTTATTGTCTATCCTTGAAATTTTTTGCTTCATATTTATGCTTTACTGTACTCAACCATTGAATTTGAAAGTGATCTTTTTTTCTCTTCTTTTTGTTCCTTCCAATCCCGACGCATCATGTACTAAATAGTTGCCATTTCTCCGACAGCAGGTAATGGAATCGAATCAGATTGATGTTCCACATGCTCGATTTCAACGCACAGATCAATGGCTACCGGTTTATTCCTGGTTGGAATCTTTGGATAAAGATGAGGTAGTCAAGTCCAAAGATATTTCTGACTGGCTGACTGAGAATCCAGATATTAGAGAACAGTTGTGCTCTAGGCATTCTCGATATCATTTGATGCACTACATTAAAAAATGCCATGTAAAGATACTGAAGAGGAGGGAAAGGAAGAAGGTAACAATTGCTCGTTATCTCAGCTCTTTTTGTTTAAGAATCTGTTGGTTTCCAAATACATAATTATCTTAAAGAGAGAAAGAGGGTGAGTAGATAGGTAAGGAGGAGAGAATAAGGAAAAAAAGGGCGTAATTGAAAAAAAGAAGAAAATGAAGAGCCTTCATGCCTGCTTGGGTATCAAAGACTTAATCCCTTATTAAAGACTCGGGAGTCTTAATTGCTTCTATTGGAACTTTAAGATATTGCCACTATTTATTGATTACATTTACTGATATTGTTTGACCTTTTTATGTTAATTTTGTAAGCCATGGCTTTGTTTGAACAGGGTGTACAGCCGACTGACAATCCAACTTCTCCAAAATTTCAGAAGAATGTGGAGGTGAAAGAACTGGCACCAGTTCCAAGTATGACTTCTTCACAGCTCTTATGTTTTATGTATTTTGGAAAGGGAAAGATTTTGCACCTTGCACAGTTGTGAGGGCACCAAACCATCATAAAACGATTGCATTGCATAAAACGGATTCTTATATAGCAGCAAACTAAAATTTGAATGATACCCTTTAAAGTTTATTAAAAATAATCTTTTGTAAAGCCAATGGAACCACTCGAGTTTATTGCTATGACAACCAAGGTGACTTGATCCAGACCATGCATAAATTTTAGCTAATGTTTGAATTTCAGTTTGATAACCAAATCTTCCTCCATGCCGATATCTAAAATTGAATGTAACTCTTGATAACTGTATTTCTTAATCATTGTAGTGTTGAATCCTTTGAACAATATACCTAAGGATAGCGAATTGTATGTGGCAAAACGAAATGAGGCTCTTCGGAAATATGAGATGTAAGTAAACATTGCTTCTTCTTTTTTTTCAAAAAAAAAAAAATTGCATTCTAGAGTTTTTGTTTTTCAAATTTTAGTTTCCTCACTAGTTATTGTTTAAGAAATTTCAGTTTGTTGGAGTTGGAGAAGAAGCTTACTCCCCACTTTTCGAAACGTCAGGCTGTAAACAACTGAAGCGAATCTTGAATCAAAATTCTCCTCGGCAGATGTGAAATACGTCGGGTTTTGCATATGATTTTTCACTAGCTATTAATCTTTTGTTGTAAATAACTGACTGGTGGATGATATGCTAAGTTGCTAACGTGCCTCAAGTTTTGTAAGAGCTATCTTTTCTTATCCTTTATCCATATATGTTGTCTATGAATCTAGTTATAACAAACTTGGTCCATTTATTTGGCATCATCGTGTGCGTTGACATTTTTGGCTGGTCGACCTGGGCAACGGTGAGACACATTAAAAATGAATAGTGGCTCTGAGGAGAGCAACTTTGAGTTCTGCATAAACGTCAAAGAGAACTGTAATTTAGAATGCCTATTGAAAGAATTAAATTTGTGAACTTGTTTGTGGCCTTAAAATTACTCTCGATATCAAAGCTTGATCCCGAAAGTTTCGCACTTGGCTTTTGGGAGTTTGAGAATCAATGAAAAAAGTTCCTACTGTAGTAAGTTGGTTTCCGGCACAAAAATAGCCTGTACCCGTTTGATTTTACGAGTTTCCCAGTAAATGGTTTGATATGACATTCAAGTACTATCATTTAGGGACTTGGCTTTTCTCAAGCTCACGTGCGGCACTTGATTCTCTTCTTCTCTAAAACAAACCAAGTCGGTCTTCTCACATAAAGTTGCTAAGCAAGAAAGACACACAAGAGATATAAATACTCTTTGTATTGTTTTCTAAAAGCTTACAACTCTAAAGACACACTCTCTTAAGTTTGTGAATGTCTGAGTGTCTTGGCCAAGTGAAGGCCTCACCTATTTATAGCCTTCTACCTCCTCAATGGATGGTTAAGATCTATTTGATCTAATGACTACAATTGTTTCTCTAGAAATATCCTATCTAGATATGTACATGTTAGATTAATGATGGACTCTCTAGATTTCTCTAGATCATCCTGGAGACTTCTCCAATGTTCCATACTCTTCTATAAGCTTCCAGACCTTATCTAGAGGCTTCTCCTTTGCTCTATACCCTTCTGAAGCTTCCGGACTTACCTAGAGGCTTCTTCATTGTTCCATACTCTTCTGAAGCTTCAGACTTATCTAGTGTTCTTTAGAATCTCTAGAAAAATCCCTCTTTTAGGCGGAGCGTAACATTCTCCCCCACGTAATTTGGCGACGTCCTCGGTGCGCATTTATTATACTCTTCGACCTTTCGTGCAAATTGTCACAAAGCTTAAGCGGGTTCCCAACTAGCCTCGCTATCGGGTAATCCTTTCCATTTCACATAGTATTCCTTCCTTGGTGGCACTCCACGACGTCCGATTATTCGATCATCAAGTATGACATCAACTTCTTTGTCATACAAGTCAACCACCGCCGTAGGCGCCCCATGAGACACTCATCGGCTTGGATCCTCCTCGTCCACATGGTATTATTTTAGCATACTAACATGAAATACCGGATGGATCTTCGACTTCGATGGCAACTCTAGGCGATAGGACACCTCTCCTACCTTGCGCACTACCTTAAATGGTCCTTCATATCGTCGTATGAGGCATTTGTGCACCTTTCGAAATGCCTTATGTTCGTTGTGGTAGCAACTTCAGCATCACCTTGTCACCGGGTTGGAAGGTGACATCTCTTCGTCTCTTGTTAGCCCACTTCTTCATCTTCTGGCGACCTTGTTCAAATACATTCGCGTCGAGTCGGCTCGCTCCCGCCATTCCTTAACCAATGAATATGCACTTAGGTCGCTTCTTCGGTACTTGTCACCAAGCACCATCGTATGTGGAGTGAGAGGTTGCGGCCCGTCGTAATCTCAAATGGACTCTCGCCGGTAGACTCACTCTTTTGTAAGTTGTAGGAGAATTGGGTAATATCTAGCAACTTAGCCCAATCTCGCTAGTTGGCATTCACAATGTGCCTCACGTATGTCTCTAACAAGACGTTAACCCTCTCGGCCTCGCCCATCCGTCTAAGGGTGAAAACTTGTAGAGTAATGGAGCTTCGAGCCTAGCAACTCAAATAACTCCGTCCATAGCTTCCTAGTGAATCGAGGATCTCGATCACCGATTATATGTCGCGACACGCCCCAATACTTCACCACATGTTTGAAGAGTAGCTTAATGGTGTTCTCGGTCGTCATATCCGCTGGGGCTAGTATTAAAATGGCATACTTGGAGAATTTATCCACGACTACAATAATGCTTCCAAAGTTCTTCGATTTCGACAAAGCCACTATGTAGTCCATGGTGATTGTCTCCCATGGTCTCTCCGCGATAGGCAAAGGTTGCAATAGACCCCTAGGCGTTCGATTTTCAACTTTTTCTTGCCGACACACCAAATATGTTCTCACATAGGACTCCACATCATCACACAACCGTGGCCAAAAGTATGCTTCCTTCGGTTAGGCTCTAGTGTGTTGTTGTCCTGGATGTCCAGCCCACATCGAGTCATGGCATTCCTTCATCAAATCTAGTCGGAGGTTTCCCCACTTAGGTACATAAATCCTCATCCCTTTTGTGTAGAGAATGCCATTCTCCTAAAATTTTCGAGTTTTACCCTCCTTTGCAAGGCTCAATAAACTCTCGGCAATGAGATCATGCTCCACTCCTTCTCCGATTCCGACCACGATCTCCCCATCCACCTTTCGTCATGTGATGCAACTCGGCCTTTCTACTAAGTGCATCGGCCACCACATTGGTCTTTGGTCGCTTCCTCAATTCCTCCAACTCACGAGGGCCCATCCGATAAGGTACCATAGTTGACGGCTTAACACCCAACACCAACTCTATTTGGTGATCAATTTCTCTTTTAGGTGGTAACTTCTTGGGTAACTCAAGTGGCATCACATCATAAAATTTGACCAATACATTGGCAATCTCTTTAGGTATCTCTATACTCTCATCGTCCACCATCCCATCTTCTCTTAAAGTTGCCAAGTATGTGACTTTCCCTCTCTTGAAGCCTTTCTTTACTAGAATAGCCGAGAGATACTTCAAGTTTGATCTAGTGTGCACCTTGGTCGGCACCATCCATGGCATTTCTTCTTTCATGATCACCATTTGCTTCAAGTGAGGTGTAGGCACAACTTTCGCTTGTTTAAAGAACTCCATGCCTAGCACAACCTTGAAGTCGTCCATTGTGATGATGGTGAAATCTAGTATCCATTTCCATTCGCTACGCTATAAGTAGGCTTAGGGGAAGCATTCACGGTCTTCATGCTACTTGATGACTTGGTCACCACCAAGCCAAGTCTTTTAGCCTCATCCTTGGTCATGAAATTATGTGTGGTTCTCGTGTCTAGCATGGCAAGCGCGGTTTTGCCATTCACGTCTACATCTACGTACATAAGCCCATCCTTTGGTGGCACCTTAGGCGAGGGCTTAACATTACAAGCATTGAGAAGTCGAACCGATCCTAAATGCTTCTTATGCTCGGGAGCACACTCATTTTCCTCCATCAAGGCATCGAGGCCTTGTCACTTTGGGCACTCTCTTCACCGATGTGGCCCATTGCAAAAGTAGTAACCCTCGGGCTTGAATTCTCTCTTATCATGTTCTTTGACAAAGCTCTTGGACTTGTGTGCTTTGTCTTGTCCATCTTTATACCCCTTCTTTTCATAGGCTCTCCCACCTTTGCTCTTGAAGTCTTTCTTAGGCTTGGAGGGTTCCGCCCTTTTGTTATATTCAATTTGGGATTCGGTTATGGTCACAACTTCGGTAAAGGTCTTAGGTCGTCGACCTTGCACCTTTGTTGTGCCCATGATTGAAGTCCCTTAATAAAATCATACATATGATCATAGTAGGGTTTGTCATGTACCCGAAGTTTAAGAGAAAGATATTCTCGGACATACTTATGAATAGTTCCCGTATGCTTCAATGTTTGTAGCTTGTCTCGTGCTTTCCAATCAGCTTTTTGGGGTAGAATTGAGCATACATGGCTTCTTTGAATTTATCCTAACTAGGCAACTCTAGATTCCCCTCTTTGAGCTCTTGGTGCTTCATACGCCACCATAAAGCGGCGTCCTCCGAAAGATAGAGGGTAGCGATCTTGACACGACTTCTTTTCTCGGTCAAGCCCATTGCCTTGAAATATTGCTCTACTTGCTAAAAGAAGTTATCCACTTCCTTGATATCTCGCTTACCGATATAGTGCCTTGGTCTTGGCACTTCAACTTTTGGCATGTCCCTTAAGATCACACCATTCGAGATAGCTTCTCAATAATTTTCCTAATCTTTTCTAAGTTGTTCAAAAGTTTGCTCATACTTGGTCATATACTCTTGATGTTGCTTGAACCTCTCCTTCGTCCAGATCCATGAAGGTATCCTTTTCGACAACGCTCTCTTTGGCACACCTCTCAACCGTTTTCACTCGAGCTTGGAGATTAGAGAGCACCTTACGTAGGCCTACAATGCCTAATGTCTCCCCTCATCATCTCCTTCTATCTCCTTAAGTCTCTCCTTGAAATCGACAAGGTGTTCCTTCGTCTTCATGAGTCGCTCCTCCAAGGAAACTAATACATCATGAGACTTTCCCCTTTCTTTCTTAGGTTGAGGAGGTAGAGTCTCATTCCTAGCATCCCCAGCAACATCCTCCATGCCAAAGCTAGACATGCTTACTCCTTTAAACACTTTAACTAGCGGTAAGCTTACTCACACTTTGATAGACTCGGCTCGATACCACTTGTCACGGACTTGGCCTTTCCTAAGCTCACGTGCGGCACTTGGCTCTCTTCTTCTCTAAGACAAACTAAGTTAGCCTTCCTCACACAAAGTTACTAAGCAAGAAAGACACACACAAGAGATATAAATACTCTTTGTATTGCTTTCTAAAAGCTTACAACTTTAAAGACACACTCTCTTAAGTTTGTGAATGTCTAGATGTCTAGGTGTCTTGGCCAAGTGAAGGCCTCACCTATTTATAGCCTTCCACCTCCTCAATAGATGGCTAAGATCTATTTGATCTAATGGTTATAATTTTTTTCTAGAAATATCCTATCTAGATATTTACAAGGAACTATCTAGATATGTACATATTAGATTAGTGAGGGACTTTTTAGATTTCTCTAGATCATCTTAGAGACTTCTCCAATGCTTCATACTCTTCTGAAGCTTCCAGCCTTATCTAGAGGCTTCTCCTTTGCTCCATACCCATCTGAAGCTTCCGGACTTATCTAGAGGCTTCTCCATTATTTCATATTCTTCTGAAGCTTCTAGACTTATCTAGTGTTCTCTAAAATCTCTAGAAAAATCCCTCTTTTAGGAGGAGCGTAACACTTAGCTCTCTCTCTCTCTCTCTCGAGCTTGGCACGGGATCGGGAATTTCTACAAGACAAAACTTATGCCTTCTTTTCATGTTGCGAAGCTAGGTAAAAGAAAATCACACTCGAATGTATCTTCAATTGAGAAAGGATAACTTGCTGGTCCGACCTCACCCTCAATTGGCACTTAAAACAAAGTTGAATCTGAGCCACTGCGAAAACCGAAAAGAGTTCGAGTGAATGGGCTCTTGTAGTTGCACCATGCTACAACTAGATTTGGACGCGAGGCATGCTTTATCTCTTTATGCCTCGGCCTTAATAAAAAGGACGAGGGTCGGTAGCTTAGTAGTTCTCACATTAATATTAGGGCAACCGAAAGAAAAGAGAGAGAAACAACGGCGTCATGCATTGCCGACTTGATTACTACTAATTTAAAAAAGGCATTTGGTATTTTCGGTTGATTGATGGCTAGCTTTCCACATCCAAAGATATGATATTGTTTCAATTTCATTTTGTTTTCAAATATTTTCATTCGTTGTTTGTGATTCTCGTCTGTCGATATCTTGTTAAGAAATGGTTTTCTTGAAGTTATAAATTAGAGAATTAAGAGAACTCGATATTTATAGTTGAGTTGTCCATTTCGCTAGTTAGCACTATCCGAAAGCTTGTTCGTTTTTCGAGTGAAACTCGTCAAAAGTGGATGTGATCGAGAAAATCCATCGTCTCCGTGTTCATCATGGATGATGATTAGTTTTTTTTTTGTCGAAAAATCGATTGGAATCAAGAAGTGCCGAACTATAAATTTAGTAAAAATTGTAACAGGACATCCGCTTTTCATTGCCACTTTGTCGCGACTAACCAAACAAATAGCAATATGAAAATTTGAAGTTGCATGTAGAGTCGGGACTCGGGAGTGAAATTTTTTAAATTTTATATCGGAGCTTACAATACCGAGCGTCCATATAACAAAGCTTCGAGCATTTGAGCTACAACTTGGAATTCTTACACGGATAATATATAAACATCATTATATACTCGCAGATATAATAGGAAATTCTTATCTTTGAATTTCATAACTATAAAGTATTACAAAAAGACAAAGAATCGTTGACTCGAGAAAATGACAAAAAAGGTTCGGGCCGACTTATCTACCGAGTTCACACTTTAAAGACTTCTCCCGTGCTTTTAAATAGGGGATTTTTTTGAAGTTATTGGTCATAGAAGCAACAATGTGAGAGTACTACAAATGGAGAGTTTCTCATCTCTTCAAATTATGATAATACCGTCAGTTGGGTGCTCGTGTAGACTTGGGGTCCTCTTGTTGTAGAAGCTTACATCAAGAATGGAGTTGAGGTTCGACCACCGTCTAAGATTGCTATCTTCAAGGTTGTTTACGCTCTTCATGATAATGCTTCTATCAAAGCATACCCATATGTTCTTGGTGCTAAGGTAATATTTAGTTCTTGTTAGCATGTCGCCTAATAAACATTTATGCTACACTCGTCCTTGAAGTCATTGAATATTTGATAATTGAATAGCGTTTTCTTTTCCTTCTTTTTAATCTTTTATGCTCTTCATGCATGCGTGCGCATGTGTGTTTATTGGAATTGTAATGCAAAGGGATGAAGTATTCCGTATGTATAGTCCTGTGCGTGCGGTGTCTTGGAACTCGGTTTTATTATGAGCACCTTTATTGTTTCATTAAAAGCTTTCACGTCTTTTTTAGGAGCCGTAGAAACACCTTTTGAAACTTGGAATAGAAAACATGAGAAATGGAGTTTTCACTCGTGTGCATAATATGTCATAGTTGCGAAACTACAAAGATCATATATCTATGGAAGAATTACATGAAAAAGTACCTTTGCATATGAGTAGTTACATGTATAGGACACGAATCAACGGTGCCGAGTCTCCGACTTGTCCGTGCCCGCAGTTTGGCTTCAATAGTTGGAGGATTTTAGTTACTTTGATGATCGGATGTTGGCTAAGCTTCACTTAGGCGGTTATACTCCAATTGGACACTCGGCTATCTCTATTGACGGAATTTTATTGAGCTTAAATCGTAACCTTTTTAATTTAGTTAAGAGTGATTTGACATACAATCTCTTAGTTCACTTGAAGTGAAAACACATATAATTGGCTACAAATTACGATTAACTCATTGTACCATCACATAGCAATTTGATGTTTACTATGCAAGGTACTCGTAAAGTTAAGATAGCCGTTAGATAGACTATAGTGTGTTCTCCGATGCTTACATTCAAAAAGTAGTATCTCGGTCTTATTCATGTTCGTGGGGAAGTTCTCAGTGGATAACCTTAGAACTTGAATGCCCCAACCCTAATGATTGCGGTATTTTCTCCAACGAAATTCAAGTGAGATCGATTGCCAACTTGCCACCCCTTAATTGCTTTGGTTTACATACATAGCTGGATTGAACTTTGAACAAGCACCTACATACACTCTACTCAACTCAATACAACCTTGATAAAAAATTCTCAATTTCTTGGATGTTACAAGTCTTTTTCCATCATTTACTTGTATATGTGGGAAAAACGAGTTGGTGTTTTACATCATTTACTTGTATACATGGAAAGAAGTTCATTTTGTTCTGCAAAATCTTCTTAACTATAATGCTCACAAATCATAATCCTATTATCGTCAAAAGCGCCAATTGTTAGATCTTTTCCCTAATTTTCTAGCTTATAGAGTAATGAAATTTGTGCTACTTTGCCAGCTCATCAACGTGTCCATCCGATGACGACGGACAAGAAGAATGTTATATATGCTCAGCTCTAATAAGGTCCGCCTCACTTTAATGCAGTATGATTGTAATTCGTAAATGTGTGTAGGACTTCAATCGGAAAAGCAACGAAGCTTTAAAGACTTAAAAATAAAAATATTTGATATAATGAAAAGCTATTTAAAAAACTCAAGAAAATGAGCTACAAAGTTGTATGAATTTCATTGAATCAAATTGTGCTTAAATACAATAAAAAGGGAACTGAAAAAATAATAAAATTAAACATGATTACATAATCTAACCCATAAACGTAATATGATTACATGTCGTCGTAACATGATCTAAGCCATGAACATCTACTTTTTAACAATTAAACTAAATGCATAACAAAAACCATAAGAATAGATCAAAGATTTCAAATGCAACATGTGTAGCCACCTAAATTTGTTTAATCAACAACTTTTGCATAGTCATCGGTTGTTGGGACAAATCTGCAACACTCATCCCCGGATCAATAGCTACGGACTCCAAGTAACTCAAATCTACAACAAGAGAATGCTTTTGTTACAATATCACCAAGCTGAATTTTAGTCTTCCAATACAACAAGCAAACCTTTTTTTTTTTTTTCCGCAATTTCCTTAAAAAACACAACTTAATGTTAAAATGTTTAGCTTTTCCATGGAAGACAAGATTGTTGCAAATTGCAATGGCTACTCGATTGTCAACGAAACATCTTTGTACTCTCATTCTGCTCCAAAAGCAAGCTAGATAGAATTTTTCTAAGTCATAAGGTTTGATTCATAACCGATGTGGCAACAATGAACTCGCCTCGGATATTGATTGAGCCATTGTCTCTTGCTTCGGGAACACCTTAAGAAGATACATGTGCCAAGTGTAAAATAGTACCTAGATGTACTTTTCATATAATCAAAGGAACTTGCCTAGTCACTATAAGAACAACCATGAAATTGAAAATCTTGACTATGTTGAAACAAAACTCCATAACAATGGTTTTTTTGATATATCTAAGTACTCGTTTACCGAGCTTTAAGATGTAATTCATCGTCACAATGTAGAAATCTAGACAAAACACTCATAAGCATACATTATGTTAGTTTTGATTATTGTGAGATACATCGGGCATCTAATGAGACCTCTATACTTAGCCTCCTCCACTTTCTCGCTCTATTTTCCTTACGAGCTTCTCCTTTTGGTTCATAGGAGTGCTCATTAGCTTGTAGTTTTCCATATTGAATTTCTTCATGATCTTCTTTGCATTCTTCCTTTGATAAATAAAAACTTCATTCTTGTTTTGCTTGATCTCCATACCAAGGAAGTAAGCCATCTCTCTTGGGTTCGTCATCTCAAAAATCTGCATCATTTCCCTTTCAAACTACCGAATAAGTTCATCATTACTCGCTTGTGATTAATAGATCATCAATATAAAAGGAATTGATAATTAAATTAGAATTATCTCTTTTAACATATAAGGTTGGTTCACTAAGGCTTTTAACAAAGCCTAACTTTAGGAGATGCTCATCAATCCTACTTTACCGAGCCCTTGGTGCTTGTTTTAGACCATAAAAAACCTTTTTAGGAAATAAACCTTGTTCTCCCGCCCTTTCACGACATATCTTTCAAGTTGCTTAATGTAGATTTCTTCCTCTAAAAAAATCCATTTAGAAATGCTAGCTTCATATCAAGCTAGTAGATTTTCCAACCCTTTTATGCTACAATGGCTAGTAAAAGTCCGATTGTATCCGGTTTTATAATAGGAGCAAATGTGTCGAAAAAATTTGTATAAAAATTTGAGCATATCCTTTTATCACAAGCCTTGCTTTGAGTTTGTTGATTGAGTTATCTACATTTAGCTTTTTTCCGAACATCCATTTGAAAACTATCACTTTTTTGTGTTTAGACCTCTCCACAAGCTCCCAAGTCCGATTCTTTTCTATCTTACTAAGCTACTCCTACACCTGTAACCCTTATTTGGGATCCTTTTCCGCTTCCAAATATACTATAGGTTTAAAAACACAATATTGCATCTCCGATAAATATCAAAGAGCAATCGTATGCCTCTTACTGAAGGTTCATCCACTAACTCATCTTGATCTTGCAAATGATCAATAATTTGATGTTTTTCTACATCATTCCAAATCCATTGCTCATTCTTCATGAAATACATATCTCCGCTTATTTGGATTTTTCTTGTGTTGGTGTGGAAAACTCTATAAGCCTTTGAAATTGTGCTATATTCCATAAAGATGTCGAGCTTAGCCTTCTTGTCAAGCTTATCCCTCTTGATTTATGGCATATAGGTGAAACATAAGCAACCAAATATTTTAAGATTTTTCGGGGAAGGTTAAATCCATACCGGACTTTAAAAAGAGTCTTTCAATTCACTTCTTCGAGTGGAAAGTCTATTTAGCAAGAATACTTGTAGTATTTATAGCCCTTAGCATGACTTCTTAGGCAAATCTTTCTCGTGAAGCATGCATTTGGCCATTTCCATGAGATTCTCGTTCTTTCTTTCGTCGACTCTATTTTGCTATAGAGTATATAAAGTTGCAAGTTGATGCTCAATACCAGACCTCCTCATAAAAAAGGTTGAATTATTTTGAAGTATACTCCTTGTCATTACTCGGCCTTAAAACTTGGATCTTGGAACCACTTTGGTTTTCAATCCAATGCTTAAACCTTCGAATACACTTGCAACCTCTCGCATTAAACCCGATAAAATATATCCAACACATTACGGTAAAATCATCAATAAAGGCTATATAGTATTTACTTCCTTTAAATAAAGGAGTTCTTTGAGGTCCAATAAGGTATGTGTGGATCAATTATAGTTTCATAGTTGCTTCTCAGGATGATTGTGAGAAGGGAAGTCTTGCTTACTTGCCATATTAACAAGCCTTACAACTTGGTAATTCGATCCGTAAGTGAGGTAAGCCTTGAATCGGTTCTTTTCCTTGCATTAACTAGACAATAGCATGATGAAAATGGCCTAGCCTCTTATGCCATGTCTTAACATTATTTTCAACGAGTAGGACATATTGTTTGCTCCTCCTCCATTGGATCTAGAGTAGCACTTGCCTTTCATTTTGAATATAAAACATATTTGATTAGACATAACTTGTCTTCAAAAATTACTTTGAAACCCTTCTCAAGCAATCGTCCCATACTCAATAAATTTTGATCAATTTAGGTACAAACAAAACATTAGAAATTAGCTTTGTACTGCATGCAGCTTTCAATAGTTATAATTTCATTTTCTTTAACTACAATGTGCTGACCATTGTCAATTCTAACTCTTGAAACCTTTGACCTATCAAGTTCCTTTAAGAGTACTTGATCTTAGGCCATATGATTGGTGCATCCATTGTCTATAAGCTAGTTCTCACTTGAGCTATTGTTGAAAAAATAAAAAGCAACAAATGACTACTCTTCTTTGTTCTACTAGTCCGTAACTTGACCTTTATTTTTCTAATAAATGTTGCTCCTATAGATCTTCTCATGATGTCATTTTGTTGCATTTACTACTGTAACGCCCGCGTCCCGGTCATATTTCTACTACCCAAGTAGAGTATCGGACGAAGCGCGTTACGCCGACATACCCTAAACTCTAAGTAGTTTTCTTATGATATTCTTAGAACTTTAACAAGTACATTACGTATATAACTCCTTAAGATAAAATTTACATCACATAATTAAATACATTAATAAAACATTACCGCAATATTCAATTTCTCAAGAACTCCATATCCTAAATTTACGGACAAAATAAAAACTAATATATGGTGTCTCACATGAGCCGATTAGGAGGAGCCAGCCGCATCCGTACCAACTTGTCCTTTTTCCGTCAAGATAAAAAAATAACAACGAGGTGAGCCGAAGCTCGGTAAGCGGGGTGATGCACGTGATATGCAATGTTGTTTTGACTTCCCACCATACTCATAAATTTTAATCTCGGGTACCCTAGGTATTAGCCGATCTACTCTATTTATCATTCGGGTGGTCCGCGGATCACCTTCTGCTACAACGAAATTATCCCTCGTTGTAACTACCGTTAGCGGAAATCCATTGTCTAACAGGTGCAAGCACACGACTTGATTTCATCCGAGATGATCCTCGGATCATCTTCTCGCTACAACGGAATTATCCCTCGTTGTAACTACTATTAGCGAAAATCCATCGTCTAATAGTGCGGACACACGACCTAGAGTACTCGGACTACTAATACTCATTTATTTCGGTTAGGTTATCAAACCTAGATGTATAAACCATTTCTCAATCAATTGGCTTGTCTTAAACCACCTATTATGCACATGATGCACGTGATGACATATATAATCACATTCAACCAAATTCGGGTACCAACCCTTCATTCTCATGCCATACTCACGGTCTAACCCACACTCGAATTTATCCATTGCTCACATACCAATCATGATACCCATAGCGGGAACACAACCTCCGCTCATTAATATTGTTAATTAGTTTCGTTAATATTTAAAAGAAGGTCCAAGTCCATTTACTTTAATCCAAGCCCATTAACTTTATCCTAAGTCTATTGACTTTATTCAATTCCATTTTATTTATTTCAATCCCATTTAGTTTATTTCAAACCCATTAATTTTGTCCAAGTCTAATTCTTTGGTTTTAGGGTTTATTACCGGGCAACTCCTAATCGAGTAAATAATTTTCCAATTTCAGAACATAATTAAATCTTACCAATTTTATTTTAAATACTAGACATATTTATTTATAACATATACAAAAATTAGGTCTAAATACCAAGTACACAATTAATTACAAATTTTTGAAACTTAGGGAGCAATCTGCCTAATAGTAATTTGTCTAGAGCTATCCATACTAAATCAGGTATAACTCTTTTTACACAAATCCAATGACCAAGAAATTTTAAAGGGAGTTAGTTGAAACATATATGAACAACTTTTATTCTTTAAGTTTCACCCATAAATTGACCTAAAATCCTTGAACATGCACCCTAAAATTCGGACAGAACTTACTCCTTATCAACACTAATTTATTAGTTCATTCCAAGCCAACTTTAAACATGTTTTAGTTCACTTAAATTTAGTCCAAGTTCAATCCAACCCATCACCACATACTTGGACATTTTTCAAAAAATCATAACATCATAAATCATCACAACAAGGCATCCATACATAGATTTATCCCAAGCATCAAGCATATAACCATTGAAAATTATTACAACCCATGAAATAAACACTAACAAAATAACTTTAAAAAAAATAATTTAAGACATTAATCAGCCAAAAAAATGAAACCTACTTACCGCTTTTAGGTTTGATTATAGTTTTCTTAGCTCTTTTTCTTTCCTTTTTCCCTTCCTCTTTTTCTTTCCTTTCCTTTCTCTCCTCACGTTTTTCTTCCTCTCTTTTCTTTCTTGCCTTTTCTCTCTCAATTTCTGGTACCCACGGGTTACTAAAGTTTTTCTCCTATTTTAACACTTGCTATATATATATATATATATATATATACTTACTTTCATTCAGCTACAAGTGTTAGAAATTAATGGGATAAGGTGGATAAGGTGTAAAGGTTATGGGTGAGTCATGAGGAAAGCTAGTCGCTTTGGAATCCATAATGGGTGAGTTGGCATTAAATTCATTTATTGCATCTACTTAGGTGTCTATATAAAATTTAGACTAATTAAAATCATTAATTAACTTAATTCAAGTAACTAAAACTACTTTCTTTCATAAAAATTCGGAATTTTCCATTTTTAAAAATTCAGAATTTCTTTTCCCCTCAAAATTCCAGCAGTGTTTCCTCCTAACCCATCTATACTAAAATGTGCATAGCTCTTTCTATATGTATCAAAAAATTATGAAATTTTATAGAGAGCTAGTAACCACATAGAAAAACAACTTTTATTCTTTAAGTTTTTCTCAAAAATCAATCTAACAGCATCAAATAAATCTCATAAGATTCGGGCAGATTCTTCTCCCAAAATTTCAGCAGAATGCATTTCGAAACAACCCTCACTATAATTGGTATAACTATTAATGTATAGGTCTAAATATTATAAAATTTTATACAGATCTATTCAACACATATATGAACAACTTTCATTCTTTAAGGTTGACCCAAAAATTACCCTAAAGTCCTCAAATAATTCACACAAAACTCGGATAGAATATAGTCCTTAAAACACTAATTTTGCATGTTTGATTTCTTTAATAATTAAACCATTAATCTTAAGGACAATAACTTTAATTTAACATAAATCACATATTTCAAGCATTAATTTCTCATGATGAAATGATAATTATACTTACTCTTAATATACATATATATAGAATTATTCTAATACACGTCGCGTTACGAATAAGGGTTTTTACGAGGGTTACAACTACACTTCACATCCGGGTTTCTCCAACACTTTAAAGGAGGATGACCTTTTTTGTTACGAGTGCTGCAAAGAGAGAAATTCTTCTTCTTATTGCCATTGTTGTTGCTATTATTAGCATAAACCCCATTTTTCTATCTTTTTCTTTCCTTTATCGCTTTGATTGATTTGGAGCTTAATTTGTAAGGCTCCTTCTACCGAGCCTTCTTACCTCATTAGCCTTCTTTGATGTTGAACCCGCAATGAATTTAATAATTCCGCCAAGGTGATACTTGATAGATCTTTAGAATTTTTAATGAGGAAATGGTTTGCCTCAAATTTTTCAATGATCGTAACAAGAACTTTCCGAATAATTCTAGAATCGAAAATTCAGTACCAAGCGATCTTATCATATTGAAAATGCTCAAAATTTTGTCAAAGTACTCTTTGATAGTCTCTAACTCCTTCATTCTTTACATCTCAAACTCTCCTATCAAATTCAAGCACTTGCATCCCTCTAATTCTCTCACCGCCTTCATATTCTTTCTTGAGAAAATCACAAATGGCCTTTGCTAATTTTAAAGTCATGATCCTGGTAAAGATTGTTAGTGAGATAACTACAAATAGATATGCTTTTTCCTTTGACTTGCTTTGCTTCTTGATTTGAGCATGTGTTGGATTCTTAGGCAATGGAGAGACTTCGTAGTTGTCTTCAACGACCTCTTAGAGATCACCAAGCATCCAAGAAGAATTTCATTCTCATTGCCCAAACTCCGATAAATTTCACCATAAAAAATAGATGAAGCTACTATTATGAATAATACCCATTTGTTGATTGATTTCAACAAGGTGTTTAGGCTTTTTTTTTTTTTGGTGAAAGGTTCACTCAAATTCACTCATAAATCTCTTAAGAAGGAAGCTTTAGTACCAATTGTAGAACTTTAATCACAAAAGTAGGAGAAGCTTTAAAGACTTTAAAACAAAAATAAATGATATAATGAAAAGTCGTTTAAAAAAACTCAAGAAAATTGGCTATAAATCCGTGTGAATTTCATTGAATCAAATTATACTTAAATACAATTGAAAAAATAATAAAACTGAACATGATTACTTGATCTAAGCCATAAATAAAACATGATTACATGATGTCGAACATGTTCTCGACCTTGAACAATTACTTTTTAGCAACTAAAGAAAATGCATAATAAAAACCATAAGAATAAATCAAAGGTTTCAAATACAACATGTGCACAACTACCTAAGTTTACATGACCAATAACTTTTGCATAGTCGGTAGTTCGCTGAGACACATCCGTAACATATTCCATATCTACTCGTTCTTTTGAAAGATGGAATTTATAAATTTTAGTTACCATTAAATAAACACACTATTAATTATACAGATTTGAAGAAATTAGGTTGTTTGTAGCTCATGTAATTAAAGACAAGCAACATTTACGTCCATATGTTTCGGGTAAAATGAGATGGTTCAAATGAATATAATAATTATCGACAGGCTCCCTTAACACCATGGATCAGTTAACCAAGGACTTGAATGCCATTGACATAGTTTTTCATCTTATATGAGATATCACATATACAAATGGATATATCTCATAGTGGGACCAGCTTCACCTTACAAGTAAAACCCATTGCATCGACCGTACCATATATGATTGCAAGGTTTGCCTCCGCTTGCTTGTTGCAATTCATGTATGATTATGTTATAAGCACAAGTTTTTGCTACTCCAAGATACTTAAACCGGTTCTTCCTCCAATATTGGCAACCATAAGCGTGACTCGCCAAAGACAGGATCCTTCTATGATGGTAATGATTCAAGTGGTGAATGTGGTGTTCTAGCAGAGACCATGTTTGACGTTCCTACCGAGAATAAAGCTAAGTTCTAGTAAGTGAATCGATTATGTAAACTCTTCAAACATAATGAGATATTTATTAGGAGAAGGCTTGAATATAACACATGCGAGTGTATAAAGAAGGTCAATTCACTTTTCTAACTTAATGAAGATTTTACAAATTGGATATGTTACGTGTATTCTCGATTCTATTTTCTTGAATCCTTCTTTGCCTTTAAGAAATATATATATTTTAGAGAAAGGCATAAGCTACCTTTATCATCGATCCGTTAATGGATATGTAATGATTTTTTAATATATTAATCCACAAAGATGTGTTTTGTGCAAGTATTCAAAAAATTATGGCATGTTCTATTTCGCATAGCCGACGGGGAACTTGACTTTCGAGCTCTATAAATTCATCAAGAAATGCCTTGCATCAACAATCGAGTAAAACAACCTTGGTTAATATTTGCTGTACATCATTTTCTCGATTACTCCAACTACTCGGGAGGATGGTTCTTATAGGGAGCCAATGGGAAGGGAAAGTTTACGAAGCTTTGGAAAAAGTATAAAGTAGACATTGCATTTTTTGGAAATTTCCATAACTATGGAAGAACATGCCTAATTTACCGTGTAAGTCCTAATCACCATTCAAACCTTTCTCCTAAACCAAATCTATGTCATTGCTTATCGAGTCCGATCAAAGTCATGTTTATTATGGTAATGCGGAATCGGTGTGTGAATACGTAAAGATATCATTATTCGGGCATTATGAATGGAAGAATCCATACTCGTTGTTGGAGGGGAGGGAACCATTTATTGGAATTTGGTCCAAGTGTAGACTATAAACCATTTGGAGTATTTACAAAGATTTAAACTTCGAATTTGTCAAACTTACAACATTTAACCACTCATCTCTTCTCTTTGAATACAAGAAGAGCAACGATAGAAAGGTGTATGATTCCTTCACCATATTAAAGGGACTACGGAGTGGTGTTGGCCTATGTGCATGATGGTTGTGAACTAATTACTCCCGCTTTATGAACTTGATTTCCCTACTTTCTTTCTTTCTTTCTTTACCTTTTTTTTTAATTTAAACAATGTGTGTTTTGCTTTACAAAAAAATTATCTCCACCATTAATCCGATTATGACAAGAACTATTCTCAAAAGTTAAAATAGAATTACAGAGTGATACAAGTCTAGTAATGGGCGAGAAGATTTTGGGAAGAGAGGAGAAGAGAAGAGAGAAAAATAAAAGATTCGAGGGAGAAGAAAAGGAAAATTATTGAATTCTATTATACTATTTTTCATATTATTCCTTTTCTCTTATACTTGCAGTTATGATCGAAACAATAACAAACAATAGGGAATGGTTTGTTATGCTAGCTCGTGGCTACATGGGGCATTTTAATTCTAATCGGGCTTAAGGCCCATAAGTAGGCTTAAGTCCATAACGATTAATTAAAGAAGAAACATAACTAGTTTATTTAGTCCAGACTTGTGAACTTAAGCTCATCCCTTACGGCTTAAGCCCATCACTCTAATCCAATTCGTCAACTCAGCCTTACGCCCACATCCTCTTTTCAAAAATCCTAATTGAAATCCCTAATGAATTTAGGGTTCATTCTCTTATTCATTCTCTTCGTTCTCTGTCCCTTTTTCTTGCATCAATACCCTTTCTTGTAAATCTCCCTTGTCCGTAAGGGAGAAGGATGGGAAACGTTGGCAAATGTCGTCTACAAACTCCCACGTGGCCTCTCGTGGGGAGAGATCCCTCCAATGAATCAACCACTCGACCACGACTTGATTGTTCTTCTTGATGATTCCGTGATTCAATACTACAATGGTTGAGGGAAGGATTGAGGTGTAACTCGGGGAGTTGTATGGTCGTCATCGACGTTCCAATTGATTTCTTGAGGAGAGATACGTGGAACGTAAGGTGAATCGAGGCCGATCGTCGGTAATTACAAATGGTAAGCCACTTTTCTTATTTTTTTCTTCCATCTTGAATGGGCCATAGTATTTGGTCGACAACTTGTGAAAGTAGCGTCGAATAACGGAATGTTATTTGTAGGGTTGCAACTTCAGAAGACCCAATCTCCCACTTAAAATTAGCGATCCGTGTGATTCTTGTTAGCTTGTTGCACCATGCAATTTTGCGTCCGACATAGGTTATGCTTTAAATTTTGTAAAGTTACTTCCTTAATCGATAGATATGAATCAACGGATGCATTGTTTGAGTCCTTTGAAAAATAAGATAGGTGGATTGGGGGGAGAGTTCTATACATCACCTCAAATGGTGTGAATTTTGTAGCTGAGTTGAAAGTTGGTGTTGTACTACCATTCAGCTAGGAGTAACCATCTTGACCACTCTGTCGGAGTGTCACTAGCCATACATCATAGGTAGGTTTCTAGGCACTTGTTAACCACCTCGGTCTAACCATCGGATTGTGGGTGATAGGCGGTAGAGTAATGTAGTTACACTCCCCGAAGGAAAGTAGTTCCTTCCGAATGCATTTAAAAAAATAGGGTCTCCGTCATTGATAATTGATCCCGACGGACCATGAAGTTTAAAAACTTTATCTAGGAATAGTCTGTGCTATTGTCCGAGCGAGTGTAGGGATTAGGGAGACTCATAAAATAGGCATACTTGCTCGGATGATCAACCATCATAAAAATTGTTGTTTTTCCTTTGGACCTTGGAAGCCCTTCTACGAAATCCATAGAAATGTCGGTAAAAACACCTTAAGGTATGGGCAAGGGTTGTAACGACCACAGAGTGGCCACCAATTCGGGTTTATTAGCTTGGCAAATTGGGTAGCTTCGATGGACCGCTCGATATCTTTCTCGCTGTCCCTTCCAATAGAAAATACCTCCTAACTTCGTTGATGTAACCGTCATCCCCGAGTGTCCTCCTAGGGCAGTATTGTGGAACAAGCCTAGGATATGAGTTTTCAATTATGTATCATTTCCCACCACTAACTTACCCTTCCTTATGAGAATATTATTTTGCCATTTGTAGTATGGATGAGGCTTTAAATTCTCTCTTAATTCCGTTAGTAGAGTTTGAATTTTAGGGTTAGTGGTTCATGATTGTTGCACCTGGGCGGTAAGTCGGAAGATAGTGTGGAAATTTCCATAGATAGGATTTCTATGTATGGTACTCTAGATAACGCATCTTCGAGTCATATTCTCTTTGCCTTTCTTGTATAAAATCTCGAAGTCAAACCCCAAAGCTTAGCTAGTCAATTATATTGACTGGTAGTGGAAAGTTTATGCTCTAGAGGTATTTTAGATTGTGATGATCGATCTTGATTTTGAAATGCCTTGAGTCTAAGTAGTGCCTCTATTTTTTAACGAGCATGTAGGATGGCAAGTAGCTCCCTCTCATAAGCTGAAAGGGCTTGGTGTCTAGGGGAGAGGGTCTTGTTTATGTAGGCAATAAGATGGCTTTCTTATGTTAGGACCGCCCTAATACCTATGTTTGAAGCATCGGTCTCTATGGTTGAATTCTTTAGCAAGGTCCGGAAAGGCCGAACTAGAGGAGTGGTCATAGCTTTTTTGAGGTTGTTGAAAGCCTCGGTGGCCTTGTCATTCCATAGAAAACTATCATTTCGTAACAAGTCCGTTAGTGACTTACCGAGAATTCCATAGCCTCTAATGAACCTCCGGTAGTATCCTATTAAGCTTAAAATTCCTCATAATTGCTTCGAGTTTCCGGGGACCGGCCAATCAATCACGACTTGTATCTTCTTAGGATCTATGTAGACACATTTGGTTGATATTTAGTGCCCTAAGTACTCTATCTTAGCATCGCCAAAGACATATTTATCGAGCTTAGTAAATAAGTTGTGCTACTGTAATAGTGTTAAGACTACTCTTAAGTGGGTTATATGGTCTTCCAAGGTGTTCGTTGTAGATTAGGATGTCATCAAAGAAAACCAATACAAACTTCCTTAGGAGAGGCTTGAATATCTCATTCATGAGGCTCTAAAAAATAGCTGGAGCATTAGTAAGGCCAAAAGGCATCACCAAGAACTCATAATGACCATTGTCGATTTTAAAGGCTTTTTTAGGTATGTTTAAGGGGGACATCCTAATCCGATGATAACCAAACCTTAGGTCAATTTTTGAATAGATAGTTGCTCCATTTAGTTCTTTTAGCAATTCATCAATAAGTGGGATGGGGAACTTATCTTTGATGGTAATGTTGTTTAAGGCTCTATAATCAACACACAACCTTCATGACCTATCTTTCTTCTTGATTAGGACCACTCGGAGAAGCAAAGGGACTCACACTATGTTGGATAATGCCCGAGGTAAGCATTTCTTCCACCATTTGCTCTAACACATCTTTTTGTAAACTTGAGGCTATGCCCCATCGTTTAAAGGGATCTTGTGGTCATGTGACCTGGTTGGTGGCAACGTTCAAGGCTCAAAAAACACTGGTCCAAACTCATCTAGAATGACAGTAATGAAGGGTGAACATGCTGCTGCAGATAGGTAATTACTCTTGCTTCTTGCTCTGCCTTGTGTTGCTCAAGTTCCAGTGGTACAACGCTGCATAAGTGTGCTTGTACCACTTGGGTAGGCTGTTCTAAGAGTTTTTGCATTTGGGCATTGGAAATGGTTTGCATCTTAGCATTAGGGTAACCCACCAACTTGACTTCCCTTCCTCCATTTTGAAACTCATCCACATCTCTTCATAATTTGACACAATGTTGCCAAGTTTGGATAACCATTGTACCTCTAGGACCATGTCACTGTTGTAGAGGTCCATAACTAGCACATCTGTACAGAATGGTATATCCTGCATTACCCATTGGAATCCTTTGCAAATGGAGGTGTATAACATGATATTGCCATTAGCAACTCCTACAACTAAAGGCTTGATAGGCGAGAGGCCACACCCTAGCTTATGGGCAGTAAATAAACTAAGAAAATTGTGGGTGGATCCTAAATCAACCAAGATATGTAGCTTGTGGTTGTTCTTGTGTCCCACCATTCGAAGGTTCTGAACCCACTCCACCATTCTAGGGCATTTACAAATATATGGGGGTTAAGCTCCCTTAAATCTTCTTACACAATTTGGTTTCCCTCCCTCTCTTACAGATCCCCTACCTCATCATCATCTATTTGAATAGAGTAGAGCCTTCTTTGTTTACACCTATCCTGGTGCATAGGTCTCATCACACCAACAACACTGGTTTCTTGCTCTTTTCTCCTCAAATTCCTTACTAGTCAGGGTTCTTGGCTGATGAGGTTTGGCATTTTGTAGGTATGTATTGGTTCTCGGGTTATGTGAAGGAAATGCAATGGTGCTGGTACTGGTTTGGGTGTATGTAGGTTTGTATGATTGGCTAGGCATATGGTAAGTAGGTTGGAATCTGCTTTGGTAAGGAGGTAGTGTCTTTGTTTGGTGTCTTTTAAGATCAGTGTTTGTGGTGTCTTGCTTTTTAGCTAGGTCATAGGCTCAGTTTAGGGTTTGTGGCTCAAACATGAAGATTGGACCTTGTACGTCCTCTCTTAGTCCAGCTAGGAAAAGGCTCAAGGGTTGATGTTCATTAATAGCAGCCCTATTCCATAAGACCTCAAATTTATAAATATAGGTTTCCAAATCAGAGGTTTGTGTGAGATTCTTAAGCTAGCCTAATGAATCCAGCTTTGCACCAAATCTACTTGTTATGGCAGAGAGGTACTCAACCCATGGTAGCTTCCTTCCCAATCTTTGAGTGTAAGCTTGGTGCCAATATAGGGCCTTGCCCTCCAAGAAAAAAGAATCATACTGTACCTTTTCGAACTCATTCCTGGGTTCTATCTCAAAGAACTGCTGAGATCTAAACAACCTTTTGTTGATATCCTCTGCCCCTTTTTCTTGCATCACATAGTGAAATGGCCTACTAGGGATAATTGGTTAGCTTTTCAAGAGGCCAAACGCTACTGCAACTTTATCGATAACAACTTCATACGTTTGATTTTGGTAACACTTTTATGCAATGGAGGACCCCTAAATATTTTCCTAAAACTACAAACTTTAGTAGGCTTAAACGCTTTCATAAGCTCGCCATTCCACAGGAGCTGCAAGGAAGATGTTGTAATACATTGCGTAATAATCACTCTCATCAGGCTCCCTACAAAACCAGCTAGGTACAAATTATCATGCAGGGTCCCTAGTTGAATCTCTCTATCTTTCGGTTTATCCATTTTAATCTTCAAAGTGAACAATCTCTTGAGTCAAGATTTGAGAATAGGCTCAATTTTTTCCACAATTTTAACTTTAGTTATGTGTCTGTACGCCACAGTGATTGGGTGGAAAGTAGTGTGACCGACTCTAGTTTCGGCACTTCGGGAATGCGGACCAAGTACGTTTGATTCACTTCTATGACATTAGTTTTACTTGCGAAAACATCTTTAACAAAATCATCACAAGCGTTTTCCATTATGTCCCATTGAGCCTGATAAAATATATTAGAGCTTGGAAACCATCGGGACCCGATGCTTTCAAGAACTTCATGGCAAAAACAACATCCTTTAGGTCTTGAGAAGCGACTGCAGAAGATGAATTGGCAATATCTCTGCTGCACAAATCAGGAAACAGTCCTTGCAGGAGCGATGAATTGGCAAATCTAGTATTCAAGATCCAAGTCTTCCCTCTTTCTTTGTGAAAATTGCTAAGAGTTGACAAGCTCATTAATAATACATTTACAACACCAAGAGTTAAAAAAAATAAAAATAAAAATATTATTGTCCTTTATTTATTTGTTTTTTTGCTCTCACACAGCAAGCACACAATGAGATCACACTGAAGACTGAAAATCACCAAAAAACAAGTTGATATCATTCAGAATTATAAATATGGGAGGAATGCCTTGTTATGCACGTACATTCATTTCTCATGCTCAATGAATCGGCTGCGCGCAATCAATTCCTTTACCAGAAAATGCCTCCACAAGCTTTGGGAAGAGCTTTCCTAGCATGATTTTGAACCCTGCAGAAGTAGAACCACCCTTTTGATTTTCATGTTCAGTCTGTCCACAGTCAAGTGCGTATGCCACCGGAGCTCCATCCAGATATGATTTACAAGCGGATAGAATATTCTGGGATCGTTGCCTTAAGTGCTCCTCCATGAGCACCTCAAAGTGCTGTAACAGTATATTGACATGCACAAATATTAATCCTGATTATAAACAGCATCCTTTATTGTGTTTCTACAGTAATTAGCAAGGTAAAAAAGAAAACAAGTTTGAGGAAATAACAGGATAGGGAAGTCGAAAATCCTGTAAATCTCAAATAAATTGTTTACAATGAAGTTTTTTTTTTTTTTTTTTTAAAAAAAAATATAATATGCAATCCTCAATCATCAGGAAATACAATACTCGAAAACACATTGATTCTTAAAAGTGACAACTCCAGCATGTGATGTAGAAACGACAGTTTCGTTACAAGGACTATGCCAAATTCATCGATGGGATCCAAGCACCCCTTAATATTAGATTAATCCAAAAGTAAAAGCAGCAGTCAACATAGAAGCAGTTGACTTTCTAATCATATTTTGACTTTAGTTCAAAGGCAATTATCATCATAGTTAGTACCAAAATCAATGCAATAGTGGAGTAATTTTGATATAAGAACTGTTTCTTTTACCTTTGGTGGTTGGCGAATTAGGTAAAGCATGGATTTCCAGGTCATAAGGAATGCATTTTCATTATAGCTTATAGAGTTTCTCTCTCCCTCAGCTCTTCCTATCTGCTTATCATACCCAGCCTCATTAAAGTAGGGTTTTTCATTAAGCACTAGGGCCTGGAGCGAGAGAAGAACTTGAAGAATACTGGAGCACTTGGGATTCCATACTTCAGTGCCTGAACCTGTCCATGTGTTGAGGAGACTCAGACAGATTTTTCCAGACTCGTACAAATTCGGATTGACGCGAAGTCCACCAGAACGATAATGCACCGACTACATGAGAGAGCACAACGGCTAAAGGTAAGTTTCTAGTAAAAAAATGAATTTATCCTCATTCGTAGAAGTTGATGAACAGTTAAAGGAAAAAGATTCAGACTTCTGAATTGGATACCCTAATTTAAAAGAATTTTTATGTCCCTTTGAACAATGGAACTGCATGGTCAAATTAACCCATTGGTAAAAGGGAAAAGAACTTATAAAGACCATGTAGTCTTTTAGCACTGCCCCAATTTGCAGCCATTTACTCAAGCAGCTCTAGAGTGCAAAAGCTTCAGAACTTTAAATTAAGCAACTTACAGGTGGTTCATGAGGATACTCTGGAGGAAGAAATATATCGAAAAAGAAAAGCCCATCATGATATGGAGTTCCATTCGAACCAACAATGGCTGCTCGAAGGAGATCCATCCTATCCTCGTAAACGCGGACATAGATTGACTCTGTTCAGGTTGCCAAAGGTCTTAGAAATGATGCATAAGTTGAACAACGAACCTCTTCAAAAAATAAAAATCAAAAGTGAACTACAAAGCTAACCAGGAAGATTCTTTTCTAGAATACTCCATTCCTGTTGAACCTTCTTCAACCAACCTCTTTTCACCTGTGTGAAGCAGAAACAGAAAGCATATCATGATTGCTTATTCAAGTTGACTACTGAGTTTATAGAAAAAATGAAATAAGTTTCTGACCTGAGACAATGCCAATCCATTTCCTGCACCATCAAGAAAGTGGTGGTCAGAGCAATCAACAACCATATCGAATTGCTTGAACTGTTCTGGTCTCATGCTGGCAGATGAAGATTGATGTTCTTTGCTATCCTTCACATCTTTGACTTCTGGCTTTAAATTTTTCCAATCAAATCTCAGCATTTCGCCAGCTACTAAAGGTTGAATCTCCATGCACAAATCACAAGTTTCCAGCTTTTCTTTCTCTTCAGGTGTCTTGGATTGATTTCCATCTTCGGAAATAGGGTCAGATGCTATTGGGCCAAACACAGATGTGGAACCAAAGGATCCGAATATTGTTTCTGTGATCCTTGTGAAAAATCCAAGAATGGATTGAGGAAGGGAGAAGGAACTAGACTCCCAAGGGAACTTAGTGCTCTCATCGCCAATGCTAATGGGATTTAGCAAGTCCTAGGAATGTAACTGTTCTTCAGTTCCAGTTTTCAAAGGAGATGAAAATGCAGATGATACAAGAAGCTTTATAACCAGAACATTAGTTAACCCAAACTAAAGAAATTCACCAGAATTCTGTTTTTGTTTATTGTCTGCCAAATATGGTAACCCAAAAAGATACTTTTAGTGATTGTGAGTTACAAAAAGCAAGTTTAGGTTCGGTCAAATATTTAGAACCTACTTTTCTTTATTACTTTGTTTTCCCATCAGTTTATTAACCGATCAAATGGGCATTAAGCAAACAGGTCCTGATGGGTGAGTTTTAAGTAGTACAGAATATTTTTGGGGAGGTTATATGTTCACCTTTTATTCTGTATATTCCCTACTCGCAGATTAATCCTAGATGTCTGTCTCTACACTTTGAAACTCAACAGATCATTAACCAATATTGTAACAGCTGAAACACCTTGCAAAATTGAATCCTGGATTTAGGAGAAGCTATTCCAGAAGTTCATAACTCCAGACAAGACATGCAAGTTACTTATTTATTTCATAGTAAATTCGAAAATTAAACTCTTCATTTCAGCATGTCATCGCCCACATAAAACTCTCAAAATTGGAGAGCAACTCTATTTTCTTGAAATGAGAGAAGGGGAGTTGAATTTACCTTTCCTTTCAGGGTTGAAAATTGTTTGTCGTGATCAACCATCTCTTGATTCACTTCCTCTTCAGGTTCTTCATGTCGCATCATTGTTTCAGCTGAAACTTCATATTTATCAATTCGAACAATCTCATTAGGTCGAACCTGTAACAACGCCCAACATAGTATTTAAGGTTGATGCTTCAATCAGTCTCCACAGGAAAAAAAAAAAAAAAAAAAAAAAAAAAAAAAAAAAAAAACAGACAGTAATCAAAGGATGAATTATGCCAACATTCAAAAAGTTACCAGCATACTAACTGGTTTATGAAACTGAGATTATCACGTCAAGAACATACAGGTAACTAAAATCAAAAGGCATGCAGTACCTGCTAATCTTCCAAATACAAATATAAAACAAATTCTATACGTCAAAAAGAAATATAAAAGAAACTCAAAATATTGACCTCAGAACTAGACCTTCATCCCAAAGTGTTTGACAAATCGTTTATTTTTTTAGTCAAACCATAATATCACTAGGTGTGGGGTGGGGTGAACTAACCTAAGCAACCTCCTTCCCAATTTTTATGGCTCATCTAGGATTCTGCTAAAATTAAGCTCATGGTCTGTGATCTAATAGAACAAGACAATTTCCCGTAATAAGCAGCAGTGCAAAGTCCAAACAACTCTAAGGCTAGTGGCAGCCGGGTGGTTTTACAAGGCTACGATTGCAAGTTCAGGGCTTGAGCAATAATAGCTGAAACGAGAAACAAAAACTAGGAAATATATATGTTTTAGATAATAATTACCAAACTAATTAAGCATACATTGCCATTTACACTATGGGTTTTTCCAAAATAAAAAAATAAAAAAATTCATAATTAGCCATTGGATTCAGTGCAACTTCCATACTATCACCCCTTGTTACAAAGTATAACTTACAACTGATAATAGTGAAATGAAGTGGACTGCACAATCTACATATGTCCAAGACAATGCACATTCATCATGGACTCTCAAATGCCTACTAAAACTAGATAATTGTAAATTAATGAACATAATAATCACATAATTTCAAGTGAAGGATGAAAATGGCTAGAGCTCACACCTTGGTTTTGAGACTAGATGCCCATGTCACCTCAACACCTCCATCTTCGAAGCCTGTCACATAGCCGATGCAGGACAAGTAATCAACCTGATCTTTACCATGGTCACTGCCTTCAAGACCAGCATCCTCACCCAACCCAGTCTCTCTGTTCACAATGTATTTATTAGCTTGGTCCAAATTTTTAAATACAATATCCCCATAGGAGTAGGAGTAGTCAGGGTGTTCAACTAGCTCATAAGCACTAACGGTTTCCTCAATCTGGTCACCTCCTACATTGTTAGCCTGGTTCACTCCAATGGATTTCCATTTCACCTTGACAGTCCGTTCCTTTGCATCCACACAATTCACAAAGCCCCATTTTTGGTTGCCTGAAACATGTGGATCATCACAAGCACCTTTCTCTAGTACAAATTGCCCTGGCCAGAAATCATGAGCGTTGATAATGTTAACAGGGAGCAGAGACTGTGAATCCAATCCTTGCGAGCAAGTACCATCCTGCCACACAACGTCAACAACAGTTTTTGTCTTCACAATAACAAATATATCCTGAAAATTTGAAGAAGGGTTCTGTCCCTTAAACCCAAGGTCCATCTTCCTGTCCTTTTTAATGATCTCAACGACAGTCGCATCAAAAAATATCTGCTCTTTCACACCATTACAATCTTCCAAAGGAAGCGTACACCAGTCACCAAGCTGCCAATTTTCATGCAAAAAGCATGACAACAAAGTCAGTTTCTTTGCATCCTGCAAACGTCGGGGAGAAGGCAAACTCAAATCACTACCAACAAGAGCACAGGCAAGCCAATCGACATACACTAAACCTGATTTTACAGCAGAAACAGTCCCTACATCCTGATTTTCCTTCCAAGCTCCACATAACCATCTAGCTGATTTAGACACTGCTGAGAGCCTAATCTGCACTCTCTGTCCTGGATAATATGGACACGTTGAATCTTCAAGTACGTTGGGAGATATAGGCAAAAGAGTTTCTTGATCCACTGCAGTGACCTCACAAGATGTCCCGTCATCAAATACTACAATGACAATGTCAATAACTTTATCGACTCTTCCTATCCATGGCCCATGAACCACATAATCTCCCAATGAAATGGATCGAATTTTCAAAAGCTTCATTGAATCAACTTCTTTTGTGATTTTTCCATGACTATTTTCCAAGTTGACTAGCATGTTAACATTTACAACTCTGCCCGTCTGTCCAGATGGATTGGTCACAGAACAAACCACGTCCCCATGCATGAAGCCCCTCTCAAATGAGAGAAACTCATCAATTTTCCCTATGCTTTCCTCCAGACTAGAGAAAAGGGTCCTTGCCCTTCCACCATACAGAAAGTCAAGTTCCTCCATGTCCTCACTGCTTCTACCATTATCACTGGAACTTTCCCAATCGGAGTCACTAGGAAGCATATCCATCCTGCACAACAATATATCCAAACTTCAGTTCTGAGACAAAAGCAACACAATAATTTAAGGTAATAATAATCTGAAAATGCAAATTTAACAAATATGTTAAAAAAGGATTGAATAACGAGGAAGAAGAGCGAATTACCTTTCAATTAACACTTTTTCAAGCAACTGTCCAGGAGCAGCCCCACTGTAATGCTACGATAAACACACGGGCAGCAGATAAGTAAATGGTGGCGTGCCAGAGGATGGAACTACAGGTGCCAATAATGTGGAATGAGTTGAACAAATTATCTTTCTCTCAATCGATTCTGAGGTTCAATATAGATATCTCAACAAGATACCTTGACCTTTAAAGGCAGAGATGATGTTCCAAACACAGAAAATTTTCCCTAGAGGGATAACAGGAAGCCAACTAAGGACTTCCTAATGCCGAAGGAGATTTGTCTTACAGGGATAACAGGAGTCAACGAGGACCCCAAAAGCCAAAGGAGATTTGCCCAACAAATGGACTGAAGCTTCTGCAAGAAGAAACTTCCAAAGAAGACTGTACTGCACAACCGATAAAGTGATGACCCACAACTGTTGCAGATTGGAATGAGCTCAACAGAGAAAAAAGAATTTAATGCCAAAGAAGATCTGCCCTTTACGGGAATTCTTGCTGGATAATGATAAATTACAGCTGTCCGAAGTATCAACTCTCCTGGATTATTCACTTTCAGGGGAGACTTTCCAGGCGAGAGGAACTTCAGTAACTTTGCCAAAGGAGATTTGCCCTAAAGACCTTAATCTTACTACTACCAGCTCTTAAAAAGAATAAAATTTGTTTCTTTTGGGAAGCAAATTTATATTGTCTAAGAAGGTTAGCCCTGCTTGAAGCCAAACTTTCTGCCGGCTTGGTCCAGTGCCAATTCCCAAAACCTCATGAAAAGTATTCAGCTAAATAGAATAAGACCAGATCAAGCAGACATGCTTCATGCAGCTTAACTTGGTTCACAGAAACTCGATCAAGTGCTAATGATATCTTAAAGAGAACTGTCTCATTGCCATCTTTATTTGCCAAAAGGAAGCCCTTCTGCATCTAGTTTATTATTTCCATGCAACCTGCAAGAACAAAACCTATTAATGATATCATATTATGTAAAGAAAATCGAAGAAGTTACGAAGAGGTAAACTTTTCTCAATGAATTTAAAATGGTTTAGTTAAAATGTAAAAGAAGAAAAATCCAAAACAGAGCACAAATGTTTAAGAGAGAAAGCAAAGAGCAAACGAAATTGGAAGATGGATGGATTGCTCTGCCTGCTATAACCATATTTTCTCATTGACAAAGAATCACATCCAATGAGTAAAAACCCTTTTAAAAAAATAGATTGATTCCAAAAATAAAAATCTACCCCCATTCTGAAGAAAGACCTCTCCAATTCAATTTCATGAGAAACATTCATAAATTCACAAACACACAGACAGATATATGACATAGAGCAATAGCATAGAAGAATAGAAAACTTTAGCCCATGCTGAATATATCCAGAAGAAAGAATCAAATTGCCTAAATCAAATTTAAATTTCTTTGCATATTCTGAGGATCACCTCCATCAATAACAGCATCATAGTTAAATTCACAACATTATAAAACTATAAAGCAAAGAATAAAGAAACTCCATTAAAACCCAACAAAAGAATTGGATTCCAATTTCCAAAGCAATTCAAATAATCCCTTTTATTTATCAAATAACAAGAACCAACTTACAACCACACCGTAGTTCTTGACACCTCAAGAACATAAAAAATGCATCAACCCCGCCATGAGACATAAACT
The DNA here is from genome assembly GCA_963924115.1 of Dovyalis caffra. Taxonomy (NCBI): domain Eukaryota; kingdom Viridiplantae; phylum Streptophyta; class Magnoliopsida; order Malpighiales; family Salicaceae; genus Dovyalis; species Dovyalis caffra. The sequence goes on along the minus strand of CAWUPB010001009.1, from coordinate 2,704,731 downwards.
TTTTTATACACCATTATGTGCATATGCATGTATGTAAAATACAATAAAATAAAAAGTTAAAGAGAAAAGTAGTACCATTTGAAGCTGCTATACATCACAGGAGCCATATATACAAACTATCACCAACAGTCCACCACCACCAAGAAAACCACACAACATGAGCCAAGCCAATCGAAAGAACTCAACCCAGTTCATAACTTGGCAATAAATACAACTTCTTTCGACTTTTATCACACTTTCTTGGCCAAGAAAAACAAAAACAAAAACAAAAGGCTTTATGTAACTGGGAATTCAGAGAGGTCAATAAGGATGTCCTCTCTGTCATGAACAGAACCGGAGAACATTGCACAAAGACAGACAAAGACACAGTGAGTAGAGAAAGAAAAGGAAACAAGGGTTCTCTCTCTCTCTCTCTCTCTCTCTCTAGAATTGATGCAGTTATGTGTTTCAGGCTGTTTTGGTTTGGTTCGTTTCTCTCTCTAAAATCTTAAACTTGGAGGTTTTTTCGGGTGCTTCCATGTTCAGTCCCATCCAATAAGATATAGAGACCGTTAAGTCGACACGCACAGAATATCCCAACAGTATCAGACACAAAGACCGTACTTGCTACTCAAAAAGTTTACTAAAACAGTTAGTGACTCAAGTCACTAATCAACCAGTAAAATTGAATGATTAAAAGGATGATATTGTCTAATATTGATCACGTTTGAATCAAAATTGATAAAATTAAAATGATGGGGATTCAAATGATGATGGAGTAATGGCTAAATTGAGATATCCCTCTGCATTTTCTTTTTCTTTTCTTTTGTTCTTTTTTGTTTTTTAATGTCAACAATGGAGTCCTTTCTTTGTAGTCTCCCATCACGCTCCAGTTTCTCCCATTTATGCTGACTTCGTAATTGTGCCTTATTGTATTGTATATTCAAACAAAACAAAACAAAAATACAAGAAAAAGAATTCTTTTTTTACACCTTTAAACTTGGGTTTGGGAGGCGGCGTAGGTCAAGTTTGAGCAGCCTGTTTTGTCCGAAACCAAGCACATGGCAGCAGAAACTATGACCTCTGCAATAACAGAAGACAACAGCTGGTCGTAGCTGCATATCATTAGAATGTGGAATTTTTAAAATACAAAACCACTCAGTGATGGTTTCCACATGTTCGCTATTTCTAGTCAGAATGTAATCTAATTAAAAAAAAAGAAGAATTTTTGAAACAGCATAAAGAATATACTCGTTTAAAGCAAACATCTGACCTTTTTTTTGACGATCAGATGCCTAATTAATCCTTAAGATTTCACTTTTTTTTATGATCAAAGCACAAATCAAGTTTGATCAAGACTGTTTGATTTGAGTGTTTATTCTGATATTCCTACTTTGGCCCAACGAACATTCTTTATTTAGGTTCTGACCTAATTAACACACTTTATTATACATATTACTATATTGTATATGAAAAGAAACACTACAATTTGAAACAGTGAATGGTTTATAATGTTCTTCATTCCATTCCCATTCCCATGCATGTATAAACAAACAATAGCAATGGATACTAAAATATAAGCTACATCATCCTTCACCATTACAGTACAATATAGGAGGATCCACTCAATTTATCTAGGTTAGCATATTCGGCAAATTAAAGCAAGGAGGCAATAACTTTATTCTTTTTTCTACCTGTAATCTTCCAAGAATGATTTAGTCTAACTTCACTAATTCACTATCTAGCATAAATATATTTCTTAAATATGGGACTGAAAATGCCTATTTCCTAACTGTCTTTTCACTCGATGAACGACCATATTTTTCATATTCTTTACACCACTTTTTTCTCTTTCTGGTGGGCTATAAGTCCACTGGTTGCACTTTGTCTTGAACATGGATTTGACTCCTGACCACCTTCTGTCATTATGAAGGGTCCATGTTTTACAGAAGGTTGGGTTGGGTTGTTATGTGTCAGCGAAAGAAGTAAGCCAACTTTTTTAGCAAAAGCAATCAGAATTTGGAGAAAGATTTCTCAAGTGCCATGCAACTGTGCTTGGATTGCACGTAAGTTGTTCACAACTTTTGCAGAACCAAAATCCTACATCACCGAGACCCGGCTCCAGCTCCACAATTTACTAGTACGTAAAATTTAAAACCTATGTAATTGGTTAATCTGATTGCTAATTAGGGAGCCAAGGACTTTATTATGTCTTCATAATACATCATAAAGTTAAAAAAATATAAAAATAGAAGGAAGTGAAATCTTTCTTCCTTGAAAATTAAGTACTTGATTTATTGAGCATAGTGGAGTTGTGCATCAGAACTGCAAAACAAACAACATAATTTAAATGATAATAAAAATGACATAAAATAGTTGTCGTCGTTGTGCTTTAGACAACCTTAATTAGAGGCAGAAAAATGATTTAAGCAGTAGCCAGTTATTATGTCAAGATCCATCTTTGTAAAGATGCATGGAATTAAATTAATCAGCCCTACTTTCACAGGAAATAAAAGATGCTCTTAGAGCTGCTGAACCCATGAATGTGGACTAAAAATCCAGTCTTTTTCATATATGTTCTCAAGATAATTAACAACAGTAAATCCATATATAGTGGAAGGATCACGTTGTCCCTATTCATATATGTGGTCATCAAGTATGGACATAAATGTTCTATGCATAGGCTCTTCGTCAATATAAATTGCTAGCAGCACATAAAAGTGCTAACATATTGTATCAACTGTAGTCTTCGCATGTTCAAGTCAACCTGTTATCTCAATTTAGGATCCTCAATCTCTATATATATTACATGGATTTTTTAGAGGAAAAAAAAATACATTTGCATATGTAGCCAATATTAGTTTTGTTGGATTCACGGGTGAATGTTAAATATATAAAGTGAAAAAGAATGAAAAGAAGAAGAAGAAGAGATAAATATATATATGAAAGATGAATTTATAACCAATTAGTTTAGTCTTTTAAAATGATGTTTATTTTTAATGTAATCTCCGTAGAGACTCATGCATCTCTCCGAACACAAGTACTCGCTCCGTAACAAAGTAGTATTACATCCGGTTATATCCATCATTTGAATTTTTTAACAAATAGAGGAGTAAGATATAACAAGATAACTACATGGGTTATGGGTTATGCTTTCTAATTATTAAGAGAAAAATTTATAGTTACAAGAAAAAATAGAACATGATTAAAGTAATAACAAAATATGAAGGATTGTAGCACATATCAAGAATAGGAAGTCACAACAAAACATAAAACATTACCAAAGATCATAAAACACTAAAAAAAAACTTATTAGATAATAGTTGGCGGGTAGTAATCAAAATAGATTGATAGATTTGTAGGCCAATAGATTTGTTTCCCGATACTATATTGTTGCTGCAACTCATGTTACGATCATTAAAAACTGAATTCCTATGTGAATATCATATTTGGAGAAAGAATCTCAATCTATAAACATGTTTTTCGTTGATGAATGAAAGTTTCTTTTAAACTTTGTGTATTATTATTATTATTATTTTTTTCAAAGTCTTCTTAATTAAGACCAACATAATATAATTAAAAAAAAAAAACCACAATAATTTTGACAACCACAGTGGAAGTGGTATTCTAGATGACACCACGAAAACCAAAAGAAGTTTCATCCGTATGCTCTTATTCATAATTTAGATAATTAATAAAATAAAAGATATAATTATTTAGAGAAACATCCTATTGTATAACAACAAATTTAGCCATTATCTCTATTATTTGTCATCTAATACCCAGGAAAGCATAGTTTTTTTTTTTTTTTAATTGTTGCACTTATAGAATGGAATGGCCAAGATTTTGTTTTTCTGACTGTACTAGTAATTTATTTTCAATGCTGGGCGCTAAGACTAGAGATCATAAGGTCATCAATGATCATTTGCATCATCAGCTTACCATTAGGAATCGAAAAGGATATTCCAAATTCAGATGAATGGAATCTGCTCCATGAAGAAATCAAAAGGGTAACTTTCTATTGTGTGATAATCCAAACATAAAATTAAGAAACCAAGAAAAATCAATTTTGACAAAAGAGAAAAAAAGGTAGTGCGTGAGCATGCACATAGCCAAATATATTTATGTTGAATGTATTGCAGACCTAAGCAGGCAAGTGGATCCATTATTTGACAGATTATCTATTTCAAAGAAACAATAAGAGAAAGGAATTGAAGGAAGAAATCCATGCACTCTTAACCACTATCTTTGTTTAATGCATAAAAAGCAAAAATACAACCAAATCTATTGGCCAATGATTAGCAAAACAATAACATAAAGGAACTCTTCCGATTTCAATTTATAAACCACTAAGCATGTGTTTAGTATATTAGCTAGGAGCTAATAAGGATATGTTTGGTATACTACATATAAGACTAAATTAAGTAGCACAAAACAAACTATACAGTATTTGATATGCTTATCGAACAATGTTTTATAAGTTTGATGTACACATTGAGCAAGATATGATAAGTTTGATAAATTATATCATGTTTGGTGTACATTGAATAATAATTAATCAATATCATGTCCAAAATTATCAAGGCAAAATTTTTGTTCCTTATTAATTTTGTAATTTAGTTAACTAAAGTTTGACTAAGTTTACCTATATTTTATTAAGGGTATTGCTAAATTCATCACAATAATTGTTATTCCTACCATTTATTTTCTATCCATTTACTGGCATACCACTCCTTTAATGTTTCTTAAATAATAGTTTTATATGTTTTACATTAAATATCCATCAACATTGACACATGACAAAATAAACAAAGAAAATTAGGCTCACATTGTTTTGACGTTTTTTCATCAAAATACCAAAAGTAGTAGAAGGATTTGAAGTCGAGCATGATTAGAAGGATTCAATTTAATATTTGATGAATTTTGCTCTTTGTGAGACTTGAATCAATGACCTTTTTTTCCGATCTAGATCTAAAAGAAAAACCACCATGAGAAAAGCTTCTTTGAAACTCATAAAAGCTATCATTTTCCCGTTAAGAGGCGGAATTGATGGACCCAAATAGACTTCTAGGGATTGATTGCGGAGGAATCGAAGCAAAAGAAGTTGAGCTCTCAAAAGTAGCAACTCGATCGAAGGTGTTATAAACATAAGGATCGACGAAGGTTGTGGAGAATGGCATGGACGTGTTGGCACCGGCGAAGGCACCGGATATGGTACGGAAGGTGGTTGTTTCTTCGAGTGGAATTTGGAGGAGTATAATCGGGTCGAGTTAGGTCTCACATAACAATCGGAGTGACCCGGACCTTCATCTAATGGGTCGGATATTAGTTCCGATATGTCCTTTCTTCGACGAGCCTCTTCAACTCTCGTAAAATAGACCGTCGGTTTACCAAAATCGTTTCCCATTAGAGACGAGAGATAGAGAAAGAAGTCGAAGAGAAGAAGAGGTGAGCCCAACTTTCTTTGTTTATTTTGTCATGTGTCAATGTTGATGGGTATTTTGGATATTTAATATAAAAAATATAAAACTACTATTTAAGAAATATTAAAGGAGAATATGTCGGTAAATGACTAGAAAATAAATGATGGGAATAACAATTATTGTGGTGAATTTAGCAATACCCTTTCATTAAAATGAATAACTACATGTAGGGTTGTCAATGGATATTAGATTCGGATCGGATTATAGTATATCCGAATATGATTTGTTTAATAAAATGAATCAAATCGAATCTTATAAATTGAAAATCGAGTGATGAAAATATGAATTCACACAATAGAAAGTTATCCTAACGAATTCGGATCGTTTTCGAAGTTTAATTGGATTTATTATTTGGTTTTAGTTAAAAATTTATGCTTATTACATTTAATATATTTCTTGAATATAAAATATATTTCAATCACTACATATATAATAAAATATATTAAGATAATATTTCATCAATCAATTTTGTTAAAAAAATCAAAATGCCACACAATCAAAAGCACAAAATCGAATAATTTTAATAAAAATTTATCTTGAGCTAAACATGAAGTACAATAAAACTAAAAGAAACAAATAATAAATATTTTTTATTTTTTTCCCACTTGATAGAAAAAATAAATATTTGTTAATTCGAATTCCAAAACGATAATGCTACAAAGAAAGAAAAGAAAATCTATTAATATTATTGTGTATTTTTAATTATTAGTTAATGCATAAAAAGCAAAAATTTAATGAGCTAAGTAAATGAAATACTATAGAGTTTTCTCGTTTCGATTTGAAAGCCAATCATTTATAGTAGTTATTGCCTCCATAATCTCTAGAAGCAAAAATACATGAAAATCATAAAAAAACGTTGCTCGTCATACCGAATGCATCTTCGAAAGCAGTAATTGTTGTTGGAATAACTAGAACATCACGAGCAATTTTTACAAGGATGGGAAATGTATCACAATTGGTTTTTCACCATTACAAAAAAAATATTAAACTTGTTTGTTCTAGGACATACTCGGCTCCTCCAAGTATTATTATAGTTATGAGTTCTTCGCAGCATAAAGATTAGAGGATTGAACTTGTATATACCATTGATCAAAGCCACTCGGTCGATCTATTGATCATCTCCAAAAAATCACCGAAATGTTGTTGTTATTTAGCATATCTTTTAAGATTCCAATGAAAAAGAATTACTTTTTTATTTGGTAAAATGATAAAAAATAGCATGTCGAAATCTATGAACATATTTGTAAGCTCCAACCCTATGAATTTTCTCATAATAATACTCCATTGAATCTAGTTTAAATCTTGGATCAAGATCAAAAGTAATAACCAATATCAAGCTACATTCCTCCCAATAGTTGATGAACTTTTCTTTTATTGGTTTAGCTATTAAACAAATAAATTTAGGCTCACCATTTTCCCATTCACTCAAACATAAGTGAATGCCACATATGTCGGGAAAGAAAACATTTGCGGTTGGAAAAGGAGTTCCTGAAAAAATAGTTCGTTGCATCATAAAAAACTTTTCAAGCAATAAGTCAATTTATAATTTTTTTCCACAAAATTAAATTAAGAAAATGAAAAAAAATTATATGTGATTTTTTTAAAATTCACTATAGAATGATATACGTTATTTGAACTTTATAATAAATAAACTTTTAATTTCTACTTAGTTTCATATTTGTATATTTTTTATATTTTTAAAATATTATATTTACTATAAAAATATTATTTTTAATTTCGAGTTGAATTATTATTGAATCGGATCAAAATAGATTCGGATTTGATTGATTTAATAAACGAAGTTACGAGATTCGAATCATAATCGGACTCGGATCAAGAAAATTGTTTGCCACATTCATTTAATTACATTGAATTCGGATCAAGATTCGATCCATTTACTACTCTAATTACATTTAGGGGTTTAATTGTAAGAAAATCTAACCTAGGAACTAAATTGCATATAATGAATAATTGGAGGACCAAAAAAATCCATCAAGAACTACAATATCATGAAACTAAAATATAAGTACTAAAATGAATTCTTGAAAATTTTCAGAAACCAATATGAACTCTTGCAAAAACTTGATTCATCCTTATCCTCCCTAAACGTGCCAAACATTGGACTTGTCTTGGTGTCTAGTCCAATTTCATTTTATTTTTTCTGTCTTCTCCAATGCACCAAGCACACACTATCTAATCCAGTCTGGTTCAATTTCATTTTTTCCATCTTATCCAATGTACCAAAGACACTCTACCAATCAGAATTTTTGAACTACAAACAATCCTTGTGATTGAAACAGTAGTCCCAGCAACTAAAGAAAATTTAGTTCATAATATTGCTGAGTGCAAGAGATCTCAATTTATACAGTCGACCTCAACTGGTTTGAGACTGAGGTTTAGTTGGAGTTGAGTTAGACGTGGCTTAAAACTCAACCAGTATGCATCTGGATTCCAATCCATCTAAATATGTACCAATATTAAAGCTGACAATAACTGGAGTTAAGGAGTAACAAAGTGGAGAAACTACGTACGGTGTCAACCAATTCCATGAGCATGACCATATTTAAAAGGAAAGTGGGGAGAAACAAAGTGCTTCAGAAAATTCTTTATCTATGGTTTGTAGTTGAAAGATGACTAAATGGTGACAAAAAAGTGCGTCCACTTAGAGGCACTTTGTTTCATGGAATGAGAAATTCATTCATATATAATAAACAACAACGGCCCTTCAACCACCCATAAAACATATAGTAAGATTCAGACTTCAATTTAGAATATAAAAGGAAACAGAAAATCTATAAAGGTAGCCTGGTGGTCACCCACCGCTAATTCATTAGGCCTGCTCAACGATAGAGAGAGAGAGAGAGAGAGAGAGAGAGAGGTGTCATCTCATGCATGGCATAATTTTGCTAATGGGTTCTGAGGCTAAATATACTGGCATGCAAAGCAAAAGCGTGGCTTGAAATTTGAGGATCAGTGGGACCATAACCAGTTAAGAAACTGAAGTACTAGAAACTAGAAAGCCTATGGAATATCATAAATGGGGTAGTTCCAAAAAGAACATAAATAAAAAGGAGAAAAGGACCAAGTAAATATAACGACCAAAAGTGAAGAGTTTCATCCTAATCTAAACTTGCGTCAACCAAAGCGATAAGCATGCAACTGAAGAGAGCCGGGAAGGGACTCACTTTGCAGGTGGAATCAATTAAATAAAAGAGGGGGAAAAAAAAAACAGAGGGACGCATGAAGCCCTTCGCAAAATTCCTTTCACATCCATAATTATCGATACGACTGTTAGTTGTAGGAAATGATGACATTTAATGCAATGTCGTTGTCTCTATCCCTATGTTTTCGACTGTTCCAAGTAGCAAAAACATGTGCAACACATCGACTCTTGCAGGGAATGTGTGTGTATATATATATATTGCTTTTTAATTTTGGCTCCACGAAGGTCGCCAATCCAAGAAGTGAATTTGCACACATGCAAGCATTCATAACAGGCAGTACTGTTACAATTCAGACCCTGAAAGAACAGTAAACTCAATCTGATCACAGGTGAGTGGTACAAATTAAAGCTAACCATAGATCGCATAAAGTTTGAGTCTTATTTGTCTGGTTTAGTCATGTTCATTCTAGAGAACAGACAGAAGAAAGGAAGACAAGATTTAGAAAGGAAGGAGCTTGGTTTATCTGCTGACTTCGGAAGAAATGAATGGGGGTAAAAATTAGGCCTCCCTTCCAGTTCCAGACGTCGAGAACCAATGTCTGCGAAGTAAACGGATTGAAATGGGAAAATAGATAAAACTAAAGCTGAAGTACACTTGCTAAGTTTTGTTGAAGTAAAAGAAATGATTCATTTCTTCATCTCTACGACATCGTCCCAACAAATGGACAAAATATTTTCTTTTCGTTCAACTCCTTTGTTCTTTCATTATGTCCATACACACCCTTTCCCACAATGGCAGTCGAAAAACAAACTTTCAAAGTTCCAAAATTGTCTGAAACGGGCATGAAAGACAACCCTAGAAAGTTCCAAACACTTTCAACTATGTGTAGCAGGACAAAACTCTATCAACCCTTCTGTACGCTTCATTGCAGCTGCTGCCCTTCTTTTACCTTAATTCTACAACCCTCAACAGTATTACTGTTTTGAATTACAAAACACACATTCACCTGTGGACACACAACCACCCTAGAATATCAACTAATTTTTCATCCGAAACTACAAACAGGAAGTTGATGTTTTTTATATCATCGTGTGGGTTTGACAAATTGCAATTCAAGCAAAAAAGTTGCACGAGAAAAGTAGTACCCAAGTGCATGACGCCCTTCTGAAAGGCAGAGACTTTGTCATTGCATAGCGCCCAGCCAACTGTCTCCGAGAAATGTTAAGTCTTATGGCAAAACTAGTGATAGAAACAGGCACGGCAAGTAATTAATAAGTCTGTCCCATCAGAATCAACTAGAAATCGAAAGAATAAGCTCACACTAGCAGCTATTATTATACTGTGCATCACCTGAACAGGAATGGCATTTTAAACAAATAACAAAGCAGGAGCAGGTTTTCAAAAAATAATAAATCCAATACACTGCAACAAGGAATAATTGATTTAATCCTTGGAAATAACTCTATTAAGAACAAGAGTTTGCTAGCGAATTGTCTTGGCTACAATAGTAAATACAAATAAAATAACAAGAACTACAAAACAAAATTTTCCCATGGAAAAAAAAACTTCTTTCCAGTGAACCAACTCCTCAGCACGTATGTGGTAGGATGATAGGATTTTCTTCCTCAAATGGCATCCAAAATATGCACTGGATGACCCAGGAAGGAGATCATGCTGGTTAGAGTAGCATTGAAAGTCACCTCCACATAACAGAGAGCCATTATTGTGGACTAATCAAAGGAAAAATACCTCTTAAGCAGCAACCGCAACCTTTTCTTCCTTCTTAACAGGTGCCTTTTTTAGCTTTGGATCAACTTTTGGCTCTGGTTTCGCAATCCCTTGAATATCAGCTATTCTCAACTTAGTCAGTTCCTGAAAAACAGAAAAAACATGGGTGAAGAAAAATGAATACCAAAATAATTGGAGAGAGAAAGCTAGAACCATTCAGAAAATGATCTTTGACATACCTGGCGATGTCCTTTGGTTCGACGGTAATTCTTCCTTCTCTTTTTCTTAAAGATAATTACCTTTGCATCTAATGCCTGAGGGGGAAGGAACAAAACATGGTGAGTAAATTTCATATGCATGGACAGCAATAAAACAAATCACGATTGTGAAAACCATATCCATAAACACAAAATGAGAGCATATAATGTGCCTTAATTATATTTGGTCTGTGCAAGTTCGGAAAAAAATATTCCCATTAAGCTATAGGATTCTCTCTCTCCTTTATGAAAGAAGCTATAAGAAATTTAGTATCACTTTATTTAGCCATACGGGAACACAAGTTTTCAGATTAAAACTTATTGGTATCCAGGAATAACTTTCACAGGAAATACTTTTCAGGAAACAAAAGTAATAGGCAAAATTGTATCTTTGTGTGGACACAAATCGTCTGATGTCTTCCACTTTCACAAAGGCATTGAGATTTTTGTGTTTATGAAAGTGTTAAAAAAGGGAGGAACACTTACATGCTCCTCAACAACTGCATGAACCGCTGCATCTGGCAATGTAGGCCTACCAATTATTGTTTGCGTACTTGATCCTAACATAAGAACCTTGTTCAAAATCAACTGCAATGGACAAAATCATAAAAGCATCATTCATTCAGTTCGCAGAAAGAATTTAGTATGAATGGAAAACAATTTGCCTTCAACTTTCAGGCAAAATGGGCAACTTTACCTTATCATTTACTTCACAAAACTTCAATTTCTCCACGTAAATACAATCCCCATTACTCACCTTAAATTGATGAGACCCAACCTACACACACAAAAATAAAAGACTTCAAAAAAGTGTCAAGGAAAAAAGAAACCGAGTAAAATGAAATGAAATAAACCTGAACAACAGCGAAAACCGGCTCATTAGGTTTAAAAACCCGGTCAGATGGCAAGAGCGGTCCAATCACTTTATACCCAATTGCGGCAGCCTCCGCTTCTTTCTCTTCCGCTGAATATTCCCTTTTCATACCCGACACCATCGTATCCTCCTCCTCATTGTTATCACTATAGTAATCTTCTTCATCTTCATCGTCATCGCCGTCTTCTTCAGTTTCGCTATCGTCGCGAGAAATTGAAGAGAAATTACGAGTGTGGAACAAGGTGGGATCAGTGTATTGAAATTGTTGAAGGGGTTTGGGAGAGAGGAAGGATTTAAAAGAAATGGAGGCTCGAAGATGAGGTAGAGGTTTGAGAGACGTTGTGGAATTTGATGAGAGGAGAGGTAGGGTATGGCGAGTTAGGGTTTGAAGCCACCGTCTCTGCGCCATGGATGGTGGTGATTGCGGTGGTGATGGATAGCTGTAGGGTTTTAGGGTGTTGGCGAAAAGGGGTTTTTGAGGAGGTGATGCTGTGAGGTTTAATATGTTAAAACGACTAGTCGTGTGGCAGATTTGAAAATTGAACGGAGCATAAATGCAAATTTAGTACATGTATTTTTTTACTTTATTCAAACAAGTACCTTACCTTTAACTTTTCCATGTAATATCTCACTTCTTTTAATATCTCTATCTTATATATGCAATCCATTTAAATATGGTTTAATTGTCCACTATGTCTCTCTATTATTTCGTTTGTTTTAATCTGATCTCATATTATTTTTTCATTAATTTCATCTCTCTATTTTTATTTGCATCTTAATTTCATCCCTCTCGTCCAAATTTTCAAATAAGAACATCAATTTCTAATATTCGATGCACGGGATGTTAATACGTGGGATTTTTAGAAAAAAATAAATTTTCAAAGAAAATTACAAAATGCTTATCTTTTTCTCTACATTTATATAAAGAAATAAATAATTAATTTCATCCCTCAATATTTTTGGCTTCCTCTCAAATCCAAATCAAAAAAGAAAATTTTTTTATGTATAGGAAGGAACAATTTTTTTTTTTTTTAGAAATTTATTTCAAATCAAAACCCAATAAAAATTTTTATGAAAATATTTTCATAGCATAGGAACAAAAGCAAAAAGCAAAGAAAAAAAGATATTTTGGGGTTTTTTATTTTTTGTTTTTTGTAAAAAAAATTATGATAACTCATGTGCGTCTGTCATTGGAAATTAATGCTATTATTTGAAAATTTTAATGGAAGGATGAAATTAAGACAACTATTAAAATAGAAGGATGTAATTAATGAAAAAATTAATAAAGAAATATGATTAAGACAAAGAAATGAGAGAGATGCTGAATCGTTAATCCATTTAAATATTTATATTTAAAAATATGAATATATAGGTTTTAAACACCGGGGGGGTTATTGGCTTGGTTTGGTAAGATTGTTGTTGCCGTGAAAAATGTATTTGGTCATGATAGATTTTGATTTTGATTTTTATTATTATTATTATTATTATTTAACAAAGTGTTCGGTAAAAATTGTTTTTACAAGTGCTATTGGTATGAAAATGATTAAAAAACAACAAATTAATTACTTTAACATATAATTAAGAAAATTATGTGTGGGACTGCAATAAAAGGAATTTTGGTAAACCAATGCATGTGGACATATCTCTTTAATGCAAAGTCATAATTCCGTTAATTTAAAAAAAAAAGTAATTAACTTGTATTAAAAAAAAATAGCAGTGCACTCCGTAATATTGTAACTTAATACAATAATTGTGCCAAATAGTTAATATATCATCGTAAGTCAATTTCCCATACAAAGGATTTTGAAATAAAGCATAAAACATTAGCACCTGTGACATGTGTATAATTTACTTTTTCACACCCTTCAGTATCTATTTCTAATTTTTAAATACCCAAATGATGTTAAGGGCACCGGTTGATTTTAGGGCCGCAAATTAGTCCCCCATCTATTTATTGATTCTTCATGTAGTTGACAGACAATCATTTTTCTCAATTACATCCCTTATTTAGTTAGAATTCTTCAATTGGATCCCCTGTTTAAATTCTACATATTTTTTTTATTGAATAAAATCAAAATTTCTTTAAAAAAAATGAATTATTTTATTGAATATGATAGTCTTTTAAACACAATTGATTTTATATTTTAGATCCATATATCATATATACTAATTGATTTTATAAAAATTACATCAATAGATATTGATAAGAGACCTCAATTGAGTAACTTATAGACTAGGGATCTCAATTGAGAAATATGTTTTAGTTCAAGGATCTCAATAGAGAATTAGTGAATAGTTTAGAGACTAATTTGAGGTTTTTCGATAATAAAGATATTTTTAGGCTAATTTGTGTGAAATTAAATTTCTCTTTAAACAATTTTAAAAATATATCTTTCATATTAACCTTCGTACATTAAAAAAATATATCTATTAAGATTTCATTAATGTATGTTTTTGGTGGAAAAATCTTACCAAATACATTCCAAGTCTTAGTTAAACGGAACTAAAAACTATCCATGATATCAACAATCCTTCAATAAATTAACTCCATTAAAAAATAATAAAATATTATTAAACCTACAAGCAATTAAGGATTCAAAACATGCATACAAGAGGAATCTAAACTGGCAATACACTTTTCATTGAACTTATAGCTCAATTGGCACCTCAAATCGATCTAAAAAGTCTAATTAGGTAAATCATTTGTAACAAAAGAAAGGGAGAAAAAAATGGCAACACAATGAAATTTTATTCGATACAACAATAGATAATGCCACCTCACTAGTTAATCAATCCATTATTTTCAACCTCAGAGCATGCAATTCCTATTTTTCCTTCCACCTAGGAGATATTTGAACTTGCAATGGATTCTTCATAACCATGGTAAACTCCTGCTTTTCAGATAAATCAACACCATCTCCATCCCCTGCCTTCCACTCAAAACTCCATATCAAATTAGCTACGAAATACTCCAAATGGAGCATAGCTAAGCCATAACCAGGGCACATCCTCCTTCCCACTCCAAATGGCATCATCTTAATCTCTCTACTTCCTGTTATATCAAAAGCTATCCCTCCACTGCTATTCAGAAACCTTTCAGGCTTGAATCCCATGGGATCCTCCCACACCTTCGGATCCCACCCTATATCAGCTACCATAAAATTTATACTCCCGTTTTTGGGTACCAAGTATTTATTCAACATTGTATCTTCTGTCACTGCATGTGGCAGGACAACATGTGAGGGTGGGTGCCTTCTTAACCCTTCTAAAATTATTGCTTTTAGATACGTCATCTTTTGCAAATCTTCTTCTTTTACTACTCGATCACCATCTCTTACAACCCCTTTGATCTCCATGAATAGCTTCTCTTGAATTTCTGGGTACTTGACCAAATTTGCCAGGATCCATTGCAAGGCTGTGGTTGTAGTTTCTGAGCCTGCGTTGAGGAACTCGTTGCAAAAACTGAGAATATCATGCTCGTTGAGCTTTCTTTTGTCATGATTGACAGGAAATTGAAGATCCAACAGTGTATCAACATAAGACAATACATAGTCCTGATCATCCAGATTTGATTTAGTGCTTCTCTCTTCCTTCAACTTTTTTCTCGCTCTTATCAGAGGAATCAATATATCTTCTTGGTCTTTACGTAGCTTCAAGGACCCTGCCCGACGTTTACGAAGCACTATCTTGCTGAATGTTTTCCAAAAATGAAATATATTGATTTTACTCAGATGCAACGTCGCTCGATGCTCAATTTCTTCGATTTCTTTTATCTGTTTTTGCTCTAGCTTGTCAGAAAAACACATGAGCGATAGCAGGAAATACATGGCAAACTGTAGATGTTCCAAGACTTGAATAGGTTCTCCCGATCTAGACAATAACTCCAATCGATTCTGCAAGATTTGCAACACCCATTTACGAGCATGAGCATATGATTTTACCCTCGAAGGATGGAGGATTCCTGCAGCAAGATTTCCTCGGAGGAGGCGCCAAGTTGGACCGTAAAATGAAGAACTAACGGTATTCTGATTTTTATCCAGTATTCTGCCTGTGGCGATAGCAGTCGGGCGATCAGCAAAAGCAGCCCCGTTCTGGATCAAGGCTTTGTAAGCGAGGGAGGGATCAGCCACAAAGATAGCTGGACGAGACCCAAAGTGAATGGTGATGATTGGGCCAAACTTTGCATGGAGAGAGCGGATGTAGGACTCGAACTCTGAAAAGGATTTGTGGAGCCAAAAGACATTGCCTATGATAGGGAAAGTGGGAGGCCCGGGAGGGAGTTGGTTTTGGGTTTTGGGTTCGTTGGTGTAAGAGAAGAAAAGGCTAGAGAGGGATTTGAGGAAGGCAAAGATGGAGAGGGAGAAGAGGATGAGGAGCAAGATATCCATGTTCAATTTTCCACGTATACCCTACGCAAGTGATCAAGTGTTCAAATTTAAGGACAAGAAGAGTTCTTACGCCAAAAAATATAAAAATAAAAATAAAAAAATAAGAAGAGATGTGCATTTGATGTGCTGCATGGTCATAAATTGGGTTCAGAATTTCATTGATTTTTGTTGACCTCCGATCATTAATTGGGTTATGGGGGTTATTCAATTCCAATGCCAAAGATTAGATACATGGTTCCATTTTCTAGGCCATGACTTGACTGGATTTTTTTACTTTAAGACATTTAATCATGGTTCAGATTTAGTTCATCGAATATGTAGTGCCATCCTGCCAATTTAATTTCAACATATATATCGACATCTTAAATAGTATTTCCTAGTTCTTAATGCATTTGTCATTTAAAATATTGTAGAAATTATTTCGAAAATATGTCTATCTTCTTGAGAAAAGAATACTTACAAAATGCCTAACCACTTTTCATTATTTTTTTTCGTTATATGATAAGAATATTTTCGAACTAATTTATACATCAATCAAGATTAAATCTCTTCTAAATAATCTCGAGAGTATACTATTTACATCGACTTATATATTCAAAAAAATTTAATAAAAATTTTCTAAATACCGAGCTAAACATTTTAACCTATAAAATAAAAAAAGTGAATAAATACTTTTAACTACTATACCAATACTTGGAATTAAAATATGAAAATAAAATGTTAGATGGAAATTGATGGTTATTTTTGTTTCATTTTTCAATGGATGCTTCCACTTTTATTTTTCTTTAGTGTTGTATTTATATGTCGGTATGTAAAAGGATATATATATATACACACACTAACGGTAGTTTTCTTATTGTTATTGCACTACAAGAAAATCGCCATTTAGTATTGGAACAATCCATCGCTATTAAGTGCAAATCCGTCATTAATAGCGTTTAGCGATGGATTTTCGATCGAAAAAAATTCGTCATTAAAACACTTATTGCCTACCTTAGCGACGGATGAACAGTATCCATCACTAAATTAATGACGATTTTTTTGTTGCTAAATCTCTATATTCCATCACTAATTGACCATCTTCCCATCAAAAAATACATCGCTATTCCATTGCTAAATCTGCGACTAATTTTGTTGTCACTATTCCGTCACAATTCATCACTAAATGTAAAAAAAAATTCCAATGCTAATCCGTCTCTAAGTTTATTATTATTATTTTAAATTGATAATATTTTTTTAATTTGTGATATTCTCGGTAGTAACTAAAAATTAGAATAAATAACGTACTATAAAAATTTAATCTTTTATTAAAATTTAAATATTATAAATTAAATTTAAATTAATATTAAAAATATTCATTTGTATGTAAGAAAAAAAGAAAAAAAATACCAAAAATGAACTCGTCACTCTTAATCATTATCCCGATCATCTAATTCCATATCCTCCTCTTGGGGCTCGGTGGGAGGGAAGGTAGAGTTCGATCGGTGGGTCGATCTGCAAGCAACTCGAATGACTCGCATCGGCCTATGTAGCATCAAGGCAAGCAACTCATACTAAGACCGTAGCCCTTGTATGGTACTCTACTACTCGCGTGACAATGTTGTGCAACTCTTTTTATTTAGACTTCATCCCTTTCATCGCCTCCTCGTAACCTCCTCGAGAATCCGGTATATATACTACGACAACAAGAAGGATGAGCCGACGTTCCTTAATTGGGACAAATAATGCAACACCCGTGAATTTATACCATATATCCTCTTCTTCTTCTCCCTTCTACGGTCTCGACGAATATATCGTTCTTGTCCACTTGTGACTCTAGGATTCCTTCTCCTCGTTACTTCTTAATGGCTTCTCGTATGAGCTCATCAACACACTCCTGCATAATTAAAATAATTATAACGTTAAAATATTAAATAATTTTATAGATTATATTTACATATATAAAAATTAAAAATACTTACCATTGTATGCTAGATGCACATATCGATGAAAGTGTCATCTTGTGGCTTGTAAGTGGGCCTAAACAATTTCAAACTCGTCGGCTCGTGTCCCAATTTTACCGCTTGAAAGAAATGAATCACAAATAATATATGTAAATTAAAATTTCTTAAATATTTAATAGTATAAGATATGATTTACCAAGCGACGGACGTGCTCTTCCAAAGAGATGGACCCTCCAATATGCTTGGAAAAGCTCACACCGGGGCCACCGATCTTCGATATCCGGTTTTGCTACGCTTGCTTTGAACAATCCTTACGATCGGGTATGGGAAAATCTTGATGCCATGAGTCCCAAAACTCCTACCTAATAAAATTAGGCCATCCGGCGATAAACCATGGTTGTAGATGAAGTTGGAGTAGCGGTTCCTTGCCGAGCCTCCCAAGCATCTCTAGCAAACACCTCGATGGCCGAATCCCAGTAAAAATATTTATGTATGAATTAATATTAACTAGTTCATTTAATGTTAAAATAATATTTTAAATATAATAAAAACAAATAAGTAATACGTTATCTTAAACTTACTAAAGTAAGACTCGTTTAATGAGCTTCAAGACGGATTTCATGCCAACCGACCAACTTCCAACTACTCCTTGAATGTCATGGTTATCCTCGTGGAATAATCTCTATCGGACAAAATGAAACCGTCGAACATCTAAAAAAAAAAATGCTCGGTAATTACCGAAATGATATAGTAAAATAAAAAAAATAATGATGTCATCTTTAGAAAAATAATATCGCTCGTGAATGACAAAAACATGTCGTCGACTAAAGGAGCCTTGGGAGCTATCTGCAAGTGGCAGCTAAGTCGATAGATATGGTACCATCTCGCGACCGGAGTAGCGTCTCCTTGCCGAGCCTCCCAAGCATCTCTAGCAAACAACTCGATGGCCAAATCCCGGTAAAAATATTTTTGTACGAATTAATATTAACTAGTTCATTTAATGTTAAAATAATATTTTAAATATAATAAAAAAATAAGTAATACGTTATCTTAAACTTACTAAAGTAGACCTGTTTAGTGAGCTTCAAAATAGATTTCATGCCAACCCACCAATGTCCAACCACTCCTTGAATGTCATGGTTATCCTCGTGGAATAATCTCTACTAGACAAAATGAAACCGTCAAACATCACCAAAAAAAATGCTTAGTAATTATTGAAATGATATAGTAAAATAAAAAAATAATGATGTCATCTTTAGAAAATTAATATCTCTCATGAACGACAAAAACATGCTGCCGATTAGAGGAGTCTTGAGAGTTATCTGCGATGTGCAGATACGTCGATAGATATGGTAGCATCCGCAACCGGTGCTAGAACCTCTATGGCCAATATGAGAACCTCCGTAGGTGGGGGAGCCTCTATGTTAGGAGCCGCTCTAGATGTGCTGGCTCCGTAGGAGAAAAGGAAAAACGTCCCGAGCTATGGGAGCCTGCAGGATCCACGTACAAGCACTCGAAAATGGGGGATCCCGATCGATGTTAGTTGGGGATCCCCGTGGGCTATCGTCATACGAGGATGCACGTCCACCACTATTAGAATGTGATTCAATAGTGATTGTGGGAGGTCGGTCCAAACCATGCGTCATAACCGAATAATATAACTTAAGACAATTAAACAAAATAATAATTAAAAAAAATTATAATTCTTTCCATGAGAAAATTATGAAAGTGAAAAAATAAATTAAAAATAAAAGAGATAAGAAGTGTAGAAAAAATATAAAATTTTTAAAATACAAATTAGCTTTTAAAAAATTCATCCAATTAATAAAAAAACATTAAAAAAGGGGGCTAGAATCTATCGGGGCCAGCTTTCTAAACATGCTCAAGGTTAGCCCAATATATAAGAAGACAAAAAAAAAACAAAAAAAAGGAAGGAAGGCCAACTAAGGACTCGCCCCTTCAATTTCAAATTGTAAGCAAAATTATTGCTCATTTGTTTTGTGAATATATATATATATAAGAATTTTAATAAGTATTACATAAAATTGTAAATATTAAGATTTCATTCCGTCTAGTAGAGATTATCAAGTTAACCTAACAACTAGGCCAACTAAGGACTCATCATTTCAAGTTCAAATTGAAAGCAAAATTATTGCTCGTTTGTTTTATATATAAGAATTTAGTATTACATAAAATTGTGAATGTTAATATTTCATTCCGTCTAGTAGAGATTATCAATTTAACCTAACAACTAAGATTTATTTATAGCTCGAACATGGAGAGAATCTTAAAGTACAAATAAGATTAGTGTCCATGCATGGAATCTTAAAGTCCAAACAAAATTAGAATTTTAGGATTGACTATATTAATATTTACTTTTATGTCTATGCATGGAATCTTAAAGTACAAACAAGATTAGTGTATTTCAAGATTAGATTGATCCAAATTATGTTTTCCAAGTGGTTGATGTCGCCCTTTATTTTCTTGGCCCTCGGTCTCCAAGTTGCCAACAATTTTAATTGAAAACGTTGCTTCCTCCAAAAATGACATTCATGGATTGTTCTTGAAATTAGGTAGAACTTGTTAATAA
The DNA here is from genome assembly GCA_963924115.1 of Dovyalis caffra. Lineage (NCBI taxonomy): Eukaryota > Viridiplantae > Streptophyta > Magnoliopsida > Malpighiales > Salicaceae > Dovyalis > Dovyalis caffra. The sequence continues at coordinate 2,684,325 of CAWUPB010001009.1, read as the reverse complement.
TGATTCAACAATCTTTTCACATATTTCAATCGTCTTTTGATTTGCATTTCAAAATTAATCGGAGATTTGAATCTTATTGTTGATATATGTGCAAAAAAAATTTCACATTAATTTTTTTGAACATCACTAGAATTATTTCCATGTTTCAAATCTTGGATCATCCTTCTCTTTGAGCCTAAATATTCTCTTATTAAGCCTTGTCTACTTAAAAAATTCCTTCCTTACGTAGCCCCTTGAATCTCAAGTGATAAGACATCATTGGTGGTGCATATTCTTTTTCTTGCTTGTAGAAATCAGCTCATATGACAGTCCATTTGATCGTAGGATAAAGTCGTATAAAGGACTATAAATTTTTGGAAATCTTAATATTCATCACCACATATCATTAACTTGATAATTGGGTATGAACAATTAACGAATTAAAATAACAATTACCGAATTAAACTAACAATTAATAGAATCAAACTAATAACTAAGAAAAATAATCTTTTAATTAACAAAATTAATCTAATTAATAAAAAAAATAAGAGAGAGAGAACAAACCATATGCGAGGAGGGAGAGGAGAGACTATCATAGTAGTTTCAATATGGTTTTTGGGGAGAGACGGGTGCCTTATCAAAATGAGTAGGTCGGGTAGGGAGTAGGGTGGCGTGGCGGTGGTGGTTGGGGTTGGTGGGGGCGGCAACGAGAGAGGAGGTGCAAAGGGAAAGGGGGAAATTAAGGGGAAAAAAAGGGTCGACAAGTTTTAGGGATTTAAGATTAGCAACGGATGCAATTTCGTCACTAATTTAAATTTTAAACTATCGCCCAATTTTTTGAACTTTTTAGAGATTTGGGTAAATTAACAATGGAATACATTTTGTTACTAATTAGTGATAGAACAAATAATGTAGCAACGGAGTGTATTCGTCGCCGATCCAACGATGGTTTTTACCGACGAAAATGATTCTTTGTCACTAAATTCCCTCGCTAATCTATCAAAATTCCCTCGCTAAAATTAGCATGGATTTTTGTCGTATGCTTTAGTGACGGAATTGTTTTTGTCGATAAATGTCCGTCGCGAGTCCGTCTCAAATTATTGCATTTTTAATTTCATGGTCATTCAATTGCAATTTTATCACTCGAAATTAAGCATGGATTATTACCATGTGCTTGAGCGATGGAATTTGTTTTATCGCAAATCCATCACAAATTGTTGCATTTTCAATTTTATAGTCATTCGATCACTATTCGGTAGCTAATTAGTGGCGAAATACAATGTGCCGTTAATTATCTATTTTCTTGTAGTGTTGTATTTCGTCTATCTTTGTTTTTTAAGTTTATCTATATTTATTAATGATTGGTCCTATCCGTGCTTTATATTTAGCTTTTAGACTTTGAAATTGTTCTTCACCGTATATCAATACATTTTGCAAGTGAATATATTATTATTTCCTGATCTTATGCTGCAATCCTTAGAAAAGAAAATTTATAAAATATAACGACTACATTTTGCAAGTGAATGTATGATGATTTCATGATCTTATGCTGCAATCCTTAGTGAAGAAAATTGATAAAATATAACGAAAGGAGTGTCAATCATAACACTCTTTAGCTTAGTTAAGGATTAAAATAATAATAATAATAATAATAATTTTAGAAATGTTAATCTATATGGTCTATAGTTCAAGAAATAGTTGTCGATATTAGCTTATATCCTATAGAGAAATTATTAAATATATCAATAATTGTATTTCTTTCATTACGTGACTTATCTCCAAAGAAAAAAATATTCATGGATTTCATTTTTATGGAAGAAAAAAAGAGTACAATTTTGCATACTAATTTTTCCATATGAGAAAACCAAAAGCCACCGATTGGGGACAGGTGCAAGCAAATACAGCTCCACACAAATGCCAGTAAGCACGTCAACAGATGGATGAGAAAAACCAAACAACGCCCCACCCCACCACCCAAAATGCCACGAGCATATATAATTAGTCATCCAATCTGCCTTCTTTAAAAAATCTATCTATTTTCTGGAGGAAAAAAAAAAAAAAAGCTACCTGATTAATCTTCCAATGTAGGTACATATACAAGCCTGTGATTATCTTTAGTTTTTGCTTGGACAATATCCAAATTCTTGTCTGGCTAGTTCTGCATTCAATATATTAATCCATCAAGACGCACACTGTTTTCTGCAGGTATTCAACTGATCAATTATGGTATGTTCCATTTCTGCATAGCTGACAGTGAACATGACTGAAGGGAAGGTTCCGAGCAATACAAATCCATCTAGAAATGCCTTGCATCAGCAGAAAGGCAAAAACAGCCTTAATTGGCTGATATGCGCTGCTTCTCGGTTGCTCCTCCACCTACTAGGAGGATGGTCCAAATGGGGAGCCGATAGGAAGGGAAAGCTTGTAGAAGCTTTGACAAAATTAAGTATAAAGGAGACATTGCATTTCTTGGAACAATCCATGTTGTTGTTGGTGGGGGAGGGAGCCATTTATCAGAATTCGGTCCAGTACGGAGTATTTGCAAAGATTAAGCCTTTTTAGGGCTATCCCTCACATTATATCTTTTTACAAAAAGGCTATCCCTTGCTCGCAGTATATTTTCTGAGGTTATGATCAAGTGATTTGGAATCTAATACATTGAACTCCAAATCTTAATAAAATATTAAATTTGATAATTGAGATAGAATTTTATTGAAAAGAAGTAAGTGATTCATTTTAGTTCTCAACTTTATATATTTATTTATATGATAGGTTCCCCAAGGAATTGTCAAACTTACAGCATTTAACTACCCATCTCTTCTCTTTGAGCAGTGACGGAATACAGACACGTGCTGGCTTGTGCGCATGATGGTTTTGAACCAATTACTTTGGCCTTTTTTATTCGTTTGAACAACGTGTGCCTTGCTTTGTATCAAAAGCAAGAAAAGAAAATGCGTGCTTTTCTTTATATAAAAATTATCCTCCATTATTAAGGCAATTATGACAATAATAGTCTCAAAAGTTAAATGATCATTAATGAAGTAATTTATTTAATATTAAAAGAGGGAAAAAAAAACAATCAAATGTTTGCATCTTTGTTTTTTTTTTTTTTTTTTGGAGTTTAAATTTTAAGATCAAAATTTAGGACAACTTATTTTCTTAAATGTAACATAATGATGCTAAAGGACGTATTTTTAAAAACAAATCATTGAATAAAGGATTGATATGTGGCGATTATATATATATATATATATATATATATATAATTACACACACACACAAGCTAATGACCTATATAAAATTACATTTACCATTAAAGAAAACTGCATCGGAATAGTAGAAACTTAGATGTCGACATGTGGTTTACGTAAACGATAATTTTGAAAAAAAAAAGAAAAAGAAAAAAAAACTGGACAACTTATTTTCTTAAATGCAACATAATGATGCTAAAGGACGTATTTTTAAAAACAAATCATTGAATAAAGGATTGATATGTGGCGATTATATATATATTAAATTACACACACACAAGCTAATGGCCTATATAAAATTACATTTACCATTAAAGAAAACTGCATCGGAATAGTAGAAACTTAGATGTCGACATGTGGTTTACGTAAACGATAATTTTGAAAAAAGAAGAAAAAAAAACTGGAGGGGGGAATAGACGTGGAATTCGAAATGGCCTCAATCTCATTGTAACTATTGATGACAAACTGAAATGGCAATAATGGCAACAATCAAGGAACACATAGGACAATTTTAGGGGAAAAAAATGACTCGAATAAGTTAGTAAGAAAAAAAAATTGAACAAAAGCTTTCACATTTTTCATGCCCAAATTAATATTTTCTTTTATGATTGAGATCTACAATAAATTAGGAGTGATTAATCTAAGTTTTAAGTAGCTAATTAAACTATAATTGGCTATTGATTGTGACATGCCCAAGTCTAAACTTTAGGAATGGTTCTATTCTGGATAGGATCCATCACCACCTATACTTCAATGACCACGACCGAAAAAAATTAATCGCGTGAAACTCCTGTCTATTTTTTAATATAACTCTTCCTTTTTTATTTTTGTTATCACATCCCTTTATTTTTTAATTTTCTTAAAATATTCTCTCGACGGGTTTTTTTTTGTCAATTTTCCTAATAAACGTGTCAGATGGCAAGAAAATGTGACACATGTAATGTCTTCTCAGATAAAATTACAACGTGAAACAAAAAAAAATTAAATATAAAAAAGTCAAAAAAAAATTAACTAAAAGAAATAGAAAAAAGAAAGTCAGAAAAAATCTCATGGTTTTGTCATCAAATTAATAATTTCAACCCATTTAAAAATTACGATTGTGCAAGATTTCGCAGATCCTTTCAGTTTCTTGCCTCCATAATAAAAATCCCCTCCCACCAAAAGAAATCTGTTAAATCGTTGTGACAATGAATTTGTGATCTGGGTTTGCAATCTACAATAAGAGGAGGTTGTGGTTTTAATGGTGTGGCGTCATGGATATATAGTAGTGGACCGAGATTTTCTTTTCTTTTTCAATTTTTGAATATTTTCAATGAATTCTTGCGATCCTGAATGACAAAACAAAAGACTTTGATGTTTAAGGAGCTTAAAATAGTTTATTAGTGGCGTAGAATATGTTCAAGGCGGTGGTGACATAATGCTTTTCTCTCTCCTCTAGGTCTAGGTCCATCAAACCTTTCTTTTCTTCGATTATGTCTCGTCTGAGGATCTAAAACCAATGTCAGATCCTGAATCCTAAGATCCATGTAAGTTTCCCTGTTCTTTTTCTCAATTAGGTCCTTTTTTTTTATTTCTCATAAAAGATTCAATTTTTAGTTACATTTCAATTTGTTAAAGCAAATGCAGATTTCATATCATTTGAATTTTTTTTTCAGGATTTAATTGAAGGGTAAGATTCAAAAAATTGGACAAAAGTTTGTGGGTCACTAAATAATGCTACGCGAATTGCACTGTATCATTCATTCCGCTTATTACTAGTCTTGTAAGTGTTCTTTGCTTGAAAACTTGAACTTGAATATGTTATCATTTGGTCTCTAACTACTCGCTTGCCCACGTCACGCCACGTACTGATAAAAAAATTTTAAAATTTTTTTAATTATAATGTTTTATTTAATTAATTTTTTAATGTTTTTTATAAATTTTTTACTTAAAAAAACATAAATCATTTTTCTTTATGGATTGATTTTAAAATAAAAAAATATAATAATTTTAACTAAAATATTATTAAGAATTAAAAAAACTTTAAAAATATAATTTTCATAATATTGTATTTCAAAAAATAAAGTTATAATTAATAAACAAAATTTTATAAAAATTAACAAATGAAAAACATTTCCTTATTTAATGCTAATGAGAAGATTAATTTTTGAAATTATACTGTATCTGCTACATGTAGATAAAACAAAATCATTTAAATTTTTTATTCAATTATTACAATTTTTTTGTGTGTTTTTCATAAATTTTTTGCTTAAAAAAATGATTTATTCTTCTTTATTCGAGGATTCTTAAATAAAACTTTGTCATAATTTAAACTTGAAATATTAACTAAGAATTCAAAAGCAAATACTTTAAAATTATTTTTGTTTATAAGAATGTATCCAAAAAATAAAGTCACAATTAATGTATAGACTTGTATAGAAATTAACCAATGAAAAAATAAAAATTTATTCTTATTTAATGTTGGTGAGAAGATTATTTTTGTAAAATGCATGCATTAATTCTATACATATTTATTTACAAAATAACCAACAAAATCGGTGTAAAAAACGGTATTTGAATAATTGGTTGGTTCCTTTAAAAAAATATTTTAATTATTTTATTACAAATAAATTGGTTTTATAATATTAAAAAAATACTCATAGTAAATAATTTGTATTATGTTGAAAGATATATAGTTAATTTTTAATAAAATCAACGATTCAATAGGTTTTTTTATATGTCTTGATCATACCTAGTGAATCGAGATAAATTATTTGAAATACACTTTTAACCTTTTAGAATTAAATAATTATATATTTATATATGTGCAACTATCATTTAAAAATTTTAAGAATTCATGATACATATTGTACCAATTTTTTTTTTTAAATCTTCTTTTAAAATTGTATTCTAAATTTCAAATATAGAGAAAAATAAATTATATTTATCAGTAAATAAAATATTATATAAAAAATATTAATTGGATGAGAATTTTCATAAAAAAATAATAAATTCAAAGAAAGAAATTTAAATGATAAGAGTAATATAAGTCGACATATATGTTAATTTTAAATTATTAAAAGATAGTGTGTGTGTGTGTGTGTGCGGCATGAAAATGAAAGAAAGATAAAAACTAAGGACTGAAAAAAAATGTTACGAGTATGAGAGATGAAAAATAGAAAAAAGCGTTAAATCTGCGTCTTAATGCCTAAAAACACACAAAAAAAGACACAAAAGACTACTTAAATTGTCATCGAGTGAATAGTAATTTTACGCATATGAACAAGTAAGAAATAGGAATTTTTGACATATAAATAGTTTGGATTGTCATGCTATGTTGCGAACCAAATTAAACACATTTATTTCAGTTTCATAACATGTATTATATTATCGATTAATTAAAATATATTAAATTAAATATAAAAGATACAATTTCATCTAATTTTATAATTTTTAATCAATATAAAATTAAAAAAAAACCCTTAATTTCAAGAAATAAATATGATTTGAAGAAATAATTTTTTTAAAAAAACTTAATTTGAAGAAATAAATTAAAAAAAATAGCTTAATCAATATATATACATATATATTGAATAAATTTTGAAGTCAAAAAAATATGATTTGTTCTTTCTTATGCATTTATTTTTAAAATAAAACCCATAATAAACAAATTTTAATATAAAATTAAAAAAAAAACACCTTATTATTTTTTCATTACATTGCATCGAAGAAATAAAATAACAATTAAAATAAAAATTAACAAATGAAACTTTTTTACGGATGAGAAGATTATTTTTTTAAATATATACATTTGATTTATATGTATTAACTTACAAAATAATGAATAATATTAGTATACAAAATTTTATTTGAATTATTAAGTGGTTATTTTAATATATTGTTTCAATTATTTATTTGGAAAAATTATTTTAAATATTAAAAAAATAATAGCAAATAGTTGGTATTGTGTGTATAGATGCATAGTTGATTTCTAATAAACTTAATGACTTTAATGTTATTATTTTCTATACATCATGACCGTACTCAATAAGTGAGAATGTATGAAATAAATTAAAAAATATATTTTTAAAAAATTAAATAGTAAAATATATATTGAAGTTAATACAATGCAATAAAAACTATAAAACTGATTTCGATAAAATTTGATTATGTAAAAAATAAAATACATATATTCAATTTTTAACATTTGATTATATAAGAATTAAGTAAATAAAAATAGGTATTAAAAAAAATTTATTCGAATCCATACATAGAGAAAATAAGTCATATTTATTAATAAATAAAATTATAAAAAAATAAGAATAAAAATTAACTTGATGAGAATTGTTATTGAAAAAATCAATTTATACAATAAGACTAGTTTATAGTTGTTATAAAATCTAAAAACATATCGTACAAATGTAAACAATATTGTATATATTATATAATCATCAGTTTGTGTGAAAAAAAGTAATGATTGATTTTTTAAAATTTTAACACCAAATTAAATATAAAAAAAAACATAAATTGATAAAAAAAAAAAAAGCAAAGGAAAAAAATGGCATGAGTAGTGTTCTATAATCGTTAGTTGTGTGAAAAAAGCTATGATTGATTTTTTAAAATTTTAACCCCTAATTAAATAAAAGAAAATATAAATTGATGAAAAAAACAAAGGAGAAAAAAAGGCATGAGTAGTGCATCGGTTAGGGGATTAAAATTTTTATTTTAAATTTTAGAGACCAAAATGAAACAACTTGAAAATTAAAGAGAAAATTAAATTAAAAAAAGAACTTAAATTGATGGAAAAAAGCGAACGGAAAAAATAAAAAGAAAAGGCATGTATAGTGAAACAACTTAAAACAATATATTTATAACATATTGTATAAATGTAAAAAAATATCGAATATATTATATAATCATCAATTTGTGTGGAAAAAAAAGTAACGAATGATTTTTTAAAATTTTAACACCTAATTAAATTTTTAAAAAAAGAACATAAACCGATGAAAAAACAAAGGAAAAAAGAAAAGAAAAAACATGAGTAGTCCATCGGATAGAGAATTAAAATTTTAGAGATTAAAATGAAATAACCTAAAAAGAATTAAAAAATTAAATTAATAAAAAGAACCTAACTTGATGAAAAAAACAAAGGAAAAAAAAAAGCACGTATTCACAATAACTTGAAAAAAAAGAAAGAAAAAAGTGAATAGTACTCGAGGAAAAAAAAGAGGTGAACTTGAAACAAAAGAAAACAAAAAAGTGAATAGTACTCGAAACCAAAAAAAAAAAAAAACAAAGAGAAAGAGGTAAACAAGGTTGTAAATAGTCATAACCCCATGTGTTTTAGATATATAGTAATGTTGTGTGTGATAATTATTAAACAGTTGTGTGATTTGTGAAATTGGGAAAGGTATGTCTATGGTGATAAACACCATGAAGAGTCTAAAAAGGGCTTTGTTCAAAACCTCTATTATGACTTCATCTCATATTTTCAATGTCTTTCGTGACTAATTACGTTACTCTAATGTTGATGCATTTGATAATTTAGTGGAATGCGAACCGGTTGCCCGTGCAATGTAGCAGACCCGATATAACCAAATCATTTAAAAAATTTTTAATTATAATTGTTTATTTAATTAATTTTTTCTAATTTTTTTTTATAAATTTTATACTTAAAAAAAAACATAAATCATTATTCTTTACGGATTGATTTTAAGATAAAAAAAAATTGTAATAATTTTAACTAAATTATTAATCAAGAATTAAAAAAACTTTAAAAATATAATTTTCATAATATTGTATTCTAAAAAATAAATTTATAATTAATGGATAAACTTTTTCAAAAATTAACAAATGAAAAAAAAATTCTTATTTAATGTCGATGAGAAGATTAATTTTTGAAATAATACACGCAACGATAGAGGTAGATAGAAAAAAATCATGTCAAAATTTCATAATTTTTCTATTAATTTTTTATTTCATTATAAATATTTTTTCTTGTTTTTCATAAAATTTCTACTTAAAAAACATGATTTATTCTTCTTTATTCAGGGGTTTTTAAATAAAAACTTGTAATAATTTAAGACTAAAATATTAATTAAGAATTCAAAAACAAATACTTTAAAATTATTTTTTTTTATAAGAATGTATTCAAAAAATAAAGATACAATTAATGCATAGAATTGCATAAAAATTAACCAATGAAAAAATAAAGTTTTATTCTTATTTAATTTTGGTGAGAAGATTTTTTTTTCTAGGTATATCCATTTGATCTAAATATATTTATTTATAAAATAATCAGCAAAATTAGCATAAAAAAAACTATATTTGAATAATTAGTTGGTTCCTTTAAAAAAATATTTTAATTATTTATTTCAAATAAATTGGTTATATAATGTTAAAAAAATATTCATAATAGATAATTAGTATTATATTGGAAGATGTATAGTTAATTTTTAATATAAAAATAAGAATAAAAATGAACTCAATGTGAATTTTTATAATAAATTAAAAATATCAATTTTAAACAATATGAATAGTATATATTTATTCTTAAATCTAAAAACATATCGTATATATTATACAATTGTCGGTCTATGTGGAAAAAAATAATTATGTTGGAAGACGTATAGTTAATTTTTAATGTAAAAATAAGAATAAAAGTTAACTTGATGTAAATTTTTATAATAAATTGAAAAGATCAATTTTAAACAATAAGAATAGTATACATTTATTTCAAAATCTAAAAACATATCGCATATATTATATAATTGTCGGTTTATGTGAAAAAAAATAACGATTGATATTTATTTACAAAATAATCAATAAAATTAGCATAGAAAAATATGTTAGAATAATTGGTTGGTTCCTTTAAAAAATTATTTTAATTATTTTATTTCAAATAAATTGGTTTTATAATGTTAAAAAAAAAATTCATAGTAAATAATTTGTATTATGCTTGAAAGATGTATAGTTAATTTTTAATACAAAAATAAGAATAAAAATTAATTTGATGTGAATTTTTATAATAAATTGAAAAAGATCAATTTTAAACAATAAGAATAGTATATGTTTATTCTAAAATCTAAAAAGATATCGTATATATTATATAATCGTTAGTTTATGTGAAAAAAATAATTGTGTTGGAAGATGTATAGTTAATTTTTAATATAAAAATAAGAATAAAAGTTAACTTGATGTGAATTTTTATAATAAATTGAAAAGATCAATTTTAAATAATAAGAATAATATATATTTATTCTAAAATCTATATATATATATATATATATATATATATATATATATATATATATATATATAATTGTTAGTTTATGTGAAAAAAAAGATTGATTTTTTAAAATTTTAACACCCAATTAAATAAAAAATATATATAAATTGATGAAAAAAAATCAACGGAAAAAAAACATGCGTAGTGCTTCGACTAAGGAGTTAAAATTTTTATTTTAAAATTCTAAGGATCAAAAATAAAATAATTTAGAAATTATAAAAAAAAACTCGATGAATAGTGATTTGTGAGGGAATGAACAATGAAATGCATTGTTCATAACCCTCCCCCTCCCAATCTTTTAGATATATAGTAATATATTGGTTCAAAACAGTGTCTAAAATTAATGAAGAAGAGATTATAGATTTTGAGATGATGGGAGAAGAAGTGATGGGAGAAGATGAATACGATTATGAGTTAATTCTCGTTTGATTTCTAGAAAAAAAGAAAGAAAGAAAGAAAGAAAATTCTTAACTTTTAGTTCTTTTAATTTTGATTTTATACATAAATATTTTTTTTTCATTTCTTTTAGCTTTTTTTTTTTTTTTTTTTAGTGTTTTTTCATGTGGTAGTTTTATCTTACAAGGCATTACAAGTGTAAAATTTTTTTCACCTATCACATTTGCTTAAAAAGTTGGTCGAAAAACCATCGGAGGGGCCACATTTAGAAATTTAATTTAGAGAGCGAGAGGGATGTGATATTTATATATATAAAGAGGTCACATTAAGAAAAATCAAGAGTAGAGGGACGGACAAATCACGTGACTAGTCTCCATAAAAAAAGGATCTTAATTTCCCAAATTTAATTTTGATATAAAGAAAGGATAAATACTTTTGATTTATTGGTTCATGCACAAATATCGGATATCGATCTACTACAACTTGTTAATTTGTGTATGAATAATAGGAAATAGGCTTTAAGGTATGTTGGTTAAAAAAATACCAAAAATTGAGATAAATTGAGATACTCTCTCATAAATTCTATTAATCATCAAAAACTACATTTTACAACCTCAAAGGCTTACTTTTAAATAGGAAAAAAAAAGACATGAAACCCTAAACCAACTCGAAAAGGAAAAAAAAATCTTAAAAATTAAGAAAAAATCTCGAAAATCGAAAAAGTCAATTTAGAGGGCTTAAATAGTCTTTTTTGATCGAAATCATATCTCATCATAGCATAACAATGACTTTGACTCATTATGCTCGTTTTGCATTAAACTAAGCCTAAGAGAACTCAAAATTTAACTAAAAATTTTTGATCTTACTAGTTCGTTTTTTTTTTTTTATTAAAATGTAAGTATATTAATCAAAGAGAAACAAGCTGGGAAAACCAGCCAGAGACACAATATACAAATGTACAAAAAGCGGGAACATGCTCCCAAAAACACAAAGCAAAAGCGCTAGAGCTAGAAGGTTGATCAAGGAAACAAACAAGAGAGATTCCAAGAACAACCAGCTAGAGGCCCTACACTAGCTAACTAGAACCAATTACATAGGTTCTACACCATATAAAAACATTCGCGGATAAAACCAAAAGACGATGTTGAGCGCCGAGAGACCGGACAAACCGACTGCGTAGGCAGGCCAAAGAGCAAGGCCGAGGCAACAGATAGGGAACGGTCAACCAACATTGAGGAGATGGTGATCCTTCTCATGAAAGTGGAAAATCATGTAGAACAGAATTTGAAATCTGCGAAAAGCCCGATCAATTGGGGTTGGAGAGTGAGACTCGTCAAAACAGCGCTTGTTCCGCTCTTCCCAAATAATGTAAACAATGACCCCTAAAGAAAGCCGACGCATACGGGCTTGCAAGTTGTTCCGACGGATAGAGAGTGCCCGAATGGCGCTAGGCAACGAAGTTGTATGTCGACGAATCCGCAGCCAGTGCCTGACTAACGCCCGGAGGCAAGCGGTCCAGGAACACTCGAAAAACAGGTGAGAGTGAGACTCTGGAGCAGACCGACAGAGGACACAGCGGACATCCTCTGGAATAAATCGTAGCCGATCTATAGTTTTGAGCTTCCCTTGAACGGCCAACCAAAGAACAAAAGCATGTCGTGGCAAGGTCCACTGCTCCCGGATAACTCTGTGCCAGTTGACGAGAGGGCCTACCGGGCGAAGGTCTTGGTAGGCATTACGAATGAATTTGGTGAGGCCCCAAGTGGCGAAGCGTGCCTCGACCTGAGAGCTAACCCCGAATTTTCCAAGCAGCTTGTCGCGTGTGGAGAGCAGCGCCTTCCAGGTGGGAGAGGCAGATGGACGCACTTGACACTGCCAGACTGATTGATCTCTTAGATAATAGTGATGTACCCAACGGATCCAAATAGAGTCTGTCTTGCGGTGAATGTCCCACAGCTGACGCGCAAGATAGCACTGGTTGAGAGTAGGCAGATGCCATAGCGCCAGGCCCCCTTCCACTTTCGGTCGGCAAATCCGAGACCAGGCCACTAAGGCTGAATGACCCCTCTTGTAGTCCCCGGTCCACAGGAAGTTGCGACAAATACTAGTAATGCGGGAGAGAACCACCGCTGGAATAGGAAAAATTGCTAGCCAGAAGTGAATAATCCGTGCTAACACCGAGCGCAATAGCTCAAGTCGGCCAGCGTAAGACAAATGCTTCCCCATCCAAGATTGTACCGCGGACTCTAAGCTCTGCAAAAGAGGGGAGAATTGGCTGGCTAAGAGATGGTGAGGACCGAGAGGGACACCAAGATAACGAAAGGGGAATGAGCCTTCAGAAAACCCCGTATCTTGGAGGAGAGCCTGCGTCAGAGAACTTCCTATGCCTCCAAAGTAAATTGAGGACTTAGCCGAATTAATGGTCAGACCCGAAACCCTGCCGAACACTTGAATCTGCTGCGTCAAGCACTGAACTGAGACGCGGTCAGCACGACAAAGAAGCATAACATCATCGGCGAACGCAATATGACTGATTCGGTGAAGTTCACATTGCGGGTGAAAACGGAAACCAGCAGTAACCGAGGCAGACAGAAGCATGCGAGAGAAGTACTCCATGCACACTATAAAGAGGTAAGGGGAGAGTGGGTCGCCTTGCCGAATCCCGCTCTTACCGCGGAAAAATCCAAACAAGCAACCATTCACCGAAACCGAGTAGGATGGAGATTCCACACAAGCCATGATTAAGTGGATAAAAGTACTCGGGAAGCCAAGCGACCAAAGAAGATTACGGAGAAAGGACCATTGCACAGAATCAAAAGCCTTCTTGAAGTCCACTTTCAGAAGGCACCGAGGTGAGGCACGCTTGCGGCCATAGTGCCGGAGCAACTCTTGGAGAAGGTGGATGTTATCCGACATTTTCCGTCCACCTAAGAAAGCGTTTTGCATGGGACCGATGATGTCGACCAAAGCACTCGCTAACCTGGAAGAGAGAATTTTTGAGATGACCTTGTAAACTACATTGCAGCAAGAAATTGGCCGAAAGTCCGAAGGGGAGGAAGCATGAGCTGATTTCGGAATGAGCGTAATAACCGAGTGGTTAACTCTGTTTAAGCAGCTGGCCAGAGGAGAAAAAATCTTTGATGGCAGCACAAAAGTCGGCCCCCACTATGTCCCAGTGCTGTCTTGAAAAAGAGAGACGAGAAACCATCCGGACCCGGGGCTTTATCATTGTTGATACCAAACGGAGTCTCGCGGATTAAGTCATCGGTAACGGGGGCAAGGAGAAGCGCATGAGAGCCTGAATCAGGGCAAGGCCCACTAGAAACAACCTCGACATCAAGGGGGTGGTAGCCCGAGCAGTACCAAGAAGCCTCCGAAAATAGCCAACAAAAGTGTCACCGACGACAGAGAGCGAAGTCGTGAGCTGACCCTCATCATCCGTGATAGCCGCAATAAAGTTCTTCTTGTGATGTTGGGTCATGAGGGAGTGGAAGAACCGACTGCCTCTATCACTCTCTTCAAGGAACTGGCATTTGAGCTTCGACCGTAAAACATTTTCTCCGCTGACTTGAGATTGATCGGGGCCAGCCGGTGCTGCTTGTCTTGCTCAACAAGGCGGACATTATCTCTGTCGGACTGTAAGGCTTGCTAAAGCCGCTCAAGATCATCTTGCACTCGGGCAACGCGCTCGGAAATATGACCGAAGTGAAGCTTATTGAGCTCACGCAGGGGCCGCTTTAGAGCCTCAAGCTTGCGGCAGAGAGAGAACATCGAGGTGCCATGAATACCACGGGCCCAGTGGCTAGCAACAATCGGGATGAAACTGTCGTGTAGAGCCCACATGTTAAAAAACTTGAACGGCTTCCGGCAGAAAGGAGGCGGACTATCAATCTGAACCCAGTGCTTGAGCATGGTCGGAAAAAGCCCAGGTGGACTGAAATGGACTGAAATAGGCAGAGAGGAAACGGGCCGGAGGGGGTTGGCGAGAACTCTGTCAATCTTGGTCCAAACACTGCCGTTGTTCCAAGTGAACTGGCTGCCCGTATACGCTAGGTCCCGTAGACCCGGATCCAAACAACAAGAGCGAAAATCCGAAGACTCATAATTGGACCCCATCACTCCATTATGCTTATCTTCCGGAGAAAGGATAGAGTTGAAGTCGCCGAGAACAAGCCACCGACTAGTAGGATTCCGGGCCCGAAGATTCGTCCAAAGCTCACGACGATTGGAGATCGTGTGAAGACCGTAAACAAAGGTGGCGTGAAACCGAGACCGATGGACAAGGCTACGAATATGGACATGCAACCCTCGAGGGGAAAAATCCAAGAGCTCGACCAAAACTGTATCCGGATTCCAAAAGAGGGCAATGCGAGCTTTGGAGGATTCGGAGGCATTAGAGGCAAGCTTCCACCGCTTAAGCCGAAACCGATGAAAGCGAGCTAGCTTTGTAAGGCCGAGCTTGGTTTCGACGAGAGCACAAACATCTAACTTCTTCGAACGCATGAGGCCAGCAACCTCATGTTGTTTTAGGGGACAATTGAGGCCCCTAACATTCCGACCGAGGACAATCATACAGCCGCTGCAGCAGGGCAGAGCCCTCTTAGCACTCCGTTTCGTCTTCTTTATCTTGCGGCGCTCTGTTAGTGCTGGAGCTTGCGCCTGAGACCCTTCAGCCTGCTCGAAGGTCTAGCAAGCCAGCACCGACCTTATTCAACAAAGCCCCATCGGTGGTGCCTCGCCTCAACAATTGGCTGGTCGAGTCGCGCGAAGCGAGCTTTCTCTGGGGCCGCCCCCGTGCACTCGCGCCCGGCCCGAGCGCCAACAAGAACAGGCCGCGCGCCGGCGCCAGCAAGAACAGCTGCACACTAGCGCTAGCCAACGGAGACCCATACGTAGCGCCCGTGGCCACTACCGACGGCTCCGAGTCACCGAGCCCATGCCCGCACCGGAGGCCGCCCCCGAGCGCCGCGCCTGTCCCGTACCCCAACGGTTACGGGCCGCGCGCCTGCACCAACCCCGAATCCGCCGGCGCTACTCGAGAAGGAGCGACCACGGGCGCTTTACCCTTATCCGTCCGAGCCGAAGGACCTAGAGGAGACCCCCGAACTCGCTCATCCGATTGCTCGCCCCAACTAAGATGGCGAAGCCGGCCGAGAACGATGCTCGTCGATTTGAGCGAGCGCCGGCTTTGGCCCGACCAGAAACCAACGTCCACTCTCTTGTCGCAGCCCCGGCCTCCGAAACCATAGGGTCAAAATGAACGAGCTCCGAAGGAGCGCCCGCAAGGCTAGTAGGCACGGCCGAGCCCCCCGATAACGGGCCTCCGAGAGTCGGCTAGGCTCGGATTCTCGGCATGGCCGACGCTCCGACTCCGGCCGGCCACCCGAGCCGCCTTCCGGCAGAAGCCGTAGAGTGCCCTAGAATTCGGCAGTGCCTGCAGTGCGTCGGGACTCGTTTCATAAACCACTTGCTGGCGAAGAGAGGAGCCATTCGGCAACCCAATACTTAAGAATTTCGGAAGCTCCTCCATGATGTTGACTTCAACCAAAACCCTAGCAAAGGAGATCCGTTCCATGGAGGCGGTTAGCCGGTCACATTGGATAGGCTTGCCCGATAGGCTAGCCACTTTCGAAAGGCATAAAGGGGACCAGGCAGTTAAGAGGCAAATTCGGAAGCTTCACCTAAACCGGGACTTGCGCCATTTCGGTGAGCGAAAAGTCAAAGAATTCGGGCATAGGTCGGAGCAATAAAGGCCGGCCAAAAATCGGATACGGGCCCCCATTCGGAACCGAGAGCTTAGCCTCGTCGGAGGCAAACTTATACACAAGCCAGCCGGAGTCATGGATCGATAACGAAGCTTGACATTGCCATGTAGTCTCAATAATGCCGGAAAGAGCCCTATAGCCCGGAGACTTGCCGGCAACATAACCAATCGAGCAAGACTTCCATATTTCGCATTGCGAATCAGCGGCAAGCAAAGAGCAAGTTTTGCTTTGAGTTATAGCACTATAATGAGTGAGCTTTGGGCATAGAGCGGCATTACGGTTAGAAGCAAAAAGATCACGCCATTTGGAAGAGGGGGCTTGAGAGTTACCTGTCGCAGCTGGGGAGGAGAGTGGGGGTGGTCATGGTGCGGAGGCTCGGTGGAGCCCGACGAACATGCTCGGACGTCTCAAGCCCTTTCGCTGGAGCATGAGCCGGAAACGAGCCCGCAGGAGCCGGCCAAAGCTTGGGCGGGAATTGGGAGGGCTGGAAATTTCGGCGGGAAACCAAATGGCCACCCAAACTTGAATTTTCGGTAGCTGCAAAAATCGGCGGGAATCTAAATTGCCACCCAAAGTTGAATTTTCAGCAGCAGAAGTGTTTTGGCGGGAAGCCAAATTTTCACTCAACTTGGTGGGAGGGAAAACCAAATTTTCAGCTGAACTTTCGGAGCTGCTGCCTTCCTCATCGGAATCCGGCCCTTCTTCATCCGAGCTTGAAGCTTCATCACCGAAAAGCTCTTCCACAGCGAGCGGCGACCGGAGGGTCGAGAGGGCCGCTCGCTTTAGACCCGCCGGGGGGTGCTAACTCGAAATCGAGGCGGATTTGGAGCTGGTGGCCGGAGCAACCGGAGCAAGGACCGGTTCTGTCCGGCGAGGAGTGGTCTTCGGCTTAGGGGCGACTTCTTCTTCTTCGGCCATGGCCGAGAGGGAGAAAGACCCAAGTGACGATAGCGGGGAGAGGGAAACTGGAGAAAGAAATGGAGGGCAGCGGGGAGAGAGAAACGAGAGGGAGGAAGAAGATGAACAGGGGATGGTGGAGAGGAAGGGAAGGGTGAGACAAAGACAGAAAATCAAAGGGTGGGAGGCTCGGAGGCGACGCCGACCGAACTTGAGGAAAGATCTCCATTGGGGGAGGAGAGCATCTCTCTCTACTTTCTCTCACATAGATCGAGTGACTCGAGAGCTCTTACTAGTTCGTTTTTAGTTTCATTAGTTATGGCCACACTCATATCACTCCATAAAGACTTGCTAGTCCACATCATAAATTAACTCGGTCATTAAATGATTCTCCAACAACTAAATAAGGACGTGTTTTGCAAATATCTAAAGTTATTGGATCCCAACCCGCTACAGTAGACACACCGTTCATTCAACTTTGTGAAAAACCACCTTATTACTATCAAATTGTGCCTAACACACTCGGTTAATATAAAAAGGCTAAAAAGAGATGCCTTTGGTTTTTTTCATTTTGTGAAAGGCAAAGAAGGCATCTTTGAGCGCAGATACGGTGAGAGAATTTTATAAGGGAACTGGTTAAATATTCTCACTATACAATAATTATAAGATATCATTATTGCATTGTGTGCTTAACGTTAGTAAGATCTTTTGTACGTTACAATATAGCGTTACGATTTGTATGGAATTAATTGCAAACCTCGAGGAACTTTTCCTGCGGGAAACACATGCTGCTTTATAATTTCGACACGTGACTAGCATATTATATTAATGGTGGTTTTGGGTCCCTCTGTGACCATTGAGCACCTCTCTTTCTCCGTTAAAATTCCTCCCATTTTTCCGTTTTTTGTAAATATATAATGTAAGCATGAAAGGATTGAAGTGCAGAACTATACTGGTTGGTGGGGGATCATGTCACCCCAAATTTGAAAATTTGTATGTTGTATTTCTAAGATTTTGAAAGTTTTTACCCTTTAATTTTACATGTTTTTCATCCCAAAAATCAATTGTTTTTCTTTTTTTCTTTTTTGTTCTTTCCATCTTAAATTTCTTCACTCCTGAAAAGGTTGTCAAAATGGAAGTGGAAAGAGATTCAGTCGAAATATGAATATTTCTCCCAAAAATATCCATACAGTTGCATGAAAACAAAGAAGCCAAAATATGAAATTCAACAAAACGGGAGGGAGAAAAAAGATATCGAATTCAGATCTTGTCCTCATTTTGATGACTACAATGAAAAACAAAAGGATGAGATTTTCAGATTTAATCAACGGCAGATTTGTTTTTGGGGCCCCCTAGCTAGCAACCCTTACTGACTCCGACGACAAATTAACTCTCTGTCTTTTTTACTTCTGGCACCGAAGACGTGCTATTAAAAAAAATATTAAAAGCCTGCTATGAATGAATAATTGAAGATATATATATATATAAATCAATAATGCGTGCGATCATTCGATAAGGATGCCAATCTAATATCACATCGAGACAAGAGTAGATAAAATAAAGACTGCAGCTTTTATGAAGTACTGATTACTTTAACGACAAGAGATTTGAGGGAAAAGCTCTCACGTGTTTCAGGTACAAATTTATGTTTTCCTGAAGTTTGACTAACATTTTCTTCTTGTGCCACATAATTGAAGACGAAGTAGTTGATCTTTTATGCATAAATGAGAGTGAATTTTGATTTCAAGTGGTTTCTTATTACCAAAATACTTGAAGACACGACGGTGGTACTCATCATTTTTAAAAATAAAAATTATTTAATAAATTTAAAAAATAAAAAAATTAAATAATACAATACCCATTGAAATAAATAATTTTTCTTGCATCCTTTCAAAAAAACACTATTCTTGTAAAATTATGATGATTTTTTTTTTGACACTACTAATATCATGTAGCACTATTTCTCTTATTACCACCTTAAGATAACAATACTTTTGTTTGAACCCCCTTTCCATTACCGATCAGAAGTTTAATTAATGATCACAAAATTTTGGTTTCTGCACATTTTTTTCCAATTAAATTTGGTGTAATTTGGATAATAGCTAAGGAAATAAATTGGGCCAAAGTTAAAGGGTACTTGTTGTTAATGGATTCTCATGTGTTTTTTTTTTTTTTTTTACCTCTTTTCATTTTTCTCAGTCACCTACATGCTAAATGCTTAAAAAATCTCCTAATTTTTAATTTTTATTTATTTATCTGATGTCTAATGAACTTATTAGATTGCACAATAGGATAATTCTTCCCATTACATAATCATTAAATAAATTGAAGTTATCAAGACTCGAACTTTATTTCACTAGAGAAGCTAGTTGGATATACAACTATTAAATTAAGCTTGTTTGTGTACGATCTCTTAATTTTCAATAAGAGAAAAATTAAGATGATTTTTAAAGCGAATATCTAACCATAAATTTTGGATAATTAACCCATAAGAACAATTATATTGAATAAGATAAACATTTATGAGATTATATTAAAATCTTCACTCCGACAGCATGCAAGAATCATCTTTTCTTTAAATAAGTATCTTATTATTATTAAGCTAATCTTTTTTCTTTTCTTTTCTTTTTTTCTTTTTTGGAAGATTTATATTTTCTTACATCCATACCTTAATGTCGTAATGTATCATTGTTCCATTGTTTTTATGATATTGATTTTAAGAAATGCTATTAATTATTGTATTCATCAATTTACACAATTATTAAAAATATGTTAAAGATTATAATTGTTAAGAGCTATTAAATGATTGGTAATAATGTAATTCGAATTTTAGAAGAAACTGCAATTTAAATCCATGCAGATGCTGAGCTCATGCTACTATAGCTACTTGAAGGACAACAACAAAACAGATAGACAAGGCTTGAAATTGACCTATGGGAGATTTTCCTGCTGGAGAATTGAAACGGCGACAACCAAATCACCAAAATGTGCCTAGAAAAGTTAAGCCTGTTGCGATTAATGACTTCCAAGTCTTTCTGCTGAAACTGCCTTTTATCGCGTTTCCGTCGCATAATCAGGAGGAGTCCTCCATTTTTTTGATATAGATTTCAATTCATGCGTAATTAATGAAACTAAAAGGGTTGGTTTAGTAGTTAAAAAGATTTGCTTGTCATCGGAAAAAGACAAGATAATCTTAATCTTCTTTCAGTAACTGTTATTTAAAGCTTGGGAATTTAATCACAAATTTCTTGGGCCGACAACAATCTTAACAGCTAATCTTATTTAGTTCTTTTAAGGGGAACTGGTGATGCTTGATGAGGCACGTCATTTGATGTTTTCTTTGTTTATAAAATACAAGTATGAAGCATTTCAAAAACAACATGTGATCATAATGTTCGATATATTATTCAAACGCCATGGCCCATGTTCTGTATAAAAAACTGTTAACCAAGCGCAACCACATCCTTTCATGTGAATATATAAGTAGAAGCACCATCGGTATAACCACAGCAAGAGAGTAGAGGTTAACTTTGTGGGTTACGTAAACCTTTAGCAGTGTCTGTCTGTTAAAGTCTAGTGGGCTTAGTTGCTTTGTTTTGGTAATTTCATTTCTCTCCAGTATAGGCAAAAATGGAACACAACATTGATCACTTTCTGTTAAAAATTTTGACAACATCAACAACAGTACTTGTGTTTTGGTTTCTGTGTTTTGCAACCTTGAGCTATGTTCAAGCTGATATTCATGGAGCTGGAGAGCAAGCACTCGCCAAGATTGACATTTACAAAGCCACTCTGGCACTTGATGGCTCGGCTTTCATTACCGCCCGCCCTCGCATTCTTGGCTCTCTGGTGATAACTTTGATTGACCCGTTGACTTTAACCAAATTTTATGATGGGTGGATGCAGCAAATCTAGCTAGACACTATGATTGGTTTGGTCCGATGGACCAGGTGCATGTAGTAATTCTTAGATGTTTTTTTTTCTTTCCTTTGTTTGTGTAATTGCAGGGTGAGGATTCTGAATGGATAACGGTGGATATTGCTAGCAAAAAGCCATCTGCAGATGATTGGGTTGGAGTTTTCTCTCCTGCAAACTTCAAGTATTGCCCTTCTATGTGCCAATATGAACTGTCTAGTTGTTCTTTGTACCAAAACTGTGATTGACTTGTCCACACATGAATCATGATATCAACTGACATTTATCTAGCTTTAATTTTGTCACCCACCAAACTTTAATTTCTGCAAATTTAGTTGTAGGACCAAAGCCAATTTTATTGTTTCATAAATTTCAAGAATTGTGTTTTGATATGGCAGCTCATCCACATGTCCACCAGCAAATGACCAAGAACTGGAAACTCCATACATCTGTACTGCCCCAATAAAGGTGAGTACATTAGTGATTATATATAAATATTGAGTTGAGGTTAACTGTAGAATCTTGCAGGTAAAAAAGTCTCTAACCTTTATTATATTGGATGTCATTGTTCCAGTACAAGTATGCGAACCATAGCAATCCGGAATATACAAAAACAGGCAAAAATACTTTGAAATTTCTGCTGATAAATCAGCGAGCAGATTTCGCCTTTGTATTGTTTTCAGGCGGGTTATCAAATGTGAGTTTTTTTCACTCTTTTTGCTTTATTTCTGCTGCAATCATCATTTTATTCTTACTGTGCAAATGATTTACTTTTGAAGACTTTTTATGATCATATTGTTAAATGGACTTATCCATACTCAATTTCTTGCAGCCAAAACTGGTGTCGGTTTCACACAAATTACGGTTTTCGAATCCGAATGCACCACTTTACCCGCGTCTTGCTCATGGAAAATCTTGGGATGAAGTGAGTTTTTATGGATGCATTCTTACTTATAAAGTTCTGTGCGAGTCCATGCATGAATTGCATTTTTTTTTCCGAAGAAAATGAAAGTTATATAATCCTGGAAATATAGTTTCCTTTTTAACATCAAGATGATGCTAATGTTGTTTTTAACTTTCCAACATCGACTTTCGATCTCTGGCTTCAGCAAACCTTTCACCATTGTTATATCAGCATTAGGTCAACTGACAAATCTAAATGTTCTAAATGTCTTCAAGTTGATAATTGAAATGTAACTGGCAATTTATATGTTGCGTAGATGACTGTGACATGGACCAGTGGTTATAATATAGATGAAGCTGTTCCATTTGTTGAATGGGGCATGAAGGGTGAAACTCGAAAGCGCTCACCAGCTGGAACATTAACATTCAAGCAAAACAGCATGTGTGGTATGATTCAGTTCACCTTGATCACATGATAGGACTTTTTTAAAAAACTTATTTGCAGAATTTGTAACATTCAATTGCGTTTGCTGGTAGATGTGTAAATTGCAATGATCATGAGGTTTGTTTTTCACTTTCCAGGTTCGCCTGCACGAACAGTTGGATGGCGTGATCCTGGATTCATCCATACAAGTTTTCTGAAAGATTTATGGCCAAACACAGTGTATACATACCGAATGGGTCATATCTTATCCGATGGTTCATGTGTCTGGAGCAAGATTTTTTCATTCAAATCATCCCCATATCCTGGACAAGATTCATTACAGCGTGTCATAATATTTGGTGACATGGGGAAGGTACGTTATCTTGGACAATCTCTAGCAACTTGTGCTTTTATATCAGCGGCCAGGAAATCTATATTAACACTTATATGCTCATTGCAAATTTAAATGAGGAATCCGTACTTCTAACCTTTTATGTAGTTACTCTCACAAGGGAATAAGCATTGTTCTCTTCCCTACACTTCAAGCATCAATTTGGTTTGACTTACCGATTTCAGGATGTTATAGGCAAATATCGTGCATGCTTCTGTTGCCGTAAAGGCGTGAAATAATGAATGGGAGCAACCTTTTATGTCTATTTTCTTCCAAAATCTTAGAGAACGTAACTTTTTGTTTTTTTAACTCTGTCATCTATTATTTCTTCCAGTATAAATTATTGTGCTTCATAAACCAAGCTGTCCTTTGTTTTCCTTGAACCTCTATTATTTCCTAGAAACAGTACATTGATGCCTACTATTCACATTTTCCCTGTGCATATGAGAAGAGATCTACGTTTCTGACGAATGTCTTTCAGGCTGAACGTGATGGTTCAAATGAGTACAGCGATTATCAGCCTGGTTCGCTGAACACTACAGACCAACTCATCAAGGACTTGGACAACATTGATATAGTATTCCATATAGGAGATCTACCATATTCAAATGGTTACATTTCACAGTGGGACCAGTTCACTGCACAGGTGCAGCCCATTACATCAACTGTTCCATACATGATTGCAAGGTTTGCGCATTTGCTCTCAAACACTTTACATAATATGTTTTTTTATGAATAAATATGGGATTTACAACTGAGCATTTTTTCAATGTTTTCTTCTCTGCAGTGGAAACCATGAACGTGATTGGCCAAATTCAGGGTCCTTCTATGACACTCCAGATTCTGGTGGAGAATGTGGTGTGCCGGCAGAAACCATGTACTATGTTCCTGCTGAGAACAGAGCTAAGTTTTGGTAAGTTTTATGAAGTGTACATTAACTAATTCTCAGATTAAGAATCTTGTAAAAGAATTATATTAACAAAAAGGGAATAAAGAATAATATAAATTTATCATTTGACAGTAAATAATAAACATGTCGATGTACCTGCACTTTGCAATTCTGCTATCCAGTTAAGTTCATTTGTCCTGAACTCAATAAAAATCCATGATTGTGCAGGTACTCGACCGATTACGGCATGTTTCACTTCTGCATAGCTGACTCGGAGCATGACTGGAGAGAGGGAACAGAACAATATGAGTTCATTGAAAAATGCCTTGCATCTGTTGATAGACAAAAGCAGCCATGGTTAATCTTCTCAGCGCATCGTGTCCTTGGTTATTCATCTAACTCTTGGTATGGCCTAGAGGGTTCATTCGAAGAGCCCATGGGGAGGGAAAGCTTGCAGAAACTTTGGCAGAAATATAAGGTAGACATTGCATTTTTCGGACACGTCCACAACTACGAGAGGACATGCCCTATTTATCAGGTATGTGCAATTGCTGTACATGCATGGTTTTATCCAGTGCAAAGAACTGAATCGGTGCTTTATGATTCAATTGGTCTGTGCCTATCTTATGGATTAAACAGCGCACATGCATGCTTTTGCTGATTGTCGCATGCCATTTGTAAAGGCTGCATTCATTTTTTCATGAGAGCTCGAGATGGCAATCACATTTGTTTAACATTATCATTATTGAATCTATTTTGAAATGTTAAATCATCAACCATAAAATTGCATTTTGGTCACTAGTCCCTTTTTGACTTTAAAGTTCTCAAATTCCTTAATCTTGTTACTGCAAGTTTTGCACCATTTTCATGTCATTTTGCTAATAGTTTACTGTTTATGCTGATGGTGCAGAATCAATGCGTGAGCCAAGAAAAACATCATTATTCAGGCACAGTTAATGGAACCATCCATGTGGTTGCTGGTGGGGGAGGAAGCCATTTATCAGGATACAGCAGTATGATCCCAAATTGGAGTATTTACAGAGATTATGACTTTGGATTTGTTAAATTGACAGCATTTAATCACTCATCTCTACTCTTTGAGTACAAGAAAAGCAGTGATGGACAGGTCTATGATTCGTTCACCATTTCAAGGGACTATAGAGATGTTTTGGCCTGTGTGCACGATGGTTGTTCAGCAACTACTCTGGCAACTTGAGCCGTCTGTAATAAAAGTTCCTTGTCGAATGCTAGAAGTATTTGTCTTGGAATTATGTTGTAATCCATAATGATGCTCTCTGATAACAAGGTTTAATGAAATTTATTTTCCCATGTTTATTCTGTACTTCTGCTACTCCATTAATGAGCTCTTTATACGGACATGATATAGGATACGATGTTTTTGGCCAAAATTATCAAGACGAGAGGAAGATATTTGTTGAATAAATCTTTGCCAAGTATGTTTCTTTTTCTCCCCTCCCAGTCCCACGCTCCCAACATTATATTGATCGAACCGTATATATTTCTTGTCCAACCACAAATTTCTTGGCTATAGAAGGTTTTTGACCTTGTTGTTAAACAATTTAAAGAACATGTCACAGATAATGATTTAATTCAACCTGTTCTTCACACTATATAATGCAATCCTCACTTCAAAAAAAAAAAAAAAAAAAAAAAACCTACCGTATTCACCTTTCACCCTTTTACTTCTCACACAGCATTGGCTCATTGGCTTCACACATCATAGATGGCGTCAACCACGATTAAGACTTGATTGTCAATTAAAGCCATGAAATACAACGCAAGAGGGTTGATTTGAGTAAAAAAATTCTAATCCCTTAATCCAAGAATCTTTATATATACAAAAAATTATTTGGATAGTTATTTTAGTCTTGTGTGCTTGACAAAGCAAGGAATGATTAGTTTGAGTTTTTAGGTCTATGGTAACTTGAAAAATCAAAAAACATAGACTTAAAAAGCCATGAAATACATCATAAACTGAAATTTTTTCAGAAAATATTTATGAATAAAAAAATATTGTGCTTTGAATAAATCAATTGCTTGAAATTAACCTTTAATCCCCTTATAAATAGTTCTTCCATGACCTAAGCACAACATTTATGTGACATATCTTATGTTTTAGGTTTGCCATAAAATAAAACATTTAAGGTTTATAATGATAATTGTTAAACTTTATGAGCCAAATTGGAACATTTATAAATTAAAGGACTAAGTATTTTTTATCTTTCCATTAAGCCCCATTATCTATGGGGTTAATAGTTGTAAAGATCCCTCTACCTTTTTTTTTTTAATCGTATCCGTCTATTCTTTTTCATCTTATATCCATCCTTTTACATTTAGTTACTATCTTAATCTCATTTTTTTAATTAAATTTTTAAATTAATGGTGTTAACTTGTTTTTTTCTGTTTTAATCTCATCTATTTACTCTACTTATCTCGCTTAATTTGATTTTATTTATCAAATTTAAATAATGAATTTTGAAAAAAAACAAAAAACTCAAAAAAAGATGAAGATATATCTAGTCATTCTCTCTAAATTTTTTTAAAAAAAGATAGAAACAAGAACGTGAAGATAAAAATACGTTTTTATCCAAAATATTTTTTATGGACTTAAATGTATCTTTATGACATGAGAAAATTTTCAATATAAAATAAAATATTTATATTCTTTTTTAAGTGCGAAGAGAGTTTTAGTTAAATTTGTGAATGTCATTTATAATTTTATAATATCTCAAAAAAATTTATTATAATTTACTTATTTTGATGTTACAAATTTTTTAATTTGACTTAGAAGTGGAAATATAAATTTTTGTTAGTATTGGACCAAACACTAATGAGTTTCTTAATTTAATTAAAATTTATAATAAAATTTATATTCTCTTTTGAGTTAACTAAGAAATTTCTATAATCAAAATAAGAAAATTACGGTAGACTATTTTGAGGTATTATAAAATTAAAAAAAACCGTTTAAAATTTTAAAATTTAACTAAAATTATCTTTATATATATATATTTTTTAAAAAATACTATAAATATTTTTTAATACTTAAAATTTATTTACTATCATAGAGATAACTAGCTTGTTGCCCGCGTTATGCTACATGTTGGACAAAACTAAATTATTTAAATTTGATACCTCACGTTATACTACAATTCTACTAAAATATATCAAATTAAAGATAAAAAAAATTATAATAAATTATAATAACTTTTTTAATCAAAATTTTGTATTTAATTGATGATTATTATGTTTTCCAAAAAAAAAAAAAAAACATAATTTTTTGTTTTATATGCATTGATTCTTAAATAAGAATCTGCAATAATCTAAATAGAAAATCGAATCCATAACTTTTTTACAAAAATTAATATTTTTTATTTAAGATTCTACAAAAAAAAATAAAGCAAAAATTAATATAAAAACATGTTTACAAATTAACAAATAAGAAATAATTTTTATTCTTATTTAATGCGAATGAGAAGGTTACTTTTTAAAAATTTATATGCCAAATTGGAACATTTATAAATTAAAGGACTAAGTTTTTTTATCTTAAAAAAAAAACGATGTTTCCATTAAGTCCCATTATCTATGGGGTTAATAGTTGTAATGATCCCTCTACCTTTTTTTTTTTTTTTTTTTGAACCGTGTCCATCTATTGTTTTTCATCTTATATCCATCCCTATATGTTTAGTTACTATCTTAATCTCGTTATTCTGTTAAATTTTTAAACCAACGGTGTTAACTTTTTTTTTTTTTTTCTGTCTTAATATCATCTCTTTACCCTACTTATTTGTCTTAATCTTATTTTATTTATCGAATTTAAATCATGAATTTTGAAAAAAAAAACTCAAAAAATGTGAAGATATATCCGGTCATTCTCTCTAAAAAAAAAAAAAAAATAGAAAAAAGAAGGTGAAGATAAAAATATGTTTTTATCCAAATTTTTTTATGGACTTAAAAATAGCTTTATGACGAATTTTGAGTATAAAATAAAATATTTATAGTATTCTTTTTTAAGTGTGAAGAGAGTTTTAGTTAAATTTTTAAATTTTTGAATGTTATTTATAATTTTATAATATCTCAAAAACATTTATTATAATTTACTTATTTTGAAGTTACAAATTTTTTAACTTGACTCAAAAGTAGAAATATAAATTTTGTTAGTATTGGACCCAATGCTAATGAATTTCTTAATTTACTTAAAATTTATATTCTCACTTTTGATTTAAACAAATTTTTACAATGAAAATAAGTAAATTATGGTAGACTATTTTGAGGTATTATAAAATTAAAAATATCATTCAAAAGTTTAAAATTTTACAAAAATTATCTTCAGATTTTTTTTAAAAAAAATAATATAAATATTTTTTTATACCTAAAATTTGCTTACTATCATTGAGATAACTAGCTTGTTGCTAGTATTATGCTATAGGTTGGATAAAACTAAATTATTTAAATTTGATACCTCACATTATACTACGACTCTACCAAAATATATCAAATTAAAGATAAAAAAAATTTAAAAAATTATAATAATTTTTTTTGATCAAAACTTTTTATTTACTTGATTATTTATTATGTCTTCCAAAAAATTTTAAAAAAAACATCATTTTTTGTTTTGTATGTATTGATTCTTAGATAAGAACCTGCAATAATCTAAATAGAAAATCGAATCTATAATTTTTTTTACAAAAATTAATATTTTTTTAAGATTGTACAAAAAAAAAAAAAAAGCAAAAATTAATATAAAAATTATTTATAATTAAAAAATAAAAAATATTTTTTATTATTATTTAATGCTAATGAAAAGGTTATTTTTTAAAACACACACACACACACATATATATATATATTCAATCATAAACTAATCAATGATATAGTATTAAAAACTATATTTGAATCAATAGGTTATTGTTTTAAACTATTATTTTAATTATTTTATTTGAAAGAAATAAAATTTAAAATATCCAAAAGAAAAAAAGTAAATAGTTGGTTTTATTTATATAGATGTATAGTTAATTTATAACAAGATCTATTATCTAATTTTAATTTTTTTTATACATTATAACTATAATTAGTAGGTTCAGAGTGTGCATTTCACAAAATAATTAATAATATAGTATTAAAAATTGCATTTGAATAATTGAGTTGTTGTTTTAAACTTTTATTTTAATTATTTTATTCGAAAGAAACAAAATTTAAAACATCCAAAAGAAAAAAAAAGCAAATGATTGGTTTTATCTATGTAGATGTATAGTTAATTTATAACAAGATCGATGATCTAATTTTAATTTTTTTATACATTATAACTATACTTGGTACGTTCATAGTATGCATTATAAAATTACACACACACACACACACGCGCGCGCGTGTGTGTGTGTGTGTGTGTGTGTCTATATATATATATATATAATGAATTTGAATTTAATATATTGAAATAAAAATTACTATAAGATTGACTTTGATAAATTTTGATTACATAAAGAAGCAACAAATTACTCATGTAAAATCTATTTTTAATTAATTATTTTAAAACTATATATATATATATATATATATATATATATATATATATATATATATGCTTAAAAATCAAAAGAATTTATCATATAAATTATATTAATACATTTTTAAAAAAGAAAAATAATCATATTGTAAAAATTTGATTCAAATATCCATACATAAAGAAAAATAAATCATATTTTTTAACAAATAAAATTATATAAAAAATAAATTAAAAAAATTAATTGTATGTTTCCATAAAAAAAGAAAAATTGAAAAAATCATCTTAAATTTTGAAAGCAAAAAAATAAGATATAAAAAATCGAATAAATCATATTTCTTCATCGCTAGGCTACAAGAGAAAAAAGGAATTATTTTTTCATAAATTTAGCATAAAATCAATTATAAAAAAATAAACAAAAATACAAAAGAAAGAAAAAAACCAACCCAGGCCCATGCCCTGGGCATGCAGAAGCAAGCCTTGTTGGCCTAGGCCAGCCACAGAGAGAGAGAGAGAGAGAGAGAGTAGCAAACGACACAAAAAAAGAAAGAAAAGATTTTTGGGTTTTTTTTACCAAAAAACTTAACATGCGTATTATTTTTACTTCAAAACATTTTAAAAATACTAAAGTGATGTCAAGAAACATGTTTAGAACACGATATACATAAAAAAAATAAATTTAAAAATTCATAATATTTTAATATCTTGATTCATTTATTTCAATCATCTTATGCTTTAAAACTATAATAAATAAACTCAATTATCTACTATAAACAAATTAAATAGAATATTGTAAGGCCAAAACGGCTGAGATAAGCATAGCAGACACTCCCTCTCTCTCCTCTTCCTCTCTCTTTGTTTCTCTCTCCTCTATGCGTTAAGAGACCAAAGTGTTTTCACAAATGAAATTGTTGATAAAAAGAATCGAGAGACCTCTGCTGCCATTAACCCATTATTTATCGAAACAGAGAGCTGGAATTGCAACAATAAAAAAGTTATGTCTTTCTATCTGCAAAACAAAAAGATTCAAAGGTATCATGTAAGAGGTCTTTTTTTTACACTAATGATGTGTTTGTTAAACAGATATGTAACCACCACTATTCATAAATCTAGACTATTATTTATCTTTTATTTTTATCAATTCTCTCTTTATATATTTACGTTGTTGTAAGTTAGCATTTTACACCAACAAATACATTACATAGATTTGTATAGATATAAAAAATAAGAATCATATCATCATGGTTAGCTTTACCTAATATATACTCCTAAAATTTTTTATCAATTTTTTTAGCTAGTTATTTATTTAGACAAATACCAATATTTAAATTGGATAAATATGCAAGCTTCTTTGCACAATCAATTGGCTAGTTAAGTATAAAAATCAGAGAACCCACAAAAGGCCGAAAAGGCCGACCGACATAGGCTTATTATCTTTAGGAAGCCCATATGAATTCCAAAAGAGCGGTGCTCTTTGCTGTTTTAATGGTTTAATGATTATTGATTTTATATTTGAATTATATATTTTAAACAAATGTTACTCTTCAATTTGATTTGATGGTTATTACTAATAATTTTTTTAAAAAAAATTAATTTTTGAGCTACTTTAAAAAATAATTTATTATTATTATTTTTTTAAGAATAGGATGCAGTTTTTAATTTAAACATAAAATGTTTATAAAATTGTTAAAAAAAAGAAAATAATTTGAAATGAGGTTAATTTTTTTATGGGCTTGAAAAATGAAAATACATTTATATGCTTAGTTTTTTAATATGATTCTTGAAATATTTGCATGATAGATTATGTAATACCTAATCAAAATTTAAAATATATTGGTTTTGGAATTACATGTAAATATTTTAAGAACCAAACTAAAATTATATATGTAAATTTATATGACTTTCTTAGGAATTAAAAAATAAAAATTCCAGTTTATTTTTTATAATTTATTGAATTTTTATCGTTTAAAAAATAAAAACAATAAATTTCAATTTCATAAAATTATTTGTGAAAATGAATAGAATTTTCAATTAGTATCTATAAAATAAAATCAAACAAAAAGACAACATTTATTCAGAATATAATAATTTAAAAATAAAATTGACCGAATAGCAGAAACCTTAACATGCCACATCCAGAATAGTTGAGAAGTAAAAATTGCATTAAACCCGGTTTTAATAGAAAGAAACAACCCTCCCTTTCAAAACATACATAGAGTAGCACTTCTGCAGCAGCAGAAAAATCCCGAGATCTTGCAGATTTTCATTCTAGAAACGGAAACGCCGAAGGAAGAACGCGAAATTCAGAAGAGATTGTGAAAGTGTTTTTCTCTCTCTCACAAACCGAGCCGCTACTGTAAGCATTCAAATCTCTTTGTTTTCGTTATCCTTTTGACTTTCAATTCGAATCAGTAAAACCTAATTAGGGTTTCGTTGTTTCCGTTGAACTCAGGCTTTACCTGTCTTAATGCGTAACTCTACCCCTCCATCCTAGTTAGGGTTAGGGTTTAGTGAACGAGACTCTCCGAGGTAGCTGCCTGTTTAGGGTTTATCATCCTTACGTGCTTGTGTTTTTCTTTTGTTCGGGTTTTGGTTTCTTATTGTTATTGCGTTTGATTTTTGTTGAAATTAGGGTTTGATTTAGAGATTCATTAATGGCGCATCTGGGTGGTGGTGCTGAGGCACACGCTCGATTTAAGCAGTATGAGTACAGAGCCAATTCCAGTCTGGTACTTACTACTGATTCTCGCCCACGTGATACTCATGAGCCTACTGGTGAACCTGAGTCTCTTTGGGGCAGGGTTGACCCTAGAAGTTTTGGTGACCGTGCTTATAGAGGAAGACCTCCTGAGTTAGATGAGAAGATTAACAAGGCTAAGAGGAAGAAGAAGGAGCGTGATGCTCTTTCTGAAGCTGGCCCTACTCGTCAAGCTAAGAGGCGGCGCCTTAGAGAGGAGAGTGTCCTAACTTCTACCGAGGAGGGTGTTTACCAGCCCAAGACGAAGGAAACTAGAGCTGCCTATGAGGCTATGCTCAGTGTAATTCAGCAGCAATTAGGTGGTCAGCCTCTTAATATTGTTAGTGCTGCTGCTGATGAGATTTTGGCTGTTCTTAAGAATGAGTCTGTTAGGACCCAGGACAAGAGGAAGGAGATAGAGAAGTTATTAAATCCTATTCCCAACAATATGTTTGATCAGCTTGTTTCGATTGGTAGGCTTATCACTGATTACCAAGATGTGGGTGATGTTGGTGGGGCCTCTGTTGCTAATGGTGATGATGCCCTTGATGATGATGTGGGTGTTGCTGTGGAGTTTGATGAAGACAATGAAGATGAGGAAGAGGATAGTGATCTGGATATGGTACCAGAGGAGGAAGAAGAGGAAGATGATGTGGTGGAACCAGACGGTTCTGGGGCCATGCAGATGGGTGGCGGAATTGATGATGATGAATTGCGGGAAGCAAATGAGGGAATGAACCTCAATGTTCAGGATATTGATGCCTATTGGCTCCAGAGGAAGATTTCGCAAGCTTATGAACAGCAGATTGACCCACAACAGTGTCAGAAGCTAGCAGAAGAAGTGCTTAAGATACTTGCTGAAGGAGATGACAGGGAAGTTGAAACAAAGTTGCTGGTACATCTCCAGTTTGATAAGTTCAGCCTCATTAAGTTTCTTTTGCGGAATAGGCTGAAGATTGTCTGGTGTACACGTTTAGCTAGGGCCAAAGACCAGGAGGAGAGGAAGCAGATTGAGGAGGAAATGATGCGTCTAGGTCCTGATTTGGCAGGAATTTTGGAGCAACTGCATGCCACAAGGGCAACTGCTAAAGAGAGGCAAAAGAACTTGGAGAAGAGTATAAGAGAAGAGGCTCGCCGGCTGAAGGATGAGACTGGTGGAGATGGGGATAGGGATAGGGATAGGAGGGGACTTGTTGATAGAGATGCAGAAAGTGGTTGGGTTAAAGGCCAGCCCCAGTTGCTTGACTTGGACAGCATTGCTTTTGAACAGGGTGGCCTTTTGATGGCAAATAAAAAGTGTGACCTTCCTGTTGGTTCTTTTAAACATAATAAAAAGGGTTATGAAGAAGTTCATGTACCAGCGCTGAAGCAAAGGCCAATACCACCTGATGAGAGGTTTGTAAAGATATCAGAAATGCCAGACTGGGCTCAACCAGCTTTTAAAGGGATGCAACAGTTGAACAGAGTGCAGAGTAAAGTCTATGAGACTGCCCTCTTCAAGGCAGATAATGTACTCCTGTGTGCTCCTACTGGAGCAGGAAAAACCAATGTTGCAGTCCTCACTATACTTCAGCAAATTGCTTTGAATAGGAACCCAGATGGTTCATTCAACCATAGCAATTATAAGATAGTCTATGTGGCTCCGATGAAAGCCCTCGTGGCTGAAGTTGTGGGTAATTTGTCCAATCGTCTGCAGGAGTATGGTGTCCAAGTGAAGGAACTCAGTGGAGACCAATCACTGACCCGCCAACAAATTGAGGAAACTCAAATAATTGTGACGACCCCTGAGAAGTGGGACATTATCACCAGAAAGTCTGGTGATCGCACTTATACTCAGCTGGTGAAACTACTTATTATTGATGAGATTCATCTTCTTCATGATAATAGAGGACCTGTGCTTGAGAGTATTGTTGCTAGAACTGTTAGGCAAATTGAAACAACAAAGGAACATATCCGGTTGGTGGGTTTGTCAGCTACACTTCCTAATTTTGAGGATGTGGCATTATTTCTACGGGTTGATCTGGAAAAAGGGCTCTTCCATTTTGACAATAGCTACAGACCAGTTCCTCTATCTCAACAGTATATTGGAATCAATATAAAGAAGCCACTGCAGAGGTTTCAGTTGATGAATGATATCTGTTACGAGAAGGTAATGGATGTAGCAGGAAAGCATCAAGTTCTCATCTTTGTCCACTCAAGGAAGGAAACAGCCAAAACAGCTCGAGCAATAAGGGATACTGCACTTGCTAATGATACTCTAAGTAGATTCTTGAAAGAGGACAGTGCAAGTCGTGAGATTCTCCAAACTCACACAGAATTGGTGAAAAGCAATGATCTCAAAGACCTTCTGCCCTATGGTTTTGCTGTTCATCATGCTGGGATGACAAGAGGTGATCGTCAACTTGTTGAGGACCTCTTTGCAGATGGGCACGTGCAAGTATTGGTTTCTACTGCAACTCTAGCTTGGGGTGTTAACTTGCCTGCTCACACTGTGATTATCAAAGGGACTCAAATTTACAATCCAGAAAAAGGAGCATGGACTGAACTAAGTCCGCTGGATGTTATGCAGATGTTGGGTCGTGCGGGAAGGCCTCAGTATGATTCTTACGGGGAAGGGATTATCATCACTGGCCATAGTGAGCTGCAGTACTATCTCTCTTTAATGAATCAACAGCTTCCCATTGAAAGTCAGTTCGTATCCAAGCTGGCTGATCAGTTGAATGCAGAAATTGTTCTAGGAACGGTTCAAAATGCCAGGGAAGCTTGCCATTGGCTTGGCTATACTTACCTGTATGTACGAATGTTGCGAAACCCTACACTCTATGGCTTAGCACCAGATGTTCTTACAAGAGATATTACGCTGGAGGAGAGGAGAGCTGATCTGGTAAGTATCTAACTCTTTTATATAGTTCTTTTATTATTATTATTATTATTATTATTATTATTTTATAAATATATCAAATGGGCTGCTTTATTTGCTATTTCCTCCTGGCATGTGTTACATTTGTTGATAACGTTTTTTTATGTCCTTTTTTTTGTGCTCTATGTCTTCGGGTAGTGGAGAGCAAATTTGATATATTTTACTCATTTTGTTCAATTTTTCTTTAGGTGCCCAAACCACTGTTGTTGTCCAAGTAAATGCTAACTGATGTAGGACAGTTTAGGGGCTGTTCTGGACCTGATTTTTGAAGGAGGTTTAGGGGTGTTTAGGTCTGTATTGATGTGGATTTGCACTGAGAATTATAGAACTATTAGAGTCACACTAATAAGGTTTAGAGGATAGAAAACCTAAGCTTGACACATAGGGTTCTTAGGAGTCACACCTAAGGGAGATTGAGTCACACAGTCAAAAGCAAAGTGCTGGAAATTATTTGATATTACTGCATTCTCAATATTGAAAGACTACATACTGTATTTATAGAGTTGTAGAAGTCCAAATCCGTTTAGGACAAGGATTCTTAAACCTCCAACATAACTATTCCTATTGAGAATAGGAAAACTTATAATTATTCCTATTTAGGAATAGGAAAACTTAATAATTTCGGGACTAAGAAAATAAAATACTAAACAGAAATTAAGCCTAGACCTAGACAGATTTCCAGCAAACTTAAAAAGAATACTAAAATACCCTTGCATTCTAAAATTTAAATAAAACACATAAATCTTAGTCTTTTGTCGTCCGCATCACTAATACTCTCTGTTTCATTAGATTTGGTTTTTGGCATATGTGCTTTCATCTGCTGTCTTTTGGTCATGAGGTTCCATACATGTGAATTTTGTATATTCAATGTGTTCCCATTGTGTCTTAAGCATCATTGGTTTTTGCTCCCAATTTCAATCTGCTTGGTGGTGAATATCATTTATTTTTGTCTGATGCAAGCTTAGGTGCTTGATTGACTGACTACGTTAGTCCACGTCATCACTAGTTGTGTGGGGATAGGTTATCCTGTATAATCAGTAAGTCAACTTTGTCTGAACATGTGAAGATGTGTTTATGGAGAATATGCATTTCTGTAACATAAAAACTGTTGACATCATGTCCTATTGGAAACCATATCAAGTTATGTTATATTGGTCCAGAAATTAGTGCATCCAACATCATTTTGTAATCTTGCTTATGATCTCCAATAAAAAGGTATAATGCCAAAGATGATGTGAAACACCACCAACAATTAAGCCTCTATTTATAACTTCTATTTACATGAGAAAGTTCTGGTTTCAAGTATGTTCTTGGTTTGAATAAGTTATGGTGTGATTGTCTTTCTCTGTTGCCTGTTTCCTTGTTCTTCTTTCTTCAATCACTCATTAGTGTGAAATTGAGGTAGCGTTTTTGAATTTCCTTGCATCAGTCTATTTTTCCAATATAATTGTGATGTGATTCTTTCCGACTCTTATTGTTGTCTTTGTAGCAAATTTTCATTGCATGTATTGGCACATGTCTATGCTGTTTCTTTATATAAACTGCCATGATGCCTTGTTTCTTCTTCTAAAAGTAATGTTCCAAATCATTTTTCAAAAAGTCTAATAGTGTTTTAATGTACGTTTGTTCTCTTTGCAGATACATTCTGCTGCTATTATCCTGGACAAAAATAATTTGGTCAAGTATGACAGGAAGAGTGGATATTTTCAGGTGACTGACTTGGGTCGTATTGCTAGCTACTATTATATTACTCATGGGACAATATCCACATATAACGAGCATTTGAAGCCAACAATGGGAGATATTGAGCTGTGTCGTCTATTCTCACTTAGTGAAGAATTTAAATATGTTACAGTTAGACAAGATGAGAAGATGGAATTGGCTAAGCTTTTGGACCGTGTTCCCATTCCCATCAAGGAAAGCCTGGAGGAGCCTAGTGCCAAAATTAATGTTTTGCTACAAGCATATATTTCTCAGCTAAAGCTTGAAGGGCTTTCATTGACATCTGACATGGTGTTCATAACTCAGGTTTGTGTTCATCTAATTGGCATTTCGGTTTCTTTCTTCCTTCTGTTTTTCCAGTTAGATTCTGGATTTTGCCTACAATTTTTATTCATTTATTTTTGTTTTCCTTGTAGAGTGCTGGTCGTCTTATGCGAGCTCTCTTTGAGATTGTTTTGAAAAGAGGATGGGCCCAGTTAGCTGAGAAGGCTTTGAACTTGTGTAAAATGGTTAATAAGAGAATGTGGAGTGTCCAGACTCCCCTTCGGCAATTCCATGGGATCCCGAATGAAATTCTGATGAAGTTGGAGAAGAAAGATTTGTCCTGGGAAAGGTATTATGACCTTAAACCACAGGAGATTGGTGAACTCATCCGTTTTCCCAAGATGGGTAGAACACTGCACAAGTTCATCCACCAATTCCCAAAATTAAACCTTGCAGCACATGTTCAGCCCATTACTCGCACTGTGTTGAGGGTTGAACTTACAATAACAGCAGACTTTCAATGGGAGGACAATGTTCATGGTTATGTGGAGCCATTTTGGGTTATCGTGGAGGATAATGATGGTGATTATGTTCTTCATCATGAGTACTTTATGCTGAAAAAACAGTATGTTGATGAACATGAGGTCGTGGATCTCACACTGAATTTCACAGTTCCGATCTATGAGCCATTGCCACCTCAGTATTTTATTCGTGTTGTGTCAGATAAATGGCTTGGTTCACAAACAGTTTTGCCTGTCTCTTTCAGGCATCTTATCTTGCCAGAAAAATATCCACCTCCAACAGAGTTGTTGGACTTGCAGCCTCTGCCTGTAACTGCATTGAGAAATCCATCATATGAAGCTCTTTATCAAGATTTTAAGCATTTTAATCCAGTGCAAACTCAGGTCTTTACTGTTCTTTATAATACAGACGACAATGTCTTGGTTGCTGCACCAACAGGGAGTGGGAAGACTATCTGTGCAGAGTTTGCCATACTGAGGAATCACCAAAAGGGACCTGAGAGTGTCATCCGTGCAGTTTATATTGCACCTCTTGAAGCAATTGCCAAGGAACGCTATCGTGATTGGGAGAGAAAGTTTGGTAGAGGTCTTGGCATGCGGGTTGTTGAATTGACTGGGGAAACAGCCACGGATTTGAAGCTTCTTGAAAAGGGTCAAATAATCATCAGCACGCCAGAGAAATGGGATGCTTTGTCTCGACGCTGGAAGCAGCGGAAGTATGTGCAGCAAGTTAGTCTTTTTATCATTGATGAGCTTCACTTGATTGGGGGTCAAGGTGGTCCTGTCTTGGAGGTGATTGTGTCCAGGATGCGATACATTGCAAGTCAGACAGAGAACAAGATAAGGATTGTGGCTTTGTCATCTTCTCTTGCAAATGCCAAGGATCTTGGGGAATGGATAGGAGCTACATCGCATGGCCTTTTCAATTTTCCTCCTGGTGTGCGTCCTGTGCCCCTGGAAATACACATTCAAGGTGTAGATATCGCCAATTTTGAGGCAAGGATGCAAGCTATGACGAAACCGACATATACTTCTATTGTCCAGCATGCAAAGAATGGAAAGCCTGCTATTGTGTTTGTTCCCACAAGAAAGCATGTGCGACTCACTGCTGTAGATCTGATGACATACTCGAGCGTGGATGGTGGAGAGAAGCCACCGTTTCTGTTAAGGTCCACTGAGGAATTGGAGCCTTTTATTGGAAAGATTCAGGAAGAAATGTTGAGAGCCACTTTGTACCATGGAGTTGGCTACTTGCATGAGGGCTTGAGTAGCTTGGATCAAGAAGTTGTGTCCCAACTGCTTGAAGCTGGGTGGATTCAGGTTTGTGTCATGAGTAGTTCAATGTGTTGGGGAGTGCCTTTGTCTGCACATTTGGTGGTTGTGATGGGAACTCAATACTATGATGGGCAAGAAAATGCTCACACAGATTATCCTGTTACAGATCTTCTGCAGATGATGGGTCATGCTAGCCGACCTCTTCTAGATAACTCTGGAAAGTGTGTCATCCTTTGCCATGCACCTCGTAAAGAATATTACAAGAAATTCTTATATGAAGCATTTCCTGTGGAAAGTCATTTGCACCATTTCATACATGATAATTTTAATGCTGAAGTTGTTGCTGGAGTTATTGAGAACAAGCAGGATGCTGTAGATTATCTCACATGGACTTTCATGTATAGGAGGCTCACTCAGAATCCAAATTACTACAATCTGCAGGGAGTTAGTCACAGGCATCTTTCTGATCACCTTTCGGAGCTTGTTGAGAACACATTGACTGACCTAGAAAGGAGCAAATGTGTTGCTATTGAGGATGACATGGATCTTTCTCCTCTGAATCTTGGCATGATAGCATCTTACTATTACATCAGTTATACTACTATTGAACGTTTTAGCTCCTCTTTGACTCCCAAAACAAAGATGAAGGGCCTTCTGGAAATCCTCTCTTCAGCCTCAGAGTATGCACAACTGCCAATACGACCTGGCGAGGAGGAGGTGCTTCGAAGATTGATCAATCACCAGAGGTTTTCATTTGAAAATACTAGATACACCGATCCACATGTGAAGGCTAATGTGCTCCTACAAGCCCATTTCTCTAGGCAATCTGTGGGCGGGAACCTAGCATTGGACCAGCGAGAGGTGCTCCTATCTGGAAGTAGGTTACTTCAAGCAATGGTTGATGTCATTTCGAGCAATGGTTGGTTGAGCCTTGCTCTCCTTGCAATGGAAGTTAGCCAAATGGTGACACAAGGGATGTGGGAGCGTGATTCTATGCTTCTACAGCTTCCACACTTCACAAAGGACCTGGCTAAGAAATGCCAGGAGAACCCTGGAAAGAGTATTGAGACGGTGTTTGATTTGGTGGAGATGGAAGATGATGAGAGGCGTGAGCTTCTGCAGATGTCAGATTCACACTTGTTAGATATTGTCAGGTTTTGCAATCGATTTCCCAACATTGATATGTCTTATGAGGTAATGGATGGTGATAATGTGAGGGCAGGAGAAGACATCACTTTGCTGGTCACACTTGAAAGGGATCTAGAGGGGAGGACAGAGGTGGGACCTGTTGATGCCCCCAGGTATCCTAAAGCCAAAGAGGAAGGGTGGTGGCTTGTTGTTGGTGATACCAAGAGCAACCAGTTGCTTGCCATCAAGAGGGTTTCCCTTCAGAGGAAGTCAAAAGTGAAGCTGGAGTTTGCTGCTCCTGCAGATGCTGGACGAAAGTCGTATACTCTATATTTCATGTGCGATTCTTATCTTGGTTGTGACCAAGAATACAATTTCTCTGTTGATGTTGGTGAAGGAGGCTCGGATGAGTAAACTGCTGTTTGAGAATTCATTTTTCCTTCTCATTTTTGTGACCCTTTCCAGAAGCAATGTTGGAATTTCCAATTAGTTGGTTAACCCTTTTTTTTTTTTTTTCCTTTTTCTGTTAACCTATCTTGGTGTATTTACTCTGTTTTAGGACAATCATATCTATATATAGTTCATGCTGTCTGAAAATGACCGCTTTGGACATATATGACAAATTGACAATGTGATGGAAGATTTAGATTCAGAAATTCAGATGCAATATCGTAATATAGCAGGTGGTAGTGCCTTGCTTCATTGCAGACTTTGGCAGAGTAGGTACCCAGCTGAAATTTGTATCTGGTTCGTTGCTTTTTTATTTTTTATTATGTCCTTTCACTGAATCTGTCGTTAATGTACTTGATTTTCACGATGCTGCATGGTGGTGCGAATATATATAACGCTAAGGTTGCATCATCATGATGAAGCATTTACAATTATCTCCATGCAAGTGAAGTTGGGAAAGTCACATTCTGCGTACTACCTAGCGTATGCTTTGCATATGGATTCCATATTGAAGATGAAAAATTGCATATGGCGTTTTAAAGCTTGGGATGTCCGGGTAAGTCTGTCCCTGATGCTTTTTTTAATTCTGTCTTGTTGGCTTGGTAGCTCAAGGACATCGAGTCGTTATATAAAGTATATATTGACATGGATTTTTTTTCAGTCCCTCAACCAGGGCTGATGTTCAACTACTTAATTAGGTTGGGTATGAACTTGTAGTCTTCTTGCTACAGTATTTAAGGTGTTTACAAACAATATCATATCATTTAGACCTTTGAAAGCAACGAGAAGCCACACGTCTCGCACTGAACTAACTTGACTCCGTTAGTGGAGTTTAGTATCATGAATCTTCTTATATTTTGTTGATATCTCAACTCTGTAGCTATCATTTCTAGTTTTAAATTTTGTGGTGTTGTTTTCCAAGCAAAAGCAGCCACATTTTAGGTTTTTTTTATTGGAGGTTAAAAGGTATCCAGGTAAGCTTACGTTTATGTATCAATTAAGATGAAGTTTCTTCTTAGAACGATATTAAAGATGCACTTCTACTTCGACCTGACCTATTGCATTCTTGTTACTTGTCCCTCAGTTTTTTCATGGATTAATATAGTGTTCATTTTGCAACGATAGACTTGTTCATACAATTAAATTTTGTGTTTTCAACGAACAGGAAGGATGCTCATCCAACAGAAACAAGATGCCTACATGAATTTATTATTTATTTTTATTTTTAAAGTTTGGCTATATAAACAAACTCTTCATATAGGCATACTTGGCAATATATATATATATTTTAATTATTATTATTATGAAAGACCAATCAGTTAAAAATTATTGAATTTTATACTTATCATTTATAAGCTCACAGACTAATATGGTTATTTAACATGAAAAGTTTGTTTTGTCAATAATCCTTTTTCTTATTGGATTAATGAGGAGCCAAATATTTAAACAAATAAAAGCAGTTCCTTATTACACTAAAATATTTTCCATTGCGTTTAGAAAACTATTTAAGTAGTTCTTATAGTTTCACTATCTATAAATTTAAATTATATGTTTTTAAATCTCTTTATAACTAAGTCCTTTTCAACCCATTATATATTCTTTTCTAATTTATTTATTTATTTTTTAGAAATAGCAAAAGGAGAAGAAGTAAATAAGATGGAAAAATTATGAGAAATAAATATATTTTAAAAAATAAAATAATACTAACTTAAGCATGTATGCTCAACGCTACTGTTTTTCCAATGTTGTATGATCCAGGCATGCACAGTTTTTATCTATGAAACCCGGTCCATATCTTAAATATCCAGTAATTTAGCTCCGGTCATGCATCATGTCATTTTTTATCTTTCTCTTCAATGGTCGGCTTGGTAAGCTGGCACAATTATGCTATGCTTATAGGATGTGTATGGGTTTGATAGTGTTTGCTTATGCTATTATATATGGTCCTTGTAAATCATTGCTAACTTAAATCTATTAGATTTGAGAAAGCCCGATCAACCAAGCATATCGGATGATAGTTCTAAATTATGGTTGTAGTTGAAAAAACATTCGCAATCGAGATTGTGATAGTAAAATAACGATTGTGGCAACCAATATTATGAATATATTAGTAACTATCAATAAATCTATTTTAATTATCATATTTTTAATAGTTTTACTAATAGAGTATACTAATAAGTAATCACATATCTAATTATTTATATTATGTAATAATAGTTGAATTTATTAAAAAAATTAATAACACTTCTAATAGATTAATATCACAAAAAAATAATAAATTAATTATTTAATTTTTTTATTAGTAGTGACCATGTTTATTATAATATTATTTTATCCCACAATATTTTTTTTTATCAATTTTCTCATGATATAAATTTATTTTTTTCTTTTTTCTATTTTTTAAAACAAGAAGAAAAACAAATTAAAAAATAACATAGATAAAAAGAAGACTAAACAATTGGATTTTAAGATAAGAACCAACTAATTTATTTTTTCAAACTAAAAAGACTAATTTATAATTTATTCAATCAAAGCTTGCATTAAATTAAATACTGCCGGCCTTTGAATTTGGTGTAATTTATTCAATCAAAGCTTGCATTACATGACTGCCTGCATCTGAATTTGGTGCCAGCAAAATGCAACCTCAAATTTAGTTGAATGATAAAGAATAAATTATACATTAGTTTTTTTAGTTTTGATAAATGAATGAATTAGTATTTGCTGTTCCAAAAATTAATTATTTAATCTTTTAATCAATGTTGAAAATGTTTAAGATAATATACTTCATTCCACAAAATGTTTTTTTTATCAATTTATTATATATATATATATATATTATTTTTCTGTTTTTTAAAATAAAAAGAAAAATAAATTAAAAAATAACATAAAATAAAAAAAATGATTTTGGAAATAAGGACTAACTAATTGATTTTTTCAAACAAAAAACATTAATTTATAATTTACTCAATTAAATCCTACATTCCTGCAGGCGTTTGAATTTCGTGAACACAACCTAAAATTTAGTTGAATAATAGGGAGTAGAATACACATTAGTCCATTTGTTTTGATAAATGAATTAATTATTTTTTTAATTAATTATTTAATTTTTTGATGAGTGTTGACATGTTTAATGTAATATTATTTTATTTCACAAAACATTTTTTTAACAATCTTTTCATGATTTAAATTTATTTGTTTTCTATTTTTTTTTTAAATAAAATGGAAAATA
This sequence comes from Dovyalis caffra, assembly GCA_963924115.1. Classification (NCBI taxonomy): domain Eukaryota; kingdom Viridiplantae; phylum Streptophyta; class Magnoliopsida; order Malpighiales; family Salicaceae; genus Dovyalis; species Dovyalis caffra. Next base: position 2,640,481 of record CAWUPB010001009.1, on the reverse strand, counting down.
AATTTAAAAAAATCATAAAATGAAAAAAAGAGAGGCTAAACTATTGGTTTTTCAAACAAAAAAGATTCACTAATTTATTTTTCCAAATTAAAGAGACTAATTTATAATTTATTCAATTAAAGTCTCGCGTTCCCGCAAGCCTTAATTTTGAATATCATGTGGATAGATTTCCATCTAGTGGACAATTTTTTTTTTGGATAAAGTTGATCAATATATTAAAAAGAAAAGCGTTAGTGAGAAAGTGGCTAAAGTAATAGTTTAGAATACGTAAAGAAGACAAACTAAATGACAACCTCCCAAAAAAAGAGCAAAACTAGACTACAATAAAAAACGGTGAATTATCCGTTCAAAGAGCCCAAATGACGGGTTCTTAAAGTATTTATGCAATGTTTGATTTTATTTGAGTTAAGCGAGAGATCATTTTCGAAAATAAGTAAAATGATCATCAATATATCTAGCTAAATGTGTCGTTATAAAAAAGCAATGAAAGAACGTTGTTCCAATCGGGAGTGGTGTCGTTAAAGATAAGATCATTTTGCATTAGCCAGATTGACCATAAACTTAAATAGAGAACAAGAAATCACACTTTTTTTTGCATATGCTCATGAACATAAAAACTCCACTCGTTGAAAAAGATCATTCACAAATATTGGGATAATCCATGAACCACCCTAACGACAAAAGATTTTAAACCACAACCATCAAATCTCATGACAATAGAGAAAGAGATGAGACACCGTTTCCGAGATTCATTATAGAATGGACATAAATTGGTTGAATACTCCATTAGACCAACATGAAAAAGAAAATCTCTTATTTGTAATTTACAATGAGTAGCTAACCGACCAAAAGCTTTTACTTTTGGAGGAGCTAAGCCTTTCCAAACATAAGAAACTATAGGTGAGTCTCCATGTAGCAAAATCGAATCTAAGATTGAAAAATAAGGCTTGATAGGATACAAGCCTTTTGTGTCAAAAGCCCAAATCCTCTTATCATCAACACCTTGATTCAAGTGAATATTTGAAATTAAATGTTGTAGCCCTTCTACTTCTGAACCTCCCAATCACAAAGCTCCCTTCTCTATTTGAATTTCCAAAACCAACTTGAACCACAACACTCTCCTATATCTAAAACTTTGTAATCTTTGTCAATAGCTAACATGTATAGACTTGAAAAAATGGATTACTTGCCCATACATCTTTCCAAAACATGATAGATCTACCATTGCCGTGCTAAATCAAAGTCCTTTTGATAGCATGATTGCAAGGAGTTGAATTTGAGTAAACCGAACGTGATATCTTTCCAATAGGAAGATAAATTACTTGTAAAATATGAGAGACCATTCCTATACGTTGGTTTGTATTTCCGAAGGATAAACTTTTGCTAGCATGAAGAGTTACCGTGACTATGTCGCCATATCCACTTGAAAAGCAAGGCCTTATTCTTCCCCGTTATGGAACCGATACCCATCCCACCCTTTTTTTTGGTCTAGCCACCATATGCTAGCTACCTTATAAACCTTTCGATTGTTTGAACCTCCACTCCATAAGAAATGTTGCTGCATAGAAATAACCTTTTTTAAAAAAGAAATAGGCCTTAATGGACAATTCTTTATGCTCTTCTACTCGTCTTCAATTCACATCATCTTGTAACAAGATGCCTTATTACTATTATATAACGACCGTTATGTTATTTGACTCTATGTCTTCAATTTTGCATTGAAAGCTTCTAAATTGTATTATAGCAACATCACATCAAGTTTAGTTTGGTGATGAAATAATACATAGGGTGGATGTACATGATCATTTATATAAATTTTTCTTTCAATCGATGATAAAGGATATCCTAAGACTATTATTTTTTCCAACGATCTTAGCCATGCACCTTCTACAAAAAACAAATCAAGAAAGGGAGCATATATATCTCATTAACCACCAAACCAATCCATTAGGGTTCTCCATATATTTACTCACCCTTTCATTAATAACATAGAGGATAAATATATCTAGATGTTTTTATATAATATTCAAAATTTTTTATCTGTTTTTAAATTTTTAATTATATCCCATTAGTTTGTGAAATGTTTAATCTATTCTTCTGATAATGGATTTTTTTGATCGAAAAAAAGTTTTATATATATACGAGGTATTTCGATTAAAAAAAATTATTTGACGAAAAAAATGATCAAAAAGACAGATTGAATATTTTAAATACTTTAAGGAATAAATGGAATATAATTAAATATACAAAAATATATAAAAGATTTGGAGTATTATATAAAAATAGATAAATGTATTTATCCTAGCATATTAACATTACTTAAAGAGAGGAAGGATCGAAAATGTGGATTGTGCAGACAGCTTGGACACATCCGAAACACTTGCCATCTTACAAAGGAAAGGTGCAGCATTAAAGCACAGACCTTCCACGTGATGGATCTCCAAGTGAAGTCGATCGCAGATGTCACATTCATGCATGTAAAATGGCATTACGTAGAGTGCAAGCTCAATGTTTTTCTAACAATTTCAAGTCATAATCTCTTATAAGCAATAATAGCTGCAAGATCATTTGAAGGACATGCGGTATTTTTTCCCATTTGCAGATTTCGTTATCATAAAACAGACTTCAATTCGGTATTAAAGCTCAGAGTACCATCTACTTTCTAAAAGACCTTTCACGGTGTAAAAAATGGAGTATCTTCTTCGATTTCTGTTCAATGGTTCTCCCACCTTTTATTATCGTAAATAAAGGGCTTTCCCTCCTGAAATTTATTGCATTGTTATTTCCAGAAACACAAACCCCAAATCATTTTTGTTTCTGAGATTAAATGAAAACTTGCCATAAATGTGCAGTGATAAAGGTCCCTTCTTATATGTAAAAAGGGAGATGAGTAGCGTTACATGACACCAGTAGTTCAAAAAAAATCACCATAATTTTATAAACATAGTGTTATAAAATTTTAATCTGAAAATTTCAATGAGTATTATATCATTTAATATTTTCACTTTCTAAATTTACTCCTAAAAACTTTTTATTTTTAAAACTGATATCTGGTATCACCAAGCATTTTCCATAACGAAAGGACACCTTACTCTGATGCAGGCTTCCATAGTACGTATTTGTTACTAAAGTAATTTACAAAGAAACAAAAACAAAGACAGAGTGCTTTTGTTGACCAACATCTCTGGATATCAACTAATTATTGAAGGAATTATATATATTTTTAACATGAATCAATTCTCATTTTTATATTGCCGGACTAAATGATATACGCACCTCAGTTCTTGAATTTCTTGAGAAAATCCTACTTTTAGATACGTATATTTTGGGGCCTCTATAGCAAAAAATTGCAACCTCCCTATAACATAAAATCAAGCAATCTATCATATATACACATCTAGTGATTAATACGTTTGAGGAGTAAATTATAAATTAGTCCCTCTAGTTTCAATAAATAAATTAATTAGTCCCTCTTGTTTAAAAATTCTTATTTAATCTTTTAATCAATGTTGCTTAATTTAATATTATTTTTATTTCATAAAATCTCTTATTTTATCATCAATATTTCCATATTTTTTTCATATTATTTTTCCATTTCTTAAACCAAAAAATTAAAATAAATTAAAAAAGAGTAAAAAGGACTAAATTATAAGTAAATTTCAAAACATAAGAAATAATCAGTTTTAAAAATGAGAGGGATTAATTAATTTATTTTTCGAAATGAGAGGGACTAAGTTATAATTTACCTACATTTGATGAGTAAATTATAAATTAGTCTCTCAAGAAATAAATTAATTAGTCCCTTTTGTTCAAAAATTATTATTTAATCTTTTAATCGGTGTTGACTCTACTTAATTTAATATTATATTTATTTCATAAAATCTCTTACTTTGTCTTCAATCTTTACATTTCTTTTTCTTTTTTCTATTTTTTAAAACAAAAACTCACAATAAATTAAAAAAAGAGTAAAAAGAACTAAATTTTAAGTAAATTTTAAAACACGAGGACTAACTAATCAGCTTTAAAATGAGAGAGACTAATTAATTTATTTCTCGAAACGAGAAAGACTAATTTATAATTTACTCTACTTTGAGGTATTTACTAAGCCACAACATCTTTTTTCTTTTTTGATAAGAATTTAAGGAGTAAATTATAAATTAGTCCCCTTAGTTTTGAAAAACAAATTAATTAGTCTCTTTATTTCAAAAATTAATTAATTTTTTTTGTCCATTTTATGTTTTTTTCTAATTTATTTTTTTTCTGTTTTAAAATATAGAAAAAAAATAAAAAAATATTATAGAAAGATAAAAAAGAAAAAAAGATATTTTGTGAAATAAATTAATATTAAATTAAATATAATAATAATGATTAAATAATAAATAAATAACTTTTGAAACAAATAATTAATTAATTCATTTCTTGAAACTAGACTGACTAACTCATATCTTACTCAAATTTAAGCCACAGCATCTTCCTATGATTTATTTTTGTTTAAACTATGACAGAGCCTATTTTTATGTGGAGTATATATTAAGATTAAATATCTCAATTTCATATGGAAATCAATCCCATCCCAAGTCCCAACAACGCCCTGTCCTTGTTTATATACGAAAGAGCAGGAAAGTATCGTTGACATTTATCTCTTTGCGTTTGCCTATCCATCGTCAAGAAACAGAATACAAGAGAGCAAGAAATATAGCAACCATCAACCAAGTTCTCTTGTTCAATAATAATTCACTTCACCTAAAAAGAGGGCGGGAAAAAAACAGATTTTCAACAAGTCAATCATGAGGAATATTACCGGGAATCTAGGTGGCATAAACCTTTCGAAGGTTTGTTAAATACTAAGAGAGGTTTTAGCTTGGTCTGGGATAAGGAATCAGATGGAACAGTACATTCACTTGCTACTGAAAGTGTTGACAACACCACCACCAACAACACTAGTATTTGTGTTTTGGTTTCTGGGTTTTGCAAACTTGAGCTATGTTCAGGCTCACATACATGGATTTGGAGAGCAACCACTTGCAAAGATTGATATTTACAAAACCACTCTGGCTCTTAAAGAATCAGCTTCTGTTTATGCTAGCCCTCTCCTTCTTGGCTTGAAGGTGATGGTTTTGACTGACCCTTCTCTTAATTATATCATTGTATTTGTGGCATATATTATTTGTCTATGCTTTTTTAAGTTGCTATTTATCTATTTAGGCTTTACTCATAAAGTTGCTGCACACCTAGTTGTTTAATTGATATATGAAATGAGTTGAAAGGAGTGTTAATTAAGTAGGAGAGATTGAGGTTTAGTATAAAAATATGGAAAGTCAAGATTTATGCCGACTTTAATGCCTTGTTCAATGTAACAGAATGAGGTTAGAGCGAGAGATGAGTGTTATTTCATTTACTCTTGCAAGTGTTTAGATACCCAGTTGAAAAGTGATGGTCTTTTTCATTTTGGTAGAAAAGAAGAAAACCTCGGAGTTGAAATCTACTTGTAAAAGCAAAAATTGGCAGACCAATTTGTTCATGATCTTATATTAAGGAAATTTTGCAGTTTGATTGGATACCTAGCAACTAGGCTGTTTTTTGGACTGTGGTCCATAGTAAAGATTGGTCATTTGAGTGTATTACTAGTGATTATTAGCTGAGTCTGCCATTGTACACACTCTTATTGAACTTGCAGGTACCATTGCAAGAATCTCTGCCAATAAATTTCTATATGCTTTCAGTTTTGAAGTAATGGTTAATTTGATGTGCTTTTCTATTGTTATTTTTATGATTGCAGGGTGAGGATACTGAATGGGTTACGGTGGATATTATGCACCCTGAACCGTCTGCAAATGATTGGGTTGGAGTTTTCTCTCCTGCAAAATTCAAGTAATGCCAGTCTATGTGCTATTATTAAGCTTCCTAACTGGTCCTTGTGCCTTTTCATATATATATATATATATATATTTAAAAAAAAAAAAACTGGTCTTTGTGCCTGAAATGTAATTGACTGGTGCACATATTATCAACTGAGCCTTTCCTAGCATTGTATTTATTGCATCAAACTTCCTCTGCCATTGCACTTGTAGGACCAACGTTATGAGCTTTGATAGCTGGATAATTTAGGAATTATGGACATGCTATTGTTTTCTAAACTAGGAAGTTTTTGTTCTGATATGGCAGCTCATCTACATGTCCACCCATAAATGACCCAAAAGAGCAAACTCCATATCTATGTACAGCCCCAATAAAGGTGTGTACAGTATGATTTATTATTGAGTTACTTGTAGAATCTTATTGGTCACAATTCATGATTTCCAACATTCTTGTTCCAGTACACGTATGCAAATTATTCCAATTCAGAATATACAAAGACAGGCAGAAGTTCTTTGAAGTTTCAGCTGATAAACCAGCGGGCAGATTTCTCCTTTGCACTATTTTCAGGCGGTCTGTCTAATGTGAGTTTGAGAATCCTTTAGCTGTTTTGATCTCCACCCGCCATATTTAAACTTAAAAGCAATACAAATATATATGTTATAGATGCGTGTATGGACGTATGGATATATTCGGGTCTACATTCAATTCTCTCATGATGGACCTTGATATGTTTATTCGTATCCTTAATTATGCTATATCACATTACTCCTCTTGCTGTCCTAATATTGAATTCTGATGATTGCCTGTGATATTCTCGAACTTATTCCATACTTGATTTCTTGCAGCCAAAACTGATATCAGTTTCAAATTCAATAACTTTTTCCAATCCTAAAGCACCCCTCTACCCTCGCCTTGCTCAAGGAAAAGCTTGGGATGAAGTGAGTTGTTTCTTGAATCTTAATCTCATTGTTGATCTTTTAAATTATCTTTCCTTGAAGATCATTTGAGTTAATGAGTCTCTGCATAAACAATTTATTTGGATTCTGATAATGTACAGTGGAAGCATGTATCCTTGATTTACATGTGGTTGAAGGCTAATTTATGTAAGAAATCAATCTAGAAGGAAATGTAAGTAAACGAAGTGTATAACCCTGGACTTATATTTCCCATCTCACTTAAAAAATGATGCTTATGGTGTTCTAAGTTTCAACCTTTGGCATTAGATCTTTGGCTTTTTGGAAGCAACTTGGGTTAAGCAAACATTTTACGTTGCAATCATTATTGCAGTCAATACTCTCTCATAAAGTTCTTGCACAAGTGGTTTATAAACGTTCACTTCCAATTCAGTTGACGTTTTATTTTTGTACAGATGACTGTTACCTGGACTAGTGGTTACAATATAGATGAAGCTGTTCCATTTGTTGTATGGGGTCTGAAGGGTGAGATTCCAAAGCGTTCACCTGCCGGAACATTGACATTTAAGCAAAACAGCATGTGTGGTATGATTTTTTTCTTCCACGTGCAATAGTGTGCATTTGCAGTTTTTTGATCATGCAATACTTGATTTAATTAATTCCTTATTATTCAGTATGGGCTCAGCTATTTATTTGTACCCAGTTTGGTAGACAGTTGCAAAGCAGTTTTTAGTCGTGAAATGCAAATTCCCTTTTATGACTTGTGATTTTGAGCAGTGCCAATTTCTTAAACGTCATGCTTATCTGAGAATTATTCCACTACGAAACATAATCTGAAGGGTTCTTCCTTATTTTAGGTTGTCAAATCGTGCTGTTACTTACAAGACTTATATTCGTTTACTGAAGTTCTTTTCTATCTTAATTTCTCAAGGAAGATTAAGCCTTCTAGTCAGAGTGCACATTGATGTGACTTGATAGATTTCCTTCGCTTCTGATGCTATCTTCTTATGAGAGAAACTTGATAGCCTAGTTGCTTCCTATTGTTTTTTCTCATGCTAATTTAGAGTTCCTAGCCTTGTCTGCAATCAAAATTAGGAAGCCCCATTTTTTTTTCCATATTTGTATTGTTACATTACATTCAATCAAGTTTTCTTGCAAGCCAGAGCAATGATGAAATTTGTTTCTCTTTGCAGGTTCACCTGCAAGAACAGTTGGTTGGCGTGATCCTGGATTCATACATACAAGTTTCCTGAAAAGTTTATGGCCAAACTCTGTGTATGTTTTTCTTTGGAAGTTATTGATCTTCCTTTCCGTTGAAAAGCTCAATACAAGTAATCTAGTGATCATTTTTTTTTCAGGTACACGTACCAGTTAGGTCATATCTTATCTAATGGCTCATATGTTTGGAGCAAGAAGTATTCATTCAAATCATCCCCATTTCCTGGACAAGACTCATTGCAGCGGGTCATAATATTTGGTGACATGGGGAAGGTAGTTTTGGATAATCTATAATAAAGTTGTAATTTCTTTATTAATGTGAGGAAACCTATATAAACACTTACATATCATCACAAATTTGTATGCGTTACCTCTACCTTTTGCCAGATGTAGTTAATCTCACATGCAAATTATTCAGCTTACCATTGTCAGATAATTGTTAGCATTGGGGGTAGTACCAAACAAAGGCAAATCTCTTCCAGGCTCTGGTTTCCATGAAGAAATAAATGGCAAAAACCTTAAATGTCTATTTTCCAAAATCTGCAACAACATAATTTCAAACTGTCATCATCTCGTTAATGAAATAAATTATGTTGCCTGGAAACCCATGCTAGGTATATGATGCTAAGATGCAAGGCTGTCCCTGCTTTTTTTAACACATTATTATCTATGACTAGAATAAGGGTGTACTGACTACTGATATCTGCATTTTACAACAATGTCTTGAAGGCTGAACGTGATGGCTCAAATGAGTTCAGTGATTATCAGCCTGGTTCACTCAACACCACAGACCAACTAATCAAGGACTTGAGAAACATTGATATAGTATTCCACATAGGAGATATAACATATTCAAATGGATACATCTCACAATGGGACCAATTCACAGCCCAGGTTGAGCCCATTGCATCGACTGTGCCATACATGATTGGAAGGTACTTGGTCATGAACAATTTCATATGCTTTTGAGGCTTTAGTTCATGGTTCTGGATAGTATATAGTACTATTTACTTTAGAGTTCTGTTTGAAGCATGCTTGTTCTCTTTTCTTCTGTAGTGGTAATCATGAACGTGACTGGCCAAATTCAGGATCCTTCTATGGCAATACAGATTCAGGAGGGGAATGTGGTGTGCCTGCAGAAACAATATTCTACGTCCCTGCTGAGAACAGAGCTAAGTTTTGGTAAGTTATGCAAAATTCCCATCGAGTAATTCTCAGATCAAGAAATCTTGGTAGAAGAATTATTAACCGCTGGGCAGAAGTTATTGACTTAAGCTTACAATGATATTCAAGGCAATTAATGGAGCTCAGAACTAATAATAAAAGAGGTGAGAGAAATGAAACACAGAGAGAGAGAGAGAGAGAGAGAGAGAGAGAGAAGGAGAAAGCAAGCCAACAAGTGCCAAAATAGGTGGAGAATTTAATCCTATGTATGCCTAGGTCCAATTATTATTTACACCTCTAATTTTCCAATATCCATTAAGCTCATGGTCCTCGAATTTAATGGAAGTCCATCAATCTGCAGGTACTCGACCGATTATGGCATGTTTCACTTCTGTATAGCAGACACTGAGCATGACTGGAGGGAGGGATCAGAACAATATGAGTTCATTGAGAAATGCCTTGCGTCTGCTGATAGACAAAAGCAACCCTGGTTGATCTTCGCAGCTCATCGTGTCCTTGGGTATTCATCTGATGCATGGTATGGCCTAGAGGGCTCGTTTCAAGAGCCCATGGGGAGGGAAAGTTTGCAGAGACTCTGGCAGAAATACAAGGTGGACATAGCATTTTATGGACATGTCCACAACTATGAAAGGACATGTCCCATCTACCAGGTATGCAAAACTGCAATACGTAAATTGTTTTTCCTTTGCAAAGAACTGAATTCGTCTTTTATGAATCAATTGGCTTGTGCTTATCTTATGGATCAATTAGCACATATTATGTGTCAATCGCGGCATGTCATTTGTGAAGGCTGCATCTAGGTTTAGGTTTCACGTATTATGCTTAATATTGTCATTGGTTCTGTGGTGAAAATGTAAATCATTGGCTCTAAACCAGCATTTTGAGAGCAATTTTACTTAGAGGATCTCTTGAGCCCATTGGGAGCAATTGAATTCAAATTCAAAATAGGTTCAGAGGCTATGATCATGAATGCAGGACTAACACTAAAATATTGATACTGATACCGATATCTTTTGGAAAATAATATTACATTACGCCTTAAAAATATTCTGTTCCTTGATCAAGGAAGAAGCACTTTGAACCAACACTCCATTCTTTTAAGTGGGAAACAGAAGAATCTTGTTGGTATCAGGTAGACTCCGTTATGCCAAACCATTTCCGTCATAAGCAATGAAATGAACTTTCCTCAAGTGACCATGCTTAATTTGCAGTCCCCCATTGTGCCTCTCTCTTCTTCTTTATATTCCTCAATAGGTTGTGAAAATATATTAGATTATTTTAATGTCATTTTGTATCTTACTTATGCTGGTAGTGCAGAATCAATGCGTGAACAATGAAAAACATCATTATTCAGGCACGGTGAACGGAACTATTCATGTTGTTGCTGGTGGGGGAGGCAGCCATTTATCGGAATACAGTGAAGTGACACCAAATTGGAGTATTTACAGAGATTATGACTTTGGATTTGTCAAATTGACAGCATTTAATCATTCATCTCTGCTATTTGAGTACAAGAAAAGCAGTGATGGAAAGGTGTATGATTCCTTCACCATTTCAAGGGACTACAAAGATGTTTTGGCCTGTGTGCACGATAGTTGTCCAGCAACCACTTTGGCTTCTTGAATTATACGTAGTAGAAGTTACACGTGAAAGGCAGAATAATTTTTTCGTCTGTGCTGTAATGCTGCTTTAATTTATGATAATATTAAGTATAAGCTTCAGTGAAAATTATGTTCCATCCTCGTTTTCTTGTGCTTGTCCTTTAAGTGTTTATGGGTTTCATACGTTAATATGATAGGATGTTAAACTGGAATTTCCAGCTCCTGTTTACATATGACATTGCTGGATCATGTCATATTTCAGGAAGAAAATTTCGGATGGAGCAACTAGAATCCAACAATGTACAATTGAACAAATGAAAATGGGGTTCACACTCAAGCTCTTTCTGTAACCTACAAGTTCTATGAAGTGATTTCAGGTTCTACTTTCTGTGTACATCCTAATAAAAAAGCTGGTAAAGATGAGAATCAAATAGCTTTTGCATTACCAGGAGTTTGATGCTCATTGAAGAGGCTGATACAATGGTACATCATGCAGCTAGTTCATGGGAAAAAAAAAAAAGAAAAAAAAAAGGTGAACTTCCTTCACCATTTGAGACTCTGGACCAACCAACTGTAGATAGACATGTCAATACCTAGAGGTAAATATTAAAATGCATTAAATTTTTCTGGCCTATCAGAGGGGAAAACGTGGAGATAAAAAAAGACCTTACGCAAAATAAAGAGAGCAGACATGCGCTGTTTTTCCACTCTCAAGCGAAAAAACATACAGAGGTACATGAGTTAGCGAGGAATAATGCCAGAAACAAACAGAGGTAGAGAAAAAACATATAGAGGTACATAAGTTACATTTTTGAAAGTTGTTATATACTAAACTTGGAGTAGTTTTGTTCATTTCATTTCTGGTAAATATACATGCATATCAGTCCTTGCAAAATATTGGAACAACGCAACCATAGTTTTGTCTTGGTTTCTGGGTTTTGCAGACTCTCTCTCTTCATACAGGTTCAAATTGATGGATTTGGAGAGCAAGCACTTACAAATATTAATTAACATTGACAAAATCACTGTGGCTCTTTCTCACTCTGCATCTATCAATGCTAAGCCTCGCATTCCTGGCTTGTAGAAATGAGCTTTTTCTTTTGAATCAAATTCTACTTGTTGCATGTCATTCATGTTGTTTCATATTGTATCTCTCTTTAGTAGTAAACGAAATGAAATATTCTAAAAAGAAAAGGAGAAATGAAAGCAAATATATGTGTTCATGATTCAAAAAAAAAAAAAAAAAAAGAAGGAAAGTTGTGGGCTATGCTTAATGTGATATTCTTAGAAGAAAATGAACGCATATGGTAATTTTTTTAAATGGGGTTATTAGAGTGAGATATAGAAATTCATTTCAAGTACTACGGAAGCGTATAGAGAGCCCATTTGATGTGTTCTTCTCTTATTTATGCTAATGGCAGCGTCAAGATTCTGAATGAACAACAGTGGATATATTGTAAATCCTAAGCCATCTGCAGATGATTGGATTGGAGTCTTTTCTCCAGCAAATCTCAAGTAATTAATGACAATTCATCCGAATATTAACTGACTAATTTTCTCAAATTTTCTTTATCAATATATTTGTAGGAGCAAAATTAATGTAACCATTTTTTCACTGCATAATCTGGGAACTTTCGTATGTTCAAATTGTTTTCTGACACAGAAAATTGATACGGCAGCCCATCAACAGTAGATGACCCAAAAGTGCAAACTCCATATATTTGTACAGCTCCAATAAAGGCATGTACAAGGTACAATCATTTGTGAAATAAAGGTGATTGTGGAATCTTGCAGGCGAAAAATTCTCTAACTGTTACAGATGTGCCACAGCAGCTGCTGAATGTGCAAAAGCTGATTAAATGGCAAGCAATCTTAGCAGTAGACCTGGACAGAGTCAAGGCTACACATATTTTACTGTTACACTTGTTCTTCTGCTGCACGTTGTTAATTGCTGCAAATTAGGATGATCTACTGGTTAGTGGCATTGTGGGCAGCAGTTATCTCTAAATTTCTGTATTCAAACAGTTGTTGGGTTCAATAAGAGATATTAGATTTGCAGGAACTTGTACATGGGTTCTCTCATCGGATAGGGATTTGTACTGTCTTATATACAAAACTTTGGGGCATTGTAGTTGGTCTGAAAAATGGCTTGGAAGCTGGGACATTGACAGATTATTTTGGAATCAGATTCTTTTAGTGCAGTCAACTTAAAATTGTCTTCGAAGGGTCATTGTGGTCAATATCATCAGTTGATCTCCACTATTTTCGATTTTTTTCATAAATATTGGCAATTGCAGGTTGCTCACATTTTTAGAGAAGCCAATTGGTTGGCTGACAAGCTTGAATTGTATGCTTACTCTCTTCCTTTAGGTATTTTGTTTTTGTCACATATTCCAAGTAAAATGTAGTAACCTTCTTCAAAAGGATGTTTGTGGAGTTGCTTTCCCTCATTTTTGCAACGAGTATGTTTATTGCATAGAGCTTAGCCTCTCCCATGAATAAAAAAAAGAAAAAGAAATACGAGTGCGGGAGGAAAGTGATGAAGTGCTAGGTGGCAATTTGGGTCCGTCATTTAAACAAATGGATGACACATAAGCTAAAAGAAAGAAGATTACAAAACACTTGTGTGGGTGGTTTAAAAGGGTGATGTGGCTGGTTGTTAGCAGTTTGTTAGATTACGGTTAGTATTATTTCTAACTAGCTAGTGTATTAAAAAGGAGATAGAAATTTAAAACTGTCTGGATTGTTTGGCAAACTTTTATTTCTCTCTCGTAATTCTCTTTGGAATTCTTTTTTCTTCGTTTTACTCATGGCTTTGAACCGTTCTTTGTTTTGTTCTCTCTCGTGATTTGTACTATTCTATTGGTTTTGTTGAATCAATTTGTTAATAAAGATTTTCAATACAAATTCATTTGTAGAATCTATAATTTGTCTTAATATTCAATTATAGAATTGGAAAATTGCATTAATTGATAGCAGAGCAATAATCTTGTAACTTATGGAGGATTCAAGGAGAAATCAACAACCATGGTTAAAGGAATTGTGATAAAATAAATTAGGCGAGAAGACAAAAGAGAGGAATATTTCTCCACTATATTTTAAATTGATTACAAGCCCCATTTAAATACCGGAGGCACTAAATCTATGTACGAGTTGTATGGTATTCAACAAAGGAAATAGGCTCTAATCTAGGTGCCAAATGAAGGGAAATAATTAAGGAAAAACAACTAAGGAAACTGCTATTTTAGGTGCTAAATAAAGGAAAACGAGCAAGGAAATACGCAATAAGGGTTGAAAGATATTTCAACCCTTATTACTCCCCTCAAGTTAGAGGGTGCAAAAATATTGAGCACACCTAACTTGGAAAGATGTTGATGCATCGGATCCCGTGTCATAGCTTTGGTAAACATGTCGATAGGTTGACATTTGGTAGAGATATGTGTCGGAGAAATGAAACCTTGTTGTAGTTTTTCTCGTATCGGATGACAATCAAGTTCAATGTGTTTTGTTCGCTCATGTAGCATCGGATTTGCAGCTATGTGAAGGGCGACTTGATCGTCACAATGTAGGGAATCGAAAGAGTTGATTGAATAGACAAATCGAGGAGTAAATTGGATAACCAAGTGAGTTCACAACATGTTGATGCCATAGATCGATATTCCGCTTCAGAGAAACTACGAGAGACTCGTTGGTTGTTTCTTAGTCTTTCATGAAATGAGAGCTCCCCCTAAAAGGATACGAAACCGGAGATGGATAGTCGAGTCATCGGGCATGTAGCCCGATCGAGTCATAATAGACGATCAATTGTAAATGAGTGTTGGAGGGAAACAATAATCCCCGCCCTACGGTGCCTTTGATGTACCGTAGCAATTTGAGAGCCGCTTGAAGATGAGGTGCCCGTGGTGAGGCCATAAACCGACCGAGGATATGTACGGGATAAGAGATGTCGGGCCGACTAATAGTGAGGTAGATGAGGTGGCCTATTAATCGGCGATGATGACCGGGGTCATCGAGGAGGTCTCCAAGTGCCATTGTCTAGTTTTAGATGCTCGCTCCATTGGTATTGAACCGGGTTTGCAGCCAAGGAGGCTCGCGTTACTAAGGATATCAAGGGCATACTTTCGTTGGCTTAGGTGAATGCCCGATGTAGAACGAGCAATTTCCAAACCAAGAAAGTATTTAGCTGGTCCCGAGTCCTTGATTTTGAAGGTAGAGTTGAGGTGAGTTTTGATATTATTGATCAAAGAAAGACTAGTGCTCGTGATTATGACATCATCAACATAAACAAGGAGAGCAATAAAGTCGGAGCCACTAGTGAAAGTAAACAAAGAATAATCACAGAGAGATTGTTTGTAACCAAGTGATTGAAGAAAAATAGAGAATTTTTCAAACCATTGTCGGCTAGCTTTGTTTAAGTCCATACAAGGACTTATTGAGTTTGCATACTCGTGGCTCCCCTTGGTATAAAATCCCGATGGAGGTTGCATGTACATATCCTCATGTAAGTCACCATGCAAGAATGCATTGTTTACATCTAGCCGTAATATGGGCCATCCTTTAGAAGCCGCCACGACTAAGAATGTGCGAACGGTTGTCATTTTGGCAACCGGTGCAAATGTTTCTTGATAATCAAGTCCTTTTATCCGTGTATAACCCTTAGCTACCGGCGAGCTTTGTATCGTTTGAGTGACCCATCGAATTAAATTTGAGTTTGTATACCCATTTACATCCCATCGCACGTTTTCTCGATGGGAGGGAAGTTAAAACCCAAGTATCATTTTCTTCTAAAGCTCGTATCTCATTTTCCATTGCATTCCTCCAATTTGGATCTTTAATGACCTCGGTAAAAGTGTGGGGTTTAGGTGGGATTGTGATTTGAGAAACAAAGGTATGGTGAGAGTCCGAAAGATTATCATAACAAAGAAAATTGGATAGGGGATATAGGATAGAAGGTTTACTCGATCGAAGATTGTTGCCGACTCGTACCGAGGTGGAGAGTTGGCATACATAATCATGGGTCCATTTTGGTGGTCCGGTTGGACGGGATGAGCGACAAACGAGTGTATTAGTTGTAGAGGAAGGATTATCTTCTTGGTGGAGTGAGGTAGATATATCTTGTGAATGTGTGGGAATAATTGAAATATCCGATGGAGTTGGGTGATGGGTATTAGGTGGGCTAGGTACGGGAGGTGAAGCCCGAGTGGGGCTAGTAAGAGGGTCCGGTGCATGGGTTGCGCTAGCGTGGCTTTGTTGGGTTGATGGGTCGGGTTGGCGGCATGCTTGGGAGACATGCACGCCGGATTAGAAGGGAAAGAAAGTGACACACTATCAAGGATAGTTGGGTCGGCATGGTTAGTTGGTGATATTTGTAGATCTATGTGTATGGAAGGAGTGTCATTTGGAGAGATGGACTCCGTGGGTATAGGATTGCCATGAGTGGGTTCTAGATATGGGTGCTCGAGTAATGATTTCATGTGGAGAGAGAGGCTTGGTGGCGAATCATATATGGGTTCCAAATTTGATGGTGCGATGGTGATTTCATGTGAATGGAGAGATTTATGGCTAAAAATGTATCTTCAAATTCAATGGTGTCGGTGGGGAAGAGTTGGTGAGGAAGGTCGGGGTTGGTTTCGAGGGAGAACGTGGAGGTTGTTTCTTCAAAAATCACATGTCTCGCTCACAAAAATCTTTTGTGAATGTAGATCCATCACTTTGTATCCTTTTTGTCTTGAAGGATATCCAAGAAAAACACATCTAGTTGCTCTTGGATCAAATTTATCTCGCCCACGTGGATTTGTGGAGACAAAACAGAGGCAACCGAATACTCTTAAATAGGTAAATGATGGAGGTTTATTGTAAAGTAGTTCATATGGGGTTCTTTGGTGAAGTGGGGAAGATGGTATGCGGTTGATAAGGTGGGTGGCTATTAAGATGCAACTCCCCAAAATTCTAGAGGTAAATTAGCTTGAAATCTTAGGGCCCGTGCAATAGAAAGGATGTGCTCGGTGTTTTCTTTCGACAATGTCGTTTTACCGTGGGGTGTAAGGGCATATGCTTTGGTGAATTACTCCTGTTTTAGCCGGGAATGAGGTGAGTTCACGGTGGAAAAACTCTAACCCATTATCCGATCTAAGGGATTTGAGCCTTTTTCCAAATTGGGTTTTGGTCATGGCGGTAAAATTTTGAATGATTTTTGGGACTTCATATTTTGATGGAATGAGATGAGTCCAAGTTGCTCGGGAGTAATCATCCACGATAGTGACAAAATATCGAGAGCCACCAATGGTTGGAACTCGGTATGGACCCCGTACATCACAATGTATGAGCTAAAAAATACCGAGTGGTGAATGAATTGTTTTTATTGAATGATAAATGTTTCGCCTTGCCAATAGGCAAGTTTCACATACTAATGGTTGCAAGTCTCTTATTTCATGAACATAATATGATCAATGTTGCATTCGAGAAGGTGATAGGTGACCAAGGCGATAATGCCAAAGCTTGTGGAGGGTTCGTTTGTTGATGGATGTAGAAAAATTGGAAAGGGCTTTTGGGATAAATCCGGAGAAAGTGTAGAGGCCTTCAACTCGTCCGCCAATCCCCATAGTCTTCCTCAATATAGGGTCCCGCACCAAACAACAATCAACGGAGAATTAGACCACACAATCGAGGTCCTCGGTCGGTTTACTTATGGATATTAAGTTGTATTTGAAACTTGGTACGTGTAATACATTTTGTAATGTAATTTTATATGTGAGTACTATGGTACCAATATGTGTAATTTTGGTTTGTGTTCCATTTGGCATATTAACGTGAGGTATTGAAGAAAAGGGTTATAATGTTTGAAATACATTAGGATCCGGCGGATGTGATCCGTTGAGCCGCTCTCCAAGATCCAAACAGGGGAATGAACACTTTTAAAATAAGCGAGAAAGAAAACAATATGAGGTTTTAACAGCAGTAGTTTCAGCGAGTGCTTTGTCTCCGTGTGTTTGTAACAAGGACAACGATTGCTTGAAGTTGATCCCGGCTTATCCCAGTGGATGCCAAGTTGACGAAGGGTTTCCACCTCTTGAAGTGCCAAAATTTGATTTGTGTTTGTAGAGTTTATGCCCGGGAGGGTATCCCACCAATTTATAGCATACACTCTTGGAGTGCCCTAGTATGTTACAATTCTCACACCTTGGCTTCCTTTGATTACCATTCTTGCTCTAATTTTTATTGTTGCCGTGATTGAAGTTAGACAAAAACGTAAAACTTTCTACCACATGGGGGACAACAACTCGTCTCTGCTTTTCATCCCGAATCAACATGTTATATATTTGAGTAACCGAAAGTAAATGATGCATTAATAAAATCCGACCTCGAATCGTCGAGTAGGAATCATTTAGACCCATGAGCAACTGCATGATTTTCTCGTTCTTGTTGATATTTTTCAAGAGCCTTTGATGCCTCGCAGTTACACTTAACAATATTGCGAGTACATGTCGGAAAAATGGTGAGAGAATTCAACTTCATCCCACAGCTTGTTTCGACTTCACATAGTATGTTGATATTGTGGTAGATCCTTGACTAAGAGAGCATATCTCTCTATGTACACTAAAGATTCGGGGCCCATTATTCCCGTAATACATCATTCGGATCCGTCTAAATTTGTGCAACGAGTCTCGGCGTACAACTCCATCGGAGATATCCTTGCTCATGGCGTTGAGAAGCCAAGAAAGTACCATGTAATCGCATCTATCCCATTGGTCTTTCAAGGCGGAATCTTTAAGGGGCCTCTCGTAGGTACCGAGTTACAAATTCGAGTTTATTTTTGCGTGAAAGTGCAATCATCACCGATCGACTCCATGGCCCATAGTTTTCGGATCCTTTTAGGACTCGATTGACTAGCATGATCCTAGGATTGTCCGCATGATGTATGTAGAAAGGGTTGTTATAAGGGTTGTTGGTTGGATCCGTAAGATCTATTGGAACCACCGTTTTTTCTTTTGTTGAAGTTTCTTTTTTGTTCCCTCCATTAGAGTGAGCAATGATACCGTCAAAACTTTGTGACAGCTTTGATGGAAGGAAATGTATGATCAATAACCTCGCTCCGATACCACGATAAAATAAATTAGGCGAGAAGACGGAAGAGAGGAATATTTCTCCACTATATTTTAAATTGATTACAAGCCCCATTTAAATACCGGAGGCACTAAATCTATGTACAGTTGTATGGTATTCAACAAAGGAAATAGGCTCTAATCTAGGTGCCAAATGAAGGGAAATAATTAAGGAACAACAACTAAGGAAACTGCTATTTTAGGTGCTAAATAAAGGGAAACAGCAAGGAAATACGCGAGTAAGGGTTGAAAGATATTTCAACCCTTATCAAAGTGCGAGTTTAAAAAAAAGGAGGAATCCATTGATCATCTAAGGTAATTACTCGAACTCTCTAATAGATGTAACAACGTGTTTGAGGGGCATGATGAATATAATTGAATTGGAAGGACTTGTGAAAGGACTCGAGAGTCCAATGGTTGTTGAAATGATCAATAACCATAGTGATGGATAATAATGTTGAAGGAATTGGTAATATGGATAGAGAGAGTTTTAGAAGACACGAGTATGAGTATCCTATAGGAAATGGTTATAGAGAAAGTAATTTTGGGTATCAATGCAACACTAGGATGTCTAGAGTCGAATTTTCTACGTTTAGTGGGGGAAGATTTTGATTGTTGGGTTTTTAGATGTGAGAAATTCTTCTCTGTAGATAGAACACCTAATGAATTTAAAGTAAACTTAGTGACTATATATTTAGAAGGAGAGGCTTTAGAATGACATTAGGCATATGTTAGGATGCAAGGAGATAATGTTATTTTAAATTAGATCGACTACATTGATGCCATGAATAATTGGTTTGGAGTTATGGAATTTAGTGATCCTATGTCAAGGCTAATGACATTAAGATAGACTAAAGATGTACGATCTCTTCTCGGAAAGTTGATTTTAGTAGTGTTAGAGAACAATATAAATCATATTATAGGGTCTCATATAAAAGCATAAGCTTTTGGATGAAATAGTCTTTTGACATGGTATCGGAGCATTGACAATTAGACGATTGCAAGTTCGAATCCTACTACCCTCACTTTCTCTTCTAATTAATTAAGCACAAGACAAAGTGGGCTTGTGCCAATTTCAAGCCTATAAGGCTTTCGCTTAAGAGGGTGTGTTAGATAATAATATAAATTATATTATAGCACTTAAAAGATTAAGCTTTTGAATGAGATTATCCTTTGATAAATAGCAAACAAGCTAACCTAAAACCTTTAAGGAGGCGATAGGTTTAGCCAAATTACAAGATACCAACCCAAACATTCCACACTATTCTAAAAAATTCAACTTTAAAACACTTTCGATGTTTTCTCCAAGACCTAATTCTAATTTTTCCATGAATAATCAAAGGTCTAATGCTACCAATATTACCGGAACCTCTAAATTTCCAAACCAACAACCTCTAATGAATTGAACCATAATTCAAATGGGTCACTAACTCTACCACCTCGGTTCCAAAATGAAAATTTCGTATTCAAAATTAGGAGACTCGCCTAACAATAAAGAAGCTGGATTAGAGGAGATTGAAGGGCTAGTGTTATTGTTGTGATAACGGATACTTTTCCGGCCATAAATGTAAAGGTAGACGAGATGTTTATTTTGGAAGTAGAGGAAGGTAGAATAGGAGAACATGAGGGAGAATTAAATGAGGATGAGAGTAATGGGGAATATAGTGAGGGCATGGAAAACTTAGTGGGGAATTATACCAAATATCTATGTATGCGATCTTTTGGGGAACTCCGTCAAACTACGAAGGTTGTAGGAGAATTTAAGAAAAAAAGAGGAAAATTCTAATTGATACGGGAAGTACTCATAATTTTGTAGACTTGACATTTGTAAGAAAGTATGGTTGTGACATGATTAAAATTCAACTCTGTATTTGTGAAAGTGGTCGATGCGGGGTGAAACTTGCTTGTGAGTACATTTGTAACAATTTTAAATGGATGATAGACCGCAAAGTCTATGAGACTACCGCTTGTTAATGCAATTAGATATGTATGAGATGATTTTGGGTATTGCATGGCTATATGCACTCGGAGATATTACATGAAACTTCAAAGATATGTGCATGAAGTTTCTTAAAGAAGGGAATCTGTTTAGGTTACGGGGGACTTTTGTCAAAGTAGTTAAAAATGAGGAAGAAAAAGAAATTGATTGAATTCCGTGCAAGCAACAACATCTAAACCGATTGCCACTAAATCAAATACCGGATATGGAAGAATTAGGAATAACGGCATGTAACACATAATTGGAAAATAAAACTCCTCATGTGAAAGAGCTGGTTTTAGATGGATTTAATGATGACTTTGAGAAGCCGAAAGGCTTACCTCCTCATAGGTCTCATGACCACAAAATTACTCTAAAGGAAGGTTTTGAACCTATCCGTTAGTAAGAGACCGGATAGGTACCCTTTTATTCCGAAGGATGAGATTGAGAGACCAACTAAGGAGATGTTAGGAAATGGAATGATATGGTCTAGCATAAGTCCTTACTCTTCCTTAGTGATGTTGGTTAAGAAAAACGATAATACTTGGAAAATGTGTGTAGATAAAACTTGGAGGATGTGTGTGGACTACGGAAGACTTAATCAATCCTATTCCTATTATTGAATAACTATTAGATGAATTGTATGGTTCTATTATTTTCTTTAAATTGGATTTGCACGCTGGATATCATCAAATAAAGATGAAGATCCATGGCATTTCCAAAACTGCTTTTCGTACACATAATGCTCATTACAAGCATTTGATAATGTCATTTGGTTTGACCAATGTTATTAGTACCTTTCAATCGTTAATGAATGACATTTTCAAACCTTTCCTTAGAAAAATTCATCTTAGTTTTCTCTAATGATATACTTGTTTTCAGTAAAACTTTAGTAGAACATTTGCAACACTTAGAAACTGTTTTGAATAGATTGAAGACATAGTACTTTGTTTGCTAAAAAATCTAAGTGCACATTTGGTACTCCAAAGGTAGAATATTTAGGACACTATATTTCTAAAAAGAAGTTCAGACCAATTCCAAAAAAAATTGTAGCTATCCAACGGTGGTCAACACATAAGAATCTAAAGCAATTACGAGGTTTATGGAATTCAATGGTTACTATAGGAGATCTGTGTAGAATTATGATAAGATAGCTAAACCCCTTACTAACCTGTTAAAAAAGGATGGTTTTGTGTGGAATATGGCTGCTGAATCTGCTTTCAAAGAGTTGAAGCTGGCAATGGTTACAAACTCCTGTTCTAGCTTTACCAAATTTGAAGGAGGAATTTGTCATTGAGACAGATGCTTCTGGTGCTGGAATTGGGACTGTATTAATGCAAAATTGGGTATGTCACTTTCTCTTGAAAGCTTTGTATGTTTATGAGAGAGAGCTCTTTGCTATTTTGTTTGCTGTTAAAAAGGCATAAATACTTGACTGACAGACACTTCACAATTCGCACGGATCATTAAAGTTTGAAGCTTCTATTAGAGAAAAAAAAAAAAAAAATTCATACAGCTGGACAGTCAATATGGTTAGTCAAATTAATGGGGCAGGATGTGATATTGTCTATAGAAGAGAAGAGAAAATAAGGTAGCTGATGCATTATCAAGGATGGAACTGTCAACATTGGTTATGTCATCAGTCTCTACAGGACTGTTTTCATGGATTCAATCTTCCTGGAGTTTGGATCTAGTTTTGAAAAAAGTGATTGCTCAATTACAGGAACCTGAGGATTCACATTCAGAATTCTAATGGCAGGATCAACAGCTACGAATTTAGAAGAGTTGCCACATTGTTGTATTGGGAGGGACTGAATAAGGTTGTGCGAGACTTCATTCAGCTACAGAGTATGTCAGCAACGCAAATATGACAACTTTGCTAATCCAAGTTTGCTTAATCCCTTACTTTACCTCAGACTATTTTTTCAGATATTACTATGGATTTCATATAGAGATTACCTTTATCATCAGGCAAATCTGTGATTTTTGTTGTTGTGGATAAGCTAACTAAATATGCTCACTTTATGTCATTATCTCACCCTTACACTGCTAGTTCTGTGGCCAAGGTGTTTATGGGTTTTGTGTTTAAGCTTCACAGATTACCCGACAACATCATATCTCTTGAACAGGGGTATTGATACAAGTTAGGAAGAAAGGTTCAGAAGAAAAGGCTTTATGATTGAAGAATACAAAGCAGGAGGAAAGTGATGAAGATGCTAGGTGGCAAAGTGGGCCACTCATTTAAACCTGTGGATGACACGTAAGCTAAAAGAAGAAGATTACAAGACACGTGTGGGGGGTTTGAAAGGGTGACGTGGCGGGTTGTTAGCAGTTTGTTAGATTCCTAGTTAGTATTATTTCTAACAGCTAGTGTCTTAGGGAGGAGAAAGAGAGAGAGAAATTTAGAACCGTCTGGATTGTTTGGCAAACTTGTATCTCTCTCTGTAATTTTCTCTGGAATTCGTCTTCTTTTTTCTGTTTCGCTCATGGCTTTGAATCGTTCTTTGTTTTGTTTTTACTCGTGATTTGTACTGTTCTTTTGGTTTTGTTGAATCAATTCGTGAATAAAGATTTCCAATACAAATTCATTTGTAGAATCTGCAGTTTGTCTGAGTATTCAATTATAGAACTGGAAAATTGCATCAGTTGGTCTTATTGATAATCTTGTGGGTTATCTTCTTTAAATTTCGTTTGAATAAATGATTCCCTGCATAAATTATTTATGGGCGTACTACTGGTTTTGTCCTGTTAAAGAATGTATTCTTAGTCCATATAATTTTTGAGGTTAGATTATGTATAAAAGACTTCCCTTTAGAAAAAAAGATGAAGTAACTTAATTGTAAAACTGGAAATATAATTCCCATTTTCACATCATCAAGATGATGATACTCATGGTGTATTTGCAGTATCTGGCCATAGGATGCTTGGTTTAATGAATTCCAATACAAGCTCAGCTGTTTGTGCTTGTCCATCTTTATCTCGAGTCATAAAGCGGCACTCAGTTTTAAATGCAGGTAGCCTGTGACTTAGGATTTGAACGGTATCGATTTCTTAATCTGATGCTTACCTGAGGAATCTGTACTGACACTTGTCTGCACATCATGAATTTATACATACTTCTTCCTTCATGTGCGGTTAATCTCATATTGAATGCGAAAATACAATTCTCATTGCTTCATCCTATCTTCAGCGACCTATTTGTTTAGACATAACAATACAGACTAACATTCAAGTGTTAGTGTTGACGCTACCATTTCAACATAGATAATCTCACACAGCCTTCTGTTGCCATGAATCGGATTACTGGGAAAAGTTTTAAATGTCTATTTTTGAAGTCAAATTTGACATGCCATCTTCTGGTTATTGAAATAAGTTGTGCTTAAGAATCCTCGCTAGGTAGATAATGCTTATTAAGCTGTAGGACCATCCCTGATTTTCCTCAAATTATTCATATTTTTGTCAAAAAAATAAAAATAAATGAAAATGGGAAGAGGTCTACATTTCTAACAAATGTCTTTCAAGCAAAGCGAGATGGTTTAGATGATTAAAGCGATTATCAATCTGGTTCACTCAACACCACAGACCAACTCATCAAGGAGTTGAGAAAAATTGATATTGTATTCCATATAGGAGAAATAACATATTCAAATGGATTCATTTCACAGCTGGACCAATTCACAGCACTAGTGGAGCCTATTGCATCAACTGTGCCATACAAGATTGCACTGCCTGCGTTGTTGCTTGCGAACAATTCCTTGTCTTTTCTGTATAAATCTATGATTAACTTCAGGGTTGTGGTTGAAGCATGCTTGTCGTATTTTCCTCTGCAGTGGTAGTCAGGAAAGTGACTGGCCAGATTCAGGTGGCGAATGTGGTGTGCCTGAAGAAACTATGTTCGATGTTCCAGATGAAATAGATCCAAGTTTTGTCTAGTTAAATAGAAGTCTCGTTGAATTATTCTCAAATTAAGAATCCTGTTGATGAATTTTACCATTGGCCATAGAGTTAATCTTATAAAGAAACTGACACGTTTGACTGGTGCTCAGAACCAAGAATAATAGAGGAGAGAAAGGAAATATACATAGAAAATGAAGGGTAAGGCAAGTTAGTGCCAAAATAGGAAGAGCATTGAACCTAATAGATGCCTGAGTTAGTGAGTCAAACACGTCTCCTGGAGTTTAATCAAAATGCATGAATGTGCAGGTACTCAACTGATTATGGAATGCTTCACTTCTGTATAGCAGACGGTGAGCAAGACAGGAGGAAGGGATCGGAACAATATGCATTCATTGAGAAATGCCTTGCATCTGTAGATAAACAAAAGCAGCCTCGGTTAATTTTTGCAGCGCATCTCGTCCCTGGGTATTCATCTAAGTATCTAACTATCTGAGTGAACAGTTTGCAGAGTCCATGGGAAGGGAAAGTTTTGCAGGGACTTTGGCAGAAATACAAGGTGCACATTTCATCTTATGGACACGCCCACAACTATGAAAGGACATGCCCTATTTACATGGTATGTACAATTGAAATACACAAAATGTTTTGTATGCAGTGGAAAGAACAAGATTCATGGTAAATAAATGAGTCAATTGATATGTGTGTGTTCTGTTCCATGCATTACTTAGATTTCCCTATAACATACATGCCACTTCTCTTCTGTCATTTCTGAAGGCTGCATTATTTTCTTGCCAGGAGGTTAATCCTGCTTTATGCTGCTTAACGAAAACCTTATTGGGTTTTGCATCAAAAACTAAATCACTGACTATAAACAGGCATTTAGAGGGCTACTTTACTTAGAAGACCTTTTGTTCCAATCTGGTGCATAAGGGTATTTATCAATGTAGTTTGATAACTATCCGTGATGTAATGAAAGAACTTCTCGATAAATCTTTGGCTTGCAAACACCATTATTGTGTGCAAGAAATTGGTGTTTCATGATTATGTAAGAAACACTCATAGATACTGAAATGGTTATTTCCTCTCTCCTGTGGAAAAAAAGAAGAAAAAATTGGATGAAGGAACAGACACCAGCGTGACACCCAGGTGCTCTGTTTACAGAGATTATGACTATGGATTTGTTAAATTGACAGCATGTAATCTCTAATCCTTGCTCCTCGAGTATAAGAAAAGCTGATGGAAATGTATATGATTCTTTCACCATTTTAAGAGACTACAGAGATGATGTATGGGCCTGTGTGGACGATAATTGAATTATCTGCCAACAAATTCTCAGCTATTTGAACCATACAGACCAAAAAAAAAAAAAAAAAAACACACTTCCAATTGCTATACGTACATATGCTTCTGAGCAGTGTTGTAATTTACAAGTCTAGCGATATAGTTCAATGAAGTTTATTTCCCTCATTTTTTGTTCGTTACTTTGCTTCTCTGTTATGTTCCATAGGCTTTTTCTTCTCTGTAAACTTGATAGGATGTTATGCGGTATTTTAGCCTACGAATATGGCGAAGAGGAGAAAACAAGCAAGAGAACGACAAGGGAGATTCTTTCTGAAGACCTGGAAGTCATTGCCAAATATTCTCCTTTCCTTCCCTCACATTGAATGATCACAGCATATGTTAATCCAATTACAGATTTATTTTTTCCCCCTCCCAATGTGTCTAGAGCAGACTATCAGAAATTTTTTCACCATGTCTGAAGCAATTCAAAGAATATGCCACAGACAATGATGATTCTTTCAAGCCTATTTCTTCAACTTGAATAGATTGTTCGAGTGAATATGATTCTTTCATGACCAAAGAAATCCATCCCTATTCAGCTTCCTTATTGAAACACCTTTGGCCTTCTCTTTCTTAGAATTCTATTAACTTGTCAGCTTCATGCTTCCAGAAGCCATATCAGGTCAACCAAAATCCTGAATATGGCTTGTTCATCGATCCAAACAATTAAAACATCATGAATTGGAATTCCCTGGTCAGATTTACATGCGAAATTGCTTCATCAAACCAGGGAAGGGTGCAACAATGATCCAAACGAGCCATAGAGATTACACAAAGCCAAAATTTGAGGCCAACTGAAACAGGATGTAACTAGCCTGTTACGCGTAGCGTATATCATTTCAAAATTTAATAAGTTTTTCATTAATTTTTTTTTTAATGTTTTTCATAAATTTCTTCTTAAAAAACATGATTTATTATATTTAATAGTTGGTGTTATGTGTGAAAATGTATGATTAATTTTTAATAAAACTG
Organism: Dovyalis caffra; assembly: GCA_963924115.1. Classification (NCBI taxonomy): domain Eukaryota; kingdom Viridiplantae; phylum Streptophyta; class Magnoliopsida; order Malpighiales; family Salicaceae; genus Dovyalis; species Dovyalis caffra. Next base: position 2,613,414 of record CAWUPB010001009.1, on the reverse strand, counting down.
ATGATTTAATATTTTTTTTTATACATTTTGATTATATTTAGTAGATCGAGACAAATTATCCGAAATATATATATATGTATATAGACGAAACTATCATTTAAAAATTCTAAAATTTCATAATATATATTATATCAATTTATTTTTTAAAACAAATAATTATGTTTTGAAATTTTATTCTAAGATTTAAATATAGAAAAAATTAGATTATATCAGTTATTAAATAAAATTTTATATAAAACAATATTAGATCAATGAGAATTTTCATATGATAAATATAAAGAATAAATTTTAAATAATAAGAATAATATAATTTAAAATATGAAATGATATCATATATTTTATTCTCACCGTGATGCATAAAAAACACAAATAATAACTTTCAATGTTTCATAATTTTTGCCTAAAAAATTTTAATTTAAAATAATCGAAGAAAAGACCAAGTCAACGTTCCTAGGCCTCGCAAACTAGGCTCGTACGGCTAGGCCTAGACATGAAAATAAAAATTTTATTGTTTTGAGTTTTTGTACAACTCTCTAATTTTCAACGAACTTTATATTGTAGAAAAAATCGCCTGATAATCAAGTTTCTTAATTTTTGACCTTCCAAAACCAAATTCAACTCAATTTTTGTCCAAAAACACTTCAAAATTACAAAAACAACTTAAACAAAAAAGTTTAGAGCTTAAAAATTCATTTTAATTCACACAAAATACATAAAAATTCAAATCAAAATAAGAAAAAAACTTAATAGTTTCAAATTTAAATCTAGTTCTTACTACTATATCATCAGTCATTACCACCACAAACAAATAATACTATTTGAGGCAAACAAAATAATGGCAAACTCGCCCATCGCAATGGCCAGGAATACGCCTCATCGTCCCTCTCTTTCTCCTCACTTCTCTCTCTCCTATTAGCATACAAGGACCAGAAAGAACAAAAAATGAACTTATGGATTGAAAAAAACAATTTCAAAAAATGAAAGGCCAAAATACACATTTAAAAAAAAAATTATAAGTACACTAAATGAATAGTGATTTTAGATACAATAAACAGTAAATGAATAGTGAAATGAGAAAGAATACACAATATTTTAAATAGTAATTTCCCAAATCTTTTAGTGTTATTAGTAATTAGTAATTGGTAGTAGTAATAATTCTAAATCTAATATACAGATAAGATTATCTTAACATTACAAAAGGCATCTCTCCCAGTTTCAAAATTATATGGGTTACAATATGATTTAACAAGATAAGACCAAATCTGTGCACAAATATATCATGAAAAGTTGTCCAGCCTCCTACGCAATTGTAATGGTGCAGTTGCATCTAAATTGCCAAACTAGACTCAAGCAAAAAACTCTAGCCGACAGTTGAGGATTTGCTTCGCTTTGTATCTCTGCAGGCAGCTGATGGGTTGAAAAATGTCCTGGCACGGAACTGCTGGAGCCCTTCTCAAGCATTAAGCATTACATTGGATAACTGGGCACAGAAGGAAAGAGTTTTCCCTTCGCTATCACCAAAGTTCACAATCAGCTAACCATCTCGATGTCACAAGGTTTGTTTCGTTGATCATCTGCTGAGGAAATAGACCCTAGTAGATCATCAATTTTTAAAGGGCAATGCCGGACAGTGTGCTGGAACATAATCTGCAAGTGTAAATTTTGCAAAAATATTGTCAAGCAAGATTGTAAAATGACCCTAAAAACAAGCAAGTCAGAATGCTCCACAACCATAAAACACACACGGACGCACACATGAGTATATGTATATATGTAGTTGCAAGTTGCAACCACGAGGGTACAGATTCTAGTATTAATAGCAGCTAGTTCATCCTAAAAAAGCTGAAGAGTAAGACTGTCTGACCCTCCCAAGAACCCACTTTGGTAGGATCATAACTGAGTGATAGCCTTTTTATGCAAACAGATGAATGGAATTGTAAAACCTCCCAAGTCACACCAACCAATGCATGTCCCTGAAAACAACTTCTCAAAATGCACAGGAGGAAAAACAACTGTGAAACTGAATCCAAGCCACTGCCATTTATATCAGTTTTATCAACTGGTATTAAGCGAATATCGGCATGTTCATGAGAAAGTGCACCTGAAGAATCAAAATAGCAGAGGAATTGAACAAAGGAAGGTTGGTGAATCAATTCTCCCCTTTCTCACAAAAAAAAAAAAAAAAAAAAAAAAAAAAAAGACCAAGCCTCAAACTACCAGCCCTCAAAGAGGACTAAGTCAAGGCATCCAGTGTCTATTTCGACCAGAGTAATCATTAGCCGAGATCAATTGAAAAAAAAAATTATATGCAGGATTATATTTCTCTGCTAACCTTCGAGTAACTATCTGCAAATGCACGTGCTCGATTGGGCTTCTCGAGATAATGTAAGTCAGCCTTAGCAAGCTTTCCATCCACAAAACTCAGCCCTCCATCACTTATAGCAAAACGAAGAAGATTTCCTGAGCACAGTCCTGACTGAAGAATTGGTGGCAAGAAGATAGAAATATTAAGGAAATTATAATGTTGAAAAGAAGCAAGAAAAATTATTGAAAAATGCCAATAAATGACTGCACAAACCTTTTGGATAAAATCTGAATCCAAACAACCAAATACCACAGGAGGATCATCTGATGTAACCAGTTTTCCATCAACTTGTAGCTCTAAAACTACCTGCTCATGCCAAAAATATAGTTACCAGCAAATCTAAAAAACCACAAGCGTACAAAAGAAATGAAAAAGAAAGGATTCTCATAAGCACCTTTTCCTATGCAGACCATAGCAAGTTTGACAAAGGACAAAAGAAAACAGATGGGAGATCAAATACCTGTTGCTGGCTTGGAACCTGTCCTTTACTATCAGTGTCAATGACATATTGGCTACAGTTCTGATCCTTCCAGACTAATGCTAGTGGTGTATTTCCTGTCTGATAATGTGCATGCCTGAGAAAGAATTCAGGTGATCATTATCAGAAAACTTTCTGAGAAAATAAAGTTGGACAAGTCAAATTTCAAAGGACAGTCCCGTGCTGATACCAAGGAACAAAAAATATAAAAGAAATACATCAATGAAAATAAAGATAGACAGGTCAGGACATGTTACTACAATTTAACATTCTAATATAACATACTAATTCCATTCAAGGATGAAATTGCTGGTCTTGCTTGCAAAATATCAATTCAAGAAAAAGAAATAGATAAATACTGCACAAGCAGGTGTCCTAAGAACTAACAAATTGAGTGTTAGACATCCCGGTATACCGATTCCAGACTTCAAATTTGACATGAGAAGTCCTTGCATATATACTAAAAGAGACACCTCTCTTACTGCAAAGCAATTTAAATTATAAAGAAATGTGCTTTGTGATACAAGGGGTTTTATCATTTAAGTACACACTCGCATGCTCTGCTAAATCCAGACTGAACTCTTTCTTTGAGAAAAGGAATCCTATGGTAACATGCTTGGAATTGCCCAATGAGCATTGATCAATCTCAATTCAACAGTCATCATAACATTTGCTGACTGAAGCATAGATCATTTATTTCTCTAGTGGATGCAATATGACAATTTATGAAACCCTACTCTAAACTCTACACAACTAGAAAACTATCATAATCTGGAAACAATGTATGACTTGTTTGAAAAATCATCCAGGATCTTTTACCATTTAAGAGCCTGTGATCTCAGAGCATTTCCTCTCATAGGAAAACTGGGGTCCAACAGGCAGCATTCAAATTTCAAAGAAATTGCTATAGAATAGTCCTTAACAACCTCATTATTGCATAATAAGCATATATCAAACTCAATACTTCTTTACAGAAAACAATAATCTTTTATTTCAGGAATTAGAAGAGAATAGATGTTTCATCAAAGAACACGCCTAAAACCCTTCTCTCATTAAATCACACTGAGGATGGAACTTATTCTTTGGGTAAGCAAAGGACTAAAACCCAAAAGGTTGGCACCAACTGGCCTTAAAGCATGCTTCACACCCACTTCACGGAAAAAGTAGCACCACACATAAATAACTCTACTAGCATTAAAACCAGCAATCTACACAATGCAGTCGTTTATCGATACAAAATTCGAAAAATTCTCTAGAACACAACAACGCATAAAAGAGCACAGGAAAACATTATAATCAATTAATAACATTCTTAAATCAAAACCACTTACTTGTTATAAAACAATAATCCATCCTTAGTATACGGCACAGCTCCTGAATATGCAGAAAACAAACCATTCTGATCACAATTATAAACCGGAACTGTACTGAACCTGTACTTGTGATAAAATGAAGGAGGTTCACAAGCTCCGGTCTCTCCAAGCTTAGAATTCAACCAAAAAAACCGGAATTCTGCCGCGCAATCATATAGCGAGTATCCCCTCCAACACACCATATCAATCACATAATAAGTCTGATCCAACTGTGCAAAAATCAATCCACAAAAAGGTAATTAATTTTTTAATTAAATTATTAAATTGTTAATTTTGTTAATTTTACCTCGTGAAAAATGCAGTCTAATATACAATAAGACTGATTGGGACCGGAACCATCTCTTTTCTTAGCTCCGTTAGGTAAAGCAGAAGGAAAACGATGTAGTATTGATCCATTTCGTTGCCTACTGACTGTCGTTCCGTTTGTTGACACCACAAAACACCGTTTTCCGGCTGGCCTTGCAAATACATACCTAAAAACCCACAAAATTGACAAATTAAATCAATAAATAAAAGAATAAAAAAATAATAAGAATTTGAAATTATTTTAAGAGAGAGTGAAAAACGACCAGTCATCGCTTAATCGATCGGGAACATCAATCATCCACTCAGGTAGCATTAACTGTTTGGCGAACCATTTACGAGCTTCGGCTCCTTTAAGCTTCGCTGCGTGACGGACATCGAGTTCTTGCGATGGAGCTCCAGATTCTTCGGTTTCGGGTACGAGTTCAAGCTCGATATCCGGTTCGGGTTCAGGGGTGGTTTGGGATTGGAGAGAGAGGACAGTAGAGGCTAAGCATCGAGCTTGATGTTGAGCATCACGGCGGCTCTGTGCTTGCCGCTGTAGACTTAGGTCTCGACGGCGCTGTTGGTCGGAGATTGTTGGTCTCTTGAACGGACGTCGGATATCGTGCGGTGGTGCCATGGAAAAGATTAGACTCTCTCTCTAGAGTCGAACTGTTTTGAATTCTGGCTCCTCAACGATTCGTTAGGCTTGTATGTTTGCTGGGCTATAAACGGCGACGTATAAATAACTTTTATTCGGCCTGTGTAGCTTCAGGAATATTCCATTTTTAACACTCTAGTTGTCTATTTGTGATACGTAATAAAACATTCTTTTTCAAACCAATATATTTTTATACATAGAAAAATTTATTAATGTTTATAAAAAAAAAAAAAAAGACAGGGAGAGAAACCTTTATATATATATATATATATTTGGCTATGAATTTTCAAAATCTAATAGGCGTAAAAGTTGTTAAAAAAGGATAGCTTACAATTTGAATACAGGTGAAGTCGGTACCTGTATTATGAAAAAATAATAATTAAAATTACATAATTTTAGTTATTAAAAGTTATCTAGCAGCTGCTCTAATCATGTGATATGTTGTTGGTATAAAAATTAAGTAAATATAAATTGTTAAGTTAATATAGGTAGAAAAAAACATTAGCTGCGGTTGTAATCATGAATAGGCAAGTCCATCTACTCAATTCAATTATATTCACGCATGCATCTATTTTGTTTCGGTATAATTATGGATGTCTAAAACTGCAACACATAAAATCTTTTAAAAAAATAAAAAGAAAAAAGAAAAGAAAAGAAAAAGTTTTTTAGAGCATATTCGATGCTCTTTTTATATTAAGATTTTTCTTTATAATAAAGAGGTTTCATCCAAATTTCATCTTCAATACTCGTTTTTATTACAATCTCTATTTTTAAAATTAAGATACGGAATGTTTTTGACTCTCCAATACTGTAGAGTCCAAATGACTCTTTATTTTATATTTCATTAATGAAAATTATTATTTCTTATGCCACTCAACCTCTTCACCAATAGTCTCTCGAGTTTTATGAATTTTGTCAAAATAAAGAGTTAAAATAGAGAGTAGCATTGGAGAGGACATTAATCTTCAATCTATATAATTAATGATACTCTCTATTTACATTTAAAATGCTAATTAAAAGTAGAGAGCACCATTGGAGATGCTCTTATGTATTTGTAGGAAACGTTATGTGAGATTGTGTAAGGTTATTTTTGCATTTGTAGATTTTGAGTGATATTCTTTTTGTTTTTGTATTCTATTTTTTCATTAAAAAAAAAACTTTTTATCTATCTTTCCTTGTAAAGGTATGCGTTAAATTGAACAAATGTAAAATTTATGTGTATTTATCTCTATTATTTTTCTCAATTCTCATTTTGTTATATTAAAACAACCTAAAAAGAATGAACAAATGGAACAATAGTTTACTTTGCGTTTTTTTTGTTCTCAAGGCTCAAAATTGAAAGTAAACCCAAAGTCATCGTGTGTTTTCAGTTTGGAATCATATTTTTTTGTAATTTTAAAACTACTTTTAGTCATTTTATATGTAAGTTTAATGAATGTTGTTGTGTTGATGACCGAATAGAGTAGGATTCATAGCTAATTAAATTGACAAAACAACGATATTGAATACATAGATTTTACGTGAAAACCCTTAAATAAATTAAGGGAAAAAACCACGGACAAGATAAAAAGACTTCACTATGAAAAATAATAGAAGTTACAACCTTTCTCTATACTCTAAGGAGAAAACAATGACTTTCTCTCTTGAAATATGAAAAACACTCTCTATATTTTCTAGAAACTAATCTCTTTTTAATAAAGGATTTGGGGATTAAACTAGGAGCTCTCTCTTTATTTTTTTTCTCCCGTTTTATGGATGGATGAAGGATTGGAGGATGCTAGCAAATGAGATGGGGAGGCCAATTTATAGGCCTCCTCCTCGCATTGCACCACCTCATATGAGGCGAGTGCAATGTCGGTCACAGACTTGCAAAATGCAAGCTATGACCCGACTTGCCTTTTCAAGTTATCCACGAAACCGTGGATAACTCATTCCAAGTTGTCTATGGTTTTATGGACAACTTGCTTGCCCTTTTAATTTCAACAATCTCCCACCCGAAGATTTGATTGAGAGTTAATTAGATATTCACACTATTCTTTCTATCTTGTCATTGTTATGTCGCTTATGTCTTTATCGAGTAACAGGAGGATCAACACCAAATAAATTTGTCATCATTGATTGCCTTTGTCAAAAAATCTACTAGGTTGTTTTTTGTATGAATTTTCTATATATCCACAAGTTCATTCTTCCACTTTCTTACGAACGAAGTGATACCGAACACATATTTGCTTTGTCTTTGAATGAAAGGTCGGATTCCTTGCAAGATGCAAGACACTCGACTCGTCATAAAATAGAGAAATATTTTCTTGTTTATGCTCGAGTCCTTCCAATACCATTTTCAACCGAATGCTTCTTTACTAGCTTGCGTAGTTTTTATATATTCTACTTATATTGTTGACGTAACCACAATCGATCGTAGTTTTGAAACCCAACTTACGGCTACGCAGTAAGTGTAAACACATAACCCGTGGTTGATTTGCTTTTATCCAAATCGCCCGTATAATCAAAATCAACATAACCGTTGATAGTAAATTTTGATCCTCCATAACATAATCCAACATCCGATATCCGTTGAATGCATCTCGGGATCCTCTTTATTGCATTCCAATGCTCTCTATCAAGATTCGACATGTACCGACTAACCACTCCCACTCGTATGCGCAATATCTAGCCTTGTACAAATCATAACGAACATTAAACTTTCCACTACCGATGCATACGATACTCGAGACATCTCTATCCTCTCTTTTTCACTCGCTAGAACTCATACTCGGAGGATAACTTGAAATTAATAGGAAATGGAGTAGAAATTGGCTTTCAATCTTACATGTTGAAACACCACATGATCTTCTTCAAATAATTCTTTTATGAAGGCCAAATCTTCATATTATTTCTGTCTTGGTGAATTTGTATCCCTAGAATTTTGTTTGCTAGTCCTCAATCTTTCATTTCAAGTTCCTTAGCCAATTGTGCCTTTAATTCCGTAATACGATCTTTGTTGTAGCTCGCTATTAACATGTCGTCAACATACAATAACAAAATAATAAAATCATTTTCACCAAACCTTTTGAAATATGCACAAGGTTCCGCATTTAGTCCGTTGTATCCAAGGCTCATGATGAATGAATCAAGTCTCCTATACCAACACCCTAGTGCTCGTTTTAGACCGTATATAGATTTGGTCAACCTACAAACCAAGTTCTCTTTTCTTTTTCTTCAAAACCTTCTTGTTGGAGCATATAAATCTCTTCTTTAAGATCTCTATGAAGAAAAGCCATTTTCACATCTAGCTACTCTAGATGTAAGTCAAACATAGCATAAATTGTCAAGACTACTCGAACTATTGTAAGTCGAACCATATGTGAAAGCCTCTACTTGTTGTGAACTTGTCTCGCCTATCTTCTTATTCTTGCATCGATTTTCTTCTTCCGGAACAACAGTGCAGACATCATTGAAGACTAGATAATCTGTAAGGATATTATTTGTTAAGTTGATGATGAGTTAATCATATGAATCCGGTAGACTTTGAAGTAGAAGTTCAAGCACGTTCACTTTGATCCATTTTATAACCCAATGATGTGAGTTGACAAAATAGAGTATTCAAGTATTGAAATGTTCTGTCACCATAGTAGATTCCGACATATGAAGAGTATAAAGTTTTCTCTTAAGAAAAATTTTATTGTCGAGCAATTTGGCCTCATACAGACTTAGTGAGATGATCCCGGATCTCATTCGTTGTTTCTTCTCCTCTATGCTTGATAACACCCCATCTACTAATGCTAGATGAAGATTTGCAATAGCATTTCCATCAATCTCATTCCGATTCATTGTCATTTGTGTATTCTTTTGATCTTTCGTTGATGGCCACTAAGCAATTTTCTTTTCTCAAGATAGTCTTTATCTTTAACTTCCATAATGAGAAATTGCTCTCGTTGAATTTTTCAATTTCAAACTTTGCCGTCATTGCTTTTATCACAACTCTTTACTCGCTACTATAACACGCCTCTACGGGATCTACAACCGAGGCTTTGAGACCACTTGTTGTGTTACCGAACGAATAGAGCAAGATTCGCGACTAATTAAATTGACAAAATGACGATATTGAATATACAGATTTTACATGAAAAACCCTTAAACAAATTAAGGAAAAAAACCACGAACAAGATAAAAAGACTTCAATATGAGAAATAATAAAAGCTATAACCTCTCTCTACATTACAATGAGAAAACAATGACTCTTTCTTAAAATAGGAAAAACACTATATATTCTTTAAGAACTAATCTCTCTTTAATAGAGGATTTAGGGATTGAATTAGGAGCTCTCTCTTTATTTTTTTTCCTCTCATTTTGTGGATGGATGAAGGATTGGAGGATGCTAGCAAATGAGGTGGGGATGCCAACTTACGGGCCTCCCTCCTTGCATTGGATGAGGCGGTGCAATGCTGGTCACGGCTTGCAAAATGCAAGCTATGATCCAGCTTACCTTTTCAAGTTGTCCACGTAACCGTGGACAACTTATTCCAAGTTGTCCATGGTTCCGTGGACAACTTGCTTACCCCTTTAATTTCAACAAATGTTGCATTTTGACTCCTAATTTTTCAAACCATTTGTTTCGATACTAAACTTCATTTGTATCATGATTTAGTCTTGCCATTTTGGCTTTAATTCTTTTTTTATTTTTTTATTTTTGAAGAAGAGAGTTTCTATATAGTGGTCATAAGTCATGAAATGGTTAGATGAGAAATATCGAAATTTCAAAATATTTTGAAATTGGTTTGGATTTTTGTGTATATTAAAATGAGTTTGTTGATCTTATTTATGTAATTTTGAGGTGTTTTTGAATAAAAAAACAACACTAAATTTGGCTTTAGAGACGTCAAAAATTAGAAACCTATTTTTCTAATGACTTTTTTATGAACTCGGTTTGTTAGAAAATTGCAAAAGGACAACACATTGTCTCTTGTGCAACAAGCAAACAACATGTCGTTTGTTTTGTTCGTTTGTTTCTTTTCTTTTTTTTTCCTATAAGCGTGGGCCCGTGCCCTAACTCTTTTTTTAGTAATTTATTTTATTTTATTTTTTACTAATGGATTTTTGAATGAAGATTATGAAAGATTGGTCATTATTTTTTGGATTTTACATGTAGTTTGATGAGAAAGAAATATATCCGATATATTTTTATATTTTAAAATAAACATATATTTTAGATTATGTTACTATGACTATTTAAAATTTATTCTTTTAATTTGTCATTTTTTTATAGAGATTGTCATCCAATTTATTATTTATTATTTATTTTTCTTTTGTATAAAGTTTATTTATTGACAAATATGATTTTTTCTCTATATATGAATTTTTGAATATAATTATTTTCTCTTTTTTTTTTTTTTAAAAAAATTGATATAGTTTATATGATATATTCTTAAAAAATTTTAAATGATAGTAGCATAATTATATATATAATCTAAAGATTAAATTGCTTTTAAGATAATTTGTTTTAGATTTTTCAAAAAAAAAAAATTACAAAATAAGTTTTTAGTTAAGAATATGTGGATTTTTTTTTAAATTATTACAATTTTTTAGTTAAGATTATGGATAAAAGAGAATAAATCATGTGTTTTTAGCGAGAAAACTTATGAAAAATATAAAAATAATTAGTCAAATACAAAATTTTGATTAAAAAATTAAAAAATTGAATTATTTTTTTATTTTTAATATGATATATTTTGACGGACTTATATTAGAGCATAGATTATCAAATTAAAATAATTTTTTTAAATAATTTTACATCAATATCTGTTTTACTGTAGCAATGTAACACATGTAAAAAATTATTATTAATTAATTAAAAATTTGTAAATGAAGTGTCTAGGTAATGGGAAAAAAGATGTGTTTGACTAGAATGACATTTCAAAAGATATTTGAAGTAATTGAAAAAATCTCAAAGCAATATGTTTCACGGCCTACTATATATAGGATGCACGCTGAAACTACAGGGATTACAATCAATGCTGGAAATATTAAAATAACGACAATCGAACTATAATAAATCTTAATCTATAGGAGCTAAAATATTACAATATCTACCGATTTTCTTGAAAACGTAGCAGTGATAGTTGCAACTACCACAACTACTGCAACTACCACAACTACTTGAAACTTGAAAGGCGGATATTTCGATGCTAAACATGAACAAAAAGAGACAAAACAACAGATCGTTAACAACACTGCCACTCCACAACTCTCTCCTCGGAATCCCCGAACTTGAAACTCTTTCTTTCATCCTTGCCTTTCAATACTCTCATTACCTTTCGAAGGTACGGCCTTTTTCTTGGCTCTTGTTATGATTATTCTTAGCATTCACTGATTTGCTTTTCATTTTGCGAAATGGAGATACCACTATTGCGTTACCAAAGTTTGACACTGGATCAAATCCAAAATCATAATAATCGTAGCTTCCCTTTTTTGTTTTCAAAGTCCAAGTGTTTAAACCAAAAAAAATTGTTTTCTGGATATGGTTTTTCTTTTAATAAAACAAAATGGAAGAACCCATTTTGGAAAATCAAGTGTTGTTCGTTAGATCAAGGGTTACGACCACGTCCAAAGCCCAAACCGGCGAAAGTTAACATTGATGTAAGTGAAAGGAGTAATTTTGTTAGAAGACCAAGTGTAGGAATTTGTAGTCAGATTGAGAAGTCAGTTTTGTTTGCTAGGTATAGAGAAGCTCTTGATTTGTTTGAGATTTTTGAGATTGAAGGTGGGTTTGATGTGGGGATTAGTACTTATGATGCATTAGTGAATGCTTGCATAGGATTAAGATCAGTTCGAGGAGTTAAGAGGGTGTTTAATTATATGGTTAGTAATGGATTTGAACTGGATCAGTATATGAGGAATAGAGTGCTGCTTATGCATGTTAAGTGTGGGATGATGGTCGATGCGCGGAGATTGTTTGATGAGATGCCAGAGAGGAATTTGGTTTCTTGGAATACAATTATTTCGGGGCTTGTGGATGTAGGAGATTTTGTGGAGGCGTTTAGATTGTTTTTAACTATGTGGGCGGAGTTTTCAGATGCTGGGTCTTTCACATTTGCAGTGATGATTCGAGCATCTGCTGGGTTGGAATTGATTTCCATAGGGAGGCAATTACATGCCTGCACTTTGAAGATGGGCATAGGGGATGATATATTTGTGTCTTGTGCGCTGATTGATATGTATAGTAAGTGTGGAAGCATTGAAGATGCTCATTTTACCTTTGACAAGATGCCGGAGAAAACTACGGTTGGATGGAATAATATCATTGCGGGTTATGCTCTTCATGGCTACAGTGAGGAAGCATTGGAGATGTATTATGAGATGCGAGATTCTGGTGTTAAAATGGACCACTTCACATTTTCCATGATTGTTAGAATATGTGCTAGGTTAGCTTCAGTGGAGCATGCAAAGCAAGCTCATGCTGCTTTAATTCGCCATGGTTTTGGATCAGACATTGTAGCAAACACAGCACTTGTGGACTTCTATAGCAAATGGGGAAGAATAGAACATGCTCGGCACGTTTTTGACAAGATGACTTGCAAGAATGTAATTTCTTGGAATGCTTTGATTGCTGGATATGGAAATCATGGTCTGGGACGTGAGGCTGTGGAGTTGTTTGAGCAGATGCTTCAAGAAAGAATTAATCCCAACCATGTCACTTTTCTTGCTGTTTTATCTGCTTGTAGCCATTCAGGTCTATCGGAACTTGGGTGGGAAATTTTTCATTCTATGGGTAGAGATAACAGGATCAAGCCCCGAGCTATGCATTATGCATGTATGATTGAATTATTGGGTAGAGAAGGGCTGTTAGATGAAGCTTTGGCTTTAATAAGGGGTGCTCCCTTTAAGCCTACGGCAAATATGTGGGCTGCTCTGTTAACTGCTTGTCGAGTCCACGAGAATTTGGAGCTAGGAAAATTTGCAGCCGAGAAACTTTATGGCATGGAACCAGATAAGCTTAATAACTATGTTGTGCTTTTGAATATATACAACAGCGCTGGCAACATAAAGGAAGCTGCTGGTGTTGTCCATACCTTAAAGAGAAAAGGTTTGAGAATGCGTCCTGTGTGCAGTTGGGTTGAAGTTAAGAGACAGTCACATGTTTTCCTTTCTGGAGATAAACGCCATCCCCAGAGAAAGGAGATTTATGAAAAAGTGGATAAGTTGATGCTAGAAATTTCCAATTATGGTTATGTTCCTGACAATAAAACTTTGCTTCCTGATGTGGATGAACAAGAAGCGCGTATACGTTTGTACCATAGTGAAAAATTGGCCATTGCTTTTGGTCTCATGAGCACTCCATATTGGGTACCTTTGCAAATTGTACAGGGCCACCGGATTTGCAGCGACTGTCATAAAGCAATTAAGTTAATAGCTATGGTAACTGGAAGGGAGATTGTCATAAGAGATGCCAGCAGGTTCCATCATTTCAAAGATGGGCATTGTTCTTGTGAGGACTATTGGTGAACAGTAAGAGTATTCTTTTGTAACGACTGAAAATTTTATTGTATTATCATACCTATTCTTTTTCCTCCTTAAATATACAATAATGTAAGCACGATTTGTAATTGTTATATTTTTCAGCTAATGTATAGAAACTAAAATCTAGTCTCAACAACTTTGTTATAAGGTATAAAAATAGGGAATCTATTTTCTTTTGTTAATAATTTATAAATCATCCGTTAAAATCATTTTCTCTGTGCCATGTTGTGCTGTTTTGGATTTCAGTTTGTTTTTTTATATCTGTTTGTTTGTAAATAATTGAGTAAAGTTGAAATGTATGTTGATTAAGAGAAGAGGATGAGATTTAACAAAATTAGAAAGTTGAGGTTTATTTAGACTTTAATGTTGTGCTTAACGTACAACAAAATAAGTGAAAGTGTTGACAACAACACCACCAACAACAATAGTATTTGTGTTTTGGTTTCTGGGTTTTGCATACGTGAGCTATGTTCTGGCTCACCTACATGGATTTGGAGAGCAACCACTTGCGAAGATTTATATTTACAAAACCGCTCTGGCTCTTAAAGGATCAGCTTCCGTTTATGCCAGCCCTCTCCTTCTGTTGTGGATCAGCAGTATAGAAGAAGGTAGCAGCGCAAGAAGGGAAACTAAGATCTTGTAGATATTTATTTATTGCTTTTGTTTATTATTTATTAAGAATAAGTCAGATTAGGAAAACGATTATGAGAGTCCTAATTGGTGTGATATTTTAATTAAGATTTTCTATGTTAGTGTGTCTATCTAGGCTATATCTTATTAGGTTTGTCTTTATTTTTCAGTCGCCTCTACTAATATAAAGAGCAGATGCTTTTTGAATAAAGGTATCGAATAATTCAGTCAAGAAAAATCTAGGAGTGTTGGTGGTCTCTAAAACAAGCCATCCATTGTTATCTGTTCACAATAGGTTCTTCATGGAAGAATCAAAACATGAACAAGGGAAAGCTACTTGATTTCCCCTTTAATCGACCCCTTAATGAGATCCTTAACTCGGGACCATAACACCTTCTTGGCTTGAAGGTGATGATTTTGACTGACCCTAATCTAAATTATACTTGTGGCATTTAATATTTGTGTATGCTGTTTTAAGTTGCTATATATCTGTTTAGACTTTATTCATTAAGTTGCTGCACACCTAGTTGTTTAATTGATATACAAAATGGGTTGAAAGGAGTGTTAATTAAGTAGGAGGGATTGAGGTTTAGTATTAAAAAATTGGAAAGTCAAAATTTATGCTGACTTTAATGCCTTGCTCAATGTAACAGAAAGAGGTTAGAGTGAGACCTGAGTTTTTCAATTACTCTTGCAAGTGTTTAGATACCCAGTTGAAAAGGGATGGTCTTTTTCGTTTTGGTAGAAAAGAAGAAAACTTCAGAGTTGAAATCTACTTCTAGGAGCAAAAATTGGTAGACCAATTTGTTCATGATGTTCTTATATTAGGGAAATTTTGCAGTTTGATTGTATACCTAGCAACTAGACTGTTTTTTGGACTGTTATCCATATTAAAGATTGGTCTTTTGAGTGTATCACTAGTGATTATTAGCTGAATCTGCCATTTTACACACTCTCTTATTGAACTTACAGGTACCATTACAAGAATATCTGCCATAAATTTCTATATGCATTCTGTTTTGAAGTTATGGTTAATTTGATGGTTTTTTCTATTGTTATTTTTATGATTGCAGGGTGAGGATACTGAATAGGTTACAGTGGCTATTGTGCACCCTGAACCATCTGCAGATGATTGGGTTGGAGTTTTCTCTCCTGCAAACTTCCAGTAATGCCAGTCTATGTGCTATTATTAAGCTCTCTAACTGTTCTTTGTGCCAGAAATGTGATTGACTGGTGCAAATATTATCAACTGACACTTTCCTAGCATTGTATTTATTGCATCAAACTTCCTCTATCATTGTATCTGTAGGAGCAACATTATGACCTTTGATAGCTGCATAATCTAGGAATTATGGACATCTGCATAATCTAGGAATTATGGACATGCTATTTTTTTCTTTTTTCTAAATTGGGAAAATCCATGTTCCGATATGGCAGCTCATCTGCATTTGCACCCGTAGATGAACCGAAAGAGCAAACTCCATATCTATGTACAGCCCCAATAAAGGTGTGTACAATATGATTTGTTATTGAGTTACTTGTAGAATCTTATGGGTCATAATTTCTCTAACATACATGATTTCCAAACATTCTTGTTCCAGTACACGTATGCAAATTATTCCAATTCAGAATATACAAAGACAGGCAAAAGTTCTTTGAAGTTTCAGCAGATAAACAAGCGGGCAGATTTCTCCTTCGCACTATTTTCAGGCGGGCTGTCTAACGTGAGTTTGAGAATCCTTTAGCTGTTTTGATCTCCACCAGCCATATTTAAACTTAAAAGTGATACAAATATATAGGTTATAGAAGTGTGTATGGACGTATGGATATATTAGGGTCTACATTCAATTCTCTCGTGATGGACATTGATATGTGTATTTGAAAATAGTGGTTGCTTGAATAATTCCACTGAATTAAATTTATTCATCACTAAGCATGACATTATATAACCCTAAAACAATAACAAAAAGCATTATTCTTGGAAACAAATAGCAAAAAATCCACTAAAGTAGGAAACTACCTATAAAGTATACAAACATAAAGTTGACTAACAAAAGAATCCCTTAATTTCAGGATTTACCAAACCTTGCAACACTCCCCCTTAAGCTAGTGAATAGATAACGATCATTCCCAACTTGTTTACATTTGATTCAAATCCCGATTTAAGTAATGCCTTCGTGAGAATGTTGGCTCCTCATGACTTTGAAGTCAGATAGTACAGGGTGAATGTTCGATTTTCAATCTTTGAATTTTCGATCTTTGACTTAATGAAATTCTGGTCTATCATCACATGCTTCATCCTAGCTGACTTGCTATCACTGTACAACTTTATTGGTTCCTGGAGTGAAAGGTTCAAATCTTTAATAACCTTTCTAACCAGATTAGCTCCCAAACACCTTGAGTAATTTTCTTGTATTCTGCCTCTGCACTACTCCTTGCAACAACAATCTATTTCTTGGTTCTTCAGGTTACCACATTTCTCCATAGTTTTGTGCAGTATCCAGTAGTAGACTTGGTATCTTTAACTGAACCTGTCCAATCTGCATCTGCAAAGCCTTCAATATTTCTCTGATTATTCTTCTCGAAAAGCATCCCTTTCCCCAGTGTACCTTTCAAGCATCAAAGAATTTGATCCACTGCTTCTAGATGCATGAATTGGTTTACTACACTTACACTATAGGCTATGTATAGGCTATGTTGGGTCTGAAAAATGACAGGTAAATCAAATTTCTCACCAATTGTTGATATCGTTCCCTCCATTTCAGTAATTTTATGCTTCCAATTTCGCTCCATAAGAGTCCTAGCTAGTCTACTTCCGAGTTTCCCAATTTCTCTCAAGAGCTCAAGAGTGTAACTTTGCTCGGAAATGAATATACCTTTTCTACTCCTTGCAATCTCCATTCCAAGGAAGTATTGTAGTTTACCAAGATCCTTTACGTTAAACTCTGTCTATAGTCGTCTCTTAAGACAATCGATTTCCTGTACGCCATCTCTAGTTATAACCGTAGGAAATATCGGGATATGATTAGATATGAAATATTTTGTATATTCTTTCCCATTCCGTAGGGATCCTATTCTATCTTCCTACTCTTTAGGAATTCTTTCCTATCTTAGAACTCTCTCTCTCTCTCTCTCTCTCTCTCTCTCTCTCTCTCTCTCTCTCTCTCTCTATATATATATATATATATATATATATATATATATATATGTAGTTGTGTAATTGAGAAATACAAAAAAATTATTTTCCCAAATATTATTTTCTTCATGGTATTAGAGCCGTAAGGTTTCTCTAGGGATAATTGTTAAAATCACAGCCTTCATTGTCGTACTTACCTCATACTCTTTTTCTATATTTCGTTTTGCCTCCTCTACAATGGCCGACACACAATCTTCGGAGACCGAAGCTCCAAATTCATCCGTGACGTCGATTCCGTCGAGTGAGGGAGATAAACCAAGCCGGACCAATCTAGATTTTCGGAATGTTCAAGTCGCTTATCGATTGAATGGAAAAAACTATCTCAAATGGTCTCAATTTGTTCGAACCTTCTTGAAGGGAAGAGGGAAGATGGGGCATTTGCTAGCCACTGGACCAAAAAGGGGGACGAGTAGGCTTTGATGCGTGGGATGAGGAAGATTCGATGATTATGTCATGGCTATGGAATTCAATGACCCCAAAAATCGGTGACACTTGCATGTTTCTTCCCTTTGCAAAGGCAATCCGGGATGCTCTCAATCAAACTTATTCTAAAGTTAACGATGCAGCCCTCATTTATGAGATAAAAACCAAAATTGCAGCAATGAAACAGGGGACAAAATGTGTAACCGAGTATGCCAATCTGTTGTAGAACCTATGGCAGGAGCTCGATCACTATAGGACCATCGATTTGAAGTGTAGTAACCGTGTCTGTCTCCGTGAAAAAATTCATTGAACGTGACCGTGTGTATGATTTTTTAGCAGGATTAAATTGTGATTTTGACTTAGTTTGTATTCAAATCTTGGGAAGAACCGATGTTCCCTCCCTTAATGAAATCATCTCTATGGTTCGTGTCGAAGAAAGTCGTAGAGGAGTGATGTTAGATTCACCGACAAGTTGAGAGCTCGACACTCGCTAAGCTCAAACTCCAAGACTCTAAAATCGGGTTTTTCTCTTGATAAAGTCGTCGTTCAATAGCCGTATCCCCAAAGGAACACTTCGAAAGATGATATGTGGTGTACTTATTGTAAAAAACCTCGAGCATACCAAAGAGCAGATGCTTGGAAATTATATGGCAAGTCGTCGACTCACGATCGAGAATGGGGTCAAAGAAGTGGGCAACAAAGACAATCACGAGGACAAGCCTATGTGACAACATAAAACGCACTGTAGAGGGATTGGGAGGATTCGGTATGGAAGATCCGGAAAAACTCAAGAGCTTGCTAGGATCCGTGGAAAAATCTGCTACACCTCTTAACCAATCTCAAGGTTCGTGTTCATTAATCCTCTCGGGTAAAGCTCCCATCTCCTTTGGATTAAATGTTTTGGATAATGAGTTTCGGAATGCATGGATTTTAGACTCGAGTGCTACGGACCATATAACCCACACATCCAGTTTATTCAAAACCTATGCGCCTTCTCCCAGCAGTCGAAAAATAATTGTAGCCGATGGTACTACAACCCAAGATAGTCGGTATTGGAGATATCCAATTGGTCAAAACATTATGCTAAAAAATGTTCTTCATGTTCCTCGATTATCCACCAATCTTATTTCTGTTTGTAAACTTATCCAAGACTTGAATTGTCACATTACCTTTTTTGTTGGTTGTTGTGAATTTCGGGATCGGGAGTCGGGGAAGAAGATTGGACTTACTAAAGAGCACAATGGCCTTTACTACTTCGAGTGCACCAAGTCGACAGAGCTCGATTAATTTATCTTCTCCAGTCTCATGTTTTTCACAGTCAAATAAAGATGCCATTTGGTTGCATCATAGGTGTCTAGTGTCATTTATCATTTTTTACCTGTTCCCCGACTTGTTTAAAGGAGTCGATGTTAAAGTTTTTCGGTATGACGTTTGTGAGTTTGCTAAATACACAAGTGTACCATTTTCAATAAGTAATAAAAAATCAAGTTTTCCTTTTTCTTTAATTCATAGTGACATTTGGGGCCCTTCGTCCATCCAAGATATTACTAGATCAAAATGGTTTGTTACTTTTATTGATGATTGCACTAGAACTTCCTAGGTTTATCTTCTTAAACAAAAGTCCGATGTCGGTAATATTGTTCCCACCTTTATCTCAATGATAAAAAATCAATTTGAGGTACCAATTAAACGTATCCGATCGGATAATGCTCGTGGATACTTTAATCGGACTTTGTCTTCTTATTTTTCAAAAAGAGGGTATTATTCATGAGTCATCTTGTGTCATCACTCCACAACAAAATGGAGTCGTTGAACGTAAAAACCATCATCTTATTAAATATACTAGAACGTTTTTGTTCCAACAGAATGTTCTAAAAACCTTTTGGGGGAGGTAGTTTTAACCTCGGCCTATGTCATAAATAGGATGCCTTCTAAAGTCTTAGATTTCAAAAGTCCATTGGAAATTTTGTCTCGGTTCTTCCTTGATGTTCGATCTTCCTTTAGCCTTACCCCTCGTATTTTTGGGTGTACATCCTTTGCTCATGTCAATAATACCACTCGGGAAAAGTTAGATCCTAGAGTCCTTAAATGCATTTTTTGGGGTATTCGATCATCGAAAAAGGATACAAGTGTTATCATCCACCTAATCGAAAGCTCTATGTGTCAGCTGATGTCACTTTTGTTGAAAATAAATCATATTGTTCTACATCTTACATTCCGAGGGAGCTTCATATAATTGTTGATTCCGATATCGATATGTCTCTTGATATTTCTTCATCAAGAGATATAGCTCTTCATAAACGATCCCTCGATGATCATGTTTACCAATCCACCATTCTCTTGCTTGTAGAAGAAACGAGAGGACAATGGTAGATTGGTTGATCGATTTCGATTTGATAAGGTGTATACAAGAAAAAAGACGTCATTTCTACTCTACAAGAAGATCAATCACTTTTATCGAGTTTTGAACCCGAGGTAATAATTTATAACATTTTTTCTCCTTCCACATCCGATTCTACACAACTTGAGACCGATCTTGACAAACCTATAGCCTTAAGGAAAGGAACCCGTAATCGTATAAAAAACATTTATACCCACCGGCCAATTTTGTGTCTTTCAATAATTTTTCTCAAAATCACCGTAGCTATCTATCCATATTAAATTCAATTGTTATTCCTAACTCTTTGTTTGAAGCTTTATCTAAAAAAGAATAGAGACTTGCCATAACTGTAGAGATGGAAGCACTAGAAAAAAATGGTACTTGGGAATTGGTGTCACCGCCTAAAGTGGAAGAAAACAATCAATCTGTAAGTGGGTGTTTGTGACGAAACTTAAGGTGGATGGGTCTTTAGAATGATAAAAGGCCGGACTAGTTGCCAAGGGTTATACTCAAATATATGGGGTCGATTATCAAGAGACGTTTGCTCCAATAGCAAAGATGAATACAAGTGCAAATTTTATTGTCATTAACGGTCCAATTTGATTGGGAGTTATAGCAATATAATGTGAAAAATGCATTTTTACATGGTAACTTGGAGGAAGATATTTACATGAGCATTCCACCTAGTTTCGAGTGGTAATGATGGGAATCAAGTTTGTAAACTCAGAAGGCGTTGTATGGTCTCAAACAATCGCCTCGTGGTTGGTTTGGTCGGTTTAGTCATGTGATGCTTGCGAGTGGATACAAACAAAGCCAAGGAGACCACACTTTATTTATCAAACACGCCGCTTCGTGGGAGTCACGATTCCGATTGTCTAAGTTGATGATATCATTGTAATCGGGAGCGATGAAACGAGATAAAGGAGTGTTAAAGTAGTGTTTGAATCGAGAGTTTGAAATTAAAGACCTTGGGAGATTGAAATATTTTCTTGGCATAGAGGTGGCTCGGTCTAAGCAAGGATTATTCATCTTACAACAAAAATATGTTACCGATTTACTCATAGAAATCGGGATGACATCAAGCAAACTTGCAGCAACTCCAATCGAACAAAATCATCGATTAGGAGAACCTTTAGGTGATAAGAAGATGGAGAAGAAAATGTATTAATGTCTCATAGGAAAACTCATCTATCTTGCTCATCCTAGATCGGACATAGCTTATTCTGTGAGTGTTATTAGTCAATTTATGCATGATCCAAGAGAAGTTCATCTATAAGCTATTTACGAGTTCTCCATTATTTGAAAGCTCACCTGTGCAAAGGAATTCCGTTTAAGAAAAAACGGAATATTGATCTAGCAGCTTACACGGATGCCGACTTTGCAAGTTCTCTAGTTGATAGAAGATCGACTACAAGATACTCGTACTTTTGTTAGAGAAAAATTGATATCTTGAAGAAGTAAAAAATAGGATGTGGTTGCACGATCAAGTGCGGAGGCTAAATTTAGAGCAATGGTAGCAGGTATATGTGAATTATTGTGGGTAAAAATCATCTTGGAAGATATGAAGGTTAAATGGTGTGGTCCAATGAAGTTCTATTGTGATAATAAATCTGCCATCGGTATAGCACACAATCCAAGTGCAACATGATCGAACTAAACACGTAGAGGTGGACATACATTTTATTAAGGAAAAGCTCGATAGGGGATTAATTTATACTCCATATGTTCCTACGGATCTTCGATTGACGAATGTTCTAACAAAAGGATTAAATAGTCATGCATTTTAGGAAAATCTATGCAAGTCGGGAATGGAAGATGTATATTCACCACCTTAAGGGGAGTGTAGGAAATATCGGGATATAATTAGATAGAAAATATTTTGTATATTCTTTCATATTCGTAGGGATCCTATTCTATCTTTCTACTCTTTAGAAATTCTTTCCTATCTTAGGACTCTCTATGTACGTATGTCTATATATATATATAGTTGTGTAATTGAGAAATACACAAAAATTATTTTCCTAAATATTATTTTCTTCAATAACCATATCATCTACATATACAATTAGGATGGCTTTCTTTCCATCTCGTAGCTTGTTTCACAAAGAGGGTGTGATTGAATTGTCCTTGCTTATAGCCAAATTGTTTCATTCTAGTGCTAAATTAAGTGAACCAAGCTTTTAGGGACTCGTTTCGGTACCGTATGGGGACTTTTTCAATCTACACACCATTCTACCACCACTTTCTCCTTC
Organism: Dovyalis caffra; assembly: GCA_963924115.1. NCBI lineage: Eukaryota > Viridiplantae > Streptophyta > Magnoliopsida > Malpighiales > Salicaceae > Dovyalis > Dovyalis caffra. Next base: position 2,590,857 of record CAWUPB010001009.1, on the reverse strand, counting down.
AAATCTAGGAGATTAGCTTCATATACACTTCCTCTCCAAATTTCCATATAGGAAGGCATTTTTTACATCCATCCGGTACAACTCTTAATCAAGATTAGCATTCAATGAAAGAAGCACTTGAATGGAATTCAACTTGGCTATAGGAGCAAAAGCTTTTTCATATTCTATATCTTGTGTTTGACTATAGCCTTGAGCAACTAATCTTGGTTTATATCTATCCATTCTCTTATCTCGCTCCAAGTTTTATAGCATAGATCCATTTACACCCTACAACCTTCTTCCTTTTGGGTAGTTTAACAACTTATGTTTTGTTCTCATTCAAGGGAGTCGTCTCCTCCATTATTACAGACTTTCCATTTCAAGTCTTGGAGAGCATCGTGAATATTTTTAGAGATCTCCAAGTCATCAAGTTTTGAGGTAAATACCCCGTAGTCTAAAGATAGCTTAGAATATGTAAGATAATTGAAGATAGAATGCTTTGTGCATGATCTAACTCCTTTTTCTAATAGTAATGTGAACATCAAGATCATTAATTTCACAATTACCTTTCCTAGGTCGTGTGCCTTCCTTAGTTGGATTTAGCACCGAATCCGATGATTGGTTATGATGAGAAACTTATGGTCTTCTAGAGTAAACCCGTAGTTCACCCTTCTCGGTTTCTCCTTCTTGACTCGTCATGGGTATTGGTTTAATATGTTGAGTAGAGAGCTCTTCTGGGGAGTAATAGATAGATGTGGGATCGAAGAGAAATAGATGGATCCCATTGATTTTTTTCACTTGAATTCTCCCTCTTAAAAGGAAGCATTGGGGTAGAATGATCGATTTTCAAAAAAAATTTAGAGGATGGACTAGCGCTTGTATCCCTTTTTTTATAGGAGGATAACCGGGAAAGAGGCACTTAATAGCTTTTGGACCAAGTTTTCCCTAAGTAGGATTAGAATTATGAGCAAAGACTATGCATCTAAATTTTTTATAGAGGAAGAGACTCAAGAAGTGTTACATGTGGGAATAATTTTTTGAGATAACCGAGTGGAGTTTTGAAGTCAAGAGTTTTGAAGGGTCGTTGATTAGTGAGATATATGGTAGTTAATATGGCTTCACCCCAAAAAAGAATTTGGAATATAACCGACAAAGATAATAGATCGAGCAACTTCCAAAATATGATGATTTTTTCATTCCGCAATACCGTTTTGTTGAAGGGTATAGGCACATGAGCTCTAATGGAAGATACCGTGTTCGACGAGGTAGTTTTTGAGCTCATGACCAAAATGTCGCCTTCCATTATCAATACGAAGAATCCGAATGGATGATTGAAAAAATTTTTGGACTAGTTTGTGAAATTGTTTGAATATGGAGCTTGACTTAGAGTTTTCTTTCATAAGGTAAATCCAACATGTGTGAGTATGATCATCAATAAAATAAACAAATCATTTTGTTCTCGTTACATTTGAGGATCGAGAAGGACCCCAAATATTAGTATGAATTAGATGAAATGGTTTTAAAGCTTTAGGATAATTTTTTCATGATTGTTTTGCATAAATACATTGCTCACACTAAAAGAAAGAGATGTCTTTGTTAATGAATAAATTTGGATACAAGTATTTTAAATAACTAAAATTGAAATGACTAAAGCATTTATGCCAAAGAAGAACATTTGAGTTTGAAGAAGTGGAGAAAGAGAATTTTTTAAGTGAGCTAGGAGAAAAACTTGATAGATAGTAGAGTCCATTTTATTCCTTAGCATTGCCAATCATCATTATTGGAGACAAATCCCGAAATTCACGAGTAGGAAGAAAAGTTATTATGTAATTTTAATCTTTAGTTAATTTACTAATAAAAATGAGGTTGTATTTCAAGTTTGGAATATAAAAGATAGATTTCAAATGCAAGCCGAACAAGGTAAGATCTTCAAAACCAGCCTACAACCGAGGAGCTACAATATGCTATAGTAATTCTCACTTCTCCCATGCATGGTTAATGGGAGGAAAATTATATGGAGGACCCAATCATGTGATCCAAAACTTCAAATTCGACTATCCACTCTTCACACATCTCCTTTGTTGATAAAAAATTAATAGAGAGTTACCTCGTTGCACAACATTCGTAGTAAAATGATGTGGAGATAGAACCTATGGGATTTGGAGTGATTGAAATCCTAAAGGATTTAGAGTAGGATGAAGACTGAATTGGTTCAGCCATGAATGGGATTTTGGCTTTCAAGCAAGATTACCAAAAAATGTTGCTAACGAGAACACTTAGCTCGATACCATGGAAATAGTTATTGCTTAAATAAATCCACCGAATTAAATTAATTCATCACTAAGCATAACATTATATAACCTCAAAAAAAAAAAAAAGCACTATCCTAGGAAACAAATAGCAAAAAATCCATTAAACTAGGAACTACCTAAAGTATACAAACGTAAAGTTGACTAAAAAAAATCCTATAATTTTAGGATTTACCAAACTTTTCAACAGTATTCATATGCTTAATTACGCTATATCACATTGCCTTACTATTGAATTTTGATGATTGCTTATGATATTCTCAAACTTATTCCATACTTGATTTTTTACAACCAAAAGTGATATCGATTTCAAATTCAATGACTTTTTTCCACTCCTAAAACACCCCTCTACCCTCGCCTTGCTCAAGGAAAAGCTTGGGATGAAGTGAGTTGGTTCTTGAAGCTTAATCTCATTGATGATGTTTTAAGTTATCTTTTCTTGAAGATCATTTGGGTTAATGAGTCTATGCATAAACCATTTGTTTGCATTATGATATTGTACAATGGAAGTATGTATCCTTAATTTGTATATAGTTGAAGGCTAATTTATATAAGAAATACATCTTGAAGGAAATGAAAGTAAATGAAGTGTATAACCTTTGACATATATTACCTATTACACTTGAAAAACAATGCTTATGTGTTCTAAGTTTCAAAGCATTGGCTTTAGATCTTTCGCGTTTTGAAAGCAACTTGGGTTACGAAAACTTTTTACATTGCAATCATTACTATAGTCTATGGAAAATATTCTACCATATGCATTTCTTCTATTTAGATTACATATAAATAGGAATACAAAAGTGTCTATACTAGGAAAGAATTCTATATAAATCAAATCTCCTAATTTATCTCTATTATGAGTTTGCATATAGGATCTAGTCATGGGTCGGTGATTGATTTTTGAGGCACTTGTTCTCTTGGGTTTTCCTTGCGTCTAGCACTTATATTGAAAAGAGTGGAGCTCGTTCAAGAAAGATAGAGCTGCCTTAATCTTAAAAGAAATTACTTATGACTTCCCCTTATTCCATCACAATCAATCCTTTAAATAATACAATCATAACAATTGTAAATAGAAAGTCTATACTAATTTAGAAAACACAATATGAATTATTCTAGTCAACTAATTATGAAGGAAATAATCTTGTGGTCAATTAATCCTAAGATAACAACTAAGAATCTTCATTTGTCCTCAATCATCGCAATTTGCTCCCTATTCTTTTATGATTTGTTCTACCACTTTTTTCGCCTATATTGTTATCCCATAAATGAATCCGTAACATTACTCTCCCCTAGACAAAGAGCTTGTCCTCAAGCTCAAAGGCGAGATATAAATCATGAAATTCGATCAAATTTTCCTAAGAAGAATCCACCTCCGATAAACCTACCCATTGCACTAGGACCTCTAATACGTCACGATTCAATCGCGAACACAAAAGTAGCTCGGGATAAGGAGCCACACGACCTTCTATGAGATGAGGAAGAGTCGAGGGTGTGTAAGGAGGAGTGCCAACAAATTTCTTTAAGAGAGAAACATGAAACACATTATGGATTTTACTCCCTTCGGAAAAATCAATTTATAAGCCATCGGGCCTACTTTATCAACAACTTGAAATGGCTCATAAAAACGTAGAGATAGCTTATGATACTTTTTTCCTACCACCGACATTTGTTGATGAGGTTGCAACTTGAGCCAAACAAAGTCACCAAGTTCAAAAGACACATCACGGTAGTGCTCATCATAATATTTCTTCATCCACTCTTAAGCTTGGTGCAAACGCATCTTAACTTCTGCTAACACCTAGTCTCGGTATCTCAAGACTTGGTCAATAGCTCTCTACCATATACCACTTGAACAAGAGTAGCATTCGGAGAAGTGTGGAATGAGTTGTTATAGCAATACTCAACCATGGAACCCAATGAACCCGAGTCCTTCGGATGGTCTCCGACAAAGCATCGAAGATACATCTCAATGGTTCAATTCACCACCTCTATCTAGCCATCCGTTTGAAGGTGGTAAGTTGTCGAATGAGACAATTTGGTACCACTTAAAGTAAAAAGCTCCTTCCAAAATTTGCAAGTGAAAGCAAGCATCTCCGTCACTTATTATGGATCGAGGTAGACCATGAAGCGAGAAAAATATGCTAAAAAAATATGAGCAATGGTCACTCGTTGTATAAGGATGAGATACGAGTAAGAAATAAACATATTTGGAGAACCTCGTCAACCACCATAAAAAGGATAGTTTTCCTTTTGGATTTGGGAAGTTCGTCAATGGAGTCCTTTAAAATATCAGTCCATACATGTTCGGGAATAGGCAAGGGTCGAAGGAGACCAACTAGATGGAGGTGCTCGATCCTTTTTCTTTGACAAACCGACATGACTTTGAATATAATCTCTAATTTCAGCCTTCATACCATACCCAAAAAAATCAAATCGAAGTTGATGTAGTGTTTTTTCTAAGCCTTCATGAGTGGTATCATGAGATTCCGTAATCAACATAAGAATGAGAGGGGAGGTAGGTAACAAATAAATACAATTACGAAACAAAATCAGTCCATCGCGAACTCGCCCATTCCCCTGCTTCGTCCCTATTCCACTCGCTATCGTAGGGCCTAAAGTACCTCGGATTAAGAAATTTCGGATCCGATAGCATCAAATATGGCAAATTCAAGGCTAGAGATAGCATAAAGAGTACTTACTTTCTCATTTCATCGGGAGAGAGCATCAGCAGCTTTGTTAGTGATGCCGGACTTGTATTCCACTTGAAAATCAAATCCCAAGAGTTTGCTTACCCAATGTTGTTGTGGGAGGTAGTGAGTTTTTGCTTCAACAAAAACTTAAGATCGTAATGGTTGGTGTGGATTGTAACGCCCTTGCCCCAATCATATTTCTACTACCCAAGTATGGTATCTGGACGAAACGCGTTACGCCGACATACCTTAAACTCTAAGTAGTGTTCTTATGATATTCTTAGGACTTTAACGAGTACATTACGTATATAACTCCTTAAGATAAAATTTACATAACATAATTAAATGTATTAATAAAACATTACAAGCGATATTCAATTTCTCACGAACTTCACATCTCAAATTTACGGACAAAATAAAAACTAATATATGGTGCCTCACATGAGTCGGCTAGGAGGAGCCGACCGCATCCGTACCAACTTGTCCTTTTTCCGTCAAGACATAAAAAAATAACAACATGGTGAGCCGAAGCTCGCAAGCGGGGTGATGCACGTGATATGTAATGTTGGTTTGACTTCCCACCATACTCATAAATTTTAATCTCGAGTACCCCGGGTATTAGCCGATCTACTCTATTTATCATCCGAGTGGTCCGCAGATCACCTTCTCGCTACAACGGAATTATCCCTCGTTGTAACTACTATTAGCGGGAATCCATCGTCTAACAAAGTGCAAGCACACAGCTTGATTTCATCCAGATGATCCTCGGATCATCTTCTCGCTACAACGGAATTATCCCTCGTTGTAACTACTATTAGCGAAAATCCATCGTCTAATAGTGCAGGCACACATCCTAGAGTATTGGACTACTAATACCCATTTATTCTAGTTAGGTTATCAAACCTAGATGTATAAACCATTTCTTAATCAATTGACTTGTCTTAAACCACCTACTATGCACATGATGCACGTGATGACATATTTAATCACATTCAACTAAATTCGAGTACCAACTCTTCATTCTCATGCCATACTCATGGTCCAACCCACACTCGGAATTTATCCATTGCTCACATACCAATTATGATACCCACAACGGGAACACAATCTCCGCTCATTAGTATTGTTCATTAGTTTCATTAATATTTAAAAGAAGATCCAAGTCCATTTACTTTAATCCGAGCCCATTAACTTTATCCTAGGTCCATTGACTCTATTCAATTCTATTTTATTTAGTCCAAGCCCATTTATTTTATTCCAAATATATTAATTTTGTCCGAGTCTAATTAATTTTGTTTTTGGTTTTAGGGTTTATTACCGGGCAACTCCTAATTGAGTAAATAATTTTCTAATTTCAGAACATAATTAAATCTTACCCATTTTATTTTAGATACTAGACATATTTATTTATAACATATCCAAAAATTAGGTCTAAATACCAAGTACACAATTAATTACAAATTTTGAAACTTAGGGAGCAATCTGCCTAGTAGTAGTTTGTCTAGAGCTATCTATACTAAATCGGGTATAACTCTTTGTACACAAATCCAATGACCAAGAAATTTTAAAGGGAGTTAGTTGAAACATATATGAACAACGTTTATGCTTCAAGTTTCACCCATAAATTGACTTAAAATCCTTGAACATGCACCCTAAAATTCGGACAGAACTTACTCCTTTTCAACACTAATTTATTAGTTCATTCTAAGCTAACTTTAATCATGTTTTAGTTCACTTAAATTTAGTCTAAGTTCAATCCAACCCATCACCACATACTTGGACATTTTTCAAAAAATCATAACATCATAAATCATCACAAAAAGGCATCCATACATAGATTTATCCCAAGCATCAAGCATATAACCATTGAAAATTATTACAACCCATGAAATAAACACTAACAAAATAACTTAAAAAAAATAATTTAAGACATTAATCAGCCAAAAAGATGAAACCTACTTACCTCTTTTAGCTTTGATTAGAATTTCCTTATCTCTTTTCCTTTTCTTTTTCCCTTTCTCTTTTTCTTTCCTTTCCTTTCTCTCCTCACGTTTTTCTTCCTCTCTTTTCTTTCTTGCCTTTTCTCTCTCAATTTTTGGTACCTACGAGTTACTAAAGTTTTTCTCCCATTTTAACACTTTCTATATATATATATATATATATATATACTTACTTTCATTCAGCTACAAGTGTTAGAAATTAATGGGATAAGGTGTAAAGGTTATGGGTGAGTCATGAGGAAAGTCGGTCGCTTTGGAATCCATAATGGGTGAGTTGGCATTAAATTCATTTATTGCATTTACTTAGGTGTCTATATAAAATTTAGACTAATTAAAATCATTAATTAACTTAATTCAAGTAACTAAAACTACTTTCTTTCATAAAAATTCGAAAATTTCCATTTTTAAAAATTCAGAATTTCTTTTCCCCTCAAAATTCCAAGCAGTTGTTTCCTCCTAACCCATCTATACTAAAATGTGCATAACTCTTTCTATATGTATCAAATAATTATGAAATTTTATAGAGAGCTAGTAAACACATAGAAAAAAAAATTTTATTCTTTAAGGTTTGCTCAAAAATAAATCTAACAAGCATCAAATAAATCTCACAAGATTCGGGAAGATTCTTCTCCCAAAATTCCAGCAGAATGCATTTCGAAACAACCCTCACTATAATTGGTATAAATCTTAATGTATAAGTCTAAATATTATAAAATTTTATACAGATCTATTCAACACATAGATGAACAACTTTTATTCTTTAAGGTTGACCCTAAAATTACCCTAAAGTCCTCAAATAATTTACACAAAACTCGGCGTGAATATAGTCCTTAAAACACTCGATTTTGCATATTTGATTTCTTTAATAATTAAACTATTAATCTTAAGCAAAATAACTTTAATTTAACATAAATCACATATTTCAAGCATTAATTTCTCATGATGAAATGATAATTATACTTACTCTTAATATACATATATATAGAATTATTCTAATACACGTCGCGTTACGGATAAGGGTTTTTACGGGGGTTACATGGATTGTAAAAGAGCATCCCCATATATAAGGTCTCCAATGCTGGATTGCTTTAGCCAAATCAATTAACTCCCTCTCATAAGTTGGTAATTTAGCATGTCGATCTCCCGAACGCCCGTTAAAAAATACAATAAGATGTCCTTGTTGAAGAACGAGCACCAATTCCTCGTTCCGAAGCATCATATTCAACGACAAACATCAAGGAAAAATCGAGCAAACGAAGCACCATCGTCGTGGAAAGAGCCCCTTAAGTGCTACAAAGGCTGCGTCCGCTGATGATGATCAACCGAACCCATTCTTTTTTCAATAATTAGTCAAGGGGTTGCTATCACTTCGTAGTTACGGATAAATTTTCGATAATATCCGACCAAACCTAAAAAACCTCGTAACGCCTTAAGTGGTCTTAATAATTGGCCATTCCACCACTCGCTTGCACTTTGCTTTTTATCAATGGAAACTCTTGCACTAGTAACTACATCACCCAAGTAGGCTACTTAAGTAGCTCTAAAAGAACACTTGGATTTCTTAAGAAATAGTTTATGAGTTCGCAATAATTCAAAAATTAGCTCGATGTGGTTAATATGCTCTATCCAAGAAGGACTATAAATGAGAATGTTATCAAAAAACACCAATACAAAACGACGAAGGTATGCTTGAAATACGTCATTCACCAATGACTAAAATGTGGAGGGAGCATTTATTAGGCCGAAGGGCATTACCAAAAAGTCAAAGTGGCCATGGTGGGTGCGAATGTCGTTTTCTCCACGTCTTTTGGATCCATTTGGACTTGGTGATACCCGGAGTGTAAGTCAAGTTTAGTGAAATATTTAGCTCCATGTAACTCATCGAGTAGCTCATCCATCATTGGTATGAGGAACTTGTCCTTCACCATCTTGGCATTCAACTCCCGATAATCGATGTAAAATCACCATGACCATCATGCTTGCGGACAAGAAAACAGGTAAGAAAAATGAAGATTGGCTTGGTCTTATGATTCTTTGGTGTAACATCTATTCACATTTCCTCTCAATTTCATCTTTCTACGATACGGGATATCGATACGATCAAACTACCACTTGCTCGGTATCGAGAAGTAAAGGAATTTTATGGTCTTGTGAGCGACGAGGCTGAAGTCCTTCGGGTTCCTAAAATATTTCTTGGTAATCCAAGAGAAGCTTGTCCATTAATCCTTACGGTTGTTGAATTCCTTGCAAAGAATGGACATTTGGTTTCGAAGATAATTTTTCATCATACCACTCGCACTTGTCGCCCTTCGAGCCAAAATGACATAGTAAGTATGGAAAAATCCCACAAAATTGGCCCCAAGTTTTCCAGCCACTCGATGCCTAATACAATGTCAAAACCATCCAAAGCAATAATATAAAGGTCAATAGTAAAAGTGGCATATTGAACCCGAATTTTCACCTTTTCACAAACTCCGGGGCTAGGTACCTTTTCACCATTTTCCACCAAAACTTATAGCCTACATACCGTTGGTCGGGCAAGTTAAGTCGTTGGGTAGCTTCTTTACTCGACAAAGTTATGGGTGCCGCCAAAGTCTATAAGCATCAAAGTTGATTGCCCTTAAACTAGTGCCTTTAGTTGCATTGTTTGGGCATTCCTCATTCCCGTAATGGTATGTAAAGATATTTGCATGTCTCCTTGTCCTTGGAACTCATCCTCCTCCTCCACTTCCTCCACTTCAAGCCAAAAAAGTCTTTTGCATTTGTGATCAAAAGTATAGGGCTCATCACAATTATAACATATCCCTTTGGCTTTTCTCTCTGCCATTTCTCGCCTTATTTAATTTTTTGATGTAAGTGGACCGTCCACATCAACTCCTCGTCTTTGTCATCTTTATTGTCACTAAATTCGATCCCGAAGAGCATGTATACTCGCTTTCGTATGTCCATGCTCTCGTTCGCTTGCATCTTCTTTTAAAAGGCCCTTGCTAAGCTCATGGTAGTAACCAAATCAGGTGGGCTCGCATCTTAAGATCTACTCTCAAGGAGTCTTTAAGTCCAAGCAGTGAAAATATCCACTTGCTAGTTTGGTTGGACTATGGTTACTCTTGCTAATAGAGCTCGAAAGTTAGATAAATATTCTTTCGAGGAACCACTTTGCTTAAGGTTAATCAGTTCTCCTAAAGTATTGTTTCGTAATGGATGACCAAAACATAAATAACGAGTAACGAGAAAGATCATACCATGTTAAAGCTAGCTTCTCTTATTCTAGTTTATAAAACCATAATTATGCATCTCCCGTCAAGTGAAAGGTCGCCAATCCCACCTTCTTCGCCTCTAATGTGCGTTGGTTATGAAAAAATTACTCATAACGATTGAGCCACCCCAAAGGATCGTCCGAACCATTATATGTGGGGAAGTCCAATTTGGCGTAGCGTGGCACCATTGTTTGTTTAGAATGCCCTTCGGATCCGAAGTCATAGTGATTGTGCCCTTCCGGACGCCTATCGCCTACACCTTGTTCCCGGCCTTTACTACTACTTTTGGATTTTTCACCATTAGTTTATTCGTTGTCGAAACTCCTTGTAGTCGTTGTAGTCTCCTTTTTGGTCTCGTCTATGCGTTGCTCTTTTTGATCCATTCACCATAAAACTTCAGCAATCTACTCCGTAAGTGATAGATGCGAGTTGGATGATTCGACCATGAAACCGGACTCGATACCAAATTTTTATGAGCCCGCGTACGGGATCTAGCACGGGTCGGTGATTGATTTCTAGGGCACTTGTTCCCCCGGGTTTTCCCTTGCGTCTTGCACCTATAAAATGAAAAGAGTGGAGCTCATTCAAGAAAGAGAGAGCTACCTTAATCTCAAAAGAAATTACTTCGACTTTCCCTTATTCCATTACAATCAATCCTTTAAATAGTATAGCCATAGCAATTGTCAATAGAAAGTTTATGCTAATTTAGGAAACATAATATGAATTATTCTAGTCAACTAAATAGGAAGGAAATAATCTTGTTGTCAATTAATCCCAAGATAAGCAGTCGAGAATCTTCATTTTTCCTCGATCATCGTAATTTGGTCCCCATTCTTTTGTGCTTTATTCTTCCGTGGTTTGTTATGTCACTTTTTTCACCTATATTGTTGTCCCACAAATGAATCCGTAACAATCTCCTAGTTTATTTACTTTGATTAAATCTCCTCTAATTTTTCTCCTAATCTATTAGAAATAAATTTCCTTTTAATTAGCAATCCCTTGATTCAATTCGTCACTAATTTCTCTTTCTCAACACTCTCCCTCAAGCTAGCTTGTAAATGTCTTCCATAGCTAGCTTGCTTATTAAAAAATCAAATTGTTTCTTTCGCAGTTCCTTAGTGAGTATATCAGTATGTCCGTTTGGTGGTTGGTATGTAAGGAACACGGATTAGGCCACTTTCAAGTTTCTCTTTGATAAAATGTCTATCCACTTCGATGTTTTGTCATGTTGAACAAGGTTGTGTGCAATTAACATGGTAGCTTTGTTGTCACAATAGACTTTCATAGCAAGTGACACAAGAATCTTCGGATATTTTAATAACCTCTTGATCTATGTTACTTAACAAATCCCATATATGAGAGACCTAAACTCAATTTCAAGCACTACTTCAAGCTACTACATTTTGTTTCTTACTCCCTAGGTAACTAGATTCCTCCAAAAAAGTACGAGTATCCCGATTTTGGTCTTTTATAAAAAATGCTACATGTCCACTTAGCATCCGTATAGATTTCAACCTATACATTATTTTTTAAACATCAAGCCTCTCCCAAGTGTCTTTTATAGATGCTTTAGTATTGTATAGGTAGCTTCAAAGTGCTATTGACCTAACGAGTGCATAAATTGATTTATCATGCTTACAACAAAGGCTATGTCGGGATGAGCGTGTGATAGATATATCATTCTTCCCACCAATCGCTAATTTTTCCCTATCAATCACATCTTCATCCTTAGCAGGACTAAGTTTTAGGTTAGCCTCAATTGGAGTTTTGGCTACCTTGCATCCCAATAGCTCAATTTCTTCATGTAAATCAAGGATATACTTCCTCTAATTCATAAATATTTCTTCTTTTGATCTTGAAAATTCCATTCCAAGAAAATATTTCTTCCAAGTCTTTAATTTCAAACTCTTCGTTGGCTTCCTTTTCAATCTTAGAAGTTTTTCATAGTCATCACCTGTTAAGATTATATCATCCACATAGATAATTAGAATTATAATTTTTTCCCATCTCAAAATGCTTATAAAATAGAATATGATCTCGCTTGACTTTGGTGAAAGCCATAGCTTTTTACTTGTCTTCCCAATCCTTCCAAACCATGCTCGTAGAGATTGTTTTAGGCCATATAAAGGCTTCTTAAGCCTAGACACTCTATTTTGGCCAACAATTTTTTCAAAACCCGGTGGTGGACACATAAACACTTCTTCTTCCAAGTCACCATTCAAAAATGCATTCTTCACATCTAGTTGATGTAAGGTCCAATTGAAATTAACTACAAGAGAGTAAAACTCGAATAGAGTTAATTTTAGCTACCAAGAAAAAGTCTCTTGGTAATCAATATAATATGTTTGTGTAAACCCTTTAGCAACAAGTCTTGCTTTGTAGCTTTTTACACTTTCATCAGCTTTTATACTTCACCATAAACACCCATTCATAACCATTTGTTCTTTGGTCTTTGGGTAACCCTACAACTTCCCGTGTCCCATTTTTCACTAGAGCATGCATATCCTCCATTATTTTTCGATTTCCATCTTGGATCATTAAGTAGTTCTTGAATGTTTCTCATAACAAATAGATTAGAGATTTTTTATGTAAATGCCATGTGACTCTAAGATACTTTATCATATAAGAGATATTTTGTAATAGGATGGCTAGTATAAGATCGGGTAGCTTTTCTAAGTGCGATGGGAATGTCAAGATCATAGCAAGTATCAAGAATAGGAATAGTATTGGATAGTAGAGGTTTTAGAGTACCTTGCATGTCTATTGGCTCATCATTTGGGATGTCCGATTGATTTTAGTGCCTTAGGAACAGTAAGCTCTCTACCATTTTAATGATTCTTTCTTCTTGTCAAAACTCTAAACTCAAGTTCTTGTCTTTTGGGATCATTTAGTAGTATTTCTCCTCTTGTCGAATTTTCAACATTTTTTTGGCTCTATAATATTAGAAACAACTAGCTTTTGGTGATTTTCAAGGGAATCTACAATTTTAAGCAAGGAAGTGGGATTAACTTCCTAGAAATTTTCTTCACTTTGTTTCTCCTCTTAAAGAAAATTTTCCTAAAAAAAAAAGGTTGATGTTCAAGGAAGGAGACATCCATAGTGATAGATTTTTCGACTCGTTAGGATTAAAACAATTGTACCTTGTTTGTTTGGGGCATAGTATGCATCCTATTTATCAAATAGGATGCTTTTAAAATAGCTTCCCCTCGGACAAATTTGAGAAGATTTTTATAAAACATAATGGAACAAGACACTTCTAGCAAATTTTTATTTTTCCTTTTAGCAATCCTCGTTTTATTGAGTATTGATACAAGTTGATTGATGTTGAATACACATTTTTTTTGAAAAAAATACCAAGAATCTCAATAAAATATTCAACGCCATTATCGATGTGGAGAATGTCGATTTTTTTTTTTTTTGAAATTGGTTTTCTATCATTTTATAAAAATTTTTAAATAAGGTTTCAACTTTTGATTTTTCACTCATCATGTAAACCCAACACAAATGAGTATGATTATCAATAAATGTCATAAACAAATTTTTTTTCCGAAATCGTGCTCATCCATGAAGGACCCCAAACATCACTATGGATAAGATAAAATAGTTTTGAAGGTCTATAAGGTTATGAGGGACAAAAGGATTTATGACTTTTTGACAAAATACAACTTTCATAATGAAATGTTGAACAATCCAATGCTCGAAATAACATAGGAAAAAGTCTTTTCAAATACAAAAAACTAGGATGTCCTAACTTATAGTGCTAAAGCATAATAATGGAGATCATCTATCATTCTAGCATCGCCTATCATCGTCCTCGAACTCGATCCCGAAACATACAATGAGAGTAAAAAAAAAGACCCAATAGTTAGAATCTTTAGACAATTTGCTAATAGATAGGACATTACAAGTAAGTTTAGGTACATGGAGAATATATTTAAGAGATAATTTACTACATAAGGTTACTAAACCTTTACCAAGTAATAGGAGAATGTGATCCATCAGTTATACGGACTTTTTCATAACCAGAACAAGGTCTATAAGTATGAAACAAATTTGAAAGACTTATCATATGATCAGAAGCTCTTGAATCAATGATCCAAGGAGTAGAAAAAGAATGACATACTAGGGTATACGTATTAGTACTACCTGAATTTTTTCAAAGAAGCATTAGGTGTACCCAACAATTCAGAATCAGATTTCAGTAGCTTTAAGATGTGATCCAGTTGCTCTTTACTGAAAAGGGCAGTTTTGGGTTTGTAAACAGAGGCTGGCCGACCCTTGTTCTCATTTTTCCCTTTTCAATTTGTTGGTTTTCCATGCAACTTCCAGTAGGTTTCACGTGTGTGCTTTGCTTATTGCAATAGTCACACCAAACATGGGATTTGTCCTCTAATTTCCCCCGAACCATTCTGCCAGCACAAGCCTTTACAGCAAGGGCATAATTCTCTACTGTTTTGTCAATTTTTTTCTTCCTAATATCACAAGTCTGTAACTTTCTTCCCTTCGAACTTCAGAAAACACTTCTCCAATGGAGGAAAGTGGCTGTCTAATAATAATTGTGCCCCTAACTTGATGGATTTCTCTAAGTTTCAGTGACAACTCAAATACTTAAGACTGATTGCCTAAGTCTGAATACATGAGATTAATATTTTCCAACAGCTCCTTGGTAGTGTGGTAACACATATAATTAGAACTGATTTCCTCCTCTATAGAATTCGCCACCCAAGTCATTATCATAGAATTTCAGCATTGCAAGTGGAGTAACCTGGAATCTCAGAGGTAGGTTCCTACTTTTCTCCAGTTAAGTATCTAATTTTCCCTCTGTCACATATATACATCTGCATTGATTAAGACTAGTGTTGAAAATTTTCTTCATTCAGCCATATGGTTGTAATCTGAATCGAATGGGAATCTGAAGTAGGTAGATGGGGGTATTGGTTTTTTTTTTATGGGGCTGTGAATTTCAGATGAGCTTGGTTGAGATTCTGATACAAAATTAGATATGGTGAAGGAAGATGGAGGGTAGACAGACTGCTAGAGGGGCTAGGGTATTTTCTAGAATGGACGGGGCTAGAAATCAACTAAGGTTAGGTTTTTTGCCTAGAGTTCTGATACCATGTGAAAAATATTATACCATATGTATTTCTTCTATTTAGATTACATATAAATAGGAATACAAAAGTGTATATTGTAGGAAAGAATTCCATACAAATCAAAGCTCCTAATTTATTTACTTTGATTAAATTGATCCGACTGTCACTGATTTCTCCTTCTCAACATAGTCAATACTCTATCATAAAGTTCTTGCAATAGTGGTTTATAAACCTTCACTTCCAATTCAGTTGATGTTTTATTTTTGTACAGATGACTGTGACCTGGACTAGTGGTTACAATATAGATGAAGCTGTTCCATTTGTTGCATGGGGTCTGATCAAGGGTGAGATGCCAAAGCGTTCACCTACCGAAACATTGACATTTAAGCAAAACAGCATGTGTGATATGATTTTTTCTTCCATGTGCAATAGTATACATTTGAAGATTTCTGATCATGCAATGCTTGATTTATATAATTCCTTATTATTTAGTATGAGCTCAGCTATTTGTTTGTGCCCCGTTTGGTAGACAGTTTCAAAGCAGTTTTTAATTTTGAAATGCAAATTCCCTTGTATGACATCAGTTTGGGCAGTACCAATTTCTTAAATGTCATGCTTATTTGAGAATTATTCCATTATGAACATAATTTGAAGTGTTCTTCCTTGTCTTAGATTGTCAACCCATGCCGTTACTTACCTGACTTATGTCTGTTTACTGAAGTTCTTTTTAATCTTAATTTCTCAAGGAAGATTAAGCCTTCTAGTCAGAGTGCACATTGATGTGCCTTGATAGATTTCCTTCATTTCTTATGCTATCTTCTTATGACAGAAGCTTGATAGCCTACTTTCTTCCTATTTTCTTCTCACGCTAATTTGGAATTCTGAGTCTAGTCTACAATCAGAATTAGGAAGCACAACTTTTTTACATATTTGTATGGTTACATTACATTCAATTAAGTTTGCTTGTAAGCCAGAGCAATGACGAAATTTGTTTAATTTTCTCTTTGCAGATTCACCTGCAAGAACAGTTAGTTGGCGTGATCCTGGATTCATACATATAAGTTTCCTGAAAAGTTTATGGCCAAACTCTGTGCATGTTTTTCTTCGAAAGGTATTGATCTTCCTTTCCATTGAAACGCTCAAACAACAAGTAATCTAGTAATCATGTTTTTTATAAGTACACGTACCAGTTGGGTCATATCTTATCTAATGGCACATATGTTTGGAGTAAGAGAATTATTCATTCCAATCATCCCTATTTCCTGGACAAGGCTCACTGCAGCGTGTCATAATATTTGGTGACATGGGGAAGGTAGTTTTGGATAATCTATAATAAAGTTGTGCTTTCTTTATTAATGTGAGGAAACCTATATAAGCGCTTACATATCATCACGAATTCGTATGTGTTCCCTCTATCTCTTGCCATATGCAGTTAATCTCAAATGCAAATTATTCAGCTTACCAACATCAGAATAGCTGTTATCATTATAGATATTACCAAACATGGGCAAATCTCCTCCAGGCTTCGGTTTTCATGAAGAAATAACTGCCAAAAATCTTAAATGTCTATTTTCCAAAATCTGCAACAACATAATTTCAAACTATCATCATCTTGTTAATGAAATAAATTATGTTGCCTAGAATATGATGCTAAGATGCAAGGTTGTCCCTGCTTTTTGTAACACGTTATTATCTATGACTAGAAGATTGGTGTACTGACTAGTGACTACTGAGATCAATTAGAGCATATTATGTGTCAATCGCGGCATGTCATTTGTGAAGGCTGCATCTAGGTTTAGGTTTCACGTATTATGCTTAACAATGTCATTGATTTTGTGGTGAAAATGAAAATCTTCGGCTCTAAACTAGCATTTTGAGAGCAATTTTACTTAGAGGATCTCTTGAGCCCATTGGGAGGAATTGAATTAAAATTCAAAATAGATTCAGAGGGTGTGATCATTAATGCAGGACTAACACCAAAATAGTGATACAGATATCTTTTGAAAAATATCTTGGCTGTATGAGCACTAATATTACATCACGCCTTAAAAATATTCTGTTCCTTGATGAAAGAAGAAGCACTTCGAATCAACACTCCGTTCTTCTAATTGGGAAACAGAAGAATGTTGTTGGTATCAGGTAGACTCCGTTATGCCAAACCATTTCCATCATAAGCAATGAAATGAACTTTCTTCAAGTGACCGTGTTTAATTAGCAATCCGCCATTGTGCCTCTCTCTTCTTCTTTATATTCCTCAATAGGTTGACAAAAAATATTAGATTATTTTCATGTCATTTTGTATCTTATGCTGATGGTGCGGAATCAATGCTTGAACAATGAAAAACAACATTATTCAAGTGCGATTAATGGAACTATTCATGTTGTTGTTGGTGGGGGAGGCAGCCATTTATCGGAATACAGTGAAGGGACACCAAATTGGAGTATTTATAGAGATTATGATTGTTGGAAAGTTAGAAGAAACATTTTAGGGATTTAACTAGTCAATTTTCTATTTCAATTTTATTCCTAGAATCAATCTATTATTCTTAGAATTTCTAATTTTCTAGAATTATGTATTTCTTAAAATTGCGTTTTCTATATTTGGGAACATATCACCCTATACATTGTACAACCCCTATTGTATAGAGAAAAAAACAAAATCTATTATACAAAACTTCTCTGTTTTTAAGATATCCAAGTAGAGCTTTCTTGTCGATCATAGTTTTAAATAAAAGACGGGTGAAAAAATGATCGTGGTCATCATCGCAGATTGCGACTTACTATAATACTAAAATAACGATAATGGGATGCTCCGAAACCATTATACAATGACCGTTATATAACATAACGAGAGTTATTTAAAATTATGTCGTCTATATTAACCATCGACACTAATCGATACTTTTCTTTGGCAATCGCCTTTTTTGTTCACCGTTGTGTACTCGATGGCCGATTCTATTTCATCTATCGTTGATGTCTCTACCCCTCAAATTCAAAATACCAGCTCTATCCCAAACTCGAAATCACCCAATCCTTACAAATTAATAACCCAACCTAAACTAAACGGATCTATTTTTCGTGAATGGTTTTAATCTGTTTTGCTTATGATTAGAGGAAAAGGGAAGACCGGTTATCTCACTATTGAGATTCTTCCACCAAGCAAGTACGGACCCAATTACAAGACATGGGAGGCCTAAAATTCTATTGTGATGGCTTGGTTGATCAACTCCATGGATCCAAAAAATGGACAAATATACTTTTTCTACAAAACGGCTCACGAAATTTGGCAAGCAATTCAGGAGATGTATTCGAATTTCGAAAACACATCTCAATGTTTCGAAATTCAATCCACAATTTGCAATACTCAACAAGGGGCAAGGTCAGTAATTGAGTAATAAAATATTTAAAATGAATTGTGGCAAGAATGAATCTTTTTTATGCAAGTGACATGGGCTTGTCAACAAAATGCTTGAAAAGGATCGAGTGTTTGCTTTTCTCCATAGATTGAACAAGGACTTGGATGAAGTTAGAGGGAGGATACTTGGTACCAAGCCTCTTCCATCTATTCGAGTGGCATTCGTAGAGGTCAAACACGAAGAGAGCCATAAGAGAGTTATGCTCTATAGTTGCTCTAGTTCATATGCGAAGACACTCAACATGGTTATGCTTTAGCAAGAAATTGAGCTACTTTGCACTATAATGGTAACCCGAGATCAAAAGATAGTAAGTTATAGTGTGACCACCGCAATAAGCCCTACCATAATAAGGAGGCATGTTGGGATCTTTATGGGAAACCAAGCAAGGTGGCAACCTCATAGTCAAAAAAGATTAGCACATGTTGTAGAATCCGCCACGAAAAACACCAACATCCCTTTCATATTCCATGCCTTTCATAGTAGAACAATTGGAATTTTGAAGACCTTAATATAGTCATCCGAATAGCAAACGAATTCACTTCTTCCATGGCACCTATTGCAAAACAAGGTAACATCTAGTTTTCTCTTTTATCTAAAAGTGAAGACTCGTGAGGTGTGGATTATTGATATTGGTGCCCGGGACCATATGACCGGTCTTTCCACTTTTTGGTTGATCGTAAACCACGTAATGGTGACATGACAATCACGAGTGGCAAATGAAAAAGCATATCCCGTTATTGATTTGGGTAAAGTTGCATACGAGTGATTTGAAGTTGAACTCGATCCTCCATATGCCTAATTTATGATATAGTCTCCTTTCTATTAGCAAGTTAATTAAAGATCTAAATTGTGTAGTAACTTTTTATCCTACTCACTCTAAATTTCAAAAGTCTGTTTTGGGGAAGATGATTGGAAATGCCGAGGAACGAAATGGCCTCTATTACTTTACCGACTCTCCATCCGAATCCTATCTCCTAAGAAACTTTTCATGCCCGGTATTTCTAATTCTAATGTTATTTTATGGCATAGATGCCTTAGCCATCCTAGTTTTATATATCCGAAGTACTTATATCCAAAACTATTTTTCAATAAAGATTCTTCTTCTTTCCAATATGACTATTGTATCTCTCGCAAAACAACGAAAAAATTATCCTACTCATTCCTATCGATCCTCAAAGCCATTTCATCTCGGACATAGTGATATTTGGAGATCAGCTCAATCCTTGAATATCACGGAATGAGAAGTTTTATTATATTTATTGATGACCACACTCGTGCTCGTAGGTTCTATCTTTTGAAAACAAATCGAAGCAACGTTTGTTTTCAAACAATTTCACAAACTTATACAAAATCTTTTTCGCTCATCCATTCAAATTCTTCATACCGATAATGGAAAGGAATACTTCACACATGAACTAAAATATTATTTTGTTGAAAATGGTATTTTTCATCAAAACTCGTGTTTATACCCCCAACGAACGGAATTACGAAATGGAAAACTCGTCACCTTCTTGAAGTAGTGATAAATGGAGAAAAATGTTTGTATATATTTTTGCTCACTTTATAGAGACGAAGAAGTGCCTATTTATAGGCAAGTACGGTTGGTTATTATTGTTACGACTCAGCAATAGAAACATCTAGAAGCAAGATGTTAGCGTCACGAGAGAGATGCTTCAAGAAATAACAAACCGATTTTAAACTACCGCAGAAAAAATGAGAGCATTTGCGGGGAGGGAATCTTTTTTCGTTTGAGCGACTAGGAAGAGAAGATGAATGTTGGGCCGAGCTTCGAAGGCCAAAATTGGATTATTTCCTTCTTGGCTCGGTTTGTCTTGTGTGAGCCCATGTGTGGCTTTTTCATGTTAGTAGCCCATCTATTTGAATTTTGCTTTGGCTCCTATCATTTATCACTCCCGCAAGTCGGAGAGTATACATCGTGTACTCCCGGCTTGGCTAACATGGTCCGAAAGAGGGGTTTGGGGAGAGCTTTTGTGAATATGTCAACAAGCCGACCTTGAGAGGAAACTGGAAGCAGATGAAAGATCCCAGCTCTAATCTTTTCACGAATAATATGACAGTCAATTTCGATGTGCTTGGTTCATTCATGAAAGATTAGATTTTCGGCAATGTAGATGGTTGATTTGTTATCACAAGTAAAGGAAGGAAGGTCGGGTATGTTGGATACCAAGGTCTTGAAGAAGGCGGAAGCGACCATTAGAGCTCGCAAGTAATGGAGGCTAAAGCTCGTACTCAACTTCGGATGAGCTTTTAAAGATGGTGGCCTCGCTTTTGGACTTCCATGAGATCAAGAAGGACCTAAGAAAGATACAAAACCCCGTGACTGATTTTTGAGAATCCGGCAGGTGGCCCAATCGAATCGAGAAAGCACAGAAGTCGAGATAAAGAATTGTTGTGAAAGAGGAGACCTTGTCCGAGTGAGCTTTTTAGATAACGCAAGATATGATGAATGGCCCGTATATGGAATGTTGTTGGTTTATCTAGATACTAGGAAAGTTGTTGAACTGGGAAGTCGATATCGAGTCTTGTGGTTGTCGAGTAGAAAAGTTTGCCAATGAGACGGCGATAGAGAGTGATATCGGAAAATGGTTCCCTAATTGCGGTGATACGTGTAATAGGTGACATAGGAGTGGACGAGAGGTTTGGAATGCAAAAAACAGTTTCTTGAAGCAATTCGAGGGTGTACTTTCTTTGAGAGAGATTAATGCCATCGGAAGATCCGGCCGGTTCAAGACCCGGGAAAAACTTAGCTTGACCGAGATCCTTGATCTTGAATGCATCATCAAGGTATTTCTTGGTGTGGTTGATGAGGGAGATAAGCATTGTCGACCAAAAGAACATCATCAACATAGACTAGGAGTATGATGAAACCGGAGGCACAGCGCTTGATGAACATAGAGGGGTCCGAATTTGACTGATCGAAGCCATCGGAGAGAAGGGCGGAGGAGAGCTTAGCATACCATTAACTCGCTAACCTCGCTCGAGCCCATAGAGGCTCTTCGAGACAACAAACAAGATCGGGATAAGGCAGAGGTAGACCGGGAGGAGGTCGTATGTAGACTTCTTTATGAAGATCACCATGAAGGAAGGCATTATTGATGTCTAACCGATGGAGATGCCGGTTTTAGGAGGAAATCACGGCTAACAGAGCACGAATTGTAGTAGGCTTGGCAACCGAAGAAAATGTTTCTATGTAATCGAGGCCGGCCTGCTGAGTGAAACCCTTGGCAACCAAACGGCCTTTGCATCATTGCAAGGTGCCATTGGCGTTGAATGTGAGTCGATAGACCCATTTGCGAGCAATGGCGGTCTTCCCGGATGGAAGAAATGTAAGTTCCCAAGTTGTCATTTTCTTACAAAGCATTTAATTCCGCTTGTGTGGTGTCGATCCACTCTTGATGTTGCATAGCTTGTTTGTAAGTTTTTGGTTCAGTGAATGATGTGAGGGTAATGGAGAAGGTGTAATATGTGGGAGAAAGATTATGATAGGAGAGAACGTGGGAAAGGGTGTATGGGGAGGTATGATGAATTGTAGGACATTCATAGTTATGAAGGTGAGAAGGAGGTTTAGATGTTCGGTGGAGCGGCGAGGTGGAGGTTGTTGTGAGAGGAAAGGTAGAGGTGGAGATGTTGGGATGGAGTTGGGTGGTGATGGGGGAGGGGTGGTAACGGAGTCGGAGGGAGGGGTAGGATGTATGAGGGGCGGAATGGGAGTGGGGATGGTGGTCTCTGGTGGTGAATGTTGAAAGGGGAAATGATTTTCATAAAAAATTAGATCTCCGGATAGGAATGATTCCCGTGAGTCTAGATCAAAGACTTTGTAGCCTTTTATACCCGTAGAAAAACCAAGAAAAATACATCTTCCGGCTCTTGTGTCAAATTTGTCTCTCGGATGCTTGTTTTGTCGAAGCAAAATGAGAGAGCCAAATACTTTCAAAGAAGAAAAATCGGGGTTAGTTTTAAACATAACAAAATAAAGAGATTGTTGAGAGAGTATAGGAGAGCGTATGCGATTGATGAGGAATACCGCATGTAGAACACGATCCGCCCAAAATTTAGTGGGAAGATTAGCTTGAATTTTCAATGCTCTAGCAACATTTAGTATGTGTTGATGTTTCCTTTCGACTCTTCCATTTTGTTGAGGAGTTTCTATGCAACTGGTCTCATGGACAATTCCTTTTTCATGAAAAAAATCTATCATAGAGAACTCTAGGCCTTGGTCACTTCGATACACTTGATGTGCTTGGTTGAACTGTCTTTCAAGCATAGGCAAAGAAATTTTTAATGTGTTGCCTAGTTTCGGATTTGGATTTCATCATGTTTATCCAAGTCATTCTACTATGATCATCCACAATGGTTAGGAAGTAGCGATAGTCATGTAAAGAAGGAGTATTGTAAGGTCCCCAAATGTCAACGTGTATTAAATCAAAACAAGATTTAGCAAGGGAATTACCGAGTTGAAAAGATGATCGTCTTTGTTTAGCGAAATGACAAACATCACATTGTGGAAAGGAATACTAGGATGAATAGTAGATAACATTTGCAGCCTATTATTGGAGAGATGTCCTAGTCTTTGATGCCATAGGCTATGTTGTTGAGATGTGACACTACGGAGAGATGAAGAGTTGATAGGAGATGGTGGTAAAAGATAATATAAGCCGTTGGTTTGTCTAGCAAAACCAATCGTCTTCAAGGAGTGGAGATCCTGGATAATGCATGAATGAGAAGTGAAAGTTAGTTGGCGAGTGGGATGAATGTGTGAGTTTGCTAATGGAAATGAGATTGAAAGAAAATGTTGGAATGTATAGAACATGGGTTAAAATAATAGCTGAGATGTTAACTATTCCTATATATGTAACATGTATATATTGGCCATTGGGGAGCCTTACTATGACTTCCTTAACAGTGCAAAAGATTGGAAAATAAACGAAGATTGCAAACAATATGATCCGTGGCACCGAATCAAGGAGCCATGTGGATGACCATAGAGAAGAAAATGAAATAAATGAGTTTATACCTTGATCGTCATTGGAAACGTGTTGATTTGAGAAGTGTGTGTTAGGCCATTCTTTGGTTCTGAATTTTGGTTTAACGGGTTCATCAATTGACTATATTGCTCTTGAGTGAGGGTGAAACCGAGTGTTTGTCGCATTAGGTTCTCGTGGTGGAAATGGAGACTAGTGTCTCATTTTTGAAGGCTGGAGCAAGGTGAGTTTCCACTTGATGAGCTATTTTGAATCTTGCTTTGGTATAATCCCCGGATGAATGTTGATTTGATCGAGGCATAGGTGAGAAGTTAGGTGGGAAGCCATGCTTCCCGTAACATTTGTCTTCCATATGACCGGGGTTATTGCAGTAGGTGCATATGGGTTTTTTATTCTATTGGAAGTGGTCTTCCGGTGTCTGTTTTGGCAAAGTAGGCTTCGAGGTTCAAGGGAGTTGGTTTGGTATGAAGTTTGGTGAGTGTTATGTAGTTGTCTTTCATGTTGTATAACCATGGAAAAAACCTTTTTAATGTCCGGTAAAGGATCCATCAATATGATTTGAGATTTCACAAGTAAAGTAGGATTCATTGAGTTCTCTTAGAAACTTTATGACACAATCACTATCCCGGTATGATTTGACAATTTTGAGTGAATCACAAGTGCATTGTGGCTCACATTTGCATTTTGGAAGGGGTCTTAAGTTAAAAAACTCATCCCATTAAATGAGTGTAATAGTCGATATGTTGAGAGTACCTTGTCGAAAGTTATAGATTTCTTCTTGTAGGTCCGATATACGAAAGCGATCCGCTCGAGAAAATCTTTCCTCTAAGTCCTTCCATACCTCGAAGCTAAGTCTAACCATATTACACTCTGAGTTATGGAGTTTGACAATGATCTCATCAACCGGGATAGGACCATTGTGTTGCACCTTTCCCAATATACATAGCTTGGATCATCTTTGGGTGGCATGGCAATGGTGACATCAATGAACTTCAATTTGTTTTTGGACAAGAGAGTCATTCTCATAGATCCGGACCGGGAATGTTAGTTTGCTCCGATCAAAGGAGAAGAGACTAAGATGAGAGCGGGGTTTTCATTTGGATGTAAGTAATAAGCGCTTGCTTGTTTGTTCTTCTAGCCTTATGGTTGTATGATTTTGGTTTTGATTTCCAGTAACATTTGCATAAGAAGTATTTCCCGACATGATGGAAGATTGAAAGGGAAAAACATCAACACTCTAAAGAAAACGAGAGCAAAAGAAAAAAAGCTACGTAAAGCTTAACATAAGTTTTGATTAAAGGAAGGTATTGCTCGATACCATGATAAATGGAGAAAAATGTTTGTATATATTTTTGCTCACTTTACGGAGATGAAGAAGTGCCTATTTATAGGCAAGTACGATTGGTTATTGTTGTTATAGCTCGGTAGTAGAAACATCTAGAAGCAAGATGTTAACCTCACGAGAGAGATGCTTCAAGAAATAACAAACTAATTTTAAACTACTGAAAAAAAAAAGGAAAGCATTTGCGGGGAGGGTATCTTTTCCGTTTAAGTGATCGGGAAGAGAAGATGAATGTTGGGTCGAGCTCCGGAAGACCAAAATTGGACTATTTCCTTTCTTGGCCCGGTTTGTCTTGTGTGAGCCCATGTGTGGCTTTTTCATATTGTAGCCCATCTATTTGAATTTTGCTTTGGCTCCTGTCATTTATCAAGTAGTTCGCACACTTATGTTCACTAGCCATGTCCTATAATTTTTTGGGGGAGAAGTCGTGCTCATCTGTTGCCTATCTAATTAATAGGCTTCCTTCAAAAGCCCTTAAATTTAGCACTACTCTATTCTATTTGCAAAAAATTTTCCCTCACATCCATGTCCTTAATTCACTCCCTTCTAAAGTCTTTGGTTGTACTTGTCTATGTCTAAAACATGAGTCCAAGCCATAGAAAACTAGACCCCAAGGCAATTAGATGTCTCTTTCTTGGCAACTCTCCTACACAAAATGGATACAAGTGTTACTTTCCTTCTTTTAAACGCTTCCTAGTCTCCTATGAAGTAACATTATTTGAACATCGGAGTTACTACACTAACGATTCTCTTTAGGAGGAGAAATCTAACAAAGAAAATCATTGGGATCCTTCTATTCCTTTACCCATCTCCCTTTCGATCCCTCTAGTGCTCGAATCCCCATCCCAATTTGAACCCACTCAAGTAATAGGTCAAGGGGTAAAAACGGATCCCCCATCTCAAGTTTAAGGAAAACTTCATGTTTACTCAAGGAGACCACGAGTTCCTCTCTAAAACCATTCATCAAAACCGGAGGCAACTCCTTCGCGAAGTTCCACCAAACAAAAGTATTGTTACGATTAATGATCTTAATGTTCCTATTGCTATCAAAAAGGGGGTAAGATCTATACTAAGCATCTAATTTTAAATTATCTCTTATATTACATTCCGTCACGGAATTATAGGGCATGTATTTCACAAATTGATAGTGCAAAGGTCCCCACAACCATCCATGACGTCCTAAGGGATCCAAGATAGACAATTATTGTAATAAAGGAAATGAAAGCATTAGAAGATAATAAAACATGGGAATTAGTCAATCTTCCCGAAGGGAAGAAACCGATTGGATGCAAGGGGATTTTCACCATCAAATTAGGGTCAAATGGACTGATTAAAAGATATAAGTGAGGTTAGTCACTCAAGGTTACACACAAACTTATGGCATTGACTATGAAGAAACATTTGCTTTTATAGCAAAATTAAACTCTTCCGTTAGTTCTTGCGGCTAATCTGGATTAAGAATTGCACCGGATGGATGTCAAGAATGCCTTTCCGGATGGTAGTCTAGAGGAAGAAGTGTAAATGAAATTGTCTCCTGGATTTGAAGGAGATAAGAAGCTCGATATTATGTGCAAGTTAAAAAAATCCCTCTATGGTCGAAACAATCTCCTCGGGCTTGGTTCCCTTGATTTAGTGCTACTATAATACGGTTTGGCTATAAGCGAGGACAAGTCGATCATGCTTTATTTGTGAAGCGAGGCAAACGATGGAAGAAAATCGATTTTGATAATATACCTTGATGATATGGTGATTACTAGAGATCATATTTCAATAGATTAACAATCTTAAAGGATGACTACAAGCCGAGTTCAAAGTCAAGGACCTTGGGAAACTATAGTACTTCTTTTGGATGGAAATTGCTAGGAGTCAACAAGGTATCTTCATCTTTTAAAGGATGTATACTCTTGATCTCTTTAAGGAAACGAGAGAAACTTAGATGTAAACCTACTGGGACTCCTCTAGAACGAAACAACGGACATAAGATAAATGAAAGTGATGCATCGGTAGTCGAGAAAAGTACCAACACTTAGTAGGTAAGTCGATATACTTGTCACTCACGAGGCCGGACATTGCTTACGGTGTGATTGTCGTAAGCCAATTTATGCACTCTCCTACAAAAAGATCTTGAAGCGAGTAACTCAAATTCTATGACATTTGAAGGGGACACCGAGAAAAGGATCGTTGTTTAGGAAGAATGAAAGAAAAGATGTTGAATGATTTGTAGATTCGGATTGGGTTGGTTCAAATGACACCAAATCTACTACCGGGTATTGTATTAAACTATGGGAAAATGTGGTGACCTGGAGAAGTAACAAACGGATCTGTAGTAGCAAGAAGCAATGCGGAATAAAAAAGACGAGTAATTGCCCGGGGAATTTGTAAGTTAATTTCGATAGAAAGGTTATTAAAGGAAGCTGGGATTCCTTTACAAAGCTCAATGAAGTTATATAGTGATAGCAAGTACGTTATTGGTATTCTTCACAATTCCATTCAACATGACGGAATGAAGCGTGTAAGGATTGATAGAAATTTCATCAAATCGAGAGATTGAGAGTGGTTCGGTTACCTTGTACTACATACCTATGAAGGCTGCAAGATAGCAAGTCCGTTATTAGTATTCTTCACAATTCCATTCAACATGACGGAATGAAGCGTGTAAGGATTGATAGAAATTTCATCAAATCAAAGATTGAGAGTGGTTCGGTTACCTTGCACTACATACCTATGAAGGCTGCAAGAAGCAAATGTTCTCACTAAAGCTTTGTCCAAAACGGGATTTGAGTCAAAAGTAACAAGCTAGGAATGATTGATATTTATTCACTAGCTTGAGGGGGAGTATTGGAAAGTTAGAAGAAAGATTTTAAGGATTTAACTAGTCAACTTTCTATTTCAGTTTTATTCCTAGAATCGGTCTATTATTCTTAGAATCTCCGATTTCCTAGAATTGTGTTTTCTATATTTGGGAACATATCACCCTATTTGACGAGGAATCATGCGGGGAATGCTGGTGGCATGGCCTCAACCTTTTTGAAAGTTTTTTATATAGTAGTGTACAGAGAACCCATAATGTGTTCTAATTTATGGTAATAGCAGTGTCAAGATGCTGAATAGGTAACAGTGGATCTTGTAAACCCTAAGCCATCTGCAGATGATTCTATTGGAATCTTTTCTCCTGCAAATCTCAAGTAATGCCGTCTCATCCTAATATTAACTGGCTAATTTTTCTTAGTGCCCAAGATGTGATTAACTAGTTCTCAAATTTTCTCAATCAATATATTTGTGGGAGCAAAATTAATGTAACCATATTTCACTGCATAATCTGGGAACTTTTGTGTGTTTAAATTGTTTTCTGACACAGAAAACTGATACGGCAGCCCATCAACATGTCCACCAGTAAATGAAACAAAAGTGCAAACTCCATATATTTGTACAGCCCCAATAAAGGTATGTACAAGGCACAATGTCATTTGTGAAATAAAGGTAATTGTGGAATCTTGAAGGTGACAAACTTCTCTAACTTTTATGATTTCTAACATTCTTGTTCCAGTAAAAGTACGCAAATTATTTAAATCCAGAATGTACAAAGATAGGCAAAAATTCTTTGAAGTTTCGATTGATAAATCAGCAGGCAGATTTATCTTTCGCATTATTTGTAGGTGGACTGTGAGTTTCTGACTTCCTTGGCTGACCTCATCCTTCATGAAACCAAAAGTATTTCTAGTCTTCAAATTAGTATTATGTCTTTTTGTGTATTAAGATATACATTTATTCTGTTTTTGCGTAGAACTTGCTTAATGCCTTCAAATAATTGACTCTAAAGGAACGTTTATGACGTTATCAAACTTATTCGAACTCGATTTATTGCAGCCAAAACTAATGGCTGTTTCCAATTCGATAACTTTTGTCAATCCAAATTGTTCCAAAAACACCCCTTTACGCACGCCTTGCTTACGGAAAATCTTGGGATGAAGTGAGTTGGTCTTATTGATAATCTTCTGAGTTAGAGTTAGTTAATCTTATAAAGAAACTGACACATTTGATGGGTGCTCAGAACCAAGAATAATAAAGGAGAGAAAGGAAAAATATACAGAAAGTGAAGGGTAAGGCAAGTTAGTGCCAAAATAGGAAGAGCATTGACCCTGATAAATGCCGAGCTTCATAGATGCCCACGTACGTTGGTGAGTCAAGCGCATGTCTACGCTGGTTTGCGAACAACCTGATCAAGACATAAATGCACAATCAATTTCAAATATATATATATATATATATATATAATTACAGGTATATCTAGAAAATGAAGAACCTCGTACTATCCAGCTCCTCCGAGAGAAAATTAAATGAAAATTATGAAGCATGGAAAATATCTTAATTTTCTACTTAAATTATGAAGAAATGATCACAAGACCACAATTGCACGCTAGCTAGAAAACGAGCTCCAGTTGGAGCCAAAAAAACAAAAACACTTAAAGAATATGCCTTCAAAATATCTTTAACTTGGCTAGATCCTTAATTTTCAGTATTTTATGTAACAAATGATCTAATCAAGGACTGAAATTTATGTTATGTATAACAAATCAGTAGTACTTTAATTTTTGTTATTTTTCTTTTTTGGTCTAAGTAGAGATGATAATGTGCCGGGTATAAAACATGTATCCGTTTTATTCGATCCAATAAATACCTCATTGAGAAATGCCTTGCATCTGTAGATGGACAAACGCAACTTCAGTTAATTTTTGCGGTGCATCTCGTCCCTGGGTATTCATCTAAGTATTTAACTATCTGAGTGAACAGTTTGCAGAGCCCATGGGGAGGAAAAGTTTTGCAGGTACACATTGCATTTTATGGACACGTCCACAGCTATGAAAGGCCATGCCCTCTTTACCAGGTATGTAAAAGTGAAATACACAAAATGTTTTGTATGCAGTGGAAAGAACAAGATTCATGGTAAATAAATGAGTCAATTGGTATGTTTGTGTCCTGTTCCATGCATTACTTAGATTTCCCTATAACATACATGCCACTTCTCTTCTGTCATTTCTGAAGACTGCATTATTTTTCTTGCCAGGAGATTAATCCGGCTTTATGCTGCTTAACGAAATCCTTAATGGGTTTTGCATCAAAAACTAATTCACCGACTATAAACTGGCATTTAGAGGGCTACTTTACTTAGAAGACCTTTTGTTCCCATGTGGTGCATTAGGGTATTTATCAATGTAATTTGATAACTATCCGTGATTTAATGAATGAATGTAACTCCCGGAAAAAAAAAAAAAAAAAAAGAGAGAGATAGAGAGAAAAAAAAAGAATAATATTTTAATATTTTTGTGGTTTTAATATTTGGTGTTTATATTAGAATTGCCACCTAAGCTTCTAATTTTTTCTCCTCCTTTACACCTCATAAGCTTAGATAAGGACATTTGTTAAATTCATTAACGAGGGAAGAAAAAAAAAAGAGGAAAAACTAAGATGAATGGCCGGCCACTTTTAGCAAGAAAAAAAAAATTTCAGCTCACCAAAAGGAAAAAAAGGCTGAACAAGAAGAGGGAAAAAGGTAGAAGAAAAGAGAAAGAAAGAAGGAAGGAAATGAGAAGAAAAAAAATCAAGAGATTTTCTAAGAAACTTGAACCAAGTAAGTAGGAATTTATTTTACACCACAAATTTGAATTTTATGTGTTTAATTTATTTGAGTTGATGACTATGCTTCCATGAGTTGTTTATATGGATATTGTGAGTTTTGATGGCTTGATATGAATTTATTGATTTATATCGAGTATTTGATAATTTATTCATATGTTTATTCATTAATTTTGATAAAGCTTTGTTTTATATCTAAATATTGGTTATTGGGTTTGGTTGGTGAATTGATGTGCTTGAATGGAATTTATTTGGAATGAATAATTGTTGATGTAGATATGGGATGAATAAATTTGATATGGTAAATGGTTGGTTGGTATGGTAAGAATTAATAGGATTACTTATTAATCATATGATGAGAAGATATTTATTAAAGGGGTGGATGGGTATTAATAGTATAGAAGAACAAACTTTGGAGGATAGAATAATTGTAGAGAATGATATAGAAGCATATTAATTATTGGAGGTTATTAATTATTAAGTGTTATGAATTAACTTGAGGTGAATAATTGGTGTGGATAATTTTGATATTAAGTAGTGAATATGGATTTATTTATTAAATAGGTGAGTATATATATATATATATATAAATTGGGAGTAAATAATTTAGGAGTGTGATTGATTAATGTGTTAGTGGTGGATTAATTATATTAAAAGATGAACCCATCTTATATATATGTGGTTACATTAATAATTAAATGGGGGTATTGATTAATTAATATGTTTATAATAAATAAATTCATAATAAGCTATAGGGTGGGGTGTGATTAAATATTGTGTGTGTGTGTGTGTGTGTGTGTGTGTGTGTGTGTGTGTATTAATGAGGTGGGGTGAATTATATTCCCTGCTAATTTATTTTCTTAAATAAATATTTATATGGGATATATGAGGTATGTATTTATTCCTATATGTGGGAAGAATTTGATACCCATGACTTGACGGATATGGTAAATGAAACATCATTATGCATCATATGCATTATGGGTATATTGAAAAGTCGGATGGTCGAGGACCGATAGTTTGGTCACCGAAACTAGTTTAAATGAGTATTAACGATGAAACTATGTACGTTCTCCATTACTTAGTTACACGGTTAGGCGATAGAAAATTTCACTAACCGTGTGCTACAACGATGAAAAATTCCGTTGTTAGCAATAGGCGATAAGGTAATCATCGAGAGATGTAAATGGCGCGGACTTACTAATACCTAGGGTAGCCGAACTAAAATGAGTAAACAAATTTAGGGTAACAAGAAATCATTTCATGGCACGTGCATCACCTTACTTATTGAGCTTTAGCTCATATTGTTGTTGTTATCTCGTGGTATAACGAGTAAGGACAAAGATGGTTCTGTCGAAGAGGTTGTCGATTCTCACTAAAAGGGTTCATGTGTTCCCCGAGAGAATAAGAATCTTTTGAAAAGTTGTAGATAAGTAATGATGTGTCTATTTGTTGGTAATCGGCATCGTGGATATTTTATAATTCATGTGACTTGATTTAGTAATATTACATAACTTTTATTGTATGTATTCCATATTTTAATATTTTATTGATTTACGGTCGAGTATTATAGGTATTAGTCGGGATTTTAGTCTAAATAGCGTAACGAACCTAGTCACTTCTATTTCGGAAATAGTAAGGGAGTTAAGGGCGTTACAATGAACTTCTTGATAAATCTTTGGCTTGCAAACACCATTATTGTGTGCAAGAAATTGTTGTTTCATGATTATGGAAGAAACACTCACAGATACTGAAATGGTTTTTTCCCCTCCTCTGTGGGAGAAAAAAAAAAAATTGGATGAAGGGAAAAGGTAACAAAAAAGAATGATGTGTATGACGTATAGGCAGATTGTGTTTTCAAAACTGTTTCCATAGTAAACTGTGATAAATATCACAAGTGAAACTGGTTAAGTAGTCTGCTATAAATGCCTCTCTTAAATTCCTCAATTGTAGTCTAGCAGCAAATACGATTTTCATTTCTCTGATATTTACTCCTTAAGCCGGTGGTGCAGAATTCATTGTTCAAGTGTAGTGAATGGAACAATCCATGTTGTTGTGGATGGAGGAGGAAGCCATACATCTGAATACACCAACGTGACCCCCCGGTTGGCATGTTTACAGAGATTCTGACTATAAAGTCGTTAAATTGACAGCATTTAATCACTCATCCCTGAGCTTCGAGTACAAGAAAAGCTGTGATGGAAATGTACATGATTCTTTCACAATTTCCATAGACTACTGAGATGATGTATTGGCCTGTGTGAACGATAATTGAATTATCCGTCAACAAATTCTCAGCTATTTGAACCATACATACCAAAAAAAACACATTTCCAATTGCTATACATACATATGCTTCTGAGCTGTGTTGTAATTTACAAGTCTAGCGATATAGTTCAATGAAATTTATTTCCCTCATTTTCTGTTCTTTACTTTGCTTCTCTGTTATTTTCCGTAGGCTTTTCCTTATCTGTAAACTGATATGATGTTGTGCAGCATTTTAGCCCAGGAACACGGCGAAGAGGATGAAAAAAGGAAGAGAACGAAAAGGGAGATTCTTGCTGAAGACCAGCTGGAAGTCATTGCCAAATATTCTCCTTTGCTTCCCTCACATTGAATGATCACAGCATATGTTAATTCAATTACAGATTTATTTTTCTCCCCTCCCAATGCCGTCGCATGTGTCTGGAGCAGACTATCAGAAATTTTTTCACCATGTATGAAGCAATTCAAAGAATATGCCACAGATGATGATGATTCGTTCAAACCTAGTTCATCAACTTGAAGAGATTGTTCGAGTGAATATGATTGTTTCATAACCAAAAAACTTCAACCCTATTCAGCTTCCTTATTGAAAAACCTTTGGCCTTTTCTTTCTTAGCACTCAGTTAACTTGTCAGCTTCATGCTCCCAGAAGCCATATCATATCAGGTCAACCAAAACCCTGAACATGCCTTTTTCATCGATCTAAACAATTAAAACATTATGAAATGGAATTATCTGGTCAGATTTACATGTGAAATGGCTTCATCAAACCAGGGATAAAAATAGGATCCAACAATGACCCAACAGAGCTATAGAGATTGCACAAAGGCAAAATTTGAGGCGAACTGAAATAGCGTGCAATAATTCTAAATCTAAAATAAGATTATCTTAACATTACAAAAGGCACGAGTTTTCCCTTCGCTATCACCAAAGTTCACAATCGTTTCGTTGATTATCTGACGAAAAAATAGACCATAGTAGATCATCAATTTTTAAAGGGCAATGTCGGCCAGTGTGCTGGAACATAATCTGCTAGTGTAAATTTTGCAAACGTATTGTCAAGCAAGCTTCTAAGATGGCCAATAAAAACAAGCAAGTCAGAATGCTCTCAGAATGCTCCAAAACCACAAAACACAGATGGGCGCAAGAGTATATGCATACATGTAGTTAAAAGCTGTAACCACAAGTAAATTGGATTCTACTGTTAATAGTAGCTAGTTCATCCTAAAAATGCTGAAGAGCAAGACTGTCTGACCCTCCCAAGAACCCACTTTGGTAGGATCACAACTGAGTAATAGCCTTTTTACGCAAACAGATGAATGGAATTGTTAAACCTCTCAAGTCACACCAACCAAAGCATGTCCCTGAATAACAATTTCAAGATCACTACGCAAAACTCCATTTTCCAAGTACATGATCTTTTGGTTTTAAAAATTTGCATGAGTATGTATCCAAAATCATTTGACAAGGCCAATATTAGCCTCCAAAAAGTTCAAAAGTTCAATTATAACATCGAATAGGCACAAAAACTTGAAGGGGTGAACAACAGTAAATATCTCTAATCCACTCTAGTTCAACAATCTATTCAGCCTAACAATGTCTCAGATAAGAGAACCCAGCAAACTAAACAACCAAATTACATGAACAGGTTGGGCCTGGATGCCTTGTATGTTGTCTTCAGCTTCCTGGTTGGGGGTCTAACCTTCTTGAACACCAATGGGAACTTGATTTTTGAATTGTGGAACTGCTTGGTACTTTCTCTCTTGCAAAGTTTTGCAGGGACCGTAGCAGTCTTGATGATTTGGATGCATGGAAACCTAACCCTGTGGCGGGATGCCATCTCGGTGTACATCTGCTCAACAGCACCATTCAGGGTAGTGTCCCTGTATTCCTTGTACATGTTGTGATAACCAGTCCTGCTCTGGTATCGCAGCCATATTCCAAAGTTCTTGATTTTGGTTGGATTCTTCTCAAAAATCTACAATCAGAAATTAATTATATAAAAATGCTTGGAACAAAAAGCAGAAAAGTCTTTGATTCTTGTTCTTCCACAGGAAAACTCATTTCAAAGTAACACAAATGTTGCTAACATTTCCCTTTAGGTATGGGTCTAAATCCCACACAAGAATTCTAATAATTCTAATACCGAAAAAAGAGCAAAAACTAAAATAGATTATCAAGAAATATTCATTTCCTGTGAATAGATTTAACCAGCTAATGGTGTGACCTTACCATAATTAAAGGGAAGCTTGGTCCACAGGTGCATCAACCAAAAAAGCTATAAAATGTTCAACAAGGTAACATTCAAAATCTCAATTATCCAGATGTGCTTACACAGAAGGCCATTACAAACACACATCAAAATGAATTTTTCTGAGCTATCCTCTCAAAAGTTCCATGTCTCTAGAGCATAAAATTTAGTTCCAACATTTTGGTTCTAATACATTAATACTAGTAGCTGAAGAAACAAAAAAAGAACATGCAGACTTATTCCACGCACCTGGCCTGAATCCATACATTGTAGAGTCCGTGGGATCAATCAACATTTTTGCATGTCAGAGCGATCCACACCAACACAAAAAATGCAGGAGTTTAAGCTAAGGAGCATGTGAATATATTTGGCCACTAAATTTAATTCTTAGAAAGTAATTCTGTAAATTAAAGATTTGAGTACCTTGTTTTTCAGTTAATGGATGCTCAATTATGTGCTCAGCCAATCTATTGTTACAAAAAATTTACTTTAATTTTCCTTAAAACTAAATAAATCTTCACAAGCTTAACAATCGTGCAACTTTTTAAAGTTCCTCACTGAATGAGTGGCATAGTTTCTAAGGAGTTAACCCTCAAAGCTCATCACATTAGCCTAGAGAGCTGAGGAGAAAGCATTTCATCCAATTTTTAACTCCAATTCAGCTTCAGATTAAAACCCTCATTTTAGAGGGCTGAAAACATAGCATTTCATCCCCTTTTAAAATTTTCTACTCTTGTCTAGCTTTAAGGTCTAATTCCTCTCTTAGCTTTTAAATACAAGGAACCTTTACTGAACAAATATAGGATTTTTACAAGAAACAACCATGAAAGATGGAGAGAACAAGACGTGAACAAGTAGTGTGATAGATTTAACCAAAAAAAAAAAAAAAAAAAAAAGCCAGAAGCCACAAATGCAGTTTGTCATAAATAATAAATTGAACTATCAGAGATGCACATAGGAAAGTATAATATCTCCAAATATACGATATACAACTGCATTAAGACAACAGCAACAAGATCCAGACAAACCCCCCAAATTATATCATTAAATGAATTACAAATATACATCCTATCGTCAGTTACAAAATAAATTTTGTAAAATGAAAATGTCAAGCCATCCAAGAGCACATATAATGAAGAAAAACTACTTTGCAACAAAATCCAAAAATAGGTCATTGTTTCATTCTATTCATAAGCATATACAGCATATAATTCTCTTCAACAAGAAAAGAAGTCATCAACAAACAATGAGTGAGAAAACCCGTCACTTTTCACCAAAATACGTGTACGTTTCAAGCAAGAAATTGGTGGCAACTCCAACCCACCAGTATACATACATCATGCCCTCTGAATTTTACTCATAAGACAATTTCAACAAATTCTCTAGAAAGCATGTAACATCACACATACCTCATTGATGGCAAGAATTTGTCCATTGCTTTTCTTGACCTTTTTCAGCTTCCTCAAGAAATACCTAAAACATATCAACCATAATAGCATCATTAGAGTTAGTAATCATAGAAAAAAAATATAAGACCCAAAAACCACTAAAGATAGATTATTGAGGAAGCGAAGTAACGATACATACCAGAACTTCGATTTTGAACGGACCTCGTTAGTGGCCCAAAGCTTCATGCGGTAGATCTTGGGATGCTCATCTTTCTCAGTTGGAAGTGCTCTCCCGACCACTTGGTACTGGTGAAACTGTTTCCAACACAAACAAAAATTCAAACATCATGTTACCTAGATCCATGAAAATAGCAGATTGAGCAAGTCTGAGAATGTTGGCGTTACATACCCTGAAGCCACCCATTTTGTGATGTGCTAGGCAGCTGCCGGGTTCCTCAAACGATCACCCCTTTTCGTTTTTCCCTCTGTGTCTAGGTTTTGGAGAAGCATGTAAATGAGATTTTAAAACCCTAGTTTAAAATGAATTCAGCTTGGCCCTGCCCAATATTTACTCATCTAGTATTTAATTCGGCCCAGTTATCAGTCCGATTGCACTTCCAGAGGCCTAATTCCAAGTCTCGTTAGGCCCGCAAGAGCTAGATCAATGCAAGCCAATAATATCATACAGCCAGCCCATCATAGGCCCATCATATATTTGGTGATGCTTTCTCTTGAAATTTTGTAATATCATCCCTCTTCTCTGTTTCTTCTTCTTCTTCTTCTTTTCAGTCATCCCTCTTTCCTTTTTCTTTTTAAATCAATCCATGTACAGTGAATCTTTAAAAAAGTGGTTGTCCGTCCATCTTTTTCGAATTTCACCATTAGTTCTTGACAAGTAGCTTGACATGTCCGTTAAAAAACATAAATTATTGACAAACGCCAAATTTTAAAAACATGAAATTAAAAACAATTTTTGAAACCAAAAATAAATATAGAAACTTTATCTCCTTCTCACACACTCTTGGCTTAAAAAAAGAAGAATTGGAGTATTTGATCAGTGATATTTACTGTACTCTAGTTCTTTTGGTTTGATTCTTTTTTTTTTTTTTCTGGATTGAACAGCAGCTAAGGTCTAGCGTGCAAGCCTACACTCGTAGCTCGCTGGCCTGTCTTGGCCACAGAGGCCAACCAAGCACTAGCCTGGCCTTCTTTTTTCTTCATATATATATATATATGAAGAAAAAAGAAGCCTAGGCTAGTATATATATATCCTATTGTAAATAAACTCTCAAAAG
The DNA here is from genome assembly GCA_963924115.1 of Dovyalis caffra. Taxonomy (NCBI): domain Eukaryota; kingdom Viridiplantae; phylum Streptophyta; class Magnoliopsida; order Malpighiales; family Salicaceae; genus Dovyalis; species Dovyalis caffra. The sequence continues at coordinate 2,552,935 of CAWUPB010001009.1, read as the reverse complement.
AAAGTTTTGCCTATGAAAACTTCCTGAAGCCCAAAATTAAAAATTAAATAATTGGTGATCATGATCCCAAATTATATTCATCATTTCTCCTCTTAGATTAACCTAAGAGTTTTTTAAAATAAATCTTTGTTTTTAAAGACATGAGCATTTATCAATATAGATGAATTAGCCTTGAGATAAAAAAAAAAGTCATTTTTCATATATCTCACAAAAGTTATATATCTTGTCATCCCACTCTAAGCCTTAATGATCTCTTTTACAAAACTCAAATAAGAATCACCCCTCACACTTAGAGCAAAATGTGAAGTTCATAGATGGTCGATAAAACTCTTAAAAATTGTCAAAGGAACCACTATCAATGACTCCGAAACAAAAAGAAAGAAAGAAGAGCACCCACGATGTAAATTATAAGTCGAGATAGGAGTAAAAAAATTTAGATAAAAAGATAATGAGAGTTGAGACTAGAAAAAAGGTCAACAATCAACGACAAAGTCGAGCAACAACCTTAGGAAAATTTTCATGAACGTCAAGATGACACAAAAGTCTAGACCAACGTCTAGAGTGATAAAATCCGGACGACATTGCCTCGAGAGATCTTTATGGACAACAAAGTGATCCTACGTCTTTGGACCCTCAAACAATTTTTTAGCCTTTAGGTATCAATTTTTTCATAGGACCAAGTCATAATCTACATTTCATGCTTCTACAAGCTTTTTCTAATAAAAAGTAATTTTATTCATACTGATAAATTTTAATCTTAAAAAAAAAATATACACGACTGGTTGTGTGCTATTTGTCATCCTTTGTGACATCAAATCATAAGTTTTCATCAAATAACTTGGGCACAAGAAATAAACAAAATTAAGATATTTTCAAACAAGATTATCCTTTAGAACCTAATTTTTCAAAATACTTTACGCTCAAGCCTTTCCATTTACCAAAATAACATCAAAAATTAATTTTTCTAGAAATGCGGCATGATCCAAATACATTTTACCTATTTAGCCTAAGACAATAACCATCTTGAAAAAAATTATATCATAATATTTAAATGTCATGTTTTGGTTTTTGACCAATCAACTTGAATATCGTCATGAATAAAAATACTTTTATTTATACATCTCCACCTTTCTTTCAAATAATATGAATTGTCTTTAAGAGAATCATCCAAGTTCACAACTTAATTCATAAAAATAAATAAAAAAATTGAATGCTTATTTAATTATTTTTCTTAACATACAAAGATAATTAAATTGATATTAAGCAATATTAAAGTTTGGGAGGCTTGAAGGAAATAAAGATGGAAATTGGGGTTGAAGATCTATTTGTCAAATGTGAGAATTTTTATCATTTGGCCTTAAAATTAAGGTATTTACATGATTTTATTGATGATTTTGAAGTTGTTTTATGTTGGCTTTGTTATTAGAATAAAAATTGAGTTAGGTTAGACTTAGGGTTTGAATTGAATTTGGAGATTTGATGATTTAACAATTAATTATGCTAATTGATGCTTGAAATGAGAAAATGGTGGCGTAAAATTGAGTACTAGACTATGAGTTTAAGAAATTCTCATGTTGGTTGAGATGATGAATTGTAGAAATAAGTTATGTGAAAATTAAATAGAAAATTATTGGTGGATTGTAAAGATTAGTTGTGTGAAAATTGAATTGAAAATTGATGATGGATTGTAGAGACAAGTTCTGTGAAAATTGAATCAAAATTTTATGATGGATAATTAGTTGTGATGAAATATAAATTGAGTTGTTAGAGAAATATTGTAGAAATAATTTGAGGTATATTTGTTGGGTAATTGTCTAGAATTGGTTGAGAGAGTGAGAGTTTAGTTAAAAATCCTCAATTTAAGTCTTTCTAATAAATTTTATTCTTGTAATTTGTCTTGTATTTTGATTTCTAGAATAATTTATTTTTTTGAATTATTCTTTGATATGTGATATTAATGATTATTCGATCATTTTGTATCATTAGATTCTTCAAAGTGAGCGACTCTATCTCAACAACCTTGACTTCATGTGATCATTCAATTGTATTGTGAGTGGGTAGTATATAGCATAATATGTTTTTTAAGTTCCATTGATATTTTCATTATGCATCATTGATTTAAATATGTCATCATCACATCTATTAGAATTTAGATGAGAATGGACTCCTTATGAAAGTTTGAAACGATTTGATAGCGAAAAATGATTTGATATGATTTTAATAAAAGTTTGATTATGCATTTTTTATAAGTGTTTCACTTAAGATTTGATTTAATTATATGGATTTAATTACTAGTTTGATTAAGATTCTTTATTTTGATTTTGTTTGTGTAATTTAAATAAGTCTTTGATTTATAATCTTGAATATGAGTTTGTATTTGAGCTTAGACTTTGATTATAAATTTGATGTTACATTGTATTACCAAATTTGATTTTGAGCATGATTGTATTTGGATATGTTGGTTTTGGATTTTTGAAATTTATGTTAGATTATTCAATTTTTTATTTGATTAACTACCTTAGAGTACCTAGCTACAAAGGACATAATTATGAGCTCACTAATACGAAAATACTCCGACTAACAAAAGAGGTATAGTGCTAGCTCTGTATGTTGACCAACATATGATATACCTAGCTATAGAGGGGGCATTGCCTTTAGATATTCACATATAACGATATGATTTGATTTGATCACCCTGAGTGTAGATTTTCAATAATTGATATAATTTGATTTGATTATATGTATGTTGATATGAGATTTTGAGTGTGAATATGAACAACTTGAAAATATATGATACAGTTTGATATTTAAATATGAATTTGATTTTAAGAAATATGCATTGTATCTAGTATAAGTTTTGAATTATCATCTCGTTTATCCGCTTTCCCATCCTTATTTATATTGTATAATATCTACTCATTGAGATGTTCTTTTGCTCATATCCCATTATTTCAGTTTTATAAGGCTTGTGAGGTTGCCTTTGACTTCTACAAAACTACTTGTTTCGCAACCGACACATTGATCATGTGGTTCATTTATTTACAATATTTTGAATTAATATTTTAATATTATTATATACTCTAAAATTTTTGTAATTATATTTATGAGAGTTGTTATGATTATTATGTTGGATATGTATAGCTATCATGAAATTACGAGTTTGGGTTGGAATTAAGAAATATTGACTAATTAAGTTGTGATATTACGAATTGGATCGAGTTGTGTTAGAATATTGATTAAGGATATAGTTTGAAAAATGTATGAATATTATGAAATTATAGTTTGTGTTGGAATTATAAAGTATTTTTTTTACAAGTGACTCGACTCGGGAATTATAAAATATTGACTATTGGGTTGTGATATTGCAAATTAAAAATGATATTTGATTTACTACAAGTTTTATAATTATGATTTAGATATTCAAAACTTGCTTAAGTAGAAGTGAGTCTCACAACTCTTTTAGTTCTCACACCGATCATGACTAACTTCAAAGGTTGTGACAATATGAAATCAAAAATGTTATTCGAAAGGATTATTTTGCATTTTATTTTATCCACATTATAAGGGATATAATGACAAATTCATTCAAAAAATTTCAAGACTCGACCAAATTTTAAATTGTGTCATTTTATCAATTAAATCTTTAAATAAATGGCTTGTTCATGTTTGTATCATGTTTTCCGTCTAAATTGCATATAATATACAATAATGTAACATCATTTTAAAGAATATTTGATGTTTTTATTAAAATAACATAAAGGATTTTAGACCAAAATCCAATTAAGAACATGTTGAGTTCTAAATGTGAGTGGAGAAACTCATATCGATTAGAATAAGAAATTTGAAGTATTTATATATAAGATGGATTCATTACCTATTAATGTAGACTTTTAGATATCATTTGGTTATCATGAATGAAAGGTCCAAAATGAGAATGTAGGAATCGAAATGGTATTTACATTCTCTTATCTTATTTGGAATAATAATAGGGAATTATAATTAAATATAAAAATTTTAATGTATTATTTAAAAAAAGAATAAAAATAATAATTTTAAAAATAATTTTATCAACTATGATGGTAGTAAAAATGATAAAAGTGACTCGTGATAGTGGAAGAAGAGGAGTCTGGTGGTAGTAACGATAATATAATAATAGCAATAATATATCTAAAAAAAATTGATACTATTAACATAGGAGGTGACGATATAATAATAATGGTAGTGATGGTAACATAATAAAAGTGATAATGGTGGTGGTGGTGGTAGAGAAGAAGGAGTGATGGCAAAATAATGATAATAATTTTTTTGAACTTTTTATCACCACTCGTCAATGTTGGTGGCAGTGGCAACGGTAACATTGATGGTAGTAGTAAAATAAAAGTGATGGTGGTGATAAAAAAGAGTGGTGGTGGAATGATAATATAATATATTTTTTTGAAATTTTTTTATCACCATCGTAAATAGTGATGGTGGTGATAGCGATAGAAGTAGTCGATACACAATAAATAAAAATAATATATCACTATTTTAAAATAAAAAATTATTCTCATTCTTTATTATTATTCCCATCTCGTCATGAAAATAAAATTATATTTAATTTTTATTTATATTTTCACTCTTTATTTCTCATTCTAACTTTATTCTTTTCAACTAAACACTTGTAAAGTGAGAATAAAATTTTTATTTTTATTCTCATCATTTCATTTTTTTTTTATCATCAAACAACATCTTTGATTAAAGTGGTGTTCATTTTCCATCTTAAGTGTATCTACCAATGTAGATCTTCTAACAATTGATAGTTGAACTGATGGTTAGAATTCTATGATTTTGTCTAAAACGAGTGACGATTATAGTTAGAATCTCATTTCACATTTAAAAAGAAGATTTGTTGAGTTCGTTATAAATAAAAAGTTTGAAAGAATTATATACAAAATTTTAGTAGAAAATGCACCAACTAAGTTTGTGTTCATACAAAGTCAAACACACATATGTAACAATACTACACATGGCAACTAGGTGTATATGCACATGAAACAAAAAATAAATATGCATATTAAACAAAAAATATAAATAAATATGGATAAAAGGATCAAATTGAAACGTATTAGAAACATAGGATCAAAATTTGCATAAGGAATAAGTTGATAATTAGATAATAGATTAAGGATAAGATTGAGATATCCCCGAAAAATTAACCCAACTTATCGCTTAGGTGCTTGTTTGGTAATCGGGAATAGAGTGGTGAGAATTGGAATGAAAGTTTTATTCCTACATTGTAGGCTGTTTGATTAAAAAGGAATGAAGTTAGAATGAGAATGAAAATGAAAATTTACACACAACTTCATTCCCATATAAGATGAGGGAATAAAAACAAGAAATGAGAATGAATTTTTTTCAAAATAATAATATATCTTATTTATTTATTATATATTAACTACTTTTACCATCATCACCGCAATCACTACCACCACCACTACCACAATCACCACCACCACCCGTGCCACAATCAATACCGCCGTCGCCACCACCACTAGAACCACCATTGTCATAACCATAATCATCATGATCACCTTTATTATTTTTACAACCATCATAGTTTAATAAAATTATTTTTATTTATATAAAAAATTAGATATTAAAAAATTTAAATTGCATTCTAATTTCTCATTAGTATTCCAAACATAGTATGGAAACACAAATATTATTTCGATTCCTTAATTTTCATTCCGATCCCTGTATTTTTATTCCTATCACTCTATTTCGATTATCAAACAACATCTTAGAAGATACCCCATACTAGGGCGAGAATCAAAGCTACCTCATCTTTAAATCCGTTTGGGGTTTAACAAACAGAAAAAAGGACAGGGATATCTCAGAGTCTAAAACTTTCAGGTAACCTCTCTTTTCTACTCCATCAAATTCTCCTTTATATATATATATATATATATATATTGCTTAAGAAAAAATCGATAATGCATATAACTTTATTATGCATTATTTTTTACCCGCAACAGGAGAAGCATCAAAGTGGTGTTGACCGCAGTGCAAATTGTGGTGGGGATGAGGCAGCATGAAAGGAGCACTTAGGGCAGTGTTATTTCTATGTGAATTAGCTAGATGGGTTTTCAAGGAAATTGAAGTTGGCTGATTAGTTGGTTCTCAGATCATGCTATTATTTGTCAATGCTTTGTGGGAATTGGAATAAGCCCTTCGGTTGAATTCGTTTTTAAAATATCTTAGGCCGAAGGAATCTTCACTGTTTGGTGAAAATCGGATAATGGAATCAAATTATACTGAAATATCAATTTTAGCATGATTTTTTTCTTTTAGGAATGTTTTTTTTTTTTAAAAAAAAAGCCGAACCGCGTTATTTTCTGTTTTCAGGTTTGGTTCGGTTTTTTTTTTTTTTTTTTTTTTTTTTTTTTTTTTTTTTAAATCCGGTTAGACCGAATGATGAAAGTTATATATATATATATATTATTTTTTAATCCGATCAGGAATTATATCACTCATTCTGTGACTTCTGTGTAGCTCGCTCCTCACGCTCACTGCCTTTCGCGCACCTTCTTCTCCGAATTGAAAAGCTCGTCTGTCGTCTCCCCAAAATCGCAATACCTATCGAAACCGTCAGCCACCTCCCCCTGACCCCTCTTCACATACTCACCTTCTTCCTCCTCCTCATTCGTCAGGCAGCCTTCAACCGTCAGCCACCTCCCCCTATTCACAGTCGGTAATCTCTCGAAGATTTCAAGACGCATCCCTCGGTCCTTCATCTTTTAGTCTTCTGCTAATCTGCTCGTCTCCCACAGGCCACAGTCCCACTCTCAAGCTTCCAAGATTTCCAGTTCATGGTGAGTCATGCTTACCCAAATAATTATCCAGTGAATCGAAATGCTTCTATTTTTCTTCCTTAGATTTTCAGTTTTTTGGATGCATTTTGTGGGTACTGGCAGTTGGAATTGGAACTTTATTTATGTGAATTGTGATGTATAATTTGTTCAAAACAAACTTGGATTGAAAGGGAAGGAAAGGGATTAATAAAAACTGCAATTATCCAGTAAATCGAATTGTGATCTATGCGCTGTTGGATTTCCAAATACATAGCCTAAAATGCTAATTAGGTGCATGTTTCAAGTAGTGAGCGGATGGTTAGATAAATTATTAGGAGGGTGATGGTGTCTGCAATGTTTGACCCATTTTTTGATTAAGCAAGACAAAGGCAATGAGTGAAGAAAATGAACCATCTTTGTATCAGTTTAATCTCAGCTGTACTGGCTGATTCAATGTGTAGAGACCCCTTTTCCATGGTAAGGAAAACAGAGAGAATGGGCAGAAAATAGGAAGTCCTGAGAAAAGGCATAAAAAAAGAACCAACCGCTTGCTTCAGGATGCCTAGCCTCATCAACTTGCAGCGTCCATTGCTGGACGAGGATATTTCTTATTTGCTCCAGTAACAATATTGTATACGAAAATTCCTTTCAAAATTCGAAGTGTCCAAGAATTTCTTACAGCTGAATCTTTTGAATTGTTTATATTTTTTCAATTATTGCTTCGTTAAATGCAATTTCTAGAACATTTCATTCACATTGACAGACAAGTATGTAAGTTTTAAAAATAAAGCTTTCTCAGAGTACTATTTAACTTAAATTATCTTGAAACAGCAGAAATTAATTAATAGAGCATGCATTCCGCATGCTGGCTAGATAGAAGTCATTCATATTATTATTTTAAAAATAAAATAAACTTGAAAATGGATAACCAAGATATTGGCTGTTTGCTAGCTAGCACAATATATAGTTTGTTATTGTCTGCTGATAAAAAAATTGCACACATTTCTGACTTCTCTAGCTTATTGTCCACTGAATAGGGAAAGAATTGCATGCTTTGTCTTGGTAAAACTGCTATGATATGCATCCACAGTACTAGATTTACAAATAAGTATAGTATACATAACTATAGTTTCCTTCTACTTTATATTTTTTTCAAATAAATTCTTCAAAAAAATAAAATGAGTAAAAACTGATTTACCAAACATCAAAACTGATATATTTCGAAACTAAATAACAATTCGGTTCAGCTTCGGTTATTTTTTTTAAAATTCGGTAAACCAAAAACCATCTGAAAAATTTCGAAACCGAACCAAATAACCAAACGAACACTCCACGGTGGAAGGGTCTTCTATCAAATCACTGCTTATCTGACTTTTCTTTCATGTATTTGTGTTGTTTTCAGCTTTGCACATGGGGTTGGCTCAGCTGTAGCTATTTCCAAAGGTTCGACGGAGATCAGTAGTTGTTACTCCCACGGCTACCAAAATGGTGGGGAGGAAAGACTGTGAGAAAAAGGAAGCAAAGAATGAGGACAGTTCCTTGAAAGAGGAAAGATTGTTGAAAGATAAATTGCTTGTGATTGGAGGGGAGGATCTAAGTCTGAGTAGTGAACGTAAGAAGAAGAAGAAGAAGAGCGAATGGCATGAGGCTAGTGGCGAGGATGTTGCGGCAAGTTCCAGTCTAAGTGTGGGTAATGTAGATGTGAATAATGCAACTGACAAGAATGAGAAGAAGAAAAAGAAGAGCGAGAGGCATGAGGCTACCAGTGAGGATGTTGCAGTAAGTTCTAGTCTAAGTGAGGGTAATGTAGATGTGAATTATGCAGCAGACAAGAATGAGAAGAAGAAGAGCAAGGGGTATGAGGCTAGCAGTGAGGGTGTTGCAGTAAGTTCTAGTCTAAGTGAGGGTAATGTAGACGTGATTAATGCAGCAGACAACAGTGAGAAGAGGGAGAAGAAGAGAAAGTTGGAGCATGGTAATGATGAGAAAAAATCTCAAGTGGTTAGGAAGAAAAATAAGGTGAGTGAAATTAGAGAGGTTTTTGAGGAGACCCACATGAGAATAGAGGATAATATGGGCTTTCAAAAGAATGTCCAAGTGGAATTTTTCAGCTATTCTGAGTCAGAAGTGAGAAGAGATAGGAAAAAGAATTAAAAGGAGAAAAACAGAGAAGACAAAACAAACACTGTTTCCTCTGTGGCTAACATCCTTGACGATAACAGAAGGGAAGAGGTGGTTGAGGTACAGAAAGGCCTTGAGAGTGAAGATATTGCTAACATGAGTAATGGGGAAAGACAGGATCGCAAGAAGGAAAAGAAGAAGAAACAGAGGAAGTATGATGATGGTGGTGGTGATACTGAGGTAATTAAAAGTGCAGCTGATGTGAAAGATGTTGGAAAAGGGGAGTCGACTGAAATTGTTCAGGACAAGGTAGAGTCTTTGAAGAAGGAGAAGAAGAAAAGGAAGAAAAAGCACAACATTGATCTAGAGGCTGCATCAATGCGAATTATGCCTGGGACAATGGATAATAAAAGCAGTGTAATAGAAGGTGATGTGGATAACACAAACTCAATTAAAAATAGGGCAAGAGATGGAACACTAAAGATTAATGTTGAAGGTGGTGGGAACAAAAGGAAGAAGGCCAAGTCTTTGGGAAATGGTTCAAAAGAAAAAAGTAGCGAAAGAGTAACGCAAATGGAGAAAGATGTCAAGACCACTAGTGCATCAGCAAAATCTTCATCAAAAGTGACATCTAAGAGAGTGAGTTTTTGTGAAGATGTTGAGGTTTTCCCTTCATCTGATGGCCCTAGTGATGAGAAGGCTGTTGGGGAAGATGGGCTAGTGCGAGGGAAGCGGTTCTCATGTGAGGAGGATGAGATGGTTAAGCAAGCTGTTTTAAACTATATTGATGTTTATGATTTAGGCGCAGAAGGTCTAAACATGGTGCTGAATTGTATAAAGCACCCTGCAATTAAACATTGTTGGAAGGAGATAGGTGCAACCTTACCTTGGAGGCCTCGTGAAAGTGTATATTATCGAGCCCATATACTGTTTGAAAGGGACCAGAATTCTTCTTGGACCCCAGAGGAGTCTGAACTCGTCCGAAAGTTTCATGAAAAACATGGATCAGATTGGAAGACACTAGCAGAAGCCCTGGGAAAACATAGGTTTCATGTAAAGGATACGTGGCGAAGAATAAAACTGGTCAATATGAAGAAAGGGAAATGGTCCCAAGATGAGTACCAGTGTTTATTTGATTTAGTGAATTTGGATCTACGCTTGAAAGCTTTTGAAGAAAGGAAAACAAAGCATGGGATGTTACGAGATAATGTTAGTTGGACAGCAATTAGCGAGAAGTTGGAAACTAGGACTGATGCTCTCTGCTGCCAAAAATGGTATGACCAATTAACATCACCTATGGTAGCTGAAGGTAAATGGCTTGATACAGATGACTATCGGCTGCTGATGGAGCTCTATGATTTGGATGCTTGCTGCATGGAAGATGTTGATTGGGACAATCTTCTAGAGCACAGGTCTGGAGATCTATGCCGGAAGCGATGGAACCAAATGGTCAAACACCTTGGTGACCATCGTAACAAGTCATTTGCTGACCATGTTGACATTCTAATTAGCCGGTACTGTCCTGATGTGCTTGAAGCAAGAGAGAACTACGATAGCAAACCTGCGGTTCCTTGAAGTTACAATCCTCTTGGGTGGTTTGTTGCTCCATTTGTAGTCCCAGTCTAAAGTGTTGGTGACCCTGGTTTAGGTTGGCATTGATTATTTACAGGAGTTTTATGTAATGAAACAAAGTCTTTCTCCCAAGTGACTGAAATTTTTTAAATTGCCATGTTTTGTTGCTCCATTTACAATCCTCTTGGTAAGTTTTGTGCTCGAAAGTTGCCATGTTTTTTCCTTCTGTATTTTATGAGGTGCAATTTCATTTGAGATTAGTAGTTCTATTTTCTTCATATTTAAATGTCATCCCCTTGGCAGGGTGGGGCATCAAATGGGCGGTTATCTCAGGAAACCAATATAGTCTAGTACGTAACTCTTGCTTACAGCTATGCCTGAAATTGAATGGTATGGGTCATGTCTTGGCCTTGGAATCTTTTTTCTCTAAGATTTTACATGATCTGTCGTTTTATTGGTTAAACTATAGCAGATTATGCAAAGATGTAAAAATTCTCTTTTGTTTTTAGCTCGTTGGGAGCATGATAGCTTAACTGTGAAGGTCAAGGTTCTGTTCATCATAGTCTTTGAACCAGTGATACTTTGGGCATTCTTTTTTCTTGTTCAGTGTCCCTACACTTGAAAGAGAGAGCTTTTGTAGATCAAGAGCAAGAATCATTGGGATTCTTTTGGCAATAGAGAACAATTAGGCATGTAGCTCTATGCTTTGTTTTGTAATGAAAATGGTCTATGGTGTTGAGTCGATGGTGATGTTAGTGGTGACTGGTGTGTTGGTCATTATTGTGTGAGACAAAACAAAAAGAGAGAGAATTGTTAGTTTTTGGAAAAAAAATTGACTAAATGCATATCTCTGCTTGGAAGGATCATGAGCACTAGTCTATATATATATATATATATGCATTATCACTTAGCTTCTAAAAACAAAGAAATGGAAGTACATCTTTTATGCATGCTTGTTATTGGTAACCTAACCCCCAAGTTAAGTCTACTTCAGCAAATTCTTTCTCAGCTTAGAATATAGTTTAAAGTTTTAGACAAACATTTTATGTTGAGGAAGTAAGTTTGTGGTCTTACACATGGACAGCTCTGCACAGGAGCTTCCTTCTATGCCCAGGAGGTGATTATACTGATTTGGCAATATTAGTTTTTGAAACATAAAGGATTGATTAATTCTTTTCTTGAAACTAGAGAGACTAACTTATACTTACTCAAATTTAAGCCACATCTTCCTATGATTTGTTTTTGTTTAAACTTTGACAGAGCCTGTTTTTATATTTGAGTATATATTAAGATTAAATATCTCAATTTCATATGGAAATCAGTCCCATCCCAAGTCCCAACAACGTCCTTTCCTTGTTTATATACAAAAGTAAGGGAAAGTATCATTGACATTTATCTCTTTGCATTTGCCTATACATCATCAAGAAACAGAATACAAGAGCAAGAAATATAGTAACCATTAACCAAGTTCTCTTGTTCAATAATAATTCACTTCACCTAAAAAGAGGGAAAAAAAAGAACAGATTTTCAACAAGTCAATCATGAGGAATATTACCAGGAATCCAGGTGGCATAAAACTTTGGAAGGTTTGTTAAATACTAGGGGAGGTTTTAGCTTGGTCTTGGATAAAGCGTCAGATGGAACAGTACATCACTTGCTACTGAAAGTGTTGATGACTAACAACACCAACAACAATAGTATTTGTGTTTTGGTTTCTGGGTTTTGCAAACTTGAGCTATGTTCAGGCTCACGTACATGGATTTGGAGAGCAACCACTTGCAAAGATTGATATTTACAAAACCATTCTGGCTCTTAAAGAATCAGCTTCTGTTTATGCCAGCCCTCTCCTTGGCTTGAAGGTGATGATTTTGACTGACCCTTCTCTTAATTATATCATTTTATTTGTGGCATATATTATTTGTCTATGCTGTTTTAAGTTGCTATATATATATTTAGACTTTATTCATTAAGTTGCTGCACACCTAGTTGTTTAATTGATATATGAAATGAGTTGAAAGGAGTGTTAATTAAGTAGGAGGGATTGAGGTTTGGTATAATAAAGTGGAAAGCCAAGATTTATGCTTGCTTTAGTGCCTTGCTCAATGTAACAGAATGAGGTTAGAGCGAGAGATGAGTTTTATTTCAATTACTCTTGCAAGTGTTTAGATACCCAGTTGAAAATTGATGGTCTTTTTTGTTTTGGTAGAAAAGCAGAAAACTTTGGAGTTGAAATCTACTTCTAAAAGCAAAAATTGGTAGACTAATTTGTTCATGATGTTCTTATATTAGGGAAATTTTGCAGTTTGATCGGATACCTAGCAACTAGACTGTTTTTTGGACTGTTATCCATAGTAAAGATTGGTCTTTTGAGAGTATTACTAGTGATTATTAGCTGAATCTGCCGTTGTACAGAGTCTCTTATTGAACTTGCAGATACCATTACAAGAATCTCTGCCATAAATTTCTATATGCATTCATTTTTTAAGTTATGGTTAATTTGATGTGTTTTTCTATTGTTATTTTTATGATTGCAGGGTGAGGATGCTGAATGGGTTACAGTGGATGTTGTGAACCCTGAACCGTCTGCAGATGATTGGGTTGGAGTTTTCTCTCCTGCAAACTTCAATGAATGCCAGTCTATGTGCTATTATTAAACTTCCTAACCGTTCTTTGTGCCAGAAATGTGATTGACTGGTGCAGATATTATCAACTGACACTTTCGTAGCATTGTATTCTTTGCATCAAACTTCTTCTGCGTTGTTCTTGTAGGACTAACATTATGACCTTTTATAGCTGCATAATCTAGGAATTATAGACATGCTATTTTTTATTTTTCTAAATTGGGCAAATTTTTGTTCTGATCTGCAAATTGATCTTGGCTATTCATGGACCAAGTCTTGGCCTAGATTTAGGGTACTCCTGCATACAAGGCACATGCAGCTATGGGATCCTAGTCACCCTCAGAATTACCGACTGATGTACAATGTAAGGAACTTATTATTGAAAATCTCTACAACTTAGTTAATTCGAGTCTCGTGGTAGCCATCTTAGACTGGACTGAAAGGTTTGACGAATTCTTAGTCGCATATGCATATCAATCAACCCCATCTGATTTGCAAGTTTATACGATCTTAATAAGGATGGGTCGTAATTGAGTTATGAACATTCATCATCAAGTAATTTTCCTGCTGACAGTGGACGAAGAAGAAAAGACTTAGAATTGAGTCTTTACTTGCTACTGCCAAAACTTCCAATTTAATATCTTCTCAAGCTAATGCATTTTAGTTACTTTTCTTTTCCCTTCCATTAATGGCACTTCTCCACCTTATCCTGTTCTTTTCATCGAACATGTTGATGCTTTTTGTCACCTTATCCTTTGGTGCTCTTTTTATAAAACGCATCTTGTCCAAGAAAAGATTCCATGAATTCCAGCTGATAAATCGGCAGGCAGATTTCTCCTCTGCTATTTTTGTAGGTATGCTATCAACAGTGAGTTTCTGATTCCTTTCGCTGTCTTCATCTGGCATCAACTCTATTCAATCCTTTAAATTAATGTCAAACTTGATTTTACATGTTTTCGACTCCTTAGCTGTCTACATCCTACATATCAGCTCTATATAACCTTTGAAGTCATCTAAACGGGAGTAATCTCGATTTTACCACGATAATTTAGGAGGCTAAATATCCGAAAAAGCATACTGAATTTTTTTGTTAAATTGAGTTAGATTCTTAATCATTAAAAATTTTAATCTAACAATCATGAATTATTGTTTGGCATTGATTGCCACTTTTTTGGCATTGATTGCACATAAAGTTTACATGATAGTTTTAAAAAAATAACATGTTCTACTAATTGACTTCTCTATACATGTACTATGTTAAAATTTAAATTAGTAGGACACATGTTATTTTTTAAGACTATCACATGATCTTTACTACCTGTTAATATTAAAAAACTGGATGAAAAAACCTATTATATGTATAGTTCATGATAGTTAAATTAAAATTTTTAAATATTAAGGGTCATATATCTCAATTTGACTTGATTGAAAGTTTGTGATGTTTAAAGATCATTTAACCTAAATTGAGATGCTTGTAGGTTTGAAAATATATTTTGTTCATGAACAATATATACTAGTATATTCATAATCTCAAAGCTAATGAAAGAAGAAAGGTAGTCTATAGAGTAAATTATAAGCCGATCCCTTTATTTTCAAAAAACAATCAATGTTATGAAATAATGAATATCCATATGAATATTCATCTATTTTTCATATCGTCACTACTCATAATTATTAATGTGATTCAATTCATCATTCAATATGAGAAATTAACGGGATGATGCAATTAATGTACTTTCAATTATTCATGGTCATTTTCAATTCTCTTCTCAATTTTGAAGCCTATAAATAGGCTTGATTGTTCATTAGTTGGTGTATAAGTTTTTAAGAGAGAATAAGAGAAACTTTGAAGCTCTTATCACTTGTATTCACATTATAGTGATTCCATTTTCTTGTCATCCTTTCCTTCGATTCCCATATTATTTCTATTTATTTTATAATACGTTATCGGCATAAAGCTCTAACCAATTGAGATAATAGACCATGAGGTATGTATTTACCAAAAGACTTAATCAATTGTTTCAACCATTGGATCAAAATTATTATTTAGATCATTAGGAAGTATGTATCTAATTTATCATGTACTTTAAATCTAATGATACATAGAATATACATTTGAAAATTTTTAATGATTTAATATATAGAATCTAATATATGTTATTTGAAAAGTTCAAATTTTATTATTATGTTTGTTTTCATTTAAATTTTATTATTATATTTTATCTTCATTTCCTAACATTATTATTATACTTTGCAATATATAATTTTAATGATATCATAGCAACCATCACAAAACTTGATTTTGTGGCCCTTGACATTCTAAGCAAGAATTATTAATCATTAGTGCTTGATGCTAAGTTAATATCATCTACTTTTCATATCTTATATATACTCCTGCAATAGCATATCATGAAAAAGAGTTTAAGAAATATTTTGAATCAATTTCATACTTATTCATGACGACTACATAAAATGACAAGCTATTGATGAAAAAGAATAAATCTCGATCAATTGGATATACTCCATTCCCTAAAGTGAATGTGACAATTTATAATAATTTTAGACATGGAAAAAGATGTGATCATAGCCATGAACATGGTTAAAATAATTATCATTATAATCGTGATTACCATAATATTACATCTCACCACCGAAGTTGACAACTATGAAAAAAAAAATAAATAAATAAATAAAGTCGGCATTCGAAAATAAATATTATAGATATGGTATGAATGGACATTGGTTATGTACTTGTCGTACACCAAAGCATCTCATAAAGCATTGTCAAACCTCGTTGAAAAAGAAAAAAATATATATAGAGGCTAATTTTATATATCAAAATGGAGGTAATTGAAATTAATAACTTGTTACCTTTTTTATTTATAAATAAGAAGTTTTATATTTTCTCACAATTGCATAGAGATAGTAATAAATTTATTTGACTATATATTTATTTATGGTTATGAAGAATTTATTTATTAATTTGATTATTTTGTGTTAATATTGTATATGATAATATCAATGTAATAGAAAGCTCCGGAAGAGCAATTCTATTATTACCTAAAGAGATAAAATTTTAAGGCTTTAGAATAATGATTATATTATTACCTAAAAAGATACATTTTTAAAGCTCTAGAAGAGTGAATATATTATTACTTGAAGAGATAACTTTTAAAGACTCTAAAAGAGTCAATATATTATTACTTGAAGTGACCAATTTAAAGGCTTCGGAAGAGCAAATATGTTATTATCCGAAAGGATAAATTTTATTACAAATGATGTACTATTCTCTTTAAAGTCTCATAGAAATTTATTGAGTTTCAAAGATATTCATCTAAATTGATATCATATCAAGATAGCAAATATGAACATGTATTTATTATAATCATTATACCGGCTAGAAAATATGTAATGAAAAATTTATTCATTTTCTCTTCTAGTCTTTATTATAAATATTGGAATGATTGAAACAAATGATATAATAAACCGAAGTTTACTAATTCAAATACTTTTATTATGTGACATGACCAATTGTGTTATCTTGAGTCTTTCATGATGCGATAAATTATTAAAAATTCATATTGACATATATTAAAGAGTTAGAAGATTCTTCAATTTAATGAATTTTCATGTTCCGTATGTTCTCAAGGTAAATTGATTATTAAGCCATCACCAAGTAACATTGAGATTGAATCTCTAGTATTTTTAGAATGTGTTCAAGGCGATATATGTGAACCCATTTATCCACCATATGGATCATTTAAACATTTTATGATTTTAATAGATACATCCATAAAATGATCACACATATGCTTATTATCTACTCGAAACCCGACATTTATGAAATTGCTAGCAAATTTGATTTCAAGCATAGTTTTCAGATTATGCCATTAAAACAAGTCACCTCGATAATGCTTGATGAATTTATTTCTCAAGCATTAAATTATTATTGATTGGCTATTAGAATAAAGGTTGAACATCTCACTTGTTCATGTTCATACTTAGAAAGGTTTAGCAAAATTATTTATCAAAAGGCTCCAATTGATAGCTAAACCATTATTTAAAAATAAAACTTCCTATTTATGTTTGGGGACATGCAATCTTACATGCAGCAACACTTATTCACATCGGATTTATAAGTTATCATAAATTTCTCCTCTTCAATTAATTTATAGTCATAAGCCAAATATTTCTTATTTAAGAATTTTTTGCATTGCAATGTATATCCATAGTGCTCCTCCATAATGAAATAAAATAGAAACTTAAAGGAGATTGAGAATTTATATTGGATTTGAATCCTCTTCGATAATTCAATCTCTTGATTCATGACCAAGAGGTATTTTTATAACTTGATTTGTACTTGTTATTTTGATGAAACGAGTTTTTCAATATTAGGGGAGAGAATAAGCAAAATAAGTAGTTGAAAATGTTGAAAAAGACAAAATACATGGAGTATTCTATCTTTATATCATATTGAATCTTGTATAAAACAATGTGAACTAGAAGTTCAAAAGATAATTTATTTATAAGGTATTGTAAACTAGTTGCTAGATGCATTATCGAGTCCTAAATGAGTAATTAAAATGCATGTCCTTGCTAAGAATGCTTCTATTAGAATTAATATCTTAGAAGGACGAGTCTATTAATGTTATAGCTAATGAATCTAAAGCATGCATGAAGCATGGAAGATCAATCGATTCTAAAGATAAAAATCTCTAAAAGAAAAAGAAAAAATAAAAATATAAAAGATGCAAATATTCATAAAACCATCCAAGATAAATATGATAATAGGATTCCGGAAGAAGTCCAAATGCTTAAGAAAATTAAGAGACTTTGATAAATTATGTCAATACGGGGAGAAAATAAGGACCGAAAAGAAACATTCTTTGTATTTAATGTTTCAATTGATATCTTGAATGAAAATAAGGATTCGAGCTTAAATTTATTGAAGAATGTCGGCACAAAGATGATTGGCCTAAATAAAAAGAGCAATCCGGGCATAATTATGTTTTTTTTTACAAATGAGTAGTTTTTGAACCCATAGTCAAAACATCTTCAAGCAAATAGAATATAAATGTGTATTTATGCGAACACAAAATAAGGAAGATGAGATTGTAAGATACGAAGCAAAACTTTTAACATAAGAGTGTTTGCAAAGAACCGACATTGACTACGAGGAAGCATATTCTCCTATAATGGATGCAATTATATTTTGTTATCTCATTAGCTCGAAAAAATATATGAAAAACATTCAAATGTATGCATTGAATGTGATCACGGTTTATTTGTTCATTTGAAATGATATTATTATGAAAGTCCTCGAAGGATTTAACATGCCGAAGCATGTAATATATATTATTGAGAAAAGAATTCAATCAAAATATAGATATCTCTATTAGCATTATTTTAATATTTGTTTTATTATTTTAGTTTTTAGAAATTTAATTTATATTATACTTTTTTTTATACTTTATTTTTATATATACTTGTTTATTATTAATTCGTGTGCTTGTGATATAATCACTTCAATGATTATTTATTGAAATTTTTTTTTAAAAAATAACCCTATTTGTTCATATATTTTTATTTGAAAATGAGTTTGTTGTATATATTGATGACTTAAATATTATTAGAACTCTTGAAAAGATTTCAAGTGCCATAAGTGATCTAAGAAGAGAATTTGATGTGAATATCTTTAAGAAAAAAATGTTATCTCGACCTATAATTCGAGCACTCAAATAATGAGATTTTTATTGATGAGTTTTTTTAGTGATTTTTCTTTTCCCTTTCATTGATGGCACTACTCCACCTTATCCTGTTCTTTTCATCAAACTTGTTGATGCTTTTTGTCACCTTATCCTTTGGTGCTCTTTTTATAAAACGTATCTTGTCCAAGGAAAGATTCCATGAATTCCAGCTGACAAATCGGCAGGCAGATTTCTCTACTATTTTTGTAGGTAGGCTATCAACAGTGAGTTTCTGATTCCTTTTGCTGTCTTCATCTGGCATCAACTCTATTCAATCCTTTAAATTAATATCAAACTTGATTTTACATGTTTTCGACTCCTTAGCTGTCTCCATCCTACATATCAACTCTATCTAACCTTTGAAGCCATCTAAACGGAGGTAATCTCGATTTTACCACGATAATTTGGGAGACTAAATGATCCAAAAAAGCATACTGAATTTTTTTGTTAAATTGAGTTAGATTCTTAATCATTAAAAATTTTAATCTAACAATCATGAATTATTATTTGGCATTGACTGTCACTTTTTTGGCATTGATTGGACATAAAGTTTAAGTAACAGTTTTAAAAAAATAACATGTTATATTAACATACATCTCAAGTATAAATTATGTTTTAAATTTAAATTAGTAGAATATATGTTATTTTTTAAAACTATCATATGATCTTTACATACGATTAATGTTAAAAAACTGAATGAAAAACCTATTATATATATATATATATATATATATAATGGTTCATAATAGTTAAATTAAAATTTTTAAATATTAAGGGTTATCTATCTCGATTTGACTTGATTGAAAGTTTATGATGTTTAAAGATCCTTTAACCTAAATTGAGATGTAGTAGGGTTGAAAATGTATTTTGTTTATGAACAATATATACTAGTATTTAATTACAATAAGATTAAATAATTAATTTTTAAAATAAAAAATAAAAATATAAGATTAAATAATTAGTTTTTTAAACAAAAAGAATTAATTAATTTGTTTCTAAACAATAGAAGTACTAATTTATAATTAACTCTAGATTTATACCCTAGAACCAGTAGAAATTATCAAAAAAAAAAAAAAAAAAAAAAAATTGGTATGAAACTCCATAAGACTTTATTGGTTGATCATCTAATGAAGCACAATTAGTACTATAGAGTGATGGTTCACCTTGTATGTGATCACAGGAATTGGAATACAAATGCTTGTCTTGAACATTAAAAGTATTGCTTATATATTCATTAATGCATATAATCATATGAACATGACAAATGGAAGGAAATAGATTTAGATCTTATTGGACTAGAATTTATTCTAGAACATATTTTTGTATGAAAATGATTTCAAGGACTTTCTTCATTCACATTATATGTTCATTCCGCATGTGAAGGATTAGGATGGTATGAGATGGGAATCAGATTAAGCTCATGTTTTCTTCTAACAGTACTGCCAAGTGCAACATCCTCTGTCATGTCAAGGTCTTCATTCTTGACTCCATCACAAAGTTCCCAATCAAAATGGTACAACAGCTTTGCAAGCGTCAACTCTACTATAGCCAAGCCAAATGTCATCCCAGGACATTTCCTCTTTCCAGCACCAAATGGGATGAATTCAAAATTATTGCCCATGTAATCGACTGAAGAATCTTGGAACCTCTCTGGGTAGAACTTCTCAGCCTCATCCCAATAAGTAGGATCCCTTCCAATTGCCCATGCGTTGATCATTACGTTACTGCTGCCAGGTATGTCATGTCCATTAATCTTGCATCCTTCCCTGCGTGCTCTTAGAATCAATGGTGCAGGAGGATGGAGTCTGGTGGTTTCTTTGACAATTAGCTGTAAGTATTTTAGTTCAGGAAGGCTTGTTCCGTGAGCATTTCCCGTTTTGGCAAAAACTCCCCTCACTTCTTTTTGTGCCCTTTTCACTTGCCTTGGATTCTTTAGCATTTCTGACATTGCCCATTCCAAAACTGCTGCTGATGAGTCACTCCCAGCCAAAAAAAATTCCTGAGATAGGATTGCTAACTTGATTAAAAGAACTTAACATATTTTCCTGTATGCTTTAGACAAACACATAGGCCTATATTAGAGAGAGAGAGAATACTAACCAGAAGAATTGCTTTGATATTGTCATTTGTGAATTCAGAATTTGCAAAGTGTTGCATATTCACAAGAACATCTAGAAAATCCTCTTCTACTTCATTCTCACCGGTCTTTGTCCTGATTTTGCTGGCTCTGCGTTCATTTATAATGGCGTCAAGCATCTCACCTATCTCTTGATGCTGCCTCATGAATTTAGACCTTGCCCAGCCGAGGGAGTGAAACAATTTAAAAGAAGGGAATATATCCGCAACATCAAAACCTGCTCCCCCTTGTTTCCATTCTTCTATACTTGAAAGCAGTGCTTGGTTTTTGCCTTTCTTACCCATGATTACTCTTGTAATTAATCCAAACGTTAATGTGGAAAGCATTTTACTAAGGTTGATTGGGGATCCTTCCTTCGAAGAAATCAATGTAATAAACTCCGATACCTCTTCTTCCATGGTTGATCTGAATGACCGTACACATTGTGGACTAAGCAGCCTGGATGAGCAAACTTTCCGTAAATGCTTCCAATATTCTCCATATGGCGTAAAAGAGATGGCCTTACCGTCGTAAAACACGACTCTTGGGATGACACCATCAGGTCTGTCAACGAAGATGTCTTCATTGGTTTTCATCACCTCTTTCGCTGTTTCTCGCGAAGAAATGACAACAAAACGAACTTCTCCAAGTAAAACTTGCATCACTGGGCCATACTTCTTGGCCAAGTCTGTAAAGCGACGATGGATTAGAGGGCCAGCCACCTGGTGAATATTTCCAATGAGGGGTAACTTCCACGGTCCTGGAGGTAGATTTGGATTCATGAAGTTGTTGGTTTTTGAGTTCTTCCTTGTTCTCAATACCATGAAGATAAAGAGAAGGAAGGTTAGAAAGATTGGGAAAAGGGGAAAATGTTGCTCCATGAAGATATGAAGGTTGATTTGTGAAGTTGACATCATGTCATGCATTTGGTTTTTATACATGCATGCTTGTTTCAGGGTTGCGGGCATGACGACAATTTCTAGTTGCTAGACAGGAGTTCTGTCAGATAGTCAAAATTTTAGAAGACAATGGCATCTATAATTCTAGGCATCAAATCATGAAGATACTTCTGTTTTTCTATGAATATCTGTCTGTTACATAAATTCAGACAGAAAAATCAAATTGATAGTGAAGTGAAGCCTATCTGTAATCATTAATTAATTAATTTTCGTTGTATAGGTTAAATCTAACAACAATGCATCTCATGGCAACACTGGTAAAATAATCAATCTCTCTTCTATTTCGGCATTTATTTTGTATCTATATGTTCCTTGGTAGACTGCAGATTCAACTAAAGGGAAAAGTTGAGCTTTATTTTCACTTTAATGCAAAGCCTAATAATGTACAGAAAAATCAGGGATACTTTTCATTTCAATTTAGCTAGATAGCACTCGAAAAGTCCTGTTTTAACTTTTTTTTTTAGCTGACAAGAAAACTTTCAAATAGAAATTAGATGTTACGACAGGTTGCTACTTGATCCGTTAAAAAGATAGAGAGAAAAAGAGAAAAGAAAAAAAAGAACTTGCAGATTCAGATATGAAGGTCCTTTGCTTAATGATTTAAACGCCAAAGTTGAAAATATTTTAACAATTATCACACTATTTTAATATTGCAATCAGAAACTGAAATTCTAATATTTGTCATTTGTTTATAAATTAATTTCTGCACAAGAGAATGATGTTGTTATGAGTAATTCACTTTTCAAATTTTAAGGAGCAAAGTAGATGATCAATGAGATTTGTTAGCACCGAAGTTTTGCTATTTTTATTTACTTGTTTATTTATTATTACAAAAGTATCAAAAAATAATAATAATAAAACAAAACAAAAAATGCAAAAAACAAAAAACTATATAGAAAAAAAGAAAAAAAAGAGAGCAATTATGGTAGTTAGCTTAGATTAATTCAAGAAAAGGGCTTCAATTGAAAAATAAAATGTTGGAAACAATTGAAGAAGAAATTGAAGGTATATATATATATAAATAAATAAAAAAAAAAAAAAGAGGGAGTCAAAGCTTCAAATCCTTCAATTAAAATAAGAAGGGATACAATTGAAACGAATTAAAATAAAAATCTTAATTATTAGTAATGGGAGGCTAAAATTAAAACACACAAAAATAATAATAATAATAATAAATTGAATCCAAATAAATGCATGGAAGAAACCAATGACAAAATTGGATTTTTGTCAAGAGAAAAACCCTATCAATATAAAGCCCCATGCATTTTTTTTTTATCACACACGAACTATTCATCACCACCCTAAGAAAAAAGACACCTAGCCACTGCAGCCTTCTCTCTCGCCGACTTCACTCTCCCTCTCGCCCACTTTTCCCCCCACGCCCACTCGCCTCCTCTCTCACCTTCCATTCTCTCTCTCCCAGCCTCGCCATTGCTCCCTCTCGCTTGCCTCGCCCAAGCCCCTTTTCAGCCCTAAAACAACCCCCTTTTAGTCTTGAAACGGCCCTTTTTCAACCCCGAAACAGCCTCCCTTTAGCCCTAAAACAGCCCCTTTTTCAGCCATCAAACAGCCCCCTCTCAGCCCTGAAACAACCCCTTTTCAACTACCAAACAGCCCTCTTTTCAAATAGAAATTAGATGTTACGCAGGTTGCTACTTGATCCGTTAAAAAGATAGAGAGAAAAAGAGAAAAGAAAAAAAAGAACTTGCAGATTCGGATATGAAGGTCCTTTGCTTAATGATTTAAACGCCAAAGTTGAAAATATTTAACAATTATCACACTAGTTTAATATTGCAATCAGAAACTGAAATTCTAATATTTGTCATTTGTTTATAAATTAATTTCTCGCACAAGAGAATGATGTTGTTATGAGTAATTCACTTTTCAAATTTTAAGGAGCAAAGTAGATGATCAATGAGATTTGTTAGCACCGAAGTTTTGCTATTTTTATTTACTTGTTTATTTATTATTACAAAAGTATCAAAAAATAATAATAATAAAACAAAACAAAAAATGCAAAAAACAAAAAACTATATAGAAAAAAAGAAAAAAAGAGAGCAATTAGGGTAGTTAGCTTAGATTAATTCTAGAAAAGGGCTTCAATTGAAAAATAAAATGTTGGAAACAATTGAAGAAGAAATTGAAGGTATAAAAAAAAAAAAAAAGAGAGGGAGTCAAATCTTCAAATCCTTCAATTAAAATAAGAAGGGATACAATTGAAACGAATTAAAATAAAAATCTTAATTATTAGTAATGGGAGGTTAAAATTAAAACACAAAAAAAATAATAATAATAAATTGAATCCAAATAAATGCATGGAAGAAACCAATGACAAAATTGGATTTTTGCCAAGACAAAAACCCTACCAATATAAAGCCCCATGCATTTTTTTTTATCACACATGAACTATTCATCACCACCCTAAGAAAAAATACACCCGACCACTGCAGACCTTCTCTCTCGCCGACTTCACTCTCCCTCTCGCCCACTTTTCCCTCCTCGCCTACCGCCTCTTCTCTCACCTTCCATTCTCTCTCTCCCGGCCCTCGCCATTGCTCCCTCTCGCTTGCCTCGCCCAAGCCCCTTTTCAGCCCTAAAACAACCCCCTTTTAGTCTTGAAACGACCCTTTTTCAACCACGAAACAGACCTCCCTTTAGCCCTAAAACAGCCCCTTTTTCAGCCACCAAACAGCCCCTCTCAGCCACTGAAACAGCCCCTTTTCAACTACCAAACAGCCCCCTTTTAGCCCCGAAATAGCCCCATTTCAGCCTTGAAACCGCTTCTTTTTCAATCACTAAGCGACCCCTTTTAGCCTTGAAATAGCCACCAAAATAGCTCCCACTAAGCCATCAAAACACCCACAAACAGCTACAAATTAGCCCCAAAACGAGCCACAAATCTACCAAAACTTCCCAAATCAACTCGAAACTATTACCAATAGCCCCAAAAACCTTTACGGAAGTAACCCCTTTGGGCAATCCATTTGAACCACCAAAGCAGCCCCAAAAATACCCCAAACCAGCTTCAAAACCACCCAATAAACTCGCCAAAATACCCACCAAACGAGACACAAAACCTCTCTCAAAACAACCCCCTTGAACACTCTTTTTTGTGTTACCGAAAAAGAAAGAAGAAAAAAACTTTGAAAAAAAAGACCTTGTGTTGTGGTTTTGTTCTTGCTTTTATTTAATTTGTTTTGACGAGAAAACATATTTCGGATGAGATTTTAGTCGTACTAGTAATATACGCACCACACGTTATCTATAAATAGTCACTCTTCTTTTCTAGCTAATCGAATATTTGATTATCATAAAAAACGAAGAGAGTAAGACTAAGTCCAAGCCGGACATCGGAATCACGGGATCTTTGGATAAAAATTCTAAAACTATCGTACTTTTAAAACATGATTTGCATTTGCTTTGCGATAGGTGATTGATTGATTGTGGCGTATAATATGGATTTAAAGTCTGTTGATAATGTTCGAAATTATTTTGTATGTTTTGTATCCATTTCGCATTTTTATATTTTTTTATTCTCCTTGTTTTGTTGTTGGTTTAATTTTTTTTTCATTTTTTGTCTTTTTGTTCCTAATTGCATCATGTTTGAAAATAATACGCCGGTAGCTTCCCACTTATGTGACGAAGCCGTTGTAGGGCTTGAAAATATTTTTGTTTATTTGTTTGTTTGCATGTGTAAAAATAAGTCATCAATAGCTTTCCACTTATTTGACGAAGTCATCGGAAGGCTTCAAAATATTTTTTTTATTTGTTTGCATGTTTCCCTAGTGGAGTTGCCAATTCTATCGACGTCGACCCAACACGAGTGGGGAAAGGGCCAAGATAAGGGAGTCGCCACCTAGCTAGTTGGAGGAATTAGGAAAACCCTAAATATACTGATCTATATGGATATTTGGATAAGTGGTTGATTATGTATAAGGAAGACATGACGTCACCACCATCTCGTCATACCTAAGCTAGGTTGCATTGTTTGTTTATGAATAGAAAAATTCGATTTTTATTCCGTTATGCTTCTATGCTCGTTCATGTGAATTTATTTGATAAAATTATGAAATGAGATGGTTCAAGTGTGAAACGGGGTAATTTGGGCGTTTAGGTCGGTTCAAGGCCAATATGCCCTACCCAAATGGGAAAGAGGTTGAAAAATTAGAATTTCGACTAATCATTAACGAACATGACCTATTATCGAAAAATAGGTGACTTTCTAAAGATAAATAGTCTTTTATTAGCATGAGCTACGAGTCACCAATAACTTCACTCACACAAGTGGGAAATCGTCGACGACTTCGAGTCATGGATATAAGAAGCTACCGCCAACTTCATCACAAAGGTTGGAAGTCACCGAGCAACCTCATGTTGCTCCAGCAAGGAGCAAATGATTGTGTGAACAGTTGCGGCGGCTTTGTCACGAAGTGGGAAGCTACTAACGACTTATTTCCGAACATGCAAACAAATAAACAAAAACATTTTGAAGTCTTTCGATGACTTCATCACATCGATGAGAAGATATTGGTGACTTATTTCCACATATGCAAATAAAAAAATAAACAAAAATATTTTGGAGCCCTGCTGGCGACTTCGTCACATAAGTGGAAAGCTACCGGCGGCTTATTTTCAAGCATGTGGACAAACAAATAAACAAAAATATTTTGAAGCCCTCCGATAGCTTCGTTACATAAGTGAGAAGCTACTAGCAGCTTATTTTCAAACATGCGAACAAACAAATAAACAAAAATATTTTGAAGCCCTCTAGCGGCTTCATCACATAACTCGGGAAGCTACCGAACGGCTTATTTTCAAACATGATGCAATCGGGAACAAAAAGATAAGAAACGAAAAAAAAACAAAACCAACAACAAAACAGGGAGAACAAAAAAAATATAAAAATAGGAAACGGATACAAAACATACAAAATAATTTCGAACACCATCGACGACTTTAAATCCATATTGCACCCCATAATCAATCAATCACCCATCACAAAGCAAACGCAAATAATATTTTTAAAGTATAATAGTTTTAGAATTTTTACCTAAACATCCTGTGATTTCGATGTACGGCTTGGAGTTAGTCTTACTCTCTTCATTCCCGATGATAATCGAATATTCGATTAACCGAAAAAGGAGAGTGACTATTTATAGATAACGTGTGATGCAAATCTTACTAGTACGACTAAAATCTCCTCCGAAATATGTTTTCTCGTCAAAACAAATTAAACAAAAGCAACGAACAAAACCATAACACAAGGTCTTTTTTTTTTAAGTTTTTTTCTTTCTTTTTCGGTAACACAAAAAGAAAAAAAAAGTGTTCAAGGATTGTTTTGAGGGAGATTTTGTGTCTGTTTTGGTGGGTTTTTTAGGAAATTTTTTTGGGTGGTTTTGAAGCTGGTTTAGGGATGTTTTTGGGGATGCTTTGGTGGTTCTAATGGAATACCCAAAAGGTTTACTCTGTAAAGTTTTTTAGGGCTATTGGTAATAGTTTCGAGTCGATGTGGAAGGTTTTGGTAGATTTTTGGGTCTATTTTGGGGCTGGTTTTGGGGCTCTTTTTGAGGGTGTTTTGAGTTATCTTAAAGCTTTATTGCGTGGTTTTTTAGTAGCTATTTTGGGTGAGGGAAAGGCTAGCCAAAAGGGATTGCTCTGTAGGAGTCTTTAAGGGTCATTATGAGGGCTATTCGGGTGTATTTAGGTAATAGGTTGTAAGGGTATTGACTTGTGCGAGAAGGGGCTGCTGGGGTGTGTGTCGCGAAGGAGTGAGATTGAGCATTTGGTCATGGGCGAAGGAGAAGGTTGGGGTAGTGTGTTGCGTGGGCATGTGAGGGGCGCTGTGGAGGGCACGAGTGTGGTGGGCTGTGGCATGAGGTAAGTACGGGCTGGCGTGCAAGAGGCGAGGGCTAGTATGGAGATGTGGAATGCCGGCGAGAGGTGAGAGAGTTGGTCGATGAGAGAGAAAGGCTGGTAGGCGTGACTTAGGCGAAAGGGAGAGAGCGGACGTAAGAGAGGACCTGGAGGTGTGGGTTGGTTGAGCGAGGGAGGTACGGGAGAGAGGCTGGTATGCGAAAGAGAGGTTGGTTGGCGAGAGAAAAAATACGACGAGTTGAACGTTTTTAGGGTAATAGTGAACGAGTGTGTGTGATAAAAAAAATGCATGAGGCTTTATATTGGTACGGGTTTTTTTGGCAAAAACCTGCTTTGGTCCTTGATTTTCTTCTATGCATTTATTTGGGTTCAATTTTTTTTTTTTGTGTTTTAATTTAAGCCTCCTCTTGCCAATAATTGGGAATTTTTATTTTAATTGGTTCCAATTGTATCCCTTATTTTAATTAAAGGGTTTGAAACTTTGATTTTTTCTTTTATACCTTCAATTTTTCTTTTAATTGTTTCTAACTTTTTATTTTTTAATTAAACCCCCTTTTCTAAGCTAACTATACTAATTCTTTTTTCCTTTTTTTCTATTTTTTGTTTTTTTTATTTTGTTATCTTTTGGTGCTTTCATAATAATAAACAAATAATAAATAAATAGAAAGAAGTAAAAATTAAGTGCTAACAGTTGCTCCTTCTTTACAATGCTTACGGTGCAAAATCATTGAAAAGAAAAGTTTTCCTTGGCTTTGCATAGTAAGCTTGTAAAGAAATGAAAAATTGGTCGAGAATATACAACACAAGCAACAGGGAAATATGGAAATAAAACGAAAGTCATTGAACCTAATTGACAACCGACTATTTGGTGAGAAGATGACTTATCATTAATTTTGCAAGGTATGACATATCACGTTAACCTCGTAGGATGTGACAAACCACTTCGATCTTGAAAGACATGATAGACCAACCCAACCTTATAGGATGTGACAAACCACTTTGATTTTGAAAGACGTGAATGATCACTTTGATTTTGGAAGGCGTGACGGACCATTCTAATTTTGGAAGACGTGACAAACCACTCGATTTTGAAAGACGTGACATACCACTTTGATTTTTGGAAGGCGTGACGGACCACCATGAACTTGTAAGATGTGACGGATCGTTCGATTTTGGAAAAAGTGATAAATCACTCGATTTTGGAAGTTGTGACGGACCACTCGATTTTTAGAAAGACATGACGGACCATTCGATTTTTGAAAGATTTGAACTTATAGGATATGACAAACCACTCTAACTTTATAAGACATGACGGACCACTTTGAACTTATAGGATGTGATAGACCACTTTGACTATTCCGACTTAAAAGGATATGATAGACCACATCAATTTGGAATGACATGATAGACCATACCGATTTTATGAGCCATGATAAAACAAGTCGACTAGGCTAAGGTATGACCGACCATTCTAACTTAGGCTAGTGTGACGGACTCACATAGGTTTTAGATGAGTGTGACGGACCATTTTTGTTTTTTAACCGAGATAACTACGAGGAGTTATAAGGTTATTATTTGATGTGCATTCTTGGCTTTTAAATTGTGTTTTTCTTTGTTAGAAGTACAAGTCCCGATCGTTCAAACCACACTTCCTCTTCTTGTTCGGGGACACCATTCTCGTATGTAGTTAAAGTGTAAGGCTTATTGAGTTTTGTTTTTTAGGTCGAGTCTGCTTGCTCTCCAAGTAAGCATGATTTGGAAGGTTTGATCGCGTTAAAGACCTTGATAAACCCATTTATCATGTCATTCTTTGATATTTTGAATTGTTTATCATGTTTCATAGATAATATGAATCCATCATCATGCGGAGGACTAAGAAAATAGGCTTTTGGGGACTTATCACATTTGAGAATATGGTTTTTTTTCAAAAGAAATTAAAACAATCGTAAGTTTGATCATGAGAGGCAATCTAAGAAAAATAAAAAGCAAGGGAAAATGCTAACACATAAATTAGATCGGCCAAAATTTGATGAATATTCATTGCTTTGAATTAAAGAAAGTTAAAATTTAAGTGTAATATTTCTTTACAATATCCGAATTCTCCGGCTTAGACAGGTTCATCACCATCCATGTTTGTCGAATGAGAGCTCCACTCGAAAATGCCTTTTTTACCACATAAGGACCCTCATAGTTTGGCACCCATTTACTCGATCCGCCCCGGTATCTACAACACCTTCTTCAATACTAATTCCTCTTCCCGAAAACTCCTTTGTCACATCTTCTTATCATATGTTCCGACCATTCTTTTTTTATACAATGGGTATAACATATAGCGACAAGTCACTTCTCACTTATCAAATCTAGTTGTTCATATCGAATTTTTGCCCATTCAGATTCTTCTAACTCAACTTCCTTTAGGACCTTTAGAAAAGGTATTTCAACCTCTAGTGGCGTCACTACTTCCATTCCATATGCCAAAGAGTAAGGAGACGTTCTTTTTGAGGTTTTGACAGTCGTTCAATAAGCATGCAAGGCAAATGGTAACATCTCATACCAGTTTTTGTATGACACCACTATCTTTTAGATAATCTTCTTCAAATTCTTGTTTGCTACTTCCATGGCTTCGTTCATCTTAGGTCTATACGGAGAGGAATTGTGGTGCTTTATCATCCATCGCCGACACAAGTCCGTTATCATTTTGCCATTGAAATTTTAAGCATTGTTTATTACCAAAGTTTCAAGAGAGCCATATCCGTAGATTATATCCTTTTTAACAAATTGACAAACGACCTTCTAAGTCACATCCGCAAAGAAAGCGACTTCAACCCACTTGATGAAATAATCAATTGCTACCAAAATGAAGCGAGTTACCATTGCTTGCTTTAGGATTTATCGATCCGATGACATCCATGCCCCACATTACTAACGACCGGGGTGATACCATGTTGAAAAGGGGTACTAATGAAGCATTTATTCGATCGGCATGAATCTAGAATTTGTCACATTTTTGAACATATTCGATATAATCTTTCTCCATGGTGGTCCAAAACTAATCACTTCGTTGAATCTGTCGGGTCATCATGTGTTCGCTAGCATGTGTGGCGCGGATCCCTTCATGGACCTCTCTTATAGTCTTCTTTATTTTAACCGCATCCAAACATCTCAACAAAGAGCCATCAAAACTTTTTTTGTATAAGATTTCACTATCAAGATAAAAATCCATAGCCAACCTCCTTAGTATCTTTCTGTCATTCTTGGTTGTATCGAGTTGGATACTCTCTATTTTTAATAAATTTTTTGATGTCATGGTACCACGGTTACCCATCTAGCTCTTCTTAAATCAAACCACAACAATACGTAGGAGCATTTCTAGTTTCAATACATGTGGGTTGAATTTTCACCCCACATTCAATTTCGATCATGGAAGCTAGTGTTGCTAGTGCATCGAGCAAAGTGATTCTTCTCTCTAACAAGATGAGTGAACTCAATCTCTTCAAACTGATTGGCTAGTTTTGTTAAATGCTCCCGATATGGCTTCAACTTTTCATTTTTCATTTGCCACTCTCCCTTCACTCGACTGATTATGAGCAAAGAGTCACCATATACATCAAGTTCGCTTATCTTCATCTCTAAGGCTACTTCTAGGCCATGCACACATGATTCATACTCATCGATGTTATGTTTGCATTTAAATTGTAACTTGATTGTCATAGGGAATTGTCTTTCGTTCGATGAAATCGGGATTAACCCAATACCATTTCTTGACACATTTACAACCCTATCAAAATATAAAACCCACCAATCATCCTTCAATCTCAGCTCTTCTTTCTCAACCACCATAACTCGATTCATTAGGAAAATCAAATCTTAGAGGCTCATAGTCACGTATTACATTATCTTCTAAATGATTTGCGATAACACTTCCTTTTATCGTTTTTCTTATCATATATACAATGTTGTATTCAAATAACATGACTTGCCATCTTTCAATCCGGTTAGACAAGTATGGCTTCTCAAAGATGTACTCAAGAGGATCCATTTTTGAGATTAGCCAAGTAGTGTAATAGAGTATGTACTATTTCAGCCATCATGCACACCATACTAAACCACAACACATCTTCTACTAGTGCATCGCATCTCAACTCACAATCGGTAAACTTTTTACTCATATAGTATATGGCATATTCCTTCCTTCCCGACTCATCTTGCTACCCAAGACACCTCCCACAACCATTTCGTCACTAATAAGTATAAAATTAATGGTCTTTCGATACAAGCGATACCAACGAGTGGTCGGTTTTATAAATATTACTTGATCCGATCAAATGCCTCTTGACATTCCTCATTCCATACACTAGGATTTTTCTTTCATAATAATTTGAATATTAGCTTGCAAGTGTTGGTTAATTGAGAGATGAAGCAAGCAATGTAATTCGGACGACCTAAAAAACTTCGACTTTTTTCTCGATTAACGATAAAAACATGCTTTGGATGGCTTTGACTTTATCGGGATCAACCTCAATTTTCTTATTGCTTACAATGAAACTAAGCAATTTTCCTAACTTCACACCAAAAGTGCACTTTACAGGATTTAGCCTCGGTCGGTATTTCCTCAATCTCTCAAATAGTTTTCTCATAATTACCGTATGATCCTCCTCATCTTTAGATTTAGCAATCATATCATCTATATACACTTCAACCTTTTTGTGCATCATGTCGTGGAATAACATAACCATGGCTCTTTGGTAAGTGGCCCTAGCATTTTTCAACCCAAAAGGCATAACCTTATATCAAAAAGTTCCCCATAGAGTGACAAATGTCATCTTCTCGCTTGTCATTTACTACCATCTTGATCCGGTTATACCCTAAAAACTCATCCATGAATGAATAAGTGGCATTCTTTGCAGCATTATCAACTAGGACATTGAAATGCGGTAAAGGAAAGTCATCCTTTGGACTAGCTCGTTCATATCACGATAATCCATACATATTCGAATCTTTCCATCTTTCTTACCCACTACAACGATGTTCGACACGTACCGAAGGTATTCGATCACTTCGACATCCCATCGTTTCTTGATCTCTTCTTTTACTTTTAATAGTATATTCGTCCTTGTCCTTCTCAACTTCTACTTTATTGGTTTGCACCTCGGATTCACGAGTAATCTATGCTCCACTATCTCGATATCTAACCCCGGCATGTCGACATACGACCAAGCAAATACATCAAAGTATTCTCTCAAAAGTGAAATCATATTTTCCTTTTCAACATCTTCCATTCTAATCCTAACTTTTAGGTCTCGTCCGTTCTCATTAGTCTTTACATTTGTCATTTTTAGCTCTTCTTGATGTATCTTAGAAGAGTGTTCGATAATTCTACTAGTTTTGTGTATTTTTTTATGTCATCCTCTCTCCACTCTCCTTCATCCATCGTAATTAAAATTTCATCAAATTTAGGCCAATCATTTTTAGTGCAAGCATTTTCATTTTTAAAGAGGCTATTGTAATGTATGTCCCCGAAATAAAATAAAAGTGCACATAAAGGGAAGAGAAAAAGAAGGCAAATAAGACTATTTTAAAACAAAATTTCACGTAGTTTGATGTATTATTATTATAAATGAAACAAAACAAGGCTCCACATCAAACATTCCTTTTCGGGATTCGAGCTAGAATTCAACTGGAAGGTCAAAGGAAAACATGATGAAAAGAGATTTACTCGGCCTTATAGATGATCGACACTCCCTTCTCATACCAGTTGGTCGGCTCCTCATTTTTGGCACACTTTTAGACAATTTATCGATGTCAAAAACTTTCTCCATATTGTTGTCATTGAGTTATGAAAGAGTCACCACATCGGATCCGACCGGCGATGATGTCGGTAGTGTGGTCACCGCTCGCCCCTAAGGTGTTAACTCGTCATGTCATTAAAGATATGACCCAAGCCAAGATCCTTATCACTTATGAATGCCACATACGAAGGTTGTGGAAATGTAGTACATATATGAGGGATAACAATGTCCCTATAATCGGGATCTCGCCCCTCAATATGGGTTAATCTCTTCTTTCTCTTCAACTCGGCCATCCTTTGATAGTCCTTCCTAGACGGCTTGTACCCTAACCTAAAATGTTGGTCCGTCATGCCCCACTTTACATGCTTCGTGATCATCGAAAAGCCGTTATCCATACAAGACGGTGGTAGTTCGACCTTTATCGGGTATTTTGCTATCATTTTAATAGCATCGAACAACTTCGAGCTTCTTACTTGTGAGTTTGTTGGGACCGGTTCCGCATTAACAATCTCGAAGTGTACGGGTTCCTTTCACCGACTCCATTTACCTCAATATAAGGGACTCGCCACATTCTTAGCCGTGGTCATAGCCTCTTCAGCCTCCATAGTGATTAACTTCCCATTGGCTATATATTTCAGCCTTTGATGCAGTGAAGATGTGACTACTTCGCTGCATAAATCCATAGCTTTCCCAACGACGATACTATAGAAAGGATGGACGTCAATCACTTGAAATGTGGTTTGAAACTGGTGTGACCCAATACCCACATCAATTTTTATATCACCAATAACATGGCAAGGGGTGCCATCATAGGCTTTTGCCATCATCTTACTCATCCTCATGTGCGAAGAATCTATTGGCGGATTGTCCAAGATATATTTTGGCAATACATTCGGAGCAAACCCATTATCAATCGGCACCTTCGCAATCACATGATCCTTGCATTTGACGGTGATATATAAGGCTTTATTGTGTCTAGTCCCTTCGAGTCCTAAATCATCCTCGGTAAAGTACAAATAATTGATGGCTTGTACCCTTCCCACCAAGTGCTCCATTGAATCGGATGTGATGTCTTGTGGAACCTACGCTTTGCTCGAGCACTTTTTGAAGCCCCTTTCGATGAGGCTCGAATTCAAAATCATTGACAAGAGGGATATACGTGCTTGAAGTCTTGTTCAACCGATCCACTATACTATACTTACTATGCTTCATCAATTTCAAAAATTCCATCACCTTATCATCTTCAATCGGCTTACTCCTCTCAAAATGCAACGAAGGTTACTCGAACCCTCTTTTCCTTGATAGCTTTTCCAACACCTTTTCCTTTCTCTACTCTTAGTTCTTCTAGGGTATAAAACCTTTTTATGGATGTAACTTCCCTAACATCTACCGTCCTATCAGCAAAGATCTTCATAATAGCATGTGATTTACTAAAGGATCCGTAGTTGTAAGGAATGGCTTGACAATCGATCTTCGTAGGGGTAGGCATTTTCAAAACCAATTTCATAGGGCTCGCTTTAGTTGGCTCATATCCGAAGGTTGCGGAATTGTTAGTTCCTTTATCGACGAGATAACACATTCACTTCAACACTTCCTTTCTTCTTTTCCACTCTCAAAGTCCCTAGTATCAATATGGTTTGGATGAGTTGATGGAATTCGAGTACGATCATTAATGTCGTGCTCCCTTGTCTAGTGAAACTTACAGATCTTGCTTCGGATTAACAAGAGCTTGCACTTTAAAAGGTTTCATATTAACACCCTCGGCATTCATCAAATTAAACGAGTCTAGCCATATAACTCTTCAAGCTTGATCTTCCGTTATCATATACCATATCGTCTATGACACCATATTTATTCCTCTAATTCTAGTATGATTTGGCAACGGATTCAAATTCATATTTAGAGAACTAGGTGTGTTGATCCACCAAGGTCTATCAATAACTTCACCTTCTTCTTGAAACCAACATAATCCTCAATCTTGTGAACCACTACACCAATATGATACTCGCAAGCCTCATTCGCCCTATACCATCTTGGATATGGTTGTGGCAATGGAGGCATCCGAACCGAGCCACTTGACCAACGACCACCAAATGTTTAAACAAGTCTCCTAGGGAGATGGAGAGTGGTGGTAAGATGTTTTTATAATATGCCTTTCAAGTATTTCTCTAATCATTTTGGTTAAAGAGAGCTTGCTTGGTTATTGAAGCTGTCCGAAAGCTAGTGGATTTTTAGGAATAGCTTGCATCTAAGAATGTGTAACAATTAAAGATCGGGTCGTCAAACCGATGACATTGGTGGGCTTGATAGCTCTTGGTGTTGTGAATTGGGGGACGGGAATAACCATATCGTCTTATGGCATCAATTGACCGTTTGCTCTCTATAGGACCTCCCAACGACCTCTTGGTCAAAAAATTAGCCCTTCAACTCGATGAACGCATACTTCTTTTCTTTTCTCAAAATTACTCCTTTTGAAACTTGACTCGACGGAATCGACACTTTTTCTCGCTTTAATAGCTTGTTCAATACGCTCAATCACGGACGTTATCTCAACAAAATTTTTTGATCTATTACTTAACAAATAGTCATAATAAGGCGGCTTGAAAGTATTTATAAATAGCATGACTAACTCTTTCTCCAAGATCTGGTGGTTGAATTCTTGAAGTCGTTTCTTGCCACCTCTAAGAATACTCTCGATGGACTCTTTAACACCCTTTTTCATTGATCGTAAGCTAGACTCGTCCGGAGTTATTTCTAGGTTGAACTTTTATTGCCTCATGAAGGCCTCAACCAAGTCTCTCTACCTTTTGATCTTAGTCCGATCTAAGTCAATAAACTAGGTGAAGACGGATCCCTCCGGACTTTCAAGAAAAAAATAGATTAGCAAAGTCTCTTCATGGACTACTTCAACCATCTTATTCAAGTATACTCTCGAGTGGGTCCTCGAGCATCGGCTTCTAGTATACTTAGGAAACTCCGGTAGCCTAAATTTCTTTGGAATCATCATATTCGCCACAAAACCCTTGTCTATTGTTAAGAGAGGGTCATACACATCTACACCCTCGATGGCTCGAAGTCGCTCTTCAATGGCAGTGAATTTTTCAACTTCGATTCGATAAACCCTTTCTTCCTTCCATGATCATTAACCGTTATATCAATGTATGCTCTTTACAAAAGGATATGAGTCCTCGAAGGGATCGGGTCGGGTATGTCTCTCGACATTGATGTATTCGATAGGTTACCAATGGTGGGGTTCCCTTGCCGAGGCATGACAAACCGAGGAATCTAAGCTATTTGTTGGGGAGCCAAGAGAGGGATGACAAATGTAGCTTTAGGGGCGACGAGTAGATGACCAACCTACAATCGGGTTGGAAGGTGACCTAAGAGTAGTTTATACTTGAATGCTTTGTTCAAAAAGAGCGAGTAAGCCTTGTAACTTCTTTATTCACTATTGTGATGTCTTATTGATAAGTTTGCTCCAGTACGAGCTCTTTTCTCGTTTTTCATTTTCACTCTTAGTCCGGTCTTGTAAACTATTAGAGGATATGTGGTTTTACTAATAGGACCTATATTTCTTCATATAAAATAAGCAATAAAATACAGCACATGAATAACATATTAATAATATATACGACATTTGAGACTAGATATGGAGTAGCCATCCATAGGAGGTGACAAAAGAGCTCTTTTTTTCGTTCGATGAGCTTGCTCATGGTTGGTTTAATGATGTGTTTATTCACATCAATAACCATTGGGTTTCCTTCTTTCATTCGATTCTAAAGTAACCATCTAGCCTATCAAATTCTCAAATGAGTGAAGTCATTTTGTTGAAAAGTGCAAGTTGATATGATTTGTTGACGTGATCATTAGATAGGGTCGGTTGCTAAGTTGTCAAGTGAGTTTCGATAAACGAATAGACCATCCCATATATAGAAAGATGCCATAACTTTTATTAACCGAATATTCAAAATTATGAGCATGCAAGCCCATGATAGTTCATAGTACATCTTTCTTTTACATAAAAAGTAAGAAAAAACAGCTTCATACAATTGAAAATGAAGTATAAGCAAAAATCAAGAGTGAATTGCTTGATAGTTAGATTAAACTTCAAAGATCTTCCCTCTCCTAACCATTTCGATAACGAGTAGTCACACCTCCTTAGGGAGCTCCTCACATATTCGTTATAATTTTTCACCCTTTGCTCATCGATGTCCCGACTTAGCTCTCGTAGGGCTATAGCTTGGAGACTACCTTCGCTTGATTATCTAATACAACCAGGTTTTTGCCTCACTCACTACCCACTCGAGCTAAAGAATTATGTATAGTGGGTCTAGTACGATGACAACTTAAGTAGCTCTCTTTCCGGATGTCGATTCTCCTTCGAATGCCGTGATCCGACTTTATGCTTCCCTTACTTGCTCCATCGAATCTCGATGATTCCATGCATTCAGCTCCTATTGACATTTGCCATTTCAAATTATCTTCTCTAAGCTTTCGCATTTTTGAACCCGGACTCCTTAACTCAAGCTCGATTTTTCCGTCTAAAGATTATAGCTTGTCTAACTCAAGCACATTGGGCATCGACAGAGATCTTCATAATAGCAAATGCTTCACCATGAGAAACATAGATATGACTCCTATAATAGAGGAGTATCATCAATCGCCGCAAATGCAAAATCCTCTATATCAAGTATATCTCTATCGTCGACGTGATGAAGTAGTTGATAGGGTCGAAAGATGGTCGGGTGTAAGTCCGATCCGAGCACGAGCCAATTATGCTATGGCGGGATAGCACCATGAGATCTTATTAGACATATTCAAACAAAGCTTAACGTAACCCATCACCAACTTGAAAAGGTTTCGAGTCTTAGCTTTGTGCATCTTCGGCTTGATCTTATTTCCATCCTCTACTCGGATTGATCAGTCTTAATGTTGTAAATGTTTTCATTAAGGTAGAGAAGAACTTGATTAACCCTATCGTTATAATTTTAGTCGAGACTATTCTCATCACTAAATCACTATCGAAGATTCGATAAAGACGGGATAAGGTGTTGCGTGCAACTCGCTGTGATATGGATGATTAGTCGTATAGGGATATACATATCCATCTTTGACCTCGTTTGGTGGAAGGATCAAGAATTGTCGAAGAAGTTTACGATCACCCCATGGAAGAGCTATACCGAACAAGAATGGAGAACCATGCTACTCGACTCGCCAAATTCCTAAGTCCTATGGAAGGCCTTCCGGATGAATCAAGCATCGTATTTGGCTTATTGTGGAATTTTCCTTAGGTTTCTCTCGGTTGGATCAACGGGATAAATCGGTTATGCTCCCGGTATGGTGTCTAGGTAACTTAGTTATGAGCAAGGCATTCCGAGAATGGTAGGATTGGCTAGTTTTGAAGGAAACTTGAAAAAAAAGGCTTTACCAACTTTTCTAAGTTGTATCACTAACGACCGATTAGCACAAGGTATGATGGGTGAAAAAATAGATGGTCGTGAGATAGCTACTACCGATGCTTATCCGTCTTGGCAAGCCATGAGAGTAAAAGATTTAGATAATCAAGTAAACCAAAGTCGGGATAGCCAAGTTCCAACACTTAAGCATCGGCTAGTTTGGAACCCTTAGTTCCTATCGTGGTCATAGATCCTGTTGAGCCATTCGAAGTTGAGATGGGCTAGTCTATCCAAGGAAACAAACCACTCTCTCTACGAGTTTCAAGCATTTCATCTAGCCAACATGCGGAAAAAAACAGA
Source organism: Dovyalis caffra (assembly GCA_963924115.1). Taxonomy (NCBI): domain Eukaryota; kingdom Viridiplantae; phylum Streptophyta; class Magnoliopsida; order Malpighiales; family Salicaceae; genus Dovyalis; species Dovyalis caffra. The sequence goes on along the minus strand of CAWUPB010001009.1, from coordinate 2,513,550 downwards.
AAATCCTTCGAAATGGCTCTCTTAGGTCGCCACGACCTTAACGGAAAAATGGAGTTGTCGAAGATGAAAAACTTAAAGCTAACTAATGATTTAGTCGAGTTAAAAAGAAAGAGGAGAAGGGATACGTAAAAGATACTAGATCCGAAGCAAGATTTGAAGGCATGGTAAAGTATAGCCGCTGAAAAGAAGTATTGGAAGTCGACTTATCATCAAGCTCAAGCAAAAATGAATGTCAAATATGCCAATTTAGATAGGCTATAATCTCTAGACAGAAAAATTGAGCTTGAGTTAAGAAGCTCGGGTTCGAAATGTGAAAGCTTAGAGAAGATAATCCGAAATGGTAAATGTCAATGGGCATTGAATGTAGCAATCGTTAAGATTCAATGAAGCAAGTAAGGGAAGCATAAAGTCGGATCACAACACTCAAGAAGGAGAATCGATATTTGAAACAAGAGTCGCTTAAGTTATTCTCGTATCGAGCCACTATACATAATCATTTAGCTCGAGTGGGTAATGAGCGAGGCAAAAACCCGATTGTACTAGATAATCAAATGAAGACTGTCTCAAGGAAGCTATAGCCCTACAAGAGCTAAGTTGGGACATCGGTGAGCATAGGGCGAAAAATTATAATGAATTTGTGAGGAGCTACCCGAGGAGGTCCGACTACTTGCTGTTAGAAATGGCTAAAAGAGGGAAGATCTTCGGAGTCCGATCGAACTATCAAGCAATTCACTCTTGTTTTTTGCTTATAGTTCCTTTTTAGTTGTATGAGCTATTTTTTATTGCTTTTTATATAAAAGAAAGATGTACTATGAACTATCATGGGTTTGCATGCTCGAATTTTGAATATTCGATTAATAAAAGTTATTGCATCTTTCCGTATATGGCATGGTCTATTCCGCTTATTAAAACTCACTTAACAAGTTAGGCAAATCAACCCTATCTAATGATCACGTTAGCAAATCATATCAACTTGCACTTTCAAGAAAAATGACTCCACTCATTTGAGAATTTGATAGAGCTAGATGGTTACTCCGGAATCGAATGGAAGAAAAAAACCCAATAGTTACTAATGTGAATAAACACATTATCAAACTAATCATGAGCAAGCTCACTAGAAAAAAAAAACTCTTTTGTCACCCCCTATAAATAGCTACTCCATATCCAAGTCTCGAATATCTTATATATTAATAATATGTTATTCATGTGTTATATTTTTTTGTTTCTTTTATGTGTAAAATATAGGTCCTATCGGTAAAACCATACATCCTCCAATAGTTTAAAAGATCAAACTAAGAGTGAAAATGAAAAACGAGAAAAGAGTTGGACTCGAATCAAACTTATCAATAAGAGATCATAACATTGAAGGAAGAAGTTGCAAGGCTTATCGCCCTTTTGAACAAAGCATTCAAGCACGAGTCGCTCTTAGGTCGCCTTCCAACCCGATTGTAGGTCGGTCATCTATTACCCCCGAAGCCGCATTTATCATCCCTTCGTCGGCTCCCCAACAAATAGCTCGGCTTTTCATGCCTCGACAAGGGAACCCACCATTGGTAACCCGACTAATACATCAATGCTAGGAGACATGCCCGACCTAGTCCCTCCAAAGACTTATGTCCCTCTCGCTAGGCATACATTGATCTAATGGTTGATGATCATGGAAGGGAGAAGGGTTTACTAAATCGAAGTTAAAAAATTCACTGCCATTGAAGAGCGACATTGGACCATCAAAGGTGTAGATGTGTATGACATCTTTTAACAATGGATAAGGTTTTTATGGCAAATGTGGTGATTCCAAAGAAATTCAGGCTATCGAAGTTTCCTAAGTATACTAGCAGACCGAGTGCCCAAGGACTCACTCGAGAGTATACTTGAATAAGATGGCTAAAGTAGGCCATGATGAGACTTTCTAATCCACTTTTTTCTAGAAAGTCTAAAGGTTTCCGCCCTCACCTAGTTTATCGACTTGGATTAGACTAAAATCAAAAGATGGAGAGACTTAGTTGAGGCTTTCATGAGACAATACAAGTTGAACTTAGAAATAACTTTGGACGAGTCTAGCTTGTAGTTAATGGAAAAGGGTACCAAGGAATCCATCGGAGAGTATACTCGGAGGTGTCGAGAAAAGGCTTCAATAATTCGACCACCATTCGTTGTATAAGGAGTTAGCCATGCTCTTTATAAATACTTTTAAAATACCTTATTATGACTATCTATTAAGTAATGAATCGAACTTGTTTGTTGAGCTTATTGAGTAGGTCATTAAAGCGAGAAGAGTGTCGGATTATATCGAGTCAAGTTCTAAAAGGAATAATTTTAGAAAAAGAAAAGAAGTAGGTGTTCATCGGGTTGAAAGGCTAATTTTCCGACCAAGAGGTTGTTGGGAGGTCCCATAGAGAGCAAACAAGTCAATTGATGCCACAAGGCGATATGGGTAGTCCGAGTCCCTAATTCATAACACCAAAAGCTATCATACCCACCAACGTCATCGATTTGATAACCTAGTCTCCAATTCTTACACAGACCTCGGATGTAAGCTATTCCTAAAAATCCATTGGCCTTCAAACAGCTTTAATAACCATCGAGCTCCCTTCAACCAAAATGATTAGAGAAATACCGAAAGGGTAGAGTTCAAAAACATCTTACCACCACTCTCCATCTCCCTAAGAGACTTGTTTAAACACCTAGTGGTTGTCGATCAAATGGCTCTAGTTCGGATGCCTTCATTGCAACCACCATATCCAAGATGGTATAGGGCGAATGAGACTTACGAGTATCATAGTGGTGCGAGTAGGGCATAATATTGAGGATTATGTCAATTTTAAAAAGAAAGTAAAGTTATTGATGGACCAATAATGGATCACATTTGAGGACACACCTAGCTCTCCAAATGTGAATTCGAATCCGTCGCTAAATCATATTAGAACTGGAGAAATAAATATGGTGTCATGTGATGATGTGGTATATGGTAGCGGAAGATCAAGCTTGAAGATTTCTATGGCCGACTGTTCGACTTGATGCATGCTCGGGGGTGTTGACATGAAACCTTCGAAGTGCAAGCTCTTGTTAATCCAAAAAAGTATTGTAAGTTTCACCAAACAAGGGGGCACGACATTGATGACTATACTGAATTTCATAACCTCATCCAAACCATGCTAATACTAGGGACTTTGAGGATGAAGAAAGGGAAAAAACTGCCCAAGTGAATGTGTTGTCTCGCCGATAAAGGCACTAACAACTCGCACCCTTCAAATATGAGCCAACCGAAGCGGGGTCTATTAAGTTGGTTCCGAAAATGCTTAGCCCTACGAAGACCGATTGTCGAGCCATTCGTTATAACTACGGATCCTCTAGTAAATCACATGCTATTATGAAGATCTTTACCGATGGGATAGTAGATGTTGGGGGAGTTACACGCACGTAAATTTTTATACCTTGGAAGAACTAGGAGTAGAGAAAGGAAAAGGTGTTGAAAAAACTATCAAAGAAAAGGAGGTTGAGTAACCCTCGTTGAATTTTGAGATGAGCAAACCGATTGAGGATGATAAGGTGGTGGAATTTTTAAAATTGATGAAGTACGGTGAGCACGATATAGTGGATCGGTTAAACAATACTCCGTAACGTATATCCCTCACGTCATCGATCTTGAATTCGAGCCTCATCGAAAGGCTCTTTAAAAAGTGCTTAGCAAAGCGTATGTTCTACAAGACATCATCTCTGTAAGACATCATCGCCGATTCAATGGAGCACTTGATGGGGAGGATATAAGCCACTAACTATTTATACTTTACCGAGGATGAATTGGGACCCAAATGGATCGCACACAATAAAACCTTGTATATCACTATCAAATGCAAGGATCATGTCATTGTGAAGGTACCGATTGACAAAGGGTCCGCTCTAAATGTACTGCCAAAATATGTCTTGGATAGTCTACCAATAGATTCTTCGCACATAAGGCCGAGTAAGATGATGGCACGAGCCTATGATGGCACCCCTTGCCGAGTTATTGGTGATATAGAAATTGATCTAGGTATTGGGCCACATTAGTTTCAAACCACCTTTTAAGTGATTGACATTCATCCTTCCTTTAAGGAGGCTATAGATTCATACGAGCGAGAGCGATCACATCTTCACCGCATCAAAGGCTGAAATATATAGCCAATGAGAAGTTAATCACCGTAAAGGCCGAAGAGGCTACGACCACGACTAAGAGTGTGCGATCCCTTACATTGAGGCGGATGGAGTCGGTGAAGGGAACCTAAATGCTTTTGAGATTGTTAATGCGGAACCGGTCCTAGAAAACTCATAAGTAAGAAGCCTTAAGTTGTCTAGCGTTGTTAAAATGGCGACAAAATACATGGTAAAGGTTAGGCTACCATCATTTTGCATGGATAACGACTTATCTAATGATTGCAAGCATATGAAGTGGGGATGATCGACTAGCATTTTAGGTTGGGGTATAAACCATCTAGAAAGGACTATCAAATGATGGTTGAGTTGAAAAGAGAAAAGAGATTAACCCATATTGAGGGGCGAGATCCTAATTATGAGGACATTGATTTCCCTTATATCCATACTACATTTCCACAACCTTCATATGTGGCATGCATGGGTGATTAGGATCTTGGCTTGGGTCACATCCTTCAATGACATGGCGATCAACACCTTAGGGGCGAGTAGTGACCGGGGACGGTGATCGGTACACACCACCAACATCATCGCTAGTCGAATCCGATGTGGTGACTCTTTTATAGCTTAACGATAATAATATGGAGAAAGCTTTTGACATCGGGCAAATTGTCCGGAAGTGTGCCAAAAACGAAGCGATCAACTGGTCCGAAGAGGAAATACCAATCGTCTACAAGGCCGAGTAAATCTCTTTTTATCATGTTTTTCTTTGACCTTCCAGTTGAATTCTAGCTTGAATCCTAGAAAGGAATGTTTGATGTGGAGCCTTGTTTTGTTTCATTTATAATAATAATACATCAAACTATGCGGAACTTTCTTTTGAAATAGTCTTGTTTGCCTTTTTTTCTCTTTCCTTTATTTACACTTTTATTTTATTTCGGGGACGTATATTATGATCATCTTTTTAAAAATAAAAATGCTTGCATTATAAATGATTGACCTAAATTTGATGAAACTTTAATTGCGATTGATGAAGGAGAGTGGAGAGAGGATAACATAAAAGAATTCACAAAGCCGATAGAATTGTCGAACACTCTATCAAACCACATCGAAGAGTTGGAAATGATAAATGTGAGGATTAATGAGAATAGATGAGAGCTAAAAGTTAGGATCGGAATGGAAGATACCGAAAAGGAAAGCTCGATTTCACTTTTGAAAGAATACTCGATGTATTTGCTTGGTCGTATGTCGATATGCTAGGGCTAGATACCGAGGTAGTTGAGTATAGATTACCTATGAATTTGAGGTGCAAACCAATAAAGCGAAGTAGAGAAGGACAAGGTCGGATGTACTTGTTGAAAGTAAAAGAAGAGATTAAGAAGCAGTGGGATGTTAGATTTCTAGAAGTGCTTGAATACCCTCGATGGGTATCAAACATAGTTGTAATGGGTAAGAAAGATGAAAAGATTTGAATGTGTATGGATTATCATGATTTAAAAAGAGCCGGTTCAAAGGATGACTTTCCTTTACCGCATATCGATGTCCTAGTCGATAATGCAATAAAAAAATCACTTATTCATTCATGGATAGGTTTTTGAGGTATAATCGGATCAAGATGGCAGTAGATTACAAGCGGAAGAGGATATTTTTCACTCCTTAGACGACTTTTTGCTATAAGGTTATGCCTTTTGGATTGAAAAAAGCTAGGGCCACTTACTAAAGAGCTATGGTTACATTATTTCACGACATGATGCACGAGAAGGTTGAAGTGTGTGTAGATGATATGATTGTTAAATCTAAAGAAGAGGAGGATCATATGATAATCATGAGAAAACTATTTGAGAGATTGAGGAAATATCGACCGAGGTTGAATCCTGCAAAGTGCCCTTTTGGTATGAAGTCATGAAAATTGCTTGGTTTCATAATAAGCAATAAAGGAATTATGATTGATCCCAATAAAGTCGAGCTATCCGGAGCATGCCTCCACCATCAACCGAGAAAGAAGTCGAAGTTTTCTAGGTCGTCGAAATTACATTGCTCGCTTCATCTCTCAATTAACCAATATTTGTGAGCTAATATTCAGATTATTATGAAAGAAAAATCCTGGTGTATAGAATGAGGAATTTTATGAGGTGTTTAATTGGATCAAGCAATATTTACAAAACCCACCACCGTTGGTACCGCCCGTGCCAAAAAGACCATTAATTCTATGCTTATCTATGATAAAAATGGCCATGGGAGATGTCTTGGGACAACAAGATGAGTCGGGAAGGAAGGACCATGCCATCTACTATTTGAGTAAACGAGTTCATCGATTATGATTCGAGATACAATGCACTAGAAAAGATGTGTTATGGTTTAGTATGGTGTGCACAACAACTCGGACACTACATGCTCTATAACTCTACTTGGCTAATCTAAAAAATGGATCCTTTTAAATACATCTTTGAGAAGCCATACTTATCTAGCCGGATTGCAAGATGGCAAGTCATGTTATCCGAATACGACATTGTATACGTGACAATAAAGGTAGTAAAATGAAGTGTCATAGCAGATCATTTAGCAAATAATGTAATACACGACTATGAACCTTTGAGATTTGATTTTCCCGATGAAGCGGTTATGGTGGTTGAGAAAGAAGAACCGGGGTTGAAGGATGATAGGTGGGTCTTATATTTTGATGGGGTTGTAAATGTGTCGGGAAATGGTATTGGGTCGATCCCGATTTCACCAAAAGGAAGATAGTTCCCTATAGCAGTCAAATTACGGTTTGAATGCACAAATAACATTGCTTGAGTATGAAGCATATGTGCATGGCCTAAAAGTATCCTTAAAGATAAAGATAAGCAAATTGATGTATATGGTAACTCATTTGCTCATAATCGATCAAGTGAAGAGAGAGTGGCAAATGAAAGATGAAAAACTAAAGCCATATCGAAGCACTTAAAAAAGCTAGCCATTCAGTTTGAAGAGATTGAGTTCACTCATTTGGGTAGAAGAAGAATCACTTTATCGATACACTAACAACGACTAGCTTCAATGATCGAAATTGAATGTGGGGTGAAGATTCAACCCATATGTACTAAAACTAGAAATGCTCCTACGTACTCGTTGTGGTTTCATGGAAGAAGAGCTAGATGGAAGGCCGTGGTACCATGACATCAAATAATTTATTAAAAATAGAGAGTATCCAACTAATGCAACTAAGAATGACGAGAAAGATACTAAAGAGGTTAGCTATGAATTTTTATCTTGACGGTGAAATCTTATACAAAAGAAGTTTTGATGGCTCTCTATTAACATGTTTAGATACGATCAAAGCAAAGAAAACTATAAGAGAGGTCCACGAAGGGGTCTACATTACACATGCTAGCGGACATATGATGACCCGATAAATTCAGCGATGTGGTTACTTTTGGACCACCATGGAGAAAGATTGTATCGATTATGTTCGAAAATGCCACAAATGCCGATTCATATTGATCGGATAAAAGCTACACCAGTACCGATTTTCAACATGATATCACCCTAGTCGTTTGCAATGTGGGGCATGGATGCTCTACAAATGCCGATTCATAGGATCGATAAATCTTAAATCAAGCATTGGTCACCACTTCATTTTGGTAGCAATTGATTATTTCATCAAGTGGGTTGAAGTTGCTTTCTTTGCGCATATGACTCGAAGGTCGTTTGTCGATTTGTTAAAAAGGATATAATCTACGGATATGGCTCTTCTAAAACTTTAGTAACGAGACAATGCTAAAAAATTTAATGGCAAAATGATAAAAGATTTATGCCGGTAATGGAAGATAAGGCATCGTAATTCCTCTCCGTATAGACCCAAGATGAATGGAGTCGTGGAAGCAACAAACAAGAATTTGAAGAAGATTATCCAAAAGATGGTGGTGTCATACAAAAGTTGGTATAAGATGCTACCATTTGCCTTACATGCTTATCGAACGAGTTGTTAGAACTTTAACAAGAGTGACTCCTTACTCTCTCTAGTATACGGAATGGAAGCAGTGACGCCACTAGAGATCGAAATACCTTCTCAAGTGGTCCCGAAAGAAGTTGAGTTAGAGGAATCCGAATGAGTAAAAATTTGGTATGAACAGTTGAATCGATAAATGAGAAGCGACTTATCGTTATATGTCATGCCCAGCTATATTAAAAAAGAATGGCCGAGCATATGATAAGAAGATGAGACATAAGGGTTTCAGAAGGGGAATTAGTATTGAAGAAGGTTCTATGATACCGAGGGTAGATCAAAGTAAATGGGCGCCAAAGTATGAGGGTCCCTATGTGGTAAAAAAACATTTTCAAGTGGAGCTCTCATTCTAAAAAACATGGATGGTGATGAAGCGCCTAAGCTAGTGAATTCGGATGCTTATAAAGAAATATTACACTTAAATTGTAACTCTCTTTAATTCAAAGCAATGAATATTCATCAAATTCTAAGCGAGTCTAATTTATGTGTTAGCATTTTTCCTTGCTTCTTATTTTCTTTGATTGCCTCTCATGATCAAACTTACGATTGTTTTAATTCATTTTGAAAAAAATCACATTCTTAAATGTGATCGATCCCAAAAGCCTATTTTCTTGATCCTCCGCATGATGATGTATTCATATTATCTATGAAACATGAAAAACAATTCAAAATATCAAAGAATGACATGATAAAGGGGTTTACTAAGGTCTTTAACGTAGTCGAGCTTCCAAATCATGCTTACTTAGAAAGAAAATTATGGGACACCTCATGTAGTAAACTAAAAGAAGTTCATACAAGAGGTAAACCCAATGGCAAAATGGGGCAAACCAAGGCTACAAATGGAAGAGTCTCCATGTTACAAACACTAGTCGGATGGCGTTGACATGAACAAATGAACTATACTCAATGGACGTATGGGCGGACCAACCTAAAAGAAAAACATAGTAAGCCTTGCACTTCAACTACGGATAGGAATGGTGTCGCTAAACAAGAAGAGGAAGTGTGATTTGAACGATCATGACTTATACTTCTAACAAAAAAATAACAAAAAAAGCACAATTTACAAGCCAAAAATGCACATTAAATAATAACATCATAACTCCCCACGGTTATCTCGGTAAAAAAAATTGGTATGTCACACTCGTCTAAACCAATATGGTCCGTCACACCAGCCTAAGTTAGAATGATCGATCATGCCTTAGCCTAGTCGACGTGGTCCGTCATATCCTATAAAATCGGCGTGGTCTATCATGTCATTCCAAATTAATGTGGCTTGTCATATCCTTTTAAGTCAAAATGGTCGGTGTGGTTCGTCACATCCCATCGAGTCAAAGTGGTTCGTCACATCTTACAAAGTCGAGTGGTCCGTCACATCCTATAAAAATCGAGTGGTCTATCACATCCTATAAGTTCGAGTGGTCCGTCACATCTTACAAAGTTAGAGTGGTCCGTCAAATCCTACAAGTTTAGAGTGGTCCGTCACGTCTTTCAAAAATCAAAACGGTCTCTCACGTCTTCCAAAATCGAGTCGTCTATGACATCCTATAAGTTTAGAGTGGTTTGTCACATCCTACAAGTTCGAGTGGTCCGTCACGTCTTATAAAGTTAGAGTGGTCCGTCACGTCTTATAAAACTAGAATGGTCTCGTCATGCCTTTCAAAATCGGAGAGATTTGTCACACCTTTCAAAATCAAAGTGGTATGTCATATCCTACAAAGTCGACTTGGTCCGTCATGTCTTTCAAGATCGAGTTGATCGTCATATCCTACGAAGTCAACGTGGTCCGTCGTACGTTGCAAAATTAACGATCGATCATCTTCTCGCCAAATAGTCTATTGTCGGTTAGGTTCAATGACTTTATGTTTCGTTTTTGTGTTTCCCTATTGCTCGCGTTGTATTTTCTTAACCCATTTTTCATTTCTTTATAAGCTTACTATGCAAAGCCAAGAAAAACATTTCTTTTCAATGACTTTACACCTTAAGCATTATAAAGAAGAGGCAACTCGTTAACACATAATTTTTGCTATTTTTATTTACTTTTTTATTTATTATTACAAAAGTATCAAAAATAATAATAATAATAAAACAAAAAAAAAGAAAAAAGAAAAAAGGAGAGCAATTAGGGTTGTTAGCTTAGATTAATTCTAGAAAAGGGCTTTAATTGAAAAATAAAAAGTTGGAAACAATTGAAGAAGAAATTGAGGGTATAATAATAAAAAAAGGCAATCAAAGCTTCAAATCCTTCAATTAAAATAAGAAAGGGTACAATTAGAAAGAATTAAAATAAAAGTCCTAATTATTGGTAATGGGAGGCTAAAATTAAAACATAAAAAAACAAATTGAACCCAAATAAATGCATGAAAGAAACCAAGGACAAAATTGGATTTTTGCCAAGAGAAAAACCCTACCAATATAAAGCCTCATGGATTTTTTATCACACACGGACTATTCATTACCACCCTAAGAAAAAAGACACCCAACCACTACAGCCTTCTCTCTCGCCGACTTCACTCTCCCTCTCACCCACTTTTCCCCCCACGCCTACTACCTCCTCTCTCGCCCGACCTCGCCACTCGCTCCCTCTCGTCCGCCTCGCCCAAGCCCCTTTTCAGCCTCTAAAACAACCCCCTTTTCAGCCTTGAAACAACCCCTTTTAGCCCTTAAACAACCCCCTTTTCAGCCACTAAACAACCCCCTCTCGACCCTAAAATAGCCTCTTTTAAGCCGTCAAACGGACCCTTTCAGCCTTGAAACCGCTCCTTTTTCAGCCACCAAGCAGCCCCCTTTAACCTTGAAATAGCCACCAAAACAGCTCCCATTAAGCCATCAAAACAGCCACCAAACAGCTACAAATTAGCCCCAAAGCATCCTCAAAAGTAACCCCAAAACCAGCCCAAAAACATACCCATAAATCTACCAAAACCTCCCAAATCAACTCGAAACCGCCACCAACAGACCTCCAAAAACCTTTATAGAGCAACCCCTTCGAGCAATTCATTTGAACCACCAAATTAGCCCCAAAAACACCTAAACCATCTTCAAAATCACCCAATAAACTTGCTAAAATACCCACCAAACAAACACAAAACCTCCTTCAAAACGTACTCGTTGAACACTTTTTTTTTGTGTTACCGAAAAAAAAGAAGAAAAAAACTTTTAAAAAAACCTTATGTTGTGGTTTTGTTGCTACATTTATTTAATTTGTTTTAACAAGAAACATATTTCAAAGGAGATTTTAGTCGTACTAGTAAGATCTCGCCCCACACGTTATCTATAAATGCTCACTCTCTTTTTTTAACTAATCAAATATTTGATTATCATCGGGAACGAAGAGAGTAAGACTAACTCCAAGCCAAACATCGGAATCACGGAATCTTTGGGTAAAAATTCTAAAACTATCGTACTTTTAAAACATGATTTGCGTTTGCTTTGCGATGGGTGATTGATTGATTGTGGCGTACAATATGAATTTCAAACTCGCTGATGATGTTCGAAATTATTTTGTATGTTTTGTATCCGTTTCCCATTTTTATATTTTTTTTGTTCTCCATGTTTTGTTATTGGTTTCGTTTTTTTTCGTTTCTTGTCTTTTTGTTCCTCATTGTATCATGTTTGAAAATAAACCGCCGTAGCTTTCCACTTATGTGACGAAGCCATCGGAGGGCTTCAAAATATTTTTGTTTATTTATTTACGTGTGTAAAAATAAGTCACCGATAGCTTCTCACTTATGTGACAAAGTCGTCGAAGGCTTCAAAATAGTTTTATTTATTTGTTTGCATATTTGGAAATAAGTCGTCGGTAGCTTCCCGCTTATGTAACGAAATTGTTGGAAGGCTTCAATATATATTTTGTTTATTTGTTTGCATGTTCGAAAATAAGCTTCCGGTAGCTTCCCACTTATGTGACGAAGGCTGCTAGCAACTATTCACACGAGTCATTTTCTCCTTACTTGAGCAACATGAGATTGTCGATGACTTTTCACCTATGTGATGAAGTTGTCAATAGCTTCTTATATCCATGACTCGAAGTGGTTGGCGGCTTTCCGCTTGTGTGAGTGAGTTGTCGGTGACTAGTAGCTCATGCCGGTAAAAGGCTATTTATTTTTAGAAACTCACCTATTTTTCGATAATAGGTCGTGTTCGCTAATGATTAGTCAAAATTTTAATTTTTCTACCTTTTTCCCATTTGGGTAGGGCGTATTGGCCTTGGATCGGATCGAACGCCCAAACTACCCTCGTTTCACACTTGAACCATTTCGTCTCACAATTTTATCAAATAAATTCACATGAATAGGCATAGAAACATAGTAGAAAAAAAAATTAGATTTCTCTATTCATAGACAAACAATGCAGCTCTGCCTTAGTTAGGACGGGATGGTGATAACGTCATGTCTTACGTAACCGGCCCCTTTTCGCATTTCCATGTAGAGCGGTATATTTAGGGTTTTCCTAGTTCTCCTAATTAAATAGGTGGCGAATCCTCATGTCGGCCCTTTCCTCACTTGTGTTTGGCCGACATCGACAAGATTTATTCTATTTTTTAACTTTTTAAATTTGATCTTTAAAAAATCGGGATATCTCTAATCAATAACCACTCGGAAAAAGGAAAAAAAATATTAGAATTTAATAAACTCGTCTCATGTCGCATGAAAAACTTGTTACTAATATATATATATATATATATATTCATTGAATAATTCACTACATATTTTATGAGAATTCATAAGGATGATAACATTGCCATGGAGGATCAAATTCATCTATCTTTATTAAAAGTTGCGACAAGGCAAATCATACCAATAAGTAAAAGATGGTGTAAAGTGAAAATGACATTCTACATCCTTTCACATTTTACCGTTCACACTTTCACATACCGCTATTTATGTGGTATTTTTGTAATTTTAATGATTTTTATAGATATTTTAAAATTGTTATTTAGTAATGTTTCAATTTAGTCACTCAAAGTTCATTTGTGTAATGTTTTCATCTCTCTTTATTGAAGAATAGAGAAAGGGAAATTTTAATTGAGAGAAATTCTTAAAAAAAAAAAAAAAGGGTGGATCATGTGATGGCTTGTGACGTGGTGACTTTATTAACGATCATAATAAAATCATTTTTTGCCGAAGGAGACCTAAGATTGAAAATATTTTTGGTTTTAAAGATAGATCTAGACAGATTTTAAGCTTTCAAATGAGTTTGTAGAGGTTGTAGAGACAAGTTTGATGTGTTTTTGGCCAAAATAGTGCAAAAAATTGAACTTTTGATGGAGGAGGGGTGGTGGCGTGATTTTTCAATACCAGAGAGTTGTCGGAGAAGATTACAGCAATTAACCAATCATTCAAGTACGTGATGTATTATTGACGTATTGTAACTTAAAGTGGGCTTGAATTCCCAAGCTCCGATGCACGGGCCTGTCTTAGTAGGCCTAAGCATGTGGCCTTGATGCAATGGGCCCGTTTCTTCTTTTTTTATTTTTTTTAAATATTTCCACCCTAATAAATAAATAAAATAACTCGTAATATTGGAATATATATATATAAATAGAGAAAACTTTAGTAGTTAATTTCAATTAATCATTAATGAATTTTTTTCTATAGAAAAGATTTTTCATTCATGAAATTTCAAATTAATGTTAAAGTTGACTAAAAAAACATTAACTAAATTTTAGTCACATTAATGTCAGGAGAGAATTTTTAAAATTTATTAAGAAACTTTAGATATTAGAAAAAAAATTAACTTTGCAGTTTACATTTATGAACAAAATGTTTAGCAATTTAAATTTTGATTGATAACATTATTGAAAATGTTTGAAGGAGAAGTTCTCTTCAATAAAATTTAAAATTCATTTAGATCAATTTATAAAAGATTTATCTAATTTTTTGCACCTTAATGTTAAGAGCAAAAGTTCCATTGAAAAAGTTATTATTTTTTTGGTTGGCATCTTAGATTAAGGAATGAAATCCTCCATATAATTTTGGAGAAATAAGTTTCCATTCCTTTAATACGTGCAATATCAATTTCATGATTGAAATTTTAGTGAATCATTATCGAACATTTTTTAAAAAGATTAAAATTTCATTAATGAAAATTCAATTTTATTTTGTTTTATATTCATCTATTTTTTTTATTTTTTTTCACATTAATAATTAGGGCAAATTTTTCATTAAAAATTTTTAGTATTTTAAAAATTTAGAGGTTAGTAAAATCAACTTCTTTCATAGAATTTTAAAAAACCAATGCTCCAAATTTTAAATTTTGATGATAAGCATCATTTTTTTTTTTAATAACATGCATAATATAAATTTTATGAATTTAAATTTTTAAGAGAGAAAATTTTCAAAAAATTAAGTTAATTAAGATAGATTAATTGAAAATTTTGACATAATAATATTTTTGAAAAAATCAATATTAAGAGAGAAATTAATTGAAATAAATTCGTCTTCCAACATATTAACTAAAAAATCAAACTATTTTTTATAAATAGATCTAAAATAGAGCCGGCACCTCTTATTGTACGTCCCAAATTCAAATCTCATAAATTGAAGTGAATTATAAATTAGTCTCTCTAGTTTTAAGAAATAAATTAATTAATCTTTCTTATTTTAAAAATTATTATTTGGTTTTTTAATTATTATTGATCATATTTAATTTAATATTATTTTTATTTCATAAAATCTTTTAATTTCTCATCATTGTTTCCGAATTTTTTTCATATTTTTTCTTTTTTATTTCTTAAAATAAAAAATCAAAATAAATAAAAAATAAATTTATAAATAGATCTCAAAACATGAAAACTAAATAATTAATTATTGAAATGAGAATGACTAATTAATTGGTTTCTCAAAACAAGAGTAACTAATTTATAATTTACTTCATAAATTGTAGTGATATTTTCTTATTTGGATAATAATGTAATAATAAACCAACTCGAGGGTAAGACCAAAACGACGTGGCTTGGCTTCTCTACAACGGAGTTTTCCCATTTGACTGCCCAGCAGCAGTAGTTGTAGTAGTAGGGAGTTGCAGCTTCCATAATTTAGGGCTTGGTGGAGAAATCCTCTCTCAAAAAGATGGAGCATAGTTTATGGAATCATTTGCCACTACTGGTAAGGGCAAACTCTAAAGAATCAGTAGAGTACATTCTTCAAGCTCTCTGGCGAACTCGTAAAACCGGTCTCGATTCCGCCGACCGACTCGTCATTCGCGACATCCTCCAACTCTCTAACGACACCGATCTCGACCCTGTAAGTAACTTTCATTTTAGGGGTTTTTTTTTTAATTGATTTCATTTTTACTTTTTTGTGTTTTTATGTTCTGCAGTTATTTGTTTGTCTTCGAATGTTGATTCGAAGGTGTGTGTACGAGAATGTAAGCAAAGATGAGATTCAAAAGTTGTTTCCTGATGAGGTTTTGCCGGAATTGCAAAGGTTGTTGACGCTTTTACTCCAAAAATTTCAGAGAGAGTGGCGAGCAGATGTGTTTAAGGATCAGGTAATGGCATTAGGTTTTGTTATGCGAAATTGGTTCCATTTGTGTGCGGTGAACTACCAGGATTTTGAGTTTGAATTTTAATTCTTATGAATTTTTGTTGAATGAATGATGTTCAGGTTGATTTTCCACGGTTGAAGGCAATGACATGGAATATGGCGAATCAGGATGCAGTCGAGGGGACTGATCCTGTCGCTGTTATCAATTTGAAGGTATTGAATTAACTGTTTTGGACTGTATTGTCAAATGAGATTTAGAGGTGTGCAAGTTACAAACTTCGAGAATGATATATGATGCGATTATGTATTCATCGGTTATGATTGTGCTTTGTGCAGCTTCAAAATGATGCACAGTCTAACTCAGAATTGAAGTTCCAATTAGGTAAAGATACTCTAGAAACAATGGTGAAGTCCATGTACTGCATAAGAGACCAATTGTCTGACTTGGTAAGTTTTGTGCTCGAAATTTGCCATGTTTTTTCCTTATATATTTTATGAGGTGCAATTTCATTTGAGATTAGCAGTTCTATTTTCTTCATATTTAAATGTTATCCCCTTGGCAGGGTGGGGCATCAAATGGGCAGTTATCTCAGGAAACCAACATAGTCTAGTAAGTAACTCTTGCTTACAGCTATGCCTGAAATTGAATGGTATGGGTCATGACTTGGCCTTGGAATCTTTTTTCTTTAAGATTTCACATGATCTGTTGTTTTATTGGTTAAACTATGGCAGATTATGCGAAGATGTAAAAATTCTCTTTTGTTTTTAGCTCGTTGGGAGCATGATATCTTAACTGTGATGGTCAAGGTTCTGTTCACCCTTAGTCTTTGAATCAGTGATACTTTGGGCATTCTTTTTCGCATGCCGTGTCCCTACACTTGAAAGAGAGAGCTTTTGTAGATCAAGAGAAAGAATCATTGGGATTCTTTTGGCAATAGAGAACAATTAGGCATGTAGCTCTATTCTTTGTTTTGTAATGAAAATGTTCTATAGTGTTGAGTCGATGGTGATGTTAGTGGTGACTGGTATGTTGGTCATTATTGTGTGAGACAAAGCAAAAAAAGGAGAGAATTGTTAGTTTTTGAAAAAAAAATAAAAAATAAAAAGACTAAATGCATATCTCTGCTTGGAAGGATCATGGGCACTAGTCTATATATATATGTATATATATATGCATTATCACTTGGCTTCTAAAAACAAAGAAATTGGATTACACCTTTTATGCATTCTTGTTATTGGTAACCTAACCCCCAAGTTAAGTCTACCTCAGCACATGTAATTCATTCTTTTCTTAGAATATGGTTAAAGTTTTAGACGAACATTTTATGTTGAGGTAGTAAGTTTGTGGTCTTGCTCATAGACAGCTCTGCACAGGAGCTTCCTTCTATGCCCAGGAGGTGATTATACTGGTGTGGCAATATTAGTTTTTGAAACAAAAAGGATTAATTCATTCATTTCTTGAAACTCGAGAGACTAACTTATATCTTACTCAAATTTAAGCCACAACATCTTCCTATGATTTATTTTTGTTTAAACTATGACAGAGCCTATTTTTATATGGAGTATATATTAAGATTTAACATCTCAATTTCATATGGAAATCAGTCCCATCCCAAGTCCTAACAACATCCTTTCCTTGTTTATATACAAAAGGAAGGGAAAGTATCGTTGACATTTATATCTTTGCATTTGCCTATCCATCATCAAGAAACAGAATACAAGAGCAAGAAATATGGTAACCATTAACCAAGTTCTCTTGTTCAACAATTATTCACTTCACCTAAAAAGAGGAAAAAAACAGATTTTCAACGAGTCAATCATGAGGAATATTACTGGGAATCCAGGTGGCATAAACCTTTAGAAGGTTTGTTAAATACTAGGGGAGGTTTTAGCTTGGTCTCGGATAAAGCATCAGATTGAACTGTACATCCTCTTGCTACAGAAAGTGCTGTTGACAGCAACACCAACAACAAAAATCGTATTTGTGTCTTGGTTTCTGGGTTTTGCAAACTTGAGCTATGTTCAGGCTCACATACATGGATTTGGAGAGCAACCATTTGCAAAGATTGATTTTTTGCAAAACCACTCTGGCCCTTAAAGAATCAGCTTCTGTTTATGCCAGCCCTCTCCTTCTTGGCTTGAAGGTGATGATTTTGACTGACCCTTCTCTTAATTGTATCATTTTATTTGTGGCATATATTTTTTGTCTATGCTGTTTTAAGTTGCTATATATCTATTTAGACTTTATTTATTAAGTTGCTGCAACCTAATTGTTTAATTGATATATGAAATGAGTTGAAAGGAGTGTTAATTAAGTAGCAGAGATTGAGGTTTAGTATAATAAAGTGGAAAGTCAAGATTTATGCTGACTTTAATGCCTTGCTCAATGTAACAGAATGAGGTTAGAGCGAGAGATGAGTTTTATTTCAATTACTCTTGCAAGTGTTTAGATACCCAGTTGAAAAGTGATGGTCTTTTTTGTTTTGGTAGAAAAGAAGAAAACTTTGGAGTTGAAATCTACTTCTGAAAGCAAAAATCACTAAATCAGTAGACCAATTTGTTCATGATGTTCTTATATTGGGGAAATTTTGCAGTTTGATCGGATGCCTAGCAACTAGACTGTTTTTTGGACTGTTATCCACAGTAAAGATTGGTCTTTTGCGAGTATTACTAGTGATTATTAGCTGAATCTGCCATTGTACACAGTCTCTTATTGAACTTGCAGGTACCATTACAAGAATATCTACCATAAATTTCTATATGCATTCAATTTTGAAGTTATGGTTAATTTGATGTGTTTTTCTATTGTGATTTTTATGATTGCAGGGTGAGGATGCTGAATGGGTTACGGTGGATATTGTGAACCCTGAACTGTCTGCAGATGATTGGGTTGGAGTTTTATCTCCTGCAAACTTCAATTAATGCCAGTCTATGTGCTATTATTAAACTTCGTAACGGTTCTTTGTGCCAGAAATGTGATTGACTGGTGCAGATATTATCAACTGACACTTTCCTAGCTTTGTATTCATTGCATCAAACTTCCTCTGCCGTTGTTCTTGTAGGACTAATATTATGACCTTTGATAACTGCATAATCTAGGAATTCTGGACATGCTATTTTTTATTTTTTATTTTTCCCCTAAATTGGGCAAGTTTTTGTTCTGATATGCAGCTCTTATATACATAAAAAACAAAAAAAATGCAATCTGATTGTAATCAATGGATATGCAAATTAATACTATTCATGGACCAAGTCTTGGCCTGGATTTAGAGTAACTCCTGCATACGAGGCACATGCAGCTATCGGATCCTATCTGCAAAACCAGGGTGGAGTTACGAATTCACCCTCAGAATTACCGACTGATGTACAATGTAACGAACTTATTATATCACCATATTATTGAAACTCTCCACAACTTGGTTAATTCGAGTCTTGTGGTAGCCATCTTAGACTGGACTGAAAGGTTGGACGAATTCTTAGTCGCATATGCACGTCAATCAACCCCATCTGATTTGCTAGTTTATACGATCTTAATAAGTAAAGGTCGTAATTGAGTTATGAATATTCATCATCAAGTAATTTTCCTGCTGACAGTGGACGAAGAAGAAAAGACTTAGAATTGAGTCTTTGCTTGCTACATGAAGACAAAAGGAGAAATTAATAGCTTATGGACATCCAATTCTGTTTTCTTTCTTCAAATCATGTATATCTAAAATAAGAGACTTTAATGACACGCTTAGTCAAACAAATTGTTGCTATTGGAGATATGAGGATCTCGGATTGAAAAAAAAAAAATTTAAGAAAAAGTCGTTACTTAATATTAGAGGGAATTAGAAAATATAATCGGTAAAGAATTGGTTGTGTTTATTAAAAAGAGAAATATTACCTAAAAATATCATTTCCTTAAGAAAGTTATCAAATATGTTTGATTTCTAGCTCATTTTTTTAAAATAAATTTTTTATCAAGATATTTTTCAAGTTTATTGCTAAGGCAGGTAAACTTGAATTTGAAATTAATCCAAAGGAATTATTTCACATTTTTCTACTAGGGTCGTTTCGGATATACTTGAATGTTTTATTATCTATTATGAAATTGTAATAAATTGATGTCGAATGCTAAAAATAAGATTTACGTCAATTTAACATCGGATCTAGTTAAATCCCGATACGATTGTCATGCTAGGAACACGTCAACTAATGAGGACGAACTAAGTTGGTTGAGGTTTATAGTAGATCATTTTAAATTGACATCGGGCTTTGAAATTAGAGTCGATTTAGTTTATCATCAAATCTCGTTAAATTATGACACAATCGTCATACTAGGAACATCTCAACGAATTAACGACTCTATTGATTAATTAAATTGGGCCACAAATAAAATTTCTCATGCATGTTATTATTATTTTTGAAATGGTTATGAAACCTTACAGGACCATTGTCCGTCCATAACAAAATTGAAAACTCGTTGACCTAACGTGAGACTCTAAGATAATAAAATCTCATCCGAACCGAAACTCACTCATTCAAGAATTGAAAATTATATGCTAAAGCATCACATATGCAGCATATATCAAAGAAAATCAAAATAAAACACCAAATAACATTAGAAAATTATAAAATTCAACACATAGCTTATTAAGACAATCCGATGATAAAGTATAGTTAACAAAACAAACAAATTTGGTTACTAGCAAAAGTGTTATAGTCGATGGCAAAGACTCCAAGATATATTCGGTTTAATCGGATACAAGTAGATAATGGTGTTCACTATTTGATAAAAACCGAATAACCGAATTGAACCGCATCAAAATATCAATTTTTGTGCAGTTTTAGAAATTAAAATAAAAAACCAAACCAAAATAATTTTGATTTTTAAGTTCGGTTTCGATTTTTTTAAAAAAATTTTGGTTAACCAAAAAGCCAAAAATTATATATAAAAACCAAAAATTATATATATATATTAAGTTAGATCACTCACTAGTTCCCAAAATTGAAAAACCCTTCTCTCCTAAATGCACTTTCTCCCACATCTTTGTACGTGCTCTTTTTGTTTCGCTACAAGTATGGATGGACAAAAAATAGCAAAGACGTTAGTAGATTTTCTATCGTCTCAAATTTAAGCCTTCTTAAGTAGATAATTTATTATTTATTTATCCACCAATGCATTTGCTATTTTTTTGGACGCAACTTAGTTTCTTAAATAGTAATCCACAAAGCGAGAAAAAACCCACGCTAAACAAATATTTCATGAACTTTAATAGAATCAACCATTTGTAGAAAAACTAAAATAAAATAAAACGAGTAAAAATCAAATTATCGAACACCGAAACCAAAATATTTTGAAATCGAATCAAAAAATAGAATAACATTTTCGTTCGAATTCAATTTTTTTTTTTTTTTGAAAATTCGATTAATCAAAAAGCGTCCAAAATATTTTGAAATAGAACCAAATAACTGAATGAACACCCCTACAAGTAGATATATTTCAATATTATATGTAGCTATTTTATTGTAATCTATATTTATCAAACACAAACAAAATGTAACAACATAGAATATAAACACACACACACACACAAGTCTTACTCTTGTAAAAACTCACTAATTGTGAGCTATTCAAACTCTATCTCTAACATTTAATTTGATATCAAAACCTTTGTACAACACTACAACAATGACCTCTAGTGTTTTTACTTCCTCTACAACTCCCAAAAATACTATTGTCGTTCCCCAAACAACCCAAAATAACATAACTCAACTCATATATGCTCACCATTTTATTTCTCTCAAACTAACCTTAACAAATTATCTTTTTCAGCAAACTTAGATAAGACCTTTTTCAATGGGCCAAGGTCTCTTTGGATTCATTGATGGCAATAATGATCGCCCTTCCCCTCATACCCTTTCTCCAGTACACTAACATATCCCAACCCAACCCTCAATTTGCTTCTTGGATTCAACAAGACCAATTGATAATGAGTATGTTTATTAACTTTTTATCCACGGAGGTTCCGCCCTTTGTCATTGATTGTGGCAATTCTCATGAAGTTTAGACCACATAAAAGAGTGTTCTTGCCTCCTACTCTAATACCTACATAACGACACTTCATCTTAGACCCTATCGACTTAAGTAAAAAGATGTTAAAAGTGTTACTCAATATCTATAACAAGCAAAGTCTTATATTGATGAACTCACGTACTGTCGCGAAGCCTTTGTCCATAGTTGATTTCAACCTCTATGTCTTTTGGAGTTTATCCGAAGATTTCAAAGACTTAGGGATGACAATTCAACCCGTCCCAACATCGCCCTACCCAGCCTCCCGGCTTAGGGTGGGGATGGAGTGCAAAATTTTACCCTAAACGGGACACGAAATGGGGATGGATTTTTTTTTAGAGTGCGGGGTAAGGATGAGGATGACCATCCTCACCCCGCCTCGCCCTTTCCTTCCCTTCCCTTCCCTTTTTCCTTTAGAAAAGATAATCTAGCAGGGCCCAACATGGGAAGCGAAATTTCACCCCGAATGGGACATAAGGCGAGAGATGGGGATGGCGATCCCCACCCCGCCTCATTGCCATTCATACAAAGACTTGATCACAACTTTGATTGTGCGATCCGATCTAGTATGTTTTACCAACTTAATCTTTCTCCTATCACTCATACATCTAATTACACGCAAAAAGCAAGAGGTTAAAATGACCATGACTACTCTTCCGACATACCAACCTACCTTGGTTCCTTATTTAGTCATGGTATAGGTCGTAATCAAAAAGGTCGATTTGCATGAGAGGAGCTCTAGTCGAAACCAAAATTTCTCTAATGGCTAGCAACATTGTGATTTCAAAGTGCATTGTCGGTTATGCAATTCGGTACCCACTATGCTACTAATTGCTCCTAAATGTGTGTCCAAGCTAATGCAATTTTACCCAATATGGTTATTCATCCTCCTTCTACTTCTCTTAGCTATCAAACATACCTATAGTGTCCTAACATCGGGGCCTCACATCATGTCACCCTTGAAAATACAAGCCCAAATCATTATAAGCCATATTGTGGATCGGATCAACTACAAGTTGGTAATCCCGAGTTCCTTCCCGCGAGAAAATATTGTCACTACTCATCTTTATACAATAACTTAAACTTTTCAAATGTTTGATGTATTATATGTTCTAAAAATTTAATGTCTTTTACTTTTTGTTAAAAGATTAGCCAATGATAATAATTTATTTTAAGAATGCTACCCCTCTACTTTGTTTATTAAGGATCACATGCAAAAAAACCATTATTTTCCGGACCAATTAGGGATGACCTATACATATTGTATGGCAATTTCAATCCAAAAGCTTTTTCCGTTCAAACATCTTCCAAAATATGCCACTCTAGATTGGGTCATCCGCATAATCGAGTAATGAATTCTATTTTTTAAAATAATAAATTGTCACACATTGGTAACAACTTCAATGGTCAATGTGTATTTTGTCCATTAGGAAAATCACATAGGTTATCTCTTTGATTCACTAACCATTGCGGTGATCATGTTTTAGATTTAATTTTTAGTGATGTATAAAGACCATCAACTACCTCTTTAATTGATGGTCATATATATCACATTATTTTTATTAACCACTTTTCTTAAGTTTATTTGGTTTTATCCTATTTGTAAAAATTCCGATGTCTTTAATATTTTTATTCAACTTCAAAAAGGCGAGTTTGATTGCAAAATTTAAAAAAGTCCAAATGGACTAGGGGGATGAATTTTGATTACATAATAATATTTTTGAAAAAATTAAAATTATTCATTATACCATATGTCCTCACATACATAAGTAAAATGGTATTGTTGAAAGATGACATCATCATATTGTGGTAACAAGTCTAATACTTATTGGAGAGAGTAAGGTGTCGACCACATTTTGGCACTTTGCCTTTGATATTGGAGTCTTTCTAATTAATAGAATGCCTACTTTAGTTCTAAAAAATAAATCTTCATATGAATTTCCCTTTTATAAAAAACCCGATTATATATTTTTAAAAGTTTTTAGTTGCCTATGTTTTCCACATCTAAGGCCATACAACAAATAAAAAATAGATTTTAAAATCGTACCATATATTTTTCTGGATTGCGGTCCACATCATTTAAGATATCGATGTTTTAACGATATTTTCAGAATAATTTATATTACTAAATATGTTCAATTTCATGAATTTGTCTTTTCTTTTTCAACATCAACTCCCACAAAGATATTATCGAGTCTTCACCATATGAGAGTTTCCCAATTATTTGTCCAAATTATGTTCTTATACGAGTACTTATTACTTTACAAATCATCAACTTGATCAATCGCATGTCCAAAACCTCAACTAAAATTTGCTACCACACTCGCCCGCAACACATGTCACTCCATACAAACATTTACCAACACTCGTGTCTTTGGCTAAAGATATCTCATAATCCAATTTTACTATAACTCGTACTTGCCAATAACATACCTCATGAAAGTCCCATTAAAACTCCATCCGTAGCCTCCCCATCCAAAACCATCATTAATACATCGGTAGTTGCAAAATTCAATGCCAACTCTCCCGTCTTATCAAATAAATTACAACAATCTAGTCTCGCTTATAACAAAATTTCTAGCCTCATCTTCAAAAACTATCTCTACCTTCTTTTATGACACACCGTTGGTTCCTCTTATGTCTTTACTAATAGGTAATCAAAATAAATAAGGATCGAACCTTGTTGTTGACTTATGCTTAGCAATGGATTCTCACTATTCCTATTTACACTCATCAAATGCGTCCGTATTATATGTGTCCTCCATAAGCCAACACCGATATAATTCTTCCATCTCTCCCATTTAAGCTCTCTCGTTATTCACGAGCTAAAAGAGAGATCAAGAGTGGCGATAAGCCATGGTTACCGAAATTAATACGCTACTTCTCAATAGTACTTGGTCCCTCATTCTTCATACTCAAGGCATGAACATCATTAAGTGTAAATGGGTTTTTTATACCAAAAGAAGATTTGATGGCAGCATTAAAAGGCGTAAGACACAATTAGTGGCTAAAGGTTTCCATCAATAAAAAAGGGTGGATTACACAAAAATCTTTAGTCCGGTTTTTTAAACTAGCAATCATTTGGAGTGTCCTCTCTTTAGCAGATCACAAGTGGCATGGATAATTCGACAACTAGATGTCCATAATGCCTTTCTAAATGGCATCTTAGATGAGGAAATTTTCATAAAGCAACCACCGGGATTCATTAATAGTCATTGTCCAAGTCATGTATGTAAATTAAATCATTCATTATATGGTTTAAAATAGTCTTTGAAGGTTTGGTTTGTATGTCTCTATGACTTCCTATTAGAGTTTGGTTTAACTACATAAAAAAAACTCTTTCCTATTCTTCTATAATAAATATAACATATAAATAATGATATTAATGTATATGGATAATATCATCATTACTAGGAATTCTAACTCTACCTCCTACTTAGTAATTACAACATTGAATCATGGGTTCTCCATCCATGAGTTATTTTCTTGGAATTAAAATAGTTCAAGCATATGATGGTATTCTCCTATCATAAAAGAAGTATATAGATGAGGTTTTACATAAAACTAGTGTGGCCACTTGCAAGGCGGTCGGTACACGTATGTCGGTTACTCTTAAACTTCATCCGATGTCTCAATCAAATAGTATTGATGCTATTCTATGTAGACATACTTTATGCTTTTAATTATGTAACTCTAACAAAACTCGATGTTTCTTTTGTAGTTAATTAGGTATGTTAGTACATGCATGACCCTAATTAAGATCACTTAATGGTAGTGAAACGTATTTTATGTTCTTTAAACAATATGTAGAGTTTAGTTTGCATATTACTAAACATAATAGTACTTTTCTATAAGGGTTTCTAATTTTAGTTGGGCAAAAAGTTTAAAGGATAAAAATTCATTTGAGGGTTTGTCATCTTTATTGGAAACAACCTTATTTCTTGGAAATCATCCAAGCAAAAGACAATTACTAAAAGTTCAACTAAAGTATAATATAAGGTTATGGTCGATGTAGCAGTCGAAATCATTTAGCTCAAGTCTTTACTCCATGACTAGGGACTTTATATAAAAAAAATAGGTCTATCCTATGTTGTGATAATATAAGGTTGTGGCTAATACATCAGTCAAAATTATTCTCTCTCTCTCTCTCTCTCTCTCTCTCTCTCTCTCTCTCTCTCTCTCTCTCTCTCTCTCTATTTGTGTGTGTGTGTGTGTTTCTTCTTCCTTTGGTTTCTCCTTTTCTTCCCTCTTTTTCTCTATATTATTCACTTAACAAATCTCTTTCTAACAATCTTATTATTTCTATCTTTTATTTTTCTAACTCGTTTCTATTATTACCTCTTGGCTTTTTTTTTCGATATTATTTTTTTAGCTTTTCTTTTGTTCATTTTGTTTTTTAATTTTCTTCTTGTTCTTTTTTTTATTATTTCCTTATGTTCTCTTTTTTTTTTCTTTTAGTTTTTTTCAACCATTTTCCTTTTTTCTTTTTTATTCAAATGCTCTCAAGAACTAAGGAAATTTTAGTATGCTTTAAATCATGGAAATTTATCAAAATAAGAAAATATCATACTAAGATCATGGAAAATATGTAACATGCATTTTTTTCAATTCTTGAAATTTTTTATATAAATGAATTTTTTGAATTTGTTTGAAATTTTTTTTTTAAATAAGGAGTCGAAAATAGGTTATGACAATTGTTTTCACTTCACAATACGTATGAAGATGCAACATTGATGAAAATGTAACTTTTCATCGGTTTTGATTAGTAAACTTATAAAGAAAAACAATTTGAAAGATCTTGGAAAATAAAGAGGAGGATGGGTCATCATTAGAGAGATATTGATTAATTGATTATTTTAAAAAAATCCTTATTTCATTTTTTACCAAGATCGAGCCATTTGGGTTAACATTGGTTTCAAGATGAATTTTGAATCATTTTCAAAATCATGGTATTTAGGCCCATATTGTTTTCAAAATCGTAGCATTTGGATCCATGTTGTCTTCAAAATTATGGTTTACGGATCCACATCGTTTTTAAAATTGTGGTACTTTAGGTCCATGTTCTTTTTAAAATCATGGCATTTTGGTCTTATCGGTTTCAAGATCATAGCATTTGGATCTATGTTTTCTTCAACATCATGGCATTTGGATCCATGATGTTTTCAAAATTCTAACATTTAGATCCATCTTATTTTTAAAATCATGGCATTTAGGTCCAAATCGTCTTTGAAATCTTGGCATTTGGATTCTTGTTGTTTCCAAAATCATGACATTTGGGTCCATATCATCTTCAAATCGTGGTATTTAGGCCCATGTTATTTTTAAAATCATTAGGTGATTAAATCTCATAAATATTTTTCTTTTTTTCTTTTTTTTTGAAGTACCTCAAAAATTAAGAGATCTTTTTTATCTTGTGAGCACTTAATACTTTAAATTCTTATGGCTTGGTTGGCTAACCCATGTCTTTTCTTTTTCTCTCTGTTTTGGATATGTTGCTCTTGAAACAACTTGCTAAAGTAGTTTGACAAGTTAGTTTCTTACCTATGAAAAATATGGATAGTTGTTTTTTATGATACAATATTCCCCCTTCGACTAACCTCGCTTTTTTGATATTTCCTTACTCTAATATAATGTTATATTGATGATGTAATTCATGTCATAATGTGCCATCTTCTTACCTCCTAGTTTTAATTGATAATTTAATCTTGTATCAATGGTGTAAGTCATGACTGAATATGCCATCATTTTTCTCTCAAGTTGTAATCATTATTTTAAGTTTCTATAGATTGTTTTTAGTTTTTTTTTTTTTTTTGAGATATGTGAACCCTTTCAAATTTTACCGATGACAACCAATTTTATACTATGATCTCGCTCCCTAATCATCTATCCGATTTCTAACCCTCGGAGACATATAGTCACTCACAAGCTATCTTCTACTATACATTTTTTTAGAAAATTCTAGGTTCTACATTAGTTTTCAAACCGATAAAACATAGATCATAGTTTGAAAACCCAACTTTTTGTCTATCGAATTTCTTTTTTAAAGGTCGGGGATCATTTGAGAGATAGAAGCAACCTAAAGTCTAAGGCGAGATGGGGTTTCAATTTTTGATGGCTCTCGAGAAGGTTCTTATTTGTGGGTATGTTATATTACTTCTTTAATATTTACAAAATTTGGGCATCATAGTTAGCAATCTATGCGAGTAAAGGATATGAAGTTGTCGAAATTCACATTAGACTTGCTTCGATTTTACAAATGGCAATAAACTACTTAGTTAGAAATTTGAGAAATAAATATTCAAATATAGTTGGAATAGTTGATCTTGGTGGTGGATCTATTCCAATGGCATATGCTATCTCTTAGGTAATGCTACAAATGCTCCTTAAAAACTAGATAGATAATTTTCCGTGTTTTTAGAAAATACATAACTCTTGACCCTTATTTTTGTTTGTTAGTTATGTTTTAATTTATTATTTTTTTTTTTGTTCACTTCTTTTTAGTGCATTCTTAAAGAATTTCATTTTCAGTTTTTAACAATGCTATAACATATTGGGAGAATTATTTTGTTACCATTGGATTTGTTTTCTTAACATGTTTTTGGTAGCTTGCATATGTGGTTACTTGAACTATGGCTTATTGGCATCTCGAGTAGAAATACGAGTGCTTGTGGGGTCAATTCATTGCCTTTGATGTTTTTTGCTAGCAACATTCATCCAATCTCACCAAAAAGTTCATTTGGTTTTCCATACATGTCAAAAAAGAAAACCAATTCCTTATCTATAGGTTCTCCATTAACGTTAGTTAGGGAATCGAGTATGGAAAGTCATATCTCGGGTCTCATTTGCTTTTGTCAACTTTTTTTACAAGATACTATCATGAGAGAAGGATATGGAGAAAGAGTGAAGTGTAGAGAGAGGGACAAGGAGTGGAATCATATACGTGTGGCATGTATGGTGAGGCATGAGAGGGAGGATATGTGTGATGCTTTGGGAAATAAGAGTATTCGATGGAGAGATCCGGGTTGGATCCATGATGGGGTCATAAACGATTTGAAGAAAGGTATTAGGTATTATTATGAGGTTATCTAATTTATTTGAGTTTTTATCTCTTTTTTTTTGTATAATTTATTGCTTTTCATTTGTTATTTCAATTGTTTGAGTTAGCAATAAAATTTCAAGCTTTGCGGCCTCAAACACACACACGAGAGAGAGAGAGAGAGAGAGAGAGAGAGATTGCAAGGAGAGTGTGCTTAATTTCATAGTAGCAAAATTGAAAGAATTTGGTGTAACCTATTCTTTGAGAAATTTTGGCGACTCATTCCGGGTTGGAATTCTTATAGAATACTCCTAAATTTCAAGAAATATATGGTATGTACTTCATTACTCAACATGCTATTTTATTTTTTAGTTAAGTATCAACAACATTTATTATGGAGGTATTGCTTAATGTCAAAAATGAAGCTTTGCCCTTGATCTCGGTGGTTCCTTCCTCATGCTGAATGCAATTATTTACTAAGCGAGTTCATGTGGGGAAATGACAACTTTGGAATACACCATCTATGGTATCTATTGACCATATCCTAATCCTACTAACTATATCAAATGTTTTTGGTCAAACCCAAAAACAAACGAGTGTTATTGATTATAACTATTAGAGTTATTGAAAAGGGAAATGAAAAGCTAGTGAAGGGCTAACTATATATTGTTGAACTTGAGAGTTGTAAAAAAGCTTATAGTCAATGAAAATGCCATAAGATAATAATTAAAAAAAAAAGGGAGGATCGGGAAAAAGTCGTTTGTTTAGGGGAAGCAAAAGCATGAGCCAAGAAGGCATAAGGCCCGAGATGTTAAGGCTCATTTGTTGTGATAATAGAGGCTAAGGCCATGGGTTGCATAAGGGATATAGTGGGCCTTTTTTTTTTTTTGTTTTTTTTTTGTCTCTAAATTACATGACACTAGGCCCTTTAGTTTGGATTGGGTTTTTATTTAGGCCAAGAGGGTTGGAATAGTAGGCCACCAAATAGGGAGGATTTTAACCTTAAGATTTATTTTTGGATTTACCCATTTTGATAAGGCTTCCTTAGTCATTTTAACCCGATTTTTTTTATATGTGTTATATATATTTATCCTAAGCTTGTATGTTAAATTTCATATTTTAAGTTAATTTACTATTTATTTGAAATTTATTTAATATTATGCTTTATTTTTAATTATTTTATTGTTTTTCTAGGGAACTTAATTATTTATCCCTTTGTTTGGTTTTATTTTAGTCTAACACTTTTAGGGTTTGTTCATGTATTTTTTCTTAGTATGTATTTCAAGTTTCATAATTTTAGAAGTCCATTTACTATTTATTTTCTATTAGTCATTATCTTACCGCATTTTAATTATTAGCATGAATCATTTGTGGAATTTAATTAATTGTCCTAGTTTTTAATTTTTGATTAATCTAAAATTTGTACGGTATATTTATGTGTTTGTATATATATTGCGTGTCAAGTTTCATAATTTTGTGAATTCATCTTCTATTTATTTAGTATTTATCATTTTTTCATCATTCATCTTAATTATTGACATGTTTTATTTTAGAAGCTTTTTTTTTTAATTCTAGTACCATTATTATTTTGATCTAAAATTCTTAGGGTTTGTACATGTAACCCCCGTAAAACTCCTTAACATAGCTATACGTTCGAAATATTTATATATGCATCTACTCGATCTAAATGTTCATTTATGTGTCAAGTTCATGTTTGGTGAGGTTAATATGCTTCGTGTTTATGTGAGAAGTTATGGAAAAAAATAATAATAATTTCGACATGCTACAAGTTTGAATTCCCAAACAAAAAAAATATCTCCTAGAATATCCATACTTAGGTGGGCATAATTTATGTGCCATTCCTTTTCTATTTTATGGTGTTAAAATATCTACGGTTTATGAAAGTGTTGATAGGAATAACCTTTTTGGGAATTTGACTAGCCATTATTTATTTTCTCATAATATTATATTTATAATGACCAGGCAAGTGAAAGAATTTCCCAAACATGGTGCATGGGCCGAATTTTTAGGAACCAAATGACCTTAGGAAGTTGATTAGTTTAGTTAGTTTAGTTACCTTTTAGTTTCCATCTTTAGTTATTGATTTGACATCAAATCTATTACCTTTTTTAAATTGTGACACCTAGTCCACTTTGACTTTAAAATTGCCAACTTGCCTCCCACTTAGTCTCCATCATTTGACCTTTTCTACCATAAATTTTTGACACTTGGAATACTAATCAATGAAGGGAAAAAGTGTGATATAAAAGTGGGAGAAAGATGAAAACCTTATCATTTTTGGCTAGACAAAACCATAGCTTCTAAAAGAGAGGAGAGAAATGGATTTGAGAGGGAAGAGAGGTGAAAAAGAAAGAAAAGAAAGAAAGAAAAAAAGAAAAAGGGAAAGCTTAGGCAATCTTTAGGAAAGCTAAAGCGAAGTAAGTAAGTTTATGTTATTTTATGTTATGCTTTAAATTTCTTATATATGTGCTTAATTGAGGAGGTTAGTGGAGACTTCCCATTATATTGTTTATGTTGGTTTATGTTCATTATGTTTGTAATGTGTATTAGATGGCATAATGTGCATTTAATGATGAACTTTATATTGGATTGTATAAGTATGATGATAGATGGTTGGCATGTTGATGTATCCATGTGAGATCTATGTGTGATGGATGTTTATACATGTGTGGATGGGTTTGGTTTGGTTTCAACAATATGGGCTTGGAAAATGTGTGTGGATGGGCTTGGATTAAAACAAAATGGGCTTGAATATCTTTAAAAAAACTCATTCGGCCTAAGCACTAAAAAGGCCAAGTTTGGATTTATTTTTATAGATCTAAAGATCTAGAACTCCATGGTAACCCATTAAAGTATAACTTAGGGAGTTAGGGTGAAAAGAAATTACATAGAATAAAAGAAAATCATTTGCCCTTTTATGGACCCATTCGGCCTAAACCAAAAAATTTGGGTTTTGAGTTCCACTAATCCAATTTATGAATAAATGATTCAAATGCACCTAAATAAATATAAATTGAAGTGTAGAAAGGTTATATTTCAAGAAAAACAAAACTTTCGGTTTAGACTAGAAAACACTTGACCTAAACCCTAATTTCTAGAAATTGAGTTCCAATCATCCAACATCATAAGTAAAGGTTCAACGACACCTAAATAAGTATAAGATAAAATGTGGCAAGGTAAGAGTGCAAGACAATGAAAATTAAGACCTAGATCCATTAAAAATAAAGTTCGGCTTCCAAGGCTAAATTTCGAGTTAGAAAGGAAAACCCACTACAAATACACCCCAACGCATTCCTAGGACTCAAATACCGAAATGGATTAGGTGGGTCTTGTTTTCCTTGTGTGACCCCGATGGTATGGAATCAATGGATTTAGTACCTATGGTTTGGTGGAATGTGGTTAATGATACATCACGTGCATCATATGCATTTAGGGATAGTTTGACTAGAGAAAAACACTTGAGTCGAGAAATGATGAGGTTTAGTAACCGAAGTGGTTTATAATTGGATAGGTTTGGTAACCTAACTAGATTAAATGGGTATTAGCATTGAAGTCGTGTGCGTTCTCTATTACGTGTGGCTAATCCGTGTGACTATACCGATAGTCGATGGATAATCCCGCTAATTATGTGCTACAATGAGGGATAATTCCATTGTAAGCGATAAGTGATTCGATAATCATCAAGAAATGAGAATAGAGCGGACTTGCTAATACCTAGAGTACCCGAATTAAAAGCTAAAAAAGGAAAGGCTAAAGGATATGATAGCATTGCATCTCACGTGCATCACTCTACTTACCGACCTTCGGCTCACCGTGCTATTATTTCATGCCATGACGAGTAAAGGCGATGGTAGTGCTTGATAAAGAAGTCTGTCGGTTCCTCCCCAGAAAAGGCTCATGTATGACACGAAAATATAAGAGTCTCTTGTGCTTGTAAATTACATTTTGTAACTTTTATAATGATATTCGAGTACATTATGTATGTTGTATAGGAGTAAATTTGAGACGTCGGTCTCTAAAATGTGACGTACCTAACCACACCTT
The DNA here is from genome assembly GCA_963924115.1 of Dovyalis caffra. Lineage (NCBI taxonomy): Eukaryota > Viridiplantae > Streptophyta > Magnoliopsida > Malpighiales > Salicaceae > Dovyalis > Dovyalis caffra. The sequence continues at coordinate 2,480,788 of CAWUPB010001009.1, read as the reverse complement.
TTAGGTACTTGATAAGGAAGTTCGGGGACGCCACAGTACATAAATCAATTTTCATAATTTTTAGGGTTTTTTTTTTTTATTTACGATTGTTCTGTCATTCATCTTAATTATTGAGATGTTTTATTTTAAAAGTTAATTTTTTTTAATTCTAGTAATGTTATTATTTTGATCTAAAATTCCTAGGGTTTGTACAAGTATTTGTCCATGTTTTGTGATTCAATTTTCATAATTTTTAGAGTTTATTTTTATTTATGTTTAATTTATTTTCAATTCTACTATTGTTATAATTTTTAATGAATGTATTTATTATTTAGTTGATGTGATAAGGAATCATCAAGCTTCCTAAATTCTAGGGACTAATAACAATCCTTCATCAAAATCTTTATGTTCAAAATAAATATGCCATTTTAGGATAATTAGGGAATTCAAGTTGATTTGATAAGTCTCTCATTTAATAGGGACGAACGTTATTCTCGACACCCCAACGCCAATTTAATACGATATCATAATAAAATAAAAAATAATAATTTTATTTAGAAAATAGACAAACTTGGAAATAAAATTAGAAAATAATTTGACAAAATAAATTCGTATGAGATATATTTTTAGGATTAAATTAGACATGATACTTTTTCTCATAAAGATGATTTTGGGTGATTGATATCTTTTCAAAGGTATAACCAATTTCTTACCTGTAATCTCCGAATCTAGTGTCATTTTTAGGTTTCGTAGTTTTCTTTAATGCTAGGTGGTGACTCCAAAATGTCCGTTAACTCATGTCCTAAAATAATAAATCCAAACAATTTAATTTATTGTTTATTTTTTGAAAGTCTCCTAAATATTGGATAGCAACAATATTATGATTATTTTCTTAAAAAATATGGGGTTAAGAGTGTTGACTTAATGTGTAATATTATTTTTATTTTTTGTATAAAAAGTTCTTGAAGAATTATTGGTTGATGATGAGTTAGCAATAAGCTAACAATTTTTTTTTCTTATGATGGAAAAAAAATAGTCCAATATAAGTTAATAAAACCAAGAACCTTGTGGAGACCGAGTTTGTTATCTTAGTTTCCACGGAGTTGTTTTTACGTAATTTGCAATCCTTGCATGTTTAATTTTGTTATGTTTTGTATTCATATTTATTTGTTGTGATGTCAATTTAGGTCATTTTAGAGGAAGTAGCTTTAAGACTTGAAACCAATTTTATTATAATGAAAAAGATCTTTTATTATTATTATTATTATATTTTTATATTTATTCCATTTTTTTAATTTCATTTTTTAAAATTTTTTTAGTGCTACTCGATTTTGTCTTCTTCTAGATTTTGTCTTGAACTTGGTTTTCAGCCTAAGCCAATTTTATTATTTTAAAAGTGGCATGGCATGTGGATATCGGTTCAAGCATATGTCCGTATTTTTAGATGATTTTATTTCAAAATTATAATTTTTATTTGATAGTGTGGCGGGGTGAATTTGAGCCTATGATCCATGTTCGTTTTATTTTATTTTTATATATATATTTATATGGGTTTGAGCTATTTAAATTACAATGAGCTTTAAGCAACGACTTTTACTTTCCTATTTGGGCTCCAACGGTCCAATAAGGCCAAGCCTTATTTTTGCCTTTAAATCACCTCGTTTTAGTATTGAATAAAAAAAGGCTCGATAATTAACTAAAAATCGGGATAGAAAAATAGACACATAATTAGATTTAGCATGAAAAAATTCTCATATGTTAGAATTGAATTTTAACCTCATTATGAAAGCATATTAGAACGATCATAGTCTTTTCTATTTTTATAATCAATTCTCTTAGCCGAACTCTTAGACCAATTTGCTAGTTTTTTTTTTTATTATTTAAGTTTTTAGCTTTAGAAAAAGCTGAATAGCGACATTACTTATCGAACACATTTATTTCTTTTATAATTATTGAAAGGTCATCATGTGAAAATATAAAATAAAAAATTTCATGAAAAAGTTAAATTAAAAATACATGCATATCAAAAAAGACACAAATTTAATCAAGTATATTTCATCAATGAATCAATAATTTTATCCTTCATTGATAAAGTAAATAATAATAATAATAATAAAGTAACATTTTTAAATAAAAAATAAAAAAACAACCCTTTTTTGTCAATAAATAAACCGTTAGCTAGAAAATTAAAAATTATAGCCAATAATAACAAATCCATCTTCAACTAATAAAAAATAACAAAAAAATTGTCGTAATATTTTTTTACACTTCTTTGCCTTTTAAAACTAAAAAAAAAAAAAAAAAATCCAATGTAAATAAAATTTCGAAAACAATTTCTAGATATAACTAAATAAAAAGTTGGCAAAATTTTTTAACATATATATTTTTTATTTGAAATTAGAAGCAATAGAAAACTGGCACGTGTCCTCCCTTAAAAAAAATTAAAATTAAGGAAGATTGGATTGATTATGAACAAACGGACTTATGCTACTTAATGGACCACATCATAAGAATCCAATTATTCAAACTGTGATTATTTAAACTGAAACTTTAAAAATCGAAAACACAAAGACCATCCATTATTACAATTTAAATATCAGCATTTGTAAATAGTTGGAGTATGACATTTACTTGGAGCAGCTTGATTAGCTCACGACCAAAACATTCTAATAAATCGAAGTTCATAAATTTCTCATGTCTTGAACCTAATCCTGCATGGCTAAGTTCATAGTTTCAAACCATCCATTGTTGGATAAAATAATTTCAAAAACCGTGGATCTAGCTAAAAAATCAAAAGAAATTTTAAAATAATAATAATAAAAGTCGTATCAACCCCATTAGGTGCGAAGTGAACTGACAAAAGAGGCAGTCTTCTCTTCTTTTATTCCAATTCAGTTTCAATGAAAATAACAAAATAGCCGACATCTGTGGTTGAAAGGTTGTTGGATGAGCTAGTTGAAGATATTTTTTTATTAATTTTGTTTTTGCCTAGGAAATGGTCAGCTTTTGTGGGGATCCAGAGTTGAAAATGGCACATGTTGCACGCCAAGGATTGATTGATTTTTGCAAACAAGTTGATGCTAATGTTCATAACTAGAGTTTGATTACGAATACACCAACCTAACAGCATTGGATGTATATAAATATTTTTGATATGGTGTGATTAAATTATATTAATTTTTTTTTAAAAAAAAGAAAGCTAAACATCTTCGAATGATTAATTAGGTAACTTCAACATCTCCTTGCCTGTGATTATGACCCTCTTGCTTCTCCTCCTTCTTCTACTTCGCTGAATTCTCATTCCTATGATAGTGATTCAAAACGATAAAACGGTCCTTTTGAATTTAAAACCATTCAAGGAGGGGTCAATGAAGTAATGAACCGAAAATTTTTAAATTCCTGACTAATAATATTTACTACATCAGTCAATTTTGAAAAGAAAGACATTGGTAAAGAATAAATATATGTTTAAATTCATTAAAAATGATAAAAATATTTTTATTAATTTTTTATATTTTATATTTTTTTTCTCTATATATATCATTTCGTCTCTTTTCTTTTTATGTCTTATCTTTTTTTATATATAAAATAAGTATTATTAATTAAAGTAAAATTTAAAAGTGATAAAAATATTTTCATTAATTTGTTAAATTTTCTATATTTTATATTTTTCCTATCTTCGTATTTTTTCTATCTTCATATGTATCATTTTTGTCTCTTTTCTTATTATGTCTATCCTTTTTTTATATATAAACTAAATATTATTAATTAAAGTAAAATTTCTAGTCATGAACCTATTAAGAACTAGATTTTGTTCACATTGAAGAGTGTCCATATGGAGGCTTTTTTTTTATTTTTTTTTTACAAAGAAACTAAGATATTCCTGAAATTTTTAAAAGTACATATAAAGAAGTGCACATCTCTTTAACAATTAGGGCAACCATCATGCTTTACTTTGTTTCTTCAATTGTTTTCGTATTCAATTTGTTTATAAAAATTACATGAAAATCTTACTTGGATTAAACAATGGATTATTACATTGAATGTGAACGAACCTTCTAATCACATATACTTTCCATACCAAATCAAAAGAATAACAACAACTACAACAATCATTCAAATCAAGAACACCGGAAAAAAAAAAAAGAACTCTGAAAATTCAAAGCCCAAGTACCGTCAGCTTCCTTCAAAAGTCCATGTCACATCTACATCCATAAAAAGTCAAGTAAATCCATCATTTCAACCCATCTGTCTTCTCTGCTGCATGCAAATTAAGAATATCACACACCTCCACATACGCCAAACTCGAGTTCTTGTACTATTCGCATCAATTTCTTCCGCAGCCAACATGGGCCCATAAAGAGGAGAATAAGACTTTGTCAAAACTCAAAACAAGCCCAGCCCATTGAAATAAGTAGCAGCACCCACCTAATGGTGCATTTAGTGACTCAAATCTCCCAATACTGATACTATAATTTCTAAAAAGTTTCAATATGACCTTCTTTGTTAAATAGAAAATGGAAGTTAACGAAATACTCAAAATTTTCCAACTTTTTCTTAATCTTCTTTTATCTTTTGTTTCAAAACTTCAAAATACTCAAAAAAGTTTAATAAACTAATTGTGTCATTAGTTGTCATTAAATATTTAATAATAAATCGTTACATTGAAACCTTTAATGTTCGAGTCCTTTATTTACTTGAAAATAAAATACCCATAAATATAAATATGAAATATGGATCAAATATTTTGTCCAAACTTAAAATACCCCATCTTAATTAACAATCATACTTCATCAATTTTCATTAGGCTTAAGGAAAATAATTCTAACATACAAATACAACACTCATATTTTTACGATAGATAATTATATACAACACACTAAAATTGTTATTATTATATATAACATACTAAAACGGTTATCGTTCGCTTTTGGAATTTAAATTTAATATAAATTAGATTGTGAATTGATATTTTTAGTGTAAAAATGTTGAATCTAACTTAGATAATGGAAAATATTGGCTTCTAAATATCCCAAAAGGCATTTGTGTCCAAGTTTCGAGCAACAAAGATTGAAACTTTAGAGAATGCTATTGAAAACTTTTAAACCGGAGGATCTGAAGTGAAATACTATGAAACCCATAGGGATTGGAGTGTAATTAACGCAATCAACGACAAGTACTCCTGCTTGGCGATAAGTCTTCCCTTGTCTAACATTACTCAGCACACAACACAAACGCAAGTACTACTTCTCTTCTCTTATGGTCTACAACTAAAACCATAAAACTATCAAAAAAAGGTGAAACAAATCAGACCAGCCGGCCAACCAAACACCACCAACGCCCGATTAATTCCCTCACTTCAAAACAAAACGCGAAAAGAAAAAATGTCACCAGAATAGTTCCCTTCAATTTCCATAATATTATCCCTTTCCGCCAAAATCCCTAAAATCCTCCTCCCAAAAAAAAATGAAAAATCAAATGGCGACAACCACCACAACAAGCAGTCTAACTGACGGCGGCGGAGGAGCAGGCGGCGGAGCAGACGATCGCGTCATGGCAACAGCACAGCAGATCGTGAACAGTTTAAACACTTCAAAAAACGTTCGTGAAGACATGTTATTAATCCTTTCTAGTTTCGATAACCGTTTATCGAACATATCGGATTTAATCAAAACCGATTCGAACTCTCAATCCTTAATTTTAGAAGCCGCCGAGAAGATCATTCTCCGGTCAGACTCCGGCATATCCTGCACCGTCGGTGCTCTGTCTTGGGATGAGTCACCGGAGGAAGCTAGGGATTATTTATCTGCTGTTGATGAGATTCTTGATATGTTGGATAACTTATCGCTCCGGCCTGATTCGGAGGTTTTGGACCGGGCGGAGACTGCGGTTCAAGTGGCTATGTCGAGATTGGAAGACGAGTTTAGGCATATTTTGATAAGGAATACAGTTCCGCTTGACGCAGAGAGGTTGTATGGATCTATTCGGAGGATTTCGCTTTCGTTTGCGGCGAATGAAGGGGAAATTGATGAGGAATTTGAGAGTTTTGGAGAAGTGGAGACTGAGAGTGTTTGTTATCATGAGAGAGGAGCAAGTTTAGGAGATGATTTGTGTGTTGATTTGATTCATGCCGAGGCGGTTATGGATTTGAAAGAGATTGCTGATAGAATGATACGATCCGGGTATGAGAAAGAGTGCGTGCAGGTTTACAGTAGTGTGAGAAGGGATGCTTTGGATGAGTGTTTGGGTATTTTGGGTGTTGAGAAGTTGAGTATCGAGGAAGTGCAGAAGATAGAGTGGAAGTCTTTGGATGAGAAGATGAAGAAGTGGGTTCGGGCGATTAAGATTGGTGTTAAGGTTCTTTTGAGTGGAGAGAGAAGGCTTTGTGATGTGATTTTTAGCGGGTCGGATTCGGCTAGGGAAGTTTGTTTTAATGAGACTGCAAAAGGGTGTTTGATGCAGATGTTGAATTTTGCAGAGGCAGTGTCTATTGGGAGAAGGTCGTCCGAGAAGTTGTTTAGAATTTTGGATATGTATGACGCGTTGTCTGTTGTTTTCCCGGATTTGGAGGCTATGGTTACAGATGACTTTGTTTGTGGTGAGGCAAAAGGAGTGTTGGCGGGATTGGGATTCGCCGCCAAAGGGACTTTTATGGAGTTTGAGAATGCTGTGAAAAGTGAGACTTCTAGGAAGCCTATGTCAGGTGGAGAGATTCATCCACTTACACGGTATGTTATGAATTATGTGAAATTGCTTGTGGATTATAGTGATACACTGAATTCACTTTTGGAGAACGACGATGATGACGAACTAAATGGATTGCAAAACGACGATGGTGAGAGATTGCAGTTAGAAAGCATGGCTCCTATAACAAGGAGATTGTTGGCCTTGTTATCAACTTTGGAGTCTAATCTTGAGGAGAAATCGAGACTGTATGAGGATGGTGCTATGCAGTATATATTTCTTATGAATAATATTCTGTACATGGTGCAAAAAGTTAAGGATTCAGAGCTTATTAAGATTTTGGGAGATCAATGGGTCCGCAAACACCGTGGCCAAATACGCCAGTATGCTACGGCTTATCTTAGGGCTGCGTGGAGTAAGGCCTTGGCATGCTTGAAGGATGAAGGGATTGGGGGAGTTCAAATAATGCCCCCAAAGTGGCTTTGAAGGAAAGGTTCAAGAATTTTAATGCGTGCTTTGAGGAAATATATAGGATTCAGACTGGTTGGAAGGTGCCGGATCCTCAACTTCGTGAAGAACTTCGAATATCCATATCCGAAAAAGTATTGCCTGCTTATCGCTCATTTATGGGGAGGTTTGGGAGTCAGCTAGAGAGTGGAAGACATGCTGGGAAATACATAAAGTACACACCAGATGATTTAGAGAATTATTTAATTGATTTGTTTGAAGGGACCCCTCTTGTTCTTCACCATCTAAGAAGAAAGAGTTAGTAGGATTCATGACTCTTTAAACAGGTAAGCACTTGTTCTCATCAAGGATTAGAAAATAGAGAGTTTACCTATTTGCTGTATCTGGATCATATGCCTTTTTGTATTTTCTTAGTGTAATGTTTTAAACACAGGCTTCTCAGTTGAACAGTTATCCGTTTATATAAAACTTTGTACATGTATTATAGACCATAGTTTTTTTACTTGTCGATACCTTCTTGTTCATGTATTAGTTTTTTTACTTGTCGATGCCTTCTTGTTCATGTATTCTACTGTCACCAAATCACCATTAGCATACTTTTCCAATTGGCATTTACTATTGGCATCTGCAATTTTTTAGCGTTCGAGCGGCTATGGAATATGCATGAGGGAGAGTAATGGATTGAAGCTAAGAGATGTTATCTTTCTGTTTTGACATCAGTATCACTTAGAAACTCCTAATGATGGAGCAGACTATTGTATTGTATTTGCAAAAAAATTAGATTGCAAATGATTCTATGCAATATCATGCTGGGATAAGGTATTATATTGAGTTGGCAATTTCGAACTAGATTTTTCACTTGAAAATGAAGCGTTAAATGAAAGTGTGATTGAAGGCTTTTCCAACTACCTTTTACTTTGGTTATGGAGGTCCTGAAGTAGAACCTAGAGTGTGCCATTGACAGATAGCAGTTTTTAACAAGATTGTCTGTTGGAAAATGTTGAAGTGTCAAGCATAGAGTTTAGATATTCCAGAGTTTCTTAGGATCTATTAATAAGTTTCTCATATCACTTGAATGTCCATGATTCTAACGTGGGAGGAATGCTAAGGTTAATGTAATTTATTCCCAGGGACAAAATGAATGTACAGTTTATCAAATCCACGCAGACACAAGTAAAGCTTGTCCCTGTGTATATTCTTTGTTATGTTCTGAGTTCCTGTAACTCTGGCCCATCGTAACTAGGTACTCGTGACTGTATTTGGGGTTGTAATTGCCTTAGACAGTGGATTGGTTGTTGAAGTTTGTGAAGATAGAACCAGTTATTTTCATTTCATGTAAGCTTTGTAGATGTAGTTGATTGCTACCAACATTTGAGACTGACTCATAATACGCCCACGTATGATGCATGAGTAGTAGCACAGTGAATGAGGTAGAAAGCTAATTCTAACTTTAGGCATATTTTTTAGGGTGACATTTGAAAAGAATAAAAGGAGTTCATGTAGAAATTGGTTGGCGTTGTGAGTATCTTCTGCTTCCTTTGGTGTTGATTGAATTTGCATGGTTTTTGGAGTAATTCTGTCAGGCCTTCGGAAGGCTTCACTAATGCCTATTTTCTGAAACAAAGTAATATCCAAATAGCGTAAAATTTTGTTTGAACGTATCCCTTATGGCCATATAGCGCGGGGAAGTACTTCTGTCTAATAACAGATTGTTTGAGAATAGGCTGTGAAGTCTGAAGTTATGGATTGATAAATTGTTGATTGGCTCCATCTTATGGAAGATTCTTTATATTTTGTTTAAGGAATCCCTAGAAACATATTTCTGATGAAAATAGTTCGAGCCAGGTGATTAGGTTGGAGAAATGCCTCGGCGACTGAGAATCCAAGCTTCTGTCTGATGTATCCTGTCATGCTTACTTTTTTAGCTGTTATTCTGGGTCACTTCTGACATGTTGAGCATAAAGGTTAAAGATGGTCTTATAATGGTTGGAAGAGAGATCTTTACTGCTGTTATGTTTGTCACAAAATGAACAAGGGAAAGGATGAAAACGTTGGCTCTTTTTTAGAGGGATTTTAGCCCATTGTCTGCTCCAGTGAGTGCTTGTGCTCTCTTTTTAATGTCCCAATACTCCTAAGGTGAAACTTCCGAATTTGTCGGCAACTGCAAAGTGTTTCTGGAAAGAAAAGGCCCCATTCAATAATGGTTTAAGGCAGGTGGTTCATGGTTGGCTTTTTGTCACTTATCTGAACTCAACCTGATGGGGGCACGAGGTTCCGGAGCAAATGTCGACTAGTAAACATGCCATGTCGATTGCTTAAAGCCAAGGAATACGATTCAGAGGGCCAGATCATTATGTGTTTTAATTGCCTTTTCATCAAAAATGTTGGCCTGGCTCTCGGTTAGCTTATTCTTGGTACAACCTTGATCAGACAAGTTACATCACTTGTTTGCCTGGATGTGAAAGCACCACTGCCCATATTAAGTGGAGACATGTGAACCACTCTGGTGTTTTCATCCAAAAAAAATTGGTGTGATGAGCTCTAGATTCAAACGGATGAAATGAGGCATGAATCTTACCATTGACCAATTATCCAAAAGACAACTGTTGTAACATAGGAATGCCCGTGGGATTTGTTGCTCCCATATGCAGCAACAAGGAGGCTCGACCTAGCATGGACGAGGGAGATTAAATGTCTTCATTTTAAAAATAGGTAATCTAGTGGCTTGAACTTAAAAACAACGTTTGGATTCCATAAGAGAGGACATTTATTAAAAGATTTATTTGGTTCTTTGCTTGAGGAGAAAACGTCTCTACCCACGTATGAGACATTCAGAAAAGGTTCCTCTTTCTTGCTTGAAATGATGGAAATTGTGGATTCGTTGTGGAATGTAGTGTGAAGACGGTCCTCAACAGTCTCTTGATACAATCATCCACTCTGATGCTATATACACTCCATTTTTCCTCAAATTAATTAATTAGGTAATTTAATATACTCCATTTTCCTTCAAATTGATTAAGCGATTTAGGTTTTTTTTTTTTTTTTTTTTTTTTTGGAGGGGTTTTAGCATGGGTCCAAACTAGGTAATAAATGGATTGAATTAAAAATAAACCCCATTCACCACTAGACTTTAGACCGCACAAGAATGAATACTAGTATTCTAGCGAAGTTAACTTCTATGCTTAGTTTTTAGGACACATTAGGAAGATTAGATTAGTGGGTTCGGAGAGCAAGATTAGCTAAAACAAAATCTAATTGTTCCTTTATTTAGTCTTTCTTAACAAGTTAAAGCAATTCATCCAAAAAAAAAAAAATTGATTTTCCCAGCTCAAATCTCACTATTCAAACACGAGATAACATGATATGATTTTAGTGGGTTTACTATAAATATCGACCTCCAACAATTACGAAGGGGGATTATTTTCCAACTTTTGCCTCTTTTATAATTTTTTGATTTTTTACTCACCCTCTCTCAAAACTCTCTCACTCTCACACCACACAACTCCTAAAGTTTTATCTGTTTATATTTTGACCACACGTCTACTGGCTACTTTGACTTGCTTCTTGCTTCACTTTCAAGCATTCTACTTGAGTGGTTGATCATTGCTCATGTCGTTATCTACCTACTCGATATATGAAACTTTCAGATTAAAAAGATAGGTAAATAGATCATCAATATGTTCTTATATAATATCTAAAATCTCTCGTTTGCTTTTAGATTTTCAATGGCATCTCTTTTGTTCTTGAAATTTTTTTAAAATGTTCAAACTCGTCATTCCGATCAAATTTTCAAACCATGGATAAATTTTTGATCGAAATACCCTTTACTAAAAAAAAAATCACATGACCTATATGATCCATTTTTGAAGTCTTTAGAATTTATTTATTTATTTATTTATTGCATTTCAATTAGGGATAGTTCAATAAAAAAAATTATGGTAAAAAAAAATTGATCAAAAGGACAAATTGAATATTTTAAAAAATTTCAAGAATAGATTGGATGCAATTGAAATTTTAAGGATAGATGGAAGACTTTGGGTATTATATAAAGATAAATTAATCTATTTACCTTTAAAAAAGTTTTTTTAAAAAAAATAGAGTCATCACCTAGTACTTTAAGAAGATTAAGAATTTTAAATTGCACTAGTTCTAGAAAAATAGGCAAGGAGTTGATTATATTTTTAAAAAATAATAATCATCTAAAATCATCATTTTCTAATAAGGCTAGCTTACTTGTTTCTATTCCTAAATTCATTTTATGTACTTCATTATTTTCTAAACCTATTTGCAGGTCTATTTTTAAGTCAGGTCCATATGAACGTGGAGATTTAATTCTTTATATTTTATTTGTTCAAGCCTTTGGAATCTAAAACTGGTAGGGTTTGAAAAATAGGCTTGACCGTTTATTTTTGGATTAAGTCTAAAAATTCGAGTTTTGTGGTTTGAGCATCAATCGGTCAAATTAAAGATTTTTGATGATTTTAAAGATTATTGAAAACAAACTAATTATTAGAGAATGATTCTAGAAGTCACGATCTTGAATGGTTAGCACATACATAAAAAAAAACGTTTGCAAAATTATTTGTGGAATTTTATTAAATTATCATCAAATCTTAAAATAAAAAATCTCGTAAATGTAATATCAAATTCAATTAATTTTTAATATAAGAATATATATAAAAAATATGATAACAGAAAATGTAAGATTTGAAATGCAAACTTACGGACAACATGATGTGAAATGCAATAATTAAAATCTTGACAAAAAAAAATGTTTTCAACTTTTTGCATAAAAAAAATTGTTTTCAACCTCAATGGTTGGTCAGCATGACCAGCAGGGTTGTTGGATGTTACCAACAGCCTTATGTTGTTCTGACCAGCCCTTGCATGTTAAAAAAAAAAAAAAAAAAAAAAAAAAAAATTGTGAGAGAGAGATAAAGGTTGTGCCTTGAAAAAAAAAAAGCATGAAAAATCATACGTTTTTTTTTTTTTCATCTTGTGACATGGATATTATAATCAGAAATTTATAAAGCAAAACTTTTTTTTAAAAAAAATTAGGGTTTCTTTATATAGGCATTTGAATAAAAATCTCATGGTACCCTTAATAAATCATATTGGGTTTAGTAGATCCAAAACAACCCTACAAGTAATTGATTTCTTTTTTTCACAAAATAACTCATAGCAAACCTACAAACTTTTACTATTTATTTTTTTTGTGCGTTGGAAGCCTCATGGCTAACCTATCGCGTCTTTCACCATTTAGTTGGCATGTAATGATAGACTCACAATGTCTTTGACAATTATTGTCGGATTATTTTTCCTAACTTATTTTCTATATATTACAATATATGATTGCATGAACACCTTTACCGGCAATCTTGTCCGTGTCAAAAGTTAAGTGTATATACTCAATTTTTTACCAAAATTAATTAAGTAATTTACCAAGTTTATTTTCTTGGCTTTGGAATGGGTTAATGCTACACAACAAATGGACTAGACTAAAAATAGACCTCGTCCAACATAAGGCTATAGGCCGTGCAAGAATTGACACATGTATTTTAACAAAACTAGTATCCATGCATTATCTTTATGATGCATTAAGGAGATTGACTTAGTGGGTTCATAGAAAAGTCCGCAAAGAAAAACCTAATTGTTAATTTTTTTTTTTTTTAGTTTTTGTTAGCAAGTTGAAACAGTTTAACTCAAAGAGACCTAATTTTTTCAACTCAAATTTGACTGTCTAAATATGAATGATGTGGGATGCTTCTAACGATCAAAGGTCAACCTCATTTCAATATAAATACCAATCTTATAACAATTATGAGGGATGATTATTTTTCAACTTTTGCATCTTTTTACAAACTTTTAACTTTTGCTTACACTTCTCAAAACTCTTTCACTCTCACACCATATAACTCTTAAAACTTTTTCTATTTGAATTTTGACCACACAATCTCAAAAATCTCTCACTATCACTCCACACAACTCCTAAAGCTACTACATTTGTTTAGATATTGACCATATTTTGTTCACACTCTTTCAAAACTCTCTCACTCTCACACCACATGTTGGGTTTATACTTAAAGTCTAGTCCATGAGTGACCTTAATATAATCTTTGAAGAAATAAATTAGGAAAAAGATTGAAGTGAAAAAGAATTAAATAGGAAAAGGACTATTGTGAAACTAAAAAAAAAAAAATCTTCTTATTTTGTTTTTCTATTTTTGCCAACTTTTGTGCATATAAAAAGAAAGTTTTGGTATGCCTTTTAGTATAGTTACCCAAAGAGAGTAATTGGAGAGAAAAGAAACGAAAGTACGGATTTTTCTTTTTTTACTAATTTTATAGAAAGAAAGTAAGCATTTATTTGGTGCACAAAATATTATAGTTTTTTTTTTAATATTGAATACTACAAGCACATAGAATTATAGTGTTTAAGATGATGATCTCACACAACATTGAACTTTGTAAAAAACATAAAAATTTCACGAGATACCAAGCTTTCTTGGTGAGACAAATTTAGCTAGAGAGGTAACTTGTATTACTATCATTATTTTTTTTTCTCAAGTTCATAGAAAAACTTGAGTGATTGTATTATTTTTTTTATTATAGTGAATTATTTTAGAGTTGGTTCCGTAGTTTTTTCCTCTACTATAGAGAGGATTTTTCACATAAATTTGGTGTTCTTGTAGTTGTACTCTTGTGATTAATTTATTTTATACTCTTAATTATTTTGTGTTTATAGCTTAAGTATTTTCTCTGGAAATTTAATTTACACATAGTGGAATTAAATTTCCAAATGTAGTATGAGAGCTCGATAGGAATATTTATGTAAATTAGATGAAAACAAATAATTCAAAAACCATTATCAAGTTGATGACTTTAAATTATTCGATTTGGAATCTAAGAATGGAGAATTTACTTTATTATCATGATTTATTTGATCCAATTGAATTAGGTAAAATCAAACTAATTATCAAGACTAATGATGCTAAAAACAAAAACATAAAAAAGCTATTAAAATTATCAAACAATGGGTGGATGATAGTGTATTTTATCATGTATCTAAAGAGAAAGATGCCCAAGAACCGTGAAAAAATTAGAGTATGTAATAAAAAAAAAAAAAAAAGAAAAGAGGAGGAGGAGGAGGGGGAGGGGATCGGGTTGGTATAAAAGGGAGCGATGAATCGTCCGATTTTTCTAGAAATTTCTTCTCCTTTCTCTCCCTCTCTCACGCCACTTTCTCTCCCAAAACTTCTCCCAACTTTCTCTTTAATTCCTAAGTTAATCCATTATTCAATTAGCTTAGGAAGACCATAAGTAAAAGGATTCAAGTAGAGTTTAGCTAGCTTTGAGCTTGAGAAGCTTAGAGAACTAAGAAGGATTTCGGATTTGAAGAGCATAGTGTAAAGGTAAGATTTATGGTCAATTGATCTTTGAATTGTGATGCTTGTAAGTAGTTAATGATAATATTGAATTGGAGTTACTTTATATTGTAAATTGCTTAAGGAATTGCTTTGATTAAGGTTAAAGTTTTAAAACCCATTTAAGGAAAAATGATTCTAAGTGATTATGATTACTTGAATGATGTTTAATTATCTTGGATAAATAAAATAAAAAGTTAACTTGAAGTAAATTGAGTGAATTTGAGAAATTGAGAGGTTGAATAAGATGAATAGTGCAAATCTAAAAATTTTGAAATATGAGGAATTAAGCTATGTAAATGCAATTAAAGGTTAATGGAATGAGCATTGGATGAGTTAGGATGGAATTGATTATTTAATTGAAGGTTGAGTGATTAAGGGTTTAAATTAGAAGGCTATCATAGAATTGATTATCTAATTAAGGATTGATAATGTAATATAATTAGATGATTGTTGAAATTGGTAGAGAGACTATAAAATTAGTTTAATTCTATCCTTATGAGTAATCTTGTATTTCCAATTCTAGAATAATTCATTATTTAGATTATTCCTTATTATGTGATTTTGATAGTTGTCCATTATTATGCTATTAGATTCCTCGGAGCAGGCGACTCCTTCATAACCACCTTGACTCTGTTCGGTTCTTCGTTGTATTATGAGTGGATATTATATAATGTATTGTGTTTTAAATTCCTTGAATTATACCCAACATACATCATCGATTTGAGAAGGATTTAGAAGCATTGCATTCAAACTTAGATGGGAACGGACATCATGAATTTTAAAATATTTTTCGTATCAAAATGATTTGATGTGAATGGACAAAGAGATTTTGAATGTGTTAATGGCTTTGATATGTGCTTTTGGAATTGAACTTGAATGTCTTGTACCAATTATTTTGAGTATCCGTATAATTTTTGAAAATGCATGCATGGTATTTGATTGGTTTGAAAAATGTATACACATGTTTGGTTTTTAAAAAAATGTTTTCAAGACCCTAGAGAACCTAGCTACCTAAGGTAGCCTTTAAGCTCAATGATACGAGGCTCCAACTAGCAAGAGAGGTATAGCGTTAGCCCGTATGTTGGCCAACATTTGAAAACCTAGTCGGGAGGGGCGTGACATTTGGGTGTTCGCACTCAATGATATATGTTATTACCCCACGGGTGTATAAAAACCTATATATGAGATTTCATATGAACACGATATATGTACAATAAGTGTTTCAATGATTTGATACAAAATGGTTTTGAACCATTTTATTTGTAACGTAAGATGTGTTTTTGATATGCATGTATTTTGAGAAATAAGCATTGCATTTTGAGGTGAATTTAAAAGTATCGTCTTTAGTCTATTTCTCTCTCTTAGTATGTTATATAATGTCTACTCACCGAGTTATTGATCACTCATCTCTCATTATTTCAATCTTACGGGATATTGAGGGACTGCTCATTGCTTTATTTTGGTTACTTTTCATGAAGTCGGCACTTTAGCCTTACCTTAATTGTAATTCCTTAGAACCTATTTTTGTTTTAAATTATAATCTTAGATACTCTACGAGTTATAGGCTGTGGGTCTTGTGTTAAAGCTTAATTATGAATGTTGATTTAGAGAAATGTAAGGATAATGTTGTATTAGGAATTAATTATGGATATGGATTAAGAAATACAATGATGGCATTAAAATTTTGATTTGTGTTTGAAGCATATAATGTGATGGATATTAGTTTGGAATATTATGAGATGAAATAATAGTTGATGATATCCGATTAGTATAAGTATTCGAAGCTTGCTTAGGTCAAGTGGGCCTCATGTTTTTCTCGATTCTCATGCCAATCATGGCCCACTCCCGGGATCGTGATAAGAAGATTGCATGGAATAGAGCTTATTCGATTAGAAAGCTTGTAAATTTAAAATATCAAGATGGAAGGTCTATTGCTAAACACTTGAGTGGCTTTTAGGATTTGATTAACGAGTTGATAACTATAAAAATAATGCTCAATAATGAGTTACAAAAAATATTACTATTAGGGACTTTGTTAAACGGTTAGGAGACTTTGGTTGTGACACTTGATAATTCTACTTCGAATAATGTTTTGTCATTTTTATGGTTAAATATAGTTTATTCAATGAAGAAACAAGATGAAGATGAAATGATAGTGGATGAAGCATAAGCTCTTGTCATAGAGAATAGAGGGAAAAGTTGGAATAGAGAACTTAGTGAACACAATGAATCAAAAAGCAAATCACAATCTAGTGGCATTTTAAAATGTTATCATTATGACGGAAAAATTCACATCAAGAGAAATTGCAAGACATAGAAAAAAGGACAACAAGATAATAAGAACACCACCGTAGTATTAACTTTAGATTAGGATGTGGTGATACTTTCATATAGAAAGAAGAAGTGTGGTGTTGTAAATCTTTACGTTAAATAAATTGTTGACTCGGCGACTACATATCATGCTACTTCTAGGAAGAAATTTTTTACTATAGATAAAATTAGTGATTTTGGTAGAGTAAAGATGGACAATAATAGTTATGCTACTGTTTTAAGAGTTGGCTATGTGTGTCTAATGACATATACATTATACATGTTGTATACTAACTTTGAAAGATGTGGTGCAAGTATCGAATTGATGCCCGAATTTGACTTCTACTCGTGCTTTGAATATGTCGGATATTATAATTATTTTAGTGGTAGAACATGAAAATTCACCACGGATATTATAATTATTTTAGTGGTAGAACATGAAAATTCACCACGGATATTAATTAGTGGTAGAACATGAAAATTCACCAAGAAATCAATAGTTGTTTCTAGAAGTGATATTTATGATAAACTATATAGGAAAATAGTATAGTTGATCGGACCTATAAATTATGTAATTATATATAGAACTTATCTAAAATTATGGTCTAATGACATACTCAAATGAATGAAAAAGTCTTGAAAAATTGTTTTACTTATGCCAAATAGATTGCCACATATGAAAGAATATTGAATGAAGAAAATGAAATTGATATCAAGCCAAAAGTTAGTAATGATGATCATATAAACAAAATAAGTGCTAAGCGAGGACGAGTAGGACCTCTCGCTTTATAATATAGAGTCTCGGATGAGTAGGTTTATTGATCAATATCACTCTTTTACTAAGAATTCTAGTTCTAATAATGTTTGTTAATGGACTAGGGGAAGCTAAATAACTTATGTACTATTTTGACTTATGATAAAGGTTAGGAATCAAAATCTAATAATTGACAATATCATTGACTTTGTGAGTGAATAGAAAAACAGTTGATAATGCTGAGAATGATTCTTCAAAATAAAGATCATTCCGATATATCTATAAAATTGATAACATGCGAGAAGAATGGATTGTACGCCAATGTAGCTGGCGTGAACTCTAGATGATGAGTTGGGATTTTTCCTTCATAGATCGAAGGGGAGATTTATTGGATACATGCTTAAGGTACGACCTAATGACTTATCGTAGCATAACCTATGAAGAAATAAATTAGACAAAAGATTCATATAGAAAAAAATTAAGTAAAAAATAATTATTTAAGAAAAATATTAAAGTTAAATAGAAAAATGACTATTGTTAAACTAAAAAAAAATTATTTTGTTTTTCCTATTTAGCCAACTTGTGTGCACATAAAAAGAAAGTTTTGATCTTTCTTTTAGTACGATTGTTAAAGAGAGAAAAGAAAAGAAAAGAAAAGAAAGTAAGAATTTTTTTTATTCTTTTGATGAATTCTATAAGAAGAAAACAAGAATTTTCTTGGTGCATAAAATATTACGGTTTTGTCTCATATTGATTTATTTATACCATAGTCATGGAGGCGGTGTTCAACATAGTGATATACAAACTAGAGTGATTCTATTGCTTTCTTGATTATAGTAGATTATTTTAGAATTCATCTTGCGGTTTTTTTTCTACAACGAAATTTCACATAAATTTAATGTTCTTGATTGATTTATTTTGTATTCTTAATTATTGCGTATTTTTTTATTCTATTATTTTCTCATAAAATCTAATTTACATAAAGTGAAATTAAATTTCCAAAAGCACACAATTTCTAAAGCTTCATACCACACGTTTGCTCGCCGGACTTATGTTTTACTTGCATTGTCTACTTTTTCTCTTACGTTTCTCAATACTTATATTTATTCTAATTATTTACTTGAACATTGTTGTCATAAGAGAGAAAAGCTTTTTTGGTGCCCAACCTTTCAATTTTTTTCGTTTTGATGCCCAATTGTTGATTTCTCATGATTAACTACCCAAGCTTTGATTTTTTTTATTTGTTTTGGTGCCTAAGTTCATCTGAATCCTAATTTTGTTGACGTGTTTGACGAGATCTATCAAATGATGGTCAAAAAATGCTAAATGATAGTCAACATTGTCACATCGGCATCTCATACTCTCATGTAGCTATGGGCACTCAAATAAAAAAAAAAAAAATCAAAGGTGAGACATTAAAACGGAAAAAAAATTAAAGATTGGGTACCAAATATATAGTTTTTTTAAAGAAATTTATTGTCTCGAGATTGCAAAATTAGTTCAATAATTTCTAATATATATTTTTTGTATCATACTTGTGGCATTTTTTTTTTACTTATCAATGATAATTTTTATTACTCTGTATGAGTTAAAAATTACTTTTTAAAAAATTCTAAATCATTTTACATGTCTAGATAAATTTAAAATTATGTCATTTAATCCAAATTTATATAAGGTCCAATTAAGATTAAATTTAGAAAAATAAAAGACATATAAGATCCAATTATGATTGCTATTTGTGGAACAAATGGTTGATCAATAGAGAATATTATAAAAAAATAAAAATTGCTTGCTTTGTCTAGAGAGAAAATTTATCAACATATCATGGATAACATAACCTTATCGTAGCCAATAACTTGATGAACTTCTTATAATAAGCGGAGATGGGATAGAATCAACATAAATAAATTTAGTAATCAATTTTTTTTATTTGAGTATTTAAAATGTAATATTTATTGTAACAATGACGATAATGATAGAGAGAATAAATAAACTGTGAATTAAACTAAAAAGTATCATGGGTGAGAAAATTTACTAATATATCATAGGTGACATAACCTTATTGTAGCCAATAACTTATTAAACTTCTTATAGTAAGCGGAGATGGGATAGAATCAACATAAATCAATTTAGTGATCAAATTTTTTGATTTGAGCATTTAAAATGAAATATTTTTTGTAGTGATGATGATAATGATAGAGATAATAAATAAAGCTGTGAATTAAGCTAAAAAGTAAATGCATTATAAAAATTACTTGTGCAATTAGCATAATAATAAGAAAATATGCATGCATGTAATTGTTAATGTTTTTAGAATTTAAAATTATATGACTTTTAATATAAAAAAGAAAGCTTCGAGAGATTATATATATATATATTACGAAAGTATAAGAAATATATGAAATTTATTTATAATAATAATAAAAAGATATATCGAGTATAAGAAAGAGATAAACATTTGATGTGAGAAAACTAAAATAAATTTTTTGAAAAAACCTATATTTTTTATGTTCAGCCATTGATCTATATTTTTTCTATTTAAATACACAATCTTTAATTATTATTTTTTTCTATTTCAATATCTAACCTTTGATATTTTTTTTTCTTTCCTATTTCAATGTCAATAGCTACCTGAAAATATGATATACTGATGTGATAGAGTTGCCTACCTAGTGGTATTTTTTTATGTCACGTAAAAGATCTCATCAGACATGTTAGCAAAATCAAAATTCAGATGAACTCAAATACCAAAAAATCAAAACTTAATAGCTAACTATAAGAAATCAACAATTGGACATAAAAACAGAATAAATAAATAAATAAATAAAAATTTAAGACACCAAAAGAGCCTCTCTCTCTTTTCAGAAACCACATCGCTATTTTTCTACATTTTGACCACTCTAGCGCCTATTTATTAATTCTCAAAAACTCCTAAACCAGGTAGCAGCGAAGGAGACCTCATCCCTGCGTTCAAAATAAAAGACAAAAATAGAACACATTGCAACATGCAGTGCCAAAAATCAATATTCGGCTGTCTACCATGCTATGAATTTTGCTCTCTCAGATTCCGCAATCCACTTCTCCAGCCGAGCTAGGAATGTTGCACAGCTTCCATGCAGGACAAATGGAACGACCTTGACCCATAAAACAATAAAAATCCAACCTTGGAAGTTTTTGGAACCAGCTCTAAGCTTTTTGATCGGGCTTACCATCATGTCATTCATTCAGTGTTCTTCTCCTCCGCCAACTATGACCTAACGAAGCATAGTGGAATTGTTCCAATAAAGAAAATCTCAATTCTCATTTACAATAAACTAAAACATATCAGATGCTTGCTGCTTAATTGCAAAGCATAAGAATCACCACCCAAAATATAAATGGAAAGAAAAACAAAAAGAACAAAACAGACAATACACTTGGAAGTAACTGTAAAAACGTGCAATTTACTTCTTGGAAAACTCAGCACTCAGCTTAACGAGGACAAGCTGAAGAAGTCTTGCTTATTTGATTTTAACACGAAGGAGCACAAGAGTGAGTTCTGTGATACATCAAGACAAACAGAAAGTGAAACAAAGTCGGACTGGAGGAAAACTAATTACAAGGGTGCTAATCTATGTCACAACCACCACGTTTGCCGGGTATCTAACAATCAGAAGGAGATTAGCAGAAGCATTTGATGAACACAGTCAATTACTGGGGAATGAGTAGACCATTATAATAACGCTTAAACTCTACAGTTCGAAGGCAACGGCAGCACTCCATCAAAGAAATCACCAAAGTAGCCATGGGGCTCATGTACAAGCCTTGAGATTATATCTCTCAGTGTGATCACCCCCTCCAGATTCCCAGCATCATCCACAACATATACCCGATGGATTTTCTCAGAGTCAAGCTTCATAATCAATTCTTTAACAGAGTAGTTTTTTGTGCATATCACCATGCCACTCACAAAAGGTGAGTTTTCTTCAAGCTTCTTCAAGTGGCTTCTAACTGCCGTCGAGAAGTTCTTTGCTGTGATAGATCTGTCAAAAGTATTTCAACTGAGAGTACTGAAATGGATAAAAGCTTGATGCCAAACTGAGAGAATACAAAATTCAGTTTAAAGAATGATTAACTGATTTTTACCCCTTCGAGCCCATGACCCTCAGACATTCATGGATTTACCAACATGACTTAGCAAAAAAGAAAAAATACATAAATTGTTTTAGCTCAACCAAATCAATTCTGCCAGCAAGCGCTGTAAATAATTGATCTTCATCAAAGGTTGCAATTTCATAAGCTTTCAAATGGACTCTGAATACCAGCTTATTATTGTCAACAAAATCCTTGTAAATTTAACCAATATGAACAGGCATATCGTAGGCGCCTTAAGGACTCGAACTACAAAACACAGGACATTTTGATAATGAACTATCAAACTAACCACAGTACTAGTAAAAACAGGAGCTACAAACCTATAATCGTGGTAGATCTCCGGTGCAGTTAAAAGGAACTGGACATCTCTTATACTTATGTTGCCAATGACCTTTTTCCCACTAATATCCACAATAGGTATTGCTCCAATTCTCTTTTTCCTCATCAGCTTAAAAGCCTGGAGCACTGGTTCTTCCTCATATACCTAAAACAGGCAAGTGACCATTCAGGTGAGTATCATTAACCTGTAAATCTTCAAAACAACATATTTTGCTTGAAAAAAGCACCAAGGGAAAATGAAGAGTGCTTAACAACCAAGAAAAACCTGGTCTTTGTTAAGGCCAGGGTTTCAAATGTGCCATTACCATCTCGATTTATTTGCATGCCCAGATCAAAGATTCGATGGTCCAGTATCCAACATAAATTCACACATACAGAAAAATGATTCATCCATGCACTGTTAAACGCAATATACTGACCAAAGCATGAGATGAGCATGTATGCAAGTCATCCTGAATCCACATAAAGAATACTTTATGGAAAAAAGTGACGGACCTTGACTACATGATCAGGGGCCATCAAGGGAAGACCAATCTCAGAAAGTTTCTTTGTTCCCCAACTTTCAAACCATTGAAGCCCAGCACATTCCGCTAACATGTGAATAACAGAAGATTGAGTGACAATGTTGTCAATCTTCGCCTCACCCAGATCAACCACAGGAACGCTTTTCATTTTGTAATTCGATAGCAGCAGAAGCATGGTCAGGAATGAGTTTGATTTCTGTAAAGCGAGAAATGGTGCCCAACGGAATGACCCTGCAATGTCTCGAACCTGTATGATTTCAGGTTAGCATGAATTGTCCAATGCAATATAAGGATTAACAAGCTTTGTATTATCATCAAAGAGAGAACCAGAACCTTTGTGTTCTTGTAGAATTCAGAAGAAGTCAGTGCCTCAAAAAAATTTCCAGAAGTTGCTTGAGCATCTTCAGGGCCTAAAGTCCCAAAACTAGCAGCATTGGTCACTCTATTAACAGCTACTTCAAGAGCTGATCCCGAGGTTGGACTCCTGGGTGACGGAGGTTCCGACTGTCAAAATAAATAAATATCTTTTTTTTTCAAGAGATTTCCAGAACACAAGAATAAAAGACAAAAAAATACCATACATATCATTCTCATAGTTGAACAGATTGAAAAGAAAAGAAATTTTCGATTGCTATCACTTTATATACAAGTACAGACAGGATCATAGGCAAAATCAATGAATTGAGAAAAATAAAGCACAAACTGGATCGTAGGCAAGATCATTGAATTGAGAAAAACAAAGCACAAACAGGATCATGAGGAGCATCAATAAACAAAGAAAAACAAAATTCTTGTCTATCCCATTCTCTCAAAATCAGACACGTCATTTCCTGATCTCTCTTTGCGTCTGCTTGTCATAGAACAATCTCAATATCCACTGTTATAAACTGAAGAACAAATCAAATAAACAAGCATGCCTTCATTTATTTTTCTTCTCCAATTTCTAGTACGAAATAAACAGAATATACGAAGATACTTGAATCATTTCATTAGTCAAAACAGAAAAACAAGGTTGGCGAGCTAGCTAACCAACCTGATGCAGAATCCACACTACAATCCCAGCGAACTCAACAACCCCAATGTATCTGTCAATCCAACTAGCATCCTCAAGAGCATCGACGTCCACCACAGGAGCACTAAGAATCTTGTGCTCTGCAAGTATTTGAACAGCCTCTGCTAGACTGGTGTCTGATTTTATCTCGATCACTACAAAACCAAATAAATCAAAAAACAAAAAAGGAGTCACTAGGAGATCTTTTTCTACAGCAAAACTCCATCAAGAACAAAAAAGGTATCAAAAAGTTCCACTCTTGATCATAAACAACCAAAACAAATAAACCGATCATGATCACCATGATTCCAAGCTTTAACATACAATTTACAACTTAACTCAAGTGGGATATCCATTATTTACCTTGAGAAGAAGGAGCAGGAGGGAAAGCAGAGACAGGGATACTCTCAAAGCAAGCGTTAAGTTTCTCAGTTGGACTTAACTGTGGTTCTTGAACATCCCATAAATCCTCAACTTTCATTCCCAGCCTTGCCTCTGGACTTTTTGGACTATCTTGCATAACCTCATGAACAACATCACTTTCCCTTCTCATAAGCTGCATGCTTGCCATTTTTTCACCACTCACCAATCTCACTTCTCTGTATATAAAAGTCTGCTACCGCGAGTGTTCTCTCTCTTTTTCTCTGTGTGCGCAAATCCAAGACGGAGTCTTTCCCTTTACTTTTTTTATTACAATGCTGACAATGATAGCATTTCTTTTCTTAAATAACTACAAGCGCTCCTTCCTTTAATCCCCTACCACCTATCTCACTTTACTCTCCTTATACCCACATTTTAACTCCGTTTAAAATCATTCTTCCCTTTTTTTTTTTTTTTGCAAAAAAAATAAATTTACATTATTTTAAAAAAAATAATGATTTGGTTAAATGCAGCATCATGGATGCATAATATTAAAAATAATATATATATATATATATAGTGTATTTTACTTTCAAAGTTTTGTAAATTATTTTAATTTTTATATTATTATCTTGGTTTCTAATTTATAAATCAAAAATATTTGATAGATTAATTTAAATATAAATAATAAACTCAATTTTGATTGTAAAAATTGATTTGGATACGCTTTAATTTTCAATATATATATATATATATATATATATATATATAATAACTTCTACGATTCAAGTTGATTATTTTAAACCAAATATATGATATAAATAGGGCAATGAGAAGTTGGTTAAAAAAATATTATTATTTACATCATATAATAATATAAAAAAAAATGTAAAGATTTTTTTTAGGTGTAGAAAAAGAAGTAGAAATGTGTATTTGGGATTTGGAACACGTGGAGGGTAGGGAAGAGTGAGGGAGCATTGATGGTGATGTAGAAGAGTGGTCAAAGTATTTGACGAATTATATGGGTTAAGCTTATCCTGGTAGCCCAACAGATTTGTTTCTTATTTGAGGAAGGGACCTTTCTTATCCGATCCTTCATGGCGGCCACTTGCGTGGCAAACTAGTATGCGCCACAGCGTGCATTGCGCACCCCACTATGGCCCCTTGGAAGTTTGACGTTGACTGAATGACCTGGACAATGACGTGGCTTTGATTTTGACATGTGCCTATTACTAAGTAGTTGTTGATATTTTTGCTGATGCCACGTTTTGGCTTCAACAGTTAAGATTCTTCTTTCAATAATTGGAGCTATTTTGGCTTTCATGGAGGAGGGGGTAAAGGGGTATCGATTAATTTGAAATCGGCAAATGATGGATCATATGCTACTTCTATTGGTTTTGTAGTGTGAAAAAAGAAAAATTTATGAGATGATATTTATTTTTTGGAAGCATGCTAATCATATATTTTTAAATGTTATTTAATACAATTAACTCACTTCTTTTTTTCAATCAAAATATTATCAAATTAGTTTACATATTGATCGAAATTAATTTTTTAAATGATTTTAAAAAACACACTTGTCTATCAATCTAATGTATTAAAAAAATTTAATAAATTCTTATAAATAGTGCTATGTTATAAAAGAAATAGTAACAATAGTAAAATTAAAGAGAAAGATGGTAATAAAATGAATTTATTATAAAATAAAGTGAATACAAGATATAACAATTCCAAATAATCTCTCAATCTCTACAAAATACTTGAATTTCTCATAAACAAGCAAGCCTATTTATAGGCTTTAAAATTAAGAAGAGAATTGAAAATGACTATGAACTATTAAAAGATGTATAAATAATTGAATTAATTGCATCATATTTTCAATTTTTTATATTGAATGGTGAATTGAATCACATGAGTAGTGAGAATATAAAATGAACATTCATCATTTCATAACATCTGTCCTTTGAATGTCCATCGTATAATGAACATACCTCGTTAAAATCTTATAAGGAAAAAACCCAATGGGAAAAAATCATATTGAAGGAAAAAATAATACAATATTTCTTATACACATTAATCTCAATATTGGGCTCCTTACATTGAAAACATCATTTGAGATCTCTAAGATGATGCATTTCAATCTTGTGAATCATCTTCTCAATAGTTGTAGTAAGTAATGTTTTAGTGAATAAATCTAATGTATTGTCATTTGATCGAATTCTTCTTTTAATTGAATTATGCAACCGAGCATTATCTTTATATGATATTGTTCGAACTTCTTTTGCTAATAGATAAACCGCATATCTCTCGGATATGATAGATCATTGATCTTAGCCAAACATATTCTCGACTTGCCTCGTGAATTGATATTTCGCATGGTTTGAATATTTAGCGGCTATAGTTTGCTTATAGAACATCATGATATAGTTGTACCACCAAGTATAAATACATAACTTGTTTGTCATTGAGTTTTATATGGATGAGATAAATAACATGCATCCGCATAACTAATTAAACTCGACTTTGATTTATTTGAATAAAATAAATATCATATCAATTTTTTCTTGGAGATAATGTAGGAAATATTTAATTTCATTCCAACGTCTCCGTATTGGAACAAAACTATGATTTGCTAATAAATTTATAGAAAAAATCATATAAGATCAAGTATTATTAGCAAGATATATTAATGCACTAGTGGCATTAACATATGATACTTCAAGACCAAATAGTTCTTCGTTATCTTCTCGAGGTCAAAAGGATCTTTTTGAATATCAAGTGAATGAACTATCATTAGGCTAGTTAATGGATGATCTTTATATAAAATAATTATAAAACTTTTTCTATATAAATTGATTGATAAATAAAAATATCATGATATATAGTTGTACGTCATGATATAGCTATACCACCAAGTAGAATACATAACCTGTTTGTTATCGAGTTTTGTATAGATTAGATGAATAACCTCATCCGCATAACTAATTAAACTCGACTTTGATTTATTTAAATAAAATAAATACAATATCAATTTTTCTCTTGGAGATAACATAGGAAATGTTTATTTCCATTCCAATATCTCCATATTAAAGCAGAACTATGACTTGCTAATAAATTCATAGAAAATATCATATCAAGTCAAGTATTATTAGCAAGATATATCAATGTACTAGTGGCACTACGATATGGTACTTCATGATCAAATAGTTCTTCGTTATCTTTTCGAGGTCAAAAGGGATCTTTTTGAATATCAAATGAATAAACTACCATTACGTTAGTCAATGAATGATCTTTATATAGAATAACCGTAAAAAATATTCTATATAAATTGATCGATAAATAAAAATATCATTCTTTATGCATTCGAACTGCAAATCAATATAAAATTTTGTTTTCCTAAGGTATTTCATATCAAATTCTCTTTTTAGATAACTTATGGTACTTTGAATCTCTTTAAGAGTTTCAATAATATTTAAATCATCAACATATACAATAATTATCACAAACCTTTTTTCGAATTGCTTTATAAAAATACATGAATAAATATGGTTATTTTATAACCTTCTTTCAATAAATATTTATTGAAACAATTATACTATATGGACACAAGTTAGTAATAAAGAGTAGATATTGAAAAAAAAAGTATAGTATAAATTGAATTTCAAAAAACTAAAATAATAAAACAAATACTAAAATAATTTTGATAGAGATATTTTATAATTTAATTGAATTCATTTTTCGAGAATATGTATTATGTGCTTTAGGCATCTTAAGTCTTTTTAGGACTTTCATATAGATATCGATTTTAAGCTGAACAAATAAGTTGTAATCACATTCATTAAATGCATGCATATGAATTTTTTCATATATTTTTCCAAACTAACGAGATAACAAAATGTAATAAAATCTACTCTAGGAGAATATGTCTCTTCATTGTCAATGTCAATTCTTTGCAAAAATTCTTGTGTTGCAATTCTTGCTTTGTATCTCACAATCTCATCTTTCTTATTTTATTTTCGCAAAAATACTCATTTGTATCCCACTAGCTTAACATCTTTAGGTGTTTTGACTATGTGTTCAAAAACTATTCATTTATAAGGGAACATAATTACTGCTCGAATCGATCTTTTTATTTAGGCTAATCATCTCTATGTCAATATTCTTCAATAAATTTAGGCTCGGGCTCCTCATTTTAATTCAATATATCAATAAATGTTTCTTTTCGTTCATATTTTCTCCTTGTATTGATATAATTTATCAAATTCTCTTGATTATTTTCAAGCATTTGGACTTTTTTAGAAGCTTATTATCGAAATATCTTGGACTTGTTTTGTGAATATTTG
Source organism: Dovyalis caffra (assembly GCA_963924115.1). Classification (NCBI taxonomy): domain Eukaryota; kingdom Viridiplantae; phylum Streptophyta; class Magnoliopsida; order Malpighiales; family Salicaceae; genus Dovyalis; species Dovyalis caffra. The sequence continues at coordinate 2,452,416 of CAWUPB010001009.1, read as the reverse complement.
CATCCTTTTATATTTTCATCTTGATTATTTTCCCTTTTCTTTCGGGAGATGAACACATAAATACATACTTATGTATATGTGTGTGTGATTCAATGATTTGATATGAAATGATTTTAAACTATTTAATTTATGATGTATAATTTGGTTTTACGATGTGCACGGTTTTGGAGAAACTAGCATTGCATCTTAAGTGAAATTTTAAGTTATCATCTTTAGTCCGTTTTTCTCATTTGGATGTGTTATATGATATCTACTCACCGAGTCTGTTGATTGCTCACTCCTCACTATTTCGGTTTTACAAGATTTGTGAAGGTGCCTTTTTTGCTTCCATCTTGCTGCTTGTCTTGAAGTCGACATATTGATTATATGGCTTATTTTCTTGTAATTCCTTATAACTTGTGTTTTATTTAGTTATACTCTTAGAAGCTTTGCATTTATAACTTATGGAGTTGTGTTAGAAATTAAATATGAATATTGATTTCAGAATTATAAGGATAACATTGAATTATGAGTTGCATTGAAGTTATAAGTAATGAATATTAGATTGAATTATTGCAAAATGAGATGGCATTTGATGTGATACAAATTTGAGGAATTAAATTAGATATTTGAGGCTTTCTTGAGTCAAGGTGAGCCTCATGGTTTCCTTGATTCTTATGCTGATTATGGACCACTTCCAAAGTCATGACGGGATAACTGGAAAGCTACAAATTAATTTCTCATATACTTGCAAGGAATGAAGGATCATATATTCACTTATAGAAGATTTGTTCATCTTAAGGTGATTAGATACTTAGATTTAGATTTTGTCGAATGTTTTGATTAAAAAAAATCCATATTTAACTACTTGTTTCTCTTAGTTGGATGAACAATTTCATGAAAGAGTATGAAGCAATATGTTATTATTGCATTCGCCATGGAAGCTTAGTTTGTCAATGTTTGGACCACTACTTATGGATTATGATTGCAGAATTTTATTTCGGGACTTAGGGTTATTGACAATATTGTCGGACCATTAAAAATTTATTGTGATAACTCTGTAGTAGTTTTCTTTTCTAAAAACGACAAGTATTCCGGAGGAGCTAAACATATAGAAATAAAATACTTTACCATTAAAGAAGAAGTTTAGAAACAAAAAGCATTAATTGAGAACATTAACACCCAACTTTTGATTGTATATCATTTGACAAAATATCGACACTCAAAATATTTAATGCATGTATTGAAAGAATGTGCATTGTTGGACATCATTAGTGATATTGCATTACGTTTTTATTCGGTGTATATATTTGACACTCGAGCTCACTTATATGTTTTTTATATTTCTCATTTTCTATTTGGTATACATACTTATTTTAGAATAATATTGTCATGGATAGTCTTATAATAAACACACTAAAAGTTAGAATATTATTATCCTCATTAAAGATCATGTTAAGTTGAAAATTAGTATTATGGCACATGTAAGAGATTGTGTTGAGAAAATGATATAAAATTACCATGACTCATATTAATATTTTAATTTAACAATGATATAATATTGTAGTCGTTGTAGAAATATTTTAGCATATTTTTTACACATTATGTTCTTTTATTAAATGATAAAAACATTATCATATGGATCATGTGGAAGAATATAAAATTAATTATGACTCACATAGTATGATATTTAAAGTACAACTAATTAATTATGTTATATTAATTATGATGCACATGATAAATGATTTAAAATGTATCTAATTAGCTAGTCCGTATATCTAATTATAACTTTTTTTTTCATTCTTTTTCAATTTTTTTCTAATAAATGAAAATGTAAAAAAAAAAGTGTTAAAAAAGAAGAAGAAGACATTTTTTTAAAACAAATATTAAACGAGCCATATTCAACTCTGATTAAATAACTAATTAATTATTTTTTAAGACAAGAGGAACTACTTAATTTATTTTCTAAAACTATAGAAACTAATATTATTATTTCAATAGTGCTGCCCTCCCTGTATTTTCCTCCGGTTTCTCAGCAGCCGGCAATAAGAAAAAAACCCTACCCAAAACCCACACTCCCCGTATATATAGCAAAGTGCAGCCCATTGCACAAAACAAAAACAGTGTGTTACATGCTCACATTAGCACAAGTCCAAGCCCTTGTTCTAAACTTTTGACTGTCACGTACTTCCGGGTCTCCCCCTTCTCTCTTTCCTTACTTGCCGAGCGTTTTCGTTCCTTTCAAGCTCCATGGAGAGCTCTTCTTCTCGCCAATTCGATTCAAATCCAAAGCCCGCTGGTGCTTCCAAATTCCTTACCAATCTTCCCTCCCGCGGCTTCTTGTCCTCCACCGTCTCCTCCTCCAATCCGGTCATTCTCTTCACTTATCAAATCATGTTTCTTTAAAATTACTCTTTGGTGTTTAATTATTTATTTTAGTTCAAAAAATAGTGTTTGTCTGTGTAAATTGTGAGTGAGGGTTTTAGGGTTACTGACTATAGGCGTACATTGTTAGAATCAAGAAACTGTTTACTGTAATTTGATATTTTTACAGTGGGTAATTAACATTAATGAGGGTTTAAAGATTGTGATTAGTGGTAATTAGGAGAAGGAATGTCGGATTTTTAGATGGTGTTATGGGGTTTAGTGGTTGCATTTTTGGTGAGCAAGATGTTAATGTAGAGAGCGTGATTTATGTAATTAAAAGTTATTAGGGTTGGCTTGTTTGCTATTAGTGTTTAATTTTTTTTTTTTTTTCCCTTTCGTTTATGGCATCCTGGTTTTGTGCTTATGTGAATGTATGTGTTATTTTCTAGTTTGCTGAGACTTGTTTGAATGCTGGTAATTTTATGCAGGGTGGGATGCGGGTTTATATTTGCGAGCATGACACTTCACCTCCAGGTCTATTTATGTTTTTAGTCTTTTGGGTTCCCTAAACTTTGGTGTTTGATGCAGTTCTTAGCCTTGAATTTATGCTATATCTGATATTGCACTAGGAAAAAGTCAAGTTTTTTCTTTCTTGTTTTGTTTTCATGAAATGTAGCATAACTGAGTTTTCATTCTTCTGATTCTAGTTTTGAGATGTTGGTGTTATAGTCTCACATAGCTGGTTAAATTTATTGTTTTAAAGAAGAAGCTCCTAAGGTCCCCTTGGAAAGAGAGAGGGCGGTTTTAACTGTAGAACTGGATATTAAAGCTCATGTTATCCTCGAGCTTCCTTGTGGACAATTTTTCTAATTTGACAGTGTAACCCTGGAGAGTCTCGTTATCTGCTAGTTCAGTTTTAATACATAGATTTGTAGCAAATTGAGTTTTCCTTCCTGGCTAAAATCCCAGGCATCATGTGACCCTTTATGAAGACCAGCCTGTCACTTTGATGGTAAATGGCAGTGAAGAAAGAATAAGCAAACCAATTTTCTTAGCTTTTAAAGCAACGGATTTTCTTTTGGCTTGGATTGCAGTTGCAAAAATATGAAAACACTTGCTATGGAAAATATGTGACTGTGTTCTCTTATGTTTGACTTCTCTCAACTTTTTTTTTCTCTGTGTTTTCTGTTGTAATCTTTTTTGGAAAAAAAAAAAAAAGAGGGGGTGGAGCATGTAGGATTGCCATGCTACCTTTTACATTTTGCAATGGTTTTATGTCCTAGTTGTTGCTGCCTGGGGTAGGTATTTGAATTTGGAAACTGTTTTCAAGTACAAAAGTGAATCATGAAGTGAAATGAACTAATATCTCAAGCTGCTCAAAAGTTAGAAATTAGATTGGATGAAAGACTTCAAAACCTTTGACACTCTTCAAAGTTTCTTTTTTCGGGCTCTATTTCAGGCTACTCACTGAGGATTATTGCTCTTTATTCCCAAAATTCCCCATTCCTGGTGAGAGCTGGATTCATTCTTAGGTCCCTGGACTGAACTTCAGTAGATTTCACAAGCTATCTTAGTTTGCAATCCAAAGTTCTCTCCAGTTTTATTTATGAAATTAAACTTCAAATCCTCGATGTTTTAATTGTACCATGAGTTGATTATTATTTGCATTGAGCATGAACAATATTCAATACAAAGATTCTCTTTATCTATACTGTTATTGTCATATGCATGTAATATCAGTTTTTCTCTTAGTTGTTATGGATAGTGTAGGAATCACCTTCATATGTATTTTCTGTTTTAGTATGGGTTTTTCTATCTTCTATATACATGAAAAGATTATGCTATACTTGTAATATATTAATTTATCTTATGCAATCAAACTCCTGGAATTTTTAAAGAGAGTGAGTGGATATTTGGATATTGGAAGAACTGACTTCCTCTCCCTGTCATATTCAGAGAGCCAACAAATAAAGACTAACCAGACGAACATACTGATAAGATCACTCCAGCTTAATAAACATAAGGGTGATTCCAGTTCAAAGGATTTGAAGGGGGTAGCTGCAACAGAGGGTTCTAGAAAGAGGTATTGCTTCCATCTTACTGTAAGAGGATGCTTCACATGCTTTGAAAAGATCTGCCTGTTTGTGTTTCTTATAAGCATTTTATGCTTGTGTTGCAACCCCTTTTTTGTGTTTTGATGTAGACAGGCTTTATTGCTTCAGTCCCATCCCTGCTGTCTATATCGATTCGAATAAGATTTTATTTTCGTGCCCCTTTTTTGTTTCTCGTTCTTCAGCTCCTTTTCATTTCACTATGAACATTCTTTGTTGGTGAATCTTTATGCATATTTGATCATCTTCAGTCTTCTTGATTCTTGCTGCCACCAATTTTTCAGGGCCCCAGAAAGAGCTTTGGATTCCAGGGCTTCATCAAAGAGAGGCAATAATCAGATTGGTTCTCGACAAGGTGAGACTGGTAGTCTTTGTTTAGCATTAGCATGCCTTAGGTGTAAGCGATCTGTTATATTTATTGGACATGTTATATCTCATCACTGAGCCTTAAAATGGTTTTGGAACACGCAGAGGGATCCGATAGCCGCACATCAGATAAGGACTATTACAGTTTGACAGTAGAGAGGCTCCGGGCTCTTCTGAAAGAGCGAGGCCTTTCACCCAAAGGGAAGAAGGCAAGTATACAGCTTATCTTAATCTAGTCTACACTTCTTTTTTCTCTAGTCATATGGGTGTTGCTGGTTAACATGCAGAAAAAGAATGTTTACGTAATTTATACTGCGCCTTTAGTACAAGCAGTACCTCTCCTCCCCATTCATAAGGTTGAGGCCATAGGAACGAATCACAGAAAGTGAACCCTCTACCTCCATGGGGTGGGAACATAGTTTTAAATAGCAGCCATGATTGAAAAAACAGTCGTGGATCATGACTTATCGTTGTAGTAAAATAATGATCATGGTAATCGATGTTGTGAATAAAAAAGTTATTCTAATTCACATATTTTTATAATAATTTTACTAATTAAGCATATTAATGAGTAATGACATTTCTAATAGTTTAATATTATACAACAATAGTTGAATTTATTATTAAAAAAAAAAAACTTAATAACACTTCTAATATATTAATATTACATAAAAAATAATTAACTAATTATTTAATTTTTTAATTGGTGTTGACCATGTTTAAAGTAATATTATTTTATCCTAAAAAATGTTTTTTTCCATTGATTTTTTAATGATATAAATTTATTATTTTCTTTTTTAATAAAAAAAGAAAACAAATTTGAAGATAACATAAAATGAACCAAAAAAAAAAAAAACTAATTAGTTTTTGAAAAAATAAGTATCAACTAATTTATTTTTCCAAGCTAAAGGGATTAATTTATAATTTTCTTAGTTAAAACCTCCATTCCTACAAGTCTTTGATTTCGTGCACTCAACTTGAAATTTGGTTGAATAAGAGTGAGTAAATTACACATTAGTTCTTCTAGTCTTGATAAATAAAATAATGAGTCTTTTTTTATTCAAAAACTAAATAATTTAATATTTTGATGAATATTGATCATGTTTAATATAATATTATTTTATTTCATAAAATGTTTTTTTTCATCAATCTTTTCATGATATAAATTTATTTTTTTCTATTTTTTGAAATAAAAGGGAAAATAAATTAAAAAATAACATAAAATACTAAATAATTGTTTTTGGAAATAAGGACTAATTAATTTATTTTTCAAACTAAAGGGACTAATTTATAATTTATTCAATTAAAGCCTGCACTCCTCTAGAGTCCCTTGATTGTGAATATTATGCGGGTATATTTTCATCCAGTGCACAACTCTCTTTACTCTTCTAATCATCTCTCTCTACTTCACATCTTCCTTTTTTTGTCTCTCTCACTTCTTTTCTACTCCTCAATTCACATGTCCTCCTCTCTCTCTCTCTCTCTCTCTCTCTCTCTCTCTCTGTATTGGTTTTTCTGTAAGTCTCATTCGTTCTTTTTTCTTGTATTATTTTCGCATCTTTTGCATTGGTGATTAATTAGGGCAGAATTTCAATTTTTTTTATGTATATAACGGTAACGCCATTATATCTGTGAAACAGCAGTGGAGTACTAATAATACCGAATAACAATAATGGAGTGTCCCATTGTCTTTAGATAACGGCCGTTATGTTACGTAATGCCTGTGATTTAAAATTATGTAGTGGCTGTTATTTAAAACTATAGGTGTGAAAGATTAAAAGAGATGAACAGTCACTTTTTATAAAACTAGCCAATGAACTTTGAATAAAGAACTACATATGTTTTATCAGTTGGCATGTCTGCGAGGCCCTTGGACTGTCATTCTCATATTGACTATAAATGTCAGAATATAAATGTCAGAATCATCATTTTCATCTTGCATTGTGCCTTCACTGATTCCTGGTATTGCATGTGCAGGATGAGCTGGTTGCAAGGTTGAGAGGTGTGTAAAATGTAAATGGTTGATTGTTCAGGTGCAGAGATGAATCTAATCCCTGCATGTGTACCATCCAGGGTAAGGATAGTAGATGATTTTCTCGTCTCCTATGTAACTTAGGAAATATCAAAACTATGTAACTTAGGAGTGAAATAAAAACTTAAAGCACAAGAATGAGCTCGCTGCTGTTCTTGAGAATTGCATTTTGTATGGTTTTCGTATTTTAAGCGGGTTTGGTTTCGGGCTTCAAGGTACTTTTAAGTTTGTGCTACCACATACGGTCTTATCTTAAGAAACTTAAAAGACCATCCAACAATTTTGGTTTGTCTCAATGTCTGGTTAGAATTAAAATTTTCTCTCTGACCCTGCTTTCTAGTGTATTCATCTAAAGCTCGCAGCTTTGTGTATGCTAAATTTGAGGTTGCAACTGATTCTTCATATCCAAGGAGCTGATACAAACTTACAGCTTATAAAAGACTGGAAAGTTGTTTTTTGGTTTTTGGGGACTGCTTAAATGATCCAAGTTAGGTTCATATAATCAAAGCTGCACGCGAGTGAAAACCCATTTGACCGTAGTATGTAGACATCTCACAGCCCTGAGACATGGCCTGGATGCTTGAGGCCTTGCTAAAGGAAAATTGATTGCAGCTTGTAGGTTTCGCATGACTGGCAGCACTCGCATTGGAACTTGCACCAATGCGTAACGGAGCTCACGATACTGCTCAGATGGTCAGATTTGGGTCCGCAATGAAATTTCAGTATCTCACTCTTAACACGTCTAATGCAGTTCTCTTAAACAAAGAGGTGAGTCCTTTTAATGAGCTGCCACTACCACAAATCTTCACCCAGACGTACTAATTCGGGAGATAAATTGTGTAAACCTCAACTCTCTGAGTCCAAGCAATCAGAGAACTCAAAAGGTCCGATTTTCTTGGCTAAATGATTTTTTTTTAATTTAATAATGAAATTATTTTCGAATCAGTTTTTACATTAATTAAAATTAATCTTTCTCACCAAACCATCTTTAAAATGTATTTTTATATCAGTTTGGTCTATTTTGGAAGAAAATCCTAAATTCTATCCGAGTGTTGGCTCCAAAATATGAATCAAAAGAATCAAAGAACAGAACAAGCCGTTTTAATCGCCATACCATGCTAAGTCTGTGAGGAAGAAATAAACAGATTGACATAAATGGTGGTATTTTTTTATTTTTTATTTTTTTGCATTATTTTCTCATAATTTATATAATAGATAGAGTAGCTTTTTGATGCACTTCTCGTACCTTTCACAAATAGTATTTATTCCATTTTTCTTCCATTTTTCAAATCTGAGAAACAAAATAAACAATTTTTTCTCTCTCAACTTCGTGATCATATGCAAATCATTGAGTAAATTATTAATTAGTCCCTCTAGTTTTGCAAAACAAATTAAATAATCTCTCATGTTTTAAAAGCTAATTATTTTATTTTTTAATTGGTATTAATCATGGTTAATAATATTGTTATGTTTCAAAAAACATCTTCTTTCTTTGTTAATCTTTTCATTATTTTTTTACTTATTTTTTTCTCTTTTTTATTTATTAAAAGAAAGAGAAATGAATTGAAAAAGAATAAAAAAATTACGTTATAAATAGATTTAAAGTATAAAAAACTAATTACTTAGTTATTGAAACTAGAAAGATTATTTAATTCATTTTGAAAAATAGAGGGACTAATTTATAATTCACTCGCAAATCATTCGATGGAAAATGGATAAGAAGGATTTCGAGCCTTGAAGACAAACGACATAGGATTCGCAATCCATTAGTGGACCCAAGCTCGTTAATTATTGCTTTTTGGATGTTTCGAAGTTGCCATTTGCTGAACTTGCAAAGTGAGTTGCGAGTGTGTACCCTTTTTTGGCATGATGCTTATTGAGGGAATTTTTTATTGGTTCATAAAAACATGACATTTTATAAATGAGGGAATCGTGGAAGTTGGATAAGTTCATCTTCCATGAGGTTAAGGACTCAAGGTTATTGTTCATTCTGTCTCCACTTGTCATGTCAGTGTAAAAGACAAACAACTATGAGTTTATGAAGGGAAAAGCAATAGACCAGGAGATATTAAACAGACATATTAAAAGGATGGATGATGATTATAATAGATAATTAATCACTAAGAACCTTATAACAAGAGTTGAACATGATTAGACATAATCACCATGAGAAATGGCCATGATTATAATACCACTCTAACGTTATCTCACGTTCTTCTGATAATCACATTTCTCTGAAAATTTTATTTCTTTAAGAATTACGTTCTTTCTAAAATTCTATTCCTCCGAGAACCTATGGCATCGTTCCTCTAGAAACTTGCGGCCTTCTTGTTTCGAGAACTTGTAGTTGCGTTTCTCTAGGAACTTGCGACCACGTTTCTTTGGAAATTGATGGCCGTATTTTTTTCATAAAACAGCTATTTTGTCTAAGTAGAAAGGCAACACTCCTTCATCGGTGTGTGGTTCTACCTTACCAAGCTATAGAAGAACACTTTATCCAAGTACAATGACACCACGCCATTCGATAAAAGAAGATTATCATGCTCAATAAAATTTTCGAGTTATCGTTATGTCAGACACCAGACCTAAGTATAGACTTTAAGGGGAATAGGTTTGCACCCGAGTAGAACTCACCCATGACTCCATCTTAGGTGGAAACTTGGACTCCTTTGGTTCCATCATGGATAGGACTTTGGACTTCTCTTATTCCATTCTAAATAGCACTTTTGACTCCTTTGATGTTGTCTTGGGTAGCATTTTAATGACAAATTTTGTTCTTATTTTATTATAATTTGATAATTTCGGATATATTGTATTAAATTACGTAATTTAAATCTCAAAATATTAAAAATTGAGTAAATGTGATACAAATTATCCAATCTCCATTATATTTAACGTTTAATCCGAGTTCATTGTTATACGAAATGTCCAAACTATGTCGTTTTGACATTCTGTCGTTAATTAATTTTTTTTTTAAAAGCCATTTTAAAAATATTATTAACCCCCAAATCTTGAACTTTTTTTAAGAAATAAATTATGCTCATTTTGAACTTTAAATTATATAAAAAGCATTTTATAAATATTTTTAACTCCCTAATTTTGAACTTTTGTTTTATAAATTATAAAATTAGAGGTTCCTTAATTATGCTCATTCTAATTTGTAAAATATATTTTTTTTAAAGCCTAAAATTGTGTATTGTTAATTATGTTTTTTACAATAACATTTTATAATTTTTTTTTAAAGTTCAAAATTAGGGGATTAAAAATATTTATAAAATATTTTTTTATAATTTATAAAAATATTTATAATATTTTATAAGAAAAAATTTTTAAGATTAAGGGAATTAAAAATATTAAAAAAAATTAACGGCGAAATGTCAAAACGACATCGTTTTGGTATTTCAAATAACGATCAATCCAATTGATTGTTATACATAATAGGGATTAGACAATTTAAATCATATTTACTCAATTTTTAATATTTTGAATTCAAATTATACAATTTAATACTATAAGTTTGAAATCATCATATCGCAATAGAATAAGAATAAAATTTATCATTAAACCCTTGGGTAGCACATTAGACTCCTATGATCACATCTTGGGTAGGGTCTTGGATAACATCGCGGCCACGCGGGTAGCTTCCGGACCACCATCTTGACTAGTATCTTGGCTAGCCACACAACTAGGAACCTCAAGCATCCATCTCTTGCCCAATCAGTTCCCATACCAAGAATCACATGCCACACTTCGAAGAAGATGGCTATACCCGCTGCATCCATTAATCATACCTCCAAAGCCTCGGTTTGTCAGGCAACTCATGGAATATGATAGCTAGACAGTTTAAATAGTTTTAAGTTATATTTTCAAAACTCTATCAAATTATATCATTTAAGAAAATTATTATCTTAAATCAAGTAAACCTCACTTTAAAATAGGAGGACAACCTGTAGAACAAGAAATTCGAATCCTCTCGTAAAACCCACCAAGTTTAGATTATTTTTATAAGTATAGGTTCTTTCTTTTATGGTTTTATAGTCATTTGATCCAACACATTTAATGCATGCATTATATCTTATATTTTTTACTATATAAAAAAGTTTTTAATTTCGTTAAAAAAAACAACACTTACACAATTTTAGATAGTTTAATCTTTCTTTCATATCTATACAATATGTTAAAATATCGCTTTAATTATCAAATTAATTTGACTGGACACTTTGATGCCACTAAACCCAATATATAAGCTTTATATGTATAAAATTTTAAAGGACATTATTATTAATTCTTAAACATTTCAAAAAAAAAAAAATACCAAATATAATTAATGTAAATGCCCAAAATATTATGCATCTTAGATACCATCAATAAAAAGAGAAAGATGCACTGATGTGAAATTGCGAAAGAATGGCCAAACGGGGGCAAGCAAAATTAGATTTGTAGGTAGATAGCATTTTGCATGCTTGAATTTTTTATTATTTTTTTCAAAGAGTTCAAGTCATATGGGTCGGTGTTTTGTCGTGTCACCTTCTGCTTTGCTCAGAAAAAGGACGCTCACTTTCCTTTGATATGTCACCTCATCATTTCCCACGTGTAACCCTAGCTAAACGCAGCGCCGTTTTTACACTTTAACTGTAAAATGGTAGGTATTATAATCTTGCGGTGACGCAGCCGGATTGGAACTTTGGAAGTGCAAACACATAAAAGACCTTTTTCTTTTTTAATACGGAAATTGATTTTTATTTTTTGAGAACGTTATCGAGGGAGATAAAAAAAAAAATCTCAGTATAAAATCAAATAAAGCATTTTCTTAATAAGTGGTAAGAAAATTAAAAAAAAATAAGAGAATTGATTTGAATGAAATGAGTTTTAATCGTTTAAATAAATAGTTTTAAATTTAATTTTTTATGTATTAAAAACATTTTAAATAATTATTTATATATTGTGCGTTCGGTAGAATAATGAGTGATTAATTAAAATTTTTAGATCTAAGATATTCTGAAGTATTAAAAAAAAAAGGAAAAAAACCATAAAACCCACATCAAGAAAATCAAAACAATTATACTCATTTGTGGTTAAATAATGAAATCAAAATTGTCAACTCTCGTTCTTTTTTAAACTAGAGTGAGACTAATTGATTAAATAACATTAAAGTCTAGACACATAGTGTGCCAAATTTATCACTTAGTATCTTTAATTTACTGGAACGAGATCAATTGGTTTGGGTTTGGGAGCACATTTAATTTCTCAAAAATGACAAGATAGTGTGCAAATTTATCACTCAAGACAGTGCATGGACCATCAAGGCTCAGCTGGGGCAACTACTAGCTAGTTGGCAAGAAATCTTCCATTTTCAGCAACCATTTTGGTGGAGGTGGTGTCAAATATTTTGCTAATAATTGAGAATGATAATTATAGGGGCATGAAAGGGATACGGTAGAAGGAATGGAATGGTGCACGATTATTTCTAAGCAGTTTCAATTCTGGAAACAAAAACGTGGTTCCAATTTTTCACATGCCTATTAGATTTCGGCGCAAGAGCTAGCACATGGACATGGACAATTTGGTCAGATTTTAAGTTTGGTACGACGGATGAGATGACACCCATTGAGGCTTTCTCAACGTGAAATATCTACTTTTTTTTTACAAAAAAATATGTAAAATCCGAGTTTGGCGTCGAGGACAAAGAAATCAGCCGGAATATTGTATATAATATCCGTAACCTACCAAAAGATCTTGGAAACCCTGGGCGCTGTCATCGATCTATTTTTTAATTAAGCTCGAGAACCATGTCTTCAACGTTCCACTCGAATCTCAAAACTTGGCAAACACCAATTAGTCCAACCAATTGCTAATAATTTTATTTTCATCGATTACAGTCTTCTCCCGACGTCTTCCACTCATCCGCAAAACAAATATAGGTTTTTAGAATTTTTATTTATTTATTTTGCTAAAAATAAAATACTTTCATATCTATTAAGATTTCATACAATTTGATTTTTTTTATTGAGATCATAAGTTTTTTTGTCTAATTTAATAGTTCAATTCTTATATTATTGTTTTAATTCCTAATGTACCACATACGTGGCTAGCTCTAACTAATAACGAGGTTGCCATGTGTCAAGCTTAGTCTAAATTAGATGATTGAATTGGTGATATGGTAAGTTGTTATTGACTAAGGTTTGAAACAATAACAACATATGAGTAGAACTCTTAAATTTGATAGAAAAAATTTAAGATTTCAAAAAAAAAAAAAATTGAATTATACAAGTTAATCTAGATATGCATAAAACCGTAAAAATAAAATAGGTTGGAATATTATTTTAATTTGTCGAGGCTTGAATTTGAGACTATCCTTGCCTTATGTTATGGGCAAGAATTAATTTGTTTCTTCTCAAGAACAATGACGAATGTGAGTAGTTGTTAATTATAACCTAAAGGGTGGAAGAAATTAAGCTTGTTAGATAAGAGAATAAAAATCCGTTTAGATGTGTACGTATATAGTTAAGGATTTTGACCACACACCTGACCACCCATGTCATCACCAAATATAATTAGATTGTGGCCAATGGGTTTGCTAGCCGGTGAGGCTAAGGTGTCACAACCATTCTATTAGTTCTTAATTTTATTTTATTTTTTTGGATTTTCAAAATATCTCATATTCAAAAACTCGGATTAATTCCTTACTATTCAATTGGACGCACAAAACGAGGCAAAGTTATCTAAGGAGTTTTACGCATACATCAAAGACTCGAATCCAAAACTACTTGCTTAAGCGATTAGAGCTCTTTCCACTCAAGTCAATCCTCTTAGGTATTAATTCTTAATTTTTACTAATCTAAGTGATTGATTCATTCATTAAGTGGGCTTCTAAAAATTTTATTTATTTATTAGATGTGCATAAATTAAGCACACATAATTAGTTTAAATTCCTACTATATAGTTCTTTCCAAAAAAGAATAAACCAAAGAAGAGAGAATTCCTATTGATCATATCCCTCATTTTGGCAAATTCTCTCATTTTAGAAGTCAACTTGTGAATGCTTTTAGTCCCACCATTCATTTTGAATTAACTACAAAAAAATACACGGCTAGCGACGAATTATTTCGTCGCTAATTAGCTCATATCCATCACTAAATTCACCTAGCGACGGCATAGTGATGAAATGTATGTCCGTCGTTAAAACTAGCAACAACACAATACATTCCATCGTTATAACAACGATGAAAAATTCATCGCTCTAGTTAAACATTAGTCACCGAGAATGATTGTGTCAAGTGTTGCTAATGTTGTTCTTAATTAACAATTGATATGCCGTCGCTAATATCCGAAGCTAAGTGGAGACGTCGTTAAACCGTAGCTAATCCATCACTACATGTCGTCGAAATTCGTCGCTATATCCGACACTATAAGTATGGAATTTTTTGGCAATTCGTTGCTAATTATTTTTTAAAAAAATTATATATTTTTTATAATTTTCTTTGTTCGTTTGTTCTTAAATTATTAATATTGTATGTAATAATTTACAATTACAAGAAATAATGTATAATTTAAATATTATAAATTAAATACAAATCAATATTAATAATAACAAAATTCGGTAGTACATATGAAAAAAATAAAGTAACAAAATATATTATCACTCATCTTGCTCGTCTAATCTCCTATCCTCCTCATGGTATTTGGTGGGGGGCTCGAACGGGAGGTTGGGCGGGAGGTTGGGTGGGTGGGAGGAATGGTGGAGTCTTGACTAGTTGATGGATTTATAGGCAACTTGGTTGTCTATGCCAACCTCATCAACATGGAGGCCATCGTCTCGTGCGAGAGTTAAGCCTATATATGGTGCTCTATTGCTTCGTGGCTAGGTTTTAAAGCTTGTCTTGCATCCTTTTCATCGCTTCCTTCGTCTCCTCGTACTACCTCCGAAGCACATCATTAGTAGGGTTGTTGGTGTAGTGCGATGATGCGATGAAGAAGGCTGCTTGCCACTAGACTAGGACAAGTATTGCACTTGCCTATGTGCCTACACCATATAACCTTTACTTTTTCTTCCTTATAACTCTGGAGGTATATGGCATTCTTATCAACTTCTAGCTTCAACATTCCTTCCTCCTGGTGCATTACAACCGCCTTCGGATGAGCTTTTCATCACGTTCTCGCGTAATTGAAATAATGATATTATTATAAGATTAAAATAAATTTTAGATTATCTTTGCATATATAAAATTTGAAAACGAAAAACACTTATCATTGTTTGCTAGGAGCGCGGATCAACAAAAGAACCATCTTGTCACTTGTGAGTCATCTAAAACAACTCAAAACTAGTAGGCTCACGACCCAATCGTCTTCGAAAAAAAAAATGAATCACAAACAATATAAGATGAAAATTTAAATTTTCTACAAATATGTAATTAATAATAAAAAATTTACAATTTATCAAGCGATGGACATGCTCTTCGCGGATATGGAGCCCCTTGTATGCTTGGAAGGATTTGCACTAAGGCCTTCGATCTTCGACAATCGATTCCGCAATGCTTGCTCTAAATAAGCCATATGTTCGGGTTTTACGAAAACTTATTTTCATGGGTCCCGGACCTTTTGTCTAATAAAAGCGAGGCCATTCAACTAACAAACTACACTTGTAGACCAAGTCAACGTACCGCTTTCTTGCCAAAGCCTCCCATGCTTATTTGGCAAATACCTTAATTACGGAATCACAATTTTTTTTTACCTATTTTGTTTACTTTCCTATTTGTTAATTTGTCGATTTTCTATTTTTTTCAATTGTCTATTTGCTAATTTGTCGATTTTGCTTAGTTGTCTATTTGCTAACTTTGCCTATTTGCTTAGTTTGCCTAATTATCTATCTGCCTAATTGTCGATTTTACCAATTTGTCGATTTGCTTATTTTGCCCATTTTGGCCCAATCGCCTATTTTGTCGACTTACCAATTTTGTCCGCTTGCCTATTTGTTTATTTTAAAGCCTCATTTTTATGCACGCCATTTAAGTCTTATTAGGCACATATCCTTGCACTCATCATGCCTTTTCATTTTTGTAGCCATTCATTACGGAGTGAAGATAAGGTTTTTAACCGACTAAGTCCCAAATCACTTGACTAGTGGGCAAATGTTTGAAAAATAAGTATAGTCTTTCATTATTTAGAAAAAATCGAAATCAAATCGGTTTTGTATGCAATGCGGCTTGTCTTAGACATGATAGAGTAGGGTGTTTTTTAATTTTTCCTACATGTAATAAACTTCTTATCCGGAACTCTAAATAGATCAATTATAGGATTTCTTAGTAACCATAATACTAAGCGGTGACTTCGGTTATTTTATCCATTTTTCCTATTTTTGCCCAAGTTCATCGGCCATACCCCGACGTCTCTCTACAACAATGTAAACGCAAAGTGACCCTAAAGACTAAAACCCATTTAATTTAGGAATAGATAGTTTAAAAAACTAAAACTAATTAGATTAATTATATCTCAATTTCATCAAGATCTAATCAGATTTTTTTTCTTTAATCAGGAGGTAACAAAGTAGCATTCTCTGTTATATAATTATCAAATAAGTTTATTGAATTTTGTTTTATTAAGAAAGCTAAAACTACCATGTACATCAGATACGTAATTGTGAGAATATGGACATATTTTTAGACTGATGATCTATTTTGATTTGATTTGAATGCTTTGTTTCTTCCATTCTCCTTTTCAACAACAAAGCGTCCACGGTCTCTCCCTTTCACTATCGAACACATGCCACTAAAATGTATCAACTACTTACCACATTGTGTGTGTATATATATATAGATAGAGCTCTTCTTCCCCATGTCCTCAGACCAACCCTACTTTAATTTCAATTACACTGGTGGAAAAACAAGCAAAACTCTCTCAGTAATCCTCACCAAAAATCAAAAAGAAAAACTAGCCATGTTCATCTTTCTTATTATCTTTTTCACTCTAGGGTTTTACCTTCTCTCTTTCTTCTCTTCATTCCTTCAAGAACTTTATACCTCTCAAACAAAACTACCCACCACACATGGCCCTCCTTCTTATCCATTTATAGGCTGCCTGATCTCTTTTTACAAGAATCGCCACTGCCTTTTAGACTGGTACACCGATCTTTTATCGGTGTCCCCAACACAAACCATCGTGGTGCGGCGGTTAGGTGCACGCCGCATTATTGTCACAGCCAATCCGGCAAATGTGGAACACATGCTCAAGATCAACTTCAGTAACTTCCCTAAAGGCAAACCCTTTACTGAAATCCTTGGGGACCTCCTAGGGTGCGGCATATTCAATGTTGATGGTGAATTATGGAGCACTCAACGTAAGTTGGCTAGCCATGAGTTCAGCACAAAGTCTTTGAGAGAATTCGTGGTTAGAACACTACAAGAAGAAGTGGAAAATCGTCTAATACCGTTGTTAGAAGAGGCTGTAGAAGCTAAGAGAGTCTTGGATTTTCAAGATTTGTTGAGGAGATTTGCATTTGACATTATTTGTCAAGTTTCTTTGGGGACTGATCCTTCTTGCTTGGATCTTTCACACCCCATCCCGCCTCTTGTTAAAGCTTTTGATGCTGCTTCAGAGATAAGTGCTATTCGTGGAACGGCGCCTGTTTATGCTGTATGGAAGGCCAAGAAACTCTTCAATTTAGGGGTAGAGAAAAAACTCAAAGAAGCAATCAAGGTTGTTCATGATTCAGTCTCAGAAATTGTTAAAAACAAGAAGATGGTTCTTGAAAATGAGCACGAAGGAAAATTGGAAAGCGATCTTTTGTCAAGATTGTTACTAGCCGGGCACGGTGAGGAAGTTGTAAGAGATATGGTGATAAGCTTTATTATGGCAGGGAGAGATACAACATCAGCAGCACTGACTTGGCTGTTTTGGTTGCTTTCAAAGCATAAAAACTCTGAGGAAATGATTTTGAATGAAGTAAAATCATTGCTTAACAATGGTGAAAAGACCATAGATTATGAAGTGTTGAAAGACATGAATTTCTTGAAGGCAAGTTTATGCGAGTCCATGAGGATGTACCCTCCAGTTCCATGGGACTCGAAGCATGCCATCATTGATGATGTCTTGCCGGATGGAACTTCTGTAAGAAAGGGAGATAGAGTTACCTATTTTCCATACGGAATGGGCAGAATGGAAAATTTGTGGGGTAAGGACCGGTTTGAATTTAGACCAGACCGGTGGTTTGAAGAAATCGGGGATGAGACATTGAAATCGGTGAGTCCATATAAGTTTCCAGTATTTCAAGCCGGTCCAAGGGTGTGCCTAGGCAAGGAGATGGCTTTTATGCAGATGAAGTATGTGGTGGCTTCCATATTGAGACGGTTCGAGATCAAACCGGTTTGCCATGACCAACCGGTTTTTGTTCCTCTATTGACGGCTCATATGGTTGGTGGGTTGAAGGTTATGGTCCAGAGAAGGAATTAATGATAATGGTCATATTTGAGAAATGAAGATGACATTGCCTTTATAATTAATTTGTGCTTATAAGTCACGTTACCTTTACATTCTATTTTTCAAAGTCTTTAAAATTTAATTTATTTATTTTTTGCATTTCAATAAGGGATATTTCGATTAAAAAAATAAATTAATCGAAATGACAAATTAAATATTTTAAATATTTTTAGAGACACATGAGATATAATTAAAAATCTAAAAACATATATATAAAAAAACTTTGAATGCACTATATAAAAATAAATAAGTATATTGATCTTTAATTTTAGTATTAATTAATGGGCCAGGGAATTACCTAAATTTTTTTGGGAAATTTTGAATAAGAGGAAAAAGAACATTTGAGTACCCAAATTATAATGTATAAATAGTTATAATTTTATTTTTGGATAGATGCATTGCTGGGTACCTAAACAGCGAATGAGGTTAATGTTACACCAGTTTTTGCCTTTCTCGATTCAGTATATGGATTTTTCAACATCTATAATCAATTATTACTTATTTCTAACTTCTGTGAATTGTTCCATTTTTAACCAGTATTTTTTTTCCAATTTCAATCGATTAATTCATTTTCAACCAATGTGTCCTTAGACCTTTCCATTTTTAACTAGAACTTTTTTCCAATTTCTATCAATTACTAAATTTTCAACCAACGTCAAGGAAAATAATATTGTTAACCCTACAACTTTTATTTTTTCTCAATTAAATACATTAACTTTAATTTATTTTTTTTGGGTACTCCGACTTTACCAATTGTGCCAATCAGGTATTGTCATAAAATGTGGGGCTTTTTCAGAAACATTTCCCTCCAAAATTACAATGTATTTAACGAACAAAAAATTAATTAAATTAAATCCTTTAAAAAGAAAACTCATTTAAAAGGATTGTTTTCTTTATTATTTTATGATCGCATGACATCTTTGTAATCCATTTTGAAGTGATTAGGTGTCATTTAGATACCAAAACTGAAAAATTTAGAATGAAAATGCAGAAATTGAAATAAAAATTAGAGAATTTAAATGACATTTATATTCTTATGTTGTGTTTGAAATAATAATAAAGAATTAAAATGAAACTTAAGTTTTTTTTTTTTTAAGATCTAGTTTTTAAGATGAACAAAAATAATAATTTTATCAATTATGATATTTGTAAAATTGATAAAGATTATTGTAGCAATGATGGTGATGGAGTAGAAGGGGAGGTGATAGTAGTAGTGGTTGTTACAGTAGTAGTATGTATATATATATATATATTAAATTGATGCCACTATCATAAGAAATAGTGGTATAATAAAAGTGATGGCGGTAATGGAAGAGAAATGATGATAAAATAATAATAATAATAATATGTTTTTTTTTTTTTTTTTTATCACTATCATCGGTGGAGGTGGTGATGGTGGCATAATAAAAATGGTCGTAGTGGTGGTAAAAATAGAGAAGTGATGAAATAATAATAATAATATGTTTTAATTAAATACAAATTATCTACACCAAGACTAAAAACAAGTCCATGATTAGTTAAAACTAATAAATCAATTACTTGTAAAATTAAAACATTTGTTATTTTAACCGCATAAATGGCTATCATGAGATTGCAAAATAAATGGATTTATTTTATTTTTTTAATTAAATACTTACTACGTCCCAAAGAAAATTCCTCTATTTTTTAATTCAGAATTAAATTGGATAATTTTTTTCCTTAAACAAAAAATCATATTTTAGAAAAGTATTGTTAAAAATACAAATGAATAAGTTTTTTAAAATGCGTGAAAAATTAAAGAAAACTATCACTTTGAGAAGGAAAAAAAAAAGGAGTGCAATCGACCTATTTTGATTTAGATTTATTAATTAAGCAAGCAACATGTTATTTTGGAGGAAACTTTTTCCATAGAAACAGTATCCCAAATTTGAAGTTAGCTGGTCAAAAGCTACTTCCATTTCATCAGAAAACATTTATTTTTTCAAAGAAAATACTTAATTAGCACAATCGAAAAGATCTTTGTACTAAAAAAATTGTAAATCTATATATTAATAAAAAAAAAAGAGAAAGTTGGTGCATCAACAATATAATCTTTTCCTTTGGTTAAAATCAATTGAAAATTTTGAAAACAAAGATGTATTCAAGGGAAAAAAAAATAGAAAATTGAAGTCCAAAATTTGATTGAGATAAAAAAAAAAAGAAAAAAAGTAGGCATAGTAAAAACAGGGTAATTGTTGTAAATATATAATGCATGTAAAATGATACTGTTGTAGACAGAGATTCTGCTGTCACTATCAGGTTTAGTGGTTAGGAATCACTTAGGCAGAATTGACTATTCATCGTTTGGGGAAAAAAATTATAAGTAGAAATATAGGAACAGGAAAAATCAGATATTCATCGCAGTCATGTATGACAACTCATACTTTTTGTGTTGTAGGTTGTGACCAAAGAAGGCAAACAAAAACCACAAGCAAATTCGGATCAGAGTTTGATTTTTGTTCCATTCTCAAAATATTGAAAATCGAATATTCAAAAATCAGAGTTTGCTTTTTGTGGGTAAAAAATATTCTTTATCCACAATTAAGAAAATATTAGTCTTAAAGTATACGGAAAATTGATACGAGAATATTTATAATACTAAAAAAAAAAAAGACAAACAAAAATAAAAAGCTAAAAACAGGCAAAGAAAACCCTCGCATGAATGCTCCTGTTGAGCAAGCATGAAAGAGCTAATTAGAAAGCTTCCATGCCCATGTGGGATCTATGAAGGAGAGATACAGGGCTCCAACATGATAGATAGACATTGCTAAATGAATGGGGGCAATAGGGCATGTGCATGTGGATGAGTTAACTCGTGTCTTGTAGTTTCAAGTTGCCTTTGTCTTGTCTTCATGCGCAGTTTTCTACGAGAAATCAATTCAATCCCCATGTGGGTTCTGATGAAGAGTAGGACCTAGTTACTATACAGAAAAGCTAACCATGTAGCCCCGGTCTCTATCCAAAACGATAACTAGAGCCCCGTCTGCATTAAGAACCCACCTAAATCAGCCTTTGTTGTTTAATAAACAGGGTGTATTGACCAGTTTATCGTACATCCCATAAAACAAAACATTGCTTTTATATATATATAGAGGGACTTCTATCTTAATCTTATTTATATCAAACCAATCTCCATAAATAAAACTAATCGGGTCTACATATATCATTTTTTTTTCAAAAGAAATTATTGGTAAGGCTCGAACTTGAAATTTCAGACCAAATGAATCTTCACTTTCCCTTTACCATCTGAACCAATGTCTTGGAAGCTGAAAAGGCCATCTGACAATGCTAAATTAATTACATTGATTTAAACCGACCCCAAGTCAACCCAGGGGTTGGTCCGAGTGGTTGAACCCTTGCATGATCCAGGGTTAGTTCCAACAGTCGCCTTTCTAATGGTCTCCAAGGATTCGAGGGTGACGGGAATGATTAGTCTAATCTAACTTTAGCTGGGGGCTAGTCCAATGAACAACCTGATATTATGGTACTCCTTTCTAATGGTCTCCAAGGATTATCTAAGAAGATGCAAAGAGCCTCAATTTGAGCTTACAAAATCAACAGCAATATAATTAGAGCGATTTTAACGTGATAATTACATCTGTACTAGAAAACTCTAATATTTCTCACATGAGAAAGGATGCTCTGACCAAAATATTTCTCACATCTGTTGCTTGCTTCATAATGGCTTGGCAACGAAGCTCTTCTACTGCTTTTATGCATCTCATGCCATCCCATTTAGAATGTTGCATATATCTACTCTGATTTCTGCAGGATATTTCATGCAATGTGATTGGTCTCATAGGTTAGTTCCTTTGTTCCATCATTCACTCCACAAAAGTCAATCCGGCATTTGTTTTCTATGCTCACATGAAAGACCTTCTAAACAGACGGAAATTATAGGTAGCTGGTAGGGCTCAAACTATAAGCATATAACAAATTTAAGTCACACAAGCGAAATAAATAAATAAGAAGCCATTTCAAAGAGATACAGATGAAGTTACCAGTTCTTTTTAACAGGGAAAGGACAAAAGGCAAGTTTTCTTTTGATTACTGCTAAGTAACAGAATGGGGAAATAGTCCTGGTGTGGAGGGCAACTAAATGACTAATTCCAGAGAAGTCAAGGACATGTGACAAAGCCAGTGCAACGACTGAAGCAGAAGTAAATTGAATCGTGCAAAATTACAATTACCAACAACTGGGTTAAATAATTCAGCTAAGCACAACAGCACCAACAATTGAAACAGGAGTGTGGTTCAAACTAACTCTGTCTTGAGACAAGGGATAGGCCAAAATTGTGATTGTGAGAGGAAAAGTTGGTGGTAATTTTTTTGCAAACATGCCTAAGAAAATTAAAAAAGGAGAGTTCAGGATGGTAAAAAGCTAAATGAAATGCATCCTGGTATCCATAAATGAATGCAGTAAATATGCTGTGAACAATGCCAAATAACAACAGAAGTCACCCATTCCAAGCTTTCAGCATTTATGAATATTAGGTAACAAGAAATCATGTCTTTCTTCATGAAGCATAATGCCACTATGGGAACTACAACCTGACTATGAATTACCATCATAAGGCAACTAATAATTAGGATCTAAAACTCCTCTATGTAACTGCAGAAGTCAAACTAAATCAATGGAAGAGAACAAAAAAGGACCAGAGACCAAAATGGGATTACAACAATTGAACTCCATACCACCTTTTTGACAATCTGACAATCCTTTATTCAAGAGCTTCCAGGAGCATCACTTCCCATAGACTTGCGATTTAGGTAACGAATAACAGCATCTTCAACCCTATACCCAAAAAAAAAAAAAAAAGAACAAATACCATTAATAAAAGCTGATTTAATCTAGTCTTCTTCATTTTGCATGAGCCAAACGAAGCCACTTGGCAGGCTTCAAAGGCTAAAAAAGTAAACTTTGAAGATACAAGTAGTTCATAATGCATCATAAAAGATTAAAACCAAAGGTAAGAACACTGGAAAGCTTACCATGGCTGATTATAGAAACCAGATCGCTGCTCTTTTTCTGCATTGTGGCTAGCATCTCCAGCAACAACCTTCAGATCTTTGCTTTGAGAAGCAATTAAAGCATTAATAAATTCTGCTGGAGACTGACTTAAACCAAGGAAGAAAGCCCGCCTCCGACGATGCTCGTGTATCTTCTTTATAGAGTTACATATTAATTCATCACAAGCATCAATTTCTTTGTTCCTCTCAGTGCTGGTCAAGTATGCAGCAAGGTCCTTTTGTAATGGTGAAGGAACATCAACTATGAAATCATAGCAAGTAGTCCCAGCTGGGCAATTCCCTGAGAGCTTGATCTTATGTTCCAAATGAATAGGCTGTGGAGGAGTTAAATGCAGACTTATCTTCTGTGAAACCATAGAAAATTTCATCTTGTCTTCCCCAAATACTTTCTGAAGAGGGGGTCACATGTGAAGAAGGAGGGATCATTTGGGTTCTGCAACTTCCTAGAATTCACATAATTCCAAATTGCCACCAAAATTCTAGGGCGAGTCTCTACCTCAATTCCAAGGACTTCTGATAGAGCAGGTGAAAGCTTGAATTTCTCAGGCACATAGTTCATTTCTAGCCTAATTCTTGCAGTAAATTCCTTATTTCCTTTTCTCTTCACCTCAAAGCCCTCATGAAGAACAGGTGACCGTGTGCTTTCCCACAAAATCACATGGTTATCTGGATAGAGGCTCTGGTCCAAGTATATTGTAATTTTCTTGAAGTAAGATGAGAATTTTGGATGTGGTTTCGGGGCCATTCCAGTCAGCACAGGGTCTTTCCCATCTTCTAATATCCTCCCAATAATCTTTAACGACCAAGAAGGAGGCTCAGCATTCTTCCTCTCATTAGGCCCTTGCACCTGATTTTCAAAATTGTTAAATACATATACTCGAAGTGTTTTCCGAACACGGGGAGGGTTTTTAAGTGACTCTTGAATATCCATCTTCTTTCTTGCCATAGCAGCATCCACTCTAGCCTCAAATTCAAGCAGCTGAGTATAAAGAGCAGACTCTGGCAAAACAGCTGCCACTTTATCAGGTATCTCCTTTTCATGAAGCTTCCTTTTCTTCCGGCGAACAGCTGGAGCCAACTCCATAGTCTTGAACAGCGAAGCCATGTTGGCATTTGATGAACCACCCGAAGGCCTTGAAGGCGGTTTATGGCTAGCCTTTTTAGCACTAGTACTGCTGGGGGTGGGTACAGGGGGCGATTGCACACCAACATTACTAGAATTAGCATTTTGCAACTGAGCAACGGATTGGTTAGCCGATTGTATCTGAGATTGAAAGCGAGCATGAGCTGCCTGCGCATACTGAACATGTCCTAGCACCTGAGCTTGCGGTTCAGACAGCTGAAAGTGGCCAGGAAACGCAGGCACCCCTTGGGTTTGAGGCTGTGAATGCGAGAGCAACTGTGGTGGTTGGTGGTTAATGTGCATAGATTGTGTCATTGAACCTGAATTTACAAATGAGGGTGGAACCCCGATACTTCTACTAGGATTATTACTATTATTATTCATTGAAACCCCAATCTCACACAGCTACAATATCTCTCAAAACTAAACAATTCTACATCCAACAACAACAAAACCCCAGCCAAACCTCATAAGCCCTAATAACACAAAATTCAATTTCTGGGTTTCCAAAAACAACACCAAATTCCACGCCTTTTTAAAGTGTAAAAACAATCTTAAACATTGAAATTACCTTCCTTTGAACCAAAGTTCAAAACCCTAGCTACACAATCAAACCCCGAATCTAGCTCACAAACTTTAAAATAAACAAAAACCAAATAAATCTCTGACTAAAACATAATTAAAGAAAAACGAAGTTCATAACTTTGCTGTCTAGTGATTCTGATTTTCTTCCAAGACAATAGCTAGGCAATGTGTAAATCTCAATTAAAAAAAAGTTATAGATATATGGATGTCGTAAGAGTAAATAAGAAAGAGAAGCTTACACGAATAAAATAGGGAGGCTTTGCAGGGAAATAGTGCTTCAGCCTTTTTTTTTTTTTTCAGTGTCAAAGTTTCAAATTCTCTGAATCTTTTGAGAGCCAAACTCTGGTTTCCTTTCAGTTTCCTCTTCCAATTTTGTGCTTGTTTGTTTTGTGGAAATAAAAGGACGTAAATAACCTTGTTTTAAACGGTATTGCTGATGGGCCAAATTATATTACACAGACCCAATAAATTGGGCTCAATTCTTATTTGAAAAGGCCCAAATAAGAGAAATCCTAGCCCCCTTTTATTAGGGTTTTTAGGTAAAACACAGTCTTTGTATCTTATTACTGCAGCATTTCTCTCTTGGTGGCCACAGAACGATAGACCGAAGCTGCAGCAATGGTGGGTTTGATTAACTTAGCATTTTTCATAAATTTTGAAGAAGAAAGGAAGAATCTTTCTTCTAATAGTAGCTTAAAAGCTCAGGTCTTTGTAGGGGTTTTGGGTTCTGATTCCTCGTGGGACAGCACAAAGAAGATTTTTCTCTTAGAATTAGCGGAAGAAGTATCGATCTTTGTGGGTTTTTGTGTTTTTGTTTTTTGATTTCTTATTGGATCTGTTTTGTTAAACTTTTCAGGTGAAGTATTCAAGAGAACCAGATAACCAAACCAAGTGTAAGTACATGCAAGTTTCATTCCTTTTTTTTTTTCCTTTAATGGTGATTTTGTTGAGAAACTGAAATCTGATGTCAATATTATGGTTACACTTTCAGCATGCAAAGCTAGGGGATCTGATCTCCGTGTTCACTTTAAGGTGTGTTGTATGTTCAACGTTGCTTCAAAGTTTTGGCTGTTGAATTGTGTGGTGTTGCTGATTTTGTTGTGTTTAATTGATGGTAGTTTTAGCTGTTTGTTGTCTCTAGTATATTAGGGCGAATGGCTTCCCGTTATTCCTTTTTTTTTTTTTTTTTTTGGAACTGAAAAATCATTCTGCTGATGGTTTGATGTTTTCTGTTAGTTTTTCATAAGTAAGCATACTGCTGCTCTTTGAATTTGTTGTCTCCGTTCATTGGTATGAATAGCTACATCATTCTTTTCTTTTATTGGCAAAATTGTTTTGCTGAAAGCGATGTAAATGTTTAAATCGAAGCAGATGGCTGCTACAATTTAAAATATTCAGTGTGAATGGTTGAAATCTTTGTGATATGCCAAACTGATTTCCATCCATCATCTGAATGGTTGTTTCCATTTTCTTTGGTGACCAATAAGAACTTTAAAAAAAATTTTTCATGTAAATTATTCTTGCACTGCTCAATTGACATTCCTTCATCGTGAATTTGGGCTTAGTAAAATTTTACATATGGGATTAAGATCTTTTATAAATAAAGATTGACATGCAATGCTTGTCAATTTTTTATTGCTTATTCTCACTTTAAGTTTCATTTCTTAGTCAGGAGGAGGACTGGGATGGGGGGTTGGTTATAGAAATCTATTGAGTGCTGTGAATGGACTTCTCACTAGCTTCAGGATGCATGCTTTTCCCTTTCTCTGTTTGGTTTATTTACTGCAATGGTTCATTATCTTTGAAGCTTTTGATGGATTGCTCAAATGTGGATGAGAATGATATCACTAATGGGTTATTCAATCTTGTTTAGTTTCCTGAATTGAGCTTGTGTGTATTAGTTGAGCCTCTCTCTTTTTTAAACATATAAAAAAAAAAAAAATGGTGCCTTACAATGCGTGATCCTCTCTGCACTCATAACCAGGGTTACTTTTTCATTTGAGACAAGATTAAGAGCTCTTATTGGCCCTGATTACTGCCACAGAATTATTTAGCGACAAAGATAGGATGATATGCTGCTTGTAGATGTGATATTTAAGCATTTGAATTTTGGTTGTGATGAGTTTGGTTCGTGTGGTTGAAGTTTTGCTTTTATTGCATATTTGAGTCTCAAACCTATATGAAGTGGCAGTATGGCTTTTACTCTGTTGAAATTGCCAAATTGGCTGTGCTGACTCCTATATTGTTATTTTCTATGTCAGAACACAAGAGAGACTGCTTTTTCAATCCGGAAGATGCCTTTGGACAAGGCTAAACGGTACTTGGAGGATGTTTTGGCACACAAGCAAGCTATTCCATTCAGACGCTTCTGCGGTGGGGTTGGGCGAACTGCTCAAGCTAAGAACCGCCACTCAAATGGACAAGGGCGCTGGCCTGTTAAATCTGCTAAATTTATCCTTGATTTGCTGAAGAATGCCGAAAGCAATGCTGAGGTGGTTACTTTTCCTGTTTTTATTTTTTATTTTTTTGGTTTTTTTTCCCTCTGATGTTTGCTTCCTTGATCTCATGGATTTCCCCCTAATGTTTTTAAATTTTATCAACTCATTATTTAGGTGAAAGGTTTGGATGTTGATGCACTTTACATATCACATATCCAAGTCAATCAAGCACAAAAACAGCGTCGTCGTACTTATCGTGCCCATGGAAGGATCAATCGTGAGTCCATTCCTTTAGTCATTAAATTCAGTTTTTTTTTTTTTTTTCTTTCAATCTGCTTGTCTTCTCTATTTGGACGTGCACAATAGTGATGTATGATTGCTCTGGCAGCTTACATGTCATCACCATGTCACATTGAGTTAATTTTGTCGGAAAAGGAAGAACCTGTCAAGAAAGAGGTAACACTCTGAAAAATGATGAATCCATTGTATCATAGTTGATTTAAAATTTTAGATTGACGTGTTTGCTTCAGTATTGTTGTATTTTTTGTTTGTTTCTGTGATGTTGCGCCTTACCTGGAATATCTTTTTTTCCAGGCTGATACTCAGATTGCTCCTAGGAAGTCTTAATTAAGGGTGCTCTTTGTGGTGGAGCTTCCTCCTGAAAAGCATCGGGCAGATCCTGGATGAAAGCACCACGGGAACATTTTTGTTTTTTTTATTCTGTTGAAGTAATCTATCAAACTGTGATATCATTTGCTAAGATTTATTTCTGGAGCTTATATATGATTTGCTTAGAATGTTACTATTAACTTCATTACCAAATGTTGGTGATTGGGACCAATCATGAATCCCAAAGACCTTAAATGGAATTTGATGTTTGGTGGTGAAATCACTTATCTTTCTCGTAAAAAAAAATTGTGCTTTCTACTTGGCTTTTTGAAGTTATATTTTGTTTTTGTGATCTTGCTGGGAATGAAAATATACGTTTTGTGGAAACGATATTTTTGCTGCTGCATGGCGCAGATACTGAGGCAGTATGTCTCATTAACCAATGCTGGTTGGTGAGTTGTTTTGCTTGTCAAATATCAAACCTTTAAATTAGAGTTCTTGATTTTAACTTAAAAGTTGTTTGCCATAAATAACTTAAAGATAAAAACGAATTGAAATGAAAAAAAACTAGAAGTATGGTTTGTGGAAAATACTCAAATCAATTTTTTTTTTTTTTTTTTTTTTTTTTTTTTGAAGAATGAAGGTGGTAAGTAGATGGCAGAATATTTAAATTAACGGTTAAATTTCAATTATTTATTAAAGCAAAATTTTTACTTTGCTTTTGTTACAAGTTTTTTATTTAAGTTAAAAGTTATTTCTAATATAACATAATTGTGATTTTTTTTTTTGAATTAAAAATTAAAAAACAATTTTAATCAATTTACAAAGTCAACCAAGCATAATCTAAGATAGCCTTTCATTTGTGATTCAACTTTGAGTTAGCAAATTTTACTTTTCTGCCAACCAACTCTTCTAGATAGCCGCTGCTGCCATGATACAGGGAAAAATTTCTCCAAACTAGTTAGGACATTCATTGTTCCATCTAAAGCTAACCAAAGCGAGTTGAATGCTTTGTTTGTGTTGATGCAAAAATTCTCATCAGAACATGGATTTTATCAAATGGCTAAGGCCTCTTGTTCTGCTTAGTTCAGCTTCACAATGCCATCTTACGGTATGACGTCATTATCCTGTTATTCATGCTATCGAGGTAAGCTCATGAGGAGGAAGATTTGGAGACGATAATCCTATAATTCTTGCGCCTTCATGGTGAAAATTCATGTGAACGTGATTGCCAAGATCAATTCAATTGAAAGTTGGCCCAGTCTTTTAGGCAATGATACAACTACAGCTGAGGATGAGCTCTATCTCCATTATTCAAGTTCAAATTACAAATTTTACATTTGAATTGATCGCAAGTAAATTAATCCGACACAAAAAGAAATTGCTGAAATCATTCACATCCAAGATGTGCTGAAATTAAAATACAGCGGCTTCAAGGTTGTACTGCTTCCAGTAGTTTCTCGTACACCTGTCTGGCAGACAGATCCTCCACCTGAACAAAGAAGAGAAAGTGAATATAACCGGAAACAAACTTCTAGGAGCAGAATGATGAATATAACTGGAAACAAACTTCTAAGAGAAGAATCATGGATACGTAAATGCTTTCTGAAAATGGCCACTTATTGACAATTTGGAAAAAAATTAAGGTAGTTGCCAGACAAAATTCCTAGAATTCCTCTCTTTTTTACAGTCATCTCTAGAGACTATAGATTAATTTGGTCTACATAGGATTGAATGGTCATCGCCAACCGACCAAGATGAATTACATTGAAATCAGTTCATTTGAACAAAAAGAAACTTCCACGTTTTGTCAATTATATCAAACTTGTATTACTAGTTCTATTTCATATATGCTGGAAATCAACAAAAACTCAATATCCAAAGTAGAGAATTAATGGTCTAAGCAGTATCAGAAGCATAATTTTCCACATAACAAGTTCTACAACAGATATGCCAGTGTATAGAAGTTGGCTGGGTCTCAAACAAAACTTCCATCTGATTGAGATTTTACAGATTAACAGGGGATGCAAGCACACGTACAAACACACACCTAAGCTTATGTAGAAAAAGCACATTTCAATTTTACTTACAACAAGCAGCTTTGATTTGTTATTCCATCCTCTTTGAAGAGTCATCTGGCTCAGTCTCAGACCCAGCACCTGTGTGAAGGCAAATCATGTCAATCTTGGCACACCAAATTGATGATGTAAGATTCTATGCCTAATTTTAATAGTCTAATAACAACTTGAAAGAGTACAATTATAATAGAAGAGCATACCTTGCCCATGAATTCCAAAAGTTCCTTGTTAGCTTCTCCACGAGCAGCAGGTGCAGCTACAGTAACTCGAACATCATCGGCATTCACTCCTGGTAATAAATATATCAAACATAATGTTCATAAATTAAAAAACAATAGCATGAACAAAACGTACTAGATGAAACAATTATATTGTTCCTTTCCTTCAACTTCGTTAGTTTCTGCATCCTTTTCATGCAACCATAAGTTAAATATAAGGATGTGTTTCTATGTAGCATATGTGTGTTCAGATGCTACATTTCATATGCATTCAAGCTTATGGCTGTTCATGGACATGACACATATTCATGCCTGTCCAGAATTTCTTCAATAGAACAAAAGATCATGGACATGAGGTCAGATCACAAGTGATATAAGGATCACAACAGCACAACAGTAGAGAAAACACTGCATTTCATAACTGGAGAAGAGTACAACAAAATGCATCCCCACTTCATTTGCTCTCTTTTTAGAGAGCCAAGAAGCAATTGTAACTAAAGGAATGTAATGTGCTAGGAAGATACTATCAATTCTTCTGTCAGCTAAGAACTCCTTCGTAGAGCTCACTCCATTTTCTTCACTAGAAATAGGAGAAGGCAATTCTGGACACATTGTCTTCAGAGAGACCATCTAATTTCCAAGACACAAGCACCGTGGCTCCTGTCAGTGCTCAATAAACAAACCCATTACTACAAAAGCAGAGGCCTTTTGCTCCATGTTTCTAAAATGGAACAATCAACTCTATCCATCACTACTTCTCACTACTAAACGCAATTTATACTATTTGTATATACATATGCATGTCTCCTTAAGTTTGTCAAA
Source organism: Dovyalis caffra (assembly GCA_963924115.1). Lineage (NCBI taxonomy): Eukaryota > Viridiplantae > Streptophyta > Magnoliopsida > Malpighiales > Salicaceae > Dovyalis > Dovyalis caffra. The sequence continues at coordinate 2,421,167 of CAWUPB010001009.1, read as the reverse complement.
ATTGAAAACAAATTGTGTGCCACTCTATGCATGGATGAAACTCAACATCCAAGGGATGTATGGAGGTCGAATTTAGTTCAACTGCATCCAACCTGTAAAGCAGGCAGACACACAAGACAACAGACGTCAGGACGATATGCAGAAACTAGTTTAGTTGATTAATCATTAACAACTAGTTTCATGGATTAATCGTGTCTGTTATAATTGGGGCCAAGAAGGAGATGCAAGCGAAATACTATCAAAGATATGCAGATGAACACAGTAAGAATCAAATTACTTGTTATTGCTGATCTTTGCGCACGGTCTTCAACCTCTATGGCCACCTGCACAAGTCCTCCTTCTAATTGTGATATGCAAGGGGGCACAGGAGCATCCTACAGCATATGCCAGAAAACCATATGAGAATATCTAATTTTTATGCAGAAACATCGCCTACTTACTAAGAAAGGCAAGAAATTATAAGCTCAATGAAAACTCGATAACATCTCGTAATTCATTAAGCATGAGCTTTGAATGGTGGATTAGTCCAAGTCCTAACAAGAAGTATTTGTACCTGAGGATTTGTTTCTGCAGCAACTGTGCTAAGTGCACCATCAACAACATATATAAAAGAAGCAAATTCCAGATCTTCTTCTGCTCGATAGCAAACAAATAGTCCACAGCCTATGCAGTTCATGCGAAATTGCTTCTCTAATTTCCCTTCTCCCCTACACAGGAATGATCCAGAATTGTAATGAGCTCTAATGCAACTACAATCTATCTATGATTGAAATCTCAAGAAAATAGCGTCGTAAACTCAATAACTAAAGAAGAAGAACATTTGGAAGTATATACTACCTTAGCAGTTCAACAGACAACATGGAATAGATCATACGACAGGTCACTGGCAATGAATGAACTCAAATTTCAACATCTTCAATCTTGATAGATAGCTTTAAAGATTATCTGCATTTCTAACTTCAAATATAGAGACACAGCCTACACCATTTTCGAATACTTAGACTAGGCATGATGTTTATGAAAAAAGGTGATTGCAAAAGCATGACTGTTTACGAGCACATGACACAGGAAGACGATACAGGAGAGCAATTGATGCAATTGACAGAGGACACGGGAAAACAAGAAGAGCACTTGTGAATTCTTGGAGCAAAGCATGTCAGGCGAGTATGTGAATATCCACCCAGAAACAAGGTCTAAGGCACCTTGGCAAACAAAGAATGAGAAAGAGTTGAGTAGCAAAAAGTTTTTCCATTTCAACCTCAAAGAATAACTTCATTAACAAAGAAGTCAGTGTCAGACTCCCTTCTGTTTTACTCCGTCCACGATAGCAGTAAACAACTAACATCCCAAAGTCCTTTTTTGTCAATACAAAGCCCAGGATTCGTTCCTTTCAAAGATAATTAATAGTTAAAATCTTAACCCACGCGGCATCCTATGCAGAACAAGAAAATTTTAAAACAAAATAATAAAAAAAGTTATGGAGTAGAATGCAATGCATAAGAACCAATTACTAAACAAGTAAAGATAGTAAAAAGAAACCTTTTCAAAAGAACTTTTCCAGCCTCATTCATATTGAGCCTTGCAAGATGCTTCTTCTTGTCCAGCACATAAGCTTTATCGGTCTTCCTCTTCGGCATTTTCTGCAATTGCGTATCTTATAACAAACATATTTCAGTATTTAAAAAAACAAAAAATCAAGCTAGGAATTAAAATTAAATTAAGTGATTGATTATTCATAATTTATCACAAGAACATCGAAAATCGAAGATGATAATCAAATTTTAATGGAAGCAAGTGAGTGAGAGATAGGGGATGAACCAGTGATGAGGACGTGAGAGCCACAATGCTTGCAATAGTAGACGAAGAGATCGGAGTCTGGTCTGTCGGGAGCTGCGTCCTCGCTTGAATACGTGTGCGTTGTTCTCTTCGGCATCTCTTCAGTCTTCTCTCTTTCTTTCCCTCTTACTCCATATCAAATTCACAGCGCAGAAGCCAAAGAGAGAGAGTAGAACCTTCAGGCTTCAACACCGTGTCTTCCTTCTTATAACAAGTATCTTTAACTATAAAACGATGTCGTAACACTGTATGGTTCGGTCCTGCGCTTGGCTTCGCTTTTGGCTGCGGTCGTGCGGTTGCTCAATGTGTATTTTCATATTCGGTAAATAGCTCAAAAAAATGCTCTTAATTAAAATAAAGCTCCAAATTCCTTCTCATTTTGGCTCTTCACACTTGAAACTACTCATATTTTTTAAGAAGAAAAGACATATTTTGGCACTGTAAAAGGAGTTATTATAAATTAGTCCTTTTATTTTTTGTATTAAGGAATTAAATAGTCCTTTTTGTCCTAAAAATTAATTAATTAGTCTTTTAACATGGTAGTATTTTATTATAAAAAATATCTTTTTTTTATTAATCTTATCATATCTTTTACTTATTTTTTTCCTTTTCTATTTATTAAAACAAAAAAAATTAAATTAAAAATAGATTTAAAAATATACAGACTAATTAATAAGTTATAAAAACTAAAAGACTATTTATTTCTTTTTTTAAAAAATAAAATTACTAATTTATAATCTACTCTTGGAAAACAGGGATCTTATTTGGGTTGCCTTGGATTATACCATCAAAACTTGGGAAAACAAGTCGCCTTCAATCTTCAAGATTTTTTGCTACAGAATAAAAATAAAAACAAAAACATGATTCTATAGGCTCCAAATGTTTTTATAAGAATTGACAAGAAAATTATAATTATATTATTATTATTATTTAAAAAAAAAAACTAAAAGAAGTGAAGTGTTTCCTATTCACTTACTGTTGCTCAAGACTCATGTTTACTGTTGTTGAAGACTCAGTTGCACTGTTGGTTATCTTTCCTTCCATTTTGGCTTTTGATTACGGTTAGATCATTATTGGCCGTTTGATGTCCATGGTATTGTCTGCCTTATTGTTTGTTTCTCTTGGTCTTCTTCAGTTTCGCCCTCCTTCCTTTTCAGTTATTTCTGTTTTGCCATTTGTTTCTTTAGGTCATTTACATCTCTGCCCCTCAGGCTCCATGTTTTCGTTTCTCTCTTTCTTTCCAATTTCGTGTTTTCCTCGCCGTCTCTTTCGTTTTTTCCCTATCTGCTCCAACCTTCGGCCATCCTTTCGTGATTGACCGGACGTCTCATTTAATGCTTTTGTACCAATTTGTCTTAGGTTCTTTGTCCATTGACATCTCTGTCCCTAAAGCCATCTCTTTCCCCTTTTTTCCCCCTTTTTCCTCTAGGTTTTTTTTTGTAATCGCATTCTCTTCTTTGTTCATCGTTGCAACTTGCTCATTTAATGTGATTGTACCTTTTCTTTTTTCTGAGTTTTTTTCGTTTCTCCCGTTGTCCTTTGTTCAACCACTTCCTCTGAATCGACATGGAGATTGTGGTGTTTTGGGACGAGATTGATCTATGCTATTCCTGATTTTACGTGACGTACACCGTAGTGGCTGCTTTCTGCGCCTTCCGCAAAAAAGAATCCAGTTTGGATTTGTTTGATTTCGATCAACATTGGGGGGTGTTGATGTACTGTTCTTTCTCAGTTTGTTCTATTCTTGCTTCGTTTGGTTTCAACAAGATAAGAGCTTCTTCCTTCTTTCCGTACTTTCTATTTCTCTCGCATGCTCTTATTATTTTTGATTTCTTTATTTTATTGTGCTCTTCTGATTGCCCCTACAACCTCTTATATTTATATCACGTTCAGCCTATGACTTACATTTTTGCATTGCTGTTGGTTCTTCTTTCTAATCAAGATCTCCTTTTTGCCTCCTTCTTGATTCGTCGTTTGCCTCTGATTGTTCTCGTAAATGCTTTAGGTTATTATCCCTCTTTATTTCTTTTTGACTGCTTTATGTTTTTTCCTTTCCTGCTCGGTCTGCAGCTTCCATTGTTGCCTTTTTTTAAAATGCTTTTGCCTAAGACCTGTATGTCGCTTTTTCTTGGGTTTGTGTGCTCTTATTTTTTGCTTTTGTTTTTGCTTTCTCTGTTCGTGTGCTTGACTCTCTGGTTTTGGTTTTGGCGCTTCTCATTTATGTTGTTATTTTTTATGTTACCTTTGGATGGCTCTCGCCAGTTACATATTGATGCATCTCAGCGCTTATTGCTGGACGTAATTGCCCTGGCTTTTGATCCTAACGTAGAATAGTTAACATTGTGAATTGGTTAAAAGTTCCTTCTATAGATGCATCTCAGCTGTTCGCTTGCAGAGTGTATAGCGCTATTAATTTTTTTGTTTTACATTATGCAGCATTCTCTTCCCTTTTTTACCTAGGTCCTATTCTTTGTGGACTATGGTGAGACGTTGTTATTCACCCACGCTCCTGGATTCTTTCAGAGTGAATGTTTCGTATGTTCATGTTCCTAGAATTTCTAGTCTTGATTGGTCTGCCTTAGTTACTTCTCAGTTAATTGGTTATATTAATTGGTAAAAATTGTTTATTACTTGTCCTTCTGTTTCTGCTTAGTTTTTTGAAATATTGTCCATGATGCCTTTTTGTCCATTGGTTGGTGGTTTTAATCATGCTCTGTTTAAGAATTGTTTGGGATCCATACTACTTCAGTCCCCTTTTGATTTTTGCCTTCTTCGGTTTCAAATTTCGCTAATAACTGCTTTTCGTTTTCCATGTATGTAGTTCCATGTTATTGTTCCTCATAGCTATCCTTCCTTCATCGAGCCTGACAAGTAAGTTCCCTTCTTTTGTTGTTTACTTCTTTTGAAGGTGTTAAGAGGTTTTGTTTCCTCTCGAATTGATCCTTGATTATGATGCTTTTTTGTTATGTTATGCCTTATGTTTCACCTGGTTTTGTCCGTGCGTTTAGACAAGTTAATTACTGTGTCCATTCACTAGATTCCTAGATTTTGATCTATCCATCACTTCTCATTAGTTTGCTATTCAATTATGTACAGAAAAAAAAATTCAAAGTCTCGATTGCTTGCACATGCTGATCTGGAAGGATGATCAAGATAACTGCTTTACATATATATATATATATATATATATATATATATATATATATACATATATAATGATCTTACATTTCTGAGAATTCAGGACCTTTATTATTAACTTTAATTAAGAAAACATTGAACAGCAGAGAAGTTAATTTGCTATAAGTCATAATTAGATGAGAGATATAATATGTGCGAGTTAGGCATGTGATTAATGCTTTCCCATTGAAGGTTTTTAAAGAAAGCTGGCAATTTCTTGGTATGTTCTTTTTTTCTATTGCTTGGCAATTTGAGTTATTCTACAACTAAGAATTTTTTGTGAACAACGCTGCTTCAGTTCGCTTTTCTTGTTTCTTGCTGTGTGCAATTTCCTCTTTGACTAATTGCTACTTTTGGTTTTTTTGTTTGTACAGTTCCAAGTTACAGTGCTGGGGGTTTTGCTTCTTTCATCAACGCTGACAAGTGAATTTTCTTGGTCGATTTTTTATTTTGGTTGAAGCTATTGGGAGATGATTTTTGCCTCGAATTAGTCGTTGATTATGATGCTTTTTTGCTATGTTATTGCTTACACTTTTCCAGCTTTTGTCTTTTCTTTTAGACATGTTGCTTTCTTGATCATTCAAAGATTTCAGAGCTTTTGATGTGTTCATCACTTTTGATTAGTTAGGCATTCAATTATGTGCGACTACTGATCTGGAAAAATTCTCAAGATAGCTACATTGCATATATATATAATGATTTGACATTTCTCAGAATGTCAAACATTTATTATTAATTAAAATAAATAAATCATTGAACATCAGACAAATTTATCTTTATAAGTCATAACAAGGTAAGAGATATAATATGCATGAGTTAGGCACATAATTAGCACTTTCCATTGTTTGGCAATTTGTGTGATGCTACAATTAAGAATTGTTTGTGATCCATGTTGCTTCGCTTTGCCTTTGTTTTTTTTTTTTCCATGTGCTGCTTCGGCTTTGACTAATTGCTTCGTTTGGCTTTTTGTTTGTGCAGTTTCAAGTTACAATGCCTCAGGGGTTTTCCTTCTTTAATCAAGCTTGACCAGTGAATTTCCTTGGTTAGTTTTTTGTTTCTTTTGTAGCTGTTGGGAGATGGTTTTTTCCTCAAATCAGTCCTTGATTATAATGCTTTTGTCCTATGTTATTGCTTTAACTTCACTGGTTTTGACTATGCTTTTACAGAAGTTGATTTAAAAATCGTTCAATTAATTCAGAGCTTTTTATCTGTTCATCTTTGCTAATTGATTAGGCATTCTTTTTAATTAAAGGCTTGATTACTTGCACGTGCTTATCTAGAGCAGTAATCAAGATAGCTTCTTTCAAGATATATATATATATATATTAGATGCCTAAAAGATTAGCTGTCACTCATGTAAAAAATTATATTTTTCCTAAAAGATTTGTTTTTTTTTCCCATTGTTATAAACCAACTATTTTCTTCTTTTATGTTAAATGCGGTTGATATGTTGGAAAAATTTGGACTCCTGCTTATGATAGCTGCAACTTAGAAGTTGAAACCCATGTTATTTGTTTCTGGGCATGAACCTTTTGCTTGCTATTACACCAATTGAACTGTTGCTTTTTTTAAATTTCACGCCTACTCATTTTATGCATGTTTTGCCAATGAAAAAAAAAACTGCCAGTCTTGAATATGGGACTCATGGTCGCAAGTGCTTTTTTTTTTTTTTTTAAAGAGCCTTTTAGCACGTATTCTCTGTTCCATGGAACTGATTGTTAACCATTATGTTTATATTGAATTGTTTTAATGTCACTTTGTTTTATTTTTCCATTTGTTGTCCTTCTATGAGAACCACTATTCGTGATGCCCTTATTGGTTTATTCTTTCTTCCCTTATGATTGTCAGTTGCTCACGCCGAAGAACACAGATTCTTTTTAATTTGTTTTTGGTTCAAATTCTTTTGAGCATTTGCTATGTGATTTGCTAGTTGGTTTTTTTTTTTTATCTTCTTTTCTTTATGGACTTTTGTCAGCACATCTTATGATATTTGATTTTATTTTTTCCATGTCCTATAAAAGCTTTGGCCCGTTTGCTGCTGATTTGATTTTTTATTGTTATTGTAATTAAACTTGCTGTTTTCGATCGAGTATTGTTGTTGCCCTTTGAACTAACAAGCTCCTTGGTGTTTTTGGATTATGCAACTCTATCTGTCCTCACTTGGAAGTCATTCTCTTCTTCATCGAAACTAGCAGGTTTTTGCTTCTTTGTTGCCTTTCTTATTATAGTTTTCCGCCCCCACTTTTTCTCTTCATGCATGGCACTTTGCTTTTGTGATGCACTTTTCCACTTTCTTTTACTGCTGCCTCTTTTGATGATAGGCATGTACCTTGTTTCACACCATTTCACACACCATTTAATGGTCCGCATCAACTAACTTATTGGATTCTTTCTCTTGATTGACCTCTTCTATGATTCATTCACTTTGCAACATTTGGTATAAGTCATCATTGTAGATATAGGAGAATGGAATTTTTTTCCCTTTTTTTTCATGTTTGGTTGTTGTGTGTTGCTTTCCCTATTTCCTGCTTGGATTATAGATGTTGCCTCGTTGGCCTGCCATTGATGACAACACTGCTTAGATGTTTTAATGACCTTATTGTTTGCCAAGCAAGAAATTTTTGCATGTTATAGCTACAATTTGCTATAACTATAATTAAACTATTATTAGTCTTTTTTTTTTTACAGATTCTGGTCTTTTCATCTCTGTATCGTCTTACATAAAACCAATAGAAAAAAAGGGTTGTAGTTGTCTTTTTCCATCTATAAAGCTTCGTTGTTGGCTGAAATTGTTTTAGCTTATATGTTTTGAGACCTCTCAAGCTCTGCTTTTTTGAAAACTTATAGTTATTTTTGTATCCTTGCTTTAAAAGCTTTTCCATTCTTCTTTTTTCCCTATTTTCATCCAAGATCGGTTTCGTTTCTTTATTGCATAGCTCTAGTTTCCAGTGCTTCGGAGGTTTTCCTTTCTTCATCAGAACTAACAAGTGAGCTTTCTTCATCGCCTTCCCCCCCCCTTTGATTCTGTTGTGGCATTTTTTCTTCCCTTAATCAGTTATGCTTGAGAATGATTTCTTGCTATGACGTGCCTTATGTTTTGTCTGGTTTTGCTTTTATCTTTTTGGATCCTTTTCCTCGCCATTGATTGAGTGGAATTTGTCGCATTCTATTGCATGATTTTTTGTTTTTTGCTCCAGTAATAGATTACAAAATGTATGCAGCCTTTGAGTGAGAGCATTAATAGTTGAGAAAAACATTCTACCAAAACTAAATTAGTCAACTCAACATTTGATTGTACCTTTGTCAAGCATTCTTGCTGCTGGTTTTCTTATACACTCTATGCTTAGCTAAGTTAACAAAATTCATTCAATAATTATTATTGTTTAACGCCTTAAGTGTTTTAGGCTGTAGAGCTAACAAAAAATGAACAATATACAGAACTGTTCTTCTAAAAAAAATATCTCCACTTAATAACCTATAAGTACTGTACTAAAACTTTATGATAGAACTCTGATAAAATGTTTTAAAAAATTTTTGTTTTCAAAAATAAACAAAAAACCCTGTTTCTCATGAAAACAATGTCTTTTCAAAAAATCAGATTGTCATATATATATATATATATAAAATGAATTCATATGAAAATTGAATATTTTTAACAATATACATCCTCGAACAGAGAAAGGAAAAACTTTTCCCAAATCTATCCAAATTAAGACACTGCATAGGTTTTGATTAGTTGTTTCTGTTATTGATTTTACCATTGGCTATGACATTTTTCATTTTTTCCCTGTACCTTTACGAAACATTACTGATGCTGCTATTTCTTATACACTATCAAGCCAGATAATTATGGTAGATCTATAGTTTTGCCATTTTTATGTTGTATACTTAATGAGGACTATTATAATAAATTAAGTCGTTAATCCTCTTAATAAAGCATTGATGTGCAGCAAAGTATTACGATAAGCCTTAGTTGATGTATTTTTATAAGCTGTTGACACTGTAATATGTAAAAAAAAAAAAAAATACCAGAATTAAGTATTTTAGGAAATGCATGTGCCGAAATAAATGAAAAAAACCCACATTTACTTCAAAATAATATTTTTAGTACTATATATTCTAAGATACAAAAAAACAACATGTTGCCATTGAAATGCTTTTGTAAGTAAATGCAGAGCACATCATGTGTGTCAACTGAAAAAATCTTGGGTTAAGGTTCTTATAAGTATGCACCCAGTTAACAAAATCTTGTATTTTTTATGTTAAAAATAGGCCTTCATGTATCAAATCAATAAGCATTATACAATTGTTAAAAGATTAAAAACTTTATTAAAACGATGCATGTTGGATTAGCTTTTAGTATTGTTGGTGTTATCATTTGTTAATCGCATTTGTGAATTTTTCCCCTTCCTCTATCAAACATAAACAAACGGTTTTGGTAGAAGCATAGCCTATAGAATTAAGAATAAAATTCCTAGGGTTATAGTAAAACACCAAATGGAAATAAGCCTTCCTTTATAAAGATATATTATCTCTTAAGAAAAAAAATAGCTTTGGTTTTTTCTTACTCTTCCCTATTAACTGTGTGATTGTTTTGGGGGGGGGGGGGGGGGAGGGGGAGGGGAACAATGTTGCTTGCCTTTTTTATCCTCTTCGTTTAGAAATAATGAATGACAAATATATGACATTTGACATCTATTATTATTTGTTCGTTTTTAGTTTTTTTGCCTTACATTTTTCATTTTTCTAAACGACACACTAGGACGGTCTTTTACGATTCATCCTTTATTCACCATTTATCCTTTCATCACGTTTTGGATCAATTGTCGCTATGTCTGCATCGTCTTCTTATAGGCGGTCAAACCGTGGTAGACGAGGCAGATCTCGTTCTTCTGCTATAAATCCTATGTTTTCAGCTGGTCAATGCACAGAAATTGGCTTCCCACTTGATACCTTGCCTACTTCTGATACAACACCTTCTTCTTTTAGTCGATACACATCCTTCTGTGATTATTCGATCTCTGACGACACATTATTCAGTCAAAACCAGAATGCATCCTCTATATATCAAAGCGCCGACTTTGACCTTCCTATTGATGTGTTAGGCCATAGGTTTGAAACAAGTCATCGTCATACCACTCGGCTTGATGCATACCTTCCCCCGGGGGGGGGGGGGGAGGGGGAGGGGAACAATGTTGCTTGCCTTTTTTATCCTCTTCGTTTAGAAATAATGAATGACAAATATATGACATTTGACATCTATTATTATTTGTTCGTTTTTAGTTTTTTTGCCTTACATTTTTCATTTTTCTAAACGACACACTAGGACGGTCTTTTACGATTCATCCTTTATTCACCATTTATCCTTTCATCACGTTTTGGATCAATTGTCGCTATGTCTGCATCGTCTTCTTATAGGCGGTCAAACCGTGGTAGACGAGGCAGATCTCGTTCTTCTGCTATAAATCCTATGTTTTCAGCTGGTCAATGCACAGAAATTGGCTTCCCACTTGATACCTTGCCTACTTCTGATACAACACCTTCTTCTTTTAGTCGATACACATCCTTCTGTGATTATTCGATCTCTGACGACACATTATTCAGTCAAAACCAGAATGCATCCTCTATATATCAAAGCGCCGACTTTGACCTTCCTATTGATGTGTTAGGCCATAGGTTTGAAACAAGTCATCGTCATACCACTCGGCTTGATGCAATTGCATTTGATTTTGGATGCATACCTTCCCCCGGTGCATCACCATCTTGCATTAATGACGTGCTTCTTGTTAAACGTCATTTATATTCTGACTTACCTCATCAGAATTTTAGAAATGTTGACTCTAAAAGATTGGTTGTTGGTGGTTCTTAACCGATCCTCCCTATTTCTTTAGAAGTTGAGGAAGCTTTGCAATCATCGTTTGAGCCAACTGATCCCTCTGAACACCTTGGTATGCCTCCTACAAATTTATTTGCTGCCACAAACTCTTTTTGTCTGCCTACCCAGATATCTTACCAAAGAAAAAGAAAAAGTGAGTTTTCCATCATTCCAGAAAACTTCATCTGATTGAAAATGTTTATTCTTGATTCTTTTTTCTTAGATTGAATTTCCTTTTTTCCTATTGATTAGGGCGCGATGATGGATATGTTGCTTTTGGCCATAAAACACATCAATACGAACATTCTAATGCTCTTTTTTGGTTGAAAGAACACCTTAAATCATCTCAGTGTCTAGGCTAAAATTCTCACTATGTTGATAGAATGCCTCCCAACCCACTCCTCACATACTTGATAGAACACATCAAAGTAAAATTTAGCGCCTCCCAACCCACTCCTCACATACTTGATAGAATGCTTGATTCAACTGAAGGTTCTTCATCAAATAAATTTAAAGAGAACATCAGAGCTTACAACTCAATGTTTGCTTTCATATCAATGGGTGCAAAACTTGATACCTCCGTTAATAATCAACCTGGATCTTATGTCTTCAAAATTAGTGGGCAAGTTCACCATCTAATGAGCTCTCTTCTGCCTATCGACGGTGAGGCTTTGAAGTTTGCTCAGCTTTATGTATATGACACATAAAATGAGGTGGTCAATCGATTGAATGCACTTGGCATATTTCAATAGCCAGGTTCTTGATGAAGATGTTGTAAAAAACTTGATCGAGCTACTTGATTCAACTAATTCGTTGGTGAAACTATTTCGAATGGCGAAAGAAAGAATATCCAACCAAAGTGACGTCAGTTATAGATTGCGTCTACTTGGAAGGAAAGATTACGATGAACGTTAGTTTGATTTGCCAACATCTGATGATATTGGAGGGTTGGTTGTTAAAGATATAGGTGAATTCTTTTCTGAAAGAGATATTTTAGTTGAAATCAAATCTGGTTCGCTTCAAAGAATTTCTAAATTGCATCCTAAATACATGTCTCTGCAATATCCCCTTTTTTCCCCTTTTAAGGAGGATGGTTATCGTATTAATTTAAAATGGAATAGCAATTTTCGTGGCTCAGTCTTGAAAAGATAACGTGTTCTTATCAGGGCTTACTATGCATACTATCTGCATGAAAAAATTGATGAAGATGCTAGGTTAATGCTTTTGTAACTATTGAAGAAGATCACCTTGATTACACTAGAGAAAACCAAAAAAATCTAAAAAGTGAACAGTATAAGGGGATTTGTGATGTTGTTTTAAGAGGCGACACTAATGCTTCTGATACTGAAAGAATTTTGGTACCTTCCTCTCTTACCGAAAGTGTTAGGTAGATGATCAATAATTATCAAGATGCTATGGCTATTTGTAGAGCTTATGGTAATCCACATCTTTTTATAACCTTTACATGTAATGTTGGCTGGCCTGAAATCAGAAGAGAGCTTAGAAAAAATAAACATTACAAACCAAAGGATAGACCAGATATCATAACTCGAGTGTTCAAGACCAAGCTTGATGATATGATCTCATTTATTAAATCTGGTAGACCATTCGGTCAAACAATAGTTTGTATGAATCAATGTAACGTTTCAATTCCTTTTTTCTATTTCGATCATTAGGTTTTCTCCTAAAACTCTTTTATAAACATCTAATCTTTTCCCTATTAGATGTTTATGCCGTTGAGTTTAAAAAACGAGGGCTGCCTCATAGCCATCTCTTGATATGGCTTGGTCCAGAATTAAAGTGTCGTTCAGCTGAAGATGTTGACTCTATCGTATCTACTGAAATACCTGATAAAGATCAAGATCCCAATTGCTATGAAATAGTATCACAATTTAAGTTACATGGTCTATGTGGCATTGTCAATCTAAATGCTGCTTGCATGAAACTTGGTCGATGTTCGAAATGCTTTCTCAAAAAATTTCGGACCTCCACAGTATTCGATGATAATGGATTTGTTTCTTATAAATGCCGAGATGATCCATCGTGCTTTGTTATAAAGAATGGGATTAGGTTCGATAATGACTTTGTTGTTCCTTATAATAGAGAATTGCTTCTGAGATACAAAGCTCATATTAATATTGAGATTTGCTGTCAGTCAATGCTTATAAAATATCTGTGCAAATATGTTAGCAAGGACATAGATAGGGCTAAGTTGGTTGTTGAGAAGGAGGATGCCAATGAAATACAAGCCTACTTAAATTATCATTTTATCTATCCATATGAGGCTATATGGCGTATTTTCCAATTTCCCATCCACTTTAGGGACCGTCCAGTTGAACGCTTATCAGTGCATTTACCACAACAACAATTTGTTGTTTTCTCTAAAGATGATCGTTTATCCTCAGTCATCAATAGGCTTGGAATTGATAAAACTATGTTAACAAAGTGGTTTAACATTAATAGAACCGACCCTGTTGCTCGCATGCTTTATTACTCGCAGATTTCGTCTGCTTATGTATGGGATGCTAAAAATAAAGAATGGTCTCTAAGGTCTCGAGGTCGGAGTGTTGGTAGAATTGCCTATATTCATCCTACTGCTGATGAACTCTATTTTCTGTGGATTTTATTGAATCATATGAAAGGCCTTGTAAACTTTGATAGTATAAAGACAGTTTGTGGAATTGTTCATCTAACTTTTCAAGCTGTTTGCGATGCACTTGGTCTTTTGGGTGATGATAGAGAGTTGAATGAGGTTTTTGATGAGGCAGTGGTGACAACTTCCTCTTTCCAATTAAGGTAGTTATTTGTCAGTATGGTTTTGTTTTGTGGTCTTACTGATCCTAAATAGTTCTTTTATAGATACTGGTAGTACATGTATGATGACATCCTCTCAAAGCTTAAAAGTGCATTTGCATTGCCGAATCTTCATATATCAAATTCTGAATTACAAAATTATATTTTCTATGAGCTTGAGATTTTGTTCAATACAGCATCTACCTCTTTAGTTTAACATAATCTTCTGATGCTTGATGAAACACTCATGTCTGAAATTAAAAACAAGCTCTTAAGAGAAGAACTCGATTATGATATTGATGATCTTAGAAAACAACATTGGTCATCAGTTGCAAAATTGAACGCTAAACAACAAGACATTTATGCTTCGATAATTGATTCAGTTGTTAATAAAAAAGGTAATCTATTCTTTGTTCATGGCCATGGAGTCACTGATAAAACATTCCTTTGGCACACTATAATTAACAAAATACGTTCTGAAAGTCTCATTGTTCTTGCTATTGCATCTTCTGGCATTGCATCATTGTTGCTCCCTGGAGGTAGAACTGCTCATTCTAGATTCAAGATTCCCCTTAGCCTTGATGAAAATGGGACACGCAACATAAGAAAAACACTCACCTATCTAGCTTGCTTCAAAAAGTATTGCTTATTGTGTGGGACGAGGCTTCAATGAATAATCGAAGTTGCTTCGAAGCTCTTGATAGAACTCTATGCGATGTTCTTATTAAATCAGATAATAACATACAAGTCATCCATTTGGAGGAAAAACTATTCTTCTTGGTAGAGATTTTCGCCAAATCTTGCCTGTTATTCCTGGTGGGACAAGGGAAGAAATTGTTCGTGCTTCTCTCAGTAGTTCATTTCTTTGGTCAAAATTCAAGGTCTTTACTTTGAAAAAGAACATGCGCCTATGAAATGAAGGCCTCAATCATGAGGAAAGGTTTGCACTAAAAAATTTCGCCGATTGGATTCTTAAAATTGGAGAAGGCATGATTTTTGACCTTCCTAATTTCGATGACGATGATGTTTCATTCATTAAAATACCGCATGAATTCCTCATTCCAGTTATTAGGGAACCAATTGATTGCATTGTTTTTGCAATCTACCCAGAATTCGCCCAATGCACAATGTGGGATGATTATTTTAGGGAAAGGGCTATAATCACACCTAAAAATAATATTGTTCGAGACATTAATGATTATGTCCTCGATCATATACCTAGTGAAAAACGAACATATTTAAGCACCGATTCCATATTTAGCTCGCATCGAATTTTAAAAATCTTGACCTTTTATATCCGATTGAATTCATAAACCAACTTGAGTTTAATGGAGTGCCTTCACATAATCTTTCCTTGAAAATTGGCATGCCCATAATGTTGTTGCGAAACATTAATCAATCATGTGGTTTATGCAATGGAACAAGGCTTATAATCATGCAACTTGTAAATCGATTCATTGAAGCACGAATTATAACCGGCAATAATATAGGTGCTCGGAGTTTTCATACCGAGAATTTTTTTCTCGATCACGAAACTAAATGACCATTCACTCTCAAACGTCACCGGTTTCCCATCGGACCATATTATGCGATGACGAGTTAACAAAAGTCAAGGACAATCTCTAAAAAGGTTGGAGTTTTCTTGATTGACTAAGTCTTCACACATGGACGACTATATGTTGTTGTTTCTAGAGTCACTTCTAAAAATGGTCTCAAAATAATCACAATTGGTGATACCGATACTCAACATGGTTATGTCAAGAATATTGTTTATAAAGATGTTTTGAATGTTTTACCTAAAGGTATTTCAACATTTATTATACCATTTAAATTTTTTTCTTCTTTTTTTTGAATCAATAAGGAACATATTCATGTTTGCTCCCCCATCATATATCTTGATCAGCTCTTTAGTTGTTTTCAATTTTCGGATTATGCCTTGCTTTATTTCGCTGCTTTGTCGATCATTAAATGCTTTTAACATTTTTGGCTTTTTCTTTCCTTGGCATACCTTCGTTCGGATCATGGCAACTCGGTTGAATGATTTGAAGATGTACGATCATGGAGGGACATGTCGTGTGCATGTATGTAGGGTATGGATAGCAATAAACAATGGTCAACCAACCAGCCTTCAATTGCCTACCGATGGATGATCGTGTGATTTAACAAGAACCAATCTAGAAATGGATCGCATCCTCGCTTAGTCGCTTTTTCTCGATAATGAATCATTTGTTGCTCATCTTTTTTTCCCTTCTCGATAGCATGCTTCATCTTTTGTATATGTTCTCACCTAGAAAAAACATTTTTATTTTTATTTTTATTTTTGATTTAAAGTGTCTTGGGGATTGAATTTTATGCTACCTTATTATAAGATCATAACTTTTTTTTCCATCAAAATCGATTAGTTATCGGTGATATACAATCAATCTCCGACACATCTTAACGTAAATACACTTTCGTATTGTTTAAAAAACCCTTTCCAAATAGCTTTGTAAATCGGCTTTTTTCAAATTCGAGTACACTCCTTATGAAACTACTTTTTATTGTTTCCTTCGTGCAAATACCTTTAATACATACATGTTATTCCACCAACTCGCATGCATTTGATTGATCGAGTAGTGATGGTATAGCTCTCACAAACAACAATTCTTACAGGAGTTTAAACTTATATCTTTTTGGTCTTATCATGTACTGGAGGTTTTCACCATTTTCCTCTATTGCTCCTTGGCCCATCAATAATGTAGTCCCCTACTTACAATCATGATCCCGATACATGCTAAACCGAAGCTCATCCAAAGCTTAAAACATAACATCGGCTACACTTTTTCCTTCGCCACATTATTGCCTAATAAAATTTCGGTTAATCCATATAGTTGTTATGTTATTTCTTTTTTTATTTTTTAAAAAATGAATCTCATTCATAAAGCAAAATCACGGAACACAAAAGCCTATGATAAATAAATAAAGAATAATTAACCCATTCCATACATACATCGAATGATCCACCTGTTTTTTATGCCCAATCTACAACCATATTTGGACTCCTATAACGAGACGTAATTTTCATTATTGTAACGATGCTCCAACTTAATAGGTCCTAAAATAATTTCAATCTCTTATCATTCATTCACCGATTTTGTCCCTCGGTATCAGCGAAATAAGTTTGTATCAATCTTCATTACATGGTCGGTGCGTCCCCATCTTTTCATTTCTCGAATGACCACCTCAAACACCGAATCTTCTAACATTATAATTAAACATAGTCTATCCAATCATTTCCTCAACCAATTATCCCTTATGATATCATTTGTAATGCCAATTGACAAAACTTTTAATAGTTGTTACAAGCATTATAGTGGTCCACCATGAATTAAAAAAGTTAATTGTTTTTTATTTTCCCTTAATGTGCTACTGGTCTTGGCTATATACACTATCTCACCAATAACTATTACCTACTTCATGCCTAACAATTGATTTTTTGCACTTGATTAATTTTTTTTTCAAAACCAATTCTCAAAATGTGCCTGGAATAATTGATGTGGGGTCGATCAACTTTGTTTCACATCCAAGTGGACTCTTACCCAAACTAGATAGATTTCATCTTCTCTTTTCACAACACCGATTTCAAAAATGCTTTCCTAATTAAAGCCTTATTGACTTAAGTAAAATTACTCGAGGATTTTTAAGATTCTCTTTTAAGATTTTAGTTACTAATATTTTGATCATATGTTGATGATAATCATCTTACATTAAAAATACAAACAAATCAAAAAAACAAACTTAATACATAACCATCATTGAGTATACTATATAACAAACATGTATGATAGGTTGAGATTTATCGCCCTTTTCCGGAGTAAAATTTGAAATCAAATGTTTGAAACCATTTATGATTCTATAAATTTACATGGCTGGAAACTATGAGTCTTCACATTTATCAAACGAACTCACTTTTGAAAGATGCATATATAACAAGCAATGCGGATACAAATAAACCATCACCTTGCAGGAAAATTGACACATTTAATGCCTATAACAATTACTTCACTCGCTGATAAGAAGCAAAATATCAATCACATATACCTGTTTGGTAGAAAACAACGAACCGAAACTAGAGCACAACCATTGTTCCAACTAGAATCATAGTCGATAGAATGCCCATCCCTTTTCCACATGCCTGCAGTTGGTAGTATTACATTACAAAATAAGAAAAACAAAAATAATTAATCTCACATATACACACTCACACAGATATATATATGTGACGCCCCTCCCCAGTCCGGTTACCAATTACCCCAAAAGGAGTGGCTAGGTGAGGAGCGCGTCACGCCGACCCATTTAATCGGACTTAAACCCTACTATGTCCATGCTAGTATCGTAACAACATACTACATATTACGTCTTGAAAGATGTACACACACATTACATTATAAGAATATTCACAATGGAAGAAAATATAAAATTTATTTACAGTACCATTGAAATGTCTACCGATACCCCAATCCAAAAATTACAATCAAAAGTAAACCGTGATATGTTTGTGTCACACATGAGCCTTTTGGAGGATCCGACAACATCCTTACTACTTGGACTCTCTCCTATCATAACATGGAAATAACAACAAAGTGAGCCGAAGCTCATTAAATGGGATGATGCACGTGATATGCAATAATGTTCTATCTCCCATGTTTCCCATCCATTTTTAATTCGGGTACCACTAGGTGCGTTCTAATTCTCGGTGATCATGTTATCACCTATCGCTCTATTACTCTCTCTCGGTGATCTCATTATCACCTACTGCTAACAACAGAATTATCCCTCGTTGAAGCATATGGTTAGTAAAATTATCCCTCACTTAACGAGTGTTAATAATAGAGCACGCACATGGTTTCTTGTTATTACCCATTTCATCAAATTCGGTTTCCAAACCATATCATTGCTTGTCTCAATGATCTTTCTAGTTTTCTTTCCATCCTCAATGCTCATGATGCACATAATGTTACATGTATCATGTCAAACATACCCAACATATACAAGATTCAATTTTAGATAATTTTGTAGGTCCAATAGGGTTTCGGATAATCTCATACCACTTATCACAATATTCACCTCATTGGAAGTCACACCTTCTTTCACCCTTAATTTGTATAGTTATTAGCTCGTGTAACTCTCTAACTTTTTAAGGTTTTATGGTAGTATTTTCCGATTTAGAAGTCTTTAGGTTCAAGTCTCGATTCTCTTGTAGCTTTACCTTTCTATCTTTAATTTTATCTATTTGAGCCTAATAGACCATTTATTAAGTTGTCTTGGTAAAAGAATTGGTAACCAAGAAAGCATGAAACAAATGAATTTTTTTTTTGTGACCGATCAATTACACGAGCAAGGACACACCCGTGTGGGAGGTCGTGTAACTCTCTGACTTGAAGAAAAACACGTTTTGACATTACACGGGCAAAAACACGCCCGTGTGAGAGGACGTGTAACTCTCCGACTTGAAGATTAACATGTTTTGACATTACACGAGCAAAGAAACGCCCGTGTGGAAGACCGTGTAACTCTCTAACTTAAAGAAAAACACGTTTTGACATTACACGGGCAAAGACACGCCCGTGTGAGAGGCCGTGTAACTCTTCGACTTGAAGATTTACTTATGTAAACCCTAAAATTTTATTTTTCTTTCCTTCCTACTCCATTTTATTCAAGTTTATACAAAGCTCACATTCACCTACCAAGTTTTGGTTAACCACAAACATGAGACACACCCATACACACATTGATCTAACTAGAAAGAAAACTTCCAAAGCTTCACAATGAATCATTGAACTAACTATCACAATCAAACCATAGCACTTAGAAATCATGGAATGAACTAACCATCTCAATCAAGCTAACAAAACATATCCGAACTTAAACACATGCTTAACGAACATATTTCAAGCATAAACACATGCTTAACCAATTAGAATAACATCAATTGCATGTCATCAAGTACTCAAGAAAACCCACTTACCTAGATTGATTTGAGTAGGACTTTTCCTTAGCTTTTCCTTTCCTTTTCTCCTTTCTTTCTTTCCTCTCTTTTCTCTCTTTCTTTGCCTTATTTCTCTTCCTCTCCATTACGTTTTTCTCTCTTTTATACCATTTTTCTAAACAAAACTAACTAAGTTTCCTCGTTTCCCTTATATACCTACTCCATTTGCCTTTCTTATGACTTATGCCACATGTTCTATATCAATTTGGCCAAGAATAAAGCAAAGGAAGAGTTTGGAAGGCAAGGTGGCGTGCTTGGCGATCAAGGGTGCTCGAATTGGCTTCCATGCATTTAATGAAATGGCTTAGGTGTCCTAACTAAGGATTTAGGCTAACTAATTCTTAAAATAGTTTATTTTAGGTAAAAAAATACACCTTTTCTTTATAAATTTTCCAAAATTCTCCCTCTCAAACTCGAAAATTCCTTTCCCTAAAATTTTCCAAGCAATAATGCCTCAAGACCAACTTGTACTAAAATGATCATAACTCCATCTATATATATCTAACAATTATCAAATTTTATAGAGAGCTAGTAGACATCTAGAAAAATAAATTTTATTCTTTAAGTTGTATCCAAAAATCACTCTAAGGTCCTCAAATAAATTACAAAACATTTCAAACAGAATAAAGGGCTCAACGCACCGATTTTGTATATTTAATTTCTTTAACAATTAATTGAACTTAAATCACACATTTCAAGCATTAATTTCTCATAATGTAATGAGAATTATACTGACTCTTAATATATGCATATATATAGATAATCGAATACATGTCGCTTTACGGATAAGTATTTTCACATGGGTTACAATTCTCCCCTCTTTAAAAGAAATTTCATCCTCGAAATTAACTTAGGCAAATAGTTTCAAGTATTTATTTCTCATTTCTTCTTTCCGTTCCCAAGTCATCTCCTCTAGGTCATGATTTTCCCATAATACTTTAACTAGACTAATCTCTTTATTCCTTAGTTGTCTAACTTGTCTATCCGAATCCGTACCGATCTTTCCTCATAGGTTAAGTCTAGGGTCGGGTTTGGCGATTTCGATTCTAAAATTTAACTTGGCTCTCCAATGCACTTTCTTAACATAGATACATGAAACACATTATGTACTCCTCGCTAAGGATGGCAGTAGCATCGAGCGATAAGCCTTGCCTACTTGATCTAGTATTTCAAATGGTCCGATGTATCGCGGACTCGGCTTTTCTTTCTTCCCAAATCGTAGCATGCCCTTCATTGGTGAAACCCTTAAGAACACATAGTCACCGACTCTAAACTCCATATCCTTCCTTCTCTTATCGGCATAGCTTTTCTATCCGCTCCAGGTCGTCTTCATCCGTTGGCGGATCTTATCCATCACTTTCGGTTGTTTGTTGTACCAGCTCCGGTCCTAATAATTTCCTTTCTCCTAGTTCATCCTAATGCATGGGAGATCTACATCGGCGTCCATATAAAGGCTTCATAAGGAACCATCCCAATCGAAGCTTCATAACTATTATTATATACAAATTCAACTAGGCGAACGTATTTCTCCCATTTCTCGAACCAATCCAAAACACATGCTCATAGCATATCTTCGAGGATTTGGTTCACTCGTTCCGACTATCCATCGGCTTGCGGATGATAGGTCATGTCGAAGTTTAGCTTCGTACCCATGGCCTCGTGCAAACTCTTTCAAAACACGGAGGTAAATCTAGGATCTCAATCCGACACAATCGAGAGTGAAATCCCATGTAATTTGAATATCTCGTCAAGGTACAACTGGGCGTATTGGTTCGGATTGTAAGTGGTTTTAACTGGGAGAAAATATGCCGATTTGGTCGGCCTATCTACGATCACCCGGATGGCATCCAACCCTCTTTCCGACCATGGTAATCCTATGACAAAATTCATTGTTATATACTCCCATTTCCATTCGAGAATCGCCAATGGTTTCAACATGCCCGAGGGTCTTTGGTGTTCCGCCTTCTTCACTCGTTGACGGACTTGACATCTTACCACGAACTCGCCTACATCTTTCTTCATCCCGTGCCACCAATAACTTTGTCGCAAGTCCCGATACATCTTCATGTTTCCCGGGTGTATCGAATAGGGAGTTGTGTGTGCTTCCTTTAGTATCTCTTCTTTCAAATTTTTGATCGAGGGAACACATAGTCTTCCTTTAAATCTCATGACTCCTTTATCATCAACAAGCAAAATTGGACTCCTTCCCATCCTTCACACTTTTCTTCCATTCCATCGACCTCTCGTCTATATGTTGCTCTACTTGAATCCTTTTTTGTAGGATCGATCGAACTAATAAAGCCGATAACATGCTCTCGTGGTCGTTGGGAACTATCTCCAACTCCATTTTTTCGATATCGCTCAATATTGGTAGCTGAATTGCTCGCATCGTTGATACTAATTTTTTGCTTAAAGCATCGGCAACAACATTAGCTTTGCTTGGATGATAGTTAATTATATAGTCATAATCCTTTACTAACTCCAGTCACCTCTTTTGCCTCATACTCGACTCCTTCGTGTGAAGATATATCATAAACTCTTATGATCCATATATATCTCGCACTTCACCCCATACAAGTAATGTCTTCATATTTTTAAGGTGAAAACTACCGCCGTTAGTTCCGGATCATGCATCGAATAATTTTGTTCGTATTCCTTTAATTGTCACGACGCATAGGTGACTCGCCTTCCCATTCTGCATTAATACCGCTCCTAGCCCATTTTTGGAAGTATCACTATAGACCATGAAATTTCCATCCTCGGACGAAATAATTAACACTCGGTGCTCGTGACTAACCTTTGCTTCAATTCTTGAAAACTTTTCTCACGAGTATCCGTCTATTGGAATTTAACGCTCTTTTTCATCAAGTTAGTAAGAGGCCTAGATATCTTAGAGAAACCCTCTATAAATCTCAAATAGTAACCGACTAGCCCTAGGAAGCTTCGTACCTCCATCACATTCTTTAAGATAGGCCAATTCCGGATTGCCTCTACCTTATTTGGATCCACCGCTATACCCTTTTTCGTTACCACATGGCCTAGAAAAGCCACTTGCTCTAGCCAAAATTCGCACTTCTTGAATTTGGCATACAACTCGCTACTCTCTTAACGTCCGCAAGGTGGCTCTTAGATGTTCCCTATGCTCCCCTTACTTCAAGAGTAAACCGGGATATCATCGATAAAGACTATGATAAACTTATCTAAGAATTCTTTAAAGACTAGATTCATCAAGTCCATGAAAGCGGTCGGAGCGTTGGTCAACCTAAATGGCATTACTTGGAACTCATAATGTCCGTATCTCTCGCCTAGATGTCGTCTTCTTCACATCCTTTGATTTTATCCTCGGTTGGTGATATTTCGATTGTAGATCTATTTTGGAGAACACCATCGCACCTTGTAATTGGTCAAACAAATCATCAATCCGAGCTAAAGGGTACTTATTTTTAATGGTCACCCAATTCAGTTCTCGATAGTCAATGCATAGCCGCAGATTAATGTCCTTTTTTTACGAACAATACCGGAGCTCCCAATGTGAGGAACTAGGACATATAAACCCCTTATCCGAGTAAGTCCCGTAGTTGCATATTCAACTCTTTTAATTGAACTGGGGCCATTCTATATGGAGTCTCGAAACCGGAGTCGTGCCCGGCTCCAACTCAATTTTAAATTCTATCTTTCTCTCCGATGGTAACGTAGTCAAACTTTCTAAAAATACAACTAGATACTCCCGTACGACTTCTATGCCGTCCGACTTTGATTTTTGCTCTACCTGGCTTTCCATCATGTATGTTAGATACCCCATATACCCTTTTTCTAGCATTATTCGAGCCTTTATGGCCGAGATGATTGATATGGCTCAAAACTCCATATCGGCCTTAAACTCCAATGGCCGATCTCCGGGTAGACCGAAAACTATTCTCCTTCCTCGACAATCAATGGTGGCACCATGCTTCGTTAACTAATCCATTCCCGAATCAAATCAAAATCTTGGAGGTCCAATACAATCAACTCGGCCTCTAAACTCCTATCCTCAATTTGGAATGGACACCGTTTGACTAGGCTCATTGACTCCATAAATTCTTCAAAAGGACTCGCTATCGGATAGCTTATCGCCAATGTCTCGGGTTTCACGCTCGGACGTTCTACTAATGTTTTTGATATGAATGAATGTGTGGCATTAGAATCAATTAAAACATAAGCAATCAAACCAAAGATGTAGACATTATCGCCTATTACTGTCGTGTCTCTCTTGTCGACCTCCTCTTGGGTCATTGTATAAACCCGTGTAGGTACTTTTTTCGATCCCGAGTTCTGGGTCTAAAGACAGTTAGAGGCCGTGTCCTTGCTTTTGATAAACATAACGGACCCTCAAATCTGGCTCGGCATTCCCCCATATGGAATTTTCCACATTTATTGCATTGGGGTTGACTACCCATTATCGGTCGCGGTTGATTGCCCATCAATGGTCTCGATTGATTCCCCGATAGTGGCCTCGGGATATAAGGTGATGGTCCGGTGGTCCGAGTAGTCCTCGGCCACCACTTCGGTTGAAATTCTCGGGCATTCCCCGCCTTATAGAACCGGACGATGAGGCTCTCGATCTAAACACCGCCTCTTCTGCCGCACTTCCCTTGTAATCTCCTTCGATCCTTATCGGCTATCATCGCCTTATCTACCATCTTCGAAAAGGTATTAGCGACGGACATTCGAACCATGCTTCGTACTGCGGGATTTAACCCCGTCGGAATCTGTTCTTTTCGGGTCCTCATCCCCCGTAATGAATGGGACAAATATACATCTTTGTTCAAACTTCGTACATATTCACCTACCGACATCCCATCTTCCTTTAGTTCTAGGAAATCTTGCATTTTCTTTGCCTTTACGTCCGTAGTAAAGTATTTCTTGTAGAAGACTTTCTTAAATCCTTCCTAAGTTATGGTAGGCACGTCTATTATCGGTCGTGCACTCTCCCACCACGTGTGGGCTTCCTTGGTTAACGGAAAAATAACGCATGACACTCGCTTCCGGTTGGCAAACTGTAAGTATTCAAATATTGCCTCGGGGATTTAATCCACTCCTCCGCTATCATTGGGTTAAGTCCCCCGATAAACTCTCGAGGGTTCATCTTGCGAACCTTTCTAGCCATCATTCCCGTGTTGGGGTGGAGTTTGTTGATGTGTAGCTAAAACCTACCTTATTTGTTCAACGATGAACCTATTGTTGTAAGTAGTGTCTATTGTTGCTACTCGAATAAGTTTCATCATTACGTTCAATGTTTCTTGTTGGTTCGAGTTATCATTGGAGGTCCCTTAACCTCCCGTTCGTACGGGGTTCTTTCTTGACGGCATAGTTTATCTTTATATGCACATTAAGTTCATATTAGTTTTGGTACGGATTTTAACATTTAATACAAATCATTCTCGTTCGTATGCAATTATACATTTTTATACATGATAAGCATGTCATACACACATTTATCTTTTTAAGGTTTGTGTGTCATATTTACAATCAAAAGCACTTTTGTTTACATTATAGAACGGACAAAAAACACAACGTTCGCGATGCGATCCCTAATAACTCCCATATCGGACACGTCGAGGGAAAGAAGCCTCTACTAATCACCGATCAATACGACCATCCATTGCCGCGAGGACTATCTTACGGGCAGTGGGTAGGGGTAGCCCCATCCATACATCGGTTGAATGAGGGTTCGTCCGACGTAGGTCGGTAAGAAGGCTTGAATTAGAGCTCGATAAGAATGTCGACCTACTATGCTCTCCCAAACGTTGTCTCACAATTGTCGATCTCACGGTGGGAGAGTTCGACGTAAGATGGTCCGAAGGAAGTTCGAGTTATCATACTCGGTCAAAAGAGGCATTAGCAAATGTAATTCGCCGAAGTCGATCATGGTATCCCAAAACATGAGCCACCGGATCCCGGTCCGGAGCCATAGTGAGGCCGTGTAGCTCGGTCCTAAGTGTTGCCAGTGGTCATTCGCCGCCAACACGTCCTAGGCACGTAAGGCACACGATACAAAGCCGGCATCTATCGCGATAGGGTTTATCATTAATAATAATGTCCAACATAATTCATACACATTACACAACACAATAGTAATCATTCATAGTTAAGAAAACCGTAAATTAAAATTACCCATCAAGGAGCAGACCGATCCTCGGGCTCACGTGGCACTTACGCTTCTACCCAACTTCCTAAACCATAGCTCCGATACCACCCTATGATGCCCCCTCCCCGACCCACTTACCAATTACCCCAAAATGAGTGGCTAGGTGAGGAGCGCGTCACGCTAACCCATTCAATCCGAATTAAACCTTACTACGTCCATGCTAGTATCGTAACAACATACTACATATTACGTTTTGAAAGATGTACACACACATTACATTACAAGAATATTCACAATGGAAGAAAGTATAAAATTTATTTACGGTACCATTGAAATGTCTACCGATACCCCAATCCAGAAATTACAATCAAAAGTCAACTGTGATATGTTTGTGTCACACATGAGCCTTTTGGAGGATCCGCCAGCATCCTTACTACTTCGACTCTCTCCTGTCATAACATGGAAATAACAACAAAGTGAGCCGAAGCTCAATAAATGGGATGATGCACGTGATATGCAATAATGTTCTATCTCTCATGTTTTCCATCCATTTTTAATTCGGGTACCCTAGGTATTAATAAGTTCGTGCGTTCTAATTCTCGATGATCATGTTATCACGTATCGCTTTATTACTCTCTCTCGGTGATCTCATTATCACCTATCGCTAGCAACGGAATTATCCTCGTTGAAGCACAAGGTTAACGGAATTATCCCTCGCTTAACGGTGTTAGTAATAGAGCACTTACATGGTTTCTTGTTATTACCCATTTCATCAAATTCGGTTTCCAAACCGTATCATTGTTTGTCTCAATGATCTTCCTAGTTTCCTTTCCATCCCCAATGCTCATGATACACATGATGTTACATGTATCATGTCAAACATACCCAACATATACAAGATTCGATTTTAGATAATTTCGTAGGTCCAATAGGGTTTTGGATAATCTCATACCACTTATCATAATATTCACCTCATTGGAAGTCACACCTTCTTTTACCCTTAACTTGTATAGTGATTAGCATCGTGAACCACTTTTTAAGGTTTTATGGTAGTATTTTCTCGTTTTAGAAGTCTTTAGGTTCAAGTCTCGATTCTCTTGTAGCTTTACCTTTCTATCTTTAATTTCATCTATTTGAGCTTAATAGACCATTTATTAAGTTGTCTTGGTAAAAGAATTGGAAACCAAGAAAGTATGAAACAAATGAATTTTTTTTTATGACCGATTAATTACATGAGCAAGGACACACCTGTATGGGAGGTTGTATAACTCTCCGGCTTGAAGAAAAACACGTTTTGACATTACACGGGCAAAGCAACGCCCGTGTGAGAGGCCGTGTAACTCTCGACTTGAAGATTAACATGTTTTGACATTACACGGGCAAAGACACGCCCATGTGGGAGACTATGTAACTCTCGACTTGAAGAAAAACACATTTTGACATTACACGGGCAAAGACACGCCCGTGTGGGAGGCCGTGTAACTCTCTAACTTGAAGATTTGCTTACTTAAACCCTAAAATTTCATTTTTCTTTCCTTCCTACTCCATTTTATTCAAGTTTATACAAAGCTCACATTCACCTACCAAGTTTTGGTTAACCACAAACATGAGACACACCCATACACACATGGATCTAACTAGAAACAAAACTTCCAAAACTTCATAATGAATCACTCAATTAGCTATCACAATCAAACCATAGCACTTACCAATCATGGAATGAACTAACCATCTCAATCAAGCTAATAGAACATATCTCAACATAAACACATGCTTAACCAATTAGAATAACATCAATTGCATGTCATCAAGTACTCAAGAAAACCCACTTACCTAGATGGATTTGAGTAGGACTTTTCCTTAGCTTTTCCTTTCCTTTTCTTCTTTCTTTCTTTCCTCTCTTTTCTCTCTTTCTTTGCCTTATTTCTCTTCCTCTCAATTACGTTTTTCTCTCTTTTAGATAAGCTACCAGTTTTCTAAACAAAACCGACTAAGTTTTCTCTTTTCCCTTATATACCTACTCCATTTGCCTTTCTTATGACTTATTGCACATCTTCTAAATCAATTTGCCCAAGTATAAAGCAAAGGAAGAGTTTGGAAGGTAAGGTGGCGTGTTAGCGATCAAGGGTGTTGAATTGGCTTCCATGCATTTAATGAAATGGCTTAGGTGTCCTAACTAAGGATTTAGACTAAATAATTCTTAAGCTAGTTTATTTTAGGTAACAAAACACCTTTTCTTTATAAAGTTTCCAAAATTCTCCCTCCGAAACTCGAAAATTCCTTTCCCTAAAATTTTCCAGCAATAATGCCTCAAGACCAGCTTGTACTAAAGCGATCATAACTCCATCTATATATATCTAAAAATTACAAAATTTTATAGAGAGCTAGTAGACACCTAGACAAACAACTGTTATGCTTTAAGGTATATCCAAAAATCATTCTAAGGTCCTCAAATAAATTACACAAAATTTCGGACAGAATAGAGGGCTCAAACACTTGGTTTTGTATATTTAATTTCTTTAACAATTAATTGAACTTAAATCACACATTTCAAGCATTAATTTCTCATAATGTAATGATAATTATACTGACTCTTAATATATGCATATATATAGATAGTCGAATACATGTCGCTTTACGGATAAGTATTTTCACAGGGGTTACAATATATATATATATATATATAAGGAAACGAGCTTAATTAGAATCATTTCGTATAACTTCCTCATTACATTTATATGTTATTCCGAAAACAAACAACATCCCACAAGGAACATCGGAATCGAATTGCTACATCACCTATTATTGTAACAATCAAATGATTTAACGAG